>OX387957.1:3760000-5010000 GCA_947578425.1 Eugnorisma glareosa | reverse complement strand
CTGTCGTCATAAGACGGACGGATGGCGAGCTAGCCCATTACTCACTGTCCACAGGCCCGCGACCCTCGACAGCCTTACGTCTTCATCTTTAGACACTCGATGACAATCATACACCAGCTAGAACGAAAGTTCTCATCAAAGTTCTTGAAATGGGCCGAGACACGATAACAGCTGTAAACTGTTGCGGACCTCTTGCAACTGCCTTCCGTCTCCATCGTCAGACCTTTGATGATAGACATACTCCAGGCAGGTCTAAAGTTCTCATCAAGGTGCATGAAATCAGCCGAAACACGATATAGATGCTGTAAACTCTTGAGGACCTCTTGCAACTACCTTCCGTCTCCATCGTCAGACCTTCGATGACAGTCATACTCCAGCTAGGTCTAAAGTTCTCATCAAGGTGCATGAATTGAGCCCAAACACGTTATTGTTGCTTCAAACTCTTGAGGACCTCTTGCAAGTGCCTTCCGTCTCCATCGTCAGACCTTCGATGACGTCATACTCCAGCTAGATCTAAAGTTCTCATCAAGGTGCAGGAAATGAGCCCAAACATGATTTCTCAATTTAAAAAACAAAAGATCATGTATATCGGACTTCTCTGTAAAAAGTTATGCGTGGTCAGATCATACATAAAATAAAAAAATATAGACGCATCGAATTGAGAACCTCCTCTTTTTGTTTCGTTGGTTAATAAACCAAGCTTCAGACATTTGACACGGGCGAGGGTCATTCTTTCACGGAAAACTTAACACCGCGACTCAGAAAATGGAGTGAAATTAATAGCGCCATCTATCGAGCACGAAATTTAACCGTTAAAATATAATGCATGTAAAGCGATCGAACACACACTCTACAGGGTTATAGCGTCATGTAGACTAATCTAGAGTACTTTTTGCTCTCAGACCCGATTTAAAAGTTATCTTGTGAGCACATTTTTATTAATTAGTACCATTTTGGTGCAATAGATGTCGTTGCATGTATCTTACACAATGATGGTAAGTTCTTCTTGAACACTTTAAATTTATAAATATTTGATAGAGAGCACTGATTACAGCATGAAACAAAAACTAAAACCTTCTCTAAGTTCCCCACAATATTTGTGCATTGAATCTAATCACATTGGTTTTCCCAACAACATGAACACCCGCCTCGCAGCGCGCGCGGGTCATTATTTTGATGTGGAGTTATTTTAAAACTGTGATATCTCCTAAGATATTCATCTAAATTGAATAGTGTAAAGGGCAATTTTGGTCACAATTGAATGCTAAAGATGATGATGATGATGATGATTTATTTTGATAAGGATTAATACTATGTCGGTAAAAACACCTTCGCAAATAAAACATTAATTTTGACCAAATTTTAGAATCATAAAAATGGTTATTGTGAGTCAACCTTAAAAGATAGGCATGTGCCGTCGTGGACTTTTTTTGAGACCTTTTTAAGAGGAATAATTCCCTGCTACATTATATTTGTGCAACTTTAACCGTTTACGCAGCGCACGCAACGGAAGCTATCAAAGAGAATATTTTTTCCCCGTTTTTGCAACATTTGTCATTGATGCTCCGCTCCTATTGGTTGTAGCGTGATGATATGTAGCCTATAGCCTTCCTCGATAAATAGGCTAACCAACACAAAAAGAATTTTTCAATTCGAACCAGTAGTTCCTGAGATTACCGCGTTCAAACAAACAAACAAACAAACAAACAAACTCTTCAGCTTTATAATATTAGTATAGATGATAACGTGTCGTTGTTCGTTTTTTTGTCTTAGGCTGAACTGTCCCATTCCTGGGCAAAAGCTTTCCCCCATTCCTTCTACTTTTCTCCCTGTCTAACTGTCTCTGGGGTCCACTTTTGCGATGTGCGGGCCCACAGCTTTGTCGGCCCACAGCTTTGTCGGCCTCCGGCAGACAAGGCCTGCCCAGTTCCATTTTAGCTTGGAAGTTTTAGCTACGTCAGCAATTTCAGTTCTGGAGTGCAATATGGAGTTTTGGAGCTATGTACCTTACACCATGTATTTTAAACCTCTCAGCTTGATGGACCAACAGCCTTTAAGAGGTGGCTGGGTCAGAGTGGATGCGGCAGACGGAGGACAGCATGTTGTGGCGCAACTTGGGCGAGGCCTATGTCCAGCATTGATTGCGAAAGGCTACGTTTAGTTGTTTTGCATAAACCTTTCCTGTCGTATGTAGATCAACTGTGCAAAATTTCATCAAAATCGGTTCATTAGTGTTAAGGCTTGTGGGTTGTAATATTGAGAGAGAGGTTTTGTGGAAATAAAAAACCGTGACTTGTTACATGGAGACAATCGAGTTGCTATATTTTTGAACTGAACGTTGATCTGACATAAAAATATTGACATTGACAGTTAAAGTGTTGTTGTTATAGTCATGTATAATGTTAAGGCTTGTGGGTTGTAATATTGAGAGAGAGGTTTTGTGGGGCTTTATTGTTCAGTTCTTAGTAATATAGTAGTATAGCATTGTACGCAAACTAAGTTAGACATGATTATATTATTTAGTGTTTAGTTTACTATAGCTAAGTTCTCATGTGTATTTTTCAAAATTTAAAGGACCTCATGTGTTAGCTTATGTTAAGTTTTTGGTTGTTTTTCACTAAGTTCATAATTATGTAACATTTTGTTTCGTATCACCTTTGTCCCTGATGGGCAGTATGTTGGCATCCCCAACATTTTATAAATTATATTTGTTGTCTTGCAACACTTTAACCGTCAATGTCAATATTTTTATGTCAGATCAACGTTCAGTTCAAAAATATAGCAACTCGATTGTCTCCATGATACAAGTCACGGTTTTTTATTTCCACAAAACCTCTCTCTCAATATTACAATGGATGGATGTTTACAACCCACAAGCCTTAACAATTAGTTTAGGAGTGTATAGTGTACAAACGAACAGACATTGATTTTTATATGTACTTATAGTTAAGTCATAGGACTGATTGTTCAGGCCATCCCGACTCTGAACACATAAGAACAAAATAAAAACCATGACAGTAATGTTTTAAATGATTAGTAGCAAGATGGTCGTAGTAAGTTCATAGATAAGTAGACCGAGCAGGAAAAGAAATTGAGTGGCTTATTTTAATGATTGCCTCCAAGAGCCTCCTAATTTACGTATTAAGTCTCACACTTACTTATACCAACCATATTTTAACACTAAAACAATACACGTGTACACCTCCAGAAACAATGGTAGCTCTGAATTAAACTCCTATACAGTATAGAGAACAGGTTCATACAATATGCAGAGACTAAAATAGTGACTCCGCTGCAAAACTTGGGTTGCCCAGAATAGCGAAATCTGATCGATGCGGCCAGACTATTTGGTGGCTTTTCAGCTGAGATTGTAAGCGTTGCTGTTTCATCTCTATACGGTTTTAAGAACTGAATATAGGAAAGTTTTTGGATGGTCATGCCTATGTTTATTTTTTGGTAGTGAAGTTAGGAAAATATCTATTTTGAATCTGCTAATAATCTGCTCTTATTTATTCAAAACCAACACAATACCACCAAATATATTTTTAAGTGTATTATGGGAAAATTCAAGAAGTTTGCAAATAATAGTTCATCCTAATCTTCTTAATGTTCACTTAGACCTTTACACTTTTGGCGTTAACGTCATCGAACCACAAAATACTACTAATACTATTCTATACTATTTTTTATATGGCAAATATATGATGTATTTAAAAATGATACACAAAAAGAAATTATAAAAATCTTCGACGATACATTGAACTTAATGTAGAACTTGTGGGGTTAGACAAAATACTAAAACTCTACCTACATATGAAACGTCATTCATTCATTCTTTGGAACACAACACCTACCATCACGACGTAGTGATATATGTGAACACTTAGTTTCGCATTTCACCGCCTAGCTTGGCTATCCTATAAGCCATGATACGCATAGATCAATAAACTGTGCAAAGTGTGCATCTACAGTACTAGTGATGCACGGTCCGATTCAATACTTTTTACAGTATCGATACAACATTTGCGATACTCCGATTTTTTGGATCCATACAATGCATTGATCGATGTAATAGTACCGGTAATAATCGTATCGTA
This sequence comes from Eugnorisma glareosa, assembly GCA_947578425.1. Classification (NCBI taxonomy): domain Eukaryota; kingdom Metazoa; phylum Arthropoda; class Insecta; order Lepidoptera; family Noctuidae; genus Eugnorisma; species Eugnorisma glareosa. The sequence goes on along the minus strand of OX387957.1, from coordinate 5,005,903 downwards.
CCACATTAGCATAAATTGCATGTTCAGTCAATTTCATTTCCAGTTAAAACACTTGGAAGTGACGTGGTCTTCTGGAATTGACGATCAAAAAGTGCTGATTTTCAGCGTAATTTGTTAAATGAATTTTGATTTTGAAAAATCATGTTTGTTTATTTTACAATAGTGTTTGTACTGCCGCGGAGGCGCGAGTTGACAAATACGGCTACTTAGAACTTGAGTAGTTATTTTTAGGATTTGTGAAGCTTCCACCGATTCATGGAGTATGAAATAATACCTGGATTTCTGCTTAGTCTCTTGGAGTGAATCATAATCACGATACGATACAAATGCATGTATCGTGAATCCCATACATAGAACGATACAATACGTAGTACCCACCTAAGCACAGAATGCATCAATTACACGAAGCTCGTTGTGTTTCCTGACAGACACGCACATTGGCTTGCAGTGAGGGCTCTGCTTAAGAAATTATGACGTCATCGCATTGTTGTGACGTTATGTATACTGAATCATGATTGACGAAAGGGTTTGGTGCTAACTCGAAGATTGGTTTAGATTTTCTTTGTATGGCATTTGTAAGTTCTTCTGAGTAAGCTAATTTTGTGTCTTGGTGGTTTGTTTAGTTTTTGGTAGGAGATTTAACCTCTTGTATGTCGAGTACAGAGACACAATGAAAAATGCATTGTGTCTCGCGTAGATCTACGTTCCGGCACACGAAGGGTTAAAGGACAAGTTTGGAAAATTGATTTACAGAGAATTGAATCAGTTTTTGGAACTGAATACTTGGATCAACAAAAATCAAGATTTTAAACATTTCCATGACGTATATGTAATATTACGAAATTATTGCAATTAAATCGATAAATCTATCATTCGATGGAGTTTATTCATCGTCTGTTACCAAAGCTCCGACGTACTTTATTTTTTCATTAATATCCCATCATTGACTTCCTCGTTGGTCTAGTGGTTGCAATCACTATTGCTGAGCATGAGGTCCTGAGTTCACTTCTCTGGTCGGGCAAATTGTTATTTGTTTTTTTTTGCAGGAATTTCTCAGTAGCAGCCACGGAGTCTCGATTTGCGCCCGGTTGGTGGCAATAGGCGTAATGTAGATGTACTATTTTTTATACCTCTGCCTTACCCTTCAGATATTACAGGCGTCATGTTATATTTTGTAATATTCCATAAATTATTCAATCAGCCATTAAAAACACAATTAACACATAATGAATCAGTATAAATTGATGCGTAAAAGTATATAAAGTTCGGGCCACACAATGTGCGTTAATTTGCTGACAACAATGTGGTGTGTGGTCACCGTCGCGTCAGTGGCGACGAAGCCGGAATATTTCAATTACGACCACGCTCAGTGTTGCACTGACCACGGAATGGGATGGTCGCGTGAAGAGTTTGTAATTACTGCTCTAAGAGACGGTTGGTTGTAAAATAACTTTGTGGGTAATTAAAGGCGATTTCTCAACAGTTAACATACATTTAGTTTTTTTTTATGAATTTTGGCGGCAATCGAGTGAATTTCAGTAGAAGGTCTAGGCAGAGGTGTACCTAATAGTTCACCCACAATTCACTAGTTAAGTTGAAGCTTTATATAGTAGGGCCTATTGCCATCAAACGGTCACAAATTCAGAGTCCGTGGCTGCGACTAAAAAATATTTTATTTATTTATTTATTATAACTTTATGCACAAGTATTGGGCATTTTCTACCAGTCTACCTTAGGGTGATGCAGAGAAAACATACAGTAGCTGCGGTAACAGAAAAAAAAAGACTAGAAAATATTTATAACTAAAACATATAATAATAAATACATATATATTACATAAATATAACAAAATATATAAAGTTAAGAGAGATAAACAAGAAAAACTACCACAACTTAGTTTTGAGACGAATCTGCCAACTTCTTGTGTATATGTTCTCGAGCTTTCACTTTGAAAGCTAAGAAATATCTGCTTGAAAAACCGAAAACAATTTGCTCGACCTGGAAAACCGAATCCAGGATCTCACTCTGAACAGTCACACTTGTGACCACGACCCAAACGAGGCAGTTTCAACAAGAATTGTTCATCATCTGCCTAGCCGTTTCCCAACTACGTTAGGGTCGGCTTCCAGTCTAACCGGATGCAGCTGAATACCAGTGTTTTACATGGAGCGACTGCCTATCTGACCTCCACAGCCCAGTTAGTTCTGGGTAATACGATACCCCTTGGTAAGACTGGTTGTCAGACTTTTTGGGCCACTGACTACCTGTAACGACTGTCAAAGATCTACAATTGACAGCCGGGACCAATGGCTTAACGTGCTTTCCGAGGCACGGAGGAAACTCGGTATGTAATGGGCGGTCACCCATCCACAGACCAACCTAGGCAAGCGCGGCTTAACTTAAAGATCGACCCGAGCGGCTGTTATTATTTTGCCATCAGCTCCTCCTATATGCTAAGAAATATTATTTAAATAGCTTAGTAAATATTTAAAAGACTATGTTATCGTACACTTCTAAAAAAACTTGTAGATACAAGATTTGTATGTATACATCTCAATTACGTATTTTATGAAGAGAAGCTTCATCAAAAGACACTCGGGTATTCCTTGAAGCCGTTTACAATTGTAACGAAGGACTAGCTATGAATGTAATCGACGAGAGCCATGGCAACCGATCCCACCAAAAGAAACCAAATTACTTTCATAATGAATTAAAAGGAAAATTATACATGGGTGTTTTGCCTGAAAGAAACCACATCTTTTTTTTTAAACCTCTTACGTTTCATTATAAACGTAAAATACTGTCTGTCATGTTAATATTGTTGAATTACGTCACAAGAAAAAGGAATCCATAATTTTAGTGTGTCACGGCTTTTGAGCGAATAACCATAGTCGAAACTAAGGCGATTTTTAAACGACACAGCTTGTCCGCGCGTTCGGCCAGCAACACTCGATTGACCATAAACTAAAATCTAAATAGGTTATGAACTTATGATTCCGTATTCAAAAGGTCCCACGCTAGCATTGGGCTCGATCGATGCGCCACAGTTATTTTGAGCGCATTCGAGTGCTGCAGCCGACGGGATCAGTGTCAGCCCTAATTGGGCTGCACGCCGGCGACATTTTTGTTTCAGATCAATACAGCATCTAAATTCGTTATACTGGCAGGATTGTAATGTAGTTTTGGGAGTAATTGTGTGTTTTTTAAAGGGAATTTACGTATTGGGCGAACGTAAGTAGGTACTTCGCTGAGCACTAGACATTATCTACAAGTTTATACATCACCATTGCTTAACATCTTGACAAAAAAATGTAACATATATTATAATTTTGGTCCAATTTCAGTAATTGAATTCGTCTGAAGCTTATTTATTACAGTAAACTTATTTTCTGTACAAAAGCTGTCAATCCGCAATATTTATTCCACAAGTTAACTGCCTATGAGCCCATCCCTAAAGCCTAAGTAAAATTATTACAGAATGAAATCTCGTCTTAACAACCATCAAAACATCTTAATTAAAGCGAATTAACTTTCATTTCATTGCATCCTTAAAAACTTTACAATTACGTCCATCGTAAAAACTAACAAAACAGTCTTTAAGCAATTGTCTATGGACTGGAACGAACTCCTTCGAAGTTTAAAAAGTAACTGCTACTTGCGTTAAAGAAAAGTACCTTTCTCTGAAGGCCAATAGACATTTGCATTTTGTCTTGTGTTAGTGCAAGCAGCATCTTGAATAGCGTGAACATCAGCTAGGTAGGTACCTATACCATACTTTTTATAAAGCAGCACTTTATGTAGCTCTTATGATAAACTATGTATATTAATAATCACACGAGGTAAGGTCAAAGGCGGGTGTGTATTCGGTGGAGGATCATCTTTTGTTACGTTGCATTTTTTTTTTCCATAAAACAAACATGAGATGCAAAGGAAATATAAAGCGTTATATCTAATTAACTTCTACTTATTAACCTTCTTTATGTTTTTGTATTTTCAGTGAACTCACATATTTTCACATGTTGTTAGTGCTCCTGCTACCAAAGAATTGTATTCCTATAGAGAATATCTTTGACAAACGTTATGAAAACGCATTTGTCCTTAATACGAAATTTTGTTGCGGAATTTGTGGCTCTTTTATTTGACAATGCATCTTATTTGGTATTTCAATATACTGCATACTGGGGTCCTTTTGTAAACCACTTTTATGATCATATGCAGAGATACGAGTAGGTAGATATTTTTATAGCACACTGATTTTAATCTTCTAAATAACCAGCCAAGTGCATGTCGGACTCGTGCATGAAGGGTTCCGTACCATCGTAGAAGGGGAGCCCCCTTAATTTTAAATTTATTATTTGTTGTTATAGCGGCCACAGTAATACACATTCTGTGAAAATTTCAACTGTCTACCTATTACGGATCATGAGATACAGCCCGCTTACGGAAGGACGGACGGACAGCGGAGGCTTATTAATAGGGTCCCGTTGGTTACCCTACGGCTACGGAACCCTAAAACGGACAAGAACAGGTTTCATTTCACAGAAAACAAAGATTTTGACGTGACCTAGACTCACGTAGGTACCTAATTTAGAAATCAATGCAAAATGGGGTCTTAACATGTAATTGTATTATTTCCACGAAAACATTCAAAACGAAACACACTACACTGATCCATAATTCCCAAATGGCATTCAAAATTTTCACATTAACAGTAGTCATTAATAATAAGAGGTGCCATTTTTCATTACGATTGAACTAAAAGGTCTCAACTCGCCACTCTGTTAGGATTATTACAACAATATTTCATTGTAAACGTCCACAATCAGTTAATTAGTTGTGACCATAAATTCACGAAATAACATGCTAAGTACTTTGCTTTGTTTCAAATATTTCAATATTTTAACTAAGGTTTTCGAATGCCCTTTGTCACAAGAGAATTAAATTATTCCACCAGATATATTCTAGTACATAATTCACCTAGTATTTCGCTTTTAAGTCTGGACATTAAAACCTGTTTTAATTATTCTGTAGTGCTGAATCCAACTGTAAAAGTTCTCATTTAGTCTCGACGAGGTTTTTTCAGCAAACAATGGTAAGCTCAGAGACCGTGTAAGCTGTCTTTGTTGAACCTTGCATTATTTTAGTAAACTGGTTTCTCAAAAATCTTTTTCATGATATAAATTTTATGTAACAAAAACCCACAATACATTAAATAAATCCGCTCAGTAGGCAGCCTCAATTTAAAATACATAAATATAAAAAGTTGCTCATATTTCTCTCATTTATTCTCCCGTGGGCAAAACAATGCACTGTGTGAAGGCAAACTTTCTCGCCCCATCTCACATTATTGACTAAATGATCCGAAAACCAACTCCGAAAACTCACATAACTTTGTACACAGCTTCGATATGGATGCTTGTGAACTGGATATGACCAAGAATCCTTACAGAAATGCATTGGGAGCGAAAATTAACCCAATTCCTAATGCCAACATTATTTTACACGCGTTTCTTTTTGGTTAGTGCTCAGCTCAACACTCATTTTTTTTGCTGAAAATGATAATGTCAGAGTAATAAAAGGCGCATAAAGCAAATCCCGTTACGAGAGACTGAAAAGTTCAATTAATTTTACAGTAAATCTTCAGATCGAAACGACGAACCGACGGTCGAACGATCTCTTCTTCTTCGAGGTGAAGGAAAACATCGTGAGGAAACCGGCATGTCCTAGAACCAAAAAATCGAAGACATGTGACATCTACCAACCCGCACTGGGCCCGCGTGGTGGATTATAGCCCATTCCCTCTCATATAGAGGAGGCCGAGTGTCCCAGCAGTGGGAACATTAAAGGCTGATTATGCCTATGCTTCAGATCGAAGATGAAATAAAGGTACATTATAACTGTTTTCCTGATTTTTTCAAATGATTACAAACTGCAATAACACCTAAGTAAAATGTGTGGAGTTTCAAAAAACTAATAATTCCTAAGTGCTGAAGAGTGTTTGTTACTTAACACCGTTTTCCTTAGTACAATTTTACGACTCGCGCGGTGAAAGGCAACTACAATGTGCTTTGCATTTATTCATCATGTTTTACATTTATTCTCAGAACGTCATGGAATGAAAAAACTTTAAAAACATCGTGCAATTAGGCTTTTATTAAAATTACAATTTAAATTATTTGTTATATTTTTCTAGTTTCGTAATTACTTAGAATCATGACTATTTTTTCTTCCTCACGTGTTAAGGTTTCTTGGGCAATGTTATGAATGGTTAATGCAATTTTTTTACTCTAGTTTTTAATAGCGACATCTGATCAATTCAAACATACATTAATTTCTTCTAAAACGCTCTTCGTTAACCCAGCAAAAACCACTCTCAACTCATAACCGAGACTGCGTTTCACTGGAACACCACATCCAGTCACCGCTACCTCGATTTCCGTAGAAGTTGGTAATTTTTCAGCGCGGGGCCGGGCGTTGGCACCTAATTTATGGGGCTACGGCCACAGGGAAGGAAGCTAAATTACCATACGACGTCCGCCAACAAAGAAAAGCTAGAAGTGCTTCCTAGCCGATACCAATGACGCATACTACTCGCATTCCTCGAGAGCTGATGCTTGAAGCTTTAGCTTGGACGTTGGTCTTGAATTTTAGAAGTGCCACACGATAGAACATTTCTAGTCACACCCAAGACTTTGGGTACAAGATATAGGTAATCATAACATAAATATCGTGGCTCGTTGGTCTATAAGAAGTCGCAAGCGCGTCTGGTAAAATTTGGGTGTACTTACTATATACATATCTGCCTTACCCTTTGGGGATTGAAGGCGTCATGATAAGATGTTAATATGGTGCAGTAATCCCTGAAGGGTGCAGCAGAAGTGTGTCTATAGTAAGAACACCCACATTTGGGCATTAATGTTAAAGTCCCATTTACAAGGGGCAGAGCTCATTGTCAACTAGTTATAAATGCTGTCCTATCCGGTGCTGCTGAGATATTCCTAATAGAAAACATTTAGGGTAATAATAAACTAACAAAAATGCCTTTTCCATGAAAGAATGTTGATATTCATATCACATTTTAATTATTTCTATCAAAACCAAATGTAAAAAAACCTATAGACAAAAAGTTGAAGGACAAAATGAAGATTATACTCGTAATTTAGAAAACAAACAACGTGGGTAAAGGCCAACATCACACAAACAGTGATTCATTATTAGGGCTCTCGTCTGAAACTCTCTTAGCACAGTAGAACTGAATTAATATAGATGAGATATTTAATTTGAGAGTAAAATACGATTGTTCCTAAGGTATAAGGGCGAGTCGTCTCATGTTGGATATGTCTCCTTTATACACTGAAACTATGAGCGATTTACACCAATGAACTGAACGCGAGAGCACATCTCAAACGCTTCTAACAGCTGATAGGCGAAATTTCAACTAAGTTGAAAGAGTGCCCATCGCTCATCATGATCTGCTTAGTTTTAACCCTATGTTGGGGTCGCATTCCAGTCTAACCGGGTGCAGCTGAATACCGGTATTATTAAAAAAAGAAAAATATTAAACAAGACACCCGCAATAAATCCTAAGTCTGAAAAATAAGCAAGACAAAAGCTGCTAAACGCCTTACCAAAACCACAAATATCGCAAAATAAACTAAACCAACACAATGTATTTCTAGAACAGTTTAGTTTTAAAATCCCCGATGTAACCTGCATTTTTCATCCAAGTTTGCCAACTTATAAAAAAAACCGACCGACTAGTAGATTTTATAAACACTGAATAAAAAGGTGTACCAGTGCTTACGTCTTTTAAACTATGAAATATTGCACGTATAAAGCTCTTAGCGGCAGCTTCCCCCAACTTTGTTCCCGAAGTTCGCAAGTGAATTCTGTGCGTCGGCACTTAACGTAGAATTTTTCCGTATAAGAAACATCTTTAAGGTTTTCTATGATCATTTATAAAGTGTGTACGGCATTTTTTTTTTTCAATGCTTAACGATTAAAAATATGATTTATCCATAATTCTTTATAATTTTAAAGCTATGAAAGAATTTATAATTTTCGCGTCGCTGTTAGCAAGACCCAATTATTTAAAATTTGGTTGATCCTTAGTTACCTCGATCTATGGTTAAGATCCCATTTTTGCTTCCAAATCCAACACCAGTTTTTTTCCCCTGGAATTTGTTTAGCAGGTAAAAAAATGATTTCCTTCGTTCTATCTTCGGCACTACGCAAGTTTATCGTCAACTACACCAGTTTTCTCAGCACTGACCAAACTATTTTGAGGTCCAGGGTCACATTCTGCTAACTTTCATTGCATTAAAGGGTTCGGTTAAGGTTTACAAACATATTCAAATTCCATGCATATGCAAAATATTTCGGCCGTAACTTTATGACCATGATCGTAAATTAATAGGAATTATATCGGAGGGACCCTTCCCTCTTTGACTGGGAACTAAAGTTTTCACAGTGAAATTATTATACATAAGGCATTTTGGGAGCTCGTTTGACCTGGCCAGCCTTTGGGACATCAGGATTATTGGAATGAATTTTTATGTGATGTCGATTGTAGATACGCGGCTTCCCATTTGGTTCAAGGTTTCATTTTACTAGTTTAAAAGATATATTGAAGCTAGACATCTTCTATACATAATACATAGGTCTCCTCATCCATAGTTATAAGACTTCTTTTGCTATATCAAGGGCCGGATTAGTCAACAATACTCGCTTTATTTAAGTATTTAATAATGAGTAGGTATATTAATTAGTCTTAAGCAATTGCAGAGGATTAACAGCGGTAATCCACAAACAATTTGAGATTATTAATAAATTAATTAAGGAAATAATTAATAACATCATTTGGTTTCCAATTATTGCAGTTCTCGTTTACTCAAAGCTTAAACGTTTATAATAGGGCTTTTGCTTCAAATATAATAAGAAACCTAATTATGTTTGAAGTAGGAAATCACAAAACAATTTTGAAAACTACGGTGTTCGATGGTAATTGTATGAACTTTAAACGCAATATTGTAACCGACGAAAAACCAAAGGACGAGGTTCCCAATTCGAAAGTTTCTTTTTTCTTGGATGAAAATGAAACTCACCAAAGCAACGATTTTTTTAACTTTGTCTTCGTGCCACATAATGAAGGCAAGACTTTTCAGATGTTGGAATAGTTAATTGATCGTACAAGTACTTTCAAACAACATAAGGTCCTTACATAAACTTGAAAGCATTAGAAACAAAAGGAAGCAGCCGCCCAACCACGGTAAGCCGAGGACCTCCTAGTACAAACGACAATATTATTTCAGTTAAAAGTTCCACGGTTATCCGATCCATTTCCCCCGCACTGGGATATTCAAATAAGATATTTTTCACCGCACTTGGCAATTCCGATGAGGCTTTTATGAACCCTATTCATATAGACATAGAGGTGATAAATTATCAGGGATCTGCGAACACTGGGGTGGAAAGCTTAGGTATATTTTTTATCTTTTACGTAGATATATGTATTTTATGTTGGCAACACAGGTGTCGGGTTGCCTGTTACGAAATTCTGTTTTATATCATTTGCGAGATGAACGTACGTATCGCTTGTTTGCGTACTTGGCGATATTTTCGTCATTTTCTTAGAAATGTAAATATGCGTGACATTTTTTGTTTCGATCAAATGAAGGGGAGATGGTGAAGCTTATATTACACAGGACCTTGTAATTTACCAGCGTGACATGCAAATTTTGGCGTAGCTAGACAAATTGCCGATCCTCGTAGTAACATATTTTCTTTCGACTTGCAAATTCTTAGGAACTTGCTAAATCTTCGTAGTGTCATTGTTTCTTTTGACAATCTTTGGAGCGACAAAAATAATGTATGTTAATATCCTACTAAAAACAAACACGTTGACTTAATTTATTACTCTCTTCCTAGGTCTCTTAAGTAAGTTGTAACGTAAGTTGTCTTAAGAAATCACCAAAATTCCCAGACACCCCCAAAAGCAAAACTGAAGATACACACAATAGCAAACATTACAATTTATCGTTTAAACTATTCTGAACCCCTCTCCTCAGTGTTCATTGCGACTCGGTTCACAAAGGCTCCATGCTTAAGCTGGGTAAGCCAGAAGATAATGTTTGTACGAAGGCAATAATGGCCGGTGTCACTCGGAGCATTTGACTGGGCAAACTTGAGAGTCCCCCGCATTCGAGATTTAACTTGAGATTTTACAATGCGTCCAGGTGATATTTGTAGATAAGGAGGTATGTGTAAGTTGTGTTCAAATTGTGGGTCTAACTTGTTGATGATATCGTTAAAACTAGTGTGATAATTTTGGGAGATTCAACGATGCAAGATTGTAGTTATGAGACAAAAATTCGTCATCACACATCACAATCAGGCTATGAAGTACCCACTGCTGCGATCGGATTCAGGGAGGGTTGGTTGCAGAGGCATACAGTGGAGATTATTTAGTGAAAATATAAAAACTGTTATATAAAACCATTTAGCATCAAAATACCCAGCTGCCACAAAAATTCAATTCCCCTGATCCTTAGCTTTCGAGAAGAACTAGCGCCACTGCGGCATTGTGATTATGATAAAACTGAGGAAGGAAAACCCGCACCAAATTTCACATTCAACAGCACACCCGCGCTTTCCAATACGTGACCTCTATATGAATTAATTCTATATACCCGAAAACGCGTAGGGTTGTAATAGATATGCACAACGCAACTTATCGATAAACTAGGAAATACCAATTAAACGCAGCCCCTGCCGAATTCCAAGGAACAATAAAGGCTACACTGTTGTAGTGAACCTTCGGTACACAATGAGCTCCATGTGACTGTGAATTGAGGACCGGCCAAGGCGATGGGTTACTAATTTATTGTGGGCCAATTGAATCTTCATTTGACAACAATTGGGCAGACCCTTTGTTTGGTAAGGACCACTCACAGTTGGAATTTAGGGAGTTAAGATTTGTTTCATTATACGAGTTTAATCGATACGGCCTTGATTTAATTTTGGATTAAGGGTGTCTGACTTTGGTAGATTAAGCAGTTTCTTAATGATGTTGGCCAGATGACGAAGTAATAGCAAACAGTTCGTGGTCAAAATAACATTTGATATTTCAAATGCTCAATACATTTCAATTGTATTGACGACCCGAATGGCGCAGCGGTAGTGAGGCTGCCTTACGTTCTTAGGGTCCCGGGTTCGAATCCAGGTAGGAGCAAATGTTTGTGTGATGAGCATGGACATTTGTTTCCGAGTCATCGATGTTTATATGTATAATAAGTATGTATTTACAAACAAAAAGTATCTATGTAGTGGTATCAACTATCTGGTGTCCACGACACAAGCCTCGTTGCTTAGTGTGGCACCTAGATGGCGCTGTGTGTAATGTCCAGCGATATTTATTATTATTGTGTAACTGTAAATAACTTAATTTTGCCGCAGGATCCCGATATCCAAAAATTGGTTTCCATCCCATTTTTATGTAGAATCACAAATTTTAATCCATCAACGCGTTTTAAAAATACAGAAAAAAAACAGCACTTTTAATACCGTAAAATTCTTTTAACAAAAATCTTTCCCGCGTAATTTCATAGTAGGAGACTATAGTAAAAACTGGAACGAGCTCAAATGTCTCTTTTGGGGGACATTACACACCGGCCGAAGCTGAATATGATTCACGTAAAACCGACACTAAGTTTTAATTAAAACTAAAGATATTTCTCACAAAAATCCGGCGACCAGCTGGATAGTGGTCTTTTGAATTGCTAAAACATTAGCTACTGTTATAAAGAAGATGATTAATATCGTAGGAGTTTCGTATGGAGCAAACATACGTTAAGTCAAGCTAATTCTAGTATTAGATTAACTATTCCTGTAATTGTATATCTGATAGGTATCTATACAAATATTAAAAAGAGGTACAGTTTATGAGGTTGTAGGGGGTAATTTCTGGATCTACTGAACCGATTTTGAAAATTGTTTCACTAATAGGGAGTTACATTATCCCCAAGTGCCATAGGCTATATTTACAAGGTGCCCGTGTGGTATAATTTCCGACCAAAACGCGAGCGAAGCCGCGGGCAACAGTTAGTATGATATGCAGTGACGAGTACTAGTAGACGTCATCGTCTCCTGCCCTTATTCAAATGTATTTAGGATCAGGGCAGCAGATCTTCTTCTTTTTCTAACTACACGCTACTTGACACATCCATGATTAAATAAAATTGTCATTCTATGGGATCTTATCAGAACTATTTTAAATAAATAAAATACAAAGTAATTGTCCATAATTGTTAGTAACAAAGATCTTAAAACTACGTTAGTATCGCAGGATTCAATAAAATCTAAAATCCTAGTGTCAACTCGTCACATTAAGCTGGAAAATCTCCCTTGTACTGGAGACTCTGGCCTCTCAGAAATCATATGTAGGTTTCATTTCCGGCTTTCATAGTTGATGAATTCCCATTTTTTTTTAACAATTTCTAAGCTCTTGGCCTTTACTACTACAAAATGACTTTTTAATTAAAAAAGATATTGTATTCTTAAATATGCTCTCGAGAAGGGGAGGTTGAATGTTTGCAACGTTACTGCATTGTCCGAATAAACAAATAGTTGACATAAAACTATTTTTTGTTTGCCTCACTTCCGTCAGTGAGTTACTGGTTTTGTTAATTTTAATTGAATGAGCTTACATCTATTTAGAACTTTTATATACACTTTTAGACATGCAGACGATGTGAATTTATTATGTCTATGTTTACGCTGGATATGAAGATGCTTCTCGAATCTGAAATCTGAGTCATCGAATCGGCAGAAGACGATGAAAATGCTTCCTCTCCTTGATAAATACTCTCCCGAATGCATCTGCTTTAATCATTTTGCCAAGCACATACCAAGGGCTAATATAAATACCGAAATATGGTCCATGTTATATAGGAATTATCATAACGTCATTCAGTCGAATATCCGCAAACACATCTCGTTTTTATCAATAATTTATTTACCGAATTAAAACAGCTTCACTGCCGAAAAAAACAGTACTTAATGAGAATAATAACACAAAAAAATATCAAACGTTCGGATCCACATAAATGTCAAAGGCACACTCTCTTCATCTTTCAACAAAGAGGTTCTTTTGGATGTAAAAACACGACTTAGAAGATGTACTATTATATGTTTCTGAGAAATGAGCATAGATCTTTATCCGTGTGGGGCCACTTCAGAGGAAACCTTTGTCAATGCTGTCGGGGGCTGTTGGAGAATTTCGGCAAGATTTTCCAATGTTTGTGTCATAGTGTCTTAAAGTAATTGCATGATACTAAAGAAACAGATCAGGGATTGATCAGTTTCTTTTTTGTGGTGCCGATTTACATATAGCGCGGCACGCAAAATACGCGCTTAGACGTGGAGTTGCGGACACCATCCCGCTATACAATACATATGGCGCGATCTATAAGCGTTACTTAGCACAAATATGGCTATGCGTTATAAAAATGTCGAATTACATGCTCAGTTACGACTACAGATCTTGGCCTTAGTGATTTAACAGTTAATCAGGCATACTATGAACCACTCACAACAAATGCTGTAGGCAGTGCGTATTCTATTTTATACAAAAACCCAAATCATGCCTACCCACAAATTTGACCCATAACAACAGCCCAAATTCTCTCAATAAAAACCGAGGACCCAGAATTTCAATTCCCTCCGGTCCCAATTAGTCCTATTTGCATAAAAAGTCGGCTGCTTATCATAATCAAAATCTAGACATCCAACATATTTCCCACAGAAATTTTGTTAGGAAATAAAATTCCTGGTGTATGAACAAAGGCGATCTGTCATACTCAAAAAGGAATTCCTACCTAGACGTCTAGCATTTCTAATAAAAACTCGGGGCGGACTAAGCTGCGTAATAATACGGGATATTTCATAAGTAATGGTCCAGCGTAGCGCGAACTATTCCTTTATTCCCCGGTTCCCCGTAGGATTGCAGTTTGTGCACGAATTTGAGAATTTTAATATGGCCCTCTGTGTTGACAATCGTGATTTAATTTGGTCAAGTTATAATGGAGTATTGAGAGGATTTATGGATGTTCTTTTTTTAGTACTAGTGACCCGGCCACCTGGTTAGTCTAGCTAGAAGTTTTCACTAAAACCGTCTTATATACCATTATTAATTGCCAATAAATTCTCCAAACAAAATAGATCAAATTAAGCACACAGCAGGTTCCACTAAGAACCCATTGCGGGCTTATAAAACTGTGGCAGACACTATTAAAAACCCAGTTCTTATCTCAACTAACGCCAGGTAAGCCGGCGAACCTTACTTAAACCTATTTCTACTGAACTTTACTTGCAAAGAAAATAGCGAACACCGTTTATGAGTAAACGGAAGCCTTTGCTAATAAGCCTGGCTGAATGTACGAAGCGTTATGAGCCATGATGAGAAAACATGGCGAAAAATAAAATAAGGATGTATATGCGCCACGCAAAGAACCTATTTTGGTGAAAAAATTAGTGTAGTAGCGAAATTTTTGGCGAAAACGTGTTTTTTTTGGGTTATTCTTGTTGTAGGTGCACGTCTTATCTATTTACTTATAAATAATGTTGCCAGCCAGAAAGCAGATAAATTTATATAAAAACGTATGTTATAAAATACTATACAACACGCATTTTTAACTAGTGCCCTTAATCACCATTCCTCGTTAGACGAGAAATCTGTTTCTTCTACAAAAGTATCTCTTCCAAGTCTAAAGCTTCTCAAATCCCTGAATAAAATAAAACGAAATAAAGCAAGCAGTAAGTTGAGAAAGCCATATCCATTATCAAAGAAACTTAGTGATTCTAGCGAGCTGAACTATCGACCGGTGCATTACTCTGTAACGGTTCATGGTTTACACTCTTAGCTTTACGTCTAAATTGTGTTCATTTTGTACCACTAAAACCTGCGGCCATTAACTCCTATAAAATTCATGTTGGCGTTTACAACTTATAGCCCAAAATCACCAGTTTTAAAATGGGAAAGTTGCTGTTGTGGCTTGAAGGGTCTTGCATAAAGAAGTGAGGGAAGCGCCGTCTAAAAGGTACTTGTCTGGGTGAGACGAGGTTGTATGTTGAATAGTTTTTTAGATTAAGGTGGAATCGCCAAGGTAGCCCGCGAAATGCAATTATTCTTACGTTTTTTGCAATTTGCAGGTCAATGAAAAAGTCATTCAATGGGATGAAATGAACTTAGAGGATTGTATTGATGGCTTTAAATGATTATAACTCAGTTAAGCCATATTTGTTACGGTCGCGAATCATATTTTAATCAACATACAACCTGACACTGAACTGCATAAGTGCAAAAAACGAGAAAAAAAATAATTTTGAGGGCTATCCAGACGCTGACGCTTTTCCCTTATGGAACGGAATTTAAAAAGAGACGGTTGGAAATAGAGACAAGATAGAAGTTTCAATGTCAGCAAAAAGTTTATGTTTAGTTTTATTTCTTTGCTAAAATAGGTATTCTAAATATTACTACACATTGTTTAATAAATCAATTCATTGATGAAAACTCGTATTTATTTGTTGTACTTTTTTCCATTTTAAACATCGAAGTCGAACATATGACGCGTCACTTGAACACTATTGACGAAAATTCCGGCCACAGCCATGTTAAGTTTATTTCCGTTACAAATTGGTTCATGGAATAAAATATTAAAGCCTGGGGTCAATAGCCCCTGAATCATTAACAGGCTTAATAAATTCATACCGTATACCTACCTACTGGTTTTTTGACAGGGTGACTTGACAATATAATATTTTCCTTGAGGCGTATTAAAAAGTAATGAAAAGTATGTGTGTAAAGTATTGTATTCCCCACCTTGACGCTTTCACGGTAATAGGTAACTAGATTTTGAGGGAATTCGAACAACACAAAATTTAATACATTCTTTGGTACCGATTCCTTACTGTGAAAAAAACCGAAGCATATCATGTACCACAAATATCAGTCCGTCAAATGACACTTACAATAGATGTTATCATAATATGACAAATCAGAGCTCATTAAGTACAGAAATGGATTTCTTGAAACCCTGACACAAAAGGAACGTTTTCGGCACATAAACAATAATTAAATAACGAATAGAGGAAACCTCAGGAACACAAACGAAAGAACAGTTCTCACGTCCTTCCTAACTTAGTGTTGAGTGCAGGGGCCCAGGAACGAATTAACTTAATGTGTTCGCCGAGAATTGAGTAAAAATTAACAGCGTCTATATCCCTCTCGCTCTTGAACACAAGAAAGAACAAGATGGAAGCACAGGAGAAACTGTGACAGAGAAGTTGCAACGTAAGACGCATATACTTAGTGATTTGCGAGGCTCGCGTGGTTTCAAAGACTTCGGAGTAATCGATTGCGATGTTTATGAGTGCTTTAAATTTTGTACCGTAGGGTAGGTAGTAGGTGGGTACGTCCCTGGGTTGGTTTACATGTCTAGACTTCAGTACCTGACTTGTACCGTAAAACATGGATTGCCAACATGCATGACTCAGCGAAATGTTGTAAAAATGAAACAGAATCTAGAATTTTGGGGCAACGGCGACGGAATATAAACTAGGGTAATATTGGCTCTTGGGTTTTAAATACCTGTCTACTACTCATCCGGAATATTTTAGAATTTAGTTTACTTTAAACTGATATATTGAAACTACACAAATAATATTACAAAGTATTACCTTCAATTCTCTTGTGGTATAAAATTTCTACGAACATTTTCCACTGCTTTTCAATTTCAAATTTTAGACATGAATAGAAAATTTTCCTTCAATAACATAATCTTCAATAACAATCTTTCTTAGCAAAATGTCACAGAGTCGAGATCACATTCCCAGCGCGCCAGTATCCATATCTAAATTACTAATCAATATATGGTAGCTGACAGGACTGCGGATACAAAACGGAAAAAAAAATATATGGAGCAAAAATAGGTACCAGCTAATGTATATTTAGGAGAGATAAATATAGTCGTAAAAGTCACATGAGAACTCGAGAAGCTATACTGTGTCAAATATCAATTTAAGATATTGCCAATAGAGTGCCATCAAACAGTCACGCATACAAATTATTACCTTCTGGAATACTTCGAAATGCTCCCATCTTTGGCGAGTGAATTTGGCAAAAGCTCGATATTCACTTGTTTTAACACTCGGCGAAATACTTCATTTTGCATTTTAATAGAATATATTAAGGATGGGGCCGGTTGATTTTAAATTAAAATCGGGGTAAATCAAACATTTTCTCTCAAAATCTGGCTGTTTGAAACTCACTCAGTATTAATTGTATTTTTTTATTACTTCATCGTACGATTATTCCTTTATTATTTTTCCATTACGATGCTCTCAATATTTTCTTGTTCCACTGCAGTTGTTTGTACTGGCCATATTATTTATACAATCTCATCATTGTTTTAATGAATCCCATTTCATTATATTTTTCTGATTCGAGATTTATTGGATTGTCTGCATGTCTGCTTCCTATTTGACTATGTATTTATTTGATCATTTATTGGAATATTTTTCTTTGTTCTTTCTTTCTTTTATTTATTAGTTTCTCTAAGAAAACTATCGTCAATATGTGGAAATCATCCGAAGTAGCGTTTTACGATAATTCGTTCGGATGTCTAAGACAAAAGTTCTTAACACAATTACGGAGCACTCCATTACCGAAAAGTCTCCTAATGCTATTCGTAACTTGGCAATACATTACGGTCATGTCCTCGCTATAGATCGGCGAGCAGGTGTTCGATACATGCTGCATTTAACGTAAACAGGTCTGCCAGCTAGCACACGTGAGCCACAAGCTAAACTACTACATGAAGATCACGAGGCAGGAGGAAACAGGAAAATTAATCTTGGTACATCTTGCGGAAAAACTCCAAGATGGAATTAAATTTGCACCAGCTTAATTTAAAGCTGTTGTACCACAACTCAGCTTTCATACATTCCCTTGTCTAAGAGATGAACTTAAACGTGGTGGACTATTTATTAATGCTAGAGATAAAATTAAAGATGTAGTTTTGAAATCAAATCTAATTAAAATCTCAAAAAAGACAGCTTATTTATTCACACAAAAAAGAAAACAATCAACAAGAATTAAAACAAGTTAAAAAAACTTAATTAGTCGAAACAAATTCTTTTAATAAACCCTGAATCATCGTTATAAAGGGCGAGAAAAGGGAAACAATTACAAGGGGACAAAGCGGTATTATTTACCCAATAAAGTGTACGGGAACGCAAAGATCGTATCTATAGGGATCTCCATAGAACGAGGTGTTTTATTGGGCGACGATCGGCCCAAGTTGGGGTGACGCTACCAAATGGACGAGAATTGGGCCAGGTGGGAATAAATTGTGTAATAAATTTAAAAAGAATTATAACGTTATTTATGTTGATCTTGATGTTTGAGAGGTGTTATTTCGTTTGTTATACGGAAATTGGGTGTTTCGAATTTTGCTTTTTGGCGTTGAGTTGTTTACAAACGAATTTGAACAAAGGTTACCCTTTTGATCAGTTATTAACAGAGCTATTTGTTCAGTTGTTTTTAACAGCAAATGGATTATCATTCAGGGAGATCTTCTTGCTTTAACAGCTCCTAAATCTTCAGGTTTCTACCTAATCTGAACTATCTCCGAGTTTGTACTAACAGATTAAATGCACATCAATTAGACCATATTTCGGGGAGGCCTACAAAGCCGGCTGTTTATTCTGATCTCAACTCGATTATCCCGGAGCCCCAGTGATAAGGGAGGACGAGGAACACCGAGGTGCTCTATTGTTTGCTCTGGTAATTTTGTCGCTAATCGATTAGACACCTTAATTGAAATCGATTTGGCGTTTTTCCTTGACCTTTCGCCGACAGCAAGAGAAGTTAGTTAAATCCTTGAGGAAACTGGGTTTTTGTTAATTGAAACTGAAATAGCCTCGTCTATTTGGTTAACAAGGGATTTAATATTCTGATACTGGAATTTGCCCTAATTTCTGGGTAAAGAGCGTTTATTTGCAGAAATAACCCATCAAAGGGTTTCCTCAATGAAAGGAGAAACTTTAGGATATACGTATGTATAGGTATTCTCGAACAGTCAGAGGTACATTTACCTATCATCTATTCCAGAACGGCTAAAATCTATGTGCCCAGACAATATATGAGATATAACAAAGTGCTACTTCATGCAAGCCTACTACATATTGCATTTTGGTTCTTGTAACCCTGGCTTAGCGATGGCAAAGCTCTCGAGCATCTACGCGTTTGTAGTCCAATTGTCCTGTCATTAATTAAATGCTCTTAAACAGAATATTACGTCGCTTTGTGCTTAGTCCGGTTTATGTCGCAGTTACAGTTTAATGTTTAAGGCAACTGAAGAATTGTATAGCTTAGAGCGATTTGGCAATCACTATCAGAAACATTTTTCGTTTAAAGACGACTCTTTCCGTCTGTGTGTATACATGTCTTCTTGTATGTTGTATCACCCTTGACCAAAATCAAATGTGCACGTTTATATGAGCTACATTTCATTTACGAAAACACAAGTTTATTTTTCGTTCTTAAACACTTGTACTTTAAAAAGAAAACTTAGACAAACAAACAACGCTACATAAATAACAAGGCTTTAAACATCGGTTTTACAGCAACACCCATCAACAAAGAACATAATATGTTTGCCTAGGAGTTGCCTAGAAAGTTTAAGTCAGCGGGAGCTACAAATCATCATAAGTTGCAATTACGGAGCGTTGCGGCGAGTCATAAATACTCCCTCGGGTTATTAGTTGCATAGTTGGAAAGAGTGCGGTATAGGTCCATAGGTTATCTATGGATTGTCTGTGGAACTAGTATAGGTGGAAACATGTATGTGTCGTTATTAACTCATTTTACGACTTTGTGCGTAAATAATTTATGTTTTGTTGATTTATTTCGTGTAATTCAATTCTATGTGACGGGAGTTATATTAACCTCGTTTTATTATTGCTTTTGTTTAGTTCATATATCAGTTAAATCAAAACATGTGCACTGCGCACTATTTATGTGACTCTCTGTAATTTATCAAACGCAGAGCGTGCTCAATAACGTCTGTCCGCGTCAACAATTCGACCACTAATGACACAATGATTACCCCCACCACTCCGCGCGCCACACGCAAACTACCCACAACAAATACATTACATTAAACCTTATTGACTTCTCTATCTGACGCAGTTACAGGAAAACAAACTTTCCTAACAGTAACACGTAGTTACAGCTAAGTACCACCTGTTTTATCCCCTTTCATAATAGTTTCCTTGAGGCGTGTGACAACAAGAAACATTAGCTCAACTTGGAGAAAGGAAAATAAATTCAGATAATCTAATAGAGCGGGGAAACGTAAGAGGTGGGTAAATATGCGGGAAATTAACGGAGAATGGGGAAAGTCACTTCGTACGTACAATTATGGCGGCATGTTGTGAACTACAGAGGATTACATGTGTTTTCTTTGTCCTTTCATGGATATGAATTCAACCAGGTATTTAAAATACTATAGCTATTAAACCTGATAACATTACCATAGATAAGTAACAACAGTAAACGAGCCACATAAAATTGCGACCGTTTAGAAAGTCTTTGAACACAGTCAAAACACTGAAAGCCCTTTAAGCCCACTACAAACATAATCGTGAAGAATAATTGGCGCTTTCGTACAACAACGACACTCGACTGAACTTGAGAACTTATTAAATGCAAAGAGCGTACGGCAATGAAATAAAATTTACTTCTCCAACTCCCCGACATTCATCAAAATAGCACTTGTCTCGGTATTAGCGAGCAAGACGGGAAACTCATACTTAATACGTAAGAAAAAAGTGACAATAGTGGACTAGGAAACCGTGAATTACCGTCCGCGAGGTCGCAAGTTCCGTTTTTGACGTCAAATAACGTCCGTGTCGCCGCTCGTTTTTCTAATCGCGCATTTCAAACATGACCGATTTGCATAATGGGGTTAAATATACCTCTTGCACAAAAATATACAATAAATACATTACAAGTGGTACTAGTTAAGACTGGTGATTTAAATAGGCGGCGTGGAACGGTGGCTTGATACTGGATACGGTCACTATACTTTGTCAATAGAAAAGGCGTTAATTATAAAACTGACTAAAATCATGTCATGGATATATTATGTCATCTTGCTTGGGCCGTTTTTGTTTAGGACAACCCTTAAAGCAGCAGATAGTCGCTCCTACAACATAAGAAATCTTAAACTACTAATAAGCTTCACTACATAGTATAAAACAAAGTCGCTTCCCACGGTATGTCCATACTATGTAGTGATTCAAGAGGAAGGTTTATATGTATAACATTGCACCCGTTCGAGGCCGGGGCGGGTCGCTAGTTTATTATAAGCGTTAAAAATTAATTTATTTCAAAGATTAAAGAAGTTCAAACGACATCAAACGATGGTCATAAAATTCGGATCACAGAGTTTGTACCTGTAGCATATAATACACATAACAGATAACTAAGTCTGACATTCCTTATCACCAGATATACGATCTATGTATATGGCATTCTACGGTGAAGACGAGCCGACTTCCGTACGCGACGTCAAATTGCGGCTTTGGAAGTCGGTGGAAGTCGGCCGTCCAGCGCAAAATGCGCAACGTTTCTTACTACCCACTAATTTGCTTCTTGACAAACTTGGTCTCAGAATGACCGAATTTAGTTTTAGTTCCCTTTGTTGCAAGTTTTGTAATGTATGCATTTCCGAGCGAAATATACTCGTTTTGTTACGAATATGTTTTATGTATTTCGCCTAGAACTTTGGGGTGCGTGGGAGATATGCCATTGTTCATGGTTTTAAAATTCTTGACGTTTTTGTGATGTATGGTGTTAAGTTTTTCATTATGCGCAAAACTATTTTGATTCCGCTCTTAAGGGTACACAAGTCTAGGGCACGCCACAATAGTGGCGATAAGTCCCCTCTTTGAGGAGTGGCTAGAGAGGCGCCACGGCGCCCTCACCTTCCGCCTGACGCAGGTCCTCACCGGACATGGTTGTTTCGGGAGGTTCCTGCACCTAATCGCCGTGTCCTCGTAGCGGCAATCGGCGGCGGCGACCTCTCGCGTCCGGCCCTGGTTCAATCCATGGTCCGGAGCGAAAGGGAATGGGACGTCGTCACCTCCTTCTGCGAAGCAGTCATGCTAGCGAAGGAGGTGGCGGGACGTGAGAGGGAGAGAGCCTCACGTCTCAGCCGCCGCGGGAGACGCACCGGGCGTCTAGCGTGAACTATGGGCTAGCTCGCCGTCCGTCCGTCTTATGACGACAGGCCGTGTGGACGGCGCGTTCGTGTTCCAAGCGCGCCTCAAAGAGAGTCAGCAAACAGGAAGGGGTCCGTAAGGACCAATGCCTGCCAGGGTTGCGGGACTGTTCGAAAGAGATACCACGGCCCTGGAACACAAAGGGCAAAGGAAGGAACATTGATGGGTTTTAGTCAGTAAAAGTCTGACACTCCCTCCTGCTCAGCCCAGAGCGGGAGGGGTTATTTGATGATTTCCAATAAGTAAAAAAAAAAAAGGGTACACAAGTCGGTCGTACTTTCACACAAAACAAACAAACGTAGTATGGAGATTACTCCACTGTTTGATGGTGTATTGTGTATTTGAAAATTGTAAAAAAGTGTAGATAATGATGAGACAAATTGATGTCATTTTTTATTTTGTACTTACACCATCAAACAGTGGAGTAATCGCCATACTACGTTTGTTTGTTTTGTAAATAAATAAGACCAGACTTAATCTTTGATAGTCTTTATAGGTAGTCAGCGGAACGAAACTCTGACTGTAGTCTTACCTAGGGCTATCGTATTACCCAGTAAGATAGACAGTCGCTCCATGTAAAATACTAGTATTCTGCTGCATCCGGTTAGACTGGAAGCCGACCCCAACATAGATGGTGATGATAGGACCAGGCCAAATGTCTCTATCTTATCATCTTGGTCCAGAGCTAAACGAATCAGAAGGCCCACGTGATGGTATATGGCCCATTCCTTTTTATTGATTATGCTTAGGTATGTCGCAGCCAAACCATTTGATTTCTATGGTATAACTATAATTTTCAAGATCCTTCTAGAAATTCTAAACGATTTACTCCAGAACTAGCTAAAGACTATGCTCCTTTTACATTACAAGTCATCAATCATGTTCTTAAAACCATACATAGGACCCGGGTCCTATGTATGGTTTTAAGAACATGATTGACTTTATGTCTCTAGCTTGTCGTCGTGGTCCACAGCCAACCGAATCACAAGGCCCGCATGGTGGTATATGTCTATTCTTTTTTATTGAGTACCTATGTATGTTACAGCCAAACCATTACATTCTTAAGGTAACTATAATTAATAAGGTCCTTCGAGAAATTCTAAACGAATTACTTCAAAACTAGTTAAAGACTATGCTCCTTTTACATTACAAGGACTCGACAATCGAGCACACGAACAGCGAGGAATCAACTGGGTTCCGTAAACTGTTCGTTACGGAGCGTGGCGCACGAACGAAGCGTTTTTCATAGCATGAGACAGGTGTTTACTGATGTGCTGCATCTGTGTTGTTGCTTTCGTTTAATAACAATTTCAAATGGTTTTTTGTAACTGAATAACATAACATAACTTCACGCCTGTGATCTACGAAGGGTTAGGCAGAGCTGTGCCTAATAGTACACCCACGTTTCGCCTACATATTTTAAGTCCCATGCAATAAGGGGCAAGCCTATTGCTATTAACCGGGCACAAATCCAGATTGAATGGCTTCTGTTGAGAAATTCCTGATAAAAAAACCCAATAACACGGATAATGATGATTTTGTTTTCTGTATGGGATAAATATTTGTGTAAAAATGGTAAAATACTGTCAAGTACTCTGTTGATTTCACCGCGTTTCGAGCCTGCACACGAGTTAGACACTAGTTTAGTAAATTGAGGTTGAAACTCTGGGGCCGTGGGGTACGTTTGCTGTCCGAGCCTGATTAAGGAAATTTCGATACGCCTAGTTGACGCTTCCCGTGACCCAAGGGCTGGCTTTTGGCCATGGCCAGAGGCTAAGTGTTGCCATACAACGTGGCAACGCCGCCAGTCTCTTGGGCACATTACAGCTGACAGCGTTGAGGAGGCGTTTTTCGATGCCCTTTTATAGTTTTTTGTTAGCTTATTTATTTTATTTTATAGTTTTTTCTAATTAATACAATTTATAGGTAAAGTTAGTTTACCAAGTTTTTTTTTTTGTAAACTTTAAATACGTGAGTAAAATTTTGGGCTAACATGAATCCTATAACAAGCTAGCTTGCTCTTTAATTCTCTTAACACGAACTTCATGGACAATCGAGTTTCCTAATTCTGTCGTGCTTCATCTATAGACATTGCAACGACAATGTAATAATAACAACGGTCAACATAAATGCAAACCAACATTCCATCCGCTTTGCATCGCTTACCAAGTTTCAAATTGTCAGTCTGAATCTAACTCTATTAGATTATAGACAAAGTCGAAGGTATCAACGGCGTCACAAATTCATCATGGTGTTCAAGATCGTTATAAAATTCAAACACTATTTCACGTATCAAGTAAATGGAAGCAAAAAGTTGTACGTGGAACACAGGAGCAACATAAGCGACATTTTCTATGTCAGTCTATCTGGTGGGTCCGACGCCGGCAACGAGACGTGACCGGCTCGGAATTAACTCGGACTACACGCAGTCACAACCGCACCAGACGTTGAACTTTTGAAGAAGCACAAACACACCTTTGTTATAACGACACAAGGATGCTTGAGACTGCAAAGAGTAAGTTTGTACGGTGTGGAGAGTCAAATATTTTGGTGCAGTTCTGGAGAGGTAAAGTCGACTTTGTTTCTTTGGGATAGAGGTGGTGGTAGACGCAGATAGAGGTGTTTTCGTACGCAACTAAAGCGTTGTCAAGAGGCATGAATGCAGACATAGGCGTCCGCGTCTTCCAGCCACATTCGCTGTCCGGACACCAATTTGTCTCTTTAGATTTATGTTTTCCATTATTGCAGTCACGCGAATAAGAAACTATTGTTATTTGTTACATTTATGTACAAATTCATGAGAATAATCCTTGTATTTCTTCTATTGTGGAGATGGCTGATATTAAACATCTGCGATAAATAATGGTTGTTGGATATAAGTCGTGATCTTGGAAACATGTGGTTGTATTAAATCAGTTTTGTTTATATGTAAGTAAGTATACGTTACTCGGTTTCATATTTCATCGACGTTGTAAAGAGATTCTACCAAATCGATACTGCAGTTCAAAATGCATGTCAAAATTCTGCTCAATCTTCTCCCATTGTCGAGTTAACAGAAATTATCCATGGACCATAAGATACGAAGCTTCTTGGTCAGTGGGCTAGCAGCTCGCGCAATATATCTGGACGACAACTAGTGGGGAGACGTGACACCGGTGTAAATTACTTCTTTACCCCCCCCTAGCTGATAAATAGTGGCTTACGACCGTTGTGAGCGAGCTAATCTTTGTTTATTGTTGATGGAACTGCTGAACGTGGTTTTTAAGGTCTTGATTCATAGGTAATTAGAGATAATTAGGTCTTTACGGGTTACTTTGATGTTAAGTCAGCTTCATTCATCACTGATAACCTATTTGTTGTCTCCAAGATTAGAACACGTCAAATGTGTGGCTCGGTATCATGGTAAGATTTAAAAATCTCTGAAACAATGTAACTTATAATACCATTCGCGGTTCAAACAACCTTTAAGCCATGATAACCATCAGGTGTCCAACTGATGATAACATCTCAGCATTCCGACCTAACGGTCCAAGAAACGCAAAAGAAAAAACGTAACAGATCTTCTCTCGGTAATGGCGCGTAAAATAGCCTATTCAAAAAAGTTTCCAACTAAAACATTCACTCAGTTCGTATAAATTCACAAAACATTTGATATGCTACAATCTCCTCTAAGTATAATAA
This sequence comes from Eugnorisma glareosa, assembly GCA_947578425.1. Lineage (NCBI taxonomy): Eukaryota > Metazoa > Arthropoda > Insecta > Lepidoptera > Noctuidae > Eugnorisma > Eugnorisma glareosa. Next base: position 4,979,878 of record OX387957.1, on the reverse strand, counting down.
AGACGCGATCATTTAGATCCGATATCGATTCCGTACGAAATCCAAGCAAATCTCTCGGAACGTGATCGAAGCTACAACCCGGCGTCAATCTATATAGGTACGTGCTACGAGTCACGGTTACACTTATCCGCAGTTATTATGAAAGTTTTCGTTCGCTCCCGTCCGCACAAGTTCGCACGATCGACTTATAAATCTTGTGGAGAAAATAATAGAGGAATAAAATGCCTACACGTTTATAAGTGAGATTGTGCTTGGAGACCGTTCGGGTGGGAACCTGAATGGCGATGCAGTGATTGTTTTGGGCGAACGTAATGATTTGAATAAGAGAAATACTTGTAAAGTACAGAGGCGGACTTAATGATAAGCATTTTCTACCTGACTGGCAGATAATGCCTATCATTAAGTCCGCCAAGCAATGGTAGGCAATATATCTGAAAATAATTTTAATTAATACTAAACTACAAGGATATATAAAATACTATAAATGTACATTTTAGTTTTTAGAAATTCTTTCACTAATGGAAGCGACATTATCGCCCAGTGTCCTAGGCTATATTTACAACGTGCCCGTGGGATAATTTCTGACCAAAACGCGAGCGAAGCCGCGGGCAACAGCTAGTCAAAAATAAAATAATAAAATAATTTTATATACAGTGTCACTTATCTTTGAGTTATCAAAGAAAATGACATTTAGGCAATAACCTTTAGAAAGGAACTCCTTTGAATTATTTATGACTTTGGAACTGAAATAGAAAAAGATACTCACTAAGCTAACAAATGATCGACATTTAAAATTGGACAGAAGTTGAAATTGAATTCCTAAGACTTAGTTTTTGAGATTTCAGACGTTGGGCTGGAAGATAAATGCTTTCACATGGTCGAACTATAAACATCTAGAACTACAGCTACAAAGGAGTCGTTACAGAGATAGTTCAGTAATAAAAATCAAACGCCACAAAAGGGACCTTATTTGCGAAGTCATTATCTTGTATAGATTAGATACATAAAGAGGGACAAGTTCCCTCCGAGGACCCTCGAAACACTCGTGACTACTCGTTAAGCAGCCCAGTTTACGGCTTTTGTTTAAATTAAACCCGAACCTTTATAGTGAAAACACTGAATGTATATTGTCCAAATTGAATTTCTTAACGCCTTTGCTACAGATAGTGTTACAGAAACAAATATTAAAACAGAAAATGATTTTGCATTCAGAAAACTGTAACGTAGTCCGTGGAAGTTAAACCGCAGTAAGGAAAATAAAACAGCTCGAAGAAAATAAAAAAGGACAAAAGGAAGCAATCCAATCTTTTAGCTGAAAGAGAAAGTTTTCACAAAGTTGTACACACTGACGGAATGTGTTTATAATTATCGTCATACTGAATTCTTGAGGATCAAACTTTTTATTCTGGTCCTATTCTTATTCCGTTCAAGTTTATGATAACTGACATATTTCTTTTAATATTAACTGCAGCTGCTAGTGTAAGAATGATCAAATCAAAAAAAATCAAAGACAAAGAGTCCATTTCTACCTATGACTGGAATTCGATCTTCACGCTACAGTGGAATCTAAATCAAATTCTTAAAAAAATGTTCTTGGGCGTTTCTCATTTCCTTATAAAAACGAATTTTCGCAATAATTCACCGTGCCGACCCAACGACAAAAATTCATGAAGGAATTTAAAGTCACACGCGAACGTTACTCATCGAATTAACACTAGTTTTGCGCATTACTTCTTTACCCTACTCGTCTTTCCATTATTTTAATTTAATAGCAAAAGGAGACCCTGGTTATTTTAGGCTTTATTCATTTTCATCAAGACAATGGCTCCAAAACCATTAAGAATAGACGTAAAATAAAATCTTTTTACAACTTCAGTCAGCCGTTTTTAGGCAATTCTATAAACACTAAATTGAGGTTTCGAAATAAGTGTCGCTAAAACCTCTGAGTAAGAGATGTGACCTAATTTCCGTTTGCAGAATGGAATCACCCAATGGAATCTTCTGTGATTAGTGTGCTTAATTTTATGTGTAGTAAAACAGGACGTGTGTACGGCACCTTAGGTTGTCGTAGGATGTGTTGAGGCAATTAGGAGCTCCCAGGTGGCGACTCAAACGCAACTAGCTTGAATTATCTGCTTAAGGTTTTATGTTCGGAGGTAAGATGGTCTGGAAGAGCTGTTTTGAATACTTCGTGAGAGGCATTTTGCTGTAAGCCTACGTCTATAATGTTAACTGACGTGGCTTTCTGTAAGTACTTGGTTTTTCGATTGTCTAATCTCAGAATCTTCATATCGTAAAATTTATCACTATTAGCAAAAGCGTCAAAGATCGCCGTATTCGTTAACATTTTCATCATGCCTTTTGGCTTGACTTACACCCCATAATTTCAAGCGTTCAACTTTTCTTAACTCCAAACTAAATTAACCCACCCATTCACCACTACATCAAACTCAACCACCAACGGTAACGTAATTAACTCCATGACTCCACAAACCTTCATTGACATTTCATCAACTAAGCAAACAGGCTCTTGCCACATCTAGAGGAGTTGGTTCAGCAAATTTTATGTGGCGTTTTAAGTGGCCCCTGCTGGGTGGGGCAGTAAACATCCCAGCTAAAGTTTAAACGTCAACCCTTGCAAAGCAGACGACACAACTTATTACGGTCCCTCCTTAGTACACGTGTTTTCGTGTAAAAATGTTAAAACTGTTGCCGAATGAAGAATGAGGTTAAATATTTGGGTTATTTTTTCATTTGATTTGCTGTCTGATTTTTAGAATCACGCTTTTTGGTTATTAGATTGAGGTCCGATTTTGTTGTTGGTGTGAAGTAAAGACATTACAAACGTTGCTTGCTCTTGTAAACACAGAAAGACGCTATGCTAAAGAGTCTATAGCATAGCGTCTTACTGTGTCTGCTAAATACTCGAAAGTCCTTTCGTCTATAGTAGAGACGAAAAGACTTTGAGTATTTAGTAAGATAACCTTTTACAGACGATGCACGATCAGCACGATGGTAGGGACATAGTACAGATAGTATCCACGAAATGTATCCACACGAAATGCTAATCTAAGCTCATTGTAGCGAAGAGGATACAACTTTTAACACTAAAGGAACCTAAGTTTAAATGAAATCTGAACAACAGGCCAAAGCCACTTAAGCATAGGCTGATGATGACGATAGCTTTTTAGTTTAATAATACCAAAAATACCTATGCCAAGTCGTCTACAAGCAAAGCTAGGGGTTCAAACGACTAAATAAAACTCCACGATGACAGTATCAATCGCGCGGCATTAACTTCCCAATTAGCATCAAATGTACATACAATGTTCTGTAATAGGTCAGTATTGTGCATTATGCTAATGTGCCGCGCATTTGCTAATGTTTATCGCCTGATTGGCTGCGTATCTATGTAAATACAATGATTGTTGACTGTTTAGCGATTAAGGAATAGATTCGAGGACGGTTGGTTTAGCTTGTAATTGGTGGTTGTTGATTTTGGGGGTTTGATTTTGACGATAATAGAGGCATATGATGTTGGGTTATCTTGTAGGATAATGGGCGAAATATTGGCGTACTGTAAATACACCATTGCCTAACCCTTTGCGAAAATAAAGGTGTGATGAATTGTTGAAGGAGTATTAATTCAGACAGATTACATATAGATATTCTATGTACAAGTCTGGCAGATCAGTGTTACCTAGGTTTATCGCATTACCCAGTCCTAACTGGGTTGTGGAGTTCAGGTAGGCAGTCGCAGATTTAAAATACTGGTATTCAGTTGCATCCGGTAAGACTGGAAACTGACTCCAACTTAGTTAGGAAAAGTCTAGGCAGATGATGACATATTGATGTTCTACATTTTCGCATAAAAATATAAAACGTATTTTAGACCTGAAAAGTGCTTGACGATCTATGATATAGTGTGTTTTCCGTGTCTCATTCAATCATTTCCAAAACACCATTTGCATCTCAAATAATGCAGTCAATTCCACACCAGGTGCACAGAAGCTTTTCAATACCAATCGCGCTCAAAACCTAGCTCCGAGAGTCTAAATAAATCAGCGTTCCCACTTTTCACTTCTCTCCTATGTGTGATAAAAATTGAATAAGGGGCGAATCGTGAGCCACGACGCATTATCGGGTAGGGATGATCCAGCGGACGGATTTGGGCGCGGGCCCGGAAAATTGCAAGACCGGATGATCGATAGCAGACCAGATGTCGTGTCCTATGATTAGATGTTACGTGTACCTTAACGCGGGTATTGGGAACTGGGAGTATCCTGTAGAAATGAAATGGAAATATAGCAAGGGTTGTAGCGGCACTACAAAAAGTACAACAGCGCCATCTATGAGACAAAGGAAGAATCAACATCAAAATTAGAAATCGAGCTATTAAAGTTATCCGTGACTTAGACGATATAGAAAAACTCGAAATCATAACATCGAAACATCGGTCTGGATGGATGATGCTCCCTTTTCTTTTGGGAACATTACACCCTGTTCTCCATACCCCTAAACTATGGGGTTTCAACGAAACTCGTGAAATGTGGGTGTATTATATGGGTGCACCTCTCCTAACCAAGTTAAGTTTAAAGTTTTTGTGCATCATTTAGAATTATTGGTTTTAATTTTTAGATTGGAATCATGTTCTGACTGCTCCATACAAAATACTGGTATTCAGCTGCAATCGATCAGAATAGAAGCCAAACCCAACAAAATTGAGAAAAGGCTAGGCAGATGATCAAAGCATTTATTTAAAGTAGGCCAGTTACAGGCACTGTTGATGATGATGATGCCAAGTCTATATCGTCACTAATGAAGATATCGAGCAGCTGCATGCTCCTTGAAACACAGTAACATGCCATTGTCAAAATACAGACAATCCCCTCAAAAACACTAAAACTCTTGCTAACAAACAAAAACAAAAGCCACCAATCAAAGCGCTTGAAACAATAAGCAAATATTCTTAACGCATAAAAACTACCCTCGCAGTTGACAAATAGGGGCAAAAAGCAGTTATTGTGGTTCTCGTCCCACAAAGACTTGGTGGCCGAGTATTATTGCATTTTGCAAAAACATGGACGCTCAAAGGACATTGTACGTTGAACGTAAAACTCGACCACTAAAGGCACTCTACAGCGGGATTAAAAAGTCGGGGATCTATTGGTGGTTGTCATAGTTCTACAAGTGTTTATTTGAATCAAATAAAAAAATCGTTTATGTGATTTTCAATTATTGTGATCTCCTGATATTTCGGCGCTGTTACAAGCGCCATGATCGCGGGATGACTGGAGAATGCGGGTGGATGGAAAATAAATAATTAGTTGCAGACAAATCTGTCTACCCTCTTTCTTAGTGTTCTCTTTTACAGAATCTGCACTTTTCTAATGATAATCGTTGTAAGCTATGTTGGCAATCTGAACCTAGCTACCACGTTTTGAATAAACAATAGTTCTAGATGATGATTTCTGAGATCAATAGCCTAGGCATCCTCGTAATTATCAAGCAATTGTTATGCTAGCATAACAAAACGCCTGGTTTATACATCATGTTTAAGTGCCAAGCTCCACCAGGGGACCTAGACCAGTGACAATCGCAGTTTCATATTTATTTTCTAAGACTTTCAACAAGCTTTTCGATAGCTTATGTCAATCAATCCAAAACATATTTTAGTTTTCTATCATAGTAGTCACTTTGTCAAGCTCTTCGCTCCTCTTATGGCTAAACGCACAACACTCCTAAAACTATTACAGCAACGCAAGCTTGTTAGAAACCCGAGAACGATAAAATGATATTTATACTACCCAATGTAAACAGTAATGTGTAAGTCAATTGAAATTCAAATACGAGGGGAAACGAAAATGGCGGCGGCAAGACCGAAATTACATACGAACGGGGAAAAGTAAAATGGTGGAATGCGGCGGTAGAATTTATAAGGACCCTCTAGTTCCCCAATTACATGCGATGGACATGTTCTCAACAAAACGAACAAGTTAACGGCTATTGGCTCTCTTTTCGTCATCAATTCGTGCTAATATGGTGCTAAAGGGTGCCTTTTTCGAGCACTTTTGAGCTTGATGACACGGGTAAAATTTGAGGATATGCTTTGAAAGGAAAGTGAAGAACTACCAACTTTGAAAGGACATCCTTGTCCACTAGTGAGCACATAAAACGACTTTCGCTTAAATAATGTTACTTACTACAGTCAAATTATATCCCAACAAAAATTTTAGTCATCACGGAAAAACTGACTCTGCATCCACTGCATTATAACCAAAGTACCAAAAACAAACATATCCATAAAAGACGACAGCTATTCTCTCTCCACACACCTGAAACTACAGTCGTACCACTCGATTCGTACGCTCCGGTAATTTAATACACAACCTTCGCGAACTTTTAGGGTACAATTTACATCGGGGTGTTTCGGAACGGCCAAAGAGTCCGAAGACACTGTTGGACGTTTGTTTCTAAGAGTGGCAATGAGAACGATAAAAACAATGTTTCAGCGAGTCCGTGAGGAACAGAAACTCGTTGCTGAAGTTCTAGATTAATGTGGTTTTGTATTGTTTATGTGGACGTCCGCGTGAAAGATGTGGACAGACCATCTGACGGGAGCTTAAGATTTTCGGGCAATGTATTATTAAAGGTGCAACTGCAAAACAAATGCAGTTAAGTTATGCAACTGCACGTTAGGTGCACGGTTTACAACGTGGTTTATCATTAACAGCGTAGGCAATTAAATGATGAAATAAACTATTTTACAGTTATATTTTTAGATTAGAATCTCCTGGAAAGCCGCAATACTCGGCAGAGAATTTTGATAGTTTTAGGGCCTATCAATCAGCCTAAACTTTAGGCTCATTGATTGATTGAAAGCTGTGACCGAGTGGTGTCCAAGAAATGGAAAGAGAAGTGTTGGTCGTCCGGCGGCGAGATGGACAGACATTTTTGCCATTGCGGGAATATCCTGGATGAGGCTGGCAAAAGAGCGTGGAGCTTGGCACTGGCAAAGAGAGCTGAACAATGAGTTAAGTCGGGCTGTGGATGATGAAAATGAGGCTATTTGCAGATAAAGAGCTACACTCTAAATTGACAACCTAAACATTATCTTCAACTAAAACAAAAAGTCTGATGATTCCCCATTAGACCTACAAACATTGAAACAAACAACTCGAGCTTCCTCAAACAAAATATAAAGCAGGGTACACATTTACTCCAATCCGCGTCGCATTAATAGGCTTAAAACACGTAGGCGCGATATAATATGAAAACTTTTTAGGAACAAAACATCAGTACATATTGTAAAAGCGCTTTCAATGGGAGCGTCCCTGAGAGGTATTCAATGTGTACACACAGCCTATCGAAGCGAACGCTATTAAAATGAGGACATGTGTGTATTTTATTCATAGAGTGTGTTTATTTAAAACCTAAGTACATAGTGAATGTTAAATAGTCAAAAAGATATCGGTTTTCCTTATTTCATTTTAATTATTTATCCCAACTGACTAAATATGATACTATTGTACTACTATTTAATATTTTTTTTAACTAAATCCTATTCAAATAAAAATACGGCTATCTTTTTTCCTTTCTTTTTTTTTTTAAATGGGTGCGTTCAAAACATTTAAACTCACATACAGAAACAGCCAGACCCGGAACAACTATTTGTAGGCCATACAAATATTTGTTCCGTGCAGGAATCGAAACCTCGACACGCAGCGCAGCAGTCAATCGTCGTATATGAATTGGAATTCGTAATAGTTTTTAAATCTGCATCCTTTCACATGCGTTTTGTTACTATTCAAATTAGAAAGAAGTTTATCAACCACAAAACCAATCTGAAAACCAAAACGGTATAACACCCCAACTGAACATTCCCGATAACCCGGGATCTCATATTTTCGCGGCAAACACTCGCACGTCCAATCTCCCACGTACGCAGAGCTAATAAAAAACGCACAAGAGGGGGAACAAAACGCAGAACGAATGATTTAGCACTCACGCGAAAGTACCCAGCTCCATTAATAAAACACACATATTACTGAGAGGTCAATATTATCGGAGGGAGCGAAAGAGTGAGTGAATGAAATTGAAAAGTGTGTCGGCGCGGAATCGCTGAATAATACCTATGAATCGCTCGACGACACTGTTATTGGATTGTTGAAACGTTTCGCGCCCCTTTTGTTGGGTAAGGTTGTGTGAAAATGCCTTTAGTTTTATATTTTATTGCTTAAATGAAGGGTAATGAATTGAACTGTTGGACTTACTATTTGCAAAAACTAGCACGAAACTTAATAATGAATGATTACTATAGTGTTCTATATTTAATTACAACTTGTAGCGCTTGTTAGCACTATTTAATTATGATTAAACACTAAACACACGCACACACACAATTTTGATTTTGCACTATTTGATTTATGTTGGTGTCCCGTTCAGGCGAGGTGAACCACCCACATTTTGCTTGTTATATTTGAGTGCGATGCAATAGGAAGCGAGTTTATTACCAATCTTACTTAAACAACCCATCATCATCCGCTTAGCCTTTTCCCAACTAATTGGGGTCGGCTTGCAGTCTATCACGTGTATTTGTAGCTGGCAATTTTTTTATACTGGGACAAGCCCGCCTGACTATTCCCAAACAACTTCAACTTCAACCAGAAAATCGCCGAGACACTGATGAAGCTTGACGAAGTCGCAGAGAAGTAATTTAACTGTCTTGGATCCTACAACGAAATGAATCATAAAAAAATAGCGGAGGAGTAAGAAAAACTTAATTTCCACTTCCCTCCATATCAGCAGGAGACAGAACAAAACAAGGCGAATAAGCACAAAGGGACGTTCATAATTGGCTAGTCTAAAATCAACCCTGATTGCGAAAGCCCAAGAATGTTCACCAGCTATTTATCAAGCAATGCTTCTCCTCATTAGCACAGTCTTAACCCCAAACGAACGGTTTAATCAGTGAATTGATTTCAAGAACCCGACTAACAGGTACATTAAGGTTACAGAAATTGGGAATAAATCTACTTTCGCGCAATCTTGGGTTTATTACTTACATTACATTAGGGCAAGACTAAGACTGGCTTCAGCAAAAGCCATTTGTAGTTCTTACTTGAACGGAGAAAACCTTTCAGATTGAAGGAAACCTTTGATGTTCAATGTATTTGCAATTGCCCGCGGCTTCGCTCGCGTTTTAGTCAGAAATTAACCCACGGGCACGTTGTAAATATAGCCTATGGCACTCGGGGATAACGTAGCTTCCTATTAGTGAAAGATTTTTCAAAATCGGTTCAGTAGATCCAGAGATTACCCCCTACTTACAAAAAAAAAATCTACCTCTAGTATAGAAGTATAGATTAAGCTTTTCCTGATGTCGTTTGGCCTATGAAGTAATAGCTGTGACCGTGACTTTCTCGAGCCTAAAATATTGACCTTGGCCATGTAAAAGGTTGCCAGTTTTGTTTCTATAAAAACCATTTCGCCATTGGTCGTGGTCGTAGCTCATTGGTCTAGTGGTCACAAGAGCGAACTGCTGAGCACTCGTGCTCAGCAGTTCGCTCTTGCGAGGGTTCTATTCCCAGGTCGGGCAAAGCGTTGTTCAGTTTTTTCATCAGGATTTTCCCAGCAGCAGAATCTGTGTCCAGTTGGTGGCAATAGGCTAGCTTTCTATTACATAACTTTTAAATATAACTTACAAAATCTGGGTGTGCAATGGGTACACGTCTGACTCAGCCATTGGGTATTACAGGTGTTTCTTATGTTTACGTATTTAGAGTTCAATTCTTCAACATTGCTATTCAAGAAATAGATTAACTGTCGCAGAATGACAAACAAACATGCGTGAAAAGGACAGCACTATTCTTCAAACAAAAACAAAAAGCTTACTAATGTTATATCCTCTTCGCACGACTGTTACTTTTCCGGCTTTAGTCAGCTACATCGTAATTGGATGCAAACTGGAGTACTTCCGACATGGCGTGGTGGCGTTAAGGCGGTGTTATGTTAAATTCATTCAATGTGGCAGCTCAGTAGGACTACCTAATGTAAGGGTTTACAAGTATAGACGCGTTTGTGTCGCGGGTTGTTGCGACTCGCGACTTAGCAAACAATACGGATGAGACTTCACCGTATTTGCTTGCTGAAAATTTTGAAAAAAAACGCACGCGCGTGCCCTCCACGCCAAACCACAATTTCACCTACCATTTTGTCATATATTTGTGTCGTTGGCGTACAGGGAACGCGCTTGCTTGTCACGTATAAAGGGTGTAACAAGACCCTTAACGAAGCCGAAAGGCACTTGTTATCCACGTCATTACGAACACTTTTTGGTTCTAGACCATACCTGGGAACCTTCTAGTTACAGAGATATTGGGGGTCAAAGTTCCAACTTTTTCACAAGTTTTTTTTTTTAAATACATGTTTTTAACGTAAGATTTTTTAAACAACTCCACGACCCCCGTACTATTCAATCCATCCATCAGCACAATGTTTTGAGTGCGTTACGTCGAATTCTACTGTGAAACGTGATTTTAACCCCAAAAAAAAAGGTGTTTCCCAGCAATATTTTTTGCGTAAAGTTACATAATATGATGTACATAATGCTTGGTTGATGGCTTCGTGAAGGGTCCTGTTACACCCTGTAGGTATGTGACAAAGGCGTTCAAAAGGTTAAACTTGTTGCCAAAATTGGAAAAACATCAGCACTCCACCTGGAGTATTGCAAGTGTCAAAATCGAGCATCCCTGCTACTCGCAACCCCTAATAAAATATAAACCACATTTATTTTGATACTGCAAATAAAATACGTATCCAAGTTGCCTGAGGACTGCTCCGTAGCAGGCGTGAACTTAACGAAAGCAGTACTTACGTGATACTACCCTACTTTTGAATGCACACACCGTGACGTGTCGAGTGGAACATTCTCGACGGTGGCGGTGGAACTCCGGTTCTATGCGAAATTTAAATTGAATATAATGTACGTTACTTTGGTGGTGCTATTCATTCGTCAGTTTTGTTTTGAATTTATATGAGCTTTTAGTTACAATGGTAACTACAAAGTGAAGTGAATTGTGTATTTCATAAAAATGCGGTTTTTTGTTTTGCATTTAAAAAGATATGGTCGTATATAAAATAGGCAAATGTACGGAAAAATAATGATATTACCAATACTTGGTCATTCAAACGATTTTGCTTGCTTAATTATTCATTATTAAAACTAAAGAAAACTTACGGAATATATCCCGTAAGTGACAACATAAGTTTAGTTTTGAATGCTTAAGGTGGATGCGCAAGGGTAGCCCGCGAAATTTAAATTTTCTTACGTTTATTGCAATTTGCAGGTCAGTATCAGGTTGTATGTTGATGAAAATATGAATCGCGCCAGTAACACGTATGGAGTTACAGAATTATAATCATTCAAATCATCAATACAGCTGTCCAAGTTCACATAATCACATTCAATAGCTATTTCATGAAAAAGTCACTTTTTGAGATTATATGAACTTGGAGGGTTGTATTGATGATTTGAATGATTATAATTCTATAACTCCATACGTGTTACTGGCGCGATTCATATTTTCATCAACATACAACTTGACACTGACCTGCAAATTGCAATAAACTTGAGAAAATTTAAATTTCGCGGGCTACCCTTGCGCATCCACCTTAAACAGTGTTTCAAAGAAAATAAGTATTCATAAACACTAATACCCGCCAAAAGAAATTGTAATGGTACACCGCAATAACACTTAGCACCGCCTGGGAATCAAACCCAGGACCCTACTCCGCAATCGCCCTTGCTACCACGACACAAGTGGGACATTAACTGTGGCAGTAGGACTACCCGCAAATCATAAACATAAAATCTAGATAAATAACGTGGCATGAAGATCAGATGTTGTTTAGAAAAACACTCACTTATTTTTAATCAGGGCTTTAAACATGCCTGTAATCTCCGAAGAGTTAGGCAGAGGTGTACCTAATAGTACACCCACATTTCGCCAGTTATATTATAAGTCCCATGGAATAGGGGGCGAGCCTATTGCCATAAACCAGGCATTAAAACAGTCTCCGTGGCTGCTTTTGAGAATTCCTAATGGAAAAACCCAAAAACACTTTGCCCGACCCGGGAATCGAACCAAAGACCTCATGCTAAGCAGTTGCTTGCGACCACTCGACCAACGCGACATTTAAGTCTGGGCTTTAACAATATACTAATCATTAATTAAGGTATCTAACAGCAACTATCTTAATTTTTTCACAAACGAGATTCAACACCTCTAAAGTTGAGTACCCTTCAATCCACAACCCAACTAAAACCAACCGTTACATTAAAGCTGTCTGCACAAACGTATCCGAGCGATTTCACTAACTTGCTCGTTTTGTGCGCTAATACCGGGGCCCATTGTTCGCACAGCCCGCAATGTACACGTACACTCACGACCTTTAACATGTATACACTTGGCAAACTTTAAACGCAATTTGCTGCTAAAGTACTGATTGAAATAGCAAGACAATACGAGCATAGAATCTCGAAAACTATGTTTTGTATGAAACAGGTCTGATTTTAAAGGTGTAATGGTTACCTTTGAATTTTGTTAAATGGAGAGTTACATATCTATGGTTAAGACTGTACACCAACCATTGTGGATGTAACACTGATGAGTTTGCGAATAAATTATGAATCGCTGAATGTTATGTTAGAATTTAGAGCTGGTCTGGGCACTGTTGATTACTTGCGCGTATATTAAACTAGGTATTCCTGTAAGTTAGAGCTTGGTGTTTAGTGTTCTGTACTAAACTGTGGGTTTAATTGTCTTAGTTTTGAATGACATAGTTAAGTTTTCGGTATCTGTAAATCTGTGAATAGCTTTAAGAGCAGGAGAAGACCAAAGATTCTCTTCTTCGTCGTTCCCGAGAATGGCGGCCACATGCGACACGTATCCACGCCATGCGGTCTCCTGCAGTGTGAACCGCTCGGTACAGGCTGCCTCCAAAACAGCCTTCTTGACCGCGTTTGACCACCTTGCAGGTGCTCTGCGCGAGTATACCTTCTGCCCGGCCCAGTACTATAAGTCTTTCCAGACACTGCCTAGGCGAACGCATAATATGTCCGAAAAAGAGGGCACGCTCCAGGCAGATTGTGGAAAGCCGTTTGGTGTTGAGCTACTCCAGTATGGACTCATCAGTTCTCATTGCGATCCATGGTATAGGTAGCAGCTTCCGAAAACACCACGTCAAACCATTTTTGGACTATGCTAAAGATGTTATGGCTAGATCTTCTACTTTACCTTTATCGTGTGGTTAGTGCCTAACCAGGGGCCTTAGTCTGCTATTGCAATCGTGTCAGAATGGTCTATCATTGATTTAATAAGGCCCCGCACAGACGAATTACCCTTTGTACGCACGTCAAACGAGTTTCGAACGCGCTTCAATACGCCGTGGGCTAGGGGCCTTATTAAATCAATTATAGACCATTCTGACACTATTGCAATAGCAGACTAAGGCCCCTGGTGATGTGACTAGATAGACTATGGCTAGATAGTGGGTGATTACTGGGATGACGACTAATAGAGCAGAATGGCAGAATACATGCTGTGGCTCTTAAGAAAGTGGGATAAGGGCATGAAAATGTTGACTGGTGTCGTAAGACTTGCGTGAGGTTATATTTATTTAACCGTATAAAATCATCACCAACATCACGCTTGCAAAATGTTCACCGACCTCATGCACCAATCCGATCCTTACGGCTATTTTTTGTGAAATTTTGCTATGTACCTACTTTTCTCTGAATGTTGCACTGTTGTAAACTATGTGAATGTGAATACACATAATGCAACTGAGTATCAGTGAATATCAGTTTTTTTTTTGTAACATTGCATAACGCGCATTTGATACATAATAATCAAAACATGCTGCAACAATAACAAGAAACAATAAACAAGATAAGCAAGTAAATACTTATGCTAATTTGACTGATACTGTCTTGTTTCAATTGTTCGAGATCAAGATCTGTCTGTCACTAAATTAACTAATATCATATTAAGCATAATCCGATTAATTAGTAATGATAACACAATTGGTGATAAACAGGTTATTAGCATATTACTATCGAAGAACAGTACACAGTACAGTACAGAAGTAATAGGTTATTCACTGTATGATATTGTTTCTTTTATCGTACACTAGCGACCCGCTCCGGCTTCGCACGGGTGCAATGTTATACATATAAACCTTCCTCTTGAAACACTCTATCTATTAAAAAAAAAACGATTCAAAATCCGTTGCGGAGTTTTAAAGATCTCAGATCGGCAGCTTGTTTTATACTATGTAGTGATAAGATTTTGTTGTCTTCCTGCATAATCAGCCTTTAATGTTCCCACTGCTGGGACACTCGGCCTCCTCTCCATGAGAGGGAATGGGCTATAATCCACCACGCGGGCCCAGTGCGGGTTGGTAGATGTCACATGTCTTCGAATTTTTTGTTCTAGGACATGCCGGTTTCCTCACGATGTTTTCCTTCACCGTTTTTGAGAACAGTGGTGATGAAATAAATTACACAAAGTAATGCGCCTGCCTGGGTTCGAACCCACGACTTACTGTTCGTAAGTCGGGGCCGCCACCACTGGGCCACCGCTGCTCTCAACTGTCTCTTACTGCGTATGGCAAAAATTGTGAATGATAATCTATTTCAAAAAGGTAAGAAATGCGTGTTTTGCAGAAAAGTAATTATATTGCGTGGTACTGAAAAACAGTGTACGATATTTAAACATGTGGTTGTACTCATCATCGTGAACCACTTGGATCAACTCTCAAATTGCGAAAAAATTATGGAATAGCAGATTTTTTTTGCGTTTGCGGATTGGCCCCTTGGTAAAAGATGTTAAACTAATCAAATGTGCACGTGTCAATGAACTGTAGTAAAGTTAACATTGAAACGACTTTTAACGACTGTCATACATTTGCAGTGTAAAGTCGAGAGCCACAAATATCCCACTCGTCGACCATTTGACAACCACACTCGTAATAACTCTACGCACTAAGTTCTACAATATAATATATGAAATAAGTTTTATTACAGTTTGATTACAAACAAGCAGACTTGTTCAATCTCGCTGTTTGTAATACATGCATAGGTACTATGTATGTACAGAGGGACCTAAAGTCTAACCAAAGTTATTTAATGTTCTACGAAATTTGATCAGGTTCGATTTTAGACAATGATAACATCTTTATAGCTTTAAGGTCCCTTAACTACATTATTTAGATTTTATAACTTTTACATAAAACTTCATAGTTAACCGATAACTCATAATAAATAAATTCAATTCTACTAAAACCATCCATGTGAAACTTTAGTTCGATCTTATCAAAAACTTTTATTTATACATCACCCTGTATAATGTCAAGCCCTTGAAAACAACCTCTGTTAAAGGGTTTATTCGTCTCAGTACTGATGCAAAAACAATGTATTCAGTGTCTACTTACACAAAGTTCTAAACTTTCTTTCTTTGAATGAATTTGTAAAACATTCAGCAACTATGTATTTTCTTTTAGAAGTTCAAATGTCTTAAACGAGCTATTAAGAAGTACCTATGAGAGTTTGTTTTTAAAACTTGAAGAGTGAATTGCAAAGACGGTTGTTAATGGTGCAATACTTTCATAGCGCTAAGTCTGGCTTAATACTCAACTTGTTTGTTCGAGTCGTTTTGATGTAAGAAACTAGACAGATAGAATCTATACATCTTCTATACAAATTAATAGAATTGAAGTGTATGTTTGTAATATCAAAATAACAACTTTTTACTGAATGCATATTTTGAAAATATATACTGCACTTAAAACAAAAACACATTTTTTACAATTTTTGTCTGTCTGTCTGTCTGCTTGTTCCGGCTAATCTCCGAAACGGCTGGGCCGATTTTGACGCGACCTTACTAGCAGATAGCTGATGTTATAAGGTCTAACAAAGGCTACTTTTATTTTAGAAAAATAATTGGGGTTCCGTGCAAAAAAATCAAAACCCTTGAAATTGTTAACAAAATAAGATATAAAAACAAAAGTAATATATTTTTATAATAATTTTACAAGAATGAAGGTCGCGGGCAACAGCTAGTCGTAGATATAATCTGGCCAAATGCTGCTGAAGCAAATGCTATGCAGGTGGCTTCATACTTGTCTAATACAATTAAAGATTCATCGACGCGTTAAGAAGATGTAAGAAAAGGCTTACTCTAAGACACTTTTTGCTAGCCTGTACTCTCCCTGTCCTAGGCAAAGACCAGGCCTTGCCTACCACTGCTCTTGAGTATCACAATTACAATGTGATTTTAAATCATAAAGCTTATTAAACACAAAAAATAAACGCCGTAAAACGATATTGATGCTATCGTTTCTAAAATTTACGAGCAAGTAAAGAAATTTGTTGATTTTAACACCTTTATTTGCTGTAATTTGTTGAAAAGAGCCCTCTTCTGATAATGGATATTAAAAAACAAATTAGCCGACCTATCGCGGATCTAAGAAAAATTTAGAAGCACTCAAATTGGAGGCAAAGTTTGCTTCGTAAATTAAATGTAAGCATAGACAGATAAAGTAGGGTGGCCCCTCATCATTAATATTATAATGTGACTATTATTTTTACCCGACTAGCCCAGGAGGGTAACGATTTTAGTATAACAAGTTTCTGGCTAAAAAAATAAGACACTTTTGTTGCAAATAAACACATATGTCATAAAAACGTAACAAAAACATGAATAAAATATAAGAGGTTGTAATTGTCCAGAGTAAATTTAAAAAAAAAAAACACCAACAATAAATCCTAGTACCTAGCTAAATAAACTTTTCATTTCGTACATTTTTTTACACAAAAACATGTAAAAAATAACAGTGATTTTGATTGGACTGAATCAATAACTAGTGGCTGAATAAAAAATGTCGCCCATTTCAAACGGTTTCATAGATTATGCTGTGATAGTTTTCCACTAACTTTTTTTATCAATAGCAATAGTGGGAACGCTACCATGGAGTTCTAAACTTTATACCAATAGTCCTATTTTGTTCCAGGTAATACCAAAGCGTCCAACGCCTATTGGAAAAAAGTTTTATTTGCAAGTGACACAAGCCATGCAACTAACGCATTTTGGTAACTGCATTCGTACAATCGAAGGTTTAAATTGGTACTTTTTTAACAGAACGATTCAGTCAATTTGTTTAAAGTTTTAAATACTTTGTTTAACACAAACAGAGTTAATAGAGAGAAAGTTGAGCAATTAAGTATTAGGTATAAAAATTGTTAGTGAAGCTTAAGTTAATTCAATTCAAAATAATATGATCTAAATTCTCTTCGCTGCAATATTTCAGCCAAAACTTTTAAGTCTACAGGTCTAACAGCGCCACAGTCCATTCAATCCTTTAACTACTTCAATAACCATACGAAAGACCTACAAATTAAAGCCCAAATTACAGCACAACCACAAAACTCATTAATAATCCCATAAGTATGGACATTCCGGCCGATTGGCGATCGCTTGGCAACACTACCGCTGCCGTAGGGCGCAATAAAATGGCGGTGTTCCCGGTTTTACCGATAGTGGTCGTATTTAGAGCAAACTCAATGGTAAATGTTTCGTTAGACTGAGAAGATTGTACCTTGGAGACGATTGTGATGGTAATGATTTGTTACCTTGTTTGTTGGTTTTTGGATTAGATTTAGCTGTATGAGCAAAGTATCTGTGCTTGAATACCACTAGAAAAGTTAAGGGTATATAAGAGTATGAAGAACAAGGTGTAAAGTTCTTCATCCCCATGGAAAAGGGAGGATCCTCCGACAAGATGGGTGTTGAGTCTGGTGGGTCACTGCCCAGACATTTGCTGTCGGATTTTTCTATATGGTCTTAAGTCGAGGATAACTTCACTGTAGCCATTAAGGAATTTGATGATAGTACTTGATTTGTGGTATAGATGGTGCTGTGGTACTTTTTGTAGATACTGTGTGCTTTTGTAGTGCTGCTACAGGTGTAAGGCCAAACTGTTGCCACCAATCAGCACATTTTTATTTATTCTTTTTTTTTTCGTTCAATGTGACACTTTACCTGTGCATGAATATATAGATATTTTATTCAAGCTTTTAAAACTGCTCCAGTCACGTCTCGTTGTTCAAACAAAGCTGTAGTTCTAATACGAAATTCGTATACATTGGTCAGACATTTGATGAGAAAACACCACAAATTCAAATTAGAACCCATTACAATTGCCAGCTCATGATGCTGTTGCAAGATGAATAATTAAACTGTATATTTAGCCGCATGTCGGTATCCGGCATAAGTTTAGATCGGATATCCGGCCATCCGGCAGAATGGTCACAACACTAGCCGCATGGGTAATTATTGCTCATGTTTTTCTGAACAGTTAGCGCATAAAATAAACCTGTAATTTTTGGTTAATATACAAATGGGTTTGACTTTAATGGCCGGGAAATCTTTCACCATTTGTTTTTTTTTCTTCAAAGTTGCGGACACGTTTGAAATTGATTATAAAGGGCTAAAAAGATTTTTCTATGAAGCCTGGCCGGCCTAACGTCCGCCATTTTTTTTTTTTCAAAGTTACGGCCACGCTTAAAACCTGTGTCACGTTTCCGAGATATGAGCTATCAAAGTTAAACTCCAGTCACTGATGGCATCTTCAGCACAACTTTGATAGCTCATATCTCGGAAATGTGACATTTTACAACATTTTGTCTCATCCAAAACTGGTTTGTATTGATACCAGCTATCGATTAATATAGGTTTTAAGCATGGCCGTAACTTTGAAAAAAAAAATATGGCGAAAGTTAGGCCGGCCAGGCTTCATACAAAAATCTTCCAACCCTTTTATAATCAACTTCAGTCGAATTTACTTAGCAACCAATTTTTCTTACTTTTACTTGACAATTAATGACCACACTTGGAAGTTAGATGGGTGATACTTGTATGGCGTTGGTGGATCATAATTTGGATACCGCTGCCCACATTTTTCTTATTTTATTTGTCGCCCTTTGTCACACCCCAGAGACGCCCGGGGTGTATTTATTTACGTTATGCCACATCAAACTGACACCAACATTAAATAATACAAAAGTCAACTTTTCCTACTTAAGGCAGCTATAGTTTCCTTGTAAATAAATTATTTGATTTGATTACATAAACAGCTGAGTGACCAAAACTTGGTGGCTTGCAAGTGGTAACTCGTAAAGAATTCTCGCGGTCTCCGTTTAAATATTCAGAACTTCACAACATTGGATGGACTTTCGGAAGTCGTCCCTAAATGTACTGCTTTTTTTATTATGTTACTGTCATGATATATGTCGAGGGGCTTGGGGGTGTAAATAGAGTGAATAAATGACGAGCTTATTGGCGCAGTGGGGTAGCAATGGCATTTAATGTTAGGTGTCAAGGTTTTTGCTCTCGGAAAGAAGCTCCTCATAAATCAATAACGAAGTTTCTTTTGAGCAAAATTATAATATAACTAGATGTAGGAATCTATCGCCTAACTCCTAAGTGCCAGGACGAGTTATGGCGTGATACACAGGTTGGAATAAACCTAGATCGGGCAGGTCGCTACCAAACATTTGAATTCCTCATTATTATATTTTAATTATACCATTGTATGAGAAATAATACAACTGCGCCTAAATGTACAAAAGCCAGCACATCCAGCTACTACAATCTGTCAAATTTCTTTAATAGATTTTCAAATTTACCACTAAAGCATTAGGTTCAAGGTTGATTGGGAAAATTTGATAGTTTCGGGTAACTTGATGTGCGTCTGTAAACTTTTTGTAATACATTTTAAATACTTTTTTTCTTAATTAGTTAAGACTCCTCTCGAAAGGACAAACCACAGAATTCTGTGGAAAAGAGAGAGGACAGCCATGACCCAACGCAGTACAGGCTAGTTACTACTAGCCTGTACTGTCAGTCAGTCAGTCTTCTTCATACCGTATTTTCAATTCGATTTATTTCCTTGATCACTTTGTCTCCTAAATACATTTTATTTATCATCATTTAAACCAACCCTTTCTCTTAATATATTTCTGTCCCCATCATTGAATGACTCGCGGTACCATAACTCTGGCTCTACGCTAAAAGTGCCGCGTCATTATAAAAAGATGGCGGACGATTTATAAGTATTAAAATAAAGCCACCTCCAGAGATTCGCAGGTGCGCGTCGAACCGTGCGTTATCAGTTTGAGTCGCGAGGCGCGCGGTCTGTTTAGTACCTGTGGTAGGGCTGCCGCTTTATGCTGTGTGACTGTGAACCCTTTAGGGATGATAAAAAGTTTATAGTTGTAGTAGTAATTATAAGTTTAATAACAAAGGCCGTTGTTTTTATTTTGTTTCCTAATTACGTTTTTTGCTATTGTTTTAAATACAGGGTGGAAGGGACAGACGCTAAAATGGTTACTACGTTTTCAGTACATAATTCTGAAACCCAACAATTTTTCATCGGTAATTTTAAAAAAAGCGGTTCTATACATTTTGACCGTGTAGGATTTGCAATTTTGTAGGAAACACCTGTTTTTCACCTTTTATAAATATTAAAAATTTAATCCGTAATACGTTTAGACCGTAATATCAAGCAATACACTTCAAAAGTTCGTTTCGACAATGAAGCTTTTTTAAAAACAAAAATGCAGCTTAATCTTTACTTTTCAGGATCCAAAAAATGGCTACTTTGTTCTGCGTCCGCTATCAGAAAAAACAGGCACCCCTACATAGTATCCCTCATCCCCACCCGAATACTTATAATAAATAAATCAGATAAACATTTTTCATTGTTGACTGTGCAAAGCTTGTTACCGCTTATAAAATTATACAATGATGACTATGATCCCCACATAATTTTAATGGGTAAGCTAATGGTTTATGCGTTGCGGTGTTTTCATCCAGTTATGTTTACTCTTGCTAACCGCTAGATAGATTTATGGGAAGTTTTAAAAATTAATAACGTTTTTGCCGGGTTTTCGATTACCGCGGTGTGTTGGCGATTTTGTCTGGTAATATCTTTACATTTGATATGTTTTAATGGGAAAATGTTTGTATTAATTACTATTAAAATTATTTATTAAAAATCAAATGTTATTATTCAAAACATTTACACGCCATAGTATGTGGCAAACATGTCTGAACCAATTTGTTGATGTTATCCTGCATGCACTTTTTTTATTATTGTATGTGTACACATGTTTGAGCAAATAAATATCTTATTTTATCCTATTAAGTTATACATAGGTAGATAATGAGATAATTATTGCAGGGCAGGATCAATAGCTTCTATGTTCGAGTAAAGTGGACTCAAAATTGCGTAAAAAAGGTAACTCTAGCTATTACCCATGGATTCGCCTGTGGGGATGCCGTAAATTATCCCACAGAACTGCCAGGATAAAAATCCTACATACCTATCCAATGTCCCAATGTCATGCATTCAAATAAGACCAGTCATTGAGGCGTGAAGGTGACAGATAGAGAGACAGACGGACCAACAGGCTCACAGACAGAGTACTTTTATGATTTGAAATATTAGTTTGGAAATGTGATACTATACCTAGACCTACGTATGTGTGTGAAAAAAATATGTTATCTTTATCAACGTAAAATAAAGGTTTATCAAAGGAGAATTTTTTTTTCTTACTTACATATTCAGTTTGTTATAAATATCAAAATAAATTCCATAATAATTGTATCCAAGCGAAATTATTACCAGAATAAACCCTTCTTTAAATAATCTGATAATGATGAAGTGACTTAGGATATTTTAAGAAATATTTGAAAGATTTATGTACTTAAGTCTTAAGTTACAAAATAACTTAACTTCACATTACGTAAAACGTTTAGGTATAAGTTACTTCGTAAATTAATAGGTATTCCTTACATTGAGATACAATTAAAGTTTTTATGTTTAGTTCGGGATTATCCTAGGTCGGACCAAACAAAAAATACACATGGAAAATTAATTAATTTCAAAACTAAAACCGGACTATGCTTATCTCATATCAAAACAAACGTTTTAGCGAACTACTAACTTGATAAGTTCAAAATATTCTGGCTTTATAACAAAATAGCTTTTGCCCGCGACATCGCTCGCGTCAATTTAGAATTTGACAATCAATTCGATAATATAATTCAATCATGATTCGAAAGACACGTGGCGCTATCTATTATCTTAAGAACGTTATTGTTGTTCTCCTCGGGAACAGTACTTTTTTCGGGATGAAAGGTATCCGAAGTCCGTTTCTGTACACCTGACAAAGTATATGCAAAATTTCAGGCTGATCGGTTCAGTGGTTTAAGCGTGAAAAGGCAAAAAACTTACTTTCGCATTTAATTTAATTAAAGTTGAAACCATACTAATTGAAAAGTCCTAACTACCCTCAAAGACAAGAGATCCTTTTAGCTCTCACAAATGACAGACTAGCAGTCACGCTTGTCAAACGACCGTCCATCTACAAAGTAACATTATAGCACTCAGAGGAGATTACCCCATGAAAACAGACGTAATGACGTCACGAATATACAGTGTGTATCCTAAATGTATTATCTGCTGTTGATGGCACGGTTGGCGCATTGACTGCTGCGCTGCGTGTCGCGAGTCCGATCCCCGCAAGAAATATTTGTATGGCCAACAGGTAGTTATTCCGGGTCTGGTTGTTTGCGTATGTGAGTTTAAATTTTTGTAAACGCACTCACGATACAGCAGAAATTCCAGTAGTTTGTGTGGGATAACGATTTAAAAAAAAAACACTTTTTATAATAATAAAAACACAATTAGCGGTACTCCTGGACACGGCTCGTATTGTTAGGAGGTTCCTCTCTCTGGAGCTTGGACCCTGTACCCGATACCGACAGGCTATAATTTTGTACATTTTTAAATTGTTTTATAAAAGGAATATTTAAAAATGTAAGTGATTTGTAAAAATATAAATAAAGGAATAATAAAACACAATTTATTTATTTGTTTAAAATTGTATGAACATACTAATTGCAGAAAAGAAGAAAGGAACAGAAAGATAGATATAAAGGTAATACTTATATATAACAAATGTCTTCCAGTATACTTGCGACCGGAGATAAAATAGAGATGTAGAACTAGTGTATAAGAGAAGAAGAGTCGAGTAGCAGTCGTTTAGCTCTGATGTTCTTTTTCTATTTTATAAGGTTGTGTTTTATTATTGCGCGTTTGTAGTCTGTGCAAAATACGATTTTTCTTTCTTTCTTTCTTCAGTAGGTTTTGAAGTTTCTTGAATGGGACAGTAGATAATTTTGCGAGATTACAATATCCCATGAAGAAAGTTGTTGAATGTGATGTTCTATACGACACCCTCAAAATATGACCACAATTTACCAACACACACTGTATCCGTAATTATATGTAGATCAAAATAACATTTATTGTATGTCTGTATCGCAGATGAAAGCTACACACACGTTTCTCTTAAGTGGAAGCCCTTTTATCTGAGCCGGAGGCTGTTTGCCATCCCGGTATGGGTTTTAGACAGATGCTGTTGTCAATGTCACTTACATACGTACCCGGCACGTGTGACTTTATTAAGGTCAATCGAATTCGTTAATTATTACAATTCTAGGGTATTTAAGGAATCAGGGTCTAAATCGAAAAGGACGTGAAGGGCAAATTTCTGTAGCCTGTTTGGTATATCTGTGATTAAGGTTTCGATCGAAGATATTGGCTCTAATCCTTTCTTTATTATGACGCTGTTGCCCGCGACCTTCATCCGCGTGAAATGATTATAAAAATATTACTTCCCTATTTAAATCAGATTTTGTTGATAATTTCAAGGGTTTTAGTTTTTTTGCACGGAATCCTAATCCTTTTACTATAATAATAGTAGCCTCAGCTACTCATAACATCAGCTATCTGCCAGTGAAAGCTCCGTGAAAATCAGTAGAGCCGTTTTGGAGATTAACCGGAACAAAAAGGTTTTTTTATAAGTACCGTATGTCTATATACTTTCATATGCATTCAGTAAAAAGCTGTTATTTTGACATTTCAAACCGACACTTCAATTTGATTTATTTGTATAGATTTAATAATTATATGTGAGAGTGTTTGGTTAGATTAAAGTGATTGTGTTATTTGGTTTCATGACTAAACAGAATCACGTTAATAAAATGGTCCACAGATACGAAATATTACTGTAATATAAATAGCAACAAGATCGTCATAAAAGCAGTCATAATTTTCCTTCCTCTTGACCTATCTTAAATATTAATTTGAATGAACGCCAGGAAAAGGTGACCGAAAAATACACATCGATTATAACCTCACTTCAATTGATCGATAAGTTTATTAAGAAAGTACATTTGATTGATTACTCCTCTTATCTTTAGTTCTACGACTCTAGCAATCAACTTAGCTACCTCCAACGTTGCAATGCTGTCAGCCTTCTGGGCATTTTTCCTATTAGCAGCAATGTAGACGAATTTTATGACACCCTGTAGATCTTTTCCCAATTTGATACTTGTACATATTTTTATTTTAGATCTATTTGTAGTTAGTGCATAATGTTCAGACGCAAATCAAGCTACTCGAAAATGCCAAATTTTCACAATCAACCTTGAACCTAATGATTTAGCAATAAAGTTGAAAATCTATTAAAGAAATTTGACAGATGAATAAAAATTTCAGACATGATTAGCTAATACTTAGCTACATATTTTATATTACTTTCCAAATTAAACGGTTTTAGTGTATTATTCTGAAATTATGTCAAGAATATGAAGTCCAACGAATAACTGTCGCCCTCTTTTCCGCTATTTATAATATTGGGTACCTACCTACGAGACGATTTAAATGTTATTATAAGGAAAGAACCAAATTATGGTGTCCGATACACAAAAGATTTTTTTTCGTAAAAGCTACGTATTCAACAACACAAAGTTTCTAAAGACGCAACAATAGAATTATCATACCTACCCCGAGGGCGACTTCGAAAAATTCAAACTCAACAACATCGCTGTTACGTCAGACAATATGTACTCTGAAACTAGATATTTTGCTGAGATGAAACCGAGTAATGAAGTTAAATATAACATAATTTTCCGGCATACTACGAGTTCTCGTAAGTCGAGAACTTTAGTCCCAATTTAGCATTTCCGTGGTTTCGCAAACCTTGTTAGTACCGTATCAAAAATCCCGATATTATATTACCGAATTCACGTTTACTCGAACCTTCTTTCGTGACGCACGTCGCTAGCATTAATTTGAAACGTTTTCCAGTGGCTTCGTTAGTCTAGAACAGTTTATAATTTAAAGTCCGAAATCCTCGGAAGTATATTTTTTTTTGTCACCCCACTTTCTTCGCTATTAATATAAAAATATTCAACTGGAAGTTAAATGAAGAGGTGGACATTTTTAGACTAAAATAATTTATATATAGTTATATTTTTCTGTTAACTTCAGAAACAATGCTTGATGTAGAAGGGTGGGCGCTTCGGGGGCTGTCTATTGTGAATTCTGACATTTGAAAAATGCTGATTTTAGTTCATTTTGAATAAATAAATTCAAAGGTCTTTTCATAACATTTCAGACATTATGATACGCAATCATAATCTTTCCTAACCATAGCTTCGTTTGAGTTGGTAACAGACGGTATTTTAAGGTTAAGTTAAGGGTTTGGTTTCCACACTTAGGCCCTAAAGTGGATCATTGTACGTGGGTATTTTAAGGTCTTATAGAACTATAATGTAGTACATACCGACTCATTCTTCAAACATTCATATTCAAATCAAAAACATACATTGTACTCCACCATTTCGTCTCCATTTCAAACGACAACAACTTTTGATCCAACACACTCCTTGATCTTCCGTATCAACACTTCTGACAACACCAGGTCAACATTACCATCCAGGATCCAAAACATGTCGAACATTAGCATACAAATTATTGTTATGTATCAAGGTTTTGTCATCGTTTTCAAATTATTACGGAAACTGTAACAACCACCGCGGGTGCCTCTCGTAAATTATAATTTTAAATCAGCTGCTTATGAAGTCGGTTCACAGCGTTTATGCATTCTATATGAGTTTTCCTACACACACTGAATTCTAAAATTCGAATTGAGAAGTCAAATTGGACAGAGTTATCTGGGAAATTATTAATAAGTGGGTGCTAAAAATGATATTGATGGAATTGCCGATAATTTTTTTATAGATTTTTCGAGTTAATTTATAGCGCAATGTTTATAACATTTGTGGAATAATCACGTAGTTGGTAGCAAGGCGAACTTAAATTGACTGATAAGTAGTACCCTCACTGAAATATCTTCAGAAAATCGATCGATTTTGTTGGGCGCCAATAATTTTATCTATATGGTCCCTGTAGGCGCCAAAAACCCGTACCTTTTTTTCTTAAGTTTACCTCCTTGGCATCTACATCTTTCTATAATATTTTAAATCCAATGAGCACAAAATAATGTTCGTACCTAATCCTTTGAGTATGAAAATTATTACAGCCAAATATTGTGATTCCTCTCGCCTTTCTATCTCAAATGATTATGCTGATAACAATCTCAGCCTCGTTAGGCTGTACGCTGACTTAACATAATCCAATCATAGACAAAAGTTACGTTCGTTATTAACTTTTAATGTGAATTTCAATGTGAAAATTTTCTGGAACTCTTCCCTGAACCCTTAACTTTTGCTCGAAAATATTTTCGCAGCTTTTTGGATATGACACTGTATTTGAATTTGGATTTTAGGAGTGCGAATTAGCGTACGAGGTTTCTTTTATAGTTCGATCACTAATTTAACCATTTTATTATACATATTCCGCATTTCAGCAATGAATTTGTCAATTGCTCATAGAGTCCTCTCCCTTGGAAATATAGATAATGCCTCAATATTGTATTAATTTTCACTTATTTACCCCTTAACTTTAGCCATTTTGTTAACCATAAATATATTCTGAACGACATTAACTATTATTCACATTTCGAAACAACAGAATTTAATATTAAATTGTTCTCGCTATTCCGCAAGCTGCACAACTGCACAAAACAATGAGGATTGCGAAATAATTGTGTTATGCCTCTATAAATCAGTCACGTTTGGGCTTCCAAATTAAACTGAAACCAATATGATGTAATAAAAGAAGTAATCACAATTGGAAATAAGTCGATGTGTGATTGAGATATGTCTGCATGATGGAAAGGCCAGATTACAAAATTACAATTAACGAATACCTTGGTCCGTGGATCAGCGTAAGAATACGCGGTGAAGAGTATAAAAAATAAATCAAGAATCCAATGATTCTAATTTTATTTAAGCTGCAACTCCCCACATCATAAGCCAGTGTTCCAGCTGGAGATAATAAGCGGCGCAACTAACTACCCACAAATACTCCTCCACATAAAAGGAAGACCTTTTATTCGTTCTCGAATTGTCCTATCAAACCTCAAATCAGTTTCGCAGTTCGTCAAAACCTCGGTCACGTTTATCTCTTGCAGACGATAAATAGAAGTCGGCTCGTAACGATGTGCTTGAAGCAATGATATCGGGAGCTAGGACTCTAGGACGGGACGGCCGATGACGTCACTATAACTTGACCTAGTTTCTGGCGCCAATGACTTATTCCGTCCGTGTGAAGTCAGTCAGTTAAATTATACATGATGTTTATTTTGCAAATAAGTTTTTATCAACTCTTTTTACACGTCGTTTTTTTTTCAACTAGATGAGGCCGTTGTTTCGTACCTGAATACTCTGAGAAAAAACATCCGAAATTAACTGAGAGGTCATAGACTCTTTTGAGGTCGAGACATAATCTTGATCAACTTACATAAGGACTATGCCGATTAGTGTTTGAGTTGATCTATCTGTTGTGCAATATACGAATACCTAAATTTTTTACATAATACTTGTTGTCACTAACTCGCGTCGCTAAGACTAAAATAATGCTTAAATATTGAACTTGCACTATTTAAAATACAACAAGGAAAATAATATGAATTAAGTTACAATTCGTAAAATAGTCACACTGACAATTCATAGTATTAACTGCGTCTGTGACTATTTTAAGATTTTTGCAGAGCTGTTTATTTTAGGCATTGACTTAGGTATCACCTCGTATTGGCGAAAATAGGTATTAGAGATGCTTATGATTACTCGTTAGCAACACTGGTTTCAAAGTGGATATGTGAAATTTTAATAACCTAAATCCTACACGTGTAAAATCCAATAATATACAAGACTAATGAAAAAACATGTCTATCTTGAAGTAAGTAGATGCTTATAATTTGTCTAGACATATTTCTAACTATCTAATCAAATGAAAACAAAAGCTAAAGCCTCCTTAACATTCTCATAATATCTTCTAATAAAGCTAATGTTTTTCCAAGTAGACATTTATTTATAAAATTTCCATTAATAAATGAAATTGTTAGATATCTTAGAAGCTGTCTTTAATTAATAATAAGGCCATGGTTAGACTTTGTTTTATGGCCTATTAACGTCATACAGGCCGAAATCAAGTTTATGAGAAATTCACTTAATATTTTACGTCATCATTATTAAGTTTTATACCCAGGGCAGGTGGGTTTAAAGTTTTAAAGCCGTTGAATTCGAAAATTTACTAAAACTACAAGCTCAAAATATAGAATTTTGAAGTAAGTAATTCTGATTGCACATACATAGATTTAGAAAATAATATGATACCTTGAAATTGTTTAAAAAATTCTACTTAATCGAATTATTTCCCACACGAAAGACAAACGTAAACCTCATTAATATGTAAACATATTATCAAAGAAATAAAAAAGCTAGCAAGTAATAAATTTTGAAGTATGAAAGGTAGTACAATAACGATTAATTCACAGATAACTCGCCATTACACTAATCGAAACGATGGACTGAAGCACCACTATTTTACTAACGTAGCAATCAAATTGATTGACAATAATGGATTACTCAGTCTTCAACGGTAAAGCTATTAATGCGGATATGTACAGTCGCTAGCATGTCAAATTACCACAAATTGTCAAATTTCTCCAAATGAATTGAAACCATAAAATGTTGACAGTAAACTTCAAACTCGAATGAGCAAATTTGACAGTTTTTGGTAACATGATGCGCTGGCGACTGTACAATCCGTGAACATCCTATCTAAAACTTAGAATGCCATCAAATTACAACAACGAAACTATTTTACATTTTTTTTGGTTTAAAATAGACACTTTAGTTCTCGTCACTCACTACATCAAATTAAGTTGTTTTAATTCAACTTTACGCCATGGACATGTAACACGGATTTCATGACAAAAGTAATTAAACATACCTAAGTTTAAGCTGTCAACAGACCAGAATGTTATAAAAGATAATTACTTTTTTATTTTCAAAGCGTTGACAGATAATGTAAGATACACACAGAATGTAATGCCTAATTAAAAGACAAGAATGTTCGCCCACTTTTATGAAGTTTTTTAACATATATTTTTTTCCGTAAATCACAAGGAGATTCTCCTTACCTTATTCTGGAGACGAGCGTAATAATTAATGTAAATAGGGAAGTAATTTATTTTCCTAGAATCCAAGACTCCTACGAGATAACAAAACATAAATAGGTACTACTGCCATAGGCACATTAGGCACACACTCATAAAAAACTGAATCAATGCCATTATTTCAAGTCTGTACAAATGTGCCAAAGTATGAGGTTAGTTTCTGGAAACGTGACGGACGGAATACTTTTTAACACATTCGAGTCCACCCCAATTTCATAGTGCGCATGTGCCATCCCACCATACATATTGCAAGTGGACCCTCCAGGTGGGTCACTGGCATTACGTTTGCGGTAAAGTGAACCCACCTGGAGGGCTCTCGGCATTAGGTTTAAGATTAAGATTTAAAACCCTAAAATAAGTGGTAAAATAGAATTTTCAGGGGGTATTATCGCTATATTTGCTATCTGTGGGGGTGATTTCATGCCCTAGTAGGGTAGGGGAAGTGCAATAATCAAGAAATAACAAAAAATTGAAAAATTAAAATCGCCCGCTCTGATCCCGTGACAGGGGTGTTCAACCTTTTGTGAGATTTTCATGCATTTTCGTTTTTTAATTTAATTTACGTAGTCGCAATTATTGTTACTTTTAGATTTTAATAAATAACATTTTTAAACTTTTGAATGATTACAAACATTGCATTTGCATTTGTAGGTAGTTTATTTGACAGTTAGTTTTGTGTGAACCACCCAGTAACTCTTGTAATACCGGATTATATTAGCTAGCGATACTCCGCAGCTGTGATGGATATCGATATCTTAACATAATAAACCAAACAAAAAACGGATTTGATGACATTTTGTTAGGTTAACGACCATAAGTAGTGCAGTTATTTTAAATACAACATCGATTTAAATCATAGATGTGCCCTTGCCGTACTTCGCGCGACCGTGTTCACACTGAGATGAGCTTGCTCGCTTAAACTTCACGGCATATAAATACGATATACTAATAAAATGTTGCAAAAAAAAAACGAATTAAAAACAGAATACAAAAAAGTTAAAATTACTTTCGGAAGTCGGTGCTTTTGCTTGTTTTATCGACATTTTGTATGTTTGAGGTTTAAAGAAACCTAACACGAACGGGATCGTAGTCTAGGCAATTTAATTGAAAAATGCTAAGCATTATTTATTCCCAATGTCAAGTCTGTAGCGATAATGGTTTCTGAAATATGTAGTTGTGAGTGCCTGTGAGAGATAAACGGGCAGGCAGACTAAATCTCACAGTAATAAGTATTAGTTTTTGTTTATTTTGATGCCGAACACTAAAAAGCCTCGATTGTGAACTCATTTTCGTGTCCTAAAATGGAAAAATAAATATTTTTAGAAAATATTAAAATCGTGCCTATGGTTTTTCATCCCTGAAATAGGACCCACCACGTGGGTTCTCGGCATCTAGGAAGAGGTCGAAAATTGATTGAAAATAAAAATGCTTGTAATTTGAAACCACGGCGTATTCTTATTAATCTTGTTAAAATATACAACTGTTTTTATTTTTACGTTATTTGATGCTGTATTGGCTAAGAAAAACGTACATTAAAAATGAGCCCACGAGGTGGGTTCTCGGCATCCCAAGTGCGACTTGAGTGAACCCACCAGGTGGGTTCCCGGCACTGAATGTGTTAAAATGCCTTTAAAAATCATCATCTGCCAAGCCTCAGTAACTGTTGGGGTCGGCTTCTAGGCAAACCTGATGCATCTGATTACCTGTATTTTCAAAGGAGCTACTGCCTATTTGATCTGTATAACACAGATACAGCGTAATACGATAGATACCCCTTGATAAGACCGGTTGATATGTCTCAAAAAATCACTATCATAAAGAATCTATATTTTGTGAAAGATGCTACAAATCTAAACTAATATTATAAAGAGGTAAAGTTTGTGAGGTTGTAGGGGGTAATCTCGGGATCTACCGAACCGATTTTGAAAATTCTTTCATTAATAGGAAGCTACATTATCCCCGAGTGCCATACTACGTACTACACGCGAGCGAAGACGCGGGCAACAGATAGTTACTGATAAAATCGTTATCCTGTATAGTTCAGGAAACCCCTAACACATTGAGGTTATAATTACCCTCAAACCACATTTACCTACATATGTATAACAATTTATGCACTGATAGGTACATACGGTACGCATTTAGATGTCATTGCGTATGATCCTCCTAACGTCAATTACACCAATTACGCGGCGTCAACGATCACAAATGACGGCGGCTTAGGGTTGCCAGGTGGCAATATATAAAATGATGGGAATATACGCCCATTTTATGGCTATTTCGAAATAAACTTATCTGGTGTTGGAACTGGTATTTAAATCGATGTGAAAATAGTATAATCACTGGAAAACAGAATTTAAACCTAAAAGGGACTTTTAACCTTTCGTATGCCGAGTATATAGACACAATTAAAAACCTATTGTGTCTCGCGTGGATCTACGTTCCCGGCACACGAAGGGTTAATGAATTGTTTTTTTTAGTCTATTCTAATGAATGATGTCATTAGAATCTATTTTCCACAACATAATAATATTTTTACACTTTAAAATAGTATCATGTTTTTATACGCATGGCAACACAACGTACTGTAACGAACATTAAGCATTTGCGGGCGCGACTTGTAATCACTTGAGTAATTGTTTCCAGGTAACGGCATTTGATTTGCAAATGTAATTATTTTGTCTGTTATGTTTACAGCAGAATGACGGAAACACTCCCTTATCTTTTTAATTGACAGCCATTGGTTTTGATGTGTTTTTGTTTAACCCTAACCTGTTTTGTTTTCTATTTTCGAAATGTTAAGGATTATTTTATCGATTCGTGCATTTCAATAAAATAGAACTAAACAGAATATTTTATCCCGCATTCTGATTACGGTTGAAAACCTGTCAACGTACCAATCACCATCATCATCCTTTACGAAATCTCACCCTGAGATGTTTGAAAAACTGAGAGATGAATGTAAATTCAAAACTAGATCCTTATAGATTAATTATTCCTAGAACGAAAACTGAACCATATAGGAGTTTCTGTCCTATGTGTATTCAGATATATAACAAGATTCCTAATATTTGTTATGAGTTGTATGATTATGGTACAAATAAATATTTTTTCTTTCTTTTCTAACCAAATTAAAGAACTTCGAATGGTCCGCTTCAGAAGGGCTTTACACAGATGGTTAATTGAGAATCCCTTCTATAATATAAAAAAAATCCTTCAGTTTAATTAAACCTAAATTATCTAATTGTACATAAAAATTTGCACGTCATTATGTTATGATTGGTACAATAACAATGTAAGAACGTTTGTAACTCTTCGACTTTGATATTCAACGCTAAAGTAGACTTTGGCACTTTCTCAACTTCAAATTCTCAAATCAGAAACAAAGTCTCAAAATAAAATTAATTAAATAGTTTTACTTAATCTTAAATGATGAGACACAGAAAAATAACATTGGGTTTAAACTCAAATATTCTATCTTCAAATCTGTTATTTTTTCAGGAATCACAAAAGCTCGTGCGGACAGACAAAAACAAGTCAAGAGCAGACGACTAGCCGCGGGCGGCTGTCAGCTAGCACTTAGAGATTTTAATTAAATCATGTTTTTCTCCATATTTACAGTTATTGTAGTAAAGTCTTTATTAAAAAAAGTAATCTTGCAAGTTGTCTTGTATGACATAACTTGTAATAAGTAATATGACAGCTGTCAAAAGCTATTTCTTTTCAAATTTTTTTGTTAGCTTTTACGTTCGACGTTACCTAAATAGATACTGATGAAGATTCAGAAAAAACTGGTGCTATGGACTAAAAAAAAGACCACGTCTAATATAAAGATAAGAGAAGACTTGGGTTGGTACCCAAAGTCAACCAAAGTCGGACCGTAGCTTGGGAAGAAGACGTAGAAAAGATAACAGATTGCCTATTATCCGGCGATAAGACTAGAAACGGGATTAGCCCACCAAGCATGACCGCCGTAGAAACGGGTTTTGTCGACGGGAGAATCAACAAAATGACAGAACAACAAAAGAAATCTGTCATTCTAACAGATTTCTTTTGTTGATCTGTCATTTTGTCCATTCTTTCGTCGACAAAACCTGTTTCTACATTGGTCATGCTACGTGTACTGGAAATATATCGTTGGAGAGAAGTGGATCGATGAAGAAAGAGAATTGGTTAGAGCAAGTGGTTTGCCAGCTTTTGTTAAAAAAAAGGATGAAGAGGAAGAATATGTATACCAATAAACCTTCGGTGCCTTCGGTATATATTCGTTCATGTTACTAGATCTATAAAAACACCGTTACCGTAAGCTTCCATCATTCCACTGCCAGCAAAGGCCCCATGTCTTCCATATTATGTTTCGATCCGGGGCAAACACCGTTGTTCGTAATAAATCGAGCGAGATTGTAAACTACCGAAACAATGTAAACTAGCCATATCATTTACAGCATTAGAAGTAACTAAAAATTTCAAAACGTTCCGCGATTAATCAGGGCTTGCTTTCTTTCTTGCTATTTCACAACATATTAATATTCTAAGTACCTAACTATGATATCAGGTTTTTCAATAACTCCGTGTGTGTGTGATTTAATGTAGTGTAGTTAATAAGTATATGTGTATGTTAATATGTTTGCGACGATAGAAATCTTTCCACAATCTGTCATTTTTTTCGATTCTTCGTCGACAAATCCCGTTCCTACGGTGGTCTTGCTACACGGGAAGATGTGTGATATTTTTTATATAATTATGTCATTCTATGGCATGACTGTACAACAGCTATGAATAAATTAAATCAATTTTACCCACACAACATTACAAAATAAATCATTCCCTAATAAAAAAAGCGTGAACACAGTATTCGACGTGTGTAAAGAAAGAAAGCTAAAGACGGCACAACAAGAAATCTTAACAATATAACATACAATGTCATTATTACACCTTTTGTAGCGTGCACAGCGCCGTATTCCTGCTGTCATTTCGCACAGTCAGCTGTCACAGCGAACAATGGCATACCTACAGCACAGTCAGACACGGTGTTAACTGACACAAATCATAACAGCTGTTTATATAATACAATGACTCGGCTTTTTTCAAGTGTAATATATACGTGGTTAAAGTGCTTATTTATGGATATCTTTTTAAGAAATTGTTATTTTGGTAGGTAATGAAGACTTTGACAAATAAAAAACTTATCTTCAATGAATCTCATTGAAGACACATCACACATCACGTCACATGTTCATTGCTTTAAAAACTCAGAACCCGGCAACCAGAAGACGAGAGGAGCTCAATCTATGACAGCCTCAGTAAGCAGTTCAATCAGTGCTAATATTTCCATTGACAGAATATAATTTTCTGTAAATGCATTTATAAAAATACCCGTTATCCATCCAAACATTATAATAAATTGAACGAAACACCCTAAGTACCGTACGAAACGTGTCAAAATAATTCCCTAGCAGGACACATTATTTCATTTTGTGACACTCTGCTAAATGTAAGAATTTATGTCAGGGGGCCGCGGGGTCAACGCGGACCCCATCCATCTGCCGAATGGTATAAATCACAATATGAACCAGACGCGAGTAAAATGTGGGTACTTGTGAAATTAATTTATTTGGACGGCTTAAGTGTAAAAAAATGTGTAACGGTATTTTTGGGGATAATGTTGCCAGTGCAGCCAAATATATACCACTTAAAAAATAAATGTTACAATGAAAACATTGTGTAATTTACTGAATTATTAACGTATTACTTACATAGAAGTCATTCTCACATCTGTGTACTTAAACATATTTTAAGATTCATTTAGTCGTACGAAAATCAATCATTATCGGAAAACGGCCTTCAAATATTGCTGAAAGCGCACAAGCTTTAGAACCTGCCCATGTCATACCGTAGCTCTAAAACATATCCTTCCCTCCTAATCACAAACCAGCATAGTAGCTAACCATGGTGGTGGATTAAGCGCTACAAAAAACTTTTATCTCAATAGAACCGCTTCCAATCCTACCGCTCGATGTTTAATATTTAAAGGATCCGTATCAAACAGAGTGCAATTTATGAAAACAACATGTATGTATATTGGCAAGCTTCGGTGTGCACAATCATTTTGTTATTCCATTACCTTTTTTGAGTTCATGCGGTAAATGGATTAGAGCAGAATGTCTATTCTAAACAAAATGCAGAAACTGAAGCTCCCGCATTGAAAGTTGCCGAACGATACTAAATGTGGCTAAAGTATCTCATAATGCTTTTGGGGTAGCAGCCTGTCAAATAAGTTGTAATGGCTGATGCTGAACGAGGAGCATAAATCGACTGGAGTTTATTTTATTCCGGCGAAACACCAGCGTCTGAATCGGGGACTTTGCAAAACTGACCCCAATTTCGTAGGTACTCCACGTGGCATACACATCTGCAATTAACAAAAACCGTGACATCTTGCCAGTGCCACCCCTTCCTAAACGCGTCAATTCGGTTGTATACCTTCTGTATGCTCTTGTTCAGTGATAAATATAATAAACAGGACTAGGCTTTGAGCCTCCACCCTCCCGTATGGAGTGATATCACAGCTGATATTAAAAGTAAACAATGCTCCCGGCCTTTCACATTTGTGAAAGCAGATGGAGTATAAAATATGGGCGGTTTATGGACTTATATAAAAGTTCAGTTCACAGATTCAATCCGATATGTTTCAATTTGGCTTTTCAAATAAAACTGGATCTAAATCATTTTGTGGAAACAAAATTGTTTCAAACGATTTGGGTGCTTTTTAAACTGAGCAGCTGAGTTTTAAATAGTATACATGTTAGCGATTATACACCTTTGCGGTTGTTAGAACATTCATATTCGTATGCCAGTAATGCCTTATGCAAGTCTCTTGCTGTTCCTACCGATTTGGATTTTATTGAGTTCTACCAGTATTTAAAGGAACGATACAAGATATAAATCAAAACCTAAAACCCAACCCATATAACACGTCCGTTCTACGGAGCGCAACGCTAGCGAATATACGTAGTTCGCAGCAATCGCAGCTTCGGCCAACAGGTCGCTTCGACGTCATCCGTCTACCCGCAACTGTGACATAAATCCGGTGAGGTGACACAGCGGAACACGGAAATTGGGAATATCCGGACACCTCCCGATCTGTTTGTCACCGCCGCCACGTACAGCCGGCAGTATTATTGCAGCATTGACACCCTAGTCACGGTTTGTGATATTAGCTTAGTGTTTCTTGTTTAACTAATAATGGGATGACTTGAGGCGAGGTGTAAGTTTAGGGCTTTCCTGTTATCAAAACGAAGTTTGAAGGCGTTTCAAGAATTATTTATTTTTGAGAGTTCTCCTGCACGTGTCGCTCATGAGTATTTACTCAGCAACGTTACAAAAAAGGGAAGCACAATTTTATTGCAAGGATACTCAATTTAATAGTGTGATACCATTGTAGTGGTGATCTAAGCCCAGCATTATTTTTAGATATTTAGGCAGAGGTACTATGTACTTACAATTATGCCTGTTTAAGCCAACACTTGGAACTGTTGGAATTTAAACTCTCAGCTCTTTATCGAGCTTTGAAAATCCAACAGGGCCCTTTCATTTACGGGCATCAAAAACTCAAGTGCAACCTAAATCTCCGCTAAGTTTCCTGAGATTACTTCCCTCTTAACCTACCACACATAACCATAAACATAAGTATGATATACCTACCTACATGAATTGTTAGAGCTGGACGGGTACCAACCCGTAATCTGTTTGTGTCAATTTGCTTCCAAGAAAGGTACTGCACTACTACGTTGTGTACTAGTGTTGTTCACGCGTCGGGAGAAGGTTACAAGTTTCTTGGATACAATATTATAACATTTCTTACACTGTTTGCTGCGTAATCGCTGATATAATAGGTTTTCTTTGTTGACTGGATTTAAATCAGAGTTTGAGAGAACTCATCATCTGTCAGTCGTCGTCATTTTTCTCAGTCTAACCGGATGCAGCTGAATACCAAACCTCTTTTAGATGGAGCGACTGCATAGGTGACCTCCACA
Source organism: Eugnorisma glareosa (assembly GCA_947578425.1). Classification (NCBI taxonomy): domain Eukaryota; kingdom Metazoa; phylum Arthropoda; class Insecta; order Lepidoptera; family Noctuidae; genus Eugnorisma; species Eugnorisma glareosa. Next base: position 4,942,282 of record OX387957.1, on the reverse strand, counting down.
ACCCAGTTAGTACCTACTGACTAATATGATTCTCCTTGGTAAGACTGGTTGTCCGATTTTGGGGCCACTGACTACATAACCACTGACAAAAATTATATTTGACAGCCAGGACGTACTTTCCGAAGCACGGAAAAAAAATCGGTATGTAGTGGGTGGTCACCCATCCATGGACCAACCTAGGCAAGCACGGCTTAACCTAAGGATCCGAGCGGCTGTTATTGTTTAATTTTTTTTTAATTTGAAGCTGAAATACTACTACTATTTGTTGAGGTCTTTTATACGAGATCTAAAGTAACAGATGCTTACCAAACCTCAACCAGAATTAAAAACTACCTAACATCAACAGGTACAAAATAAGACTAGTGTAAAACAATACATTTCGCAGTGTAAAACAAAGGCTAAATAGGCGGGACATTTGACACGGGCATAAAACACACGACTTCCTTGCCTGGGACGAAAGTTTATCTTAGAGGAAAGAAAAGAACAATGGAAGGGCAGGCAACATATAGCCCACGGAGTTTTTACTTGATGGCAACACTTTGTAGTATGGATATTTAGAAAAAGTTAGCTGTGGAACTGTGGGATATCTTATACAGTTATACAAAGTTTCTTAGCTTTACTACTTAAGTTTATGTTTTTTTTTTTCCTATAATTTCGTAATATTTTTGCAAAATAACGAGTTCCATAATCATTTTGACCTATACTTTTTTTTTAATATTTTGTAAGTATTACATGGAGATGTTTATTCATTTTCTCTGAACAAGCCAAATAAACGTGCTTTCCCGCATTTTCAATTTCCAATAATACATTAAATTCTTTTTATTTAGTATTAAACCTTGTGAATTTAAATTTTAAATTTAAAGCAACGGCCACCAGGGCGAAATGTCGACAGGACATTAATAAAGAACGGCTTCGAACTTGGCATTCGGGAAAAATAAATTGTAATATGTATAAGTTTACCGTTGCAAAAAAAAATACGTTTCATTTTGGTTTTTCCGCAAAATGTCTGTTTATATACATAAAGATTTTTTAAACCAAAAGCCGATGTAAATTTATTCATTGGTTCGATAATATAGCTTTGGAATGAAAGACAAAAATAAATGAAAAACTGCTTGCGACTAAATGCTGCAATAAAACTCAGGCATAGAATGAAAGCGCCAATGCAATATTGAAAAACCTTCGTCCATTTAGTTTTACGATTTTGGTTTTGCAACAAGCTTAACCGAATGACATAAAACTTTCATCACAGTACTATTGTATAGACGGATAACAAAACAGGGTCGCTTTTTCACTCGTTAGGCGCCTGACAGTTCGTTTGTAAACCTTTTTGTATCGTTTAAACCAGCGATTTAAATTATCCTTTGAAGAAACACCGTTCTTTTGTATCGACCAACTTACACGGTGATATGATTACTGAACCCTTGTCTTATACAGTTCATTAATCATGCCATGATTTATCGTTAAAGGGGCGTATGCTCATTGTCTTTGGGCGTCCGTGGTTCTGGCGTGACCAGCGGGAAAAAATACAAAGTTGGTGTTTGATACGAGTTGAGTGTGTGGCAACACTGGCAACTATCGTGAACAAAAAATTTGGGTTAAACCATGTTTCTTTTTGCACGATATGTTGGTGCATTTTAACACAAAAGCTGGGGCCTACGTATGTGCGGTTTTCTAAACGCCTACGTGTCTAAAAGTTCTAGTTTTATGGTTGGAGTTACCTGTGAAATGTGTTTAGCAAACAAACCACATTTTATATTCTAAAATCAACCATTTGAATTTGGTCTTCGTTGAAAATAACTTTTACTCCATTATAAACAACGCAAGCGTATCTCCAACTGTAAGTCAAAAGGATATTTAAACGATTTAAAGCAGGTAACACACCGTCGCATCACCCGACACTGGCCAGCAAACCTTGCGGTGGTTCGCGACCATGGCAACCGCACACCGCTTGATGTTTAAATCTACATTTCAAGTAAACATTCTGCACTGACCTCATTTACAGATGAGGATAATAAAGCCTTCGGTTACAAAATGTATGAACGTAAAATCAGGGATTCGTGGGATAATGAAGAGCACCAAATCTGATTGTGTTGCACTCGAGATTGCAAGAGATTTAATGAAATCAAAACATTGCAAGATATTTTCTTAGTAGTACAGTACAAAATTATTAAATTCCAAAAATAAATGCTATTGCGATACGCAATCAAGTACCTACCTATGTTGCTAGTTGAAAATAACGTCATATTATTAGTTGTTAAACCCGTTCTCTTATTCAAAAAGCATTAAGAGCCAACAAACACAAATATCCTCGCCTGAAAATTAATGTAACATCAACAACTCAAACAAAGTCTTCAGTTTTATTTCAAAACGTCGCACACTATAAAGTGGGGTCCACAAGAGCGGCGTTTAACCGTGTTTTGCGGCGGGAGCGACCGCATCGGGCATGGCTTGACATTCGTACTGAAATCTACACGGCCCGTCCCGCCCATTCCTGATAAACTTTTTGCCAGTTAAATCTGTTCGTTGACTGGCTCAGTGCTCTTTTGGCGGTTACGTTTGTACGGTTGTATGGCTATTGTGTACCTAGCTTTATGTAAATTTATTGGGGTGTGAACAGGAACCGTTTTATTTTAGGTTATTTTGATGCTCTTTAAGAGGAAAGTTTGGTTTAAAATAAACAACATTATTTTTTACAAAAATAGGAAGAATACTAGAAGTGACTGGCAGATTCTATGATTTTTTTTAAAACACTAGTAGGCTGAAATCAGATAATCACTTTTACAGCAAAAAACTGGTGTTTAGATAAAACGAATCATCTCAGAACTGACAAATCCTTAGATAAAGTAGGAGAAGGTATCCACATAGCTATTAGTAAACTAAGCTAATTCCAAAAAGCTTTATATTTAATGGTTTCCATAAAAGCTTTCTAGAGTAGGCGACGAAAATAGACTCCCTAAGTGCAAACGTTCGTATCCTTAAATCTTTAGATCATTTTATACGAAATTCTCTTCACTTAGAACCCAAAAACACAAAATTATTTACTGAAAATATTGAATTTCTAAATATAGATACGAGTACCACTCCTTTACATGGAGTCAAATCGATAGAAAAATAGATTAGAGGATGACGGACCATCACAACGAATCCGTGTCACAAAATAATTACGTCCGGCAAGGACCAGGCGGTGGCGTTTGTTCCCAACGAGTCACACTGTAACCTGTCACAGTGTGATTCGTTGGGAACAAACGAGCGATGGCGGTGGTGAATGCTTCAAGCATAAATGTGATGTGAATTTACGTGCACATTGTATTATAGCAGGAGGCTCATAATAGGAAATTAGTTTAAACTTGGCGTACTCGTAACGTAACTAGAGGTAATTTATTTATTCAAATTGAATAAATAAATTACCTGCAGTTTAAAAAAAAAACATGCTTTAGAGTTACTTACGTCATTTTATTTCTCGTATTTTTTCATTTATTTTTTGGATTCAGCCATATTGGATTTAGAAAGGCGTCACTTGTAAGGTAACCAGGCATTGTCATCCAAACTAAACACGTATGCAAAATTTGACCTCAATCGGAAATCGGGAAGCGGCTCAAAAACTTCTAAAAAAAATTTACATAGTTACAGGTGAAGCTGATAAAAGCGTGTTAAAAAGGATGGAGGGGGATTACTATGACGTCTTAAAGCAGGAGTAATTCCAGTGTGGGAAAGAGACAGAGCTATACAGGTCGTCTAGCGCCATCTCTTTCCTACACTGGAATTACTTCTGCTTTAAGTCGTCATGGTAGGCCACCAGGATGTGACTAAATATAGAAAATCTGTAAGCGAGTAAGCAATCTTTCATAGCGAATTCCATTCGTTCTATTGTGCTATGACTGTTTACCAAGTAAGTCCCTGTTAGTACATTATAAAGTGATTTTAATTAAACATGAACACTTAAAAATATCATTGCAGGTAATTCATTCCGTTCACAAAAGCTTTAAACGATTTTCCACAAAACGGAAATCTGTATAATAATTATCTGAGAGGTTTTTTAATTGGAGTTTTTTTATTTCTCATTTAAAAATCAAGTAGGTACGGTAGATACTCCAACGTGATTGATCAATAATCCAATTAAAGAATTCAATTGATTTATAAATTGAGATCTAAATGAATTGGATTGGAATCCTTAAATTCAATTGTTATTCCCTTAAAGAGCCGTCTCTTTTGATGTGTATTACAGAATTCCAATACTGATTTGCCTTTAGAAGGCAAATAAGCGATTAATATGTATTAAAGTTCTAAGATGGGCTGAAAAGATTTTATCTTTTGAGTGTTTGCTATGCTATTTTAAATAAGAATATTAAAGTTCATTGATACTTTTTTGTGTACACTTGCACAACGAGGCTCTAGGGAGACGAACCCATACAATGACGTCTTAAAGCAGTTGTTATTCAAGTGTGGGAAAGAGATAGCGCTATACGGCCTGTATAGCTCCGTCTCATCCCACACTGGAATTACTCCTGCTCTAAGACGTCATAGTAACCCCCCAGTTCTTTGAAGAGGAAACGGTGTCTCTTCTCATGTGAGTTTTGTGACCACCGGGCTGATTTTAGTGAGATAAAAATCCCACACTACCAAACACTGATAAGGGTTCTATGAGTCACTGAAGAAGGAAGCACAGAGAAAAAGATAATTTCCATTATCGACCTTAGGGCATACTTAAGTATCAAATAACAGAGCTGCACGCGGAAGAATCGACAAAATAACAGATCAACAAAAGAAATCTGTCATTTTGTCGATTCTTCCGTCGACAAAACCCGTTTCCACGGCGGTCATGCTAGGTGGGCTGGTCAAGATATAATACCGTGAAATTCCTCAGAAATTACCCTAATATCTTCGACAAAGACGACAGAATTCCTCAATAAACTCAAGTATTTGCTAATCTCATCTGGTTTATAATACCGTCGTGATACAGGCCTATAAATTGTGCCAACATCAAGCGGTACCACAGACATTACGAGTGATTTAAATAAATAATGTGCGCAACAGGAAAGAACCTTTACGTTGTAAAAGTGTAATGATAACGTATTTCTATTACATTTCTTGTTCTGTTTATTTCTTTTGAATTAAGATTTGGATGAAACAACAATATGTCTTTACTTGCGTTCTCATCTTACTCTACGATTTTGGGCTTGGTAACCAGTTAAAATGACGTAATGAAAATACAATATTGAGAATAAGAAGGATTGATGCAAAAACAAAAATTGCATTTTTTTTGTATTTGCAAACCCGCTGTCGCAATTTTATAAGAATCCTACCTATCTACGTTGTAGTGAAAACCCATCCACCAACCAACTACCTACCACCCACTATTTATCTACTAAGTAGATCCAAAACCATAATACATTCGCAATTACCTACCCTCAAAAAAGACAAATCCACTCCGCCGAATACTGGACACAAAATTACGTTCGTAGGGTACTTACACATTTACACGGGGATATATCAAGGTAGATGCAAAAGTCGCGAGGAAGTTGGTTAATTATGTAAATTGCCGCACTGGGGTGAGTAATGTGCTGGATTCACTCAACCCCGCTGGTCAGCCAGATAAAACCGGGTAGCCGGCACTAACTTATTGTTACCAACACATTACGGCCAGAAATAGGGCCATAGTATACCCATTTATATTAGCAGCCCGCAATGTAACTTCAATGGTAATCGTTATCGGTTTTGGATGCCAAATGCAACTGATTCCGATTGGGTCGCGTAGTTAATTATATTTTAATATCTCATTACGGATATCGGATGATCGCATTCAGTTATTGTGTGATTCCGATAGCTATTTCATCCTAAATTGTGATAATTATTTTATCTTGGTACTCACGGATGAATAATCTCAGAAATTTAATCAAGCTATCCTACTTTAACCTACGAATTAAAGTTTAATTAAAACTATCTCTGACTTTCCAGAACTTTACAACTGTCATCTTTACGAGTTTCTTATTCCGAAATCTTGTTTTTATGCGAGCAATTTTATGTGCTCGAGGAAAATCTGTGAACAACTAAGGTCTCGGTACTCGTCCGTAATATCTATGATCCCTAAAACTATCAGCAACAAAAACAAGGATTAGAACAATAAAAGTACAAGTCAGGTAAGTCACGACTAGCCTCAATAGCGACGAATGTGTCTAATCCTGCAACACCAGTTCGGACGTACAAATAAGCCATAAATTCGGAAACTTTTAGCAAGCAATTTCCTTCGGTTTACGAGAGCAAGATTCATGATTCCACCCCTAGCAGAGTGGGAAACGATTCCGTTTCGGTTTTAAACTATGCTTTTAAAATTGTACAATGCCGGGTAGTGTATTGTGTCTAAAATTGATTTAGCTCTCCGATTTTATACGATTCTTTAGCGTTTCCGTTGAAATTGTTTTATACGGTTCGCTTGAATTTTCTAAAGCATGGAATTGTTTACTGTACCTACTACTAATTCATGGTTATTTGCACATAACGAGATTTTTGCGACACATACATACTAACAGATTAATAGTACTTAATAATTGAAACACAGCAATATGCCACACACACTCCATTCAAATAATCCCTACGTTGCATTTAATAGATACATCCATTACATATTTCTCCGCCAGACGACGAAATAAAAACGTAAAATTAAATATCCGGAACCCTTTTAACTTGGGGAGTTATATGCAAGAATCCGAGTGTACCTTTCAACCGCAGCCAGCTAAGAGCTGGCCAGTGAGAGCTATGTAGGTATTTTAAATTATCCGCCTCTCCAGCGGACCGCCATTAAAGTGGAGTCGGATGGACAGCTAAGCGTGGAATGAGCGAAACGTAGACTACGCTCCCCGGAACTTTTTACTGCACACTGAGTCGATACAGAAAACCCACTTTAGAGAAGCTTGTCGTTTGTATAAATCCATTTCTGAATTATGGAATCTTTATTACCTTAGAGGTTAGAGACTGAGACTGTGTTTAATTTAATTAACGAAATTTAATTTACGAGAAAGTATTTTATAAATTTATCTTGTTGACATCTTACTGGAAAGCGAGGCTTTCCAGTATGAGATAAGGAGCAAAATAAAAATAATAACTAAACGAATTCTGCTGCTTTCTAACCATCCCGTGCTCTAATGGCAATTCGTCTGAAGAATTACTGGCGACAACCAGTCTTAAAACATTCGTCAACTTTATTCAAAGTTCACGAACAACACGTTAGATGGGCCTTCTGCACGTCATTTACATGGTGTTTCTCACTCTTTCTTACAATAGAAAATCTCGTAGCGCAACGAAGCCACAGCTAAGCGAGAGATGGCCGGATTACGATTAAACAGCACTGAAGGTTCCTGGCTCGGGACATGAAAGCTCAACATCATGCATTAATCAAGCCTGGGCGACTATCGTTTGTGGCAAGTATTCTTTTATGAGTTGCACTGACGTCAGATTAGTGTAGCTCGTTTAATTAATTATTATGGGTTAAGGATGCGACACTTTTCTGAGATGGGTTTAACGTTTTTGCGAGTTGTTTGCTGTGGTGAAGTTGCAGATTTGAAAGTGGAAAATTCGAATTGTTAGCTTTATATAAGACATCACGTCTGTTGACCCTAAAGGAGTAAGGTACAGGTGTACCTAATACTACACCTACATTTCGCCAGTTATGTTTAAGTTTTACGTATTAGAGGGCATTTTCTATTACCATCAACCGAGCACAAATCCAATGCTAACGAGAAATTCCTGATGGAAAAACCCGATAACACTGCTCGATCTGGGAATCGGACCCAGGACCTCATATTAAGCATTAGCGCTTGCGACCACTAGACCAACAAGGTAAGTTTTTTAACAACTCTCAATTCACAGTAAATAATTACACAATACCAAAATTAATCAACTGAGGCAGAATGCACTCAACACACACAAACAAAGCGACGCATAGACTATAGAAACACAAATGTCATTATCATTATGTATAACTGGCGGGCCGGGCGGGTAGTAGCCGCATGTCAAGTGATGTCACTTGACATTAAACGTCACGATGACGACGCAACGATAACGTTGTTTACTGCCCAAGTGAGGGCAAGTCAATACTACAATGCGGGACCATGCGTTTGGTAGACTGCAGGACTTTGTTTGAAATAGTTTTGTAATCAGAGAACTGGATGTCAAAGAACTCGAGAAAAATATATGTTGTAATCAAAGGACTGAAAATAAAAGAATGTGTGTGAAAAAATAATTAGATATGTCGTAGCTATTGGATTTCAGAGATTGAGTCACCACATTTAGGTCTAAAAAAATGATATAGATAGGATTCTTAGGTTTATTGACAATGGAAGGTTTTTAGTTTCAACTGTTCTGTGGCATATCCGTTTCTTTTATACACATAAACTTGAAATTTGAGCTTAGTTATTTCTATTAGGCACACACCCTGAAAAATAAATAAAGACTTTAGCGACTTTCATTTTAAATATCGATTTAACATGAGAAGTTCATATATTTCCGAAAGTGTCTCCCAAAACCAGAACATTATGTCCTCCACAGCAGTGCACCTTACTTGCAATATATCTATCAGGCATGACGTTTGATATTCATTAAAGTTATGTATATTAGCCGCGTAACTACTGTAAAATATTGCCATGTTTTATTTTACGATCAATAGTAACTATTCCATGTCATGAATAATATTCGGGTCTCGACTTGCTACATTGGTGGGTAGTTGGATCGTTATATTACAATCGCAATTGAATGTGTGTGGGTCAATAAGGGCTTTGCGGTGTCCGTCTACGTTTAACTGCTGTTTCTTCCCTTCAGTGTGCGTACAGACTGTCTTGAAATGTCTATTGGGTAGATATATAGCCTTTATTTAGCATAAACCCTGAAACCGCGAGTTCATATCTAACTAGTTATTCCTTATACAATGCTTGCTTTACTAGTGGTTAATATCGATTGGACTACTACGGTTGTAATTGAGTAATTTTGAGCACGAAACTCAGTACTATACATTGTGGGTAGTTACATATTCCAGTATAACCCTTGCTTTCGAGTACTCTCAGGTCATTTTACTTCATTCGAACAAAACAAGATGGCAGCTGGCCAGCCGAAAAACCAAAACACAAAATTTACAACATAAAAGTTTGCGTGTGAAGGAACAATTAAGTGACATAAGTACATTCGCTTTGTTGATTGCCAACATCGAGTCTAATTAACTTGCGCTGTCTTACTTTGCACTTAGACTTATTTTTTATTTTATTTTCTATTTGATACGACGGAGGAGTTTTAGCAAATAAGCTTAACTTTGTATATTTTGATGATATTATGGCATTCAACCTAACAATATTTTCTGGTATAGTACATAGCATTTCAATAGCTTATGACGAAAGTCATATGACTGACGGTAGCTAAATCACCACGGGTAAAACCTGGATGAGCCGCCGGAGCGCGGAAATTGACAAAAGCAAAGAGAGAGAGGCTTCTACCCCTAACCTAGCAGAGGTTGAAGCCGGGTCGTGGATGATGATCATGATAATAAAACTTGTTCAAAAGAGGAATGAGGGTAGATTCATTACAGCCACGATCGTACTTCAGGATACTGAAGTTACGTTCAAGCTCGAAGTAACACGGACGTATGCAAAGCTATGAATTAATTATGGCAAGTCATTCATGAATCTCGGAGGAGCTTATACTAACAAAGGTTTATTTACTCAATGGAACTTGGACAAGAAAAATAAAATAAACTTGTAGGTACTTATGCAAAATGTAAAAAAGTGTTTTCACGGCCAAAAAAGATATGGTTTATGGCCAAAATAGAAAGGGCATAAGCACAATTAAAAACAACTTCTACTTATTGAGTGAAATGAGGTGCTAAAGTTTGTTTAATGGCATAATCCGAAATCATATTAACCATCATTAGAGAAATAAGGTAGAAGACAAGGTACGCTAAATTCTAATAAACAGTGATTCATAACAGAATAAAACATTATTTATTATGATCACCATAGAAATAACATTTATAAAATAAAATTATTCACATAGTGTTCAACGGGCGGTCTTATCGCTACACCCTTTGGTTGTATTACAGGAAAAGGGAAGAGATAATACTGCAGGTAGTCTGTGGAGTGCCAGAGAATGAATGAATCCACGCGAATGAAATCCAAAACCTTGTTCGTTAACTATCAAGGTGTCGATTTATCGACGCTTTCTTTCAAACTCACCGCTTTCCACCCAAAGACGTGGTAATAAATTCAGGCCACACGCTAGTGTCGCGTGCGTCTCTAATTCGTGTCGGAGTCGTGTCGTCGTGTTGACCGCACGAGTGCTCACGATCACGCGTCTCGTCTTAATGACGTCGCTAATCAAGGTTTCAGGATAGGTTATGGTGGAGAGGGGAGCGGGAGAGATTATAATTATGGATGGTTTTAAAAATTTTGACTCAAAAAGCCAGCCCAAGATCAACATTTTTGAGTAAAGATTTGGCTTCAGACTGGACACAGTAGGCAGAGGATAGGGTCTTGTAGCACAGCTTGAAAAAGGCTTATGAAATTATTAGATAAGTGGAAGACACCTGCAGAAAGTAGTTTTTATTCAATTTAAGTTTCTTTTCAAGTGTAACTCATTTGCCTTTGATATTGAGCAAATAATCGATAAAGAAGAAAAGCAAACACAAAACGAAAATGCTTTCACCAATCTCTTTACTAATACTACAAACACCTCGTGCTATTTCGATTCCTAAGAACTAACTTAACTCAGCAAATCCAACACCGAGAAAACCGTCACCTCTATGTCCTGAGCTTTAATTTGCCGCGTCAAGAGGCTGTGTTTACATGAGCGGCTCCTAAACACATCTAAGTAGATGTAGAAAGAATAAACGACACAACTTCTAGCTACTAACTCTTATGAATATGTAAGTAGGTGTGCGGGTTACATGTTGAGTAAGTTATAAGAGTGAGGTGTGGTTTGAGAATACTTATGACTTCGTATGGAATGTTTTTGAGGGGTGCGTACCCTTCCATGCGAGCAAATTCACTATTTGAGCGCAGGATCCACGAAATATGTTAACCTGATGCTACTAAAGTAAACGGGATTAGAATAAGTAATTGATACAAAAATATCTCCACCAAGTTTGTTTTTAATATTAGACATTAATGCTTCACTGACCTCTTTAACTTTATAGATTGGCGCCCAACGCTGTTATTGGCGCCCAACACTATTATTGGCGCCCAACACTATTATTGGCGCCCAACGCTTTCGAACTGCTATAAAAACCTCGAAAACATTCTTACTACCCTCCAAATCTTATACTGACAATATAAAACCAATAAGAATCTTGGAAAGGAAACTAATAATGTTAGAGTAACTCCAGATCGATCGGCTGTTACGTGAAGGCAATCGTCGAAAGAATCCAAGTCCGTAATGACATTACGCAGTTTGCTGGCCCAAGGTGGAGAACAAACAAGGTAATGCACGTACAATCAACTAAGTTTGTATCTTGTGATATAGGAGGAAAGTTATTGGGTGTCGGGGATAATGCGATGTTGATGAACGAATCCATTGGAGGGAACTTCATGCTACATACATATTTATTATGTGTCTTCACTTAATAAACATACGATAGTAGAAGCTGATTAGTTACCTTTTTGCATAAAATAACGCTAATTCTTAGTATTTTACACCTGCATCTGATACCAATGGATGTCTAATTAAAAACAAGTCTTCCCAGAATTTATACGGTATCTCCACTAATTTCTATCTGGGAAAACCAAAAATATATCGTGCTTTCCGATTCCAAGAATGTTAGGTATCAATTTTTACATGGTACTTAAATGTTGACTCGATTAAACTTCACTTACTTATTAATCACGAGATTGAAATACAAAAATACTCAGTTGAAAATGTTTAAGGACTGGTCATCAAAATAAAACCGATTACATTTAAACTGAATCTCGGAAGCTGCACACAGAACACGACCCGCATAATGCGTAAAATACACAGACTTAAGTCAATTATCTTTGCAAAACATGTCATAATAAACATAAGCGAACAAAAGCCCCGGGAAGAGGTGTGGACGGGCGCGAAATTACTAACATCTTTTTGTGTGAGTGAAGCTGAAAAGCGTAAGCGACACTTTCATCCAAACTGCACTTTGCATATTAAAAACAAAAATCCCATAGACAATTTTATATGTAGATTTTTATTTTGATATTGATAGAATATTTAGCGGATGAAAGGTTTTAATTTAAAATGTAAATTGTATTGATTCGAACTACTGCAGTTTTGATGTGCGCACTAACAAGTTTTATTTTACTTTGTGGTAACCAAAATGGGTTTGTTAAATTTTCAATTTTTGCTGTATTAAATAATATGCAAAATGCGACGTCAAAACGTCGTTTATGGCGAGGACTGCTCCCTATGCGAGCGGTAGACGGAACCCTCATTTTTATATGTAGTATCGTGAATGGTATGCACCTCATCACGATAATGGACACTTCAATACAAACATTGCAGGCAGTTTGCGACCGCGTCGTTGCTCCTGTATCAACGGAAAACCCGATTCTACGAGACTACCTCATGTGAAAAATACCGGATTGTTTATTCAACTTCATATATTTACCAGATTGTGAGATGGTTTAAATAAAATATGTTTATTGAGACAAATTCGGAAAGTTTTTTAATGGATATTCGCAATTTGTGACAACGGTGACTGACGTATTTCGTGTTACTGTGATTGCGATCGATGTGAAAATGACTGACAGGCTAAAAAAATATGGCACCAGGAACAGTACTCAATACTTTTTTTTATTGCGCCAGGAATAAAAGAGTCAAATGTCAACCGTCCGAAGGTTTTTTTTTGTTAAGTATAAGTTTTTATCGTACCTTAATCCTTGAGATTATAACAAAAACAAAAGATTAAACAGTGATGATTCACAGACAGAATCCACACTTTTTCTTGCCAGACACTTGGAATGACTGCTACCTAATGTATCTAGCAGTTTTATCGCGTCGTCTAAAATAAATTCGTAATAAAAAATCTAATCACGTCCCTACATAAAAACGTCTAATTCTCATCACGGAGTTTCCAAGTCCATCCCTCAAAAAGTCTTAACTCCTCGATTGTTGTGTTAATTAGAATTCGTGAGCAATACTGCCTGTTTAAATTAAAATAGAGAAAAAAATATCAATTCGAAAATTACTTTTGTTTAGGAGGAAAATGCAGAAAAATCTTTCATGAGTTTTAATTAAGATTTATGTAGGTAGCATTGAGATCAGAAATTTAATTGGTTTTACCTTTTTTGGAAGGGGTATTTTCTGCAGCGAACTGTAATGCTGAACTTAGTTAGTTAGCTTATTTTCGTCAATGAAACTGACGCGATTAAACTGCGCTCAAGAGTTGTTTTTGCCATAATTGCTATGGAATGTGACACTTAAACTATGATATGATATGCCAATCGCGTTCAGTTTAATTTGCAAAATCCTCTCTTAGGTAGATAAAGTTCATGTTACCTAATGGTGAGTTGCAAGTAGGTAGTTAAAGAAATAAGGAATAAGAATAGGTATGTTCTTGTGTTTCCATGCATTATCTATTATTTCATGGATTAACTGTCTAACTACTCGTACATAACCAAGTTATTTAAAAAACAAACTTATTACAAATTAAAAAGTAGCCATATACCGTAAAGATATTTATTTACCATTACCGTCCCCCTTCCGTTGACCTTTGCAACTAGCACAGGACGATAAGGAGTCGACGCTGACATTAAAATAAAATTAATGAAGCGTTTCGGATTGTACGTAATAATTTGTATATTATTTAAGGCTGCTCGGGCGTAGTTAGTAAAGATGTAGGCTTAGGGGTCTCTTGGGTAAATGGTCAAGTGAAGACCCTTCAATACGAGACTGGCTTATTAATTAGTGCTTCGTTATCCTCTCATGTAGGTTTAATTATAGATACTGTACACATGGCTACGCGTTCCTTCATTATTTCGTAAAAAGTAATTTTCGAAGCACAATTTTTCTTCTACATATTCGTATGTAAGGCAACGTAAACCACTCAAAACTATTTATCAGATATTGAATCCACCACTCTATTTGAAAACTCAATACGTAATGATTAAATATCAACTAAATCAAGCGACAGAACTCAATTAGTCAAACCAAATAATTAAATACCAAACATCATTTTCGAAACAACCTGTCACTAACAAAATTAATATAACAAGCGACAAGCGAAAATAAAAGGAGTGTATACAAATAATCCCCGAGGCAAAAGATGAAAGTGGGTAGTCAATATAGCGCTAATGGATGAGGAGAGCGCGCGAAATAATCGACGTTTGTTACTGATAGAGGGACGGGGATAACCTGTCCATTGCTACAAGCAAATCTTTTTATCTTTTGTAGACATGTTCATTTTGTTTGGTACTGTATACCCAGTCTCCGATAAGATTGGGATTCGATTAATTGTCTGATGATTCATTTTTATTGATACGTTCGTATCCTTTGTAGGTATTTTGAATGCAATTTCTTCTTATCTAAAGCAGTAACTCATATATATATTTTTTATTCTCATAACATGAATCTGAAATAAATGATTTATTATTATTCTTATATTATGCATCAACGTAATTTTATTGTGAATGTATGGCGATTCATTTCGTTCATTTGTAATGGCCAAGAGATAATGTGATTTATATTCGATATTAGCGTAGAATTTACGGTAACCTCGACTTAAGGCAGGTGTAGCTTTAGACAATGAAGTGTGCAGTCAAATGTAAGAGCAAGCATATTACCTACTTAGAATTATTAATAGTAACGTTGTAACTATTACGAACCAAGTTAATAGTTTATGGTACGATATAGAGCTAACTTGGGATTAACATGCTTATAACGTTTCTCTTCTTGAGCATAGAATATGTATAAATACTGTTGAATATAGCATAGAGACAAAACATCTTCCTTGAGAATTGGAAAGAAATAGCGAAGAATCTTGATCGATGGAAGGAATGGAGCTTTGGCCAGCAGTTGGACGGTACAGGCGAGTAATAATAATAATAGTTTGACACCGAGAGAATAACCGTTATTATTTATCAAGAAAAGTAAGCGAGAATAGCAACAGCTCGTCAAGAGAAAGTCCATAGACGACATAAACAAATTTAAAAAAATAATGGCCAAGAGCGATCGCCAGTGAAGCGTCAGTCGCGTGTTGGATCGTCGTTTATTTGACCCCAAGCGCTAATTAAACGATTTTGATAAACAGAAACACAGACGTCCCAGTCATTACCATAACAATTTATGTTGAAGTGTCCTTTTGACTGCAAAGACGATACTAACACTGTAAAACTGTTAACTGATGTATTGATGGGTTCATATGACTGAGTGTAATATACGTAGTTTCCTTTGCAATTCAAAATATGTACGTTTGAAAACCAATCGAATTTTAAATCGAAACAAAATTTTAAGGACTGAAGTCATGAAGACATATTAAAGCTGAAATACAATCGTCATCTTTATTGGTAGTGTTCGTCACAAAGGTCATGTGGCCTACCATGACGTCTTAAAGCAGGAGTAATTCCAGTGTGGGAAAGAGATGGCGCTAGATGACCTGTATAGCTCCGTCTCTTTCCCACACTGGAATTACTCTTGCTTTAAGACGTCATAGTAACCCCCCAGGTTAGTAGTACCTACTCGCAACCGGCGTGCGTGTATGACCAGATGTATGGAAACTAAGGAGGCATAAGCAGTAGATTAGGTATGTAAGGGTCTTAGTAGGTGGCGTTCTATAGTTCTGCTTACCCCCTTAGGGAAAAAGCGTGAAGTTATTATAAGTAGAGATGAAATAGAATACAATCCAATTTTGATTGATCAGACATAAGCTCTCTAAACAATCATAGGGCAACATTAAATTCACATCAATTTTTTATTTCCCGTTTCTTTACTGAATTAAAGCAGTCGTTGTCTATAAACAAAGTGGAAGTATATAAACAAAACAGCAGTCGATACTTCGTCCGATCTTTATCGAGATTAATGGGGTTACTTTCGAAACGGTATCGAGATAATCCCAATCCAATTTCGACTCAAGTACCTACAGCCCTAGTTGAGAGGGCCAATCAAAAATGATTATAAGCGACAGATGCCTTTATAATTGTTATAGGGATATTCGTGATAGATATCTATTTGGTTGATAGATATCTATTCAGTTTTAGCCTCGTATTACGATCATCATCAGCCAAAATATGATACATATTACTAAAGTTTCCAATCAGTAAATCTGGTACCGAAAACCGGCCATAATGGCTGCAAAACCGGTACTTTGAACCGATATGCAAATTAATTACTACATGGAAATATCAATTATATTATTAAATGTCGTTTAACCTATATTGCGAGTCGGTTCCAGGAATGGTAGGATTACCATAGTGTATAAAGTTTAATTATAGTTAGGAGTTTATTTTGTTAGTATGAAGGTAGGTATTAATGAACAGTTGAATGTTCTCCATTTCTTTAGTTCGTGAACGCCACATCCATAAACGTCCTACTAATATTATATATGCGGAAGTTTGTGAGAATGGATGGATGTTTATTACTTTTTCACGCAAAAACTACTGAACGGATTTTGTTGTTTTGCACACAGACGTTTATAACCCGGGCTTAACACATTGGATACTTTTTACTTTTCACGCGGCCGAAGTCGCGGGCACAAGCTAATACTTCAATAACTATAAAAGTGCTTGAGAAACACGCCAGTATCGCTCAAGTAAAAAAAAACCAATTTTAACCCTCAAATACACGTACATAAAAAGTCACATGCCTCACTAAATAAAGAACACTGATAGCAAGGAACGTTGCGTGTTCGCGACACTTGAAGCCTACATTGCATTAATTAATTTGAAGTTTTCCATGTCCCAATCTTCCAGTGATAATTGCGCTTTTGACTGCTGTTACCACCACTTCCTGCATACGTCGTAACGACGTACTATTTGATTACCTTGGGGCTCCTGTGGTATTAAATTACGGGTCGTTTAACAAATTTGATAGCATGATATTGAAGTTTGTCATTAATTCCTTTGAAATGCCTGCAAATTACTTACGTGTTCTGTGGTTCATAATCTGCTCATACCAACTATTTTATATTTCAGTTACCTTTGTAGTTTGTGTGGGTTCCTTCCTTGTTTTTATGTTTCAGTTGCCTTTGTAGTTTCTATCAGTAATCATGGTACAAAATAAATCACCCAAATACTGTATTGCTTTAATCCACTTCTGAATGTTTCGTTATCGCCACTTCCACACGTTAGAAAGAAATTACACGCATACAAGAACATTAACGAACAAATGCTGTCTCGTCAATCCTCACGTGCATCATTTTATCGACGACGGTGGGTGGCGTGCGCGCGGTAAATCATAAGGCGTCATCCAATCTGCATCGGTGTGGCTCCTTAAGTGCCAAGCTGGGGAGGGTTGAGGTATGTTATTGGTATTATGTCGCCGATACCGTTGGGTATGTTGCTTTTTTTTTATTTTTTGTTGTAGTACGTGTGTCCTCAGTTTTAATGCTGACATTTTTGGGAAAGCTGACAGCAGTTACGTGACCATTTTTTTCTTTTCAGAAGCGGAATATAGTGCTTGACATAATTGTAAGACTTTCCATATATGCAATGTCAAAGCACACTTCCATTTAAAAACAAAAATAGGTAGTAAGTGAAAAAATCCATCGTCATCATCCGTTTTTTCCTCTCATTACATTTTTCATCCAATCATTTATTTTTGCATTTATTATCGTTCTAAACCATACCTACCCGCATTAGTTAGAAAAATTACCCCATCCCAGTATCCTACCAGTATGCGTCAGGCGACAGGTGTTGCAGTGACTGGCTTTCGTCGCAAGCACTCTATTTTTTTCCAAGACCCATTATCCGTACTTCCGGATGCGTTGTCTATTACCCGAGAAATAAAATAAATGTTAGCTAGGGACAATGTGTACTTTACTCGGAAGTAGTATTGTTTAATGGAAATAGCAGGTGCTCTGGTAAAATGGTGAATATTAAACTTGATCGTGAAAGGATTAGTTGTTGGTTTATTGTACCTGTATCGAAACAATCTAATGAAAATAAAGAGTTAGTGTACAGTCACGAACATAGAAATGAATACATGTAGCAATTCACAAAAGTGCTTTTCTCGTAAAATATCGATTTCTTGAGATACAACCTATTACATAACGGAGAATGAGATCTAAAATATTATGATTGTAACACAAGTGTTTACATAATAGTGCTCGTGAATATACACGTACCTACTAACTTTTTAATTAAGTACCTACAAAATATAGCCCACTGGTATTAACAGAACAAATCCCCCTTCTGAATTTATAAGGAAACAAAAACAATGTTTTATTTGTGTCCCCGTCGCCAGCCAGCACCCACCACATAATTTTATCCTCTTCTTATGAAAGCGTCCTGAAATTTGTACAAAGTTTGCAATAATAATCGATGGCGGGAAGTTACCAACTTTTGTATTAACTGAACAATGCCAATAAAATACGAGTGGCATCAAATCGCAATGTGGAAGTTGAGCGACGATCACAACTTATGACGAAATGTCGGCCCCTTTGTATATTTCACGGTAAGTTCCTTTTTGTTATACTTTAGTTTCCTTATTATCTCAAAGAATAGTCATCATGATTAAAAGAGATAAGTAAAAACGAAAATTAAACTCGGGAGTAATTACGTCGTAGCGAAGTCGTAGACAGTTCGTAGCGCTGTAGCGCTCGCGTAGCACGTCTACGAAATGTTCAAAATGAGGTAAAAAACTATTCTGTCAGCACTTTACTGGATACTTACAAACTGTGTTTAATTTAAACAAAATGTATCAACAAAAACACTTTACAAACTAATGAACAGAAGTTAGAGCAACGTGCACAATCAAAACACAAGGTATTTTATTACTGCAAAGCTACGTGCTTTACCTTCACACATAAATATGATTAAATCATATCAGAAACAGCAGAAACACACATCCGTAGTGCTCAACCCACTTAAATATTAACTTCATAATTTACAATACAGACTCGTTGGTAAACAATAAAGTGTAAAAATAGCGGGGCTATCACTCGTGCACCAACAATTATCAAGTGAATAATTTAATTAAAAAGTTGCGAGTCAACGCTAGCGCGACAACGGACCACGACAGCGATAAATAAAATTATTTCCCGAGCAGCGGGAGTAAAAAAAAAGCAAAAATCTGGAACCGCATGCAGTTCGCTAGTTCTGCGTGAAATGGAAACAGCGTCGGTTGTTGTTTGCGGTTTATACTGCACCGAAACTGCTGCAATGGAAGCCGTTCAGCAACGAATGGAAAGATTCAATGTAAATACAGACATTGTGATTTCTATTTATTTGTATGCGAAAATATGGGTTTTACGTTCGAAAAAAGCTTGTGGTTGGTGGATGATGATTTCAGTGCAAAGAACTTATTCAATACAACGGAAATTAATATGAATACACGAACGATCGATACGATAGTGCTTCATGATTGCATTTAATTTTCATAAACTTGAAAATTGTGAAAATATATATATATATTCTCATCAACAACCAACCAGCCAGGCCGGTCAGTGTAGCTCCACCCGTTCCCATTCCCACCTAATAATTGGCAACTGATTAAAAAACGGGTGTGCACCTTTAAAAGTGTATAATTAATAAAAACCAAGCTGGTTAGCCGGAGGCACACAAAAATTTGTAGGTCTTGGGTTACGGACGTCTGTTGTCACTTCTGCAGGGATAGGTACTCCGCTGTAGTTGCAGGCGATTTCCCGCAGCAGCAGGTATATTTACTCTCATTTTTTTTTTCTTTTTCTTATTATTCTTTCATGTTTTCTTATTTAACCCAAAGGTTGACTGGTAGAGAATGCCTTATGGCATTAAGTCCGCCTATGTATCTCTCTTGTACATGAAGTTTAAATAAATAATAATAATAAACTTAATCATAACTATCCAACTTTAGACGAGTAGTAGGACAAAAGTCAATGACACGCTCCTCAAAATAAATTTAACATCATTTTTAGAAATGAAACGAACTAAAATAAAATGAACTCTCTTAAACACGCTGGAGGTAGACTCCTTAAGTAGACAAACTATTACGACGGCATAAACAGCTTAATTTGCCGCGGAAAAACGCAAAAGACTTTTATTTCGTTAGAGTAAACGGCGACAAAACGAAATCGCCGTGCTTCCTAGGAGCGCTACGTAAACACCCATAAAGGTTGTAACTGGGCGCAGACCGACCGCAGCCGTATCCTGCGCCCAGAAAGCAGCTGTAGGCGACAAAAGGCGCAATTAATAGTAAACAAGCGTAGAACGGAACGGGGCGGTAAGTAAAGTCCGCGTCCATTAGCAAACCGAGTAAAAAACACTTTAAACGCCCTACACAAAACAGCGAAACAATTTCGCGGCAATCCCAGCCAAGCGACGCGTTAACGCGTCTGATTTAACTTTATTTTTCCGCAACATACACAAATAGAAACGTGGAATTATTCTATGCGGTTCGTCTAACGCGCTCACTGTGTTGCTATAACTTGATTTCGCGCCCTGTTCTGCGGTCCCGAATCGACGGCGCCTAAATTGAAAACTTAGGATAGCACACTCTGAAAAGCTTTCTGTGTATAAAATTGCAACTTTCGTGGTTTACTTTTAAAAGATCATAATTTAAGATTTATAACGTGAGGATTGTTTGCATCATTAACATTTTAAAAGAGCATTTCAGAGTACAGTTAAACCCTCTTAGCAGTCTGCTTCTGTATAATATAATTTTAAAAGGCTTCTGCATAGCATTTTATGCGGAAATAAAAGTGATGTACCGATAAGTATGAAATAAGAGTTAAGAGCGCGCCAGGCGTCCCTGACGCCCCGCATGCCAGACATAATTTATTTGTCGACTCTGTAGACCTCTAACATAATTCTTCCACCGTGCCTGTCAATTTTTAATGGATATTACAATTTACCTTCTTCCAATAAATCAACAGGGAAAAGGAAAGTACAGTACGCTGTTAGTGTACATACATTGTCCATTTATGCTGTAAGCGGAGTCCATAATTCAGAACATGTCCTAAACGAAAGACGGATATAAGTAAGGGTCAGGAATATAAAATGGTTAGACTGCCTCGCACATTTTTTCCTCGTTTTCGGGATGCATATGACCCCCAAACAAGCTTTCACTAACTTTAACTTTTTTTTCACTTAACTATTACACTAACTTTCCCATATTTTAATCTATAGGAGTATGATCATTCAGATAATAAGGTAATGTTTGCAACAAAAGCATAATTAGAATTAAAACTCTAACGCGGTTTGTTTTCTGGGTAACAAAAACTATAGTAGAGAGTCTTAAATCCCACCATTTACAGACATAAATATAAGTTAATTCTCATTATCTTCGGATACAATAATACAACACGTAGGCAAAGGTAATCCCAGGTTCCAATTCCCATTCTATTCAAAGGTATAAACTTATTACGTCTGGCAACAACTACAACAAGATTATCAGAAGCAATAATCCCGAATTTACATTTCATGCGAGTTGAATTTAAATGCATATAGCCTTTTAAAGCGTTTACCTAATGTTATATAAAATTACGAGCAACCATTTAAAGCTGTTCAACTGGTTTACGTTACTTTATAATTATTCATTCTATAAAAATTCTACGTTTTGAAATCGTAAAGCCTGGCTTGGCGTGTTGTTAGGTTTAATTCATCATGTAGAATGCATTCATGTAAAAAATTACTTCGTAGAATTGCGTGTCTATCATCATAGTCATATTCGTCGTATGTTTATTATCCATTACATTATTACATTTTAGTATCCGTTCTGTAAATCAAATAGGTAATAAACTGGCTTGTAACTTTTATACGTGTCAAATGTACTAGGTACTTTAAGTAATTATACTTTTATGTTTTACATTTCTATACTTAAAACAAACTCAGTGTTGTTAGAGTTTTTATTACCTCAAGAATCGTTAGATTCATAAAATTAATCTTGTTTTTGTAATTCCTTTCAACTTAGGTACTAAAAACAGGCACGAAATAATGTAGCACGAGACTGACATAGGTGTACAGTACCTACACGTGGACATGTGCAAAAATAACCCCGAATAAAAGAAACATTTAAATATCTGGCAGCACCGTGATTTTAGGGGGAACGGCGCGGCAGCGCGGTCCATCAGACACATTTTTAGTGACCTGACAAGGGTTACCGGACATCATTCGGTACAATTTACGAAAATAAAATATATATAGGGAGGTAGATCGATCGTATCGGGCGTCGGCGAGCTCACAACGTTATTCCATTACGTGGGGAGGGGGCAGAATATCAAATGAGAGTTGACCCTTATATCTCGTGACTCGTCACTGGCCGCTATAAGATAATTGGATGATGGACATTATTATTTACTCTGGGATTCATTCGCAAATATGACTGGTTAATTGGCAGTTCGGGAGTTTATTTGGTGATGTGTACTGTGACAATCTGGGCAATTCAATGAAGATAAAGGTGGATCCAGACTTTGCGAGGTATGCGCCACGAACGGCGCACAACGACTGCCTCTGCTTGAGGCGTGCGTGTTGAAAAAATATACCAACATATGCTCGGGTCGAGCCATCGCGTGCGAAGCGAACGCCTCGTTTGTCTGTCTCCTCGCCACGAATATAAAGGTACACACCTTGCGAGGCATTCGCTGTGTGCCGTTCGCGGCGCATGCCTCGCAAAGTCTGGCCACTCTGTCTATTCACCTTAACATACATAACATCAGCCCTGTAATATGCAAAAGGTTTAGCAGGTGTGTACCCTGTAGTACACCCAAGTTCCGCCAGTTATTTTTAAGTTCCATGTAAAAAAGGGGCGAGCCTGCTGCCATCAACCGGGCGCAAATCCAGACAGGAGTCCAGGCTGCTACAAAAAAATCCTGGTGAAAAAACCAAACAGCAAGAAGATTTACCCGACCCAGAATTGAATGGAACCCAATAGACCAAAGTAGCAGTTAAGATCTGTTACATCATCCTTGTTTTTAATTTCTTTGTACATCTGTTGCGTTTAAGAAGAGCTTCACATTCAGTACTGACATGTTTTTAATGATGTGATTAGGCAGCGCGCCCCGACCCTGTTGGGCAAAATAATCATTACAAGGTCGAAATATTTTTGCCGTTTGTAATCACATCATAGTACCTTTTTTATCGGCAGTAGTAACCAAAACCATATAACCGGGCAGGTATTTATGTTTTTTTTACCTGTGCCCCCAAAACCTGCTTCACCAAGGGATTTTACTGGCGACATTGACATTGAGTGGTCTATTCTTAGCTCTCTTAAAACCGCTGTTTACCAAAAAGCATTAACCTTTTTAAATATTGTAGCTAGTCCGATGTTTAAACCCTGTGATTTTATTTTTTCCTTCATCAGTAGCGTGTGGGCGCCACCACCTACGCAACCAATTTTCTGGTAATTTTACAAATTAGGGGAAAAGAATTGTGTATAGGAAAACTTTTTGTTTGTTTTAAAATTAGTCTATATAAGATTAGCAGGTTTTAAGAGTGTGTGTACAGACCCACGACTAACTTAAAATTAAAAACGGTAAGGTAAGTTTAGTTTTTTTATTTATTTATTTTGTTTAATTTTTAAGGTGTTTTTGTTTTTAATGCCAAATAAACACAATTTTCTTTCCTGCTTTCTAAAATATAATGTAGTAGCAAGCCATTGCTCATCATGATATATTGAGAAATTTTACCCGTGTACATTCGAAGAAATGTGTCTGTTTTTTGTCAAAGCTTACCTTCGACTCGCATCAATGATCAAAAGAATATGACTGTCTTATCTCCATCCCTTTCCCACATTAAGTAGAACATATAACACCATCTCGTTCGGGACATGTGCCCGCATCTTAACGATTCAATTCTGCTAAAGTAACCGCAGACAAGACTCAGTAGATCGGGTGGGAATAAATCTAACCGCACACTCCGAGTCACAGCGAAATCGTGAATGTCCAATCGGAAGTCCTATTTGCGCCTAAAACGTTTTTACTGCGTTTATGATTACGATACTTCAACTTAATGAGCGCCATAATCGTTTAATTAAAGGCGTTGAAAGCATTACCTTAATGCTTTCCACGAGAGGGTAATAACTTACGAATGATTAAATTCTGAAGTCGACGAAGTGTTTTGACTGCAGCACCTCTCATAACAAAGGCAAGTCGATATTTTTACACCATCATAAACGAAGTTTTGAGCGGAGAAACAGTCTCAACATTTTACACATAAACGGCTGAAATACAAAATGAAGCCTGGACTTGCTTCTACTTTAGCTCAGCTAACAATAATGGGTAGCGCTTTATCATTATTGGTATCTTAGCATTTATCCGCAGCGGCTGCCCGTAAGCCTGGATCACTAGAGACGCAGGTGTGCTAAGACTCCGTCCAGTTGAAACTGATAATTTTGCTCCACTCTGCGCTCTGTAAGGCGAATTTAGCTTAATTTCGCTAGAAAGGGTCGAAGGGTGAACGTTAACTCAAGTTTAAGCACTTGACAAATTCGAAATTTCGCAATTGAATAGTTCGATTGCGTCTTTTGTAAGGAAATTATATTTGAAATAATATTCATAGTTGCAGTGACGTTCGTTCAACAAACAAAGCTTGATTGACATAACACACGAATTGCATCTTGATGTCGGAGTCATATCAAAAACATGTGCATATTTCAACATATTCAGCATTTGCTTGCATATTCAATCTGATGTACGTAATGGTGTTACAAAAATTGTCCGTAGGCTATTTTGCGTTTTTGATCCCAAACCATGTTGAATTTTATTTTGCAGCATTTTTATCCGTGGTGGTCGAAACCGCAATATGGTACTATGAAGCTTCCTACCATTTTTTTAACCTCATAGAAGGGTTTTTTTTTCACGAATAAATCAAATAATTTTATAACTTTCCCATCTAATAAAAAGTCAAATCAATCAAAGGTTAACATTTCCAAATCATTGCACATTTAAAACCACAGAAAATCCCATCGGACAATCAGTTCAGTTCATGAGGAGGGTCGTGAACGGTTGCCTTTGTGTGTGTGTAGATTGATAAATGCGCGGAAGCACTCGGCGCCTAATGAATGGGGTGTGGCACGCACGCTGCATGCCATTGCAGTATCTGCAATCCTTGCTAACTGCACTGCCATAGCGCAACACTGAGATATTTACGATTTTCACGCTAACTCAACCGCACACACTGCAGCAGGTGAAGACACGGTTTAGTGCTGGATTTTAGTTGAAAACGAGATATATTCTAATTGGAAGGCTACTAAACTATTAGTTTAATAAAAGGACGGTTTTAACTTTCAATTAAATAGTTTTATTTATTGTTTGGTATTGCTTGTCAGGAACTTTTTTCTGTGATTCGCTAGTTATCGTGAGTAAAATATTCTTGAATTTTACGACATTTCATGCAAGCTCATGCAGATGCTGTAAAAATGAAAAACGTTATTAGTAAAATCATAAGAAATAAACAATATAAATTTAAATAATGTGAAGAATATGATATGGGACATGAACTCAAAAATGTAAGATGGAACGGTAGTTCATATCTGCAAGTGTACACGGATCTACAGTAACAAAATTACTACAAGAATGAACTTAATGAAATGCTTTAGAAATGGGACGTGGATAAAACGAAAAGGAACGAGACCGTCCACTAACAACTGTTTTAAATATATACGTTGAAACAATCAGCACGGAAACGAGGCATCCCTTGATACCTCGGACATTAAAACGAAAAGCAATTTCGCGAGGAGAACACTTGTACCTCGCTCCCATTCGACCAGACAACCAGGCGATTCATTTCCCTGATGGCCAGCCATTACAACGGTCAAGATGGATGGATAACAAACCAGCAATTACACTATAAACACAATGACAATCGAATGTTTTCACTAATTGAAAAAGCCACACATGGATCGATTCATTTGAGAGCACTATATGAAATGAAAGTTGGACATGAGTGGCGTGACGCGACATCTGATATATTAACTCCATTGACTTTACGAGCAGTGGTGACGTTTATTAATCTACCAGGTCACCTCCAAGCATATGCAAGTATTAACCGAGAACTTTGCCGGAGGCATTGTGCAAAAAAAATTAAAAAATACAACGTAAAAATAACAACAAAAAAACTATTCAAGAAATAGCCTCCTATTTACTGTTCACTTAAAAATCCCGAAGCAGCTATTAAATGAGGAGAAAACACAAAGAGCCCAGTAAATAATGAGGACTAATTTTACAAGACCGTCAAGAAAAAAGAGAAAGACAACAAAAAGTGTTATAAAACGCTCACGAGTGAGTAAAACTAAAACGATAATGGAGGAATTAGCGAGTTCGCGTCACTTGGCAAAGAATCCTAATCATAATAACTCAAGATCGTATCGCGAGTAGAAGGCGATGAACAAAAGGCTGCGGAGCAACAATGGCGCCCAACGCGGGGCCGAGAGGCGCGCTAACAAATTACCAGCCCGCAGATAACTAAGCAATATTAAATCATAGTAATTTGTGGTTGCAAGACGCAGCCCCTTTTTCGACAAGATATTATTTCGCCAGGCCCAAGAAAGGGCTAAATTATTTTTTGGTACTTTTTCTTCAGCTGATAGGTTGCAGATAAGGGTAACTTTTCCCGATGCTGATAAAGCAATGAGCAGCTTAATCGTCAGTCAGACATAAAAGACGTATTCAAATCAGTCAAAATCTAACATCCGGTGGTAGTTGGCAACTCAGCGTGAAACTGCAATTTTGTCGCTCATAAAACAGGAAACTGGCGGCGTCGGGCGGGTTTCAGTGCAATCGCATCTTTTCACTCGGCTCCTTCGGTGGCGCATTAGCAATTCTAACCGTCGCAATAGTTGCTCGGAAATTGTAATATTTAGTCTTAATAAAGCCATTCGTAACGCTGAATATCCGGAACAGACGTGAGCGGCACCGCGGTTCGCCCGGGGCTGGCTGGAGGTACTGGCGCAACGGGACACAAAAGCTTTATTCACTAAAAATGCTTCTGTGCTTTTTCATACGACGCAGTATATGAAGTTGGATGTTTATCTGTTAATTATACACGTTTCAACTGCAAACAAGCAGACAGTATCGTGTTTGTTGATTTATGTTTTCAGTTTTTGCATGACTTAAAGCTAAAAGCTTAATTTGTAGGACGCCATTGACAATCTCTAGTTTATTTTTATACGAATGTTTTTTTGTTAATTGAAGCGGAACAGATGGAAACGAATATTCAAAATCCTAACCGCTATAAATTTCGCACACGAGCGATTCTGAAACGGTCTGCGGCTATTGTATTGTATGTGCGGCAACAGGATATAGTTTATTAATGAACCGATAGCGAGCAATATGAGGCACGGAACGCTTTCGATAAATTCAGCGAATATAGCCCCGCGGACAATGGATACTTTGCCAGTGGGACGGTGCCATATGCAATCTTTTAAAATATTGTAAAAGCGAAATCCCGTGCCAAAATGTGTTAATTCGGCACTTATATAACATGGCACGAATGCCCGGTGAAATTGTGCGAAAAATATAACGTGGGCATTCTATATACAGCATTAAATTAGGCTTACATCAGAACTTGAGTGGGGTCGAGGTTCAAAAATAACACGGGCAAGCTTTCAGACACCTATTAGGTTGTGTGGTGCATATATCAAGTACGCTGACAGAACGAGGACCAGAAAAGAGAAAAAGACGCCTTAGTGCCTTTTCATTTACTTCCAGAAACAACGGCTCCAAAAATTAAACCAGTTTATTTTGTATTTTCCTCTAAAATAATAAAAAGTTGCGTTAATTACATAGATCCCTGACTTTAAATGAACCTAGAAAATAATACATTTTAGAAGTTATTATGAACTTCTGTTACTTCCTTTAAAATATAAGCGACACCTCTCGGGGGGTGCACGAACTACAGAGCAAATTCGAAACTGCGTCTCTGCCTAGTTTCCATCGAGACCTACGCGATGATATTCAAAATAGCGCCATCTATCCAAACATGTGGCATTCCGTTAGTAGACTGTAGCGCCATCTAGTTTGAGACCGATACATCGCAACCGACGTTGGTGTAAACCCTGTTCAGTCGTCATCCCGCAGGAACATGTACGGGTTATCGTAAAGTTGCCAATAGAGGGCAGTACAATATAAGTTTCAAAACGGTTGTGATGTGCATTATGTAGGATGACACTTAAATATTTCATTCAAAAATAATTTACTTCATTCGTAATTAGTTATAGTCTAGGTACTTACGGGTGTGGTTTCAGCCTCCATTGTGGGATGGTTGCGGGCTGGAACTAAATGTCTGAAACAGAGAAAATAATCCAATCACTATAAATCACATATCGCGAGACGGTCGATGTGAATGCCAATGACCTTTGCGGGAAAACTCATAATTCTTACTCCGTCTACGTTTTTAGATGTATAGCTTACACTATGAAGAATTACGGAAAGGACTTTCCTATTATTGGGTAGTTTGAGTGCTTTTATATCATTTTTATTCAGAATATATTCTCGAACTCGGCGGAAAAGATTGAATCGGGCGGCCTTGGCTTAGTACTTTATGCTTTTACGACGATCAAGTTACCGTGAAGAAAACAGTTTTTTCTATAGTCACCAATACTAGGAAACTTTGAAAACTGATAAAAGTGATTCGGCGGTATGTTTAACTTACATAACTTGGATCTCACATTTAGTATGCTACAAATTGTTTTCAAGAACATTTGTTTAAAAAATATAATGACCGAATAAGTATAAACAGAAATAAAAAGTTGCAGGTTGGGTTATTTTTCTAACCATGATGCTATGTCGAGAGAACAGCATCCTTCCTTAACATAATGGATGAACCAGATGATTTTAGCATTATAAGGTTAAGAACCCTTTTTTAATAGCAAGTTCAACATTGGACGTTTACAAGCTATTAATACGAGTATATGAATAAGATCGTAATACGCACCGTATACAAAAGAATTTACCGAAAATTCTTGTGTATAAAGTAACTGAAACAATTAATCCCCCTAATCTTGAGGCCTCGCATGTATTGTCGAGGTATACTTTACCAAATTAACTACGAATCGCGACTCAACGCACATAAATTACCTAGCCGAAGCAAATCTGTGCATAGGTAGCTCTTAACCTTCAAGAAACCCCATGACCTCCAACAAGCAACCCCGAAACCGAGACCCATAGGCTACGCGTTACTACCCTGTACACAAATCTAGAATTATAATTAGTATTGACTTATTGATATAAAAGATAAAGGAGTAAATGATAGCGTGACGGTTGACAGAGGAGAATAGACCAAAAAACAGGCCAAGTGCGAGTCGGACTCGCGCACGAAGGGTTTCGTACAATTATCTAAAAAAAAACACGTTTTTTCTATGGGAACCTTAAATATTTATTTTATTCTGTTTTTAGTATTTGTTGTTATAGCGGCAACAGACATACATCATCTGTGAAAAGGAGGTGTTTTTTCCCCCATACAATGTACCTTGACAATAAATAAATAAATATAAATAAATAAATATCGCTGGACATTACACACAGCGCCATGTAGGTGCCACACTAAGCAACGCGGCTTGTGTCGTGGACACCAGATAGCTGATAAAGGTACGAAGTTATAGGTAAAAAATCGAAGATGCTGAAGAAAAAAAAATTGGATTTATTAATGCATTTGTACCACCTGAAATTGTCGATCAAAGATGCTAAAACTTGCAACCCAAGAATTTTAATCTGCCAATCTCGTGATTCATTTCTCCGATGATGCGTTTCGTTACTTCATTTTATACACGTAAGAAAACCTAAAAATATACTATTTAGAATTTAGTTTTGTATTAAAGATAGGTTATTTTTCCCCGGCATACTTTTTTTGTGAAACATTATGGGATCAAGAATTAAAAAAATACATTTATTTCACATTTCAGATTATTTTTTGCGTTTGGTAAGTTATAGGCCAAAAGACAGTGCTCCAGGGTCGATAATTTACTATTTTATTCCTTTTATTGTTGTCGTTGTCAATATTGTCATTCGGATTAATCTAGCCTTTGTCAGACGACCGATCTCGAAAAAGTTTAATATTTTGACAGATGGAATAGTTTTACAGCCGCCAGCGCTGTTATGAACGTTTCTTTGAAAGCAGTTACGATTCGAGGTAGTGTTTTTTCATATTCTTTTATTTGTTAATCTGTCGAATATTAAAGGATTTTAAATACTGCTAATAACACAATGTATTGGAAAGAATTTAAATAGTAATTTGTATCTCGGTACATGTTTTGGCCGAAAAAAAAACACCTCTTTTCAACTGTCTAGCTATCACGGTTCATGAGATACAGCCTAGTGACTCCACTGTCCGTCTCTCTGGCTGTCTAGCCAGAGAGACGGACAGTGGAGTCTTAGTAATAGGGTCCTGTTTTTACCACTTGGGTACAGAACCGTAAAAACGTGCTGCGGAACCCCAAATAACATGGGACTAGGGCAGAAAGATGACAATGATGGACTTGTTTTTACATTTGTCATTTATAATGGGACGGGATTACTTCTACCGACTTCCAAAAGGAGAAGGTTATCAATTCGTGGATTTGCCTACGTTTTAGCTAAAATTAGAGATTTATTTTTATTTATCTTAACTTAGTTGGAGAGTTTGAATAGGACAACCTCGTTTAAGTGCGGCTGAGGACTAAACTTGAAGAAGTAAACTAGCTTAAGAGTTTGAAAGCTATATTTATTTAGTATACTTAGGACCTAAGCAAATGGTCAAGATTATTTTTCATTGATATTGTTGTGGTGCTAAGCAAGTCGCAATCATATTGCAACAACATGCCCATTTTGTGACAAAGATTCGCAATGAATGTCAACTGTAACATGATTATAAGACATCTGCCTTGCCTTTTCTAAACTTTGTTGGGGTCGGCATCCAGCCTAACCGCAAGCAGCTGAGTACCAGTACTGTTCATGGAGCGACTGCCTATCTGACATCCACAATACAGTTAGTAATGGATAATATGATACCCCTTGGTAAGACCGGTTGCCAGACTTCCGGGGCACTGACTACCTGTAACGACTGTCAAAGATTTACAAACGAAGCAGGGACCAACTGCTTAACGTGCTTTCCGAGGCATGGAGGAAACTCGGTATGTAATGGGCGGTCACCCATCCACAGACCAACCTAGGCAAGCGCGGCTTAACTTAAAGATTGACCTGAGTGGCTGTTATTATTAATCCATGAGCTCCGTATGATTACAAGACCCAACATTGTCAAAAAGTTATATTTCAGCACCGTTATTCAGCATGACGACTCTTGCTTTCTGCTGCCCATTTCAGCGCGTCATATCATGCGCGATAGCCCCCATTTAGTTTAATGTATCGAATATTTATTTATGTTAATCTCTATTTATTTAATTTTATTTTATTTTTTTGTCCTGTGCCAGTCTAAATACTATTTCGTTTTTTCTATTTCCACGTTAAAAAATGTCGCAAACACGTAAGCAGATCCCAAGTGCCAAACATCCTCAGGAGAATTATATATCGTAAAATATACGTAACATAGAGCTAAGGAGAAACAAGCAGTAATAAATTACTAGATCGCTAACCCACACTAACCCTTTTCAGCGACTCCTTTCCTGCCTTACGATAAAAGGATAACTGGATAGTCTCGGATCTAGAGATTTTCCTGGTGCGAAAAATATTATAGTATTAAAATTTAAGTTCTTATTTTAAGTTGAGCAAGATGTTACATATTGAAGGAAATTCTTTAATCATTTGTAATGTTTTTTTTTTTGTTACCTGTAATGTCCAAATATCTGGTAAAGGCCAGTTTTCATACAAAGAAGGAAAGAGAAAAAAGAAATTAACGTTTAAAAGTTAGCAATGCTTATATTTTGTAGAATTAGACGTTGTCGAAACATTGGTCATTGCTAAGGAGGACAAGATCGAACTGCCTTGTTGGTGTAGTGGTCGCAAGTGCGAGTGCTGAGCATGAGATCCTAGGTTCAATTCCCAGGTCGGGCAAAGTGTTATTGGGTTTTTCTATCAGGAATTTCTCAGTAGCAGCCATGGAGTCTAGATTTGTGAGCACTTGATGGCAGGGTTAGGTTCGCGCACTATTACATGAGACTTGAAGATAACTGGCGAAATACGAGAGTACTAATTAATGGCTACACCTCTGCCTAAACCTTAAAGGATTTACAGTCGTGATGTTACGTAAGATCGTATACATAGTTGTTTTTTTTAGTTTATCTGGCAATGAACCTAATCTTAACACAATTCTCGTCAAAAAAAAGACACATATCGAAAATTCCAGAACTTCAATGTTCCACGGTCTTCGGCGTCAAGATTTGAATCAGGTCAAGAGTTTAAGTATGTTGACGCATTACGCGTATCTGCTAAGTGGCAATCGGGTATCTAACCATGTATTTATAACACATTAATTAGTGCTGTGGTAAAAAAAGGTATAACCAAGATAACCCTGGATGCTGTTTTGTATTGAAAGCATAAACATGACTTTGATAACCTGTAGTTAGAATTACTGCAAAGTAATAGGCACCTACAATGAAATATGTTAAATTGCTACAAAAGTGTCATCATCATCTTCATGCCATTGTCCCATTTTTTCTTCCATTCTCCCCTGTCAACCGTCGCGCAATCATTTACACCTTTTCCTTCATTTCATTCTTCACACAATCCATCCATCGTTTCCTTGGTTTTCTTCTTCCTCACCATCCAACAACATTTATATTCATCACTCTTTTAGTCACATGCGATTCGTCCCTCCTCATCACATGTTCATACCAAGACAGTCGATTCCCTTTCAACTTTTCTGTAACTAACTTCCTCTAATATACTCATTCCTTATTTTATCCATTCTTGTCACAACACACATCAAACTCAACATTCTCATCTCCGGTACATGCAATTTTTTTTCATCCATCTTCTTAACAGCCCAGTATTCAGATCCATACAGTATGACAGGTTTAATAATGGACTTGTATATTTTCCCCTTTTACTTGAGGGGCATCCGTGGGTCGCAAGTTGTTCCAGTGACCTGTCGCCATTTCATCCATCCTGAGTTGATCCGGTGCGTTACGTCTCGGTCTACTTCACTATCCCTTTGGACGAGCGACCGGAGGCACCAGAACTCCGAACAGTTCGGTATGGGCGTTCCGGAAAGAATTATGGGCATAGGACTGGAGACACCGCCGAAATCATAGAATAAGTATTCTGTTTTGGTCCTACTTAATTTCAGGCTAACATTTTCCAGTCTTTGCTAATAATAAAAATAATAAGCCTTTTTCTTTTATTCCATTTTTGTATGTCCGTTTGCCAGTGGGCAAAGGCCTCCTCCAATCTTCTCCATTCTGGTCTTTCTATGGCCACTCTACCCCATGTAATTCCCGCGACTTGTCTTATGTCATCATCCCACCTTCTCTATGGTCTCCCTCTCTTTCATTTTCCATTCCTTGGGTACCATTGCGTGATTATTTTACTCCATTTGTCTTTTCCTCTGATCATGTGGCCTGTCCATTTCCACTTTTGTCTTCTCATTTTCAGAGTTATATCCTGTACCTTAGTTTTGTTTCTGGTGCTGCTATTTCTTACTTTGTCCAGTCTTTGCTATACATATATATACACCTTTAATCTGCTCTGGAGCGCTCGGCCGCTCTCGGCAACCAACTCAATGTCGTCGGCAAACAGCATACACCAGGGAGCCTCTTCCTGGATGTCCGACGTAAGTGCATCCATTATCACCAGGAAGAAGTACGGGCTTATTTATAGCCGACCCTTGGTCGCTGCCGGTAATTACCGGAATTGGGTACTACATCGACTGTACATCGCTCGGATCAACTGCATATACTTACCAGGCATACCATTCTCTTTCATGGCCCACCACAAAACCCCCACGAGGTATGGTCGTATCGTATGCCTTTTCGAGGTCGATAAACACCATGTAGGTTTTTGTGTGCACTTCTGCATTTCTCACACAGCTGTCGGATGGCAAAAATGTCATCCGTCATTCCGCGACCAGGCATAAAACCAAATTGATTTCGTGAAATTTCGCTCTCTTCTCTCAGTCGTCTTTTAATATTTTTCTCCCAAACGTTCATACTATGTGCCTTAAGCTTTATTCCTCTATAGTCATTGCACTCCAGCACATCACCCTTGTTTTTAAAGATGGGCACTAGCGATCTGTTGCATCATTCGTCAGGTATGGCTTCTTCCAGCAACAACTAATCGAAGAATAAAGCTAACCGTCCATCCACCCGTAACAACTTCCAAACTTCAAGTGATATACCGGCAGGCCCTAATGCTTTACCATTCTTCATTCCATTTACTGCTATTGTCACTTCATCCATACTAACTAGTCTAACTAACCCCTCATTCACTGGTTTATTGTCCAGCACACCATCCTAGTCATTCTCTTCATTCATCAGTCTTTCAAAGTACCCTTGCACCTATCCGAGAGAACCGCCTTCATCTTTTACGCATTTTATCTGGCATTCATCCCTTTCTTTCTCTAGCCCTAGCTACTGGAGCGACTGCTTATCTGACCTCCACAACCCAGTTAGTACCGGGTACTACGATAGCCCTTAATAAGACTGGTTGTCTGACTTTTGGGCCACTGACTACCTGTAACGACTGTCTGAGATCTACAAATGAAGCTGATACCAACGGCTTATCGTGCTTTCCGAGGCACGGAGGAAACTTGGAATGTAATGGGTGGTCACCCATCCATGAGCCGACCTAAGCAAGCGCGGTTTAACCTAAAGATCGACAAGAGCGGCTGTTATTATTGAGACACGAGCGCCTCCGAGCTCAAAATTAATATGGTTTGTAAAAAACCTACTTTAAGCGAGATTATAGCAGATCTTTGGAACTTGTTAAAAAACTTCCATGTCTGAAGAATCAGATTATTCTAAAAAAGGCAAGTGAGAACTTTTTTGTACCTTAATCTAAAAAGTCGACCCTTATTTACAAAACAAAAAGAAAAACACCATCAAAACCTGATAAGGACGTTGAAACTCCAAGTAAATACCAGGAACACACAATATTCCCATCAAGCAAACAAAGTTAAACCATATTATGAACGGATGCCGGCTTAATAAGCTCTCATACTAAGTAATTGTGTTAAAACCTATTGTATTATGTTAACTTTGCTACACTGTAGTACAATGGAGGTGAATGAGGGTATTATGCTATAATACTGCGCCGCCTCTGATTAATTTTTGAGCACTGAGAGGCTAAACTGCTAAAATGGGTCACAATTATTGAGACTAGCAGGTTATCTTACCCATGTCAAAAGCCAGACAGTCTGAGAAGTGCCCAAACTTCAGAAACTCTCAAACAAATTACATTTGCGTAATATCGAAAAATAACATACTTACATATGTACACGCATGTTTTATTGTCATTAGTAGGAATTAGCAACTACAGTACTGTATGCTTTGTGACTGTGACTCTAGTTTTGTTTTTTGTGCCTGTAATGGTCTAACTCAGTAGTCGTCAAACTGAGGCCCACGTTAACCATTGCTATAAAAAAATCCATAGGGCAATCGCGTTTTGACAACTGATAAAAACATGTCAATTGATTAGTAATGTCAATGTAAATGATACAAAAATGTGCAGCCCGCAGTGATACCTCACATTGTCCTCCGGGGCCTTTCACCAGAAAAGTGTGACGACCAGTGGTGTAAATGAAATAAACGTTTTGAGTTTGAATTTATCAAGAAAAGGATCATGCACATAAAAAATTGAGAAAAGCAATACTGGTTCATTAAGACATTATAGGTAACCCTTCCTTGGCAGTCGGGTAAAAAGAACTGCAGTGACGGTTAAGTGTAGGAAAGAAATAATGAAATAGTCGGATCATCTAGTGGTAAATGAACACCACTCACTACCATCGCTGTTGCCATGCTACTGACATTCTACATGACAGCCCGGTCTGATGTGATTTGATTACCCATCATACAAAGGATTCGGGGGAGCACCAACAGTATTTTAAAGGTGATAGTGGATAAGCCTGATTGCCTGTTCCTGGGGAACTGGACCCGTATGCACAGGTGCAGGGGGAAGCGGACTTAGTTACAGGTTTGGGTTTTTGAATTAGTTTTATTTTATTTTAATGACAAATTTAATTTTATTTTATTTTATTAATTGTGCTTCAACGGCAAATGTTACTAACATAGTTTATAAGTGGTTCTTACAACAATATGAATCATTTGTGTTCGATTTAAATAAATATCAACACTGCAGCGCGGTTTAGCGGTAGAAATAAGTTTGATGGTATTACCTCACCGGAAGAGGTCCTTCACGAATAGATCTCTTCTACTAATACTGTACTTGACGTTGCATTTGTGCCAAGTAAAACACTGTTTACCCACCGCATGTGGTTAGACAAGAAGCTTAACCAGTCTAGGCGGATAAGTGACTGTGGTAAAACGTATTGTATGAAGCTAACTTTGTCATAATGCTGGACAATATCGCGTAATCTAAAAAAAAAATCTAATCGCGTAATCTATAAAAGATTCTAAAACATATATTTATATGTTTTAGAATCTTTTATTACAATAACGAGTACTTATTGAGCTTGAAATTGGCCTTATAGCCATTTTTAAAACAAGTATAATATTAATTATGAAAGAAAATCCATCTTTACGTTGGAACAAAACCGCTATTGTAAACGAATCCAGTACCTTCAGTTTTCTCACGTATTTAATTGGGTCTGACATATTCATTGATTTGGTTAGCACTTTATATAGGTTAAGTTTTCAAAGGCATCTTGCTTACGTCCATCAGTGGAAGTAAAAAAAGAAGTATGAACTAACTTTCACCAATATCAGTCATTTGTTTCTTGAGACAATTTATTATTGTCCCTAGAAATACTACTACTATTATTACTACTTTACTTATACTATCCAGCAAATTTCACTTGTTCAATTAATGATAGCTACCTATTTGTTGTCATTATTTTTATTTTATGTTTACGATAAGGCTAATTTTGCGGAACCCGACTGTGCTCTGCATTAGCTCAATGATCACAGCGATGCAATATTCTCTCCAATATATTATGTATTTTGCAAATAATTCATTTCGTCATAGACAGGTTTTTCATCATAATTACATAATTCCCACAACCAACTAAAAATTCACACGACAGATCAAAATTGAAAACTTTAATTAATCAGTACGAAAACCAATAACGCTAATCTATTTAAGTAAACCCAGCAGCGCTACTCATCATCCAAACCCGTCACCCAGGGTGACAAGCTCTCGTCCTCGACACATGGACGTTTGTATACCCAGTATATTAACATGGCGACTCCACACAAACTTCATTAGAGAACCAACTTTGTCGTATGTCCACAGGCGAGCTTCGAAATAACTAGATCGATCGAACTATTCGCAACTAAGTTCTAAATATAAAAAGTGTGGTGTTGGTGAGAAACCACAGCTGGCTTGCGATATACTGAATCCTGAAAGTGTAGTCTTGCAGGATTTGTAGACAAATTCGCGGGTTTAGCTTTGAGAGATGGTAAAAGGTACTACCGTTTTGCCGAATAAAATCTCAATAAACTAGGGTCGGTCCATCAACGCGGAGAGAAGAGTTTCTCAAACAATGCAGATAGTTATTGCGTCGCGATTGAAGTTAAAACTAGCGGAGAAATGTGCAAATAACTCCGCTTGGCCCCAATGGTCGCCATGTTGGTTCAATGCAAAGCAACGTTATTATTCGCTGCCATACTTCTACAAATGTTAGCTGCAAAAAATAACTTGAACCTATTCTCTTTCATATCTTTCTCCTATTTAAAATGTATGCAAATGTAAGCAAGATAATTCTCGGAAACTCTAGGCAGGAAA
Source organism: Eugnorisma glareosa (assembly GCA_947578425.1). NCBI lineage: Eukaryota > Metazoa > Arthropoda > Insecta > Lepidoptera > Noctuidae > Eugnorisma > Eugnorisma glareosa. The sequence continues at coordinate 4,904,388 of OX387957.1, read as the reverse complement.
ATCTACGATTAAAATACCCTAAATCTATTTAAAATCAAACTAACATTCAGTCTGATGTGAATGACGTAAAACTAGACTAGAATGTTTACATAGACGATTTATACGTCTGTTTCCTTGCGGGGAGGTAAAATATAACGTGTTGAAGTACTTACGCGGATAATTAAAACGAACATTTTAAAGCAAATTAATTGCATTAACAGAGAAACGGGGCAGGGCAGGCTGTTACATCACAGCTTTCTCTGAACTTACACGATACGATACAGAAATAACTATAAATATAAGTATCTCATCCAGATATAAGTTACTATGGTGCTAGTCCAGAGCGTGATCTGCGTGTGTGCCAGATTTTTACCAAATTAATTCATCTTATAAAGCGTGATTGACTATTAAAGAAAGAAATGCAAACTTGCGTAAAATCTAAGCGCTTAAGGCTCTATTTTTCCATTTATTATTTGTCGAATGATTAATAGTAGCATCTCTATCGTAGTGTTATTTATCGAACCTTATACCTAAGTCTTCGTACCGATATTTTTTATTTAGACGAAGCACGGAAATAACAAGACAAACGCTCTATAAATACTTAGTTCCTGATCAGTTTAAATTAATATTACGTAGACGGGAAGCAAGCAATAATGGAGCAAAGCGAAATTAACTCTATTGACCTTGATATAAAGGTTGATACGGAGTAAAGTGTTTGTTTTAAGGCGGCTGGTAGTCCATATCTTGGACTGATTACGCTGTTATTTGAAAATTGATCTCATTACCGTCGACCTGTGTGGTCGGACCACACCACAATTCTCACAATTAAATTACTTTTGGCAACTAAATAGCCGCCGAATGTTTATTTCATAACTTTGAATTATTTAATAAACAATCTGTACACAGGTGTAAGCGAAGCAATGGTATTAAAGTACAACCATTCTACTGATGCCAGTAGTGGGCCGAAATGTCACAGGGTCGAGCCATTCGCCATTTATTGGGCACAGTTCCAATCCTAGGCCGAGATTTTTTCTTTACGTCATTCTCACTGGCTAAAGTAATATTACAGCCAACGAACTGAACTCGTTCTACAATCCTAACTTACATTGCTTGGAGACTATAAAAAACATTACTTAGTTTTAATTTGACTAGCAAGTCAGTCTTGTGTTTGCAATCGCGGCGAATCCTAAATACTATTTTTTTTTTCACATAGAATACAACAGCCTAGAGTCAAGACTTTTGCTTCATTATGCGCAATAGGCCTCTATTACCCTATATCGCTCTATTACTGGGAAAGCTATACATTTCTCCCTACCACTTCGAAGCGAGACGTAATTTTATCTCGTACTTATTTTCCGCGATCCCGGAATTCAAAACCACGAGCGAACTGAACAAAACTGGCTTAAATCTACTCCGCGATTAAGCTTCATTCTTGTCAGGAACATGGGTGTTAAACGACCGAATCTCAGCGCGGTAGCGAAACAACGTTCTTAAACGGAGTAAGTCTAGTAACACAGCGTTAACTATTAAATTGTACTTGTTACGACTAGGTCAATGAAGCGAATTACTTAATGTTTTAAGCTTTGAGAATGGATGAGACAGAGTTTAAAGAGCTCATGTACAGCTTTCTTGTTTCTATCAAACGTGAAAATGATTTTGCTGCAGCTTAACTTTGAAACAAAATTTGGTCCTTCGAGCCGGATACGGGGGAAAAACGAGCATCAGACGTAATGATTGTTGTGTTGTCTAGTCTAGCAGTTACTGTTGCTCATGTTCTACCTATACATTCGAGTATTATTCTGAACACGCATATGACAACCGCAAAGCTCAAAGATCCCCCGATGCGCTTTATAAAGCTTGTTCATCATACTCTAAGGTTCATAATGCGAATATGCAAAGCATAACCACACCAGTCACATAAAAGCTACAATAATATTATAATAACAAAAGCAACACACGACTTTAATAGTTACAGGCGTTATTTAAACAGTTAAAACCTGTTAATAGCTTTTAAAATACAAATGCTTATTGCCTAATAACCTAACATACTGGCTAAGTAAGTTGAAAGCTGGCCCTAGTGGTCACAAAGAATTTCAATGAAGCTCTTAAATTACAGTAAATTAAAGCTGCAGCATTAATTACTTTCTTTTGTGGTATTAACGTGGTTGCAAATGTGCTATGAAATAGTATTTCAGTAATTGAAGTCGGGCAAAATCTTAATCTTAGAATATAGGTAAGCGTAATTTTGGCTTGCAAATTCTAACATGACCATAGACTTCTATCTGAAGATGATCATGTCTTTATAAACAGATTGGTTAAAGATCTCTAGTGATCACAGAACGACTTTAGGGCATCAACAGCAAGAGTAATGTGTTTATTTTGCCGAAGTATCCACCCATTTTTTATCGCAATACGGGAAGCAATTTTGTGTCTAGTCCTTTCCAATTCAGCCAAAATCACTAATCCTCACACTGAAACGATACGTGCGAAACCTCACCAAACAAAATAACACACCTATCTAAACATTTATTAGTGTTAATGATTCAATGACGAACAATTCTCAGAAGGCACGGTACCATATTGAGATTATCTCAACAAGCCCCGAAACAAGGCCGTAAGATAAACTTTCCCATTTTAGACTCAGTATGTACTGCATTAGTCATCATAATGCATCAATAATGCAGCCCTGTTTCTATTTATATGCAATAAAGAAACGGAACGCGGAACTTTGTCCGCTATTGTCCGTAAGACAATGCGTTCTGCTATCGAAATAACCGCAGAACGACTAGAGAAAAGTGCATAGCCTTTTCATTTTGCGCTTGACCAACTTTATAGCGTTATTCTTCTCTGTTACGTACTTAGGTAAAGTACGTAACAGAGAAGAAAGACTCGAGACCGCTAATGTGCATTCTTTCTCATGCCTCAGGTGTGTAAAAAAATATGATTTGTATGAAATTTGGCACACAGATAGTTTATAACCTGGATTAACACATAGTATACTTTTATCCCGGTAGTACGCTACCCGGGGGACCATTACCGAACGACACGCGGGCGAAGCCGCGGACATAAGCTAGTAATTCATAAGTTTGTACTTATAAAACGATAATTAAGTTTTATCTTTGTACATACATACATATGCCGAGGAGCTAGGGGCAAAATAATAATAGCCGCTCGGATCGATCTTTAGGTTAAGCCGCGCTTGCCTAGGTTGGTCTGTGGATGGGTGACCGCCCATTATAAACCGAGTTTTCTCCGTGCCTCGGAAAGGACGTTAAGCCGTTGGTCCCGGCTGTCAATTGTAGATCTTTGGCAGTCGTTACAGGTAGTCAGTGGCCCAAAGTCTGACAGTCAGCCTTACCAAGGGGTATCGTATTACCCAGTACTAACTGGGTTGTGGAGGTCAGATAGGCAGTCGCTCCATGTAAAATACTGGTATTCAGCTGCATCTGGTTAGACTGGAAGCCGACCCCAATATAGTTGGGAAAAGGCTAGGCAGATGATGATATAACAAAAACAGTTTATTTTTTTTTCAGTTTTTGTCTGTCTGTCTGTCTGTTTGTTCCGGCTAATCTCCGAAACGGCTGGACTGATTTTGACGGGACTTTTACTGGCAGATAGCTGATGTTATAAGGTCTAAGATAGGTTACTTTTATTGTAGAAAAATAATTAGGGTTCCGTGCATAAAAATTAAAACCCTTAAAATTGGTAACAAAATTCGATCCAAAAAGGGAAGTAATATTTACTTATAATAATTTCACAAGTACTAAGTTCGCGGGCAACAGCTATAATTTATACATAGTATAATTATATTATTGTACATAAAATTTATCCTAGTCGGTTTTATAAACCGCAACGACTCTACGTTATCTGTTGGTCCGCTTTTAAATAGAGTAAGTACAGTCATGTGCACTATGTACTAGTATATGTACACACGTAGTAGCTTTTAAAAGTCATTCTCTTCTACTGCATTGATTGTAATTTTATTTTACGAACCTATTTATTTTACGAACGTATTTTCAATGCCAATATTACCTTTAAATTGATCGTATTATTATTTTTATTCTTTTACTTTATTTTTTCAATTCAAAATTGTAATCGTTATTTGACGAGAGATTCGCTTCTGAATTTTGCTAAGCGTATACATATTGGTACTCGTGACTGTACATACTTTAACTCCAATGTATCTGACCAGTCCTTTGGCTAATTTAAGAAATATGTTAGTTTACATTACGTAGTTAAATGATCTGCCAAGATCTGTCCCAATGTTAGGTCAGACTCCAGTCAATCAGATGTAGATTAAAATCAGTATCCTACTCGAAAAGACTTCGACATTTACGAAACGCTGACATAATTTTAATTAACTGCAACCGATAGCGTTTGGCACTTATGAATTAAAAATGAAATAAAGAGAACCGATATTAATATTACGTCATTAATAGCCAGTGAGCCTTTTTATCCAATTAGTTTTAACAAGGTATGGGAGAATATTTAATAAGCAAGATTATTATTAACTAGCTTATGCCTGTGGCTTCACCCGCGTGGAGTTCGGTAATGTCCCAAGGGATCGTACTACCGGGACAAAAAGTATCCTATGTGTTAATCCAGGTTATAAACTATGTGTGAGCTGAATTTTATCCAAATCCGTTCAGTAGTTTTTGCGTGAAAGAGTAACAGACATTCATTCATCCATCCATCCTCACAAACTTAATAGTAATCCTCAGAAATTCAATCACGCATTTAAAAATATGTTTCTGTGAACTTGATTACCATGTAAAGGTTCTTTAGGTTATCGTAGGTCAATAGATTTCTTTAAATAAGGTATCCAAGGTTGTGCGTGATAGATTTAACGTAGGTCATCTGTCTTCTAAATCTATTTTACTGTGCGCGACAAATGGGAGTCAATAAAATATTTTTTCTTCTCCTGAAAAGCAGGTAATTTATAAATCAGTTCTACTCACAATATAACATGGAGAATTAAGATTTTGAATGTATCTGCTTTTTATATTATCATACATCTTATTATATTAACATAATGAAAATAAAGAGTCAATAAGATAACAGATTTATTTGATTTTACAGCTTCTTAGGAACTGCATTATCATTCAGAAATAAAATTGTCATTCCGAAAAAAAAACTGCGTTCGCAGAAAACTCTTTCCATCATTTATTTATTATAATTCTGAACGCAGACGTACGCGTATCTTCTGTCAGTGTCAACCCTTTAAATAAAAAGGCTATAAATTCATCTCATAAGTAGGGCGGTCTAATCGACCTCTAAAGAAACGCGCGCTCCAATTCCATGAATGGCTTGATTCGCGTGTACAAATTGCTATTGCCATGTGTTTAACTAAACATGCAATTTTATTAGATAACAGCATACGTATTAGGTGCCTTTGAATCGATTCTTGATAATTATTGATAATAAACTATAAAAAACAATGGTTTGCTGTTGTTACTGTTAATTAAAAGTAGGTTAAAGAGTTGACTTTTAAACGGAAAATGGCGAGTTAGATGGAGATAACTATGGCATCTTTACACAGAAATGGAATATCAACCTTTAACCTGGCAAATCGCAGCCAGAAAACCAAACATTTAGAGTAACTAATTCGAGGATATCAAAAACCTTTCAATCGTTGATACACCCATCCCAATATGTCATAATAGAACGTTCAAATACAATTAACGAAATGATGAATGAAACAGAATTATGCTGACAACATGTCAACACCATATACTACGATTTTCTTAACTTCGAATTTGTATTTGTGCCAAACGTGGTTTCAATTAGTGCTTTGGCACAAGCTGTAACGCTTGTTACCCCGTAGGCATTGCGAGCATAATTTTATGTTCCGTACTTACAAACAATTTAATTACGAAGAACATTAGTACCTATGTTTATACAAATCTCATTCGTTTCGGCGCAAGTTCCCGCAGAGTTATAACAATGCACCTCTTGACGTCAGAGTCAGAAGTAGCAAAAACGTTGTATATTATTTATACAACTAGGTTGCAGTGGCGTCGTAAGCATTGAAGGGTTAGTAGCTACTAGTTAGCTAGCTCTTTTATTTAGTAGCTAAGCAAACAATACCTTACAGGATGTCAGCCAGACATGGCATTAACATTGAGTCTTTAAATGAAACCCATTTAGACCACAACGCTATTCTTTTCAGTCCAAGATTTTTATAAAAAGGTGTCAGAAATCAGGTCAATCTTTTCCTCATTCTTTGAGAATTCCTCAACAAGGTGGAGCCGACAATTGGAATGCAAATTTCGCAGGATCGCAGAATCGTGTGCGTTGTCCGCTCACACGTATTATTGTAAATGATCTGGTGATTTCGTAATGATAGATCGAAACCGAAAGGCATTTAAGTATACTGTAGGCGTTATGGTAAGTACTGCCCGCAAGTTGCAACAAACGGTTTGAGTTCGTCAACACTTAGTAAGCTTTAAGACAGTGTGAAATTAAATGAAGTATATTTGTCGGATTGTTCATTTGGTTTGATACGCTCTTCTATTGTTATAAGAATTATTCTGAATAACTTTATATTTATACAATTTGGCATGCAAATAACTTTTTACTTGTGTGACTTAACTAGGACACCGAAACGTTAAATAATAATGCACTAAGGGCATGCAATCATTCATCTGCAAGGTTGCCTATTATTTAATAAAATTGCATCATTATAAGTCTAGTTCAACGGCCAATTGAAGGTTCTCGAGTTCAAAACCCCGGATGAACCATTTAGGATGACCTCACTCATAGTGCAAACGTGTAGAATAGAATACAATGTAGTTTTATTCAGCAGGTGGTTTCATTCACAAGTATACTATGTTTCGAATTGCCACCTATTAAATGCCACCTTCAGAGCAATCAGCGAACTCTCACAGACAGGATTCTACAGTATAAACCCTGGTTTCCATCAAAACGTAGACGAGCGGAGCAGCGCGAGAATCAACCAATCAAATGGGTTGAAATCCACATCGCGTATCTCGTCTCTCCTGTAATTGGTCGAATCTTGCACGTCTCGTCTCCGCTTTAGTGGAAACTAGACCTAACAACCAGCGTCTATTTAGCTGAGTTGAAGAGGTCAAGAAGAATGATAGTAATGCGTCATCGATGGTAATAGTCTTCATTCAATCTGTTCACGCTCGAACAACATATTTAGATAGTAAGATTGCAAGAAATTTTAAAACACACTGAGAATTAAACTAGATCGGGTTTTATTGGTATGCTAAATTGGTATAGCTGAGGGTAGAGCTCAATGGCGTGCAATGGAGAAGATCTATGTCCAGCAGAGGATAGTTGGTTACAAATGGGCACTATCCCGTGCAATTAACAGAATGTCTGGGGTAAGACTTGCACTATGAAAACCACCGTTACTGCTACGACAAAGGTTTAGTCAATGATAAATTGTTTCCATTGATGCGGTTGACTGTAGAACATTGTTTTCAGTGGAGGTAGGTACGTTACTAACGCAAATTAAATCGGGCCAGGGGTCGATTTAAGGCCACCAAATGCTCTTGCATTAAAAATTGAAATAATAAACATTTTAAATAGGTCTGTGCCTACAGCCAGAAAAACACCTTTCACCTTTAATAAAATAAAATGGAAGTCAACCTGGCGCCTGCACCAGCTTCAACCAATCCACACCATTGAACTATTTTAAAATCACTACGTGCATTCCCGCCACACCGCAGCATTTGCATACGTCCAAATTTCGCAAAACCATTTTCCGTTCAACGTTCATTTGTGATTGTGACAGATATCGAGAGTGAAGTTGCTCGGTTCGTTTCTCATTTATCCTGGCTCTAAGCTAAGAATAACCTGCTATCTTTGGCAGGATCCTGATTGCGACCTGTCGGATGGAATTGCCGCCAAATGTCGTTCTAAATAGAGTCGACATGGATGTGGCGTGTCTTCACTCCAACTTCAAGTTTAAAGAGCTTACTCCCATTGGGTCGTTAAGCATTAAACATTGGCGCTCAGGTAATTTTGAGCGACAAGGGAACGACAGACAGTTTGATGTTTCGCTTGTTTGTATTTATAGAATAGGGTGAATCTTTAGAAGTGAAGTAGGTACTTTCGTTATCATTGCGCACGTACGTCTTTGCTGTGTCGTTAACGTTATCTGAGAGACTTCGTGTGGCGTAACTACAATGACTTCGAGTGTATTAAAAGATAGCAGGTTAGCAATGGAGGGTTTGTCAACATGCAGCTTTTTCTTGGTAGTATACAGGTGCAACAATGCACCTGACCCCATATTTTTATTGCAATCGAAATATTTGTTTTTAGCCATTCTCTCAACACCTGTCCTTTGATTTTGCTATTTTAATTATGACTCTTGGTGTTTCGCTTTCGGGTTTAGTTTTGTGATAAGGATGACTAAAGCGGAAAGTACCGTTAGATTTATTTATTGCAATTTAATGGCAAATCAAACAGCCATAAAATAGCCATCTCTTGCATAGGTACATACACGATGGTAACTAATGAAGTCTTTGAAATACTAAAATTAAGATATAAAAACGTGCTATAAAAACAAACATCCATTAACCAAAAATGGGAACATATCTCACCAATTAAGTGAACACTTAACTGCTTCGGAACAAATCAACGCTAAGTAATTGCATTGAAACATAAAAGATAAGTTGGCAATATATTTAATCATGCACGGCGCGTAGAAAACACCTACTTAAGGGTTTGTACACAACTAGCGTAACCAGCCGAATGCCAACCTTATTTTGTATGGAGGACCGGGCAGTGTGTAAGCCGTTCGAGCGCAGATCTGGGTACAAAATAGCAGTATGTGGTCACACCCTAACACGAGCAGTCCAGAATATCCGGAACGCTAACGTTATGATAAATGACTGTACCTACATAAAAATTATTGGGATCAACGTAACTTGGCTCAAGGTTACACGTTATGGGATTATGGGAACTATATTCGTATTACTTGGTTGGGATTCGCGGTTTCCGGGCAAGAGTAAGCTAAGGTATTGACGTGGGTGTAGAAAAAGGTGACTAACATTACTAAGATAGCAGTATTTTATGTGTGGTCTCTGTCATATGTTTACAATGGCACACTAAATCTATCTTGATTCGTCCTATAGCGGGAAAAAGTGATTAAAAACCATGTTCCAATAAACCATAAATTATTGAATAGTACCACATGTATTAGAGTTCAATGTTCATGTCAGTCACAATATCTAAGGTTCAATGCCACCTGGAAAGTCAAGGTTGGGCCTAACGATCATCACCCATATTTCCCTTGAGTTAAATTCGAGTGTTACCGATGACAGAATCAACGCCTCTACAGTGACAGTGTCAGGTCTAATGTTATAGGGGGCGCGTTAAGGTGATAATGATGGGATAGGGGGCGAACCCGTCCCCTAATACCGGGGACAATTCCGATCCCACCTATAATTGAGCGCACCCCAGCTTCGCTCGGGATTTTTCGGAGAAACAATTGCGATTGTACGTCCTTAGTTTACTAACTGAAACAGGATTTGCGGGGTCATTGGGCAATAGATTTGATATTTGAAATGTTCTTTGAAACAGGCCAGGATAGAGATTAATGAGTGCAATTAAATGCACGAGTTGTTATTTCGCAAATGAAGGTACCACGACCTTAGCTCTGTGTGCTCTCGATTTTCTACATTATTCTTTTCTCTGGATTTTCTACATTATTTTAAAATGGCGTCGGTTTTTGTGTCTGCTGTGTTTTCTCAAATACGCAAAGGATTATGATGCGGCTTTCACCATCATATGAGAATTGATGCTGGAAGGTTGTGTATTACACGTACATCAAAAACACAATGTTTTGTGACGTTAAAAGCACATGAGAAACAGCGGCGGTCTAGTGAAACATAAAACTCACAAGTTATTTTATATAATGCCCACGGGAAGAGAAATGGTGGCGTGTTCTTGGCCCTGAATCAAGGGTATTCGCTCGTCTAACATTCAAATAGCTCCACATTACCTAATAGAGGCATTAGAGCGCTTTTCCACTGAGTCCAATCGGAAATCCGAATACGAAAAAACACGGCCCAAAGGGGTCGTTGTGATTGTGCAGAAAAATCTATTCAAATTAGCAGGGTTCGTGGATATACATATATCAAAATGGTTTAAACATTTTATATTATTAAGTAATTTTTTACTGTATTTCTACTTCCCAAATGTAGATAGAATTGGGGTAGAGTAAAACATACTCCCTAATAGTAAGTTCTAATCCATAAATGGGAACACTTCTCGGCCGGCATTAATGGCGTCAGTCGTGTCAGAAAAATTTCGTTACGAAAGAGTAAGCTTTTTTTGTGTTTATTCTATTACTTTTTACAAAGAAAGTAATTGACCAAGTGCAGAACCGATTTTACTTCAATATTGAGTATTTAAGAAGCATAAAATAAAGTTTTTACATATATTTTACTACAGTTAGGTAGGTAAATGATACCAAGTATGCAGCAAAGGTATCGCTTATTATGAACGCTTACATTTAGAAGATGTTCTAAACTCATCCAAATAATATCTTAGAACTAAAAAAACGTATGTTCCATTTTGGCTGAGGCGTATGCCCGTTTTCATTATCGCGTCTAAATTAACCTATACTAATAGTATACAGAGGTAAAGTTTGTGAGGTTGTAGGGGGTAATCTCTGGATCTAATGAACCGATTTAGAAAATTCTTTCACTAATAAGAAGCTACATTATCCCCGAGTGCCATAGGCTATATAACAACGTACCTGTGTGATAATTTCCGACCAAAACGCGAGCGAAGCCACGGGCAACAGCTATTGTCGCAATATAACAGCGCACTTGGATTTTCAAGGTGCACACTTATTTTGGCTTTCCTTTAGGTGACACCCAGTACGAAAATAGCAGCAAAAGTTTTAGCCTCGTAGAGGATAAAACTTATTACTTAAAACCAGTATATTAGGTAAATTAGCTTTTGGCAAATGTGGTTTAACGAAGTCTTTACCAAGAAAATCTAGTAAAATCCAAAAGATCAACGTTCGCTCAAGGATTTATTATTTTATGCTCAAGGTTGGTTATTACGCGATATTAGTCCGTATAGTACATAGTACGGTATGTGCAAACATGATAACTGGCGACTGGAGATGAGGCCAACGACACCGACTGATTTGATTACGGAGAAGATAAGAATATCTCTTCGTGATCGTGTAGGGCTTGGGTGACGAATATTGAGATTAGTAGTAATGAAACTTGTATTATAATGCTTAAATTTTATTCATGGAATGGGTGCAACTGCAGAGTTAAAAAGTTATAGATAGATAGATCGTGGCTTAAGTCATAAAAGCCGCTTGGGTCGATATTCTAGTTAGGTTTGCCTAGGTTGGTCCATGGATCCGGAAAGCACGTTAAAACGTTGGTCCGGGTTGTCATATAGATCTTTGACAGTCGTTACAGGTAATCAGTGGCCCGAAAGTTTGACAACCAGTCTTACCAAGGAGTATCGTATTACACTAACTAAGTTGTAGAGGTCAAATAGGCAGTTGCTCCATGTAAAATACTGGTATTCCGGTAAGACTGGAAGCTGGAAACAACCTAGTTGGGAAAAGGCTAGGCAGATGAGAAGATGTGGTGGATAGATCAATGGAAAAAAGAAGTCAAACTAATCTAGAATTTTAGAGAACTGAAATATTGACACAGCGTGCTAGCCAAAGCGAGCGGTCGCGCTTAACGCACGATCGTCGCGTGTGTGTCAAGCATTTGTTTGAAAAACAGTAAGGTAAGTAAGATACCGCGGCCCTGGAACACAAAGGGCAAAGGAAGGAACATGGATGGGTTTTAGTCAGTAGAAGTCTGACACTCCCTCCTGCTCAGCCCAGAGCGGGAGGGGTTATTTGATGATTTCCCATAAGTAAAAAAAGATAGCACCTACCGTTTTTTTTCGTTCGACGAGACCTCACGTTCGAGTTCGCCTAACAAATTGAACGCGGCAGTCGCGTATTCGCGCGTCGACAGCTTTCGTTAGCATGCGGCCTAATTCGTTTTATATTACTTTCGTAAGATATTTACATGTTTACTATTTTGTTGACTAATTAGTGCACGTGCTTTTACGAGGCATATGCTTCTCGTACAATAATAAAGCTTGCCATAACTTGAATTAACTACGTAGTTACGAGTACGTCGCCATAACTAAAACTGCACAAGTGCGCTAGAACGCAAAAGCGATTCGTTTTCAGGCGAAAATCTCGCCTGAAAATAAATCGCTTTTGCGTTATAGCACAATACATATAAATCTATGGTGACCAGGCCTTTGGTCTTTAACTCTTATGAAAGAAAAGTTTCAGTAACTAATATTTTTAATGGCATCATAATTGCCAGCTGTCTTGGTAAACGAGTTGTGCCGACCCCAAATAGAATGGGACAGGGCCAGGAAGATGATGATGATTGCCAGCTCTGTCTTGGTCTTCTACAGTTACCATATATGAAAAAAATATGTCTCAATATTACTATCTCAATATTAATGCGTTTACAAAGAATAATAGAACAGAATTTGAAATTCTTCAATCAATCAATATGTACTTTTACCAAAGTATTGCTAATATCTATGCAGTATTTTGTTTGTCATGTAACCAATAATATAGAATACAGAGCAGCTATCACTCTCCATTAAACTCAATACAAAGCCAGGTCAAATCAAAGTCTAGTTCTCAATCAATTGATTAGTAAATCATGTCTACTAAATGGTCTAGTATACAATAACAAAAACTATTGGCGCATTTGTAGCTACCATATGGCTGGTACATCATGTTTTACATATTTGAAGCATTTTGTAGATTTACAATGAGTACAAAAAGAAGAATTTACCTACCAGGCAAGCATAGCATGATAGTACAACAAATATGTTTTACCTACCAGGGGTTCAAGGCAAGAGAGGATGCATAGGCACAGAGCAGTGGGTCAAATAAGGCTGTCAATGTAGTACCTATTTACCTAGATTAGTCTTTTTTTTACTTTACATTACAATTTTTCAAATATATAAATAAGTTATCCTTATAAAAAGCATATTAGCAGCTCTCCTATACTAACTAGATTGTACAGGCAAAGTTCATATGTATAGTTACTTTATGGTTTTAACTGAGTAGGTCTTTTCCCAAATATGGAAATTAAAGAATAGTTTGATATAGTGGTATATTCCAACATTATCAAAAATATTGAAGCATTTTACTAATGGGTAATTATTTGTTGTTTTCTAGGTAATAAATGACTACAACCAATAGATTTCACCTACTAGGGGAGCATAGCATCAAAGGGAGTAGGTCTTTACACATAGCTGTGGATTGAATGAGGCTGGCAATGACATCATAATATTACAATAAGTAGCCTTTACCTGCCAGGACAGCCTGGCCTGAAAAGCATACAAGCAGTTAGTGGAATAAGACTGTCAATGTAGTACCTAACCAACAAGAATGGCACGGTAATGTTTCGCTAAGGGTTTAAACTAATCATAGGCCTAATTTTTGGTTTTAAACTAATTGTAGGCCTAATTGTAGGAATTTATAGAGGTCAGTTTCCTATAACATAACAATGCTGTAATGCAACACACAATGTTTCATTTAATTAATAAGCTTGCAAGCTACCATTAGCTGTTACAGGAAAAATTAAAAGGGATTATTGCTGAACCGCAATTAAAGCGATAAAGGCAAAACGTTAGGTCTTTAACCAATTATTATTTATCAACATTAGTCATAATTTATTATTTAATTGCATCAATCAATAACCACTTAATCATATTGAGCAGTGATTATTATGTTACTGTTTTATTTTTTTAACTATGAAGCATGTTAAGGAACTGTAAAACATTACTTTTAACAGTTCATGCCTTGAATGTATCATGTTTTAAATGACTTCATTTACTTGCATGTTAATTACAAATGAGGCTACCAGGACAGGAATTATTTTAGTTACATCAGTAGCAGCTCAACATACGAATACCTTTTTGTTGAAAAACCTTTTTGTTTACGGTTTAGTTTATGGCAGTTTAACTTTTAATTCAGCTTTTACTCTATCTACCAAACTTTTTTCACTACATTGTTTTCAGTGTTTTATTTAAAATAATTTTGTCACACTAATTCCCATTAGTTTGGCCTAAATTCTCTAAGCAGAAAACACTGACAAAAAAAAACTAAGTCTGGCACATTAGAAAATCATTCAAGTTCCATTTATAAATAAATAAGTATGTAGTCATCAGTTACTTGTGAATTAGAATGTGGGACATAAATCACAGGGCAGATGTCTCATGATTCATGGGATAAAGTTATCAAAACATGTGTGTCCAAATTATAAACACAATGTGCCTTCCATGCTGTAACAAGACTGACATGCTGTTTCATAAATAAAAATCTCTAGATGTTTATTTTTTTTTCTGGCTACCGTGTTCCATATTTAAGGTTTGGGTGATCAAATAAAAACTTTATGGTATAAACTTTTGCTACTGTTCAGTTTTCGATTGTTTGATTTGTTTTTGGTAACTGGGAAATAAATGAAAATGATTAAAGTTTAGTGTGACCTAACAATTCTGTTAATTTGTTAACAACCACACTGATTACAGTCTCTACAACTCTGTAACTCCAGTAAAATTTGTTTTGAAACATTCGTTTTTTTTTGTAAGTGTTAGCGTTTATAGGCTCATGTAAATTTTAGAAATGCAGTTGCAGTGCATGTTTGTCGGTATTTGACTTTTACTTACAGGAATCAGTAGAAATATTTCTATCAAATGACACTCGTACACTTAATCAAAACTTATACAAGCATTCTAGACGACTGTAGTGTTTACAAGCAATGTTTATAGCACATTACTTCGAAGCAGCTTCGTAATAATTCGCCAAAAGTTATCATCTGGCGATAACCTATGAGTCGAATCAATTGAGCTTATAGACATCAACTGCAAACATCTACGACATAAACAATTCGTTTGCCTTCATAAAAAATCACAACATTCCCGACTTAACCACATTTATGAATCCTCGTAAATCTCAATAAATCGTCAAATATAGAAAGAAACATAAAATAAATACATACCCTTATAAGTACAACGAAGATAGCAAGTTATCCAAATGTTCAACCACGAAAACCATTATCACAAAAAAAAACACACAATACACAGGTTCCACTAGCACATTATTATTAATAAATTGTATAATCCACACCCGCGCAAATGTTAAAAATCAGTTTCATATTGACATAAACACAAACTGAGCGTCCGCCATATGCAGGTACGTTCCGCACATACGAGAGCGTAAATTTTTTCGGCTGGCTTGTTCAAAATGCTAGTGAAGTGTCAACGCTTTTGGTCGGCATTTTGCCAAAGAAGTATTTTGCAGTTTGAATTTTTTACAAAAATATAAATGTTGAGTAACCGTTTACCATACACTTATACAAGATTTACATCAAATTTCACGTAATTAGTGCTATTCTCATTTATTTAATTTGTTAGGAATTGTCAGTTAGGATTCGAAAATTGTACTGTCACTATCTTCTGAACGCACATCAATTTGCATTTCACTTCACTCTTGTGCAGCGACCGCTACAACTTCACTGCGCTCCAATCCCGACGAGCTTTGATTTCGATTTACGGAAGAGTATAGATGCTTGTTAGAAAAGGATGGATGATATTGTAGTCAACGGCCTCTGTGAACTGTGAAGATACTGCGTGAAACGAGCTATTATTTAGTAGACTGTGGCATTTTCTCGTAGCACTCCGTACTAAACCGCAAAACTATAAATGAAAACTTGTATGATTAATATTATGCACTTACCTAAGTACATAACTTCTAGTAAAAATTGTAAAGTATTAGGTA
Organism: Eugnorisma glareosa; assembly: GCA_947578425.1. Classification (NCBI taxonomy): domain Eukaryota; kingdom Metazoa; phylum Arthropoda; class Insecta; order Lepidoptera; family Noctuidae; genus Eugnorisma; species Eugnorisma glareosa. The sequence goes on along the minus strand of OX387957.1, from coordinate 4,888,589 downwards.
TCTAGTTATCTACAGAATAATTAATAAAGAGACATTAATTACTTGTGTTAATTTATGAGTTCTTTTAAAAAAGAAATTACATAGGTACGCGTTTAATATTGTTCAGAAAGTTTTTCTTCAATATAATTAGGCTATTCATTTTCTTGCCTATTTATTAGATAAACAGCAGGTAATTAGATACACTCGTGGAATGTAATCGGATTTTCTACGTAGTGAAAAGAGCTCGCCCGCAGGCGACACGAAAATGAGAATGCATTTTCTTTCAGAGCTTTTAGATTTTTGTGTGACTCGATGAAAGTTTGCACCATTTTTGTATTTGGCTTAATTGTTTTGCCACATGACATGAACCTAGTTGGTACCTACTTGGACTTGGTAGGTTAGTAGGATAAAGCGTAAGATCCTGGCTCATGGGAAACTCATTTACAGAACTATTACCAGCAGTGACTGAAACTGATTTAGGAAGGGGAGCTTGTTTAACTACAAATATTTTTTCTATGCGTCGGACGCGCAGCTCAAAAACTTAGAAATATCTAAGTTATGGTCGAATAAAATCCATAAAAAACACATCGTGCAGCTAAATCCAACGTCTATGCTTTACAACTGATCCTGATATTTACGACTTTAGCGTCACAGATGCAGATATATTTTTATTAAGACATTTATTATAAGATTTCCTTCGAATTTCCCACTGAAATAACATGAAAACGTTTTGTACGTCTGCGAGCTCTTTAATTCATCTTTTGCAGCCTATAACTGGCATATGGCACTCGGCAGTGGGACAAATATTCGTCTACTAGCGCTTTATATTGCTTTATTCGCTTCAATATGACGCATTATGGTGTTGCGGCGTTTTATCGTGCTTGCTTTGGGGTAAGGGTTTTGGTTTTGAGAAAACAACGGTGTGTTTAGTGATAAGTAACTATTTTATTTTATTGAATATGCGGGACGGGTGCTGAAATATGTTACTCGGGCACTTATTTACAAGGCTTTTGGCCATTTTCTGTCATAGATAGATCTGATTTGTAAAAAAAGTTACGTAAAGACACTTTCTTGCCGACGGATAAATCATCTAATGTACAGGCAGTCGAGTGTTAAAATACCACGAGCATTTTTTTTTACTGGTCTATGTAGTATGCTTACTCTCCCAAAGTAAACACACCTTTACACAAGTCACTACGCTCGACAGCTAGTGTAGTCGTTAAAGTCGCGTGAAAGTGAAACTTTTCCCGCTTCTACATAGTATCCACTTTTAGCTCACTAATTTATGTCTAAAGTGGTTTCTAGAACTTTGGCACTAATTGGCATTCTGCATCTTGGCTATCCCCGTGGTCCCTTCGCTGGCAAAGCCCCCTTCAAGTGGTAGGTATAGCTAAATAAGTAGGGTATAAAGAGGTATTTTGTTTGTAGTATGCTCACCTGGACACGAGTTGCCATGGCCGACCTGGAAGTCTTTAAATAGTCTCTGGAAACAGGTTGGCCGGAGCAAGGAAGCCCTGTTCAGGTGGAGATTCTTAAATGACTGCCCTAGAGTGTAAACGTGGTGTTGTTGATATCGGGTCCGGCCTGTCCCGTTGTTTATATATCACAGAAGCTGATGGAAGTTATTGAAAGTGCCAAACATTTTAGGCCGACTCAATTTAGATTGTCATCGACATGCTAAGAAGAAGAAGAATAAGGGTACAATTCCGAAGGAGTAGGTAGAGATCTGACTGACCGGAGCTGCAAAGCCACATGATGCAGCGGCGGGACACAGTTAGACTATTGTGGAATATTACTTTAAAATTCTAAGTAACTTGGAAACGGCAATGTTCCCAGCTACGGAAGTAGAGGATGGCAGTGCAATGGCTATGCCTTTGCGGTTATTATAATTCCGAAGACCCCTTAAGAATTACACTGTGCGTCTCTGCGTGTGAACTTATTAGCCAAAAGTCGGCTGATATTTTTTGACATGTTTTCGCACATTTGATGCTCTATCTAGACATTTTGTAATCAAAGCTCAAAACTAACGTATGATATGATGTTTTAGATTTCGATGTGAGAGTGTGTTGCAGTGCAGCTAAATTTTCGAAACTACCAGTGTTTTTGTTCCCAGAAACGAAGTCCTTCAAACAACGCGCAACTACGGAACCACATTGGCGCAGGACCAGCAGGAATGGTAGAAATACTTCGTTCATAAAGTGCTCTGTGAATACCTATGTACCTACTTCATTACATTTTCTTGGAATTTATTTATCATAGGATCATAAGTTTCCTTATAATAGTTGACATTGCTAATGAGAAGTTAAAAATCTTCTTGATATTGTTGTATTGATAAAAGTTGTCGGTAAATAAGACATACTTATTAGTTATTTGCCCAATTAAAAAAGTTGGTACTCACATAATGGAATGTTCGGGGATGACTATTTTGTTAAGTACTAGCCGTTGCCCGCGACCTTCGTTCGCGTGAAATAATTATAAAAAATAGGACTTCCCTTTTTGAATCGAATTTTGTTACCAATTTCAAGAGCTTTATTTTTTTTTTCACGGAACCCTAACTCTTATTAAAAAATGAAAGTAGCCTAAGTTACTTCTTATAACATCAGTTATCTGCCAGTAAATGTTCCGTCATAATCGATCCATCCGTTCGGAGATTAGCCGTTTGAACCGGATTTTGTTAACAAAATCATGGGTTTTTAATTATTTTGAACGGAGCCCTGATTATTTTTCTAAAATAAAAGTAGCCTATATTCAACCTTATGAAATCAGCCATCTGCCAGTAACGGTTCCGTCAAAATCGGTCCAGCCATTCGGAGATTAGCCGGAACAAACAGAAAGACAGACGAAAATTAAAAAAAAATGTGTTTTGTTGTAGGTGCCGTATATACACACATCAAAAGTGTCTAGGGATCAAGCATTTTTATGTGGATTTCTTGAGATTGAGATGTGGCTTTGTAATAAATTTATGATTTTATAAATTTATATGGATCCTTTTTGGTGCATTTCATAATTTGAATCAGGAACTGTGAATCAAATTCGAGTAAAAGATGAAAATCAGCTGTCAATATTTTCCCTATAAAAACATACAACGCATTGAAGACATTATTAGTGCTACTGTTTCCCTACTACTGATTAAAACCAACGTTATTATGGAGCGGCGACGTCATTTAAGCAGGGAAGAAATGCTCAGAGCCGTGGGAATGATAGAAGCTGGTTCCCGGCAACGTACTGTGGCTTTAGCTCTGAATACAAGTCAGAGTGTTATCAGTCGACTTTGGACACGTTACCGAAGCACTGGTACCGTGGCTGAGCGCCATGGAGGACGGTATCGCTGCACCACACGGAGACAAGACCGATACATTCAAATCTTAACTCGAAGAGCTCCAACAATAACCGCCATGATGTTAGCCGTGAGGCTTCATCACTCTTCAGGGAACTTAATTAGCGACCAAACAGTCAGAAACCGCTTGCATGAAGTGAACCTTCATTCCCGAAGACCGCTACGGGTACCACCTATAGCAATGCACAATCGTAGGATACGATATCAATGGGCTCTTGAACACAGAAATTGGGCAGAAGAACAATGGCGTTTCGTGTGCTTTTCTGATGAGTCTCGTTTTGGTATGAGACCGGATACAAGACGTATACGACACTGGAGAACCCCTGGACGCCAACAGCGATTAAAATCCTGCCAGGAAGTCCATCCTTATAGTGGTGGAACCATCATGGTATGGGCGGGTATTTGGATCGGCGGAAGAACTGAGTTGATTTGGATCAGAGGCAACCTCAACGCTCAAATTTATGCTGAGACGATTGTATCAGACGTCATCGTTCCTCTACAAGTGCAAATCGGTCCCTTATTTCAGTTAATGCATGATAATGCACGACCGCACACCGCAAGAGTTGTAAGACAGACTCTCGCCGCAGCTAACATCAATGTCCTGCCCTGGCCTGCTCAGTCGCCAGACTTGAATCCGATTGAGCATGCATGGGATATGCTACAGAGAAGAGCTCTGCCGAATATGGAGGGTATCCAGTCGCAAGAAGACCTTTTTTTGTTGTTGCAACGAACATGGGCGGCCATTCCACAGCGTGATTTGGATGAACTCATTTTGAGTATGCCAAACCGATGTTCTTGTGTTGTTAGTGTTCGCGGTAGAAACACGGATTATTAATTGTTTAAGTTACCCAATAAAATTTTAAAGAAAACTGTTATTTCAGTCTTTTTTTCGAACTTTTGTGTTAGTGGTTCAAATGTCAAAAATCCCTTTATTAGGAAAATGGCAAATTTCTTTATTAATGCAAAGGTGACTTGGTTTATCGTTACTGTGACAAACGAAAACACTTTATTTGATGAATCCTTAAAGAAAATTTTAATTAATATCAATCAGGAGAAAAGTTATTGCAAAAATATATGTTGATCCCTAGACACTTTTGATGTGTGTATTTTTTCTTATAAGAATTCGGTAAAGACCTGTTATTTTGATATTCTAAACAGAAACTTCAATTTTATTTATTTGTATAGATTTGGAATCTCGCGAGCGGCATTTGCAATGTTGTTGTAAGCCTCAAAATTGTATGACATTTAGAAATTGAAACGAAAAATCAATCCATTTCCTATTTAAATACTCGTATTTCTGGATTCCCGGAAATATTGGTTTCATCCAGTTATTTTTCAGTCCGGGGAGCAGGTGATCCTATCAACCGGGTACAAATCCTGAAACCATGCTCCTACCAGGAAACTTCCTGTAGTTAGTACCTGGAACTCGGATGCTAGCAGTTCCTGCTTGCGGTTGCATACGCAACGACTTTTGATGCGGTTTTTACCATAACTTTGAGAATTTATTTCGCAAGCTTTAATATGTGTTTATTACTTTCTTATTAAATGTACACTTTTATAATAGAGAAACTTCTATATTTCATCCAGTCGCACAAACTGGCAGATCAAGAGCGGGACGCTAATCACTACCTTAGTATAAAACAAAGTCGCTTCCCGCTGTCTGTCCCTATTATATGCTTAGATCTTTAAAACTACGCAACGGATTTTGATGCCACTTATTTAATAGATATAGTTATTCAAGAGGAAGGTTCATACATATGTATAACATTGCACCCGTGCGAAAAATTTGATACACGTCAATAATTATAATCAGTTCATTGACGGACAAACGAATACCAAGTATTCAGTACATCTTTAACCCCCCCCCCCCCCCCAAATTACCAAAGAACATTTATATCGGGGGGGGGGGGGTGTTCGAAATTATGTAAGTAGGTAGCATCTACTTTTAAAACGACAGATGGCTCGTTATTGGTCGCGCAAGAATACGAAGTAGGGACAATAGCTTCCAGCACCTGCAAGGTATATCAGCCGAGTTAGTGTTTAGTATGGCAACACCCAAATTGCTAATAGGTACATCAGATTGGCATACCTACTTACATAATTTCGAACACCCCCCCCAGATATAAATTTGACGAATACCACGTATTCAGTAAGTACTGAATACGTGGTATTCGTTTGTTCTTCGGTGACCCTTCCACCCTGTAGATACTTACTGAACTAGGTATGGCTCTGTCAGCGCTTGGTCGATAGGAATAGCAGTGGACGCCTTTACATCTCTCTCTCTCTATCTTTCACCAAAGCTAATTCACACAACTTACATAGCAAAAATGCATCCAACACAACTGCACATTAAAACAATTCCCTACACGGTCCCACCAAGGCGACGGCGGTTGCGTTACACTCCCATAGTGTTTATAGCACCCATGGGAAATATCCGCCTGGTTACTGTCTGCTAAGAGAGTTGCAGAAATAGAAGCACAGGGTTCAGTTCCCGGGAGAGGACTTTGTTGACGATATTGAGAGATTTTTTTTTCAGATTTATTTTGATCGGTGCGTCGGTTACGAGAGCAGTTATTTCAAATAAGAGTCAGTTAAAGGCACTAACAAAAAATTAAGCAGTAGTCCCCATCCCAACACAGCCACTATACCTCTGACAGCAGCAATGCAACAACAACTTTATTGTAGTGAATATTAAGATCACTGTGCATTTGACGGAGGTACTAAATGAGAGGCATAACAACTATGAACGTACTGTAGTTTTACAGACGCCAGCCCATCAAGCTACTACAATCTGTCAAATTTCTTTAATAGATTTTCAACTTTAACGCTGAAGCATTAGGTTCAAGGTTGGTTGGAAAAATTTGTCAGTTTCGGGTAGCTTGTCGTGCTGGCGACGTCTATAATACGACGACTACAGCTATGTGACCAAAATATGTAAACGTAAAGGACCGCCTCTTTCACCATGTTTTAAAAGTCTAGCTGTCCAGCTCAGTTTCTTCAAAGTGCCTCGACGGAAATCTAAATACTGTCAGCTCAATATTTTTGCGAAGTCAGAACAGGCGCCATTGATTAGATTTGTATAAAATGTGCCGACTCATCAGAATGAAGTTGGTACAATCATATTCGAGGCCAATCTTATTCTCTATTTCGATCATAATAACTAAGTAGGTTGGTACACGTCCTTCAAACTATCTATGGAGTTCTATGGGCATTATAACCCTACTACGTCTTTCATTATCATCAGCCAAAAGCAGTCCACTGCAGGACATAGGCAACTAGGTATTCTTGGCAACTCTCAACCAGCTGCTACAGGGAGGCTTCCCTGCGAAGATCATTGCTCCACCCACATTACGCCTGCTGATTTGCAGGCTTCTCTCAAGAATACACCATTAACCACCTAAAAATCAATGCCATGGGGACTGTATGCCAATGTGTCCTACAAAGTTTCGCTGGTAACCCTTTTCGCATGGTCACGATAACGACGCATTAATTAGGTCAAGGTTTCTTGCTTTTACTCTGTCCCTGTTTGTGGCTAGAGAAGGAACAACATCGCTTTATTAGAAACGTGCCTACATAACTGTAAGTATCTACTTATTAATGATAGTTGTACTGATATATCTTCATCTTCACCTTTTATCCTTGTATTTTCAAAATTACAAGAAGCGAGAGTATACAAGTGGTATACGACTTTCAGCCGTATTGACATTTATGTTATGCCAATCCAAAAAAATTGCCATATATCCAATATCGTTGTCGCCGATAGTTACTTTGCCCTCAGGCCAAGATACCTATAGCCACCGATATGTTTCCTGTATACTTACTAAGTTCACCATCATTTATCACGTTAAAGTAGTAAAACACAACAGCATGAACGCATTCAAAAGAACCCTCATAATTTACAACCCTTTCAAACTCCCGCCTTGTTATCGAAAGCCAAACTTCCAATATTCGAAATTTAAAACGCATAAAACTTAGACTTACCACACAAAGCTAAGCACACCGCATGACGTGTTCCATAAGGTTTTATTACATACAGGTTGCATATGAAAAGGTATAGGACGTACAAGGATCGTCGCGATTGTCCCCGGGGCGCGGTGGTACAACAAACTGGTTCATAATTGCATTTGAAGCCCCCGTCTACCAATATTGCCTGCACTTTGCAACTATACCAAGTTGTATATGCATTAATATACAGGATGGAATTTCAACGCCACCTGGAGGGAAAGTACTCGAAATACTGGAGATAGAAAATTTTACTCAAAGGAAACATTCCTTTACTTTTAAAAAGAAATAAATCTGCAATCGAAGATTTTCGAAAATTCACTTGTCACTATCGGTAATCGATCCACCTAAATTCCAAAAAGTAACAACCTGTATGTTTATGACATCAATCGATACATCAATCGGATCAAATCTCTCTCACGAAACAAGTCAAATTAAATGACAGTAAACCATGAAATCTAAACTTATAAATTCAATGGGGTAAGAAAAAAATTACTCAAAGGTAAATAAATTGAAGAAAGAAGATTGCAATTTGCACATTTTTGTTTGTGCAAATTGCAATCTTCTTTCTTTAATTTATTTACCTAAATAAAATCTAAATAAAAAAATTAAAAAAACCAAACTTAAATTAATTTGATTTGATTTTTTTTAAAACCAAAATTAAATTAATTTGAGTTGTTTTTTTTTATTTTTATTTAAATTTGTTTGAATCTAAATAATTCTTCGACTTTTTAATAAATAAATGACGTCAAAGATAATTGTTAATTAATACTAACCTAAGTAATTGAATAGATTTATCCCATTGAATTTATTAGTTAAGATTTCATGGTTTTCCTTTAATTTGATTTATTATGTTTGTTAGAGAGATTTGATCCTTATGATTGACCCTATCTATTGATGCCATAGAGAACAGGATGTTATTTTTTTTGGAATTTAGCCGGTTCGATTCTCGAGTGTGGCAAGCGAATTTTCGAAAATCTTTGAAAGCAGTTTTTTTTTCTTGTTTAAAATAAAGGAATAAGAGGGCCCTTCCCGGCGCGTCTATCGTCAATGCGAGCATGATCGAAAAGCTTGTTGTTTCATCCAGAGCCACAGCGGCGATTTTCTTTCAACTCTCCTGTCTTACCCCGCCCCGACCCCGCGCACCTCATACCGCCTAACGCGATGACATTGAACGAAAAATAGTGTTCGAAAATTTCTTAAACTTGTTCCAGGAAATACGTGTTTTTGAATAAGTATTACAAGTGTGTGAAATAAAAAATTGTCATTAAGAATGACCATTACATGTGCAAGGTTTCTATCGTGATGATTTCTTTACTTTTAGAGTTTATGAGTACATTATAAACGGCCAAAGTTCAGGTAAAATTTGTGCAAAACAGCCATTTTTGAAGACTTATACTGAATTTGTTTCTACAATTTTTTATTTTTTGCTCCCATAGAAACCTAGATATAGTGCACAAAATACCTATTAGTTCAAAAAAATCAAAGATAGATGTATAACAACTGCATAATCACGTACGAGCGTTTGTATGAAAAGTATGACGGGTTGGCCGCTCTTAAGTAAAATTACATCTCCAGTATTTCGAGTACTTTCCCGTGGCGTGGAAAAATTCCACTCTGTCTATGGAGACCGCCATTATTTTGATGACAGACTGGCCATTTTCGCGGGTGTTTTAAATTTAGAATACCTATGTTTGGTGTGTGAGATTGGCCATGGAATAATGGCATCATCCTAGTTAATATTTTCATTTCATTGCTCTTAATAACCTGATGCCTGATGCGTTAATAATTGGTAATTTAACATAAAATTTTGTAGGAAAAGTGCGTTGTATGTTTCCGGCCATTGATAATATGATGCGTGGTCGGTCAATTTATATTTGGTTCATAGTCATTATGATCATTTAGCAAAATTTGTTAGTGTGTTTGTTACTTAATGAGGTACAGTAAGTAACAAACACACTAACTAATTTATCTAAATGCTATTTTTATTTTATTTTAGTGCAGGTTCATAATAAAATTTATAGAACCACTAAAAAAAAATAAAGCCTGCAACATTTTCAATTTTAGAACAACGCAGTGATGTGCACTAACACGGTGTAAATAGAGTATAAAATGTTCACATAGATAAGTTGTGCTCGATGCTTTATGTGCAACAAGCGCGCGACAAATGGAGCGTGATATGTGGATAACCATTTATTTTGTAAAATAAATTGTGTCGGTAAAATTGCGTTGCCTTTCTATAGAAAAGCTATATCCTTTTGATAATTACATATTATTTTTAAACATTGTTATATGGCTATTATAGTCATAGACTATAGAAACAGGTGTTTTATAACATAAAGCTTGAGAAAATAATTGAAAGAAGTAGAGTAACAAGTACCTAACAGCTATTGTTTTCCAACTTCTACATTTGTAATGTTTCCATAACACCTTGTCTGTAGCCAAAGTTAAATAAAAACTTCGTTGTATGTACTTACTTAGTTTAATTATGCCAAACATAAAGGGTTACAAAGAACAGAAAGTAGCTTTTTTAACATTGTACATTGGGTGGAAGTCGTCACCTATAATAAGGTCCTCTATACATGAAAGTGAAAACATCGTAATTTTGGATACCTACGCAAAGAACGGTAAATATGCAGAAACAATGAACGACGTATACGTACAATACCTACCTACCTACCTACCACTACTCACTACTACTCATGAAACTGCAACACCAAAACTTATCAATTAAACCAGCCATCATTATTTTTAGTCTGTGGCGCAACAATATTTTCCCGCCATTTCACATTATCCGATAAGTTTCCCTCCGTATCAGGCTCAGTCGCAGCGACCTATGACGGGAAAATACGAGTAAAAAAACAAGTAATTAGGAGAACCGCCACCGATAAGGTCGCTTGATGAAAAACTTGGAAGAATCCTTATTAAGATACGTCGCTAACATTCCGTCTTTACCTTGACAATAATCGATTTTTGTCTCCGTGATCTGGGCACTTTGTATGTTCGGTTTTTGTCATCGGATCGATTTCGTAGACAACTACTTTCAACCTCTTTTCACAGATATGTAGAACTTTTTTCGGTATAATTCAAAATTCGATGTTATGTTTATGATAACAATTTCAAACAGCAAATAAATGAAAAGAATCAGTCTGTTTTATTATTTATAAAGGTAAATAGTATAAGAATCATATTCTTAGCTTTTATTGTTAATAAAATAAAACAAGTATATGGATCGTACCGCCGTAAGTCTACACTGCCAGTCAAGAAACTTCCAATAAACTTTATTTATTTATGTAAGTACCTAAATAAGTAAAATCTGTTTTTCTACTCTTATGTTAAATGCATGCCGTAGCAGCCTAGGCTACACTATAAAATGTAAAAATAATATGAGTAGTTTAATATGCATTTTAGGTGTAAGCTATGTTGATTGTTCTTAAATAAATAAAACATAATTCTGACATTATTTTGTCCATAATGACGATATCGACTTAAACCAAGCAAGCAAATATACAACACACGACGGAAAATCGCAAAGTCAAACTCAAAACTCATCCGCAAACTGCTAATGCCTGAAATAACTTAGTAAAACAATGTAGTTACTGTAATGCTGTATGTTGAACATTCTACTGAGTGAATATGGCTAATTTTATACCCCATTACGCCGGCTATAATATTAGCTTCGTAATATCTTAGTCTTGGCTGGAATACTGAGATTAGGGTGGGAACAAATGAAGTGGTTAATATGCAGGTTTGGGATAATAAGGACATGGATTTCTCTCTAAGGAGAGCTAAACTAAGAGGTTTACGTTTACTCAGTTACGGTATGAAAGAACTGTCTTAGTTTCAAAGATACCCTAGGGAACATTTCATCTGGACACGGTGGAGCACAAGGTGGAGATCTGCCCCGCGTGGGCAGAGCACCGCCGTGTCCTCGTAGCGGCGATCGGCGGCGGCGACCTCTCGCGTCCGGCCTTGGTTCAATCCATGGTCCGGAGCGAGACGGAATGGGACGCCATCACCTCCTTCTTCGAAGCAGTCATACTTGTGAAGGAGGCGGCGGAACGTGAGAGGGAGAGAACCTCACGTCCCAGCCGCCGCGGGAGACGCACCGGGCCAACTTAGGCGCGGGCCTGTGGACGGTGAGCTATGGGCTAGCTCGCCGTCGTCCGTCTTATGACGACAGGCCGTGTCAACGGCGCGTTCGTGTTCCACGCGTGCGTCCGAAAGATATCAGCAAACTGGAAGGGGTCCGAAAGGACCGATGCCTGCTAGGGTTGCGGGACTGTTCGAAAGAGATACCGCGGCCCTGGAACACAAAGGGCAAAAGAAGGAACATGGATGGGTTTTAGTCAGTAAAAGTCTGACACTCCCTCCTGTTCAGCCCAGAGCGGGAGGGGTTATTTGATGATTTCCCATCGGTAAAAAAAAAGGGTTGCGGGACTGTTCAAAAGAGATACCGTGGCCCTGGAACACAAAGGGCAAAAGAAGGAACATGGATGGGTTTTAGTCTGTACAAGTCTGACACTCCCTGCCGCTCCGCCCATTAAGATTAAGATTAAGATTTGAGGATTTCCCATCCGTGAAAAAAAGGTACATTTTATCTTGAAGTTAGCAGATGATTGCACTACGCAAAAAAATAATGGCAATTTAGAACAAGGTATAATGCTCCTGTCAAAGTGATTAAGAGAGGTGGATTCGAGGTGATGTTAAGTGGAGAAAATGACATAAAATACGAAGACCATTGGCTTCCACTAGTATTGGGCAAAATGTAATCTAACTACTGATTACTAACTACGACTACATAAAGTAGTTAGTAATCATAACTACAAACTACCTAAATAAAAACGAAAAATGTAGTTAAAAATGTTGACTACTAACTACTAATTGTAGTTGCAATCACGATTACTTGATTACTTTTTTTAACTACAGATTTGTGATGTTGCGCCATTAAAAAAGCAAACACGCGCGATAGTCGTTCATGTTTATTTGTGACACAAAGGTAAAAGTAAGTGTTTTATAGAAGTTATGTCTCACTATGTGCTGCCTTGCAAGGCGTACAAATAATGTTTACACATTTTGGGCAGTGTATTAAATTGAATAATCAATCTGATAAGTATAAGTACATAATATCTACAAATATAACATAGGTATGTGCAATAAATTGTTTTTTTTTTATGCAGCCATACTCCAAACCATATATTACTACACATTACATTTTTATTTAATTGCAAAAAATAAGTTCATAAAACTTAAATAATCAGTAATTATAACTACTAGATTCAATCAAATTAACAACTACTTAATGTAGTTTGGTTACTGTAGTTAAGTTACATGTAATCCTAACTACATGTAATCATAACTACATGTAGTTAACTACTTTTAATCGTAATTAGTAACCAGATTACAAAATTGTAGTTAACTACGCCCTACACTGCCACTTGAACCAAATAGGGTTAAAAACACAACAGGTATTGTCTAACAAACGCGACCGACGGTAACGAAATTTGCAAAGTGAAAATTTATTCAGCAAACGTTGACTATATAAAACTAACTTAGTCGTACGTTGCAATAGAAATGGCTGATTTGTGGTTTTATTTGCACTTTGATTAGGTAACCTACAGGCTACCTACACGCATCATCTGCCTAGACTTTTCCTAACTATGTTGGGGTGGGCTTCCAGTATATGATGTAGCTGAATACCAGTATTTTACTTGGAGCAACTGCCTATCTGACCTCCACGACCCAGTTAGACCTGGGTAATAAAAAAACACGAACACCTACACTATGTTTACACAAATCAGAGTACATTTAAAATAACCAAAATAATAATGAAGGCTCTAGAAAAGCTTAATATGTCAATGCTGACATGAATCGTTGTAGAAATCGGTACGACACGCTTAGATTGACCTGTCTGGGCTCTCAGTACACCCAGCAGGAGCACTACAGGCAGTCAGTTTTGCTACCACCTGTCTTACTGGCTTATTTTCACCAAGAGCAAGAGTATGAGAGAAGAAAATAATGGATTGCCTTTGATTTTTTTTCTGTTTAGAAATCGGAACAAAATGCTTTCAAATTGATCGCGTCAAATCCTCTCCTTTCTGCAAATCTGCTGTCCTTTGTCTTTAAAGTGGGAACGTGGGGGCTAAATAAACTTATAGATCAAATCAAAGGGTATATCGGCCTATCCATAAACCACCTCCTTCAGACATTTGATAGCTGTGACATGAAACATGAAGCAGTCTCTCACTCGAGGGATAAATTATATTGTGCACCATACGTATCTCAAGAGTCAACGATGCAAATGATTTCGCAGGATGGTGAGCTATGGGCTAGCTCGCCGTCCGTCCGTCTTATGACGACAGGCCGTGTCGACGGCGCGTTCGTGTTCCACGCGCGCCTCAAAGAGAGTCAGCAAACAGGAAGGGGTCCGTAAGGACCGACGCCTGCCAGGGTTGCGGGACTGTTCGAAATAGATACCGCGGCCCTGGAACACAAAGGGCAAAGGAAGGAACATGGATGGGTTTTAGTCAGTAAAAGTCTGACACTCCCTCCTGCTCAGCCCAGAGCGGGAGGGGTTATTTGATGATTTCCCATCGGTAAAAAAAAAAAAGGCCTTACGCACGATCTGCGAATATAAAATATTTCTACGAAAGTTACCAGTATTTAGACTTGAATCTGGAGTCTCGAAGATACATCTTGTTGGCAGCTTCGATAACGTTGATCCTATAAAAAAGTAGTAATGTAGATTAAAATGATACTTTAATGAACACTATAATAATTGAAGCTATTATACAGAAAAAAAAACAAGAAAATCTCATAACAACGTAATTCTTGCAAGCACAACTTCAAGAAATATCAAAAGACTCTTCTCACTAAACCCCAAATAGCCCAGATGCTACGAAATTGCCCCAATTTACTATACCTACTGAAATAAATACAAACGAAACTGTACGCGGACACAATCTGAAACCAGTCACTCAACTGTTTTGAACCAAATGAAATGGATTGGACGTAACAATAGTTATCCGATAGGAAGAGCTTTGCGGACTAACGCTTCAGCTAATCCGACGATACCAATTAGTTGTTAAATAAACCACTTACCAAAATACGATTTGTACAAATCTATCTATTTGGTTACAGCAGTGGATTTCAAACTTTTTGAATGTATCTGTGAGGTTTGTTTTATATACATGGAAAATAATATGAAACTAGGCTAAACGTATGAACTAGGACTTCTTGTATCAAAAGAGCCTTGAGAAACTCAGTGCATTACAGAGAAAAGACGAAAAAACCAAGTTCACATTTCTGTAGATGTAATAAAAAAGTTAATTTTGTGGAAATGTTTTTAAGGTTTCTCGGTAGTGCTCTACTTGAACAAAAAGACCTGAAAATATTCATGGAGTTTTTAGGTTACCAGTAATTAGTTCTGCCATCAGATTTCCGCAAGAAATTCGGCAATTGAGCGGCGATTTGACGCCGGGAGCGGAGTGATGGATTGCCGTCCGAGTACTTACGTCCTCGAAAGTTCCACCTTCCTTGTGTCAGGCTCCAGTGAGCATAAGGGACTGGGGTCAGCCTCAATGACCTTCATACGTATCAAACCGTGAATTTATTATGCTTATTGATATAATGTTAGATCCTACTTACTTACCTGATGTGGAAAGACAAACTACAAATAGGATGTTTTTGCAGAAATTTGATGTTATTATTTGTCTCTTAATAGGTATCTATCTTTGACACGATTTACAAATACTAAATAATGGTAAATAAAACCATCAAGTACTCAGCAAATGAGTTCGCATTCGACCCAAACTGGGAATTTTATATTCCGAGCAAGAAATTCGGAACACCAGTTAAAGGCCATACAATTCCATACAATAAATTAACTCAATAACACGCCGTTTCACGTTCCATTTAAACGTACGCGTCAAAAATATTCGCGGGCCAAACCGCAGAGGAAACAAAATGGCGGCCTGACATCAGCTGCCGGTTGGTTCCGCGCTTTTCACATTTCCCGCCAAACGCGAACATTTACAGCGACCGCATTCGTGTCGCTGTCATTCGGGGAAGGCCGAACGCCGCATGCTCCGGAATTGATTCACGGGACGAGTGTGATGGAACAATGCAGATGCGTTTAGCCAGAGTATTCTGTAGCTTTTAACGTAACTACTAGTGAAACGAGCTTTGTAAACGGTTAACGACAGTACGTTTTTAAAACGTATAGGCTCGATGGTTGACCTATTTTTGTACTAGGAAAAATCGTTTGGAATATAAAAGCATTTTCGAGTGTCATGTGCACACCGCGGCTATATTAAATTGTTTGTAACAAAAAGCTTTTTGCCGTTCAGGTTTCGGTCAATCGAATTTGGTGTTTTTTGACATAGTCGAAAATTTATTGCTTTTAGCCGAATCTATTTACAAAGCTATATACATGTACCTAGTACTACTAAAATGTACCACCCGACACACATGTTCTCCGTTCTCGTAAGTGGTGTAGACCTATCACTTGCCTAGTCAATTACAATTTCAATCTGCGCGCAAGGAACCTAATTATACCAGCCTCCTCGCCATTGCCGTAGGAAAGTATAGTCCTTCTATGTCCTATAGTCTTTAGGTAACACCTAAAGACTGTTGACATCCTTATTTCTTACCACTTTAATGAAAAAGCAAATTATTGGTGATTTTAAAACTAAGATCATTTCAACCTTGTACAGACTATTAAAAGAAGTCAATTAAAAAGCTAAAAAATTGTAACCGAAAATCGAATGTGTGAGTTTCGAAGTTATTTTCAAAACACGCATTTTTGTTTACAAGTTCGGAAACTGAATCGCGATCGCAGAGTAAATAAGCACACAACGACGCGCGCGACGACGTCTTCATTCCTAACTCGTGCAAAGTCTGCGACCGTCACGACCCATTTATAAAATGGCGATGCTCTCACGACTTAGCCTGAACGTTTATCTTCAGTGCTCAACTTCTGTCAACTCAGGTACAGTCAAATGTACCTAGTTTCATGTTCTGTAGCTTCATATTGTCTTTACTAAACAGAATCTTAATCCTAACTGATAATGTAAATACGAAAGTGAATTACTATGTTTGTTTGTCACGCCTTCACGCCTAAACGGCTGAACGCATTACAATGAAATTTGGTGTACGGATAGACCGTAACCTTCGTTAGAACCACTATCTTTATATCGGTAGGACGTTCTCACGGGATAATTTTCTAGCACCACGTGAGCAAATCCGCTGGTAAAAGCTAGTTGGACCAATACATCTTAGCCTTTGTAAATACAGTACTAGTAAATACATTCTAAGCTTTAATAACTCTCTTTATCCGCCCAAAGTGATTAAATGGTAAATAAAAGCGAGATACAGTCGTAATATTGGAATAAAACCTACATCAACTGTTTAAAGACAAACAGTTTATTTTTTACTGTCTTTATCCACAGATGCGGGCCTTTTCTAAAACTTTTTAATGTCAATGTCTTTCAATGGATTTTAAATACAATGTATACTGTCCTATTTGACCCAAAGGTTGACTGCTTAGAGAATGCCTTGTGGCATTAAGTCCGCCTATGTACCACTCTTGTATATGAAGTTTAAATCAATAAATGTATTGGAATTCATAATTATGTGGTCTACTTCGTGACATTTTCTTCCATACCTAGGAAAGCACGTTAAGCCGTTGGTTCCGGCTGTCATTTGTAGATCTTTGATTTAAGACCACCCGTCGACTCATCTCTTAAAATTCCCTCCGGCCGTATTCGCAACTGTTTTAAATCATGCATAACGAAAATCAAATAACTCTTGCCCACTATGAATTTAAATCATTAGATTCACAACTGCGTCAGAAAAAGGTTTCGTTAACTACTTATGTCATTAAAATTACTTATGTGTTCTAAATCATTAATATTGAAAATCGAAGCTAAACGTAAGATTCTTATAGAACGACATAAGTTCGGTGAGAGTACACCAAGCGAACTAAATTGACGCATACAGACCTCTTTAAACCATCCCATGAACGCCCCCATACTACTTCCCGAAGCCCATTGTCCTCTATTCATTTGACATTTCAATATAAAAACAAATTAACGGTCTATTTATTCCTTTATTATGCTGAAAGGACTGTAAATGAGAAGCGAGCGCAATCTACTCTCTCGGTTAGTAAAACCAGCCAAGTGCGGGTCGAATTGCAAGCGAAGGGTTCCGTACTACGAGGCCGCGAGCCGCCCACTACCTGAACGCGCCCCAAAAGGTGTTAGCCGTAAGGCTGGTCCGGGGATACCACTTGATCTCCGGCGAGGCGGCGAGCCTCCTTGCCGGATTGCCGCCGTGGGATCTGGAGGCGATAGTCCTCGCGCGCCTGCATAAATGGCGCGTTGAGGCACTACGCCGGGGGGTAACTCCGCTGTCGTGGCAAATCGTAGCTCAGCGGACAGACCTCCGGTGCGATCTCATGGCGACATCGGGAGAGCGACTATCGCAACCCCGTGCAGGGCACGCCACAATAGTGGCGATAAGTCCCCTCTTTGAGGAGTGGCTAGAGTGGCGCCACGGCGCCCTCACCTTCCGCCTGAAGCAGGTCCTCACCGGACACGGTTGTTTCGGGAGGTTCCTGCACCGAATCGAGCGGGAGGAAACGCCCGGGTGCTACCATTGTGAGGATCGACTGGAGGACACGGTGGAGCACATGGTGGAGATCTGCCCCGCGTGGGCAGAGCATCGCCGTGTCCTCGTAGCGGCAATCGGGGGCGGCGACCTCTCGCGTCCAGCCTTGGTTCAATCCATGGTCCGGAGCGAGACGGAATGGGGCGCCGTCACCTCCTTCTGCGAAGCAGTCATGCCTTCGAAGGAGGTGGCGGAACGTGAGAGGGAGAGAACCTCACGTCCTAGCCGCCGCGGAAGACGCACCGGGCGTCGGGGGCCACGTGGTGGCCCCCGACGCCCCCGCGTAGGCGCGGGCCTGTGGACGGTGAGCTATAGGCTAGCTCGCCGTCCGTCCGTCTTATGACGACAGGCCGTGTCGACGGCGCTTCCGTGTTCCACGCGCGCCTCAGAGAGACGTCAGCAAACAGGAAGGGGTCCGAAAGGACGCCTGCCAGGGTTGCGGGACTGTTCGAAAGAGATACCGCGGCCCTGTAACACAAAGAGCAAAAGAATGAACATGGATGGGTTTTAGTCAGTAAAAGTCTGACACTCCCTCCTGCTCAGCCCAGAGCGGGAGGAGTTATTTGATGATTTCCAATACGAAAAAAAAGGGTTCCGTACTACCGTCGCAAAAAAAAAACGTTTCTTTTAAAATAAAATAAAAATTAAGGGGAGACCCTCCTTTATTTTTTTTAATGTTTTTTTTTTTTTGTTTTTTTTTTGTGTTACGTGTTGATTAGCGGCCATAGTATTTCACACTGTGTGAAAATCTGAAATCCTGTAACGATGTGACGACAGACCAACAGCGGAGCCTTAGTATTACGGCCCCGTTGGCACCCGTTGTGTACGGAGCCCTGAAAACGACGCTCTAGCGATTCACATTGACCTGAAAGTGTAGAGCCATCTGCTATATTACAAAACAATGCTGTTGCTGTATGCTGTGAGTTTAGTTGAATGTTTAAGGTGTACTCTGTAACTTTAATGAGTAATGTTAAATGTACATCTCAAGAATTATTTATGTTAATGTTAAGAATTGCATATTTTTTAATCTGTATTTATGTTATAAATTGTTTTTTTTTTGGATTATTATTTCAAATTATTTTTTTTATGATAGGTATTAATGTCAACTATAAGAATTTAATTATGTCAATTGATAGAATTTGTTCAATTATTTAATTTATTCTTCTATGTTTCTATTATAAAAATATCTTTATTTTAATTATTAGGGGCTTAATTTATAACTTTATTGTGAATGTTGTGGTCTCCTATAATATATGAAGGAGTACACCTACCAAATACCTTGTGTTTTCCATTAACTAATAATGCTTTGTGTACATCTTTTGTTGGAGATCCTTAAATAAATAAAAAATAAATGTTTATTACCGTTCCTCTCAATTATGATTTATTAAATATTTTTATTGTTTATATATCTTTTCATTATGTATTTATATAAGTATATATTAATATTTACTTAGTATGTGTATTTTTATTTAATATTATAGGTTAAGTAAGGCACATGAACACATTGACACTATGACTATAGTTTACGTTTCTTTTTCATTTCTCCTTTTGCAGGTCTGCTGGCAGAAATTTCTTAAGATATAAGCAGTACCTATGTACTCATATTTTATAATGTTTTTTTCTTGTGTTGTGTACTGTGTGTACATAAATAGTAAAATGAAAAAATAATGAACAGAGTTTGATAGTATGGAGAGATGTTTAAAAGAAGAGGTTTGCGTTTATTGCAAAATTTTCTTTTCGGCAGCTAGTAATACACTGAGGTTATGAAACCTAAGACTTACCGTTCGAAACTGATTGATTCAAATAATTACATACAAAAGATTTGCATTTGATTTGTATTTTGATTTGATTTGATTTGATTTTTTTTTGGTTTGCATTTTGCAGCGTTTAACGAAATTTAAAAAGAGAAAAAAGTTAAGAGTCAATAATTTTAACAAGAATCATCCTCCTTTGAAGCGCATGGGCTCTGTAGAAGTCTTGCAACATTAAATAATTTGCAAGTCTTGACAAAAGAGACGAAATTAAAAAATTATAAATGTTAATTGTGCCTCATTTCTCAATGCTTACAGATTGGTGAAATAAATTCTATTCTTGCAAAATATTTCCGTCACCTAAAACATGGTCACAACCCTCATTCCGTGAGAGACAAGGACACAAACAACACCATCGTTTCCATGATCTCGTTTAACTCTTATTCTGAAACCATTTCCGGCCCTCACCTCACCTTTGCGTTCAAAGGATCGTTTTTAATGAAAATTCTACCCATTTTGATATGCAAATGTAATCTATCGACCGTCGCCGATAGGCTCTTATTGAACGAATATGTGGCCTGTGGCCTTATACTTGATGTGAATTAGCACAAATACGGGTAACTTAGGAAGATAAATCTTCATCATTAGGATGTAGCAGTTACTTATAGGCACTTATAGGCCTCTCCTGCCTCTCCTTAGGCACATCTTTCAATTAAAAAGAAGGAAGAAACATGGTAATGTTTGATATAAGCGATTTATGTACCTACCTCAACCATTTGACTCATAATGAGGCTAAATTCTGGTTTATTCTCCTTACGATACGAATCGAAAAAGACCTTCAATCGGGTCGGAAACTATTAGGACAATACATACGATAAATCCGGGAGTAAAAAGAAGAAATCGGGAAGTGCAGCATTCTAGTTTCATTAAAGCTAGTGGTCATCATCGGTTCATGGAGAGTACTCCGATTGAAAGATCAATCGGACTCGGATTCCTATTTTAATATTACGCTGAAAAAACAAAACAAAAGCAGGAGTGCGAGCAAATTGCAAGAACTCAAAATCATTCCAAAAAGGAATAGCAAAAAAAAAACAAAATACAGCCGATTTATTTCTGACTTCACACGCATATCAGACAAAATCAGTTTTGAAGCACATCCGAATCAAATCTGTAGATTCAAGTTTAGAACGCCACACACGTTTGCCATCAACGGCTGATATTCTTGCAAAAGGTCTAAAGCTGACTCGTGTCTTCTGTCTCGTGAGTCATTCTCGGCGTGCCCACTTCCTAACAAACTCAGCTTTATAGCAAGTACTGTGCAGTGTAAAATTCTGTTCCTCGCTCAATATAATATGAGTTAGGGTTGGTAGAAAATAGGTTTGTTAGTCTTGAAATAATGGTTTGAGTGGTCGATTTTCTTTGAAAGCTTGCACATTGTGCTAAATCGTGTAACCTCAACTTAGCTACGAGACTATAATACTATCTCCTAGAATACAATATTACCTATTCTTTCTATAAAAATATATTTGTTGGCACTGTTAACATGTCTTAGAAATGTAGGCTAGGCTCATATCTTGAAAAGATAGTACCTACTCCATTTTCAGCTGACTAAACATATATGTTACATTGAATAGACTTATTTTTATCAATTTATCATTCTCAAAGAAAATTTCACCAATGATACTGAACGCGAGTCAAAATTCCTTAGCAAATATGACACGGACAGCTCTTGAAAGCCGCTTAGTTGGCCTTCATTGATCGGTTCATTAGTGCAATTTACCCGCTAGTAATATTTTTTTTTAATAAAAATGTTTTAAGCATAACAGAAAACAAACATTACATTGCGTGACTAAACGCTGTGCATATTAATGTCAACCACCTCATTACACTCGATGGGTTTTTAAACTGTTAACCGTTACTCGTATTTACACGTGTCACTAGTACAATTAGTTCGAAGCTTTCCTTATCGGGTTGCGTAAATTCTAGGCATTTCTTAAAACTCGTTACTTAGAATGACCTATACATATTAAGTACAAGCTTCTGTCCGCAACTTCGTCCGCGTCGAAGGAACATTATCCTATGGCACTCGGTAATAGTGCAGCTTTCCATCGGTAAAAGTTTTCCAAAATCGGATGAGTAGTTTTAGAAATTACCTCTTACATGCAAACTTACCTAAGTCTATAGCATTTTATTGCTGATAAAGGCTATATCCCAAATTTCTAGAACACACTTATATGTGTTCTAGAAATTTCACACACAGACACAACAGAGTCACAGCCTTGTGGCTAAAATCTGAATTGTGATACATCTTGTTAGATCTGCGGCAAGGAGTACTAGCTAGTGGGTTCTAGGAAAGTATGCAGGACGAATTCCTATGAAGTAGTTGTCGAATTACGTGTCCCAATAAGGCATGACGGCAGCATGAATTGAAAAGCTTATATCACAACAGAAAAGTCCGTTCGTAGAAAATACTGCGAACAAAAATGTTAAAGACTTAAAACCAGAGCAGGGCCAAGTCTTATCGATTAGAACCCAAAGCAATAAATTGCGAAAGGAAAAGGCATACACAAATTTAGCCAAAAAAACGTAAATAATCCTTCTAAAGGCGCACTTCACTACACCCAAAACATGTTCCTAAGAGCATAAACCGTAACAAATCCTTAGTAATCTTTGGTGTAGTCCCAGCCCTATGTATACAGGGTGATACGTCATGTCACAAACTGTATGACAAAACAGGATGTCCCCGGGCGAGTCGGGGAGGCTTTTAAGGAGCGTCCCCATGTTAACATTGACGCCGTGGTATGAGATTATAACAATACTTAGCGAAGTGGACTTTAAGTTAACTTGCTTGACTAAGTAATGCTTTAGTTTCGCTTTTTTATGAGCGTTGAGTGCTTTACTAAGTTTTGTCGAGTTGTTTACTGGAAAAGTTGCTTACAAAATCTTTTTTTAGTGTTCTTAGAATAAAATCTGACAACGCAACACGTAAACTATTCGAGTAGAGGTATTCATCTTGATTTCAGACAAATCAATCAGGTGGTATATACAATCGTGAACTCAATATTCCGGTTCGAAAAACCAATCGAGTCTTCGAAATTACCTATCTGTTTTGTATATTCGTCTCGAAAGCAGAGAGCAGATACCTGATTTAAATAAAGCGAACAGTAGAGAGGACGTGACTAAATATATTACTGTGATAAATAACAATACCAAGTTCGCTCAACTGTCTCTACGAAATGACTAAACTGCGAAGCTGCTATTTTCTTCAAGAACACTTCACATTCCCCACCTAAACACTCGCTATGTTAAGTACTCCATTCCACTTACTCAGATACCATTTAACACCACATTGCTCACATTTGTCAAGATTTAAAAAACAATTTACATGAGGAAAATCTCGAAATCCGAAAATCCTCTTATCTGTGAAACATTCAAATTAAATACCGTTTGTAATGACATTCTCTGTCAATCTAGGGGAGTAAAGGGAACTTCTAATAACATTAAATCGTCAGACAATAACACCCTTGAATCATTGGATCCGAAGCCGAGTAAATTACATGTCAAATGGTCGGGAATCCAGAAATATTCCTCGATAATTTTCTCGACGATGTTCCCCCCTCTCCCCAGCGTGATGCGGCACCCGCCCCCTCTGCCCTGGTGACAAGGATATCTAAATGTCATTATAAGTTTGAGTGGAGCACGGAATTCCTGGCTGACGGCGGTTTCCAACGGTTTTCTTGTTAACGCTGTTTATGAAAACTCCAAATAGTTATTTGCCATTATGTTACTTACGAAGTTAATGTTGCCAATGTAAATATTTATTAAAGTTCGCGTCAAATTGTTAATGAGGCGGTAAATTTCGATTTACGTTCTATGAGCCGAACCAATTATGCCTTCATTTGGTTTTATAGAATTATTTCGATGAGTATGGAGGCATTAAATATTTAATGCTGAAATAACAGAGAATTTCGTTAAATATTTACTTGAACTTGACTAGCTGAATTTTTATTTTATGTTAAAAGGGAGGCTCGAAACGTCAGCAGAATTTTCGAAAAAAGAAACAAGGATGAATACGTTACTAAACCATAGATTTCACTCCCTCCCAAGCCCAACGACAAAATTGATTTTTATTGCCATCTTTAAAATTTATTGCGGCTTCCAAGAATTTATGAGAGCGTAAATAGTAGAAAGTGCACTCAGAACAATTTTCACTTACAAAGCTCGGCCCAGTGGAACTTATGAGTTTTCAAAAAGGGGTGAGTCTTTTTATTGTTATGGTCTTACGCGAAACCAGTGAGAGGTTTTTAATCAACACAACGTGACACAATGCAAAGAACGAAATCTATTGCTTAAAAAGTAAGAAAGAAAGCTTTTGAAAGAGTCCGGGGAAAGATGTCTTATTCGTTTGCGTGTTTTTGCAGTAAAACATCAACCTGTATAAAATTGGTCTCAAGGACTTTTCCTATTAAACATTATGACATTGTAAAAACTTGTTTATCTTCAGGTGGAAGCGCCTGGTTAGCCCGCGAAATCCAAATTACTATTTCATAAAAAAAAAACATTCAATGGGATTAAATTAACTAAGATGGTTGTATTGGTGATTTTAATTATTATAACTCAAGAAAGCCATATTTGTTACGGTGGCGAATCATATTTTAATCAACATACAACCTGACTCTAACCTGCAAATTGCAAAAAACTGGAAATTTGAATTTCGCGGACTACGTTAGCGTATCCTCCTTAATAATTTATTAATTAAACCGAACATCATAAAGTAGACGCAAATATCTAAAAACGAAACATTCGAATTTCGAATGAGCATTTCTTATTCCAAAAACAAAAGAGATACGCTGAGATCTTCAGAAAAAAAAAACCCATAAATTATATTCAACATGAAACATTTCTTCTTTGTACCCTTTACTCAAATATTCTTTAGAAAAATGCAGAGTGACCGTGTAACACCGTTGCAGTCTTCAACCAACATTTATTCAAATTTATACAGCCCGCGATTTCTGGCGGGCCCTCATTGAGCTGAGCAATTTGTAAATGGAACGCGCCGAGAGGAATGATTTACCTCCCGTGGAGACGCGTGCTTACCGCAAAGAGTAAATAGGCACCTATGTTTTTGTGATTTTGAAGTGGTTTGTTAGTGGACTAAATAGCTTCTTAAACGTACAGATTTGGGGGAATTATTTTTTGTGCGTGAACTGTGATTGCCTTCTTAATTCCAATGTTGTATGTAACCTAACCACAGGAGAGTGGCCACATTTACGACTATCGCCGCGGAATCGGCTTATAAAAGACGAGCTTTATGTCCATACAAAATAAGACCTCATCGTTACAGTTTGGCTTTTCATTTTGCTGTTGAAAATTGTGGTCACCCCTTAAAGAACCAAGTGACTTCTTCGAACAAGGTTAAGAAAGCTCGAACGCTAGAACATTTACCGTTCGACACATCAGTCTTTTCGCAGTGTTTCTCCGAACCCATCGGGTGTTTCCACAGTAAATGGCTTTGCACTTTCTTCAGGGTCACAAGTTTACTAGTACGAGGCACTGTGTCAAGTTATAACAAAGTATGGCACGATGGATTGGACGAAGATGCAAATATTTACCGGCCTAGTCACGCCATTTGGAAGAACAACGGAGCGTGGTAAGTATTTGTTCACTTCTTTGCTAAAAAGGAAGCATTTGCCGACTGGCTTTTGTAGGTAACGAAAAAAAAATTATAGTCTTTTAAAAAAAAATGTATTTTTTGTTGTCTGTCACAACAAAAAATACCATTTTTTTAAAAGACTATAATTTTTTTGTCTCACAAAAATTACAAATTTACCCTATAGTTAACTTTACAAACACAAACAGATTTTTGTGCAAACAAATCGCAAATTACTACAAGCTATTTGAGGTTTTAAAAGCGACTCCATCCCGTTTTACCGCCGGTTTATTACCCGGTAAATTGTCAGTTTACCTCTGCCCGAAACGTCCCCCTTTCAGCTCGGGAGTAAGTACACAAATATCAATTTAGTGCTAAAACATCTGCGGTAAGTAATTGCAGGTGCAAGCTGCGCATTGTCTCATACGAAGGACGTTTATTTAAATAGTGAGATATTACGTGCATTTGAATAATGAGTTTGGTTGAGATTTTTCTTTATAATTGCTGTTCTGCATCTGTCATAATATTACGCCCGTCTCCCCGCAGGTTAGGCAACGGTGTACATGCCAATAATAATAGTATACCCACATTTGCTCAATTATGTTTAAGTAATAGACGCCCCTTGTAATAGGGGCAAGCTAAATGCAATTAACTGGGCACAAATCCAGACCATGGACTGATTCGGAGAAAATCCTGATAACTTCCTGAGCCAAATAATTTTCTGTAGAAATTGTTGAGATTTCAAAATATATTTGTCTTTAAAAATTTAAGAAACAGAATTAACATTAAATCTACATTTTAGAAAACATGATATCTACTTGCAGTCTAAGCAGGTGCGGTCCATCAATCTGCCATTAACCACAAAATGAGATCAAAAAGCAGTTCCACCTCCTTTCGAACTACATGCCACCCATTCAATCTACGCCCACCATGCAGGACCAATCTATGACGGCACAGATTAAACGCATAGGATCTCCGTCCCATAAATCGTAGTCGTGCGAGCGATTCATAAATTGCCTTCGCTCATATATCGCGTGCCAACTTGTGTACATAATTGGTTTCTGACCCTATAGTCTAGGAACATGTGGGACGATGTATGAGCATATCTCGATACATCTTGGGCGTTAAATGTATATGTTACGGGATGTTGAACTGTATTGCTTTGTTTGGCAAATGATTTCTGGTCTTGCAGTGTATCTGTCTGTGCTGTGCTTATAGAAAAAGTTTGGTCAGCTCAAAATTAGTTTGAATCAAACCAAGTAGTCCCCAATTTATCTGCAAAGTTCATGATTCGCTTGAATTTCAATTTATTTTCGAGCTAACAAAAACGTTTCCTGGGAGTAACACCATTCACAATCATAATCATGATTGCTCCCCCAAAAGAAAAGGTATAACTTATTTGAATGTTTTAATTATTCAGGACCGAAGTGGGTCACATTATTTTTACATGCAGAAATTATTATCAATTTAAGTTGAAGATGACCATTGTTTTCCAAATCACACCAGAAAACTAAAGACCATTTGGGGTTTTGGGGCTTTTGAGATGTTGAGTAACACTTCAACATCTCAAAAGCGCCAAAACGCGACTCCACAGAAGAAACTCCTTGATGTAATACAACAGTAATCTTTCGGCCAAATGTAGCTACAGTACAGCATAAGACGCCATAGCCTCACTGACCCGTTTTCGTAACTAAAACTTGGGAGGGAAGCCACTGCTACATTTTATACTTTCCTCGAGTACCAGATCAAAATATTTCATTTAAATGAAAAACTTTTGTGCAAAACGAAAGAGGATCGCAGATTTCTGTGATGTTTATGTTTCTTTGAAATAATTTTTGTTTAGCTCTTGTAGTGATTAAGATTTACCTTTTTCAGGGTACTTTTCCTAATGTACTGCCTCGTTGGTTTAGTGTTCGCAAGCGCGACTGCTAAGCATGAGGTTCCGGGTTCGATTCCCGGATCGGGCAAAGTGAATTGCTCAGTGGCAGCCACGGAGTGTGGATTTGTGCACGGTGATGGTAATAGGCTCGCCCCTTATTATATGAGGCTTAAACACAACGGGTGAAATGTGGGTGTACTATTAGGTACACCTCTGCTTAACTCTTCGGAGATGACAGTTGTGATATTATGTTTTCTGATGTGTTTTTCCAGACTGTCTAGTCTTGTGGTCGCAAGCACGTCTATACGTGTATTTATTTAAGTCCTTTTTACAGTTCTGTCTGTCTGTCCGTGTATGTCACAACCACTTTATTCCGAAACTATTAGGACTACACACTCGAAACTTAGTAGGTAGATGTATTCTGTGAACCGCTTTACGATTTTTATACAATAAAAAGATTAAGGGGGCACCCCATACATGGAACTGAAACTAAACTTTAAGTTTAATTTTGCTGTTGAATGTAGTACAATAAATAAATAAATAAATATCGCTGGACATTACACACAACGCCATCTAGGTGCCACACTAAGCAACGAGGCTTGTGTCGTGGACACCAGATAGTTGATAATACTACATAGATACTTTTTGTTTGTAAATACATACTTATAATACATATAAACATCCATGTCTCGGAAACAAATGTCCATGCTCATCACACAAACATTTGCTCCTACCGAGATTCATATAATACACATGAATGAGCCTTCAAATTTTTTTTATATTGTTTGCTGCTAAGGAATAACGGAACCCTATGTGCGTGTGAGTACGAGTCGCACTTGGCCGGTTTTTTTTAAATAGTTCTTGCTGATTAAGCAAGACACACACTTATGCATTACATTTCGGAAAATTCTTTAAAATAAAAGGACTAAAGACCGCTTAAAAAGATCGATTAAAATCCTTTCAAACACAACATTTTCAAATTAGAAAGGGACCAAGTAAACCAGCTGTCATCGCAGCATTCCGCCAGGATTTATGTGAAGATTAACAAGGATTTTAGAGAAAGGAATTCAGAAAACATTTGAGAAACAGGACAGAGCGATTAAAAAAGAACAAAGCACGCCGTTGGAGTAGTATTTTGTCGTCCTGCTTGCATGACACCGTCCACGTTTTAGCAGAAACATTTGGGTTTTAAAGTATAGTTGAGTCTAACTAAATACGTTTGCGGCTACTAGAAGCAAGGGATACAGCTGCAAGTTCAGGGATATGTACATCGAACTCATGTTCAAACTAGAACGAGGTCAAGATAGATAACAGTCTGCCAGGGTTGCGGGACTGTTCGAAAGAGATACCGCGGCCCTGGAACACAAAGGGCAACAGAAGGAACATGGATGGGGTTTAGTCAGTACAAGCCTGACACTCCCTGCCACTCCGCTCAGAGTGGGAGGGGTCATTTGATGATTTCCCATCCGTAAAAAAAAGAAGATAAACAACAGTTTAAAAAAAAAAACTGAAACTTCTAAATCATAATTTTAGTTATTTTTTGAAACACAAAAATACAAGTACAAGATCGTTAGTGAAGAAGAGATAATAGCGAAGTAAATTATAAAAGCACCCTCATTTGTAAGGCCCTCTTCCAGCAAACCCTCATTTGATACCCTATCTCAAGTTTAACTCAGTGTAGCTTTTAACAGCAAGATGTTTCATAATAACAACACAGTTCACTCCCAGGCCGTGAGAGGAAATATTTAATCTTCATGACAGGTGCCTCACGGGCGAGGAGAACCAAGTATCAACACAATAGCTTCGATTTATCACAATTTTCTATGTTCTTTTTCTTTTTAATCTCCCGTATGTGGTCACTTGGTATTTATGTCCTTCTTAAATGCTTACCAATTTAATAGGATAAAAAATTTGAACAGGAAGATATTGGACTTGGTCATAAGTAATGATGATTGCTCAATTTACACCTACAAATAACTTACTACAACTTGACAACCACCATCCCCCGTTCTGTGTATTCATCTCACTACGTTTACCTCACAGCTCAATGGTTAAAGGATTTGGAAGTCGTTAAAGTAACCATAGGTCCAGTAGGATGAAAGAAAGAAAAAGTATTTATAAAGACGGATGCATTATTACGTTATGCTATCTTTCAAGTATTATGGGGTCTATTAAAACAGACCCCAAAAAGACGTAGGCAAGTCGACGCTATTGCTATGGATTTGTGGAGCGACTACTATTTTTTATTCATTAGCTGGTGGCCTACCGTGACGACTTAAAACAGGAGTAATTCCAGTGTGGGAAAGAGATGGGGCTAGACGACCTGTATAGCTCTGTCTCTTTCCCACACTGGTATTACTTCTGCTTTAAGACGTCATAGTTCTCCTGTTCTCATGCATAATCTGTCTGTTACCTTCAAATGCCACTCATCATCGTCTGGCTAGCCTTTTCTCAACTATGTTGTGGTCTGCTTCCAGTTAAACCGGATGAAAGTGAATACCCGTATTTTACATGGAGGTATGTAGTACTGAGTAATACGATACCCCTTGGTAAGACTGGTTGTCAGACTTTCGGGCCACCTGCCTACTTAACGACTGTCAAATGTTTACAATTGACAGCTGAGATCAACGGTTTAACGTGCTTTTTAATGGGTGGTCACCCATCTATGGACCAACCCAGGCAAGCGCGTCAGATGATAAACGGTAGAAAACTTATTTGAAAAATGGTACTTAAAGTAGGTACATAGATTTCAAGTGCTATAGTTTCCTAACTAGTTCTTCAAACTTTTTCAGCGTTTTTACGATATAACTCCGTTCTCTCCGAAAGTTATCAAGTTGTTATTATACGCAATAGACCTTGCTATCCTTAACTCAAAAGAGATCAAAGTTGTATTAATTCGCCAATAACGGCAGGTGTTCCGAAAGTTGTTTGTTGGAGAGCTTTCTAACTTCGGATAAATATTTACTTGTTTAATTTTAAACTCCAGACCAAAAAGTTGTCTTGAGGTCGTATTCCTTGAATTATGTCTGAGAAAGATTTCAACGAAACAGTTTGATTTGGGCCAATTTTTAATGCTCGCCCTTTTACTGAAATATTCCTATTCTGTGATAGATATTTTAAACTAGATATTCCGCAAGATTGGTAACTACTATAATGCCTCGATGTTCTTGTGGTTACAAGCGCAACTGCTGAGCATAAGATCCCGGGTTCTATACCCATAGAAAGTAGTGTTATTGAGTTTTTCCTTCAAGAATTTCTCAGTAGCAGCCATGGAGTCTGTATTTGTGCCCAGTTGATGGCAATAGGCTCGCCACCTATGGGACACGTGGTACTTAAACATAACTGGTGAGCTGTGATTGTACTATTAGGTACACCTGTGCCTAACCCGTCTGGGATTACGGTCGTGATGTTACGTTTTGTACTATAATGATGTATGTAAAGACTTGATTATGTATAATGTATGTAAACGTGTATACAGTAAGAATCCTTCTTTCGTATTCAGCCACGAAGGATTTTAAGACGGCTAGCATTTCATCTTAAGCTCAGCTCTTTGTATCGTCTAGCGGTCTGTAAATATGACTGGCAGTGCACACTGCACAAGCGGGCTGTCAACCTTATTTCACGCAAATGAAAACTCATTTTATTACGATGTATTTTGGCTTTGGTTATATAATGTCTAGATCGAGCGTCGCCCTACAATCAAAACAAAGAAACGAGCCAACAATTTCAAACATGTTTGCGTGCGGCCGGTGTACAGAGACAATAGACGCACAGTGTATGGGTGCGAAGTTATAAGCCAACAGTTGGCTGATATTTTTGACACGTTTGCGCACATTTGATGCTTTATCTAGACATTACATTATCAAAGGTGTTTTGGATACACTGTAGATTTACACAAACTCTCTTATTGTACAATGTTTTTGAGGTGAACAGACATATTTCCCAGAATTATCTTGGTATGGCGATGAATGGAGTAAGCTCCCGTGAGCTATTTACATTTCTGGTAAACCTGAGCTTTATGAGAAAAAGCGAAAGCACACTTCACTGCCACTTCTTTCTGTATCGTGTGGTTAGTGCCTAACCTGGTGTCAGAGATTTTATGCCACCCATGGGACTCTGACTTGGCTTTACATGCCGTCAAGAAATATCTCTCAGACATGCTGATGATCTCACGATGTTTTCCTTCACCGAAGCAAGTGATAATTATACAATACGCTCTTGAATCAGAAAAATCAGAGGTGCGTGCCTTGGGTTCGAACTCGAGACCTATGACTTGGCAGTCCGACGGTCACACCACTAGACTATCACTGCTATTACGCTACTTACACAAGTTTTGCTGGATATACACTAAGTATATAAAAGTAGGTATATATATATAGAAGCCGGGAACTGTTTATAGAATTGACTACTGAATTTGCCCGTAGTTATTCAAGTCACAACTGTCAATGACAGTTGTATGAAATGGCTTTAGCTGATAAAATTGACGTAGTGTTTGTCGTATCACAGGATCTTTCCCAAAATGGGCCTCCTACGCACTCGAGTACTTACAAAACAAATGCCTTCTATTTTGTTCAAGTGCCACAGTTTGCGTTCCCGGAGATTTATCACGAACATTTCATATTATAATAGTTGGTGCCACTGGGTCGCTTCGCAACAAAAGTCTATTAGGAAAGTTAGAAACTCCGTCCTAGGTCCTATCTCGACGCCTCGCAATATATCTACAATATTACTTGCTTATCTAAGCGGAAAACTTAAAGTAGTTACTTTACTTGCTAATAGAAAGTGAAAACTGCGGCTGTCTACCTTTGTACGTCAGATGTCGGAGACTGGATTTTTCCTGATTATAAATTAACCGGCAACTACCTTAGGGAATCAGACTGGGGAGTGAGAGGTCGAAACGACCTGCAACTAAAAGAAATCTCCGCTCCTGTAAAAAATAAAACCAATGAATAAACTATTAAGTATCTTAACGGAATGAGCATCAAGAGATTCAACGGGGTCTAAAATACTAAATGCTGATACATCTACAGTTAAAAAGATCACTGTGTTCAAAAAAACAGTGAATTTTGTCTTTAAACCGTGAGAGCCAAGACAAGTGACAATCGCTTTCAAAGCGTTTCGTTTCTCCCCAACGACTTACAAAAGAATTGACTATATAATCGTATCGTATATATAATCGCTGGTTCGATGCTATTTTATCTAGGCCTACTAGTTACAAGCTAATTGACGAGCCCTTCAAAACAATAATATTTGTCAAATAATACAATATTATCAAGCGTTAAAAAACATATGAATTTTATTATTCACCAAATATATCATGAGTTAAATATCCGAGTGGATGTCACAATTCATATTACAATAATAACGTGGAAACCGCACAATGATCATAAATTCAAAACGTGTGTTTCATGCTCCGATGACAACAGATTGCTCGAACACAACATTCTGCCAGAGCAATACAATAATTCAGTTATGTATTATAAGTAACTAACCTACATACATAAACATAGGCTTTATATTGCGTTGGCAGCAGTTTTTTTTATTAGTTACAAGACAATGGTATCTCGATAGGGGACAATTTAGACAAGCTACAGGTATAGGTGTCTGCATATGCTAAAAGTAGTAGTATAAAAATGCTAAATGTAGTAGTCATTCCAGCATTCCAGCCTCCCCGCCAAAGGGTAGTTCAAGAACTCCTTGTGGTTTTAGTCAGTAAGAATCTGACAGACCCCTTTGTGCCCCAGGGCGGAGGACAGGCATAAAGGTTTTCACACGCAAAAAAGGAAACTTTGTGTACAATTGAAGGCCGAAATAATGGGATAATTAAGCAGCTAGTCAGCTAGAATCCATTTTTAATGAAGAAAGTTAAGCCCCGTTATTTAATGAAACAGGTCAGACAAAAAGATAGTACCTAGTCGTCGCCATTAAGGCATTTAGACAAAGCTAACTAGGGAAAACCTTTTCAACTGAAATTTTCTGAGAAAACTTCTGGCAGACTCGTGACCGTTAGCTTTGAAATGAAGTGGCTAATTCCTAAGACTGTTTGAGACAGTTAAAGCGATGAAAGTAGGTCCTTCTCTCTCGGAAAGACAGACACAAGAAATGTAAAATTCTTTAGCAAGGTTGCAAAATGGGACAAAAGATGCAATGGAATGCAAAAGTTGAAATTGTGTGGGTCCCAGTCCCTTCATTACAGTTTGGCTAACTTATTTTACTTTTTCTAATGTGTTTGTATTATGTTTCAAGTTAGAGGAGGTCTGGAGGGGTCCGCCATTATTTCAATGTCTCACTCTTATTTGCGTAGGTATAAAGTTTTATGTGTTGTTGAATGTTTTGCCTAGATAGTTAGATATTGTTTTGGTCTAGTTACCGATTTTGTATTTGATTAATCCAGGTTATAAACTATTTGTGGGCTAAATTTCATCCAAATCAGGTCAGTAGATTTTGCGTGAAAGAGTAAATAACATCCATCCATCCATCTATCCTGACAAACATTCGCATTTATAAGATTGGTAGGAAGTAGGATTTGTTCAGATATTAATTACAAAAAAAAAAAAAAAACACTATCGAACGTATATAAATACGTATCGTGTACAAAGATATTCTATGCTTCATTTAATATGGTAGGTTTATGAAAGTCCGTAATTTAAAATGTTTTTTAAACCCAATGTAACACCTCTATTAAAAATGAAAACCATTCCATACAAATAACCTTTCTTTCCACCAATTAATTGGCCTTCGTTTCTCACCCTTAATTATCTCAAATATAAACACTCGGAGGGCGCAAAAAGAAAAATATTTGTCCCAACCTATAACGAGTGACCTCATTAGTGGCGAACTTACCCCAGTTTCCTTTTAAAAATAAAATTAAAGAAGCCGTCAATAGATGTCCATTCATACATCATTAATATCATACCATATTTAGTTCATCTATGCCTATTCAAAACTTTAGTTTAGTTTTCGACCAAATACTCAATTTCGGCGAATATTTCGAATAAAGTTTCGTCAAGGAGAAGTTAGGATTGAAACTAAAATAGAGGATGGATTATTCGTGAAGGTAGGCAGGTCAATATCAAAGTTAATTATTTTCGAAATTGAGATTATTTCATTGATATTTTCAAAAGCATTCCAATTAGAGCGTAAGTAAAAGTTTATATTATTTATTACAATTGGTAAGCTGGATCAAACTAATCTTTCATTTGAGGTCCAGAATATGAAAAACGTCCCACATTAATTAGAATGTCTATCCAACCAAACGCTTCTTTTGTAAAAGAAATAGCACAAATACCCTTTAAAAAATTTAAACACGCCTTCAATTTACGTCTCAATTTCTCACATACTACCCTCTCATACGATTAACTACGGGTTACTCATAATGGATCGAATTCCGAACACGTTGTCCTGCGATGACGCGAGGATTCTTGGCGGGAAAGAGACGGCTCGTAATCCGGCCGCCATTTTGAAAACGTTTGAATAAAAAACGGTCCCTTATTTCAGTAATGGGAATATAGTACCTACTGAAGTTTGTTGTGTCGTTTGAGGCTTTTGAATAATCATTTAGTGGAGTGCTAGGGTTTTTATAGCTGTTTTTTTATTTATGTTCGTCGTACTTAGGGGTCTCACATACCTTCCTTACAGGCTTTGTTTCTGGGGTCTATTAACTCTTTCAGCGCTTATTTATTCGCAGAGAAGTAGAAAGAAGGAACATCGTGTTTTTTATAATCATTTGTTTTTAGTTTCATTAAAGTCCGTAAGGCTTTGCTTCATAAAATTTGTTCGGAGTTAGAAGATGGCAACAAAAGCAACTTACAAAAGGCTCAGTATCAGCAAAGTGTATTTTTTGGCAATTTTTTTTCTTGAGTTTTCGTGAAATGGACCAGGTATAAGAAAAGAAAGTCTAAGCTAGAAGGTTCTTCAAGAGGTCTCAGTATAGGTCGATAACTTTTTGAGATCTTTAGTTCAAAGTGTAGTTGTGGCCACCAAAATTCAAAATCGCCCACTAAAATCGAAAATACCCACCAAAATTGAAAATCAGTGGCACCAAAATTGAATTTCTCTGTCACAAACCTCAATCTCACTAATAAAGCTCAAAGTAAGTAATCTCACAAATCCTCGGGAAGTATCAATAACTTTCATCGGTTATTAAAACTCATAATTATTAAAACATATTTATTATTATTTATCTGATCTATCATTATGAGTACCTATAAGACACAAAAATCAGAAGACAGAAGACCAGCCAGAATTCAGCCAAGACGAAATCGAGGCGGATAAGCCCCTGGTGAGAATGGGATAACGACAGTGCTTCTGAAAGCTGGAGGAAGTCCTGTACTAAGAGAGCTTCAGGAGCTTTTCAACTCCATCCTGTTTCCCTGAACTCCAGAAGCGTGGAGAAGGAGCGTGGTAATTTTTCTTCTTTAAAAAGGGCAACAAGACCCTATAAAAGAATTACAGACCCATCTAGCTCCCTAGCCACGTGTATAAGATGTTTACAAGAGTCGTCACGAAACCTCTAGCGCAAAGACTCGGAAAAAAAAAAACAGAAAAACGTCGGTGAACACGACAAAAAAAAGCGGGTGTAATACATAACCTCCTCCATTTTTAGAAGTTGGTTAAAAAGAGGCTTATAGGAAGTAAATCCTACTCTACATGCAAATTTATCTAGCCCTCGATGTTTGTGCAAAATGTTCACACTGTCTTTCCATCGCTCGGCTCGAATAGAACTCTCAATATAAACACAAAGTGTCCCAAACAAAGTTACGCACAATCGTTAGGTTACGTTTCGGTTCAAAGATCAGAAGCGAGTTAAGCGTTTGCTAAACCAAAACAATGCCGTAGTTTGACCAGAAATCGATGAAGGATCCTCTCAGCAGACGAAACTGTTTTGTAGTGTCAAACGCGACAAATGAAAAACAGATAAGCATTGAATGCTTTGAGAAGTAGGTACTATAATCAACTGAGTATAATACGTGACTACCTGCCTATTTACGATTTTAAATTTTTGCCTGGAAAATTTTCGAGTTGCTGAGCCGGACTTAAGAATATGAATAAGACATTCCTTTGAATATAAGTTATTAATTTACGTCTAGACCAGATATCTTTGCCATGCGACTACGTTTTTAACATACCGAAGGACAAACAAAATAAATCTGAACAACCAAAACAGATTGAGAACAAATGGCACGACGAGTTTCACGCTTGACCAAATCGTAAGAAGCTTTACTATTTTATTGAATTAAGGAATTAACTGGCACGCACCATTTGGAACGATATAAAACTGTGCAACACCGGTCACAAACTACAAGTGAGAAGCGACTGGATGTCGGACTACTCACTTCGTCATAAAACATTTAATTTCATCAATAAAAATCTTTATTATTCCAATAAACCCATGAAACAATAGAAAATCAATCATATTTTCCGCCATTTTGTTTAAAATCGCACACAAGATGGCGACGAACTACACGGACAATATCGGACCCATGGCTTACCCGCTAAAAATGTTAGTATCGTTTTTCATTCATTGGCTCAGTTTTATCAACAATTAATTTGGAAAAGAGCCTCTTTTTTCAAATAAAATCGTGCTTTCAATTACTTTAATTAATATTGACTTCAGATACTTAATTATTTTTTTCATGCCGATTCTTCTAAGTAAATTATGTTTCTATAAATAACTTATCTTTTTGTTCGATACAGACAAGTTTTATTGCTTCTACTTAATTTAATCTACGTCTTAAATATTTTCAAATTAAACCGTGAACAAAATCATCATCGTGACTAATTCCATTTTCAAACCTCACCATAGAGTCAATTCAAACTTTTTTTTATATATCAGGGTGTCCCAGGAGGTGGTTGAGCATATGCTAGGCTGGAACATTCCCGAAGAACATCGGGACCTAGTACACGAGCACTGGAGGAACTTCCCTGCAGTCAGCAAGTACGCGCACTACGTCCTCGCACTCATCTACACCATGCTGATGGTCACCTCGTTCCTTGGCAACGGCTGTGTCATCTGGATTTTTGGCACGTGAGTACAAAGACTTCTCTTTTCTTTATTGAATTCTAAATGTCTCTGGTCGCTTACTTCTAATGTATCTACACTTTAGCTGTTTCGTTAGATTTTCCAAAACCAAGCAAAACTTGACCATAAAATGCCTTATAAAATCCAGGATTTGTTCCAAAGATTTGAGGGATCAAGCAGGTCTTAATATCTTTGCCAACTAGGCACTTGCAACTTTTCCATCGCATAATTTGACGGTGTTTTCCAACATGTGGACCTTTTCCCATGGTTCACTTCGCTAAACGGTCACGGGGTCATTGGAAAGCGCACGGCCAGATTATTCAACCGTGACCATGAATTGGCGCGTTTACGATTTTACCCAGAGGGCCTAAGCCGGAGAAAAACTCTCTTCTATTAAATAATGTTACGCAAAAAACGATCTTTGTGACGCTTAATCATTTCTTGTCGTCGCAAAGCATTGTTACTTAATATTTTTCGATACATACTTGATTTTTGTTCTTTTGTATCTGATACAAGCCAGATATGAAGGAAAAAAACTCGAAACAGAATATTATTGTTACCAAAAAGAATATTTTACCTAACAGAAAACTCTGAATATGACAGGCAGACCTTTGTCAGATTTGTCCTTGTCCTAATAACTGCGAATAAAAATGCTCAAATAATTTTCACGCTATATTTATTTTTAAATTTGCTAACACTCGATGTCCTCTAAACGTCGACCATCTAAACAGCCAACAACCCTTTACTATTCGATTAAAAATGCAAAAGCGAATCCCAAATTAATATCGTGGAACAATTTGACGATCCGTTCGTGAAACTGACGTCTTCGGCGATTTAATTAAGTTTCGAACGCATCAAGATTCAAGATGGCGGGCGCCTAACAAAATGGTGACAAGTTGGGGAATTAAGTTTAAGTTAGTGAAATGTAAACGTTTAACCTTAATTATATTCTTAAGGACGATTAATGTGTGGTCGTTAATTTGGTTTCCAGTGTGTTAATTTTACGAGGATAAATTTGGTAGTTTACGTTTAGTTGGATTGATTGTGGCGATTGATAGGATACAGTGAAACTGATAGATCGAATTGAACTGTTTTTATGTTGAAAGAGGAACAGTCGTTTGAATTTACTGTTTTAAACTGAAAAGAGATGAAAGAAAGCCAATAAAACTTTCAGTTTTCGCTATTTATTTAGGTCGGACACTTTGTTCGATATGTTGCTGTGGCACTATTTCTATACAAGCTGTTTAAGCATCGAAACTAATTTAATGGATAAAAGGTATCCTACTTAATTTTATATGACAACTTATCAACCTGACAACATTTCCAGACTCTTTCATCCTTGCATATTATGTATAACTGATCCCTGAATCGTTTTTCCGTTACACTCAAATTATTTATCACTACATAGTTTAAAACAAAGTCGATTCCCGCTGTCTGTCCCTATGAATGCTGTAGATCTTTAAAACTACGCAACGTATTTTGATACGTTTTTTTTGCGGCGGGTCGTATCAATTAAACCATTTTTGAATCCGTTACTCATTTAGAAAGTTGTAAGTAGTTCCAAAACGTATATCTCTATGGAGAAGAACGAGCGAGGAACTCCATTTTTAAATCCCGTATGTTTTATTCGAGCCCGAAGTCTCAAGCATATTTCTTCCCCATAACATTTATCAATAATCGCCAATCTAAAACCAGAAATACAATAACAAAAGCTCATCAACAAAACAATTGACAAGAAGTCTCCAAACAATGATGATTATAAACAGAGAAATCCGAGCGATAAAATCCTCCGTTGCCATCGGCGGGTGCGATCTAGAGAGCGTGTCAGGAGCAAAAGTTCTAAACCGCTCCGCACTCCGCACCAGTTCGGAAAACGTTTCTGATGTTCGCCGACTAACGTTTTTTGTAGCGGGTTCGTACTCCATTGAGGAGAATGAGATTTACAGCTTCATACTTCTCGTTTTCTTGCTCGGTTTCTTCGCCAGTTCAATTACCCCAGTTTACTCATGTGCTTGATAATTTTCTATGTAACACAGTTTCTTAATCATGAAAATATTGCCTAAGTTTTCACGTTTACCACAAAATCAGATAAAGTTTTTATTAGGTAAGCCGCACATCCAAAAAAAAAATGGAAAAACTGTAATTAAACAAAGGAATTCTTTTGAAACGATGTATTTAATTATTTTGAGTGCTACAAACTCTGATATCACGATCCCTCGCTACCCTTCGCGTAGCTTCCACTACAGCCTACCCCATATTTATCTTGGTCGTTTTACTGCTATCTGTGTCACTGGGCGCTGTTGCCGAGATTTTAGGCCGTTACGATGTTTTTACTATAAATTTTTATGTTTTGCAAATGCTTATTCGTTGGATCTACTTCGGCTTCGGAAGAGAAATCGTTTTGTTGGCAACTGATTGGCTCTTTTGTTGACGTTTAATGTCATTTTGATTTGAATTTGGAATGATTTATGTGTTGACAGCGAATTTTGATGTGTTGTTGTTATGCATAATTTACAGTCTTTCCAGTTTCTTTATGGTTAGCTATTAATGAGCCAATAAGGTTTCAATGTTTCCCCCCCGACTGTAGAACATTTTTCAGATTTAGCAAGCTACCAGTAAATAAACTGCCTCATTGCAGACTGCCTCGTTGGTCCAGTGGTCGCAAGCGTGACGACTGAGCATGAGGCTTGGGTTCAATTCCTAGGTCGGGCAAAGTGTTACTGGATATTTCCATCAGGAATTTCTCAGTAGCAGCCACGGAGTCTAGATTTGTGCCCCATTGATGGCAATAGGCTCGCCGCCTGTTACATGGGACTTAAACATAACTGACGAAATGTGGATGTTTTAACCATGATTTTATGTAAGTTATGTCTATTCAGTGTTATGTGTATGTTATATCAGAGAATCATGGAGCGTTCCATGCTCGGCATAAAACTAATCGACCGGGTTCCAAACGTCGAAATCCGGAGACGTACGAAGGTCTTCGACATTGAAAATCGCGTTATGGAACTCAAATGGAGTTGGGCAGGACACCTAGCAAGGCGCGGTGATGGCAGGTGGAGCAAAGCTGTGACCGAGTGGTGTCCAAGGACTGGAAAGAGAAGTGTTGGTCGTCCGGCGGCGAGATGGGCAGACGACAGGGTTGCCATCGCGGGAATATCCTGGATGAAGCTGGTACAAGAGCGTGGAGCTTGGCTCAAGCAAAGAGAGGCCTATACCTAGGAGTGGGTGAAGTCGGGCTGTGGATGATGATTATGATATGTCTATTACATGGGTCGTACACATAACAGGTGAAATATTGATATACTATATCCCACAGCAAAGGCCTACCCAACTTCCATGGCATTATGGTCATACCATCAAAGTAGAATAATTAATTTACAACACACAACACGAAGATTAATCTTGTCAAATGTGTTTATGTTTCAGCAAATTTCTTGATTGCTTAGTTATTAGCAATCAATAAATTGACGCTTGGAAACAAACAAACTTAAATTGGTTTAGACGGTGTAACCTACCTAGTTAACATCGGCAAATCAGAAGCAGTTCCTACTAAAAGTTAATATATACATCTAAGTACCTAAATAAATAAAATTGAAGTGTCTTCAAAATAACAGCTTTTTAATGACAAAACTTATAACAAAAACAAACACATAACAAAAACATTTTTTTAAATTTTTGTCTGTCTTTCGGTATGTCTGTCTGTTTGTTCCGGCTAATCTCCAAAAACGCTGGACCGATTTTGACGGGAATTTTACTGGCAGATAGCTGACTACTTTTATTTAAGAACAAGAATCAGGGTTCCGCGCAAAAAAAATTAAAACCCTTTTATTATAAAAATCCGATTTAAAAAGGGTAATATTATATTTAATAATAATTTCACGCGAACGAAGGTCGGGGGCAACAGACAGCTAGTTTATGAACATCATTTAAATATGTTTTGCTTTAGATAACCTAAACCTAACCTCGATCTAATCTAGATCGTGTTTTTTTAAAGATGACTTGATGATGAAATTCTGGTCAATCATTACTAAGCAGCGTGTACTGTGCTGGCACAGTATATTTACTTAACATAACATCACGCCTGTGATCCCCAAAGGGTAGGCAGAGGTGTACTTACACCCACCCATACACACACCCGTACACCCATACACCCTTACACCCATATTTCGCCAGTTGTGTTCAGCTGGACTCAGAAAAGCCATCATTCTTTCTAATTTGTTAGTTAAAATACTTGGTGGTGTCAGTCGGCTACTTAATCGTTGAGTCTGCCACCACTGGTGGAGGATTCCACTTATTTAAGTATCATCGGCCACCAGTGGGGACAGAGGTCGGAGCAAATGCGACTGAACAGACGCAACCACCACCAGTGGTGGTATATGCAAAAAATAGTTGCAACTACCACCAGTGGGGACAGGCCGGTGGGGGTAGACGGGGATAAACCATAGGGGGCGAACCTATTGCCATAAACCGGGTCTGTATGTTTTTTTTTTTAATTTTATTTCAGTTTCTTACATGTCTGCAACCTCCGCAGTTTTGCTTCTCCAAATCGCACCAAAAATACTAGAAGATATCCTAACTTACAACAAATGTTAAACAAAACTCCGTACTACCAAACATACTTTGCATTTATCCTTCTACCAAACATTCCTAACGTAAAAAATACAGGAGAAATCCTAGTCTACGACGTCTCAAAACCCTTAACACTAAGACAAAACAG
This sequence comes from Eugnorisma glareosa, assembly GCA_947578425.1. Lineage (NCBI taxonomy): Eukaryota > Metazoa > Arthropoda > Insecta > Lepidoptera > Noctuidae > Eugnorisma > Eugnorisma glareosa. The sequence goes on along the minus strand of OX387957.1, from coordinate 4,846,582 downwards.
AACTCAGTAAAGTCTTCTGCCATATATTCTTTGCATCAAGTTGTGTCTCATTAGGGGACTCATTAAGCGAACTTCCTGAGCTCACATCCTTAAGGCTAGCGTAATCAAGGCGGTTACGACCCTTTTAGTATTTGTCCCGGACCCAAAGACCTCACTTTTTGTCCTTTACACCGTGACGCACTTTCTGCTTGGTTTATTTTCGGTTGTATACTTCAAAGGGTTATGTTCTTTTCCGTGCAGAAAAGAAACATTAATGACTACCCCTGCATTTTGCATGTGTGAATGAATGAATTCAAGAAAGAAGTTAAGTATTGAAATCCCATTAAATTCAAAAGGGCAACTTGTTTGATGCCTATCGCTATGTTGTTTATTCTTTCTAAAATCTGCTTATAAAAGCCTACTTTCCTTCGACTCCTTGAAGTCCTTTTGACTGCCTCGTTGGTCTAGCGGTCGCAAGACTGCAGAGCATCAGGTCCTGGGTTCGATTCCCGGGCCGGGCAAAGTGTTATTAGTTTTTTCCATCATCATCATCATATTAGGCAAAGATGTACTATTAGGTACACCTGTGCCTAACCCTATGGAAATTACAGGCGTCATGTTATGATATGTTTATAAAAAACCCAAAAGCCCTGACCGCTCTATGCTCTTTGCACTTATGTAGACCCAATTACTTTAACTGGATAGTCAGTTCAAACGGTCAATCCCAACCGTTGCCAAAACCACAGACAGGATGACCCCATCTAGTAACTACATTAGGACCCCCACACCATTAACTGTCACCATCCTTCTACAAAACACCTAACTTATAAAACTCTTGCAATTTGAAGTTGCAGTTAAGGACAGTGAACGAAATAACTAACTATACAGGCCATTACCTAATTTTAACACCATTTTGAGCGTGTGCTGATTAGTTCGCAACCTCTTGTGATTAAAAATAATTCGGTTCATCTTATCGTTCTTAAATGACTTCTTAAGTGTCAATGGGGACTATCGTTTTTGAGCTCACGAGATGGCGTCACTGTCGTGTAAGCACATGTCAATAATTCAGTAATTCTATATACTTTAAAGTAACAATAACTTCATACAAAGTTAATTTTATTAAGTATAACAAACAACATAGTGTAAACTTCAGAAACATTTAAAAATCATTTTACCACCAAGTACTAACAAATAAGATCCTGAGTTGCTACTTAAAATCTTCAAATCATAATTAATCAAGAATGGCTCAATCTAGACCACATTCGTGAATATTAATTAGTAAACGTACGTGCTAAAAAAGCACGCAACGCGCGAACTCTCTATGGCTTCTGACATTTCGGTGACATCTCGCTACTCTAACGCCTCTAGCGGCGAATTCATACGCGTTAACCCCCATTGCCTGCCTAAGACATTCTTTGACGTTCATTTTCTCATCTGCATGATTCATACCAAACTCCTTTGCTACCAATACATTTTCTGCATTGATTGTGTCTCCCGCAACTGCGCGTATAAATTCACATCTAGTCGTTATCTTGTTTTACTTACGAACATATTACTTGAACTTCTCTATCGCAGTTGCTGTTAAATGTCTTCGATTTTGTTCGGAATTCGCTGGGAGAGGAATACAGGAGTTAATAATGCATTTGTGTACTGACTGTGTTTTTCAGACTAGTGAATCTTTGGGACGTACGATTTTGTGATACTACTACGCAAGAAGCTGCCTCTATAACAATTTCAGTGCCGCATGTTTGTCGCTATATGTATCATAGAGAGTTACATTTAAAAAGTGTTATAAGGTAACATAACTTATGGAACACCACGACTGTAACCCCCGAAGGGTTTGGCAGAGGTGTACCTATTAATAGTACACCCACATTTCGTCAGTTATGTTTAAGTCCCATGTAATATGGGGCGAGCCTATGGCCAACAACCGGACACAAATCTAAGCTCCGTGACTGCTACTGAGAATTCCTGATGGAAAAATCCAATAACACTCACCCAATTCTGGGTTAAGCTCGCCGATGTACATAAGGTCGAAATCAGCTGTTCCCTACAATATGTTCGCATTAACTCGTCAAAATGAACTGAACAGCTAATTTTTATTTCGCGATTTCGGGGTTGGTCCCATAGTAAAAGTTGTTCATAATGATGAGTACAATGACCCCTTAGGAGATTTCGTGTATGAACAGTTACACCTTTTTTTGTAATTTTGTGTGTCCTACATTTATATTTTGTGTGCAATAAAGAATAAGAACACTTTGCCCGACCCGAGAATGGAACTATAAGACCAACGAGACAAAACTATTATCATCATTATCTGCCGAGCCATTTCCCAACTATTTTGGCGTCGGCTCCTAGACATGGACTGCATACGACTGCCCATCTGACCTCCACAACCAAGTTAGTACTGGATAATACGATACCCCTTGGTAAGACTCGTGTCAGACGAAAAAACGCAAAACTGTTACATGCGTCACTAATCCGTTTAACACTAGCTTAAACAGATTTCATGATTCTAGACTTATTATCTGTAACAGAAATGAAAATGTGTTGCGTATTTCTCGTATCTGAACTCTCGAAATTCCACCCAACGAAATACGCAACGCATAAAATCTAAGTAGCAACATGTGACGTATTTCCCAAAAAGGAAACCTCTCAAAGAGGGATTCCTCTTTCCTTTAAACCCTTAAGGAAAAAGGAGTTTAGATACAAAATTCTTCGCGTAACTTTATTTCAATCGACTAATTGGAACCGGACACGGTTGGAATCAGGGAAACAATCTAGTTAATAGGTTTTAATTAACGTAATTCACGCTGGATTTGTACGCTGGCTGGCTATTGTGTAGTCCGCGTAGATTGCGTATTGTCACAGCGGGTAATGGCAGTCCAATCTATGCCTGTTTATAGGTCAATCGGTATTGTGATGTTGGTAGCCCTTATGGGGGGGTTGATGGACTTTTCGGAAATTAGGGATGAGAACACAAATAGATACTGAACTATGTAGAAAGTTTTTTTTAACAATAGCATACTTCAGATTCTGTATTAATAAACTTTATATTTGTGTAGTTCTCAGAAATCTTCTATAGTAAAGTATTATAAGTGAGGTTTCACTGAAGTACCATCACCAAAAGATGAATCTGCTGACTTTTAAAACAAAATCCCGTGCACACGATATCCACATCTGTTCACCACCCTTACTACTATTGGTCAGCACAAAGAGATTGCGGACCAATCGAAGTAAAACAAAAAAAAAATGCGACCTTTTTACGTTATCTTTTGTTTTACAAAAATTCTCAGGATCTGTTAATGATCACAGATGTTTGACCACCCTTTTTTGACTAATAGGAATAACATAAAAAAGGACCAATGAACAGAAAGTTTTAAACTAAGCGCTTCTATAGCGGCCGGATGCTGCAAGCAAAAATAGTCCGGAAGGTGACCAGATTCATTTTGGGTCGATTGTACATACGATTTCAAAAGCAAACTCACTAGGTAGTTTTTATCGTGGATTCAAACTTCAATACTGTTTTTAGGGTTCCGGATCCGAATGGCAAAAAACGGAACTCTTATAGATTCGTCATGTCTGTCTGTCTGTCCGTCTGTATGTCACAGCCACTTTATTCCGAAACTATTAGAACTACACAGTTGAAACTTGGTGGGATGAGGATGAGATGTATTCTGTGAACCGCTTTACGTTTTTTATACAAAAATAAAGATACATGGAATGAAACTATTTTTTTTTCTCAAAGTCAATCTTTTTAAAGATAGACACATCCTAAGTGATACAATGTGTGCCCCCTTCTAATTTCTAAAGTAAGAGGAGGAAAAAATGTAGGATTAAAACAAACTTTCAACGAAAATTGGTTTGTATAAGATTTTATGTTCAGTTTTTGAGATATGGGACCCTTTGAACTGCAGCAGTAACTTTGTTGTTTCATTCAATATTAAAAAAAAAAAACAAATTTAGTTTTGCTGCTGTCAGATAGGCAGTCGCTCAAAATACTAGTATTCAGCTGCATCAGGTAAGACTGGAAGCCGACCCCATCAAATTTCGGAAAAGTCTTAGGCATTATGATGATGTCTACCGAACCCAAATCTCACGAATTTTTTTCTGCCTCCCACAGCTCGAAATCTCTCCGAAGTCCAAGCAACATGTTCGTCATTAACCTGGCAGCATTTGACCTGCTGATGATGATAGAAATGCCTCTCCTCATCATGAACTCGTTCTACCAGCGCCTCGTGGGGTACCAGCTGGGATGTGACATATATGCGACGCTGGGTTCCCTGTCTGGGATCGGAGCAGCTATCACCAATGCTGTTATAGCGTTTGATAGATACAAGTAAGTGACAGGGCCTTTGAAATAATTTACCTTAGTGTCAATTAAGTGTGGGAAAGAGATGAAGCTAAACAGGGTTTAAGGGACAGCTCTCCGCAAACTGACAGGGTGGATTCAGCCCCTTAATTTGAATCATGTTCCACTGGAATTCTTCTCAGGGAAATTTTAATTTTTTAGGGTTCCGTAACTCAAAAGGAAAAAACGAAACCCTTATAAGATCACTCTCTTGGCCGTCTGTCCGTCTTTCCGTGTGTCACCACTGATTTTTCTAGGAACGGGTGGACCTAGCAAGTTGAAATTTATACCAAATACTGAGGTCTATAGTCCGTATTAGGTGTATAAAAATCAAGGCCCTGAGTCAAAGTGATAAAAAGATACGGGTAAATGTAACCAAAATGTGTGTACCAAAATTTACATTAATTTTCAACTTTTTTATTTTTCGAATTTTTCCCTACTTGTCCTGTAAGACCTTGCTTTTAATCAAAACTAACAATTCTTTTAATTGACAATTCTAGGTTAACCGGAAGTACCATATAGGTTTTGGGTGAAAACCTATATGGTAGTTCCTGTTGACCTAGAAACACAATATTTGCAAAAAGCATGGCCTGGCCTTACAGCAAAAATAAAGGAAAATTTCCAAAAAAAAAAAAAGGATTTTTTTGTTTTAGATTATTTTACGGAACCCTTCGTGCGCGAGTCCGACTCGCAATTGGCTGGTTTTTAATCGTTTTATTCCTTTATTTTAATGTAAAGTTACATTCTCTGTACGCACTTTATATAAATATTACGGCTAAAATCAAAAAACCGACAATGGATCTTGAAATGCTCTAAACGAACGATGCGTGAAATCAGGGGGCCTAAAAAGGCTGCTTAAAAATTTAAAATTCTTTAAATGGTCTTTACGGTTATGACCACAAAGTCCATTTTAAGAGTTTTAAATTTTTAGCGTGATTCATATTATGATTCTGATTAAGCAGCCATTTTAGGCCCCCAGCTTTTCAGTACCTGCCTAGAAACAGAGTTCACAAACAGAACTCGTCGTCGCACTTGCCGTTCGCGTTTTTCCTTTCAAAGTGAGGAAACCCAGAAATTATTATTATATGCCTGATTAATATTTATTTTATTAGATGAGTGTTTACCTTTTCACGTAATTGGCCAATTATCACGTTTCAAAACAATATCAGTTCTATACTTGGTCTTGTTTTCCAAACCCAAAATAAACCTGAATGAGCAATAATATTTCTTTAGATATTTTAGACGATACAATTGGGTTTGAGTTTTATAATGCCGTAAAGAGTTCGACTTCCGCAAAGGGACTAACTTTGATATTGTTAAGTTCTTGAACGAGTCTGGAGTTTTTATTACAGCTTGAAAAACACAAGCTAAGTTTGAGTTTTATCGCCTGTAGCTCGTCTTTTTCGCGTTCGACAAAATGGCAAAGCCTCGTTGATCCAATAGACGCAAGCGCCAGCTAAGCACGAGTTCGAACTCTAGACCAGACTAAATTCTATTAGGTTTTCAGGCGTGATGAGAAGATACAAATTGCGCAAGCGACAAGAGCGTGCATCACTTGTCTCCTTCGCGTGTGTCACTTGTAGCATGCTCCATGGTTTTCGTCACTGTGTCGAAGAGGTTAAACTAACCTTTTCGATATTTTTAAGAGTTCCTACATTGAGAAGATACGAATAATATTATATATTATACGGTATATTTTACATATTATATGGTTTTCTTTCAGAACGATCTCCTGCCCACTTGATGGAAGGATAAACAGAGTGCAAGCATTCATACTGATAGCCTTCACCTGGTTATGGTCGCTCCCCTTCACAGTCCTGCCCGCTTTGAAGATCTGGGGAAAATTTGTACCCGGTAAGTACAACCGCACCGGGCCACCCTCTTATCCAGAGGAGACTGTCCCAGCAGTGATAACGATATAGGCTGGTTATGTGCAGTCATATCGTCGTTGATAGTCCAATTCCGCGTAACTAACATTGTTAAATACCGCGGATGTGCACTTTCGCTGATTTTACAGGAGGGCCAAAAAACTAATTTTCTAAAAAACTAAACGGCCGAACTTTGAACGAACTTGATTATAGGACCGTTTCCATCTCTTTAATCTAATGTACTATTTTTAAAGTTAATATTCCCATTACTTTATTTACAAAGTTACTTACGCGGTATAGTTTCAAACGATTCTGGATCATAGACAGTACTTACGCGAAATTGTGAAAAAAATAATAAAAGAAACACAATCTAAATCAACATTTATTTAATAGTATTAATTATTTAAATGATTAAGTTTAATCATAAATATTATATGGTTATAATAGACTAAATTATCCAAGACGTGAAATTTTTAAAAAAAAACAACAAGTATGAAAAATTATCAAAAGTAATAAAGAGTATTTCTTCTATAAACTAACTTAGCTTATAAACTGCAATCATCAAATAATGCAGGACCATTTTGGAAAATCAAATAAAAATATAATGATTGAATAAAATAAAACTTATTTAGCAACTAAGAATGAGCTGATGACATTATCATTTAGAAACAAATCAAGCAGTCTCAAAATTATCGCTTTTAACTAAAAAATCTAGAAACAGTCTTCTATTATTAATACCTTTGGAGTTAACAAATTAAAAATCATTTTGAAGCAGATTTACTAATACAAATGGGCGCGGATACGCGGTTTTCGTGTCGTAACTTGTTCGTCGAATGATCCGCGGTATTGTTATTTTTGATATACTACTCTTCCTATTGGTCTATTCAAAAAAATGTCATACGGGTCGACGCCAATCACAATCACCTTCCTATAGCCGCGAAATCTCATTTTTGCTTTTTTCGTACATACGCGGTATTTGACAATGTTAGTTACGCGGAATTGGACTATCAACGACGATATGGCAGTCGTTGGTCTAGTGGTCGCAAGCTCGACTGCTGAGCATGAGGTCCTGGGTTCGATTCCAAGGTCGGGCAAAGTGTTATTGGATTATCCATTAGGAATTTCTCAATAGCAGCCACGGAGTCTGGATTTGTGCCCGGTTGATGGCAAAAGGCTCGCCCCCTGTTACATGGGACTTAAACAAAACGTGCAAAATGTGAGTGTTCCTACTATTAGGTACATCTAACCCTTCGGGGATTACAGTAGTGATGTTATGTTATGTTATAATGGTATGTTTGTAGATTTTTAACAAACAAAACAAAAATGGGTTTTAAAAAGACTCAACCATTTAAATCTCTGTCTCATCGGAATCGTGATTCCAGCCGAAGAAACCAAAATGAGATCAAGTTCAAGGATAACTAATTCCCTGAAGGATTTGTTCCGGTTACTAACAGCTCCTATTATTATTATTACTTATTTGTGTCCCACTGCAGGGAAAAGGTCTCCCTTCCCGCTTTCCACTTATCCCTATCCAGTGCCGTTACTCGCCAATCCTCGTGAAAAGAGTCGAGTTCGTCCCGCCATCCCCTTCTGTACCTGCCGCGCCGTTTGCTGCTGTTTGGACCCATTGTGTGGTTACTTTAGCCCATAGCTCCTCCGGCATGCGACAGCTCCTAAAGAGAGAAATAATTCAACAAAACACACTCCAACATTACAATCAACAGACATACCCAACAGCACTCCGTACTCTTAATGAATATCTCCTAAATATTCAATTAAAAAGAAATATCACCATCGGAAGCCATTCATTAAGGAGTCGCAAATAAATTAGACATTAATAAATAATGGACGTAATGGAACTCGCAAATATTAAAACGTTCATTTGAGATGGTGAAATGGACTGTTCCTATTAGAAAAGACGATTCGTGGTTAAATATTTGTTTAATTAAAGGTATTTTGAGAAGTTTTTGTTAAAGTCTATGGTAAATTATAAAATTACTACCTTTTGCCCGTGACTTCGCTCGCGTTGTGGTCGGAAATCCCACAGGTAATGGGCTAAATGTAGCTTCCTATTAGTGAAGGAATTTTCAAAATCGGTTCAGTAGATCCAGAGATTACCCCCCTACAACCTCGTAAACTTACAAACTTTACCTCTATATATTAGTATAGACGAAGATTGCTTATTGTTTGACTTATTTTAACCTTATTCTGTAACTATTTCATGAAAATGTCATTCAATGGGGTTAAATGAACTTAGAGGGTTGTAATAATGATTTTAATGATTATTTTTCTGTAACTACATACTTGTTACTGGCGCGAATCATTTTTCATCAAGATAAAACTTGACACTGACCTGCAAAATGCAAAAAACGTAAGAAAATTTGAATTTCGTGGGCTACCTTGATGCGCTCCACCTTAAGCGATAAGACCGCCCATTGTATATATTTCACCCTAAGTGAAATTTTTTCTTTTAAGTAAATTGAAATTTGGGTGGTGTACTGTAGGTACATAATAAAGAATATTCTATATCTACCTTTCACACATAATTTATTAGTGTGATGTCTTTGTAATTGTTCGATAATAAAAATCAAAATACGTACAGTCGTGTTCACAGCAATAATCAAGCTACTCTGAAGATTCAGTAGGATGGACGATGAGCGTCTATCAATCGGAATGTAATCTTCGACGACGCTATATCCGGAGGGCTTGGTCCGGTTCGTATCGCTATTAATCACATTTCAGAGAGCTTAAATAAAATGACATTCTGTCACTAATGGAAAAATGTGTTAATCTTGTTGAAGCTCTTTAAAAAAATACATACAAAACGCTTTAAGAGCAATTTCCGCTGTCTAAGCCCTTCGATGAGATGGCAACTAAGAATTCCTCCTAGATTACACATTCTGTTGCGTGTTGGGTCACGCACAATCTAGGGTTCCGTAGTTGCCCATAAAAATATGCGGACACTACCTACGGTCCGATTAGCCTCCAAACAATGACTTTTATTGAATAATAAAAAAACAAACTTACATTTACAGTTGAAAAACCTATGCTCCCATACATTAGGTTTAGGAAAATATGTTATCCAAGTACATTTTATAAATTGGTCGACATTACGCGTAAACTTGTAAAGCCTACTCAGCTGTAATAGATTTCCTTTTAACATCGTTATATAAGGGTGTAACAAGACCCTTAACGAAGCCGAAAGGCACTTGTTCTCCTCGTCATTGTGATCATTTTTGTTCTAGACCGTACCTGGGAACCTTCTAGTTACGGAGATATTGGGGGTCAAAGTTCTAACTTTTTCACGAGTTTTTTTAAATGAGTGTTTTTACTGTAAGAATTTTACTTTAAACACCTCCATGACCCCCGTACTATTCAATCCATCCTTCAGCACAATGTTTTGAGTGCGTTACATTGAGTCCTACCGTAAAACGTGATTTTTCACCCCCCAAAAAGAAGTCGTGTCCCGGCAATATTTTTTGCGTATAGTTACTTACTTTGATGTACATAATGCTTGGTTGACGACTTCGTGAAGGATCTTGTTACACGCTGTATACTACTTACTACCTTGTATTTTTGTATACACCGAAAAACAACCCATTAGCTGGTAGAGGGGGGGGACATTTGAGTCTAACAAAAAATAGCACATTAAAGCCTAATATTTCACAAACAAATCCTATAATCGAAAAATTATATAAAACAAACTCGAAATATTTTTTTATAGACCTATCCAACGACATTCCACACTATGGGCGACGCTAGAAAAAAAACTCCCCGCTTTACGTGTAGGTAGAGGAGATACCAGAAAAAAAAATTGAGATTTTATTTTACCTCTTTGTCGGCGTAACTAATCTGTATATTCATGCCAAATTAAGAGTCTTTAAGCTAAGCTGCGGCTGCGGACAGACAACCTGACAGACATGGCGAATCTATAAGGGTTCCTTGTTGACTACGGAACCCTAAAAACTAGGTAGCCATAACTACTGGCTTTATTCACGTAAATAATGTAAACTATTCCTTTTTTATTCGATAACAATATCAATAAATCTACAAAAGTAAACATGACCAACTGTCCACAGATATGCCGCTACCAATTCCCAAATCCAGCGCGTCCTAAATCCAGTTACACACAGTTGTATTCGAAACATGCATTTCGCACCAACGGCACACGTAATTCCGAGTTAACCGACTGATTAAGTGCACCAATTGTGCGACAAATTGCACGCATCCGTCGAAAACATGAGATTACCGCCATTGTCTTGGTGCAAACGGTCGATTGTAATCCGATGAGTAATCGACTTTAAACTTTTATGAGGAGTGTTTGGTGCGTCAAGCCTTAGTCATAATAATACGCATTAACACAACGAAAGAAATGGAAAGGAATGTGAATCATAAAGGGTCATATCTAGAGAGATGAATTTGGGCATGTTTACAGCATTCATTTGACCCCAATCTATTTAAGTCGCGAGATAATAGGCTTCTTTTGGGTTAGCTCGTTCCATCAGCGACCTCATCTCTGTCCTCAGGACTAGATTGAGGTCAAGAGTAAACCAATAAAGATTTTAATAAAATCCTCAAACTTTACCAAAAATTGTTGTATATCATCGTAGGAAAAAGGGTTATAACAAGAAAATTTATTTCGATTCATTTATTTCGATTAGGCTTGTCAGATATCTTTAGGTACATTCACATTTGACTGCCTTGTAGCGCTAATGCTGAGCACGAGGTCTTGTGTTCGATTCTCTTGTCGGACAAAGTATTATTAAGCTTTTCCATTAAGAATTGCTCAGTAGCAGCCCTGAGTAAGGATGTAAGTCTGATCGAAAGCAACAGACTCGCTCGTATTATCATAACTGGCGCGATGCGGATACATCTCTGCTTAATTCTTAGGGGATTACAAGCGTAATGTTCATCATCTTCATCATTTTCCTGCCCATATCCCAACTTATTTGGTGTCGGAGCAGCATGTCTTCTTCTTCCATACCTCTCTATTACTCGTCATCTCATCAGACACTTCCTTCCTTCCCATATCGTATCCACGTTACGTTATGTTTTTTTAATTACAGAGGGCTTCCTAACGACCTGTTCCTTCGACTACTTCACGGACGACCAGGACACGAAGGTGTTCGTGGCCGCCATCTTCGTGTGGAGCTACGCCATCCCCATGGTGCTCATCTGCTATTTCTACTCGCAGCTGTTTGGCGCTGTAAGTTGTATCATCCTCTTTCTAAGCCTCATCTAGATGGATTGATGGCCTTTAAAAAGTCGCCCAGTAAGACTGGATGTGGGAAACGGTGGGGGGTTTTGCACGTCTCTTTCTTAGAAGGCGTGGTGATGAAGCTGTTCTACTAACTGATAGGTAACTGTTCTATCTAGAGAGCTTTGAGTTTCTTGGAAAAATAAATTCCTTGAAAGAGGTTGTTTTGTCAATAGCGTTGATAAAAATAAGCACTTGTGAAAATATGAAACAACTATCTTCAGGAATCTGTTCGTTCTTTGTTTTCGGCTCCTGAAATAAGACAGAGATGCGAAGATAGTATGAAGTAGTAACATATTATATTTACCTGAGAGAATCTAAGCATATAAAATACACAAAACAAAATGTGGTATAACTCGCCAGTTTTACGCCGTCAAGAGAAACAGATTGCGTCAAACTTTAAGCATATATTCACCTTATTATGTTAATTACGATCCCCGGTGTTCTTGAGTGAAAAGCTACGTAATTTTGCGCAGCTGATGTCATAGATTTATATTGTTAGACGTGCCCTCTAAAAGTATTAACGCTGACATGAGATTCAGAACAAGCGAGGAACACCGAGGATAGACGAGTGGGAGTGCTACTACTGTCATACTGTCATCACAGTCACCATTAGACACCAAAAGAGCTAGCATATCCCGCATTAAACGATATACACGATTTTCACTACGAGAGAGCGCGACAACACTATTGAAATGTCATTGTCAACGAAACGAGCATGTGATCAGTCTTTGGCGCGTGAGACTAGTCTAAAGATTTAAATCTTTGGCTTGTGTTAGGTTTCAAGGTTAAAACTAGACTAATTAGGCAAGTTAAGGAGCCAAGTGCTCCTAAGTGAGCCTAACCGAGACCTAACGAACCTAGTTTCAACCTAGTTAGGTCTCAAGTGATGAAAGTGGACGTGCGTGTGAAAAGATGCCTTGTGATTAAGGTTTCCATTCGTCTGGATTTGTCCGGTTTTTTGGCTCCTCGTCTGGACTTTGTCCGGCTTTAACATAAATGGAGTTTTCGATGTACGTACACGTAACATATAACGGGAGATTTTTTAGACTAAAAAGTTTAAATTACCTACTTGTGAGGCTTGCCTTCCAAGACAATTTTAAAAACTGTAAAACTGTAATAAAATTATAAAAATAAATACACTTTAATTTTTCCCAGAAATTATACGTTTAGTAGGTACCCGCATTTTATGAAGAACATAGTTAGAAAAAAAGCACAACATTTCACAAAAACTTACATAACAAGTTTTTAATGTTCTTTTGAATCTGTAATGTTTGTCATATTTCAAAGATGTGACTTAAATTAACTTTTGTGAAAAGAAACTTTTTCGATTGGGTTTGTATTAAAAAAGTTAGGAGAGCTATTACTCTGAACCATTAAGTACATTCTTAACAAACATGTTTTGTTTGAAAGTCACACAATAATCAAACAATTTTATAAACATGCAAAAAAAATAACATCGAATTGTAAATTTCTTCTCGGATAAAGTTTTCAACCTTATTACATAGGGCATAAGAGCGAAAAGTGGCAGATCTTTAGTGAACTCAGTAGTACCTACGTATCTCGTAATTATTTTAATAAATTTCATAATACAAAATAAATTAAATGAGATTTTTGGACTCATACATACTGCCACAGACAGTTAGGTTTGGTATTTCTGAAGAATATCCCATCTTTTTATTATTATTTTCATGTTGCAACATTCAGAATCAGAATCAGATCTTTATTTGCTTTGAATGTAGGTACAGGTATAAGATGTTGTACATAAATTAAGAGATCGGCTACAGTCTTCCTTACGGCGTGCAAATTGTTACTTAATTAAAATATTAATAAAATCAAAATAATGTCAACAAAACAACAGAAATTAAAGTGAAGTCAATTCATAATATCAGGTACATAAGTCTTACATGGTCAAATTTGCAATTAAAAACAATCATAATCTGGATAAATTCATATCATTTAAAAAGTCCTTCACTGAGTAGTAACAAGTTCTTGTATTGGGATCTCAAGGGGCCATTGCGTGTCCTTATATTGGCCAGTGACGGGAACTCGAACTAGTTTAATTTGTTTTTACAAAAATTGCCACCTCCAATATGTACAAACATGGAAAAGTCATTATCCTCAGAGACCGAAACACAGGTTCACAGCAGTCTGTGCTTAAGGTTTGACATAGATCTAATACACCGTTTCTGGGCCTTAAAAATCTCCTCCCTCTCACTACAGTTACCCCAAAATTTAGAGGCAGCATTTAGAGGTAGGTACTGTACTAAAACACTTTAAAACCCTTGACAGCACTTTGCGGTCCATTTTAAATTAAGCCTTTCATTAAGGAAACGATGTTATATCATTAAAACGCATTAAAATATTCAGACAGAATTATCGCACGAATTTAGTTAATTCTTTGTCAAGTTTATCAAGTAACTTCTTAATGGATTTTAATTCTAAACAAGTAACTTATTTTAAATGAAACAATATGTTATACATTTATAAATTAAAATAACATAAAGTACTTCTACTTACATAACTAACTTAACAATAAACTAAAAAAATGGCGTAAAAAAACGCCTCAACGCTGTCAATGGGGGCTATCGCGTGTGAATTCGCCGCTAGCGGCGCTAGTGTAGCGCGAGGCCACCAAAATGTCAGATTTCATAGAAAGTTCACGCGTTGAGTGCTTTTTATCACGTTTTTTTACTAATATTCACGATTGTGGTCTAGATTGAGCTATTCCTGATAAATTATGACTTGAAGATTTTAATTAGCAACTTAGGATCATATTTATTAGTACTCAGAGGTAAAATGATTTTTAAATATTTCATGCTTGCTAATTTTAGGAAGAATATTGTAAATAAATGTATCTGCAGTTACACGTAACTCACTCGCTCGCTCACTCACTCGTCGTCTATGTTGTTATACGTAATAAAATAATCATAATTATGAAGTTATTGGCATAACCTTGCGCGACAGTGGCGCCATCTGGTGAGCTCAAAAACGATAGCCCTCATTGGTAATGCTCCCAAGAGACTGGCGACGTTGCCACGTTGTGTGGTCTTCTCAATTAAATATCAAACATAAGCATAGCATAATCAGCCTATAATGTTCCCACTGCTGGGACACACGGCCTCCTCACTATGAGAGGGAATGGTCTAAAATCCACCACGCGGGCCCAGTGCGGGTTGGTAGATGTCATATGTATATCAAACAATAAACAATAATTAATAATGACAAAGTAGATAGAAGATTTGCAAACATAACTGTGTATTAATATTTTTCAACTATAAATAATCACTGAACATTCTCAAACACAATCTAACCCCAATCTAACCCTAAAATGAATCACTCAAAAACTTGTATTAATTTCCGTCCGCAAACTAGATAGGCTCGGCGTTCGGCCACAAAAGGCCGAAAGATCTTATGTTCTATTTAATTCAGCCTGACCCTAATACCGGCCGTGATTATTACCACAGATACATTTCGATTCAATTAACCTATTTATATGAAGGGATCATAGCCGTTTTGTTCTAAGGTCTTATTAGCCGATCATGGAATCTTGGATTGAAGGAAAACAATATCAGTTTCCTGTCATTGTATTGTTAGGGAGCGAACAGACTAGTGTCTAGAGAAACTTGGGTGATTAATTGTAAACGTGGATGTAGTAACTGAAAACTACAAGTATCTACAGCTAAGTACTTACCTTTATGGTACGATAGTCTTAAAAAATAATAATCTGGCTGAAACCTTAATCCAGTACTACGTCTATAATGGAAACGGACCCATTTTTTGAAAAGGCTGGCCATATTCTCATGCATGATATATATGTAGGTGACAAAAAATAAATAAAAAGGTAGGTACCTACTATTTCCTCTAAATCTAATATTATGGATAAAATTGGTCTTACGGCTTTACTTTTTTGTTGGATAAAATAAGAACACTTTTGCCGAAATGATACAGCAATTCCAAATATAACCAAAGCAAGGCTGGTTGATCTCGTCACTTCTTTACTTCGAAATCGGCTTACCACGTACTCAAGCGTAATAAGATTTGCCTTGTGAGGTAATCTCCGCCAAATACACCAATGAATAACATCAAAATCCGATCACATTTTTGCCATTTCAGACGAAAAAATCTCGTTCAAGTTGGTAATTTTATTTTAAACGGTATCAAACACAATACATATAATATTACTAAAAGTAAAAAGCTGTTTTATACTCAGCTAAAATGAGTTTTGGTATTAGTTTAAGTTTATTTCCCAAGACTGGATTAAAAAATATCTGACACGTTGGGTTGTAAAACTTACGCATCTTAGCTTATAGTTAACCTACGCCAATCATTGTAAGTAAATATCAGCTCGAAAACTACACTAATTTGATACCTCAAATATTTCAACAAACATTTTCCCCCTCTTCAAGAACCCTAAACAAATAATAACATTTTGCCGCAGCCCCAAAAACCCTAACAATCAATTTTTCTTCAATAAAACTTGAACACAATAACAGAAAATAACATTCATTCGCGCGTAACCTCGACACGGCACTCGTAAACTACGTTCAGACAAAAAATGTCGAATCACTAAAGTTCCAACGAGGAGCGAAAATTGTTTGTTAAGTTCGTCACATCGAATTGTTTCGGATAAACTCGGTCTCGGCGAAGTTTCCCATCACTAGAACAGGCGAAATTAAATTCGGATTCGAGTTCTATCGCGGTTTGAGTGCAAACAGTTTGAATTAAATAGTATATAGGTCGGGGAATGTATTTCGACTTATAAGTAAAGTTCATAGATCTTTCTGTTCTACAGTCCGCGTTAGGCAAAGGATACTTCACGTAATTATTAATTTTACACAAACCCAAGTTCCTCCGCAGCTTGATTAAATTAACGTGCAGCGGGTAATCGGTTAAGATTTCGATCAACGTTTTTTACAGATTAGTTACCGGCAGCGCTCCTTGCGTTTTCCGATAAATAGCTATTAAGTGAACATAGTACATAGTACATAGTTATTTACTTTGAGATTCTAAATTAAACCGGGTTTTAAATTACTGTTAGTCATGTTGTTTAAGTCAACCGTACCTGGTACCACAAAGCTTTTGAGAATGTTGTATTTTTTTTTTATCAAAACCATACCTTTTTTCAAAATATATGAAGGTGCCTATGTTGGACAGAGAAAAGGATTACTTGACTTTACTTCGCATTAATAGCTTATGCTATACTAAATGTAATAAATAAATAAATGTTTTAACTACCGATGATAGACCATAGATCATCGTAAAATAGATTGCTAGTCGGGTAAAAGTTAAATGACACAAATGATATGAAATCTAACTAATTACTTCATCACCACTTTGAAATAGCAGTCTGCCACGTCATGATTAAATCAACAGTTGAACAAAAAAGGAGCCATGTTTCTTTTTTCAATTCAAAATCGTCGACGGTCGAAAAACGCTATTTAACAAGACTGATAATTAAAAGTCTGATTGTTCAGTTTTTTTTTCTCGTTTTCCCTACGAGGAAAATTGGACGGAAACGCTTTCGTTCGTCCAAAATTGAAAAATTCGGATACTGCTGAACCGTTCTTTATTTGCTTCCTATTTTTAAATTGTATATTTTAGCTGTACTGTTATTAACTGGGCGATAATTGTTAAATAACGCAAAATTAAAATCGAGCTTCTAAATTGTAACGGGTTCTCAGAATTTGAAAACGAATGTTCTCTTTTGTAAGCTTTTTTACCCGACTACAGCGAAGCAAAAAGGAAGGGTTATTAGTAGATACGTTTAAATACCACGAACCACGTAGACATTCGAAGTAACAATTTACCTAATTCTTCTTAATAAGAAACGTTCGCGAGCAGCATTTCATTTTCGCAAAGCATCTCGTAAAGATATTATATTATACTTTTTATATTTCGTATGTAAATTAAGTAGTTATAAAAATCTCTAAATACCATCACGAATTGCAGTAGACACAAATATAAGGATTTACTACAGGATAAAAGTTCCTCTCCAATTCCGCTTATTTAAGCCGGAAAGTTACATAATAAATGAGAATTATTTCAGAACGATTCGATTCAAGAATTCTTTGAGTAACAATTTAAGCAGAAAATTCGCAAGTTTTCCTTGAAAATGGGGAAGAAGCATTATTTTTGTTTGAACCAATGCACAAATTCCCGGTCTGGGTTAGTGAGGGGCGCATTTATAATGCTCGATTCGACTAATTACATTAGTGTCGACAGTATTCGATTAATTAATTGAAAATAGTTTCTTGTCTAGGTCATTAAACAAGTACATAGTTTCAATATAGGATAGCCTGATATGTCGGTTGTTTACGACACTAATGAGATAATTCGAAAAATAAGAAATACAGCATTTTTTTTTAAGTTAGACTTAAAATATATTCATTGTTTTGCCAATATTTTTTTGCATGAAACCTCTTAGCAAAATATGAAAGGTATATTTTACGTATTTCGTTACCTCATTTAATACTTACTTTCGGTAATTTTTATATAAACTATAAACAACATCGAAAAATCTTTTTTTTTTAGTTATAATTTATAACATCCTACACACAAAACTGTCACGGGATATCTTCCGTTCGTCCGAAATATCGGGAGCTCAAAATAAAAGACAATCACAGAAGATATCCCGTAAGTTTATGTGATTTGTAACGCTTCGGCCGTCAAGGAAACCGGGGTTTCGTAACTGGAAGTTAAAAACAGTGTTTATAACATCCTTGTCGCAAACTAGCGATATGTAGCTCAAAATATTACCTACAGTTATAAAGTATTATTTGTTTACTAGTAACAATGAGTGAGCCCCCAACTAAAGCTTGTTCCGTCATGCTTCATTCATTCTATGATTTAATTTTGAGCATAATAGCGTGTGTTTATAATCGTATTTAATTAATTAAGTACCAAGTAGACGCAATCAAAGGATTTGACAACTAGCACAAGATCGATTTGAAAATAAAAACTAACTGCATTTCGAATCATTCGATTAGAACAGTCGATTAATTCATCGGAGGGCGCACCAATTGTTCATTCGAATAGAAATTCTTACTACCGATTCGATTGTCGAAACATTTCGGTGTCCCGCAACGCTAATCTTCGTCGGAATGGGAGAGGAATGTTATAAAAGAAAAAAATAAACTGTTGTTCCTTGTGTAATGAAAGTCGAATATAGCGTGAACGTAAACTTATAGAATTCCATGCTATTGTTTTGTTAACACAGGCACATGATCAGCCGGAGCTGCGCGACTGTTCGAAAGAGATACCGTGGCCCCGGAACACAAAGGGCGATGAAGAAACATGGATGGGTTTTAGTCAGTAGAAGTCTGACACTCCCTCCTGCTCCGCTCAGAGCGGGAGGAGTTATTTGATGATTACCCATCAGAAAAAAAAAGGCACATGATCAGCATCGTGTAGAAAAACCCTGATATTCTTCTATCGACTGTTATGAGAATAAAATGCTAAACTACTTTTGAGACTACGTCAAGAGCGACTGCTGAGCATGGGGTCCTGGGTTCGATTCCCAGGTCGGACAAAGTTTTATTGGGGTCTTCCATCAGGATAAATATCAGTAGCAGCCATGGAGTCTGGATTTGTGCCCTGTTTATGGCAATAGGCTCGCCCCTATTACATGGAACTTAAACACAACTGGCGAAATGTGGGTACACCTCTGCCTAACCCTTCGTGGATTATAGGCGTGATGTCTTTTGAGAATAAAATCTACATCGATATTTCTAATAATTCTTCCAATACATCTTAAAATCATTACCTTTTTAAATCGCGAAGGATTACTCCTAAATTAATTCATTTCAAATGTCTAAGTGGATAACAAGCTTGACAGAGCGTCTCCTTAGCCTGGGGCTATGCGGGAAACGAGAAAAAAGGAAATAATTCGAATTATACGAACGTAAATAGAATCTTTGAAATATTACAGGTGTTAAGTTTGGTCAGCAACGGAGGTCAGTTAACATCATCTATGGTTAACATGTTTGTTTAACCTTTCGTATGCCGAGTATATAGACACAATTAAAAACCTATTGTGTCTCGTGTAGATCTACGTTCCGGCACACGAAGGGTTAAGTGACAATCGAGCCTTATTGTTGACTATACCAACATGCTTTTGGGGAATTTTCATTAAAGTTACCTGTCAAATGAAACGTACTGTACCAATATCGACATTTGCGAAAACGGTTCCAAAAAAAAAAAAAAACAACAATGAATTTGAAAGACAGCTTAACATTCCCTACTCCCGAACTAGCTAAAACAACCTTTTCACAAGAACCATCAATACAAAGTTGGTGACACCTTCACATTATTTGAAAACTCTCTAAAGACTTAAGCCCACAGCAGACATAAGCACTTCAACAGATCATCACCACTTCACCTCATCTTTACCATCTGGTTCCGATCCCAGCGAAGCCGTTACGGTGCTTATAAATTTACAGTATACTAGCTGTTGCGGTTCGCTCGCGTTTTGGTCAGAAATTATCCCACGGGCACGTTGTAAATATACCCTATGGCACTCGGGGATAATGTAGCTTCTTATTAGTGAAAGAATTTTCAAAATCGGTTCAGTAGATCCAGAGATTACCTACCCCCTACAGCCTTACAAACTATACCTCTTTATAATCTATACTAATACTAATATTATAAAGCTGAAGAGTTTGTTTGTTTGTTTGTTTGTTTGTTTGTTTGAACGCGGTACTCTCAGGAACTACTGGTTCGAAGTGAAAAATTCTTTTTGTGTTGGTTAGCCTATTTATCGAGGAAGGCTATAGGCTATATATCATCACGCTACAACCAATAGGAGCGGAGCATCAATGACAAATGTTGCAAAAACGGGGAAAAAATATTCTCTTTGATAGCTTTCGTTGCGTGCGCTGCGTAAACGGTTAAAGTTGCACAAATATAATGTAGCAGGGAATTATTCCTCTTAAAAAGGTCTCAAAAAAAGTCCGCGACGGCACATGCCTATCTTTTAAGGTTGACTCACAATAACCATTTTTATGATTTTAAAATTTGGTCAAAATTAATGTTTTATTTGCGAAGGTGTTTTTACCGACATAGTATTAATCCTTATCAAAATAAATATGTTAGTCATCTTTAGCATTCAATTGTGACCAAAATTGCCCTTTACAGTATTCAATTTAGATGAATATCTTAGGAGATATCACAGTTTTAAAATAACTCCTCATCAAAATAATGACCCGCGCGCGCTGCGAGGCGGGTGTTCATGTTGTTGGGAAAACCAATGTGATTAGATTCAATGCACAAATATTGTGGGGAACTTAGAGAAGGTTTTAGTTTTTGTTTCATGCTGTAATCAGTGCTCTCTATCAAAAGATTTATAAATTTAAAGTGTTCAAGAAGAACTTACCATCATTGTGTAAGATACATGCAACGACATCTATTGCACCAAAATGGTACTAATTAATAAAAATGTGCTCACAAGATAACTTTTAAATCGGGTCTGAGAGCAAAAAGTACTCTAGATTAGTCTACATGACGCTATAACCCTGTAGAGTGTGTGTTCGATCGCTTTACATGCATTATATTTTAACGGTTAAATTTCGTGCTCGATAGATGGCGCTATTAATTTCACTCCATTTTCTGAGTCGCGGTGTTAAGTTTTCCGTGAAAGAATGATCCTCGCCCGTGTCAAATGTCTGAAGCTTGGTTTATTAACCAACGAAACAAAAAGAGGAGGTTCTCAATTCGACGCGTCTATATTTTTTTATTTTATGTATGACCTGACCACGCATAACTTTTTACAGAGAAGTCCGATATACATGATCTTTTGTTTTTTAAATTGAGAAATCATGTTTGGGCTCATTTCCTGCACCTTGATGAGAACTTTAGATCTAGCTGGAGTATGACGTCATCGAAGGTCTGACGATGGAGACGGAAGGCACTTGCAAGAGGTCCTCAAGAGTTTGCAGCAACAATAACGTGTTTGGGCTCAATTCATGCACCTTGATGAGAACTATAGGCCTTGCTGAAGTATGACTGTCATCGACGGTCAAACGATAGAGACAAATGGCAGTTGCAAGCGGTCCTAAACAGTTTGCAGCAGGTATAATGTTATTGGGCTCATTTCATTCACTTTGATGAAAACTTTAAACCATACTGAGTTGTCAGTATGACTTTCATCGAATGTCTGACGATGGAGAAGGAAAGCAGTTGCAAGTGGTCCTCAAGAGTTTACAGCATCTATATCGTGTCTGGGCTCATTTCATGCACCTTGATGAGAACTTTAGACCTAGCTGGAGTATGACTGTCATCGAAGGTCTGACGATGGAGAGGGAAGGTAGTTGCAAGAGGTCCTCAAGAGTTTACAGCATCTATATCGTGTTTCGGCTGATTTCATGCACCTTGATGAGAACTTTAGACCTGCCTGGAGTATGTCTATCATCAAAGGTCTGACGATGGAGACGGAAGGCAGTTGCAAGAGGTCCGCAACAGTTTACAGCAGTTTTATCGTATCTCGGCCCATTTCAAGAACTTTGATGAGAACTTTCGTTCTAGCTGGTGTATGATTGTCATCGAGTGTCTAAAGATGAAGACGTAAGGCTGTCGAGGGTCGCGGGCCTGTGGACAGTGAGTAATGGGCTAGCTCGCCATCCGTCCGTCTTATGACGACAGGCCGTGGTGACGGCGTGTTCGTGTTCCACACGCGCCTCAAAGAGATGTCAGCAAACGGGAAGGGATCCGAGAGGAGCGAGGCCTGCCGGAGTTGCGGGACTGTTCGAAAGAGATACCGCGGCCCTGGAACGCAAAGGGCAACAGAAGAAACGTGGGTGGATTTTAGTCAGTACAAGTCTGACAATCCCTTCCGCTCCGTCCAGAGTGGGAGGGGTCATTTGATGATTATCCATCGGTAATAGTATATAATAGGGATTTACTCCTTTTGAGAGCTTCCGTTGTGCGTGAACGGTTAAAGTTACGCAATTATCATGTATGTCGGAATTGTCCCTCTTAAAAAGCTCTAAAAAAATATCCACAATGGCCATATGTCTAACTTTTAAGGTTGACGCACACTCTCTCTAACCTCTCTTTCTTTTATGTACGCACGCACGCAGACGAAGTTGCGCGGGTCAGCTAGTATTAGTATATGTAGATTTATAGATTATTTCATAAAAAGAATCCCGAACGGATCAAGTTGAGGCGAAGCTGGTCCGGAGCAGTTCATAACCTGAAACCTTTTACTTCTCAGGTTCGTCTCCACGAGCGCATGCTCTCAGACCAAGCCAAGAAGATGAACGTCAAGTCCCTAACCGCCAACAAAGACGATGCCAGCCGCAGTGTTGAGATCAGGATCGCTAAAGTAGCCTTCACCATCTTTTTCCTCTTCGTCTGCGCGTGGACGCCTTACGCTTTCGTCACCATGACTGGCGCTTATGGCGATAGGTAAGTGATAAGACGTCAAAATGGTGAAGGAAACGGACATGTCCTAGAACGAAAAATTCGATTCGCAGTAGGGTACGTTATAACGTGGAAACCGCGAACTAAATTAAAGTTATCAAAAAAAAAAAAACACAGCGTGATGTCGTTCTGTCGTGGATCTGCGTTCCTGCAGTATAACGCGATTGTGTATCCAAAGGTTAAGCATGAGTGTTAAGAGGATATCTTGGCTGGTGATATTACCTACTTTACTACCAGCCTGTCGGTAACTGAGTATCCATCCAGGAGAAATATCCCATGGACAGTAAGCAATACCTACGAGGAACGACCAACGCTTAAAGTCCAGAGTTCATATATTAAAAAGAAGTGGCAATCAGAGCATCTTTCAGAGCGATTCATTTTGTCTAGGCCCTCAGGCTTTTTGACATCGACAGTTGGTAATGTCCACAATTTTAAGCCACTACGTGAAAATTTGTGAAATATAAAGCAAGAATACTTTGTGATGAAAAAGAAAACAGAATAGGACTTAACAAGTTGCGTAGGAGTCTACCCTTGTTGTTTTATTTGATAGATGTTTGAGGGCAAAAAGGTAAATTTGACTTGTATAACAATAAATACGCTTAGATTCGCTCATCTCTCTTCTGAAAATCGCTCTAGGACTTAAATATTTGCGTAGGCTAATATTAGAAAATACCAAACGTGGTAAAGGCACCAAAAAGCATTTCATATAACGTTTTAAATGAACACCTCCCTATTCTTGAAATTGTTAACAGTCCTTCGGTAATTAATCTTATAAATCTTGGGATTCGAAGGCGATCGAACTTAAATTATGGAGTTTTTTGGGAGACTTATCTTCCTTCCGCAATTACTTAAATTTCAAGAATACGAAGATTTAGGAACAATGGAAACCATATTACAAAAACTTTTTTGAAAATCTTGCTCACAGGAGTCTCCTCACTCCCGTTACTACGATGATTCCTGCCGTCTGCTGCAAAGTAGTGTCCTGCATAGACCCATGGGTGTATGCTATTAATCATCCCAGATACAGGTCAGTATGCGTCAGATAATTTTGAATAAGACTGCAATAAATTACCTCTAGTTTATAAATGTGTTCGTCCTTATCACTCTACGCAGACAGTTAATCCCATTCAAACCTATAATCATCAGTTTGATCCTCCCTTTTTGAGACAATACGAGCTCCTCTTGCATATCATGTGACAAAAACCTCACTGCAATTTATCCAACATTATCATGAGCTCTGCTCTTATTCACTGCAGGGCGGAACTCCAGAAGCGTCTCCCATGGATGGGAGTTCGCGAAGCGGACCCTGACTCCGTGTCTACCACCACCAGCGTCGCCACTGCGCAGTCTACTGCCCAACACGCTGCTGAAGCCTAAACAACCACAGAAATACCTACAGCTCCTGCTACAATGAGAATTTGATAGACGCCATCTTTGATTCAGAACGTTGTAGAATATTTTTAAAAGTGACAGTTGATTCCTTTACCCGTAAGATTTTTGAAGTTTGATGTTGCTTTTGTTTGCGCAATATTGATTACGATGCATGGAAATGCATATTAATTATAATTTAATTGCTACATCATCTACTGAATGACACCGAAGTACAATAATAATAATTTAAAGGCATTTAATTGTAAGTACGTATTATATTTTAATGTTGGTAACATTAAGCATAAAATCGTGTCATTCTAGAACATTTCAAACATGGAGACATTACACACGATCTCGTTAGTACCAATGAACTCCAGAAACTCAACAATGTTCTATTCCTGTGACTATAAACAAACAAGGCTCGTCCGCCCACGCCGCCTGTCTCTTAAAATTAGATTATTACCAAAAACATTTCCTATTAGACTACAAAATAACTTGAGCTTTCAAATCCATCTTGTGATGAAGAAAAAGTTTTTAGCAATTTTCGGCATAATAACTGTCAAAGAAATCCTAAAAATATTTCGCCAAAAGGCTGACAATCCCGTTTTAAATAATCCTACAAAAGAGTACCTACCGTTCAATTCAGGACTTGCGTGTTACCTTTGATACTTGTCCAAAATACAGTTTTCCTATAACATAATAGGGACTCTCCTTTGTTAAAGTTAAATGGCCCACTTATTAGACACACTCAGGCGTCAAGTTGAGTGGGTAGTGGACGTATTCTGGGAGTTGGCAGCCTAGTTGGGTCCCACTATCTACCATCTCCTGACTGATTTACCACTCAATTTGTCAACTTAGGCTATACATAGCCCATAAGAGGCTACAATAGGACAGAAATAGAGCCACAGTGTTGATCTCGGTCGCTACATAATAACGAATACTGTACTATATAATTCTGTTACTTAACTTAATCGTTGATATTTTACAGAAGTACTTAACTTAGTAATTTAATGACTTTCGTTTAAGTTATTGCGTAAAGCTTTGATGTTTTAAATGCCTAAGATATCTTTGTAAAACAACAAATACTCATTGTACCAAGTTTTGTACCAACTTTTAAAATAACGACACAAGCAAGTCTATGGTTCAACGAGTATGCAAGAAAAATATTTTTTTACGAAGCAAAATATGAAAATGTAAAAAAAAATACGGACCGACCCCGACGACCAAGCTGATTTTATGAGCAAATAAAGTTATAATGCAACTGACGAGTTCGTTTTATTTTGTTGTAAAAGTATTTATCCCTTTGTAGAAAAATTGTGAACGAGGTCAGAGGGATCATTAGGGTCTGAAACAGTCGCAAAACTTTTGTTGATACTTATAATTTAACTCGTTTGTGGTCCTGGGGTAACATTACCTTAAATAGCTAGATAGGATAAGTACATTCTCAGATAACAACGTGAGACTCAGAGTAACCAAGTTACAATAATCCACGAACAAGCAAATAGCGCTGAGACGAAATAGTTGTTGATCGTAACGTGGTGTTTAGGGCATTCAAGGATGTCATTTACCATCGATGGCACTTGATAGTTAGCTTTCACACAACACGGGATATAATGGAGATGGAGATTAAAATTAGAATCTTAGTAATATGTAGGTACATACTTTTGAGAATCACACTCTTAATTTTTTGTATTTACTCAGAATTACACATTCCATCGGCAATCGGATTTGCTGAAATCAATGAAAAACTCCAGAGGCTGTAAAACAAAATACAACGAAACTCACGCCCTCATTAATCTCAACAGCAACAAAAAAGAATTTATGCAAACCAAACCACAAAAAAAAAGTATTTCATAACCAGAGACAAAAATGAAATAAAAAAACAAGAAGTAATGAGACGCGCAAAGCAGCTTACACTTGGTGCCCTTTTATCGGGCACTGAGGCCGCTACTAATGAACTGTGGGCCAAGATAGACAGTTTTATGGCTGCTTTCTCTTATAATACGATTCTTGTTTCATTCTCTTGATCCTCGAAAATAGCGGGAACGCTCATAGACACGGATCATGGAAATGAGTTGAGTGTGAATTTTAGTGTTCTCTGTTTGAAACGAAACATGCCGTAAGGAAAGTTTTGAGTATGAAATTCTGAATGGCAATAAGAGCAGGGCGAGACCAAAGGAAAAATTGGAAATATTGCATGTATTCTAATTTTGTTAGACAGGGGATGGCTTCTGAAATGACGGCCAATAGAAGTACATAAAAGAAGAAAAAAAACTTTCTGCGAAAACAAAACCGACTTCTAAAAAAAACATTAAAAAAGTCTAAAATAACTTTACTTTCGGAAGTCGGTGTCTTAGTTTGTATCTTTTTTGCCACCGACTTCCGAAAGTAAAGTAAAGTTTATTGAGGTCAGCTTCCAGTCTTACTGGATGCAGCTGAATACCAGTGTTTTACGTGGAACGACTGCCTATCTGACCTCCACAACCCAGTTAGTACGGGGTAATACGATACCCCTTGGTAAGACAGGTTGTCAGACTTTCATGCCACTGACTACCTGTAACGACTGTCAAAGACATACAAATGACGGCGGCTTAACGAGCTTTCCGAGGCACGGAGAAAACTCGGTTTGTACTGGATGGTCACCCATCCACAGACTGACCTTGGCAGCTCCTCTCAACCCAGAGTAAAAAATTGAATTCGCACATTTTTTCCAAAAAGTCGTTACGGCTGCTGGGGCTTACTTGCATTGCATGTAGCCTTCCTTTTTAACCGACTTCCAAAAGGAGGAGGTTATCAAGTCGTCTGTTTTTTTTTTTTGTGTTTATGTTCAGCGATATCTTCGCCAATTGTGAACCGATTTCGATGATTCTTTTTTTGTTTGGTAGAATATTGTTTCGCGGTGGTCCCATTTTAATTTGGTGAAGATCTGATGCTGATCTTCGCAGATATACGATGGAACTCTTCAAAAAGAGACGGCAAGTCTATCGTGATTGCTGCAATCGCTTGGATGTTTCTTGTTTATACAACATCATAACATAATATTACGCTTGTATGCTCTAGGGGGTACGCAGATGTGTACTGTACAACTTTGCGACATTTAGGTATGTTAAGTTCTATTTTATTGGGGATAAGCCTATTACCATGAAATGTATTGTTAGCGGTTCTCTAATGTTTCGCCAAAACTCTTTTGACAATATTTTAACCGACTTCAAACAAAATGAGGAGGTTCTACGTTTGACTGTGTGTCCCATATGTTCACCGATTTCTCCGCTAATTGTGGACCGATTGTCAAAATTCTTTTTTTATACGATTTTACTGAGGTAGTCCCGTTCTCACAAAGTTAGAATCTGATGATGGCATCCCAGGGAAATCGAGGGCAACCCTGACATTTTACAATGTTTTTCATATAGGTACTTTCTAACGATATTTGTACCTGATAATCATTATCTCATGTTGCTGAGCTGATGATAGAAGGTATAAGTCAGGATCTGATGCTGTTCTTCGGAGATATATAATGGAACCCTTCATTGAAAGACAGAAAATCTGTCGTGATTGCTGCAATCGCTTGGATGTTTATTTTTTACACAATATTAGAACATAACATAACGCCTGTATGCTCTGAGGGAATACGCAGATGTGTACAGTACACCCAGATTTCGACAGTTAGGTATGATAACGATATAGTTACATTTTATTGGGGATAAGCCTATTACCATGAAAGGAGTTGTTAACCATGTAAAATAAATGTATAGCAAATATTTGTGTAGAATATTTAAACTAAAAAAGGAAAAATAAAAAAACTATTTGCAAAAAATAAAACCGACTTCAAAAACAAAAAAACGTGGAAAAATAATTTTAGCTTGAGAAGTCGGTGGCAAAAATATTCAATCGAACAAACAAAAGTCACCGACTTCTGAAGCTAAAATTATTTTTCCACGTTTTTTTTGTTTTTGAAGTCGGTTTTATTTTTTGCAAAAAAGTTTTTTTATTATTGGTCATATCGCCCTATTTTCGACAATCTCAATCTACACATACGAACGTCGCGTCGGAATAGTTACGTAATTCTCCCGACATGTGGCAACCGGGCAGGGAATTTGTACTTTCGACTTTAAAATCGGCTTACAAGTCATTTTATGAAGTGGGAGCTCTCACGTTGTTTGTTTCAACGTAAACCAAGCTTTACGAAGTTGCGAGAAATCTTTAACAATCATAATAGGCTCTTGTCAATGTATTTTAGAAGTACTCCCGAGTTCACCGACGCCGATGATCTGCAACTTTTCACCCTTATGCCCTAAGTAGTAAGGTCGAAAATGGTCGACGTGAACTTGGAAGTACCTAGCAATGGAAAGTGGTTACTTATACCTACTTAGATAATATTACGCGCGTATTCTGACTGCATCTTTAATGAGCCTGAAGTCCTGGGGTTCTATTCTCAGGTCAGGCAACTGGCAAAGAGTTATTGGGTTATTCCACTAGGAATCTCCCAGTAACAGCCACTGAGTCTGGATGTTTTATTCAAACATTGCTAAATGAAGTATACAAAAAAAAACAACTCGACAAACCATTTTGATACCCAATCCAATAAAGGTAAATCGATCAATTAACTCGGCTATTCGAGTAGCGAGTTCGATTCATCACTGGCGATTTCAAACCGGCCGCGTCTGGTCGAAATGTTCGCACTTCGTTAACGATTAATTAAATTTCGACTCTCGATTTCAGCGATTAAACGTCGGTTAGACGGACGGTGTTTGGATGGTGAATGCGGCAGATTTTGTGGCCAATTAGAGGAGGATGTGATTTAAACCATTTGTGCAGGAATCTATAGGAAGATTAAAGTCAATGCAACTTAAATTTATTTTAAATATGTATTTATAAGCGTCACTCAGTAGATGAAATTGAAATTGTGCTGAATCCACCATAATCCCTGGTAAAACTTTGTGGCACGATGTCCTTTCCATCTTGTATAGTATTCTCAGCATTTTCTCTAAGGTAATGCTCGACCAAGGTACTTAAGTATCTGCCTTCAAGCGGCTCTTGCCCAACCTGGGGGGTCCAAACGCCTCCTGCCGGAGGCTCTACGCGGGGGTCGTGCGGTCCATGGCCCTTTACGGGGCCCCGGTGTGGGCGCGTTCTTTGAGGCGGCGAGCCGCCCATTATCTGAACGCGCCCCAAAGGGTGGTAGCCGTAAGGCTAATCCGGGGGTACCGCACGATCTCCGGCGAGGCGGCGAGCCTCCTTGCCGGATTGCCGCCATGGGATCTGGAGGCGATAGTCCTCGCGCGCCTGCACGAGTGGCGCGTGGAGGCACTACGCCGGGGGGAAACTCCGCTGCCGCGGCAAATTGTCGCTCAGCGGACAGACTTCCGGCGTGATCTCATGGCGACATGGAGAGAGCGACTGCCGCAACCCCGTGCAGGGCACGCCACTATAATGGCGGTAAGTCCCCTCTTTGAGGAGTGGCTGGAGAGGCGCTACGGCGCCCTCACCTTCCGCCTGACGCAGGTCCTCACCGGACATGGTTGTTTCGGGAGGTTCCTGCACCTAATCGGGCGGGAGGAAACGCCCGGGTGTCACCACTGCGAGGATCGACCGGAGGACACGGTGGAGCACACTGTGCAGGTCTGCTCCGCTTGGGCGGAGCAACGCCGTGTCCTCGTAGCGGCGATCGGCGGCGGCGACCTCTCGCGTCCGGCCCTGGTTCAATCCATGGTCCGGAGCGAGACGGAATGGGACGCCGTCACCTCCTTCTGCGAAGCAGTCATGCTAGCGAAGGAGGTGGCGGGACGTGAGAGGGAGAGAACCTCACGTCCCAGCCGCCGCGGGAGACGCACCGGGCGTCGGGGGCCACGTGGTGGCCCCCGGCCACCGTAGACGCGGGCCTGTGGACGGTGAGCTATGGGCTAGCTCGCCGTCCGTCCGTCTTATGACGACAGGCCGTGTCGACGGCGCGTTCGTGTTCCACGCGCGCCTCAAAGAGAGTCAGCAAACAGGAAGGGGTCCGTAAGGGCCGACGCCTGCCAGGGTTGCGGGACTGTTCGAAAGAGATACCGCGGCCCTGGAACACAAAGGGCAAAGGAAGGAACATGGATGGGTTTTAGTCAGTACAAGTCTGAAACTCCCTCCTGCTCAGCCCAGATCGGGAGGGGTCATTTGATGATTTCCCATCGATAAAAAAAATAAAAAAAAGGTACTTAAGTATTAACTTTGATTCAGCAAATAGGCCTCCAAAATTTTGAGATCTATGCAAATAAAATATAGGTAAAATTGAAGTGTCTATTTATAATTTAAAAATTACGGCTTTTTGCTGAATGCATATAAAAGTAAATACAGTATTTACAACATTTTTCGTTAACAATCTCCGAAACGGCTGGACCGATTTTGACGGGACTTTAATAGCAGCTGATGTTATGAGGAGTATTTTAGAAAAAGAATTAAGGGTCTCTACAAAAAAATGAAAACTCTTGAAAATGTTAACAGAATCCCATTCAATTAAGGAAGTAATATTTATAAAAGGAATAATTTCACGCGGACGAAGATCGCGGGCAACAGCTAGTAGGTAAATAAAACAGCAGTAGCACCTTATTTATTAGGTATCGGTCGGTAGTCAGTTTTATTTACTGGAAAACAAAAATGCCGATATTTTTGAGATGCCTGGAGCATTTCTAACGGAAAGAGGAATTTCAGGCATGTTTGCTAAATTGTAATTACGGGGCGCGACGCGGTGGGGTGAAGGGGTTGCTAGACGTCGCCATTTTATAGGACCTCCTATTTTCTTTCGAATTTAATAAGTAGATATTACTTATTTCACGGAATGTGAAAGATCTAGATTTTTCCTTTTACAACATAGACGACAGCAGTGGACGTCTTTCGGCTGAAATGATGATGATGATGGCAATAGGCTCGCCCCTATTACATTGGACTTAAACACACAACTGGCGAAATGTGAATGTACTATTAGGTACAGTCGCGGTCACTAATATGTATTAATACACCCGGAAAAATGATCGCATGACGGAAAGAACAAGTACCTTTCGGGTTCGTTCGTAACCTTCTAGTTACGGAGATATTGGGGGTCAAAGTTCCAACATTTTTACAAGTTTTTTTTTGTAAATACATGTTTTCAACGCAAGATTTTTACTGTAAACACCTCCACGACCCCCGTAATGTTTTGAGTGCGTTACATTGAGTCTTACCGTAAAACGTGATTTTTTAGCCAGCAATAATTTTTGCGTAAAGTTACTTGGTTTGATGTACATAATGCTTGCTTGACGGCTTCGTTAAGGGTCTTGGTACACCCAGTATACTATACAGTCCTCCTTACCGATTTCGGTAACGGCATCCCTTTCAAGCCATCATTTCCTTGCTGGCCAGACCGAACTATGTACCTACATACTTGTACACCTACTGTTGGCACAAAATTGAATGAAATGGACATGTAAACAAGGATAGTACGAAAAATAAACATTTCCCTTTCATATTGGTTCTTGTGTTTATTATGAAACCATACCTCATTTACTGAGAAGGAATTCAAGGAAACGCGATGTCTTCCTATTACATTGTAGATACAGGCAGCCCTTGTTTTAGTTTTGCCGTCAGTTCTTACTGGAAAACTAGGATTTTGCGTCATAAGTTATTATGGAAAATTATGTTAGGAATCATGAGAACTTTCTTGGCGCGCTAGGCTGTGTTTTCTGAAAGGATGATCATAATACATAATATGTAACTATCACGCTGTGAAACAAAAGGTACCTTAGGTACCGAAATATCAACAGCCATCGAACTACTTATAGGACATGGAATTTAACAATGGTATTAAAGCGCAAGTAGGCGATTTTGTTTAATTATCTCATCACCCATGCTCTCAGAACGGCAAACGAAAACAACCTGAGGAAATGTCCTAAAATCAAACATTCCAAGACATGTGAAATGCACCTATCCGCACTTGACCCGCAGCCGCACAGTGGATACAGCCTATCCCCTCACACAGTTGGCTTGTAACCAAGTGGGTACGTATTGGGTTGATTGTGCTGCCTTTCGAAACCGCGGGTGCTTGGAGCTTGCTACGAAAGCATCTTCCAGCCCTTGTCCCATGATACTTGGGGTTTACGCAACACGGGTTTTTCTTCAATTCTCCTCTGTCAACCGTCACGCTGTCATTCACTCCTTTATCTTTCATAGCATTCCTCACAAAATCCATCCATCGTTTCCTTAGTCTTCCTCTCCCTCTCCATCCATCAACATTTATATTCATCACTTGCGATTCGTCCCTCCTCATTGGCCCCCATCCTTTCGTCCCTCATACTTGGCATACTTACGAAAGGCAACAAGTTTATTGCCATGTTCATCAGAAGACTTCAAAAGACACGTGATCACCCTAATGCCAAACTAGTCTACTTCCCCATTAACGCCATCAACCACCCACCGTCACATACCACAGACAACAAAAACTTTACATGTAATCTCTTTGAGACTTCCAAACTCATTAGATGTTAGTCGTCTCGTCTCGGAGCTCGCTCGTCGCGGTCGCAACATAAATACGCGTTCCGAACAACAAACCACTTTGTTTGAGCAACGGCCATATACTCTATATGAATGACAGAAATACACCGAAGTATATGAACTTGGTACTTTGGTACTTATGTCTACTTTTGTACCCTGGTTGTGGTTTTATTTATGGGCGCTCAGATGTTTAGCTTTATGAGTGTTGGGCTTTTTGTACGGGGATGTAAATTGTTGAGGTAGATAGGTCTAAGTACAGTATGTAGTATTAGTTGCTAGCATGAGGTAGTATGTACTACTGGGAAACCAATGATATTGTACACTTACGACGTTTAAAATCTGTATCTAGTGGTGGCGAGTTTGGCGGCACGGTCGGCGCAGTTGCAGTGGCTGAGCGATTTGCTGCGTTGCGTGTCGCGGGTTCGATTCCCGCACAGAACATATATTTGTATGGCCTACAGGCAATGGTTCCGAGTCTGGCTGTTTGTGTTGTGAGTTTAAATGTTTGTAAATATAGCTATCATTTGAACAATTGCGCTTCAAATGTTATGTCGAGGATTATGATTTTCTTGACACGGACTAAAGACAAGTTGTCCCAATAGGTACGTTTTCGAGTCCTCACAATGCGCGCTAGTAACATATCGGCCTCATTTTATATATTACAGGGTGTAACAAGACCCTTAAAGAAGCCGTCCACCAAGCATTACGTACATCAAAATAAGTAACTGAACGCAAAAATTATTGCTGGGAAATGTAAGATTACAATGTCAGATTAAACACCTCCACTACCCCCTCATTATTCGATTAATCCATCAGCACAATCTTTTGAGTGTGTTACATTGAGTCCTTAAAATAAAAAAAGCAGTTTCCCAGCAATAATTTTTGCGTAGAGTTATATAATTATGTACTTAGTTTGATGTACCTACAGAACGCTTGATTGACAGCTTCGTGAATTATCCGTTAATACCCTGTATTAATCTACAGTCACTAAAGTCAAATTCAGTCAAAGTCAAAACTGCTACCTATTATTGTATAGTAACATAGGGTCAGGCATTATTCAAAGCAAAAGAACTAAAAAATACTGCTTCTCCAGCGCGCGTACTAATTGTATTAAAAAGTTTGCGGAGTTAGTTATTGACGAGGAAACAATGAAAAACCTGGCCAAGTGCGAGTCGAACACGCGCATGAATGGTTCCGTACCTACCATCGTAGTAGTTGAGCCCCCTTTAATTTATTTTTATTATTTTTTGTTATAGCTTTAATATAGGTTTTCCTGTAATCTTTGGACAAAGGACTATTTTTTCAAGTTTTGGAGTTAAGGGGTTAACTTTTTATATTAAAATATTAAAAAAAAAAAGAAAATGAGTTGCTCACAATAAATAATTAAAAAACATTTAATACAGGTAAGTAACACCCATTGCCACACATACATTGAGTAGACATCAATAACAACAATGAGCCCTTTCATTTGATATGTAACGCGATATAGATTACAAATCTTTTTTTTTTTAATAATATAAATAAATTACCTCCCATAAGTGGCCCCCCATGTTTAAAATTCATTAATTTACGTTACACGTCCGTCTTTGGGTCACCGACTTACATATGTTTACCAAAATTCAACTCAATCGGTCCAGTAGGTACCTAGTTTCGGACTAAATTGACTGGGATAGACAGACAGACAGACACGCGAGTGATCCTATAGGGGTTACGTTTTTTCCTTTTGAGGTGCGGATCTCTAATAACGATGCGATGGACTAACTTTTCCTGAGGTAAGTATTATTATAGTCCGTACCTAGCCAGACCTACCTAGATACAAACTTAAACAAAGAAGGTACCTAGCCTTAGGGCTCATTTACGGACACGCGGCGCCGCTCGCTTTAAATTCAAACATATGGAAATGTATGAGAGCGTTTACGGAGAAGCGATTTTACACGCGTTTGCTTGAAATGCAGCGTTGCCCGCAGCGGCGACCGCTGCGTAGCCCGCGGCGGCGAACGCGGCGGTGCCCGCAGCGGTACCCGCGGCGGCACGGCGCCTGCTGCTCCTCACGCACCGCACCACGCGCCGCGTCTCTGTAAACAACATCGTACATTGCCATATATTTGAGTTTGGGCGTGCGGTAACGCGGGCCGCTGCACGCGCCGCTTCTGCGTAAACGGAAAAAAACGCTCAACGCGCCTCGTTTTTGTAAATGAGCACATAAGCAGATATTATCTATCTTGGGAAATACGGATGCGCGATAATAAGATCAAATATTCAGCCACGAATATCATAGACGTCATTGCTATGGTTACAAAGTCGTAGATCACTATGCAATATAATATGTTAAAAAACCGACCCGAAAGAGGCATGTAGGTAGGTATACCAATGACATTTCCAAATAAAATAAGAAACATAAAATATTCCATGAAAGTAAAAATATTAATGAATTTTAAAATGCATGATTTTTGTCCCAAATTACCACCGTTTCCCTAAATTCTAACAAACTTTTAAAACGTGACAGCACCATCTTCGGCCTTAGTTTGTTCGATCGTCATTAAAATTGTTTATGTAAGACGTCACTACCCGAGAAGCGACCGTTCGCGCCAGTGTATATTGCCATAAAAACCTCATTTTATTTAATTTTCATCGGAATATTTGTTTTTAATTGTCCTCAAAAAGGATTACACAATTGATATAATTTAATCTCGATACCTCATAATACCCTCACGGAGGGGTTTCTTATTTATTTAACACTTCAAGCACAATTAGTACAGAGGTGGTCATAATGCCATAAGCATTTTCTACCAGTCAACCATGGGTGATGCAAGCAGTAAGTAGGTGGTAGGTGTCTATCTGAAAATAATTTAAATAAACTACAAGGATATACAAAATACTATAAATATATATCAAATACTATAAATACTAGAGATAGAAAATTTTACTCAAAAGAAATATTCCTTTATTTTTTAAAAGAAATAAAGCTTTTCGCAAACAAAGATTTTCGAAAATTCGCTTGCCACACTCGGAAATCGAACCTAGATCTTTGAATCCAGTTTTATTTCTTTTTAAAAATAAAGGAATGTTCTTTTGAGTAAAAATCTTCATCCAGTATTTAGAGTAGCTACCTTCCCTCCAGGTGGCATTGAAAAATTCCATCCTGTATGTCAAAATATAATATTAATGTAAATAGACATTTCCACGGCTAAACTGAAATAAAAAGACAAACAATGGGGAAAACATTACCGTTGAGACAAAACTGCCAGCTTCTTCCGAATGTTTTCGCGAACTTTTAGTTTAAAAGTTATACGATTGGTTGCCATCCTGATTTCCTGGGGAAGGGCATTCCACAGAGATATAGACTGGGTAAGGAATGATCGGTGAATGATGTCAGTGCGGTGAGAGGGACATTGAAGAACGCGGGCAACCACTTAAGAAGAGACCGGTGCTCGGAGACATGGTCATATTTACGCAGATTGAAAACGAATCGAATGCAGTTATTAGAAGACGGTCAAGTTTGTCTAGGAGATCCGCATTCAGGTCAAAGTAGCACACATCACCATAATCGATGATAGGAAAAATTAAGGACTGTAAAAGCATTGTTTTCGTATTTGAGGGTAAAAAGTTTCTCAACCGGTGCAGAGCCCGCAGCGAACCGGTAACTTGGTGGCTGACACGAGCAGCTTGAGTACGCCATTTCATAGTGCTATCGATTTGCAAGCCAAGATCCTTTACATAGGTGCTAAAAGAAACGGCCGCACCGTCGAAAAGAACTGGTGGCAAGGTCTGGTGGCCATTCCACTTGCTTAGACTGCGAGAACTCCCAATGATGATCACCTGACATTTATCAGGATTTACTGTTACACCAAATTTATCGGACCAGGTTTTTATTGCCATCAGGCTTAACTTGTCGATTAGATCTCGAATTTCGCCAACCCTCCCCTGCCAGTACAACTGCAAGTTATCGGCATACATATGATATGCACACTGAAGCTCAGAATTTAAGAGATAAATAAAAATAGAAAACAGAAGAGGAGAAAGAATACCGCCTTGAGGAACACCAGTTTCCAAATCACACCAACATGATGAGGAATTCCCAACATGAACTGACTGCTGGCGTTCCTGAAGGTAAGAGGAGAACCATTCCAGTGCGAGGGGTTTTTGTTATCTTATTGTATTATCTCATTTCACAAAAAAACTTTGACTAAATGCGACGGAGTACGGAACCCGAAAGAGAAAACGCACAAATCACAATGATAGGTGCATTACAAAGTGCGGCAATCCGCGTAATCTGTGGCGACGTTTGTTATATTTTTTAATTCGGAAACACGACGTTACAGAAGCGAAAATAATTTCTGATTTTCGAGTAAGTACCTAGCTAAATAAAGTTTTAATAATTATAGTTGCATTCCCTTGGTCACAGATAATATAATACTACCCTGGTTATCTGAACACAGAAGATAGGGTTGCACGTAACAGCAATTTTAGCTAAGTCTTCAGTTTGGGACCTGATAGGTGGCGCCCTGCGAAGCACTAGCGAGTCGCTAGTAACTATACATATGGAACGGTACATTTGGAATATAGTTTTAAAAATAATAGACAAAATATTTATTTAAAAATTTTATTCAAATCCGTAATCTGCCAGCACTGCGTCACTTAAAACGTATTTACAATAGTTTAGAACGCTAAGTACATGCGTGTATGGAATGTAGTTGAACTTTATTACCGGAAAATGAACTTTACGGCCTACAGACAAACGAACTAAACCTTTTTTAAACCACACTGTTTATCTGAGACAGGTCTCACTTCAGGAAACTGTACCACCTTTATAGCAGCATTACTTTAGTCTTTCTTCAGCGAGGGAAAGAGACAGAGCTATACAGAACGTCTATATCCATCTCCTTCGCGCACAGCAAAAACATTAAAATAATATTGCCATGAAAAGTGGTAGTAGGCCCCCAGGGTCATCTCTAAAAGCTACGTTGAAATTACACTGGCAAAATTCAAAATGTTAATTTAACAAATGCTTCGGTCAATTTAAATGCACGTCATTGTACGGTCATGCGACGCCAGTGTAACCAAACGTACATTATGTCAACAGGGCCTGTAACACCACATCAGTAGTAATACTCGCTTGAGTGTGAAAGAGATGCAGCTATACAGTAAATTGAACTCCGTCTCTTTCGCACACTGAAGTAAGATTTAAGTTAAAATCATATTTACATGAAAAGATCAACCTTTTCTTGCATCTTTTTCGCTTTGTGTCACTTAGAATTGCAACTCACTAAAGTGAGAGGTCCAATCGCACGTTACATTGCTTCCCATGCGAATGCTTGCGACCGGACTTCTCGCTCCACCAAATGACGCCGTTACGCGACAGAATTAGATAGAGACACTCGAAAACGCTGATCCGTGCGTGCAAATATGCTTTCATCTTAGAAAATATAGCTATATGAAGTCGTGGTAGGCCTCTGGTCATGATAAAAACACAGTATCTAGCCAATTCTATGAAAAAATCACTTACAATTATTCAATTAATAATAGAAATTCATACTAGCTTATTTACATTACCTAACTTCTACATCATTGAAAAATATTTTTAAAAACAACGTTTCCCGCCTTCATGTCAACTTTAATTATTGCTTTGACAAATAATTTATATCACAATTTATTACAAAATGTACTTTAAAGTGTATATGTATAATATATAAGGTTCATTTTGCATTCGAACTTTATTCATAGTATTTATTGTTTGTTTTTATGTATCTATGTCGCCGTATTGTGAACATTCGTTTAAAATACAATTAGAAAGTAAATGTACTGTTTTAATTTAACGATTTAAAAGTTTTAAACAATTTATATTATTGCTAAAGAATTTAGTATTGCTTAAAGAGGTCACAAAACATTTTGAAAGTTCACATAATGAAGGGAAACTAAATAAAGTAAAATATAATCTCGGGCAGTAATGTCTCATTGCAATAATATTAATTAATTGTTAGGATATTCCAAAAGAGAGTGATTAATAGTAGAAGAAGAGACAGTAAGTATTTAATTTTAAATTTTCTGTGCAATAAGTTAAGAACCGTTTTCATTTACACTATAAAACAACACTTAAACGAAAGCTTAAATACTATTCCACTGTTGAAAATCCAACTCAAACGACTGAGCCTAACATTGATAATCCAATATTCCGTTAGGCCTTCATTTAGGTATCGCTTAGTGTTCATGAAAACAAGTATAAATCTTCCTACCAAAACAAAAACCTAATATTACATTCTACTATTCAAAAAGCTTTTTAAATCGAAACAAAAACTTCTACTCGCTGTATCACAGCAAAAGAAATTTTAACTATTAAAACTACAAAACAAATTGATAAGTGTATATGAAAAAACAAAAAATACAAAAATCTACTCGCAATAAGCGTTCTATTAATATTCATTGATTATAAGTATAAAGCCGAATATTATGTGCAACAAAACATGTATCGCAACATGTTCCAAACAGTTTAATGTGTTGCAAACACAGTAAAACAATTCTACAACATTAAAGTCTATGGGGAGTATTGCATTACATGTTGCGTTCCATATTGTGTTGCAAATAATGTAGTACGCAGCTCAACAGTGTATCTGCATCTAATACTCTGAATAGAAGTTAAAATCTATTTACTTCAAAAAGAGATAATAAACTGGAGACAACACAGACATCAACAGATTCTTCATTATAAAATAATCAATACATTATATATTCGTCACTGAAGTGACGCTAAGTACACACATTTTGGTTACAATTGCAAAATCGAAATAAAATACGAAAGAAAATTTGATTTTCGCGGTCTTGCAGTCTTTTGACATTGAAATTTATGCCCGTTGTAATAAGGTTGGCGTCTGATTATTACCGGTAAAAATGTATGGACTGCAAGAGAAGTCATTGGAAAACTGATAGAATTGTTGAGACAAAATGTAATGTTATCTCCAGTATATAACTCTGCGGCTATTGATACAATATATAGATAAGATTAGTATTTAAAAATACTTCTAAGCTCTTTAAATGAGCATAGTCAATTTAAAGACTGTACAATGAGACACTACACTTCGTTTCTGAAAGACTTACTATACCCACTGTTTATTACATTATTTATTTATGTTTATGTTTCTATTGCTTTAGTTTATTTTCTAATTGACAATACATAACAACCATAAAGAATCGATAGTACAGCATGCAATTTGTCAAGACTCGTAAAAGAATTAAAAGTGCTGTGTGTAGATGAATCATTAAAATCTTACATTTTTAAAACATGATTATTACTGTCTAAATTCTCAATTCACACCTTAAACATACGAACTTAATTTTCGATTGTAGATTACTTAACAAGCCGAAATTAAATGCTTCTGCGTCTGTTATACAGTGCCCATGAACGCCCCGACCAATCTGGTTGGGTCTGACCAAGTTAGGACGTTTATAGGAGTCGGGTCGACAGCTATAAGTATCGTGAGATTGGGACCGACTACCTAATCCTGTGTTCTACAGGGGAACGTCTACAACCACTTTTAAGCCTCGTATTTTTGGTAAACAAAAGTTGCGCAACATTGTTTCGTCAACAAGTTTTTGTTGTGAAAAATGTTTCCAACAACACAAAAACATGTTGCAAAAATGTTTTGTAACTTTTTTTACCTACAAATACAAGGCTTTCCTCTACATTATCAAATACCAAGCTAAAATTAAACATTGCTTTATTCCTTCCAATGGGCACAGTTGTCAAGTCGTCACCAACGAATCCTGGGGCTGTTCTAAGTCCTGTGCTTGTTACGGTTTATGCTCTGGACGAGGCGACGCGCCCACCACTCGTCGAGGTTGAAAGGTCTGAAGTTAGCCAGCTGACGTGGTGCGAGTACCTCTTGGTAGTATTTCGCGTCTTCGCTGCCCCGTTCTAGTTCGCGAGTCACCTGGAAAGATGAAATTAATATGGTTAGGAATGTAGGTGATATCCATGAATGGCTTTCCACTTCATAAATGGCATAAAGATTTCAAGATTCCTGAGACGATATTAAACGATTTTCTCCTATATATGTATAGACTGTTCAAGAGTTAATAATCTAATATTACTTTGTGGATATCGAAAATATTTCGGTGTCCTTGTCTTGGTTAAATAGCGAAGAAAGAGATAAATTTGATATTTTTAAAATTAATAAACTATACTAGACAGTAGTAATATTTATCCAGGTGAATGATCCAGATGTGTGATTATAATGTTATACCATTTTTATACTGTTTTAATTCAGCCTAACTTATATTACCCTCAACTTCCACTAATGAACTAAGTGTGGAACCGAATGTTATAGAGAAGGGAATAATATATCGCGGCCGAGAGGCATGTACACATTTTAATCCAGACTTCTAAATATAGTGATACTTTTTTTTTTTTTTTTTTTTTATCGATGGGAAATCATCAAATGACCCCTCCCGCTCTGGGCTGAGCAGGAGGGAGTGTCAGACTTGTACTGACTAAAACCCATCCATGTTCCTTCCTTTGCCCTTTGTGTTCCAGGGCCGCGGTATCTCTTTCGAACAGTCCCGCAACCCTGGCAGGCGTCGGCCCTTACGGACCCCTTCCTGTTTGCTGACTCTCTTTGAGGCGCGCGTGGAACACGAACGCGCCGTCGACACGGCCTGTCGTCATAAGACGGACGGACGGCGAGCTAGCCCATAGCTCACCGTCCACAGGCCCGCGTCTACGGTGGCCGGGGGCCACCACGTGGCCCCCGACGCCCGGTGCGTCTCCCGCGGCGAATATAGTGATACTCTGTCAAACAATACTACTCTAGTCATGAAAACATCAACACGATTAAATGCATCTCGATGGAGGCGAACCTGTGCCTAATTAAGCGCTAATCAAACTGATGAAAGCTCATGTCACAGAGTACACTATACTAGTCTACTGCTAATACTGATCTAAGATTAATATTATATTTTTACATAATTTGTACGCTTTCGAGTAGAATATAGCGGAATAACCTATTTTGATTTGAATATTGATTTGATTTGATGATAACTAACCTTCTACCAGATTGATTTTGATTTACCTGATGATTACTACCCGTCTAGTGATCGCTAGCGCGAAAGCTGACCATAAGGTCTTATGGTTTTATGACTTTAGAGCTATGATTTTTTAC
This sequence comes from Eugnorisma glareosa, assembly GCA_947578425.1. NCBI lineage: Eukaryota > Metazoa > Arthropoda > Insecta > Lepidoptera > Noctuidae > Eugnorisma > Eugnorisma glareosa. The sequence continues at coordinate 4,804,687 of OX387957.1, read as the reverse complement.
TGTTAAATAAATATCAAACTTTTCTGTCCTTTTTTTTTCGGATGGGAATTCATCAAATAACTCCTCCCGCTCTGGGCTGAGCAGGAGGGAGTGTCAGACTTTTTCTGACTAAAACCCATCCATGTTCCTTCCTTTGCCCTTTGTGTTCCAGGCCCGCGGTATCTCTTTCGAACAGTCCCGCAACCCTGGCAGGACCCTTCGGAGCGTGACGCTATGTTATGTTTTATGGTAACCGTTTCTAACTATTCGTTTGAAGTACTATGACCACGTTCTAACTATGATAAATGACGTATGTATGGTACAGCCCTTATTACTAAAGCTGAGCATTTTAGCTGTGTTGGAGTCACGTAGCACGATAAATAACATATTAAGTTTGCAATGACAAGATGCCAGCTTATTGTGTTGTACCGCATTGTGTATTATAGCGTTTTTGTGAATGACTTTTACTTGTAGTCACTCACAAATATTCGTTTTAAACGTGAATTGGAGTACAATTAACTTTACTATGCCAATTCTTATACTCGTCTTCTGAAGTAATAGCTTTTTTAGGCAATCGTGGCACACCAAGGCGAAGATAGCCGGACAAGTTTGAATACGACAGAAACTGACAATACAAGTTCGTTAGTTACTTCGATATCAGACCATGCTGCAGCAATAAGCATGCTAGGAACACTTTGTCGGACTAGCTTCTTCAAACAGACTACCAGGAGGTATTTTAATAATCTCACATAGCAGAAGACATATCACTTTTATCCCAGATTGTAAGCTTTTGTTACACGCAGGCGAAATACGGCTTGTCTTAAAATATTTATACAAAAGAATGCTATTTAATGTATGTAATTTATACATCAAGCGTGTGGAATTTGGCCACAATGCCTTCATGCATAGCTGGTTTTGACAAATCGATTAACAAGATCGTACGCGATAATTCCTAAGGTAACTAGCTACATAAATTGTTGGTACTACAAATAAATGTTCGATATCACTAAGCCTGTTATACTATGAAGGCTACTGCAATGACCCAGATCATGTACAATTTTGTCACGTAGTCGTAAATTGATGTAGCTAAAGAATGTGAATAGGATAGTCTAGTTTCTAGCGACAAAACAATATGTCGATAATCTATTTAGTGCACCAGAACTGCGTAGTTAAAGTACAAGTATATGCAGTGCTGTTGAACTAAAACTGTCCTTATTATAGGAGACCTAGGAGGGGATCTCGCTTACGCTAAACCCAACCACCGTCTCATCATAGCCTTTACCGAACTATGTTGGGGTCAGCTTGCAACCTCACCGGATGCAGCTGAATATGTGACTACCCAGTTAGTACTGGTTAATACGATACCCCTTGGTAAGACTGGTTGTCAGTCTTTCGGGGCACTGACTACCTTTAACAAATGTCAAAGATCTACAAATGAGATCCGGGACCAACAGCTTAAACCGAACCATCCTTAGTAATATTACCACTGCAAAAGTAACTCTGTCTATTACTTTTTCACAGCTTACCGGCTGAAAGGATTTGGACGAAATTTGGCACACGGATAGACCATAAACTAGGTTATTTTAGGTTAGGACATAGGTTACCTCTACGCGGGCGAAGCAGTTGGTACAAGCTAGTTATTCCAGAATTGATTACTGAGACAACAAAAAGCTTAGTATACAAATAGAATATAATAATTCGTTAAAATCATTCTCCTGCCCTTATCCCAATTCATTTGGTGTCGGAGCAGCATGTCTTCTTCTTCCATACTTCTCTATTACTCGTCCTCTCAGCAGTTACCTTCTTTATAGACATATCATCTTTCACACAGTCCATCTATCGTTTCCTTGGTCTTCCTCTACTCTTAGAGATATCCATATTCATACTCAAACTTTTCTCACGACATTTTCCTCACTCCTGCGCATCACATGCCCATATTATGACCACCGATTAGCACACGTAAAAAATTGGTTAAAATCCACCGGTCAATCTATACTTCTATACTATAATATTATAAAGAGGTAGTTTTTGAGTTTGTGAGGTTGTAGGGGGTAATCTCTGGATCTACTGAACCGATTTTGAAAATTCTTTCACTAATAGGAAGCTACATTATCCCCGAGTGCCTTAAGCCATATTTACAACGTACCCGTGGGATAATTTCAACAACTAGTATTTAATAAAACTCATGCACGAAATACAAAATGGCACTTCAATCATTGCTGTATGAAATTATGAATCACTCAACCATAATGGACTAAGAGCACATAGCTATTCTAATTGAAACTCACTAACCATGACAGTGTCTCACTCTATTGAGTTCTACGAGCAAACATGATGAATTGTTGATCAATTTTTTCATGACAAGAATGCCATGATCGACTGACCGAATCAGCGCTTATAGTCAGCGTTGCTGGTGCGAGTAATTTTACTGGCTGATAATTCAAACGTTAATATGGGGATGAGTATATGAGTAGAGGAAGACCACAGAAACGATGGATGGACTGTGTGAAGGATGATATGGCAAGAAAGGTGTCTGATGAGATTACGAGTAACAGAGTCTATCATTATTTGTTCTCAATTATCTATCATTCTTTATTCTTAATTGTTGTTGTTTTCTTTTTAATGTTGTATAATGTGATTTATTTTTATTGTGTAATGTGATTTTCTTTACTGATGAACTTAGTTTTATAGTTTTATATAACTTTTTTTTTTTAGGAATTAGAAATGCATAATAGTTTTAATAATATTCGTGTATAATCACAAATAGTGCATGTGGTGTTAGCCTGTTATAATTGTTACTGTACTTATAAATGTAGCTATAACCATTGTTTTTTTTTTTTATAAATGTACTGTTTAAACAATTGTTGGTTAACCAAATAAATAAATAAATAAAAATAAATAAACAGAGAAGTATGGAAGAAGGCATGCTGCGCCGACCCTAAATAAATAACTAATCCAAAACAGTCAACGGAGATCAAGTTACTGGTAGGATTACGAAACGGAAAAAATGTTTTTACTTCTGGCATTGTTTATTTTGTATCTGGTGAATAATTTAATTTAATACCGAAAAAGCTCTTTCAACCATAGATTTAAATCTTTAGATTCACCATTTTTGTTCGCTCTAGACCAAACGGTCATTGGTACCTGGATTTGTGTGTAATCACAGGTATATCGTAGATTCGTAGCTCACCTCACGATTAAACACAAGTCGCCATGCGCGACAAAAATTATTCACCATCATCATCATTCATCTAATTTATTTTTACATCTGTTGATTTAAATCTTTGCTTTCTAATGTATGTCACTCACCTTATTCCAAGAATCATAGATATAGGTGATAAGTTCATCGTTCTGGTTGTTGTTAATGTTGTTATTGTTATTATTGTTGTTGTTGCTGGGGTGCGGCGGCGGCGCCTGCGCAGGGGGGCTGAGCCGCGCAGCGTGCCCATTACCATTGTGCCGCTTACTGCCCCCCATGTGTGGCAGGGACCGAGGCCCGCTGCTGACATAGCTTGACCTGAAATTGGAAGTCCTAAGATGGGTTTAATACGCCATACTGAACCCTCCATTTAAAGCTACAGATTAGAAAATTACTATCGATTTCGGCGGCGGAAATTACATTGAGCGTGCTGCAGGATTTTCAACGTTCGGCGCTGAGATGAACGTTGCAAATTGAACAACACGCTTAATGTCCTTCACGGCATTTCTAATTTCCACCGTCGATTTGAACTAGAGCTGGTGAACAATTGATTTTTAATAAACTTTATATAAGTTTTAATTTCAACATCTGGCAGAGGCTTCTTTCCTTTCCACTCTCTCTCATTTTCAATTTATTAAAATATCCCTCAGAGCAAAAATTATTACATGTACTTACTTAAAAATATTCAAAAAACGAAAGAAAGTCCGTCTCGTCTATTTTTGCCAGGCCATTACAGTTGTAAACATTTTATAGAATCATCCTCCAGCTCTCGAACTATTAGAAGGGTAATGTATTAATTTAAAATTAGAACTCGGCACTCGGAACATCGTACGACGCGTGATTCGGGCGTAAAGCGGGCTAATAAGAGGAAATGCGGATGGTCTTTTCTTCATACAAACGCTCTTGCCTGTTTTCTTTATGTTTTATGACTTTAGAGCTATGATTTTTTACAGTTCAATAAATATCAACCTTTTCTGTCCTTTTTTTTCGGATGGGTATTCATCAAATAACTCCTCCCGCTCTGGGCTGAGCAGGAGGGAGTGTCAGACTTTTACTGACTAAAACCCATCCATGTTCCTTCTTTTGCCGTTTGTGTTCCAGGGCCGCGGTATCTCTTTCGAACAGTCCCGCAACCTTGGCAGGCATCGGTCCTTTCGGACCCCTTCCCGTTTGCTGACATCTCTCTGTGACGCGCGTGGAACACGAACGCGCCGTCGACACGGCCTGTCGTCATAAGACGGACGGAGGACGAGCTAGCCCATAGCTCACCGTCCACAGGCCCGCGCCTAGGGTGGCCGGGGGCCACCACGTGGCCCCCGACGCGACGCCCGGTGGGTCTCCCGCGGCGGCTGGGACGTGAGGTTCTCTCTCTCACGTTCCGCCATCTCCTTCGCTAGCATGACTGCTTCGCAGAAGGAGGTGACGGCGTCCCATTCCGTCTCGCTCCGGACCAAGGATTGAACCAAGGCCGGACGCGAGAGGTCGCCGCCCCCGATCGTCGCACCTTTTCTATATCCTTATGTTTTCCTTTTTGATGATAGTAATCTGTATCAGCACTAGAACCTTAACAAAATGCTAAAAAAAGGCCAATTTGAACCGCTGTCAACAGAGGCCTAGTGTACAAATTTGACAACTAATAATGAAAAAAGAAAAACATAGGGACACAGTATTATATATATCCTTCTTATTCAGTTTATGAAATATCTTTTAAATTGGTCGAATATTGGAGGAGGAAATAGTCGAGAGCCAAACCTCGAATTATGACTTTTTCTAGTTTCTTCAAATACCTATCGCAGTTCCTCCTAACACTCATGTCAATGCAAGGGTGTATGGGCAAATGATGCGGAAGAATGAGGAAAATGTTGTGAGGAACGTTTTGAGTATGAATGTGGATGGCTATAAGAGATCTAGCACTTGAGTAGAAGAAGACCAAAGAAACAATGGAAGGACTGTCAGGGTTAAAAGATAACAAAAGATCAATCCTTGTAATCCCTGAAAGGTAAAGAGGTGTACCTAACACGTACACACATATTACGCCAGTTATGATTAAGTCCCATGTGATAGCCTGTTTGCCATCGACCGGGCACAAATCCAGGTTAGTGTGTGAAAGATAATATGGCTAGGATAATGACTAATGGAGAAATATGAAAGAAGCAGACATGCTGCGCCAACCCCAAAAATTGGGATAAGGCTAGGAGAATGTCAATGATGACGATGCATGGGAGTTTATACAGCAGATTGTCTGTTACTGTAGTTAACATGAGGTGCTATGATTGCAGTGACAGCAGAACAGAGATGAGGAATGAGGCTTTTAAATGAATGAAAATCGTAGTATCAATGTGTCTAGATATCATTTAAAAAAGCACTCTTCAAAACTCTGAAAACTTGTATAAAAAACTTTAATAAACATAGATCTGTGTGTGCTTAGTAGTCAAAAAAAGTTATTATGGACAGAATAATTATTTATAGGTTTCTGATTACAGATATTGAAATTCAGCAGATGGCAATCTGGACTCTAGCAGTTTATGTACTAAGTTCAAATGTGCAAATCAGAAACAGACAATATGAGCAGCCTTTTTTATGGGATTGATAGCTTTGAAAACAAAAAATAAATTAAAAGTTAAGTTATTTGCGAGGCCCAGTTAATTTGATGACATTATCCATATGAGAGTAGATAACAGGTGTCTCTTGTAACTTTATATTATATCTATTCAAGTTGTACAATAAGATGCAGAATAGATCTTGTGGCTAAATCAATAGCTACCGCACATATCAATTAATATTCAGTGTGGTTGTGTATCATTGACACATTCAAGGTTACTGATATTTGCATTTAATCACCCTGGGCATTGTGGTCTAGGTCGCAAAGTTTATAATTGGATTAATTGACACTGCGTACAGTACAACCACTTTAAGTGTGCAGTTCAAGGTGGTGTTGCTTATCAAGAAAAAATGCGTCAAAATGTCAAACTTAGAACATATATTTTAGTCCTGTGTTTTTCCACTCATGTTTATTTATTGTCTATCGGGCTGATGTCCACAACTCCAGGTCTTAATATTTTGCTTATGGGTTAAAAATTTAATCTATACATAAATAAATCAAATTGTAGTGTCTGTTTGTAATATCAAAATAAGAGCTTTTTACTGAATGCAACTGATTTATAACAAAAACACATTTTTTCAATTTGTGTCTGATTTCTGTTTGTTTTGGCTAATCTCCGAAACGGCTGGGCCGATTTTGATGTGACTTTTACTGGCAAATAGCCGATGTTATAAGGTCAAACATAGCATACTTTTGTTTTAGAAAAATAATTAAGGTTACATGCAAAAAAAAAACTGTTGAAAAAGTTATGATTTCACGCAAACGAAGGTCGCAGGCAACAGCTAGTATTTAAAAAATCCCAGCTCCCCAACAAAGGTATAAATGAGAGTGATTTAAAGTCAATATTAAAAAAATGTACACTTACTGCAGCATCTGTGATTTTTTAAGGCTAATCCTTGTTCCTTTTGAAATATTTTATTTATACAGGCTTGTTCTATGGCTATCAGCACTGTCAACATTTAGAAACATAAACAAAAGATATTTCCTTTGATATATGTTTGAAAAAGTTGGTATTTTTTAGATGATTACTACAAAATTGCGTTAAATGTAGAGTGCAAATGTGATTTTGATGCTTATGTTTCATCTCTATTACAAACCAATCAGTATCATTAACATTGTGTTCTTATCATAATATTATCTAATCCAAGTATTTACAAACAATATTATATTACAGTTCAATAGATCAAAGTTAACCTTAAAGCTGCAATAAATGTTACATTAATAAATTGATAAAACATAAATTGTTAGATGTTACTAGGTATATTGCGGAAGAGATTAGAAGTTTATCTGCTCTCATTGATATCTCTGTTCAAACCAAGGTTGTAATGATAGGTTGAAAAAAGAACTATAATTTATATACAAATAATAACTAGGAACTCCTTACAGATTCTACATGATTAGTGAAAGGAATTTAAGAGCATAAAATGCTAGATAAGTACGTACTCTACGCATTGGTGACTTTGTTTGTACATAACTGGTCGCAAACGGTGCGATAAGAAACGCGTGGCATGATAATAATATAAATAACACCCACACACGCTCGACACTTGTAAACATGCAACTGTGCCTAATAACAATGTATAAAATACTTATTACTATCACGAGTGCTCGCTTGCCACTCACGATTACATCTCTACGCCACGATTTCGCACGCTATCTCTTCACAAAACAAAGCCAAATTAGCGAAAACTGGGTTATCTTCGCATGCTCTCGAAATATTGATACAAATATATCTAGATGTTATTCCATCGCCTCCAACACATCTCACATTGTTTTCTATACACTACAAGCACTAGCCAAACGTGAAAGTAAGCACGAATGCAAGCGAAAGCAGATTCTTCTTACCTCATATTATTACGGTCCATGTTTCTAAACACCGAGCTCTCGACTCCTTTTAGAATATCCTAACAATAATTACTAAGTACACTAGGCTATTCTTATCTTACACTTTAACACATTTCTAAACAAAGGATCGAGTAAAAAATCTGTAAATAATAATAAAATTCTAAAGATAAATAGACAGGACGCCACACAACACGACGACACACATCTGTCAAAAATAATAGCTATCAGCTGCACTTCCGTACGTTGAACTTGCTCTACGATTGGCTATTGGTTGTGCTAACCGAATTTTAGCCAATAGCAACGAAATGATCTGATTGCGCAAAATCATTAGATCCAATAAGGCGGGAAAAATGAGAGATGTACAATTGACAGGTTCGTACATTAAGTGCGAAATCGATTTTTCTTTTTCAAGAAATCTATTAGAATAACTAAATTATATTAGTAATCTATTACCCACTTTTACGCAGATAGCATACGGCCATTTGGTATTCTACTAAAATTAACTGTAGTTAATATTTTTTGCATTCTCCAGTCTAAACTTTCTAAAATTTATAAACAATTTTTAAAATCCAATTTATATAAGATGCTCTGTGTTATAATCCCAAGCATTTGCGCGACACTTTCACACCCATTCTAAAGAACAATAATAATATATGTCTGTGGTTTTAATAGATAACAGATCAATAAATAATATCACAATGTCAGTATTGTTAATTAGTCGATTTTATGATAACGTGTGGCCATAGAGGAAACATGGAGTGAATCACCGAATAAAAATTCTGCCACTTTTTGCGGGAGGCGCGATAAATACACAGAGACATGCATCCTATTGCTACAAACGCACACGAAGAAAAAACAACCATACAATAAAGAAATACACACATTTTGACAAATTAAAGTGTACCTATAGTTTTTAGTCAATATGTAAAGAAACATAGAGTGCTAGTGATGCATTCGTCATCCAAGAATGAACAAAGTTATTATTTTATTTTCTTTTATTTTATACTAATTTCACATTAATAAATAAAAACACGATACGATAAATGTTACCAGCGAAATGACTATGTCAGTAATATCGATACCGATTATTTATATAAAAATATATTTTCATAATAAAAACAAGCCCCATATCTGAGCCTATGCCTGCTATACTCCCGCGACGACCCTATCACCCTCATTCAGGAAAGTAGTATAGAAACTAACAGTTTAAAAGAAACACAGACATAAACCACCGTCATTCCGACCTCACCGTCGAGGTCTGTCGCGAAGTCTCCATTCACGCCCCCCCCTTGCTCGAGCAAGGGGGGCTGGCTCGAGCCAGCCAGTGATGCTGAGCCAGTAGTTTGGAATCAGCTCGTCAGCCAGCGGCTTACATGTACAGCTTGACAAAAAAGAGTGTGGATTAAATGAGGTCGCCAGTATCGTACACACGGCTACACATCAAGCTATACATTTCCAGTATAAGCTGACCTCGCATTGTACGGAAATCATATACAATGCGAGATCAGCGTAAACTGGAAATGTATAGCTTGATGTGTAGCCGTGTGTACCTGTGGCAACCCGAAATACTATGACTTAACAGTTTTTGATACTTGTTATTTTTGGGGATATGATTCCAATCCCAAGTGGGTGGTTTAGTACCTCGGACGAAACCGCATGATTTTGATTTGAAGTGGTAGATCGTTTTTTGCGACACAAAACTATACTCTTCGGCGATGGGCGAATGAACTAGTATAGATAACGTGTATGGTTAAATGGTCGTTACTCTTTGGCAGAGGGGTAAGCCCAGCTATGACGATTCTATTACTTATTCTTTTGTGACAGACGCAGCCGCGCCGCCGCCGCGCGCCGCTCTGGACCCCTTGAGTGAGCCAAGTCGAAATTTAAAAAAAAACGATATTGACATCGATTTTAAAGCATCGATGTACAGACACCAGCACATCAAGAATCAAATCTGTCAAAAAAGAAGCGGCACTGTCCATACAAAATTAGCCCACGTCCTACAGCAAAGCGATGTATGAGATGTAAATTAAAAAAATGGATATTAAAAGAATGCATACTTCCAAACTCCATCCTTATAGTCTAACATTAAACATATAATAAAATGCTATGAAAATTCGTCCACAATACGAAATACTTGGCTATCTTGACTCGACTTCAATTATTGAGTTCCATCATTTGTTTTAACTTGTTTGAGCCCCGTACATCGAACTGGTGAGAATTATAACTGCCCGTGAAATTCAAATCTTACGTTTTTTGCAATTTGCAGGTCAGTGTCCGGTTGTACGTTTATGAAAAATGAGGTTCTTCTCCAAATACCTTCTTTGCCTTCTATTGTCATTAGATTTTGATCACAAGTTAGGATAGTTGGCTAACACCAAACTTTTTTTATCGATATATCGCGGGAAGAAAGCAGCGACGCGGGGCAGCGGGGGTGCCTATGTATCGAAACAAAATACTGCGCGTCGTTCTAACGCACGATGATACGGACGAGTTATTGTAAAAAAAGTCATTCTAAGGAGTTTGTCGCGTAAGCCGGAGTCGTACTAAAAGAATTGCTTTCATATTAGACGGTATAAAACCTAAATTGAGTTTGCATGTTCGTCGATATAGACGAAGTCTTAATTGGCGAATACCACTGTATATTCATAACATTTTGTTATATATGTTAGACTGTAAAGATGGAGTTTGGAAGTATGCCATCTTTTTATATCCATTTTTTTCATTTTTTTTTCACATACTTAGCTGTATGAAGTGGGTGAATTTTGATCCTTCTTCTTTCTATATATTTTCAACTTTATCGCTAAAGCGTTTCATTGGGAAAATTGTACAGTTTCAGGTAGCTGGATGGGCTGGTTTCTGTACGAATAATATCGGAGGGAAAATCGATGTCTGAAAACGTCAATTTTTTAGTCGCATAAATATAAAATATATATTAAAGGTACATAATGTACTTACGCCAACTAAGGAAAAAGTAACATTCCCTGAATTTTTATCATAGTGTAGTTTGTTAGAAGTTTTCCTTTTAATATGTTCCTTTGTTGATACCAAAGTTGATACCTTGGTTGATACAGATGTTTTTCCACTAAACATCGATGTTCATTTAACATAGATGATCCGTCTCTACTCTACTACACTACACCAGCGTTGCCAGACCGTACCAAAAAGTACGGTTTTCCGTACTATTCATCACACAATCGTACCACAACCGTACCTCAGTGTAGACCGTACCTTTTTCGTACCTTTTCTATACTAGTGATTTATTTTTCACTACAAAGGGTATAAAAAAGCAAAAAAAAATCCCCTTCTCCTGTTTTCGCTGTAGAATATGAGTAGACTAATAGCATTTTTCAAAATTCTAGCAAAACCGTACGGGTCGGAATACTTCTGCAAGAACTAGATCAGTTTTTTTTTCTTCGAGTTGCGATTGATTCGAACTTCGATTTACAAAGTCTTTTTAGACCTAAAAATATCAAATTACGTCTAAATTTTTTTACCGGTATTATAATTCAATTAAACAAAATTATTGTAATTTCATTAAAGTTTCTGACAGGTATGTAAACAACAGAATTTTGCACAGTTGTTTAAAACAATAAAATAAAACTATACTTTTTGTTGCTTTAAATATAGAGAATTATATCGCTTCATATCTGAACTTCCTCATCACATTATTCCTATGATAAATTATTATCAAAAAAAAAAAATATTCCTTGCATCATTAACGAATTTAATGAGTTTACTTCATTCTAATTTGATTTACAAATGAATTTGTTCGATGTTGGCAATCGGTAATAATGTTCTACTTTACCATATCCCTTTGAATATTCGATTCCCTATCGCTTTTTTTCCAACCTGTCTGGTCGCCGACAGCCAACTCGAAGAAGAAAAAAACTGATCTAGTTCTTGCAGAAGTATCCCGACCCAACCGTACCTTTTCAGAAAGCCAACCGTCCATTTTTGGGAAATCATACTAGCAACACTGACTACACTTCACTATTGATCGCTTGCATTTTGCTGATTGTTCAAATAAACTTTAGCTAATTCTTTCATGAAACCTGAATTTATTACACAAATGATAACTTGAAACGATCTCATCACAAAATTGGTACAGAAACGTCTTGCTAAGATGTCTGATAAAACAGGATTTGAAGAGTTGCGGAATAAATACAAGGTACATTTCTAACCTCTCATTCTATCATTTGATTATATTTTATAGTCAATATTTAAATTGATATAACTTATGAAAACAATGCATTTTTACAGGATGTGCTGTCTAAAGCCTTTACCACTAATAATATCGACTTGCTCGATTCATTTACAAAGAATACGAATGAGAGCGACCGGAAAGCGGCGATGGACCAAGCGTTCAGGGACAAACTCCTGGAACTTCTAGTTGAAGACCCGGACACGTTAGAAAATTTCGTGTCTTTCTGCATAGACTCATGTAGACGACAGATGGTGACACCTACAATGCCGGTCGTGCTTCTTGGCGATATTTTCGATGCACTAACACTAAACAAATGTGAAAAAATGTTCTCTTACGTGGAAAACGGCGTCAGTATTTGGAAAGAAGAGTTATTTTTCGTAGCTTGTAAGAACAATTTACTCAGAATGTGTAATGATCTACTGAGGAGACTGTCCAGGTCCCAGAATACAGTTTTCTGTGGTAGAATCTTGCTGTTCCTTGCAAAATTCTTCCCATTTTCTGAAAGGTCTGGTCTGAATATTGTCTCTGAGTTTAACCTGGAGAATGTAACAGAGTTTGGCAGTGATAGCTCAAGCACACTGAAAGATTCACTGGATGAAGAAATGGTGGTTGACAACAATGAAAAAGGGAAATTGAATATAGATTATAACTTGTACTGCAGATTCTGGAGTCTGCAAGACTTTTTCAGGAACCCAAATAATTGCTATAATAAACTTCAGTGGAAGACTTTTGTTGTTGTAAGTATTTCGTCTTTATTGTTCTCTCTTTAAACTTTACTAATATTATAAAGAGCTAAAATTTAATTTAGGAACTACTGATCTGATTCTGAAAATTAGTTAAATGGGAAGCTACAATATCCCTGACTGTCTTAAGCTATATTAAAATCTTTCTGTCGGATAATTTCTCACCATAACGCTAGTGAACCCGTTAGCATAAGCTAGTTAAAAATAAAGCTACTTTTTATCACATTCTGTGACCTTGTTGTTCATGAACTACTACTGTGCTCTTCACAATCATTATAGAGAATTAATTCTGGAATGTTTATTTGTGTAATATACATATTAATATTCAACTTTCATAGAATAAAGATTTCTCAATGTTTAGTTATTCTATATAAGGGGCTCATGCCATATGGCTATGTGGGCCATATGCAACTACAAGTCCATGAAGAAGATTTTGAATAAAATTCCTTACATCAAAAATATTAAATTTCAGCATTCAGGCAGTGTCCTATCTGCATTCTCATCCTACAAACTAGAAGCAATAGAACTACAGAAATCTAAGCTAAATTTACTGAAACCGGTCAAAACACTGGCCATTGATGCTGAGATGAAAGACTCGGAAAGCAGTGAACCGCACTACTTTGCAAAGTTCCTGACCAATCAGAAACTATTGGAGCTTCAACTGTCCGACTCTAACTTTAGAAGATGTGTTCTCGTACAGTTCCTGATATTGTTCCAGTATTTGACTTCTACGGTGAAGTTTAAAATGTATGTATGTGATGTTCATTCAATTTACTTTTTATTATGTTTATTCATCTTCATTCTAATATTCAATTTCAAGCATTCATTAGGTAAACTGCTGAGCATGAGGTATTGGGTTTGATTCTAAGGTTGGGCAGTGTTGAGGTGGTAGGCAACTAGGCATTAGGGCGAGCGCCCACGAGCAACTTAGTTGCCCGACAACTTTTTGTCTCTGTCTCTGTCTCCTCGCCGAGATTTGGACGATGCGCACACGGGAGCGATAGCAACGCAACTTCTTCGTAAAATTTTGCCGCATTCATCAACATGGATTTCGAAGATACGGTTGTGGTCTGTGCGCTTGTTCTAAGAAATCGAAGACGACAACGAAAAAGGCAATATGGGTGCATCCATTATGAAGTGACACTAACATTGGGAAAATTTCACTCAATGTTTAGAAAATTGAGAGCATTTCCAGAATTTTTATTTTTTTTTTCTGTTCTTTCTAGCTTCACTGTCTTCTTCTGTGTTTGGTTTTTATTTTTTTATTGTGTAGTTTTAAGTTTCATATTTTATTTTGTTATTTTTTCTTTTGTGTGCACTTGTGGCGTGTGCCAAATAAATATGTTTCTTTCTTTCTTTCTTTCTTCAATAATTTTAATCTTTAAATTATCTGGACTTGGTAAACAGTCTCTAGTTTCGATGGCAATCCTGAAATTTTCGAAACTTTGTGGCAGGCTATAATGTTTAAAGCAGCATCATAATGTTTAATAGTTCTGGATGGATTTCCACACCCATTGCTGCTAGTTTATCTACTACATCCATAAAATTACTTAAGTGATCCTGCACATCGTCTTTTGCAGCCATTTTCTTCAGAACGAGCTATGTAAGCAAAGACTTAATTAATTTTCAATCACTTTCAGGGAACTTGAGCTGAAATCTGACCAAGTAGATTGGGTGAAGGAAACCACAACTCTCGTGTATAAGTTGCTGGGTGAAACTCCACCGCATGGCAAGCAGTTTGCGGAGTGCGTGAAACATATACTTAAGCGAGAGGAGCACTGGAATAGCTGGAAGAATGAGGGGTGTCATGGTAATGTACTTGGTATTTAATCACTGTTTTTGGTATACAATATACTATACTTAACTAATGCTATCTTGTATGACAAATTAAGATTTGCATTGATGGCAGTAGTGTTATCTCTCAGGAAAGGTATATTCTTCGTCAATTACTGTCCATCTTCAGAGATACTAACATGGGATGTTCCCATCTGATATAATGCTGTTACAACCATAAGGAAGTTCTTGCCTATATTGCATTACCATAATTATACTAACATGGGATGTTCGCATCTGATATAGTGTTGTTACAACCATAAGGAAGTTCTTGCCTATATTGCATTACCATAATTAGTGAGAAAATTATAGTCAGAACTCTATGCAATTCTAAACTTAAATTTATCTATATAACTTAAAGTAACAGGTAAACTCACACAGAAAAAAAACTATAAATAGCATGGCATTACAAAATATTGAAGCTTTGGGTCTGTGATGTGACAGTCGTGCTTATTTGGAAACACGAATATTACCTTTTCTTTGAATACGCTTCACGTGAACCTCGTGAAAATCGAGAATAATAAGCAAATCAAGTATCTCGACTTGGCTCGCGAGGTTGTTCTCATGTGGAATGTGGACTCAGCGATCATTTTGCCGATAGTCATGTCAGCTAATGGCTTTGCCTAGAGCCTTGACCAATACTTGTGGAGGCTCTCGTTAGGCAGCTGGATGCTGCTTAATTCAGAAAGGGGTACTTCTGGACATGGCACGTATTGCTAGGAGGTACCTCTCTCTGGAGCCCTGACCTGTAACTTTTATCCTATTCCCGATACCAGAAGGCTACTTTTGAACGCCCGAACATAAAGGCACGCGCGTGCCCTCCACGCCAAACCACAATTTCACCTACCATTTTGTCATATATTTGTGTCTTTTGGCGTACAGGGTACGAGTTTGCTTGTCACTTATATGTGATGGCGTTCAAAAGGTATCAAATGTTAAAAGGAATAATAATAATACTTTTTCTGATTTAACTGTATGTTTGTTATGTATGTAGTTGTGTTATGAACTACTCTTTTGCAGAATTCCAGAAGCCAAAACCCCCAGTGCAGGTAGACTCAACAGACGAAGTGAAAAGGTCTCGAAAACGTCGCCGCCCAGTAGGAGACGTTATCAAAGAGTATGAAGGACTAAACAAATCCTATATGGGGAAGTAAGTACCAGAGATAAATGATTTTACCAACTTAAATCTTAAAACTACCAAATAGATTACATTATCATTTGTACCTTTGTTTTTCAGCAATGAGCTGACGAAATTGTGGAACTTGTGTCCTGATAACCTTGCAGCGTGTCGAACCAAAGAAAGAGACTTCATGCCTTCATTGGGTATGTTCTAAATAAATGTCAATATTTCTTGAGACTATTAAAAAAAAAAATTAAGAATTGTTTTTTCGTTCGTTGTTTGAAATAACAATTAGGTACTTGCAGAAAAATAATAGTTCGTTTTCTCTGCAACGATGAAGGGGATTTTAGATAACCTATTTATTTGTTTAGTAATAATCATTCTCCTGATGGCATGTTTAGGCTAAGACTCACGGAGACCTGATTTGAGATCTCTAATTTGTAGTTTCTATTGCACCTAGACCATCAAATTTTTTTAAGCCTTAAAGAATTTTAAAATTAGCGTAACGCCGAAATGGAAGAGGGCTCTTAACAGGTTACTAAGAAAAGATTGTGCCCTTTGTATGAACACACTTGTATTATGTAATATCTCACGCGCCGCCGACTAAAATCCCTACTGAAAATGGCCGGAAGTCGAGCATATTACTCGGGACTGGAATGTGGGTGTACTACAGGTGTAATGTTATATTAATGCTCCTTATGCTTGTTCAGAATCTTACATGGTCAGTCCTGGCTCTGAGCCGCCAGCGTCTCGCACATCTAACGGCGGCTGGGGCTGGCGCGCCCTGCGCCTGCTCGCGCGCCGCTCGCCGCACTTCTTCGTGCACACCAACAATCCTATAGGACGGCTACCTGATTATCTGACTGCTATGGTGAGTGAAGATTGTGAAGCTTATAATGTTCCCACTGCTGGGACACAAACCTCTTCGGTCTTGACGCAGAAGTTCACATTCGCAGAATTTCATCGTGTAAAATTTGTTCATTTTTGCATAATCTTTCGCAAACGTCATTTTCGCATAATGTCACTTTCGCAATATTTCACTTTCGCACAACGTTCGATTCGCACAATGTCATTTTCGCAAAACGTTATTTTCGCAGAATGTCATTCAAGCCATTTTTTTCTCAGGGTCTCATTTTTTTTAGCTTTCACGGGCAATTAGGCATTGAGTTAGGTGTCACTTAGTGTTGGTGAATACGGGGATTGGGCATTGAGTACGGTGTCACTTAGTGTTGGTGAAAATGCACAATTAGGCATTGAGTTAGGTGTCACTTAGTGTTGGTGAAAACGGGGATTGGGCATTGAGTTAGGTGTCACATAGTGTTGGTGAAAATGCGCAATTGGGCATTGAGTACGGTGTCACATAGTGTTGGTGAAAATGCGCAATTGGGCATTGAGTACGGTGTCACTTAGTGTTGGTGAAAATGCGCAATTGGGCATTGAGTACGGTGTCACTTAGTGTTGGTGAAAATGCGCAATTGGGCATTGAGTACGGTGTCACTTAGTGTTGGTGAAAATGCGCAATTGGGCATTGAGTACGGTGTCACTTAGTGTTGGTGAAAATGCGCAATTGGGCATTGAGTACGGTGTCACTTAGTGTTGGTGAAAATGCGCAATTGGGCATTGAGTACGGTGTCACTTAGTGTTGGTGAAAATGCGCAATTGGGTATTGAGTACGGTGTCACTTAGTGTTGGTGAAAATGCGCAATTGGGCATTGAGTACGGTGTCACTTAGTGTTGGTGAAAATGCGCAATTAGGCATTGAGTTAGGTGTCACTTAGTGTTGGTGAAAACGGGGATTGGGCATTGAGTTAGGTGTCACATAGTGTTGGTGATAATGCGCAATTGGGCATTTAGTTAAGTGTCACTTAGTGTTGGTGAAAATGCGCAATTAGGCATTGAGTTAGGTGTCACTTAGTGTAGTTGAAAACGGGCAATTAGGTATTGAGTTAGGTGTCACTTAGTGTTGGTAAAAACGGGCAATTAGGTATTGAGTTAGGTGTCACTTAGTGTTGGTGAAAACGGGGATTGGGCGTTGAGTTAAGTGTTGCTTAGTGTTGGTCAAAATGCGCAATTTGGCATTGAGTTAAGTGTCACTTAGTGTTGGTGAAAATATCAAAGTATCGATATCGGTATCAAAATGAATTAAGCTGAATTATTAAGTTTAAAACGTGTATATCTTCCCCTTAAGTTTAAGGGAAATGTGGGAGTCGCAGATTGTTGC
This sequence comes from Eugnorisma glareosa, assembly GCA_947578425.1. NCBI lineage: Eukaryota > Metazoa > Arthropoda > Insecta > Lepidoptera > Noctuidae > Eugnorisma > Eugnorisma glareosa. Next base: position 4,786,938 of record OX387957.1, on the reverse strand, counting down.
CGTGACCTGCCGCCATTTCATCCATCCCGTGTTAATTCTGTGCTTAACACTACGATTTATTTCGCCATTGCTTTGCACGAGTGAACCGAGATACCGAAAGTCGGAATAAAAGAAAGAGGATTAAGCAAAAATTAACTTAATCAAAATATATCTAATCATCTTCCAGGTGGACCGAGTGACTCGTGAAGTAGCCGCCAACGCCGCTGCCAGTGCCAACGGAGAGTCCTCAAAGAACCATATTGACAAAGCCAACAAACAGGTAAGAATATTGAACGAGAGTGAGTTTATGAGGCTTACGTTCTTTTTTGCTGTACACTTGTTCTAACACTGGCGAAACATTCACTTATAAAAGCCAGGGACTGGAAAACTTACCCTTAATAGGGTTTTAATTGGGTTAATTTTGGCCCCAAATTCTGACAACAGGTCTTACCAAGGAATATCGTATTACCCTGTACTAACTGGGTTGTGGAGGTCAGATAGGCAATCGCTCCATGTAAAATACTGGGATTCAGCTGACTTTATTTATTTCTAACCGGATTTCAGGCTAGGCAGATGAATCGGGTTATCTTTTAGGGTTAGGTGAAAAACCCTAGAGCAAAGAATAATAGGGTGTATAATAGGGTTAACCAGCCTATAATAACCGATTCACGCACCGAGTTAAATTTTCTGGAAAATCATTATGCAAGAAAGTGACGGAGTTAGGCCGCGCTCCGTGCTTTTATCTCTTTCATTCTGATTCATCAGAAATAATATATTTAAATGGTTTACTCAATTACCCATACATATACAAGGTGTCAACGGCCGCTTCATGAAGCCGTCAACCAACATTCTGTACATCAAACTAAGTAACTCCAATAATTATTGTTGGGAAACGACTTTTTTAGGGTTCTGTAGACGAATGGCAAAACACGGAACCCTTATAGATTCGCCAAGTCTGTGTCTGTCCGTGTATGTCACAGCCACTTTACTCCGAAACTTAGTAGGTAGATGTATTCTGTGAACCGCTATAAGGTTTTTATACAAAAATAAAAAAATATAAGATTAAGGGGGGTCTCCCCATACATGGAACTGAAACTAAAAAATATTTTTTTCATCAAACCTATACGTGCGGGGTGTCTATAGATAGTTCTTTAAAAATTACATTGAGGTTCCTAAAGCCATTTTCTCTCAAAGTCAATCGTTTGATACATAAACACTTCCAAAGTGGTAAAATGTGCCCCCCCCCTCTAATTTCTAAAGTAAGAGGAGAAAAATTCTGAAAAAAAAAAATAGGATTATAGAACGAAAAAAAATCTTTAACCAAAATTGGTATGAATAAGATTTGATGTTTATTTTTTGAGATATGGGACTTTTTCATCAAACTGCAGCAGTAACTTTGTTTTTCATTAACATACTATGAAAAACAAATTTAGTTTTGTTGATAAATGTAAAACAATACACTATATGAACGAATGCCTTCAAAATATTTTTATTATATTGTTTGGGGCTACGGAACCCTATGTGCGTACCGTAAAATCACGTTTTACGGTAGGACTCAGTGGAACCCAATCAAAACATTGTGCTGATGGATGCATTGAATAGTGCGAGGGTCGTGGAGGTATTTAAACTAAGGTTATAACATTAAAAATTGTATTAACTTGTGAAAAAGTTGGTCTAGAACAGTATGGTCTTTCGACTTCGTTTAGGATACTTTTACGATCTAACCGGTTCACCTTTTAAACCCATAAATCGGGCCCTGCACAAAACATGTTGCAATCTCTATTTTCCTCTCTCTTCCTCTCTCTATCTCTAAGGTGAAATCTTTACAGATATAGATATCAGACATCATGTTTGTATGTGAATGTTTCGGCAGTGCGAACGCACAGTAAGGAAAATCGTTAAAAAAAATAAGTTTTTTTCCGTCACCTAAGGGCCTGCGCAGACAAAGGACTTTTGGCCGCCGGATAGAAATAACCGCTACTGTACGAGTAGCATGAGCACTGTAGAAACGGGTTTTGTCGACGGAAGAATCGACAAAATGACAGCTCTACAAAATAAATCTGTCATTTTGTCGATTCTTCCGTCGACAAAACCCGTTTCTACGGTGGTCATGTTACGCGTACACCATTGGTTGTTGTGTTCTTTTTCATCTATTGGTTGACGTCCATTAGTTGCTACAAATTGCTTGCGGACATATTATCCCTCGTTTGCGCAGGCCTCAAAAGTTTCAACATTACCTTGCCTAAAATTATCAAGTGTTTTTAACGCAAAAATAATAACATTTAAAAAATCCGATATCCTGCCTATTTAATTAAATTTTTTTTGGGCACTTTCTGTGGCTTCGCTTATTACACCAGTGAAAAGAAAACTTCAGTAACTTTTTTATTCTGGTGGCATTTGATATTTCAATTTCTTACAGGACACAGATACCTGGGATACTGTAATGTACCTATTATAATTATTTTTACTGTTTTTATTCATTATTTTTCAATGTGCTGTTACTAGAAAAAAAAAGAGTAAAAGAGTCTCGGTTCAGATGGTTGTGCGTTTTAGTAGCCCACCAAGTTACATACATCAAGTCTTAAGTCTTTTCCCGCGGGGATAGGCAGAAAGTACACAACGCGACCTGTTACGATTCTTACATACTTCATTCGCCTCGTCTATGTACACACGGCGGCACATCATCAGCTATACATATTATCCAGTGTAACCTGACCTCGCTTTGTACGAGCTTCCCGTACAATGAGAGATCAGCTTAATTTGGTTTGCATAGCTGGATTGGTCGCCGTATGTGCATTCATCTGGTCATACGCGTATATTATGGGTACGGATGGCGGCATTCAAATGAAAAAGGCAATATTCCATCCAGTTGTCATTGTTGGTATTTGCAACAGCTGAAATTATGTTGGTTTCTTAAAAACTGGGATCATGGTAGTGTTTAAACGGCGAAGCCACACGGCATCCAACAAAAAATCCCTATTTTTTAACCAGGCAACATTATGCCAAGCTTACATTGAGATCAAGATTAAGCACTTACCCTCTTATTAATAAACACGGAATAAAATTACACCAGGAATAACCATACATTTTCAAAACTTGGAATAATTTTATTCTGTGTTTATTAATAGGAGGGTTATGGTTTTACATTCTTCTGCTGTAAGAACTAATCCTTGAGTTCTCAAACGCGACTCACATTAAGGGCGTATGCACACGGCATTTTAATACGTTCCATTCATCTCCGCGTTTACTGCCTCGATAAGGCAGCACTAATTTAAACAACGCAACATCAACGGCGTGTACGAACACGCCGTTATTTTTTATTATCGACCCTTTTGTCTCATACCGTCTTAATCGAACTGTAATTAATGACTACAGAAAGACAACTTAGAATACTGTTTGAGAATTATAGGATAACTAAATTACTCTACAATTTATACGTGTGACCATCTGAACTAGAGTTAAATTGTTAACATGGACGATACGTAAAACAAACTTATAAAACTATCGATATTGTAGGAAAACGCCGAAGAAGAGATTACTGAGGAACAGATGGAAGCAGACCTCATAAAGGAAGGGGACGCCAATGATATTGAACAGGTAACTAACATTTTAGTACATTCGTACAGCTAGCCAAGCACATCAAGCTACCCGAACCTGACAAATTTTCCCAATCAACCTTCAACCTAATACTGCAGCAATAAAGTTGAAAATCTATTAAAGAAATTTGACAGATTGTATTTGCTTGATGTGCCGGTCTGTACATGCATATACTCACGCCTATTTTCTTCCTACTGAGATAGACAGCAAATGCGGGTGGAGAAACTTTTGAAAATTAGGTACTTATTTGAAGAAACTATGTCGCACTGCGCGCGTGCAGGTTTCGACATTGGTGTGATAACGACAACTGCAGAGCCGACTGAATAGCCTACGCGAAAAGTCATAATTCGAGGTTTGGATCTCGACTATTTCCTTCTTCAATATTGGATGAATTTAAAAGATATTTTATAAACAGAATAATAAGGATATACAGGGTGTCACAAGACCCTTAACGAAGCCGTCAATCAAGCATTATGTATATCAAACTAAGTAACTACGCAAAAATTATAGCTGGGAAGCGACTTATTTTTGGGGTGAAGAATCACGTTTTACGGTAGAACTCAATGTAACGCACTCAAAACATTATGTTGATGGATAGATTGATTAGTACGCGGGCCGTGGAGGTGTTCAGTAATAATCTTAAGTTAAAACATGTATTTAAAAAAAAAGCTTGTCAATCAGTTGAAACTTTGACCCCCCAATATCTCTGTAACTAGAAGGTTCCCAGGTATGGTCTAGAACAAAAAAATTATCGCAATGACGAGGAGAACAAGTACCTTGCAGCTTCGTTAAGGGTGTTGTTACACCCTTTATACTGTGTGCCTATGTTTTTCTTTTTTCATTAATAATTGTCAAAGTACACTAGGCCTCTGTTCACAGCAGTCTAATATAGTCAAAAAGGAAAACATAGGGACATAAAAGAGGTTGATATTTATTTTACTGTAAAACAGAAAGAAAACAGGCGAGAGCATTTGTATGGAGAAAAGACCGGGTGGTCTTTTCTCCATACAAATGCTCTCGCCTTTATACTAACCATTACCATAGCATTACCTCTTAATACTAACTCTGTCTTCTCTACTCTCTTCAACCTTTGGCCACCCAATGCTGAGTGTAGGTCTCTTCCTAATCTCTCCACTTTTGGCGGTTTTATGTCATGGCTATCCAGTTGCTTCCGGCCACTTTAATGAGGTCATCTGTCCACCTAGTCGGTTGTCTTCCAACATTACTCCGCCCCGTCCGTAGTCTCCGTTACAGCACATTCTTCCCCCATCTTCCATCCAATCTACGGCATATAATGGGCATATTATATGCCGTAGACTGGATGGACGATCCCACTTTATTTACCCGCCGAGCCCACTTCCAGTTTTTTTTTTTTTATATGTTAGCGAATCAAATTAGGAGATGGCACTTGAAAATCTGATCTCAAAGTCAAGTCTTATTTAATTAGTCGAAGAAAAATTGTTAACGCTTTCTTCAGAATTTGTACTCTCAGGCGCCATTTTCAGAATGGTTTATCAATGTAAGCTTTGATTTGCACAGCAAAGTCAACCGCATATTAGTAGTGAAGATTTGAATAGACGATGCCGTTATGTCGAAGCAGTAATGGTAGTCTTCGTGGTGCAACCTACCCCTGATTTGCGTTTGGACAGCACGTTGCCAATACCCGCTTCATAGTTGTTTTTAAATAGTAATTTGCGTTGCACAACTGATTTTGCAATTCGGCAAATTCGACTAAAAAACAGTCATTAAGGTTCAATGCTTATCACTCTCTAAAACTCATTGTTTCGCTTTTCATCTATTCACCCTTAAAATGTCTTATTTTTTTTTAACCGACTTCGTCATAACTAATCTTGGGCACTGTTCATACTTCACTTCACTGTCGATCTTCGTTGGTCGATCGTCGTTTCTTGGACGACATAATCGCGCCTTGTTCATACATTTTAAACATTATGGATCTAAATCCCGTGAAAGCCAGACCTACGTCATTTCATAAAACCTGAAACTTTTTCTCTGCGGAAGAACCTTATTGCAGGTTGGAACTATTGGCTACTATGAAGATTCGGTGTTGTTGTGGTTTTGACAGGTATTAGACAAAGGTTTGCTGAATAGTCATAATATAAAGCATGATTTTTTGATATTACATAAGTGATAGGGCTCTGCAGATGATGACAAAAGTGATAGTGTAGTGTTTCACCTCCTCCACTGCCAGACACTTTGTATGGTGGAATCCACCACCGACACCTTTAAAGTATGATAAATTGTGATTGAACTTACGTTATTTTTATATAAAACTAGCTGTTGCCCGCGGCTTCGCTCGCGTTTTGGTCGGAAATTATCCCACGGGCACGTCGTAAATATAGCCTATGGAACTCGGGAATAATGTAGCTTCCTATTAGTGAAATAATTTTCAAATTCGTTTCTGTAGATCCAGAGATTACCCCCTACAAACTCACACACCTCTTTATAATATTAGTATAGATTACTAAGTATTTTGTAAATAAAATAAAACGGCGGTAGTTGGGCAGGCCACGCTTTCGCTCCTTTACAATATTCAGTTGAACAGCTCAATTTAATTATACAAACTGCGATATTTTGAACAGTCATCGTTAATATTTTGACACAGTAGGAACGGTAACTGCTTTCATAATTCATTTGCTTATTACACTCCAAAGTTTTCACTAGCAAGCATTTCAGCCTGGCACTGGAATTCGGCGAAAAATAGCGTATATACTTCCTGTTATCAGAAGATCAGCTATCAATAAGGTCAGTGTTTACCGTTGCTCATTCATAGCATTACTCATATATTGAGCATCCAACTTTAATTGTAGTTGTTTGCAATTTCCAACCTTATTACTTAGAGCATATAAGTGAAAAGTGATCGCGGTACGGGGCTAAATATTTCTTTTTGAGATACTTTTGGCAAGGAATACTTTTTCGATATTGGTTTAATATTCAAATTAGGGACTCCAGAGAATTATTTAGCGGCCAATAGAAGGACTGATTATCTTAATACATATACAGGGTGCAATTTAATTCATAGGCAATATTTTAATCTAAGGCTCTACTCACGATACTGATTGCATTAGGGCTAATAATTCGCAGATCAAAAATATTATTAATGCAAGTATGGAAAATTTTAAAAATGTAGTAATCACATTGCAAAAGCTTATTGTTGCAAATAAACACGAAAAGTAATAAAAAAATACTTCTTGAACCCCAATAAGTCTTGAAGTATCAAAATTTTAAAGCGCAGTACAACGCGTAACGAAAAGTAAAGAAACATCAAATAATAATAATAAATAGTTTGCGGCCAGCCGGCGCGCCGGCCGGCCGCCCTAATGCAATCAGTATCGTGAGTAGAGTCTTAGATTAAAATATTGCCTATGACTTAAATTGCACCCTGTAAATCACTTAGTTTGTACATTTCAATGTAATTTTCGAATGTTATGGTTGGTTATAACTTACTTGAAAGATAATCGATGGATCGATCGAAGAATCGATAGGGGGCGCCGTGCGAAGCTGGGGCAGCTCACAAGTTCTCTTATGGTTTTGCATTATTAGTCGATATTGATATCCAAACTCCAAATTGAATGCATTGGCTTAAATGTGTTACTAACAAAGTTTTAAGGGTCTTTTTACTAAAATAAATTCTATTTTAGTATATTTATGTTAGTCTGTAAGGTATATATCTATGGGCCAAAGCTACCTGACAATAAGAATAAGAATAATTTATTTTAAAAAAAGTATTACAAAAAGTGTACATATTTTAGGCGCAGTAGTATTATTTTTCATACAATGATATGATATATGAATAGTACTTTTATGCAAACAACTAAAATATATTCAACAGTTGATTCAAGTAAATAAATAAATGAATGTTAAATGAAGTTAAATACGACACCTTAGAAGCGACTCATCATCCGTCTATTCTTTGGCAACTATGTTGTGGCTGTGGCTGGCTACCAGTTTAACCCGATGTAACTGTGAATAACTGTATTTACCCGACTGCTTCACGTAAAATCAGAAGGAGGGTAATGTTTTTCGAGCGTATGTATGTATGTCCATTTCTTTTGCACGCCCTACAGCCCAAACGGCTGGACGGTTTTTGACATATGAGGTGTCGTTGAATTCATCAGAATTGTGGTAGTGACATAGGCTATATAAATTTTGAAAATGGCGCCCGCAAATCAAAAAAGTGGGTTGTTTTTTTTTCTTACCATAGCAACATAGGTATCAAATGAAAGCTAGTGAAAAGACCATTTCAAAAATATATGTATCATAACACGTTTATACTACTGTTTTATAACAAATTGTTAAAAAACTAAACCGTCTGAAATATGATCGACTGCTTAAAAATAATGAACTGCAAAGCATAAAACAAGCACATTTTAAATGAAACAAAAGTTGGAAGCAGGCCCCCCATTCTATTTTCATAATTTTACATTAAAATTTGCCCGTCCGCTTCCAACTTTTTTACGCGGATCGACTGCCTATCTGACCTCCACAACCCAGTCACTGTATAATACGATACCCCTTGGTAAAACTATTTGTCAGACTTTCGAAAACACAATCATATCAATATTCTTACCTATGACTTCTTACAGGTGCCAGATTCCACGCACGCTTCGGAGGAAGATTACGACAAAACAGTGCGCTCTCGAGTCACAATGATTTCAGCCTCCCAACTCGAAGCCTTGTCCACCAAACTCACTGATTGGAAGAAACTAGCCGCCAAAGTGGGCTTTAAACCTGACGAAATAATATACTTCGAGACGGAAAACGCTACGGAGCCAGCCAGAGCCAAGCATATGCTTCAACTATGGTTCGATGATGACGAAGATGCGTCGGTGGAAAATCTCCTCTATATCATGGAAGGGTTAAAGATGGCGGATGCCTGTGAAGTACTGAAAAACGCTAAATGACATTCGAGAAAACGTAGCCGTAAGAAGAAGATATTACAGTTTTTCTTATAGATTTCTTTTTTGTTTTATTTTGCTAAATATACCCTTTCGAAACCAGCATGTTATACTGATGATGACATGTATTTAACTTAGCTTATCCCCTGACTTGGACTACCTAAGTTTACTGATGATGGACAGCAACTGCATTTTTTTTATTCAGAAGTAGCTGTTGCCCGCGACCTTCTTACACGTGAAATTATTTTGTAGACATTACTTCTCAATTTGAATTGGATTTTGAACGCTACCTATCTATTTTTCTAAAATAAAAGTAGCCTAAGCTACTCCTTATAACATTAGCTATGTGGCAGTAAAAGTCCTATCAAAATCGATACAGCCGCTTGGGAATTAGCTGGAACAGACAATATAAAAGTAATAATAATAGTCCTGACCGTTTTCGGTCATGGCGGCCAATCTCAACCCAGATTAGCCATCGGCGTGGGAGATATTATAGTGCACAAGCGTGTGTGCAGGCACAGGTGCACTCTCTGTTCCTTTACTCTCATAGTCCGATGGGACGGCAATCCGACACGACCGGAGAGAGATCAGGTGCAGGACCAACGGCTTAACGTGCGCACCGAGGCACGGGGGTATCATACCGCCAACTTCCCAACTCTGAGCTACTACTGAGAATTATCGAATGAAAAACCCAATAGCACTTTTTGCCCGACCCGGGAATCGAACCCAGGACCCCACGCTCAGCAGTCGCGCTTGCGACCACGAGACCAACGGGGCAGTTTAGTACAATATAAGTACTTTCGCAGCATCTAGAAAAAAGTTGTTATTTTGAAATTACAAACAGACACATCAATATAATTTATTTGTTAATATGGCCCTGTTCTTGCAACACCAATGGAAGGTAAAGGCTACTTACCTTCTTAGAAGAGGCCTACACGTAATTCACCTCCGGGCCTGTGTGCTGAATTACTTCCCACCACTCCCTTGCAGAGCCAGAAAAAGTCTGTCTCACCAGTGGCAGCGTTAAAATTGTTGATTCTTTTATATAGTGGCACTACACTTGGCGAATCTAGGCAAATATTCGCCTTCTATCATGAAAACAAAGTGAACTTTATCGCAATAGGCATAAAGAACAATTTGTTTTGACAAATACGCCATGTGAAGTGCTAGCATTATTCTTACATTACTATTCAGATGTAGGACGCTAAAGTGGGTTATGGTAATCCTACAGCTAATGTCTTTGTAGGAATGGATGTGGTCTCCACCACCACTTTTAGACCACTTTATTGGAGAAGTGGTTACAAACCCACCGGGCAGCTGCCGAACGAAAACTCCCGAGTTTGTAATAGGTACCTTTCTTTTAGCAGCATCTTGCTGCTAAAAGAAAGGTCAGATCGTGCGTAACTACTAACTAGTACTCTCAACCTGCGTGCGTGTAAGATCAGATGTATGAACATATTGACGAAAGAAAACAAGTATATGTAAGGGGCGTAGAAGCGTGAGTTTACGTAAACAGAATTCTAGAATACCTACGTAGTCTGTCCTTGGTTACTTACATAGAATCAACTTTTTAAAGTAGAGTTTCACTACAGCTAGTTTGATATATTTGTATAAGTAGGTACCAGGTCTTACCTAGGACTAGGTTCTATGCAAGAACGTGGATCAATGACAAAAAAACCCAAATTCATTCAAAGCATGTCATGATTTATGTAGTTATGTATGGTCATAAGTATATTTAAATGATTCTTATTCCGGGGGGGGGGGGGGGGGGGGGGGGGGGGGGGTATTGCCATCCACAAATATTTTCCTAAGGTAAGGCGTCCAGCAATGATTTATAAAATCTTTCAACAATGTCGGCCTCTACGAAATTATAACTTGCACGCATTTCCTCATCCCGACTGACTCACGATGTGCCCAAAACAGAACTTATTACTTACAAAATTGCCCATTCGTCTCAGCTGGATCAAAATATACCTTAGCGTTGGTAAACAAGGCTGATTCAAACTGCTTGTGTAAGTTTGCAACACTCCAGCGTTTCCAATGTATTTTGAGCCATCGCGTCTCCCTCTTTTCCTTGATTTTGAGAAGACAACGAAGAAGTCACCATGTAGGTGGAGGACCAACGTTTTCTAGCCAAGTTTTACCGCCGCTGCGGTGTTTACAGAATCGCGGAATAGTCGTTGCACCGAAATTAGTTCGAAACGAATGCGTCAATGGGCAGTCGGGACGCGGCTGGTGTTGCGCGCGCGGTCGATCCTAAAATATTTATATTTTTATGATTCGATACGCGACTAGAGAATTTTATATTAAAAATATAACGGGGTAGAGTTTGGCGCTGCTGTGACGTGCGTTTGCGCAAGGGTGGCGCGGGCGCTTTGCTGTGAAAGGGATATTGTGATTTGTTCGTATACACCTGTAAGTACCTAGTTTATGTTGTGGTTTTTGTGTGCTTTGTTACACGGATCTCCAATCAAAGGAATTTGGAATAATTTTGAAGAAATCTTCAGCTCTAGATGTCCTTGTATGTTTAATATGTACCTATTGCATGATCTATCTGTCCTATGCATATTTTTTCTCAACTTTCGATCTACATAGCTACAATACAAAGAATGTCTACAAAATTATTGGCTTCAATATTTCTCTTCTAAATAGAGGGAGTCATTTGTTTTAAACTTATAAATCTGAAGCTGCTCTCTTTTACCATTTTTTTTTTTCAGTTGCAACATTTATTTTAGTCGAAAGTCTGAAACATCATATAAATCATACTAGCAGCAATAATTCTACCGAAACAAAGCTCTGAAACGTTTATTTTTGTCCGTTTCTGCACTTTCAATAGGCATGCAGGGCCGTAAACTTTTATGACTATGTGATCTCACTAAATACCAAATGTATCTTTTACAGATTTTTTTATAGTATTTACGATCATTTTCATAACCTCATGCATGGTTGTCTTGGCCAGTGTTTTTAATATTTTCTTTCATCTTTCTTTTTAACGCAAAGGAAAGAAAATGAGCAGACTCGTGTAAAAGCTTTATGGTTTCATATTTTTTTATTGTTAACTTTTTATCGTGTTTTACTGGGACACGTTATAGTTAAACCTTTGAAGGGAATTGTACCAACGATGAATTATTATACGAAAACTCAACAGATGTAGAAAACTGTTTCGTTTTTGCCACTAGTTTTCGACTACCTAATCAAAAATGCGTCAGTCCCATAATTATATTATTTAAGGTGGACTTCTGCTACTTAAGCTTTTCCAAATTGCATTTTTGATAACCGCAGTTAACGTGACCGTTTTGAGAATTCAGTAGACTCCAGAGAATAACTTCGCACTTTCGGGGAATTCCCAATCACGTATTTCTCCTATTGATATTATGTAGTGAAAATTACCATTTGCTTTAAATTGTGAAACCCCGTCCGTAGCACAATAATTTATGTTTGAATTACGACACGACTACTTAGGACATAAACATTGATAGACAATACTACAACAACTGATAACTATATATGAACATACCTATGTATTTACGTTTACTATAGGACGGAGATACTTGCTATAGGTTAGTGTGTTGCTACATATAATAGTAACTACCTACAAAATATGAATACCTAATTGCGGTAAGGATCTGTCATCCATCAATAGCAATAAACCCATACTTAATTAATTTATTAGGGAAGTTGGAGTACCTACTTACAGAATTTCAACTTTAAAAGTCTCAAACCCTGTCCCATCTTGTTTATACGAGCTGAGATGATGCAGAGATGTTTAGCTTGCACTACCTACTACTCTTCATGGTGAAAGGGTTTCTGAAAAGTCTGCTTGCCTTAAGGGCTTGCCATATTGTTGGCCCATAAGCAAGCAACTGGCCCCATCCATTTCCCAAACTCACGTAGGATTATAATATCTATTGGTAAAGTACCTACATATCTAGGTAAACAGCAAAAACAAACTATTTAAAGCTTGAGGAAAACCACAGAAATCTTATGAGTTATGATAGGGAAGTTGACCTCAGACCACCTTACAAATCTTCTAAACAATCTGACACATGGATTGAATCGGAAAACTGGCAACCCCAGAGGTTGCATTCATCAGTTCATAGGTAATTAGGTTAGTTCCAAATCAGCTCACCGAACCGTCTTTGCATCTTCATCTCTAAGGAACAGGTGGCCGACCATGACGTTGTAAAGCAGGAGTTATTCCAGTGTGGGAAAGAGATGGCGTAAGACGACCTGTATAGCCCCCCCCAGGGGGTTACTATGACGTATTAAAGCAAGAGTAATTCCAGTGTGGGAAAGAGACAAGGCTATACAGGTCGTATAGCGCCATCTCTTTCCCACACTGGAATTACTCTTGCTTTAAGACTGTTAACAAATATCAGAGCAGAGGTGGCAGAGTGGTGACAGCAACCCAGGCAGGCGCGTTACTTTGTGTAAATTATTTCACCACCACTGCGCTCAACACGATGGGAAAACATCGTAAGGACACACTTAGAACCAAAAATTTGAATACATTGTGACTTCTACTAAGCCACACTCGGCCCGGTTGATTGATTATAGCCCATTCCCTCTCCCCTCTCATCCCTGTGTCCTGGCAGTGCGTATAGTACCTATAGGCTGATTATGTTAAACAAAATACTTATGTTTTCATAGATCCTAACCACAAAACAAGGGAATTTTAAGAGCCTTCATAATAACAAACCGATATACATCATTCGTCATAATAATTGATGCCCACATTTAACAAATGATAGTAAACCAGATTACGTTATTTAGGTACGTTCCTCGAAGTTCTGTTAACATACCCGGACATCAAAGAACGAGGGAAGCATATCGGTATTCTAACAACTGCATTAGTGTTGCAAAATCGTAAAAGAGATATAGGCCGAACAAATGGACCGCGAAATTAAGTCATTTGCAACAATTGAGTCACCGTTTCTCGGAGTTTGCAGCCTACCTAAGTTCTGAGAATCAGGAATCTGGGTTCAGATGATGGAACACAGACTTGCAAAATAAATAAATTATCCTCTACATGTATTATTGCGAAGACGGCTTCCTTTGTAGTAAATTTTTTGATGTCTATTGGCGCCGTAACTGTGCAATTGGCTTCTGTGTGAGTGTCTTTCCCGCTCACCAGAATAGTCTACTGGTTCTAGACATCTCTTGTGTGTGGTAAGCAGGCAACTAAGAAGAATATACCTCCATGTTCTAATATAGGATACCATAGAACTTATTACTTCTACTGTACATGCAGGATGCAGGCAGCCTGGTACCCAAAGTGGAATTTGGCCCACGCCATCGTCATCACACACCACAGCACACCTAACCATCGTTTCCAGTCATCTTATTGAATGTCTTCGAAATCGTATCAAATCCTGAGGAACAAATTAGAAAGATCTGCTGTTGATAGATGAATTTGATCAATAGGTACACTTTACATTGATAGCATTACTGTTATTTGTAGAGACTACCCATCACTATGCTCTCTTGTCAGCGTCTTCCCACGTATGCCAGAAGATTGTGCTCGATACACCGATCAATATGTACCTAAAACACGCATGGCTAACACTCTACATGATGCTATATTAATCCAACGTTTCCATTATTTATTTTACCCACATTCCTTCTTTAAAATGGTTCTGCTCAGCCCCATAAACCAACGAAAGCAAACCAAGAGCCGACCAGACGCGAAAAAACTAAATAAACACTGAATACGCGTTTCATCGCATACTAAAAGTGCTGGCTATGCTATAAAGAGTATTAAAACTAGGGCATATAGGCTATACTGTGGAGAAAAACTACTAATACATATTTCTTTAGATACATACACAAACATCCGTCAATGCCGCGCTTGCAGACTGAATTTCAGCAGCCCATTTTTCAGGCGGTTTTCTCGGCGTATATTTTAGTATGTGGGGCGCCACGGGCGAGGCGGTAAACATCGCAGTACTATGCTACTTTTGTGCATAAATTGGAGAACAACTTTAGTTTGGTTTACGTTGCGACGAGTGTGATTTGACTGCGAATAGCGCACTCCATCAATTCTCGTGTATGTTAGAGGCGATTGAATTATTTAGGTATATTGTATGCATTTAGGTATCTATCGGCCTACTCCTAAGTAATCGACATACTTATCTATAATTATAATAAATTATGAACGCCAACTGAGTTATCAAGATTTGCATCTAATCCAAATCTGTTCCTTTTCGAGTTACTAGGGTAACTCTAAAAGGAACGTACGTGTATGAACGTGGACGAGGCGCAAGCAGTGACGGGGTTAGGGGGGGAGGCAATTGGGTGACAGCCCGGGGCCACAGATTAACTAATAGTACCTTTGCCGTGGCGCCAAATTTTGGGGGCGCCGAGGTCTAGGGCTGATACGGCAAACGTTACGTTATACATTCACATTGATCCAGCAAAAATTAATGCTTGATAATGATTTCCCCGAGACGTCATTGGCCCTAACGCCAGTACCTACTGGGCGCAAGGAGTATGTAAGGATCGTAGCTGGTGCGTTCTGCAGTTATTAGGTGCAATAGAAGGCGTGCAAAAGTCCCGTTAATGAAAGCACAAATCCTCATCACCATTGACAGGCTCGGTCTACTCACTGGTAAGTATAGGGCTCCTCCCTTTTGTCTCATTCTTCCCTGGTCTGCAAAAAATGATCTGATTTTATTTCCCTAGGTAGTTAAACACATGGGTTTACGTTACGTCTACCCATGTGTTTAAAACAATTCATCTTCTTATGTCACCGTCTGCGTCTATTTGCAAGTGTCAGGGGTAATAATAAGCTGTCTGTTTACGTCAAAATTGTTGCTTACAGCTGTTCATTGGACACATTTGACACTTTTAACGTTTTCTGAATACAGAGATTCCAATATTTTCTCAGTATCTGGTATTAAAGGTGTCTAAATGGTTGATAAGCCCAATACAACACCAAGCGATTGCACCAAAAAGTGTACAAAACATCGGCAAGGCTGCACCAAATTTGATTGACACTCTTTAACGTTAATTATGACATCTTTCTAAAGACCTAGGAAAAAAAACAAATATATCATTAAACAAATGTACTTTCAGACACATTTCAAAACACAATCCGTGGGTGGAAGACTCGAAAATATATACTCGGTAACAATAGATTTATAAAAACAACTAATTATCGTTTTGCTGGGACAAAATGGTGTTAGCTAAACGTGTTTCATTTTGCTTTTCTTCTTTGGAATGTGGAAAGTTAAGCCAAGCTTTAATCTAGGATTTCTAATGGTTAAAATTTAAAATCACACGACATTAGTAACCTTTTTAGAAACTTCTATTTAACTTGCAATGTTTGTTTATGTCAAATATTGCAATTGAATTTTGAAACAGCTAACCCCAACCGATTGAGCTGAAATTTTTCATGTATACACTTTTAGTTTGGGTTATGCATGGTTAGCTAAGTGACGACTTTCCAAATCCATTATGGCGGACCCCCAAAGATGGCGGAGTAGTTATTTTTTATGCAACCCCATGCATGATATGGGTATCAATTAAAAGGGTTTGCCAGGGAACAGAATACCAAAAGAAATTACGTCACACCTATGTTTTGAAAGCTTGTTTTTTACTATAAACTTGTTCTCTCTAAGTTTAGGCCCTTCCAAAAGTTTTGAGGTCAGCCACTGGAGTTCTGGATCCAGAGATGTTGTGGTATTAGTGGCTCTAGGATCTCTAGTGGAAATACGAAGCCAGTAATTTCGGAAGTCTTCGTAATCTGCCGTAAGACCCAGTTGCACTGCAATTCTTGTGTTATACTTTTGGCTCGTTCAGTCAATTACATCCGTTGTAGTCTTCTTCATTTTCTTTATCGTGTAGTTAGTGCCTGACCTGCCCCTGCAGGTACGCAATAGCCCTCTATTGCGTATCTCTATTGACAGTTCATAGTGATCATCACTTGGCGAGTATTGATACACTATGTCCATTCTTGTTGGTATCAACTGACGCTACCCGTGCAGAACTGTCATTGTATATCAAAACTCGCTAAGTGATGATCACTATGAACTGTCAACAGAGATACGCAATAGCCCTACTGTATCAAAGTTTTTATGCAGCCCAAGGGCCTCTGACTTGGCTTTACATGCCACCACATACATGTAACCAGCATGCCTGAGTCAGGCATGCTGGTTTCAAGATGTGTTCCTTCACCGAAGCTAGTGATAATTATACAATACGCACATGAATCCGAAAAATCAGTGGTTTGGGTCAAACTCGAGATCTATGACTTGGCAGTCAGGCGGCCAAACCACTAGACTATCACTGCAATTATCCGTTGTAGTAACAATAATTGAAATAATGCCGATGAAAAGCGCTACCAATGCCAAATTGTTGATATGCGGAATGTATCAGAGAATACCAAGGATACCCCAAAAACCTTGCCGCACTGGAGTACCTAATATCAGTCGTTAGTTCCACGTGTACCTACGATGAGCCCAATATACTCGTATCTTGGCAGCTGATAACACTTCCGAATTATAAAAAAAAGAATTTGTATTTGACACATCGTTGACATCTGCCAAAGACATTTAATTAGACGATAGACGGGACAACGCGAACAACATCGTAAATCTACTAGCAATAACCGACTGGTTGCGTTCGGTAAAATTTAAACGTGTCCAACTTGGCAATTATGTCTTCCGTCTGTGGCTTCCTTACACTTCAGCCAACTTATCTGTACAGACGGGAAAACACAGAAATAAAATAAATGTTGTTACCAATTAAGTTTGACATATCGATACATTATTTCACGACAAGCAGCGTCACCATGACCTGCACACTTGAAGTGGTCATACTGTACTGAGACAGGGGATCATAGTTTTCTATGACCTTTCTTCTCTTTCTGCCCTAATGACGGAAGGATCAGCTTTACTTCGTTGTCATGTGTTTATTGATGTCCAGTCAGGAAGTAGGTACCTACATGCGTCCAAAAGACAGTAAATTAGTGACCTATAGTGTACCGTCTTCTTACAAAATTCAAGTTATCCCTCATAAACGCCATTGGATAAAAAGTATCCTTTGCCCTAACCCACGTCATCAGCCATAGTCCACCTGTGGGCCAAATACCGAAATCCGTTCGAGCGTTAAGGTGTGCAAAGGTGATAGACAGACAAAGGTACTCGGGTTTCCATCTAAACAATATAAAATTTAAGTGTCTCTTTGTAATATCAAAATAACAGCTTTTTACTGAATGCAAATGAAAATATATACGGCACTTATAACAAAAACACATTTTTTTTTACGAAACGAGAGCTGATGTTATAAGGCCATTTTCATTTTTTTTTTTTTTTTCGTATGGGAAATCATCAAATAACCCCTCCCGCTCTGGGCTGAGCAGGAGGGAGTGCCAGACTTTTACCGATGGGTTTTACCCATCCATGTTCCTTCCTTTGCCCTTTGTGTTCCAGGGCCGCGGTATCTCTTTCGAACAGTCCCGCAACCCTGGCAGGCATCGGTCCTTTCGGACCCCTTCCTGTTTGCTGACTCTCTTTGAGGCGCGCGTGGAACACGAACGCGCCGTCGACACGGCCTGTCGTCATAAGACGGATGGACGGCGAGTAAGCCCATTGCTCACCGTCCACAGGCCCGCATGTTATAAGGCCTAACATAGGCTACTTTTATTTTAGAAAAATAATTAGGGTCACGTACAAAAATTAAAAAAAAAAACCCTAGAAATTGTTGACATAATCCGATTAAAAAATGAAAGTATCAATTTCACGCGAACGAAGGTCGCGGGCAACAGCTAGTTCATAAATAATATTAGTATGCCTCAATATCGCGGTAAAGCTTAAAGAAATTCTAGGATAAGTTTTCACAAATGCTGGCAAAGCTGGGCGAAGAGTCAGTTTACGTATCATAAGCACAGCTTGGAAAAAGCCTATATCCAGCAATGGATTGCAATAGTCTTATGATTGAGACCAAAAAGATGCTGGACTGTGGACCTACGGTCAGGGACTATACTAGTCTGTCCCTATTGTATGCTTATATCTTTAAAACTGCGCAACGGATTTTGATGCGGTTTTTTTTTCAAGAGGAAGGTTTATAAGTATAACATTGTACCCATGCGCAGCCGGGGCGGGTCGCTAGTCTATAATTATAATAACTATCGTTTATTGGACTCAGTAAAATATAGCCATAAACAATTTTTTTGTTGAGGTCTATACAAAAAAAGGCTGCAAAAAACTGAATGGACGCCCGACTTCCAAACTTGGTAAAGAACCTGTATCTTGGAAATCAGTTCACTTCAGTGGACAAAATAAATGGAGAAGAATCTATCATCTATCAACCGTTAGACATACAGTACTGAGCATAGGCCTCCCCCAAGCGTCGCGACTGTAGAGATGGGTAAATAATTTGTCCTGAAAACAAATTAGGTATGTACCGAGATTGTTTTCAGAAAGCACAGCTACCTACCCGAAATTAGACTCTCGAGGACGAAGCTCACGAAGCGCTATAACATGAAGTATGACGTCATAATAAACATTATAAATAGCTTTCCTCTAGAGATCTGTTGTCTAACATAAATCCTACGAAATTAACTGCTCGAATCTGTTACTTTAGTTATTTTAACTTTCTAATTTAAAATAACGCTTCCTTGCACGATTTATAACGGCGGGCGAGCATCCATTATCATTTTTATAATCCTAAAATGTGTTTTTCTGGGTTGAAATATTGTTTTTGTTAGGAACTGTTATTTGTAGCTTGTAGTTTAGATTATTCACTTTGGAGTTCCGGAGATTCAGATGCAGCATCGAATAAAAAATTTGAACAAACAGTTGAACCATATCTGATACTTTACTACACAAAGATTTGACACAAAAACAAATTAAAACTTACAAATAACCGGAACAACCTGATATTTACAGACTAACGTGATTTTGGTGGCCTAGTTATACCCGAGACAACAAATAACAACCCAATAAGGTCATGTCATTTCCGCATCAAATGATGTTATTAGTTCTGCATAAGAAAGTCAATAACAGACAACCTGAGCTGGTGGTAGTTTGAAGGTACAGGACGAATTGACGTGTATCCAGGGTTTCTACCTACCTATTTCAGAAACTCTATAGAACAGACGTCGCCTCTAAGTCGAAAACTTTCCGTATCAAGACTACCTGCATCGAATCTGTCCTCTATTTCACAGCTTCTACAAGTTTTAACATCCCAAACTTATGAATGTAAAACAGCGTAGAACATTCAGTTTATGAGCTTTGTGAAATATATTCTCAGAACTGAACACAACAAGCATTTTCCATGAGTCAACAGTCAACAGTAACTCTTCACAACACCGTTCTGCGGTCGGAGCGCTACGGTTGAGAGATGACGATTTATTTGACGCTAAAAAGAACGTTGTTGCATATTTCCACAATCTCCTGTCCACAGAAAACATATGAAGCGACATCAACCAGTTGATAGTCCATTAATGTCAAGACGGGAACAAAATAATAGTAAAAATATATACATACAACGAGCGACTTAACAGAAATGTCGTTGAGCGATCAAAAGACGGCCGCATGGAAATTGGTGAATAAAATTTTAATTTTACTAAAGTGATTCATAGTTATAGTACTCGATGATAGTTTGGAACTTTTATATGCTGAATTTATGTCATTTAATTAGATTAAAACGTGGTCCGATAAAGACCTCGGCGACGGACTTGACTAATTCAAGACATGGCCACTCACATTCGATGCTACACGCCGTGAATGAAAGCGAAAAAAAACTACTATGAAGACAAATGAAGATCAGCAAAACATTCTGTTTTGAAAATCGAGCTTCTGAATTCAAATCCGCAAGTTCTACAACTAATGAATTCTCGAAGCACTGTTCAGTTTCACGCCCCTCGTTACGAACTCTTTACAGTCCTCCTTCCACGTATTTCTAGCCGTAAACTTACTTTTATTTCTGCAGACGGTAAATCAAATAACAATACGTACATCTAATTCTCGAACAAATGTAAACATACACCTTATTTAATTGCCTGTGTTTAACAAGCTGTTAACCCACTTGTTTATGCTACCACCGTAGTTTATAAATCGGTTAGAAATCTGTTGGTCTGCGAATTCTATTCCTCAATCATCGCGGGGAGGCATCAACGAAACTGTCTAAATTAGGAATGGTGATGTTTGGCAGATGGTCAAAAGTAGTGAAATATGAACGGGCGTATTAATATGGAAATATTTCAATTTCTATAATAACAGCAATCTCTGTGCGTTTAGTCGGTTACCTAAAACGTTAAACACACTTTTTGTGTGCTCTCAGGAGCAATTATGCAATACAGAAACAATATAGGTACCTAATAGCAAAGACTTAAACATGCTCGCAGAATAAACTTATCAAGAACATGATGATGTGATAATATCTCGAGTTTGCAGCACGTATTGCTGACGAATTGTTGATAGTTCGTCACATACCCCTATATGGGTAACCAGCCCCGGTTTCTCCTCGGTTGATCTTTTCAACTTTTATCGTGAATCGAGAGTAGCGAAGAGTAGGTACCTACCTTACCCAAACCTCAACACGTTGAACATCTTTCTTCACGAAAACTCTCCACGAAACCGTCTGTAAATCATCCAAATGTCTGTTCAGTATTATCCTCACGTTATTAAACAGAAACACATTTTACAACCGCGTCGAATTTCCCAAATATTCTGTCGACCAACCAAAAACGAGCAATGAAGTTATAACGCCCTGAAATATACACATTTTAGTATCGTGAGGAAAGCTTTGGAGTCATAACTGTAGCTTCAATATCTATAGGAGCTGTATTACAATCACATTACTAGGTTAAGTGCGAAAAATTTTACATGCCATTATAGACAGATTTGGATTATAGCATTCTTTACTGTGCTAAAATCAGCCACAAGAGCAAGGACCTGCTCAAAAACACTAATACTTATTCCAAAAATACTTTATTCAACAGGTGGTTAGGACATCACTCATACACAAATAAACACCTACTCCAAAGAGATTGCCCATCCCTTTGAATTAACCCTTTCCACTTCTACCGAAAAAGACACTGTTTGGCTCAAACAATACTTAAAAATAACTCTGCTTCCTAAGAAGCTTATGGCCGTTTTCATTCACATTAACGCCACGTTCACCTCAGACGATGCAACTTGTGACAACGGACACGCGCGTACAGCATTTCTCCCTTCGCGTGAGTACCGACGCGTTTCTTTGTCTCGTAGCAAGTCTAAGCAATTTCTTTATTTTGTTTTCTCCAGAGTCGACACAGGTTTCTTGACCGTGTAATTCGTGGCCAAGCGGTACGCGACATCTAAGCAAATGCTTAAATATTTTAACACTGTTGCAATTTGAACTCTTATCACTGAACCGACCGACAAAATTCTAACAGTGAAGGTTTTTGTGGCGTTAGTCAAAACCGGCATTATAGTTTTAAAACTAAGGGCGATTGCTGAGTGTTTTGGAGGGTTCCAAAACAAGGTACGGATAGGCGCGAACACAAATAGATGTTTCTTCAACATTTGTTTATTGTATCGAACGTTTATGTGAAGAAATACTTTGATATGGTTCTTCGGTTCTTGAGTTTCTTTCACCGCTTCGATAGCTATGTAAACAGTTGCTGCTTGTGTGGTATGATCCACATATTTTTGGCGAAAATAGAAACGGCTTACGATCGAACATCTTTGTGATCGTTGATGTTTGTGATCGTTGATGTTTGTGGGATACAGGATAGAGGCAATCTACGTACTTGGTAGTCAGTCTGTTTGAGTATGGAAGAGAGGGTGCATCAGTGTTTGAACATATAAACACTTGATGTGCACTGTATCTCCTGTGGGGATGACTAGTCTTCGCTGCGATTGGTCACTACCTGTGTCCGAAACGGTCAGGAGTGGTTCTGAAGCTTTTCTTTTGACTTATTAGTCCACTCTCGATATGACTTTGCTGGAAGTCACTATACGAATTCTTTGATTGAACTGTTGCGGTGTACTTCAAAATAAGTAGCTGGTTAGACAAGTTAGTTACAGCTTAAGCATTACTTTTGCATCACTTATAAAAGCTATCCAATATCTAAGATTTTTGGTTCTTCTTACTAATACCAAAGTAACCTACTATTACTGTCTCTATATAACAGCTAACTAAAGGTAGGTTTTCATAGGCAACAGATATTTAAAACAAAAACTAAGATATTTCCCGGAAATCCCGGTCGCCATAGATCCATTTTCCGCACTACGCAAGAAATAATCTTCCATCAAGATTTCCCAATAGCTCTTAAATCAAAATTAAAATGAGGGAAAAATCAAACGAAATTCTCTGAATATCCTCCAGACTAATTTTAGAACGTTCACGTTGAAACTTTTATTTTTAAAGAGCACCCTACTGATTTGTAAGGCGATACGAAACACCAGCTCCGTGAGATTTGTTGACGATCTTATTTTAACAAGACGTGCTGAAAAGTGTTGAACTATAATTATGATATTTCTTAATAGATATTTCAGTATTTAATCATTGGCATATAATTATCATTTAAAACTTTACGAACTTAGGATAGCATTTGAATATCGATCAGATTCTTCAATTTCTGCATACAATAAGCAACCTTATTTCTGGAGCATAGATACAATAAAAGTAATAAACATAAAAATGCTAACTCAGTTCAACCAACACCGAATAGAAAAAAATCAAAGATACCACGAATGTAATTTATGAGATCACGATTCGGCTTTAAAAAGGGGTGACTACTGAGATCACGGATCATAAAGATGTATAGAAGAAGGCATGCTGCTCCGACACCAATGATGATGAATGATGGTCGACCACAACAGCTTCAATATACACAATGCTATACAAACGCTTGCCAAACTATCCGAAAACAACACAAAACACACACACAAACGAAAAGAAATTAATTACTCTGCCATTTCAACGAGTTGAATCTGGCTAACAAACGAGATCTCAGCACTGATCCTAAACTAAACGCAGTTAGTGAATGAACATCATGTCGGGGACATTAAAACATAAATTGTAGTCGACTCATTAGAGGTGTATTTCGAGAGTGCACATGCGTGCATTCATTTCATTGATAATATCGTTCACATGTTCAAATGGTACATCGTCTTCACTATGCCCGCTAACATCGATGATATAATAACTAATAATGTTATAATTCGCATCGCTATTGATTATAAACTTAAGAGAATAGTTTAATTAGTCCAGTATGCCGTGATTATTCGGATTGGAATGTGGAGTTTAAACATTAATGTTGTTATTGAGGGCATGGAATATAATTTTAATAATTTATTGTAGTTTATAAATCGGTTTAAATAAATAAAATTTGCCTTTTAGCTCTTTTGGCTGCTGCGGTGGTTACATGTCTAGGTTTCGTTATGACACTGTGTTATATTAATCTACTGTCTTATCTAGAGCTTTACAAACTGCAGAAGAAAATAAAGTGAGCACAGTTTAAATACCCACTTGCAGGAAAATTTTAATCACAACAGCTGCAAGATTTTTCGAGAACACCATCTTTTCAAATATGATTGAGATTTATAACAACGATCTAATTTCAACAGCTGTAGTGGAAAATTTGTTGAAACGAGAAATAAATGCTCTTCTAAATCACTACAAGCAAAAACAATTGGCATGACTTTCAAAGACAAACTGCACGTATTTTGTCATTACAAAATCAAAATTAAGACATGTCTTTTGTTTTTAGAAAATAAATGACAGAGTGATGGGCGATCGTCACGCTACGACAAAGAAACGTTGAAAGCACAATACAAAATGATACTGTGGAAGTGTGGACGGTAGACATCCGCCAGACAAAAAGATCAGTGGCGATTGCCAACTAGCGTTCGACCTGGAGATGCACTTCAAGAAGATAGCTATTGCTTTCATTGCAATATTAAAAACAGGTGACAACACAAAAGTATTCTTGTAAACCTGGCGAAGATAAAATGGAAGATTTTTGGGTGACGCCAAGAAAATATTTTCGTGCTCTCAGGGGTGATATCGGGCGTCTGTACAGGCGATTAATAATGTCTTGTTTTGATGCACACAAAAAACTCGCTTTCGAACAAAAGCAGTTTATCATAACATCGTTTACTCGTATGTAATTATAATGTCTTCTGAAATACTTTTTTTGTTTTCTGATTATTAACTAGAAAACCAATCTCCATAACTTTCTCCAAATTATTTAGGGTTACAGATCTCTGAAACTTCTTTTACGAGTGAATATTTTAATTTTATTGTAAGTATTCGTCACCCAATCCTTTGATAACCACAAAATTTTACGGCTTCATGACGTTTTGTCCCACTACATAAATAACACCTGACTTTTATTTGTCTATCCCAAATCCAAATAAAAGTCACCTAAGAAACCATTTTCTTCACCAGCACTATCTGACGGAAGCATAAAACTATTGGAAACCGTAACGTAAAGAATAATAAAACACGTTATAATCTCTGTTTTACAAGCTTTCTGTGGCACCTATCAAATCAGAATGTCGCGATCGAAATAGGTGACATGGATATCTAAACATTTTTCTTGGATTCTGAAATAGCCACGGGCCTACGGGTTATATGAATGGGCCAACGTCGTGTGGACTCCCCCTTGGCATGACAGCTGTCAACTTATATTTCACAGTCGAAGGCAAAGTCGGGACCAATCAGAAGACACGTGCCGTAAGTCATTTCTAATTTGACTAAGTCTGCTAAATGATCTTTGAACTGGAGGAATGCATATTTTTGGGAGAACCGCGTAAATGGGAGGCCTGATGAATGATTTCTATTAAGGAAGAATGTTTAAACGAATTTTTTGCATGTTTGAAACTTTTCTGTATCTACAGAACGAATCACTGCCCTCAATGTGTCTTTAGTTCTATAGCAAGTTAAGGTAAATACGGAAAATTATAATTCACAGAATGGCTGCCAGTGCCGACGATTGCTATGAAATGGTTTCTTCCGAAACACGTCCAGCCCATAACTCGTCGTTCAGCTATTACTGAACCGTTTCCCAACTGTGAAACGGCGCGGGAGTTATCGAATTTGTCAACAAACCTAATTTCGCCTGAAATAGTTCGTTACCGATCACGGATTTCCTTAGTACCGATTAAAAATAAACATCCTCGATACAAAAATCGATCTATGACGTTTCCGATACCCCTATAGTCTGATATACAGTGCGACCCACTCTATGGAATTTACAGAAAATCACTGAAATATCTTGTTCTAATAATATCGGGACTAAACTACAGTTTGCGTCATTTGTGCTTCCGTTGCGAAGATGCCAAATCTTTAGGGGAAGAGGCGGAAGCTAACCAATTCACCGATTTGTTTCGATTAATTAATTACTCCTTTTAATTCAGACATTTGTGTCAAATGTAACTTCACACCTACTTTTGACGCCGTCACGTAACGCCTCTTCTTGTAACGGAAATCAGACGAGCCGAGATCAGTGGACCCACCACGTCGAATCATAATCTTGTTAAATCTGGACTACTCCCAGTTTCTGTTTAACAATTTAATTCAAGATAACTACAACTAGGTATATTAGGGGTCATAAGACAATTTTTTTTTTTTTTTATTAGTCATAAACTGCGAATATTTGAGCCTCTTTTTTTTTGAGGATCTCGTGGCAAAATAATAACAGCCGCTCGGGTCGGGTCGATCTTTAGGTTAAGCCGTGCTTGCCTAGGTTGGTCTGTGGATGGGTGACCGCCCCTTACATACCGAGTTTCCTCCGTGCCTCGGAAAGCACGTTAAGCCGTTGGTCCTGGCTGTGTCATTTGTAGATCATTGACAGTCGTTACAGATAGTCAGTTACCCAAAAAGTCTGACAACCATTCTTACCAAGGGGTATCGTATTACCCAGCACTAACTGGGTTGTGGAGGTCAGATAGGCAGTCGCTCCATGTAAACTACTGGTATTCAGCTGCATCCGGTTAGACTGGAAGCCGACCCCAACATATTTGGGAAAAGGCTAGGTAGATGATGATACTGCGAATATTTCTTTTTGGCAGTTTTACCATACTATAACTGCCACTGACTTATTTTATCCCACGGTTAAAAGATAATATCTTATAAGCATTTACGATTGAGTAGCACATTCAGAATTTCAGGCTTTTTTATTGGGTTTTAAATATTTTTGGAGCGACTACCATTTGACTTCTTCAAACCATTCTGATTTCAGAATACTCGTAACAAATGTCATCTAGGTATAACAAAGAGTTGCAAAATGCTTGATAGCTAAATAAATTAATATCTAGGATAGTGAGCAATCGAGTTATATAGGTATCGTTATTAATTTAGCTAGAAAGTAGAAGAGTTCACCAATGACGTCAAAGGAGTTCTTTTTTAAACAAACTGTGACACATCTGTACGTGTGATTTTAATTTAAGAACGTGCTATTTCTGTTTGAGTAAAATTACTCATTTTTTTTACTCCTCTACGAATATACACTTTTATTACATAAATTTTAAAACGTCAATGCCTGGTGATTTTGTTTTCTAATTTTGTTCATATGTTTAAAAACTGTTGTATTGCAAAACGTTGTTTCGTTTCTCTTGTTTAGTGTATAAGTACTCCAGTTATGTATTACCGTAAACTTTCTTCTTTATTGGCATTCTTTACTAGGGGTTTCCACAGGAAATTTCAATTCCCAAGTAAAAAATGTTTCGCAGATCCGATATTGCAACCAGTTCTGGCAAATTTTGATTTGTTATTGGAACACTAGCCTTACCTTATTGTCACTATTATATTGGCTTTGTAGCGATATCTATGACTCTAATTAAGGATAGAACCCTGCTTCGCGCTATCAGTGTTATCCGCCAGTTAGCCTGTATCTGTATCCCGAAAGCAATCGTCGGGCAATAGACCACCCGACATATACCCAACAGGGTATATGTCAGGGTGAGTATTGGGTATGTACCTCAATACCCAATTATTTTGCCATGTACCACTTAGATAATTATTAATGACGATGCACATTAGTTAATTAATTTGAGTGGATAAAATGCAGTGGTAAATCTGTAAAGTTGAAACAAAATATAAATTCTAGTCACGACACGGATTTCTTCAAGAATCTGAGATTCCGCCCACTATTTGCCAACACCCTTCCCTGTAGAGTAATGAAAGCTATAAAACAAAGTCTAGAAAAAACGGAATGTGGCACATCTTTGTTATTTTCTCAATAAATCTCTCAAGTAGGATAGATTTCTCAAGAATGCTTTTAATTCAGAAAAATTCCTCTTCTTCCATCGATATTTACACAAACTTTTGAGTGCAGTACTTTGTAACAAGTCTAGCAAAAATTAGAACTGTGCAACTAATGACCCAACAGCTAAAAAGCCAGAGAACATAAATGGTTTTTTTTAAAAGCTCATTAACATTTTACTCTATTGTTCTCATGCTTGTGTAGGAAGTAACATCTTGAGGTTTTCTCGTCAAAAACAAAATTCTCAACGTTTAATGACTCCATGAATTCCAAAAGAAAAATGTATTAGTAGATCCGTCGGAGGCGGGCGGCGCGGGCGCACATTTTGGCGCTTGCGTTTGCGCATTGCTGAAGTAACAGGCCGAATAACCCACATCGGAAACGTTCGGGCTAGCATTTGTGTGAAATACATACAAGAATTAAAAGTGAAGTGCGTTACTGAATTTACAGTCCTTCAGTTAAGTTTTTAGCTCTGATGTGCATCCCTGTCTTTATCGAAGTCATCTTCGTTTTCTAACGTCACGATTGCTGCTGTATTGCTGTTGTTATTAGAGGTAAAATAACTTCCTGTTACTAGACTGCAATTTTAGCGTTCGTTTCGTTACGTCAAATTGCGTTTTTTTTACATACAATTTCTTCAATTGTGATCTTCCAAGCAACTCGTAGGCAAGACAATTCGGTCATCAGTGATATAACGTGGGAGGTATTGTATGGATTCATTCAGTTTTACTTTTAAGTGTCTCTGGCGTGACCGTCGTGAAATTATCACCGGATTCCAGCTGTGACGTGGAATACGGGGTGTGTCTTGTCTCATAGATTAATGTTGGTAGTAGGTTTAGGTGAGTACCTACTGACATCATCATCGTTACATTTGAAGAATTACAAGCTATTACCCGCGACTTCGTCTGCGATCTAGGATGAAAAGAAGCCCATGTCTTCCAGATCCTAGGCTATTTGTCAACCAAATTACTTTCGAACTTTAATATTGAGTTGCGGTTGGATTCTATATAAGCATTACCCAAGTTTCAATAGAACTTAAATATTGTAGCAGCTCAAACAGCCCTTACAATAATGGGATTATTCTCATTAGACTTATGGAATGAATATATATAATTACTTAAGTATATTAATAAGATGCGTTTCTGATAATCTAAGGGACTCTTAGAAATGGTTTTAATTGTTTATGGTTTAATGTTCTATGTTGTTAAAATTTGATGCTAATTGCCGCTATCATACTTTTGGACAAGGTAATAGATGAAATGAGTTTTACTGAGGTTGGGTTTCATAGATACTTCTTCTTTATCGTTTGGTTAGTGCCTAACCTGGTGTCAGAGATTTTATATAAATAAATAATAAATAAATATCGCTGTACATTACACACAGCGCCATCTAGGTGCCACACTAAGCAACGAGGCTTGTGTCGTGGACACTAGATAGTTGATACTACTACATAGATACTTTTTTTGTTTATAAATACATACTTATTATACATATAAACATCCATGACTCGGAAACAAATGTCCATGCTCATCACACAAACATTTGCTCCTACCGGGATTCGAACCCGGGACCCTAAGAACGTAAGTCAGCCTCGCAACCGCTGCGCCATTCGGGTCGTCATGGGCCTCTGACTTGGCTTTACATGCCGTCAAGAAATATCTCTCAGGCATGCTGGTTTCCTCACGATGTTTCTCTTCACCGGAGCAAGTGTTAATTATACAATACGCACATGAATCCGAAAAATCAGAGGTGCGTAGATACTGATTTTGTATTTGGTTTCTTAATTATTTTGTCCAAACAAATAATCGTTTTGCTTATAAATAAGGATCATCATCTCATTATCTGCCTAGCCTTGCCCAACCATGTTGGGGTCGGCTTGTAGTCTAACCGGCCGGATGCAGCTGAATATAAATTAATTGTTAATTCTTAACTGTGCCTTTGAAGCTTTGAGTTTTTAATATCCTTAACCGGATAAACGTATTGAATGTTTGGCAGACAGATAGACCATATCCTGGATTAACGGTTTATTTTATTACTTTATTTTGAAATTGTTGATTATTTTAATCTTTTACTCTGGACGCTCTTAATGTGCACTTCTTTCTAAATCGTTCTCACATATATGTATAATCTCAACGTGAATGATGTAATCAAGATTTTGTAACAACATTTTGATTAAAAAGAGTGTCCATGGAGTTTCTTGCCCATTCTTCTCCATAGAGATCTACGCTTTGGAATGTGCAACTGCATTACTTTCTCAAGTTATTATGCCTTGTGACTGTAGCTTAGATTTTTTTTTGTTGTTTGACATTCAAAAGTGCCTGTACCTAATGGTCTAATTGAAATAAATGATTTGAGTTTAACACATTCGGATGCTAGCCAGTGGTTTCCTTCGAATGCTAATTCGAATGAAACCACTGGCAATACTGGCGTCAGCTAGCACATTTCGGACAGATCGTCACTAAGGTAGTCTATGACTCTACGTGATGATCTGGTCAATAGGAAATTTTCACAGTATATCAAGACGTTTAATTTACTTTAACGTGATTTGTTACAAGAAATTTGGTCTGATGATAAATTCGTCTGTACTCCAATGATCCTACGCTTTGCTACGAAGCTTTTGATTATTTAGAGATCAACCTTGTACTATTTCGATCTCCGATCAAACCAGACTGTATAAAAATACATTTGAAATATAAAATGTGGAATAAAACGGTCAAATTCAGAACACCTGGATGTGTGGCGTTGGATACACGCCAGTTTGATAACGAAGATATGAGGAATTAATTATTTTACTAGCTGATCCCATTACTCCATGATTGCTCCGACCACTAGGCTCATTATGTTTTAGAGACCACTGTGTCCCATGTTATAAGGAACGATTACTGTATTAATTTTGCATTAGATCAACGAGTCTATCGCCACAGTCCACTGTTTATCATAGGCCTCTTCATTTCTTCTTCTCATCAGGCCTCAAGCTGCGCCATAACGGCTTCCTCCGCCTTCTACATCGCGACCTATTTAAAATGGGGTCTCATCATCTAGCTAGGGGGCATCCCACATTATGGTTGCCGATCCGTGTATCCTCCAAACCGCTTTAATGTCGACGCATTAATGTCGTTTTTGGACAGTAGTAAGAATAAGTACTGGTTATTTCAGGAAAATAACTGTTTCGATAAATTATACATTGCCATACTATCAAGATCTATCGGTAATACGTCGGTAGAATTACTGGTATTCTACATAGACGCCGAAGGAGACCGACCTCCAGATTTGACTATCAAAAAAAAAGTTGGGTCTTGTGGTCAATACCAATAATACCGAAAAGTACGGTTATGTTATTCGCATATTGATTGTTGATGTAAACCAGGTTCCAGGTGTCCATTCATAGCTTTTGGCAGAATCTTCTTACTAATATTATAAATGCGAAAGTTACTCTTTCATGTAAAAACTACTGAACGGATTTCCATGAAATTTAGCACACAGATAGTTTATAACCTGGAGTAACACACAGAATACTTTTTATCTCGGTAGTATGATCCCGTGGGACAATTATATTATTATCGTACTCCACGCAGGTGTAGCCCCGGGCATAGTAAAGAATAATCTTTGTTAATTTTTACAAAGGGACTTTTGTTGAAATCCTCATAACCCGAGATTTAAATCGCTCACAGCAACATTAATTATTCAAATAATAGTTATAGTTTCGTGAACATTGAACGGATTTTCTTTATAACTGTAGCCATAGGGCATCCCTGAATTACCGAGCTTTTGTTTCATCCGATCGTTAAAATGTCGTCTGTAATGGCATTACAAGACTAATTGCATGTTTTCGTCTTTTTATCAAATAAACACTTTAATTCTTTACCACCATTCCGCCACTAAACGCTTTTTTTTCTTTTTAAATCGGCCATTCGAATTTCGAAATGATGACACTGGCATTTGTCGTGATGACAAAAACAGTGTTTATAAACATTCTATCAGACAGGTGTGGTTATATTTTAGGACATATTATAGTATATTATTGAAAAACTGGTATAAAGCTGCATCAGGTTACACAGTTACACTGGAAGCCGACCCCCACATAGTTGGGAAAAGGCTAGGCAGATGATGATGATGATGACGAGTAACCTTATCGGTCCCTGGTTCAGTTTGATAACCTATACCACGTACATCCTGACATATGACCACACCTTTCTGATTCTGTATAAATAATGCGAAAATAGGCTTTAGATATAGGTAATAACTTATGACAACTTCTCGAAAAAAGCCTATAAGATAAGCCAAAATTAGGATAATAATTTTCAGTTTAATGGGTGTCAGTCGACGCGGATTTATTTTACCGCCCACAGGCACCTAAATAATGCACTAATTTGGACAGACGAGGCATTGTTTAATTCTTTTTAAATCACGATATCAGGATTTTGCAACAATTATACCTAATTTTTTTTTTTTTCTTTTTAAATCACGATATCAGGATTTTGCAACAATTATACCTAAATTTTTTTTTTTTTTTTCATTTGAACGAGGTATTGAAATATTGGGCAATAAAATCAGTCCCAAAATTATGTCCTCACTTCTATTATCTTATAAGGGTCCAGTATTGTTTCATAGTTAATTAAAATAATTGACTTTAAGGTACTTATTACAGATTGATTTAAGCAGGTATTTCAGAAAATTTAAAGACGACTGTTTTCCTCAACATTTTTCATTTTCGGGATTTTTATTAGTTTACACTACAGTTTTAAACACAAGCAGCCGAAGTGACCTTTGCTCTGCCACCGACGACGCGGTGGGGTGGAAGTATTGAAGTTCAGGACTAACAAAATATCAAAATTGTCGTGCCAACGACACGAAGAGAATGAACACAAAAAAATCACGTCTGTTGTCATCGAAGGGTGAGGCAAAGGTATAGGTACTCAGTGGCGTGCAGTAGTTCTTCTGGTAAGGTAGGCCACCCATACTGAATTACTGACACCCAAAACAAAAAACTCGGCAACATCACAGCGTCGCTCTACTTAGGATGACCCTCAAAGCAGTCACATCTATTGATATATTCAGTCACCCTTCCGGGCCCCCCGCACCCGCCCCTGGTATTTTTAGAACTTAAGCTTATGAGAAACAACGCCATCTAGCTTAAATATCAGGAATTTCAATGGCATTCAGTCAATACAAAAACGAAGGTAGAAGCTTCGTTAAAAAAATCTTAAAAATAAAACAGAGTGCGCTGTCAACAAAAAAATAAAATTATCTAAAATTACCATGGTATAGTGTAGATTTTTGGAATTTTAGAAAGAAAACATTGAAAATAAGCCTGTAAAAACCAAAGTTATAAATACAAGAACTCACCACATTATTCAAAGTTCAAATCACGATTTTGTGACAATGCAAACAGAAGCAAGATTGATTTGAAATGACGAGTACGATATGAATTTTGGGTTAATTCTCGTAATTCGGGTACCTACACCTTTAGACACAACTTGAATCTTATCATTAAACGATTGTGAATACTTACTGTTTTTAACTTATAACAAACACACATTATCAGCGCAAACTTCACAACAGAACACCATTTTACATAAATAAACAAATACAACAAATAATATTTACACTACTGTACGTTTCAAAGCGAATTACAACCGTCAGATATTATAAAAAGCAAAACATTCAAGATCGCGAAATAAATTTTGCTTGTCACATGAAACAAATATGGCTTACAACTTTCTAAGAAAAACATAATTGCTACTTTATCGATAAAAAACACTACCAAATATAATTGCATCACTGCATACCGTTTTAGCCGGATAATACTTTGTGGCCAATCAGTGGCCAGCTACACTCGCAGGAGTTGAGCCCCCAATCTATCAATGATCTATACATGTGTGCCGTTCATACACACGAAAATGTGCATCACTGTGCGTAAATTTATCAATGGAAATTAGGCCGGCGGCGTCGTTGCCTAGAAGAGCCGGGAGCGAGCGTCGTAGAGTATTATTATCAGTTACGTCACACGGGCGCGACAAGTTGCTATAAGTATTTTAACAGGAGTTTTAATTATTTTTTTAAATATTTTGCATTATTTTATTACATAGTTATAATAAATACATTTGTTGCGTTGTTGGTAGGAATGGTAGGGTAGGCTAGGCCTAATTGCCTCTATGGACGGCACGCCCCTGTAGGTACTTATAGAAAGTATAGGTATTACCCCCACATTTAGCCAGTTATGTCTAAGCCCCAATAGGGGGCATCCCTTTAGCCATCAAACGGGTACAAATAAAGACTCTGCAGTCTTGTTACAGAAAAAACTCATAGAAAAATACAATCATGTAACACTTTTTCCGATCTGAACATCAAACACAAGACCTCATGCTTAGCAGGAGCGTTTGCGACTACTAGACCACTGAGCCGGTCAAGAAATAATTTACTTACCATATACCAAGGTATGATTTACCTGTAACTTTTAATAGGTTGATTTCAGTTTTGGGCAGGTATATTTTCCGTTTTTATAAACCGTATTCTTATTTAATTGAAATCTTCCTGCACTGATACGACGGATATCTGTCAGTTTTGTTTTATCCTCTTAAATATCATCGGAAGCAAGTACCTACTCAATTTCAACTCTCAAATCTCCCTTCAGTTCGCACTTCGGTCGGCCTTCGCGTTCTATACTCGTATATATTTACACAAACAGTAATTTTGTTTACATTTTCCGTGCAATGATATACAACACACTATTTAGGATACATACGTGCGTTCGCCAAGAGCTATTTCTCGGTAATAATAAAACATACGGTTTTATTTGGGTCTGTCGCTATGGCCGGTGAAAAAATTCTTGGAAAACTTTGGAGGTAAAAATTGCGTCCCGTGATGTTTTGAAAACGTAAATCTTCAACGATTTTGAAGTTTGAACCTGCCTAAAAAACTAAGTCGGCAATGTTGGAAAATAATAGAAAAGAAAATAACCCTAGGACTTACTGAGAGATTTTCCGTGGACGCTAATCCAACTGATCATGATCGGATCTTTGTAGGATTCTTCCAATCTTGTGATCACGTTCACAAGCTATGTATAGGGAAAACTAACTACCGGGTTGGTACGCTTGTAAAGCATATTCCTGACTTCGAGACATGAACTTTGCATCTGTGTGAGTTGGTGCCAAAAACAACTTCAATCTTATTGGCTAACTAGCGACCCGCCCCGGCTTCGCACGGGTGCAATGTTTTACTTAAAAACCTTCCTCTTGAATCACTATCTATTAAAAAAACAGCATCAAAATCCGTTGCAAGATCTAAGCATACATAGGGACAGACAGCGGGAAGCGAATTTGTTTTATACTATGTAGTGATGTTCTTTGGTCGTGGACTCACACGAACATGAAGATCACGTCTCATTGCGAGCGTTATGTTGATACCTGCGTAAGAACTCTTACTCTTCAGCCACAAGCAAACTTAAAGCTGCTTTAGCAGTAAATCTTCTATACAAATAAATACAATTTAAGTGTCTTTTTGTATTACCAAAATAACAGCTTTTTACTGAATGCATATGAAAATAATTTCGGCATTTATAACAAAAACACATCTTTTTCAATTTTTGTCTGTCTGTCTGTTTGTTCCGGCTAATCTCCGAAACGGCTGATGGGACTTTTACTGGCCGATAGCTGATTTTATAAAGTCTAACATAGACTACTTTTATTTCACACGAATGAAGGTCGCGGGCAACAGCTAATTAAATCATAATTAGAATTATTTATTATTTTCCTGCTATTCTGTAAGTGGATTTGGCACAAGTCGGGCGGCAAAATAAATCAAAATAATGAATATCCTGCCGCACGGCTATGCCCAATCTAGCCGATTCGAATATGTTTTAAGCACGCCTCACAGCAAGCAAGCATTCCAGGAGTCGAAGTACAGAAGCAACAAGCAAGAAGAAGCAGAAGAAAGAAGCAGCAGTTCTTCATAAATTTGTCTTTTTCCGCTTTGCTGCTGATTCTTATTTGTATGTCAACAGCAAAGCGAAAAGGTCTCCTTTATGAGAACTTTCTCCGTGGTAACGCATCATGGTCGCTTCGGAAGCCAAGGAGGTCCGAAGAAATTACAACTTTGCAACCTTGTTTTCTGCAAATAAAATGTTCATTATATGTACTCCTTAATGGTATACGTATTTTTGGTGAAAATACCTATTACACCTTGTGGCCTGTCCCCGTCTCCCTACCAAAAATTCAGAGTTATGTAGTGAGGGTTTTTCTACGTCAGCTTCCACTAAAAAATGACAGATGGCGCTGTACTTGACTCAATGTAAAAAAAAATGTTTGGCTGTATGGAGCTGGCGTTCATTGCCTTTTCAAGTGTTCTTTCCTAGTTTGTGTGCGTTCGTCTTTTTTCGTTAGATTTGCGTTTTTGTTGGAATGCAACTTACTATTTTTGCAAAGCACTCACAGACATTTACTAGCCACCATTTTATTTTTAAAAGACAATGAACGCCAGCTCCATACGACCAAATATTTTTTTTATACGCTGAGTCATGTACAGCGCCATCTATCGTTTTTGATTGGAAGCTGGTCTAGATAAAACCTCATTGGCGGAGTTTAGTCCGCCAATTACTTCTGAATTTTTGGTATGCACCCCCGATTACCCTAATCCAAAAGACAAGTCTATACATATATTTTCTTTCAATTGCCAATTTAGCCACGTTGTAAATTGTATTAACGTACTCGATAGCTTTTCCTTATATTTTCGTTCATAACAGAAATTCCTGAATTTTTTTTTGACTAACGTTGTTTTTCATTTTCATCACGAAAAGAAAATTTTATTTCCAATGTTGCAAAGATAACTTCTTTACAAAATTGGAGAAATCACTAGACTGCCGCCTATATTCACGCGTCAAACAGGTTGGGTGACCGCAGAATCATAATCGGTCAATTACTCCCACATAGATGACAATCATTTGCAGACTAGACAAAACATGTCACCTAAAAATATAAGGACAAATCGTGTAACGAAAAGTGAATCATTAATTTCTCTACGCTAAACGTCATATGTGCTCATAGCGGCATCACCTCGCCTCATTTTTATGAGTTTGTCCCGATCCCAGGCTATGCCGTTACTGCGCGTAATGTGCGTTGCAGAATGAGTTTAATAAAAAAAAAACAAAATGACTCGACCTGGGTAAAATCCAGAGGCCGCGCGGTATAAACTTAACGTACTACGTCAATCCGTCCGTGGTCGTTGATCGTTATAAAATTTTAGTTAAAATGATTTGCAACAAACACAATCAGTATCATTCATAGTTATTAATTAATTCAAAATATCGTATGTGAAATGAATATTTTTTTAAATTATAAAATCGACTTATTTTCGTTACGGAGATACCACGCATTCGTACTAGAGCCTATGGACAAGCCCAGCCATTCCTACGCATGTTTTATAAGATCGAGGTTGTTAATCTTTTTATTTCAAGGATTTATTTTTCTCCCATTACATAGATACCTACTTAATTTTCATAATTTGTTCGAAACTCGAAACATTATTTTTTATTTCGTTATCGTTGGAATTTCGCGATTTTCATGCTGAACAATCTTGATTTATATCTTCACAACTTCAGTCGGAGCGCTTATCGAGTGATTCATTTTAAGTGTTAAATATTCAGTATTGATAGATTTATTTCATTTTATATTACGCACACATTATGAGACATGTAGACAGTATAGCATGTTATTGGAAGATTTCGTCGAATGAAGCGGCAAAGCCCATATCATTAGGCGATCAAAAGAGAAACAACGTCGGCCTTCAGCCTCGTGAGTTGAGTCACTCCTCTTAAAATTAACACATAAATATACCACATCTTATCTACATCAGAGAGCATCATAAGAATCCTTGAAGTAAATAGAATAGGTGAAGAGAATTCGCATTGAAAACTATCGTATCGACAGCTCGATTTTCTCCAAAACAATAAATCCTTTATAATTATTGTATTGATTTAGATGTTCTTTTTCAGCACTTATAAATTAATCTTCTGAAAAAGCTCGTTTGCCATCGAACTCACAAGACTCGCGTGACGAAGATAAGTGCGTAAGTAATTCCTACTAAAAATACACTAAACCTACTTAATTCAAGACAACCGTCAAGTTCCAATTCCGTAACTAAAAGTGACTAATAACAACACGTCCGACCGTTCATAAAACAATTTATCGTATTTCCTATTACCTGTCAGGAAGGAAGCCCACGTGACGTGCTCTGATAAATGTTGTCATGTTATAGCTCAGCGCAAAATCGGGCACTTGTCTGAAATTAGCTCAGGCGCAGTAAATCAAGGGATTTGGGCCAGAGTTACGCCATAAGAATGCCTCACATATTTGTGAAACTACGTGTTTATTATAACTAGTACATACAGTACACTTGGTGCACTCATTATGAGTTACGTTGGCACGACGTGTAATTGCTGCGACTATTAGAATTACCCAAAAAGCTGCGTTTTGTATGTTGTGACGCAAACACCAGATGCAGGCGTCAATGAGTAATGCGGTTATTAATATTTACCCGAATATCGCTCTGTTTGAGAGACGGACTTAGGTACTTACAGTATATAGGCACCTTAAAGTCTTAAGGTGGACGCGCCAGGGTAGCCCGACTTGCTAAAGACTGTATAGATGATTTTAATGATTTTAACTAAGTAAAGCCATATTTGCTACAACCACGAATCATAATATAATCAACATACAAATAACCTGACACTGACCTGCAAATTGCAAATAAAGTAAGAAAAAATATTTTCGCGGGTTCCTTGGCGTATCTTAAGCGCAACTCTGCTCATTCCATCGTCATCCCTAACCATTGATTTCATGATTTAATCAAAATATTAAATATTCTCATGGAGCAACTTTTACGAAAGCATTACCTTCCACGTATCCGTAACAAGGGATATTCTAAAGCACTTTACAAAGATCAAATAATGACAGCGCTGATTTACAGTTGGCATCGCAACGATAGCTTTCTCGGATTTCGCCCACCTAGGAAGAAGATCAGATGCGAACAGTAAGTATATCGTGGGTAGGTGTGTTTATGAAAGAGAGCCATTTTCTATACCCGTCAGAATCGCGGGTGTATAACTCCCAAACAGATCACAAATAAACTATATAAATGTTCGTAAAATATACTTTTTGTCCTAAAATACTTAAAAATGTACGTGTTTGTATGCGCAGCAAACATCACTTTAAAGTGGGCCGCCATCCTGATGTCAGGTTGGTGGGTGAATTTTAATTCAACTAACTTTTTTAAATTTGACATTCGGAATGAAATGTTCGTCAAACGTCATATACGAACACTATTTAAAAACTTCTTTCATGTTAAACCAGCTTTAATATTGTAAAACAAATGTAAGCCAAGTTTACAAACAGACTTGAAGCAATCAGTCATGACTTGACTCCTTAAAACTTTGGTCTAACCTGAACAGAATTTTTCCCTCGTGATCAGAAGGTCTAAGTAGCAAAATGTCCAACAGCGCGAAACGTCTAATGAGCAGTAAGTCTAATTAGCAAAATGTCCATGTAGCAAAACGTCCAACTATCAGATGGTCTGTTTAGCAGAACGTCTATTTAGCAAATTGTCAGATTCTCAAAATGTCTGGATACTCAGGCACAAAATTCAACACACTTATTGCATCGTGAGGGAAACGGAACTGCATTATAATATGTACATGCAGACTCTTTGTCAGGGCTCATCGCAAATAATTATATACGTCATCTTTAAGGTGGATGCGCAAGGGTAGCCCGCGAAATTTATTTATTTATTTATTGACACACCAACGACTTATTCACTAAATAATTAGTACATTAAATATATTCTATTTAAGAGCTTTGCGGTGAATGCGTCACTTATAGGTGTGCACAGCACTTGTATAATCAATAACTAAATTTAAATAAATAAATTTAAATTTTCTTAAGTTTAAAAATATGTATGAAAATATGAATCGCGCCATTAACACCTATGGAGTCACAGAATTATAATCTTTCAAATCATCATACCATTCAATAGCTATTTTATGAAAAAGTCAATCTTTAGGATTATATGAACTTGGAGGGTTGTATTGATGATTTGAATTATTATAATTCTGTAACTCCATACGTGTTACTGGCGCGATTTATATTTTCATCAACATACAACCTGACACTGATCTGCACATTGCAATAAACGTAAGAAAATTTAAATTTCGCGGGCTACCCCTGCGCATCCACCTTAAGAGGGCCCTTCCCGACGCGACTATCGTCAACGCGAGCATGGTCAAAAAGCTTGTTGTTTCATCCAGAGCCACAGCGGCGATTTTCTTTCAACTCCGCCGTCTTACCCCGCCCCGACCCCGTACTTCTCGTCTCCCGCGCACCTCATACCGCCTAACGCGACGTTGAACGAAAAATAGTTTTCGAAAATTTCCCTTTGTTCGCAACGAGTCACACTAAATCGTGTCACCGTGTGACTGGTTGAGAAAAATATTCGCATGGAGTAACAGTGTGACTCAATGCGAATTTTTATTCTCATCTAGTAACACTAGTACACGAGTAGTGTTACTCGTTCGGAAAACCAAATCGCATGGAGTAGCAGCGTCATTCGATGCGAATTTTTATTCTCAACTAGTAACATTTTTCAGAATGTCTATTTGACAACGATAAAGTTAAATAAAAATTATAAAATAATGTTTAAATTTCTAACATATTAGTAGGTAGGGACGTAACAGAAAAAAACTGATCAGGTTTTCTACTTATTTATTAAGATTAGTTTAAATCATTTCTTAATCTAAAACAAAGTGTTTTTGTCTAATTGTACTTCGATGTACAACCTGGTTACAGTACAAAATGTAAATAATTCTTTTTTACCTACTATTATATAATTTTTCCTATAAAATCAGCCTTCTTTATAACACAAAATAATCACATTTATATGTATATTAAGATTAGTTACCAACTAATATCACATTAATAATTTCTCTTTAAAATCAGTCTCTCTTTTATCACAATATAATCAACAGTTATTCAGAAATATTCGCTTTTTGACCATTCGTAAGTTTAGTGTCGTAAAATCTCCAGGAGGGTCCCAATCGTAATAGTACCATTTACGAAATCCATCTGAGCATCTTGTATAAAATTATCATTAAGTATTGACTTTGATAATCGTTTTCTGGATGGTTGTGTATTGTTTTGATGTTGAATGTTGCGAACGGTGTATAATTGGGAATCTTCTTTAAGTATGAGCAACAACTGCATGAAATTTGGGTTCTTCTTACCGACGGCTTTGTTCAATTTATGGTGCCAGCCTTCAATGAAGTTTGTGGTTCGATGAGTCTCCCCAAAAGCACACCAGACTTTTAAAAAATCTTCGTGGAGCCATTGCTTTTTCATATAATTCACAAATTTTTGGATTTGTGGGTCATTATCATCATATCGCGAAATAATATACTCCCATCCGTTCATGATTTCTTCTTGAGGTAACAGTGGTAGAACTGCGCTTAGGCTTACCATGCGTTTCTTCTTTGGGTCTTGAGTATTTGTTATATGCAATTCACGGCCTTTCTTAAAAATTGCCTTATTATAGTGGTAATAGCAGCCCTTGACTGCAATTGAAGGAAAAACTGTAGCAATTGCTCGCATGGCGGCCTTTTCGTAGTCTACTTTAAATATTATTGGATTCCAATTGGGTAACTGCGACTTTATTATAGAGAACAGAATCACGTAGGCTTCTGTGTTTCGGTGACTCATCAAAGCGTAGACTAGAGGTATTATATTAGTGTGATTGATCGTGCTGCCGATATCGCCATGGATTGAATATAGTTGCGTAAATGGAATATGACAACTTTTGAAAGTTCCATCGCCATAAAAGTCTGTTAGCTCGCACAAAGTTTGCCTTGCTTCGGAAGAAGAAAATACTAGTATTCGTGTATCATCACATGTGTACTCCGCTAACAAAAAATCTTGATAACGAGGTGGGACTTCGACTTCCAGCACATTTTTATGTTGTAGTTTTTGTACTTGAGCCGCTGAATTACGTGTTCTATATAACGTGTCTTTAATGGAACTAAATTTAGGTATTGAAGTAATTATGTCTATTCCCGCATCTTTTAGCTTTCCGACCATGGCATTGTATTTTTGAGGAACACTGGGAAATTCCTGCGTAGTTATATCTTTTTTTAAATGTTGGACAGATTTCAGGATTTCGTTGTTCGCAAAATCTGGTGTACATAAATGAGGAGTTTCTTCTAATATACGCTCTTCCTAAAATAGTAAAATGGGATAGAATATTAGTAAAATAAAATATTGGTAAAATATTGACTTAAAACTAAAAAGCCTGTTCTCTCAATAAGCTAATGTTTATATAAAACTAGTTGTAAAGCTATAAATAAATCAAGACAAAGCTTTAGCACCCAAAATACGTCACTGTGGTTTCAACAAATCTCAAGTGAGCGTGATAAAACAAAATGGCTGCCACTAAAGGACGCGAGGAAAGTTTTTCAAGATGCAGTATTATTATTTATTAAATGATTATATACAATCACTATTTTACATTTTATTTTTTTTACATTTAACATATAAATCAATAATATTATATACAACGAAGCTATGGAATACATTTTGGTAATATAGTTTTCTTACCTTTATTCTTACAAGCCCTTTGCACACCTTTCGTTTTGTACACGCCCACACAATCAATCCACTTTTATGTTTTTTCCTGGCGTAATATTGATGACCAGCTCGAAGAAGAACAGTGCCACCGTTTTTATTAACAAAAACTAAATCAACACTGTTTGACGAACCAGACGTAGCTTCCATTTTGAATGACAGCGGAGCGTGTACTGAACTTGTCACACGCATTGCACGATTCACCATGAAGCAATGTTGCCAGATCGGTGCGTAAAAAATATCAGAAACTCATACATTATTTTATAATTTTTATTTAACTTTATCGTTGTCAAATAGACATTCTGAAAAATGTTACTAGTTGAGAATAAAAATTCGCATCGAATGACGCTGCTACTCCATGCGATTTGGTTTTCCGAACGAGTAACACTACTCGTGTACTAGTGTTACTAGATGAGAATAAAAATTCGCATTGAGTCACACTGTTACTCCATGCGAATATTTTTCTCAACCAGTCACACGGTGACACGATTTAGTGTGACTCGTTGCGAACAAAGGAAAATTTCTTAAACTTGTTCCAGGAAATACGTGTTTTGGAATAAGTCTTACAAGTGTGTGAAATAAATATTTGTCACTAAGAATCTCCATTCAAGGTTCAAGGTTTCTATCGAGATGTTTTCTTTACTTTTACAGTTGAATACTACTACTACTACTACTACTCATAAGAGTACATTATGAACGGCCAAAGTTCACTTATTTGTGCAAAACAGCAATTTTTGGAGGCTTATACTGAATTTGTTTCTTTAATTTTTTATTTTTTTTTCTACCATAGAAACCTAGATATAGTGCACAAAATACCTATTAGTTCAAAAGAATTCAAAGATAGATGTGCAACAACTGCATAATCACATACGAGCGTTTGTATGAAAAGTATGACGGGTTGGCCGCTCTTAAGGCGTTTGTGGTGCGGACACCAAAGTTTTTTCTGCACCTCGTCTTGGAAGAGGACTTTTGGCTGTTCAGGTGGTGCGGCGCCATACTTACCGCCGCACCACCGCTTGTGATACTTCACATGACATAGTACACAAGCGAAGTGTTATTATCATAGTTTTAAAGTTATATTTACTATATAAAAAAAAAATATGTTTTATGGGCCAAAGTTGCCTGATAATAAATAAAAATAAATGCTGTAATGCTGTTAGGTATGTTAAATTGTAATAACTACTTCACAGATCTTTTGAAATGAAGCGCGTTGGCCATTTACATTTATATTATGACTGTAATTTTAAAAACGCGGAACAACCGAAGAGTCGAATGGTCTAAGTAAATCAACGTTCTCCAATCTAGCCCACCAATGTAGGCAATATTTGGAAAATCAAAAGTGGCCCACACCTAGTTAGAAAAACACCTAGCTTTTTGTATATTTTTTTTATAAATTCCCCCACAGCTACTATGGATCACCTTTAGTACAGAACTGTCATTATTGTTTAGTCTACACAAAGGTGTTC
This sequence comes from Eugnorisma glareosa, assembly GCA_947578425.1. NCBI lineage: Eukaryota > Metazoa > Arthropoda > Insecta > Lepidoptera > Noctuidae > Eugnorisma > Eugnorisma glareosa. The sequence continues at coordinate 4,743,122 of OX387957.1, read as the reverse complement.
TAGAATTTAAAAGTCGGCTGTTACCTATCACACGCCTACACGAAGAATTTCAAATCGAACGATAAATTAAACGAAATAGCTAGTGCTCCTTTCAACCTAGGAAGAGGAAGAAACGGCACGAGATGAGGAATGTGGCAGCTCTTGAATTCTCAAACACTATCCCTTCAGCGATTTAAACAAAAACTGGTGTCTAAATAATTACATCGATAGAATATGGTAGATGACAAAAATAATCTAGTTAGACCGTCAGATAGATTTCCAATGCAGTGCGTCAAAACTCGCGAAACGTCACTTGTATGTCGCATATTACCGACAAGTGAGGTCACAATAGTACTTCGATTATTTATATATTATTTTCGTCATGTTGGCTGACTCATGTTCTCGTCATGAGAACCAGAAATTCGAAGACATTGACATCTACCAGCCCGCAACCAGCCCGTGTAGTGGCGCTTCACAGGTTGCTATTATGGTCACAAGGCCACGATTAGTTGGCGCATCTTAACCGACACAATGTACAGCAGCAGGCTTCGATAATTATGAGTCATACTAAAAAGACCGCCTTTATATAGGGTGACTGGTAATTAGTGAACGATACTTAAACACGTGATTGTGCTCATGATAACCAACAACTTTTACTATGGGAACAAACCTGAAATCGCGAAAAAAAATCAGCTGTTCAGTACATTTATGTTTGCCTAATGTACTGAACAGCTGATATTTTTTTCGCGATTTCGGCTTTGCTCCCATAATAAAAATTGTTTGTTATCATGAGCACAATCACGTGTTTAAGTATCGTACACTAATTGCCAGTCACCCTATATATACAGGGTGATTTTTAAAAGTGGGCGTGGATGGCCAAATCCCAAACAAAAGGAGTCTCGAGCCCGATTTGATGAAAACTAAATCTTCATCATTATATTTTTTTTAAATCAATATTCCTAGCCAAGAATCGAAGCTATTGATTTTGGAAAAAAACACACTGTATTATTACACCATCCGATAGTGTCGCTAATAAGAATCACATTCTGGGAAATATGTAGTATGATATACGGAAAATTTAAGTTTTTTTTTAAATTTTATGTTTTTTCATATTTTAAATTAATGTCCTTGATTGATGACACCCGCAGCGCAGTCGATCTTCACAACAGTCTGTTCTAATTTCAGTTTTATTGACTCTTCGCGGCACCCCAGTAAAATAAAAAAATCGTAAACCATTTAAATTAGAACTTACAAGTGAGTTGGCCCCAATCGAGATTTTGTTCGACATTTCGTTGATTACTACTAACTGTTTGCACACTGTTGTGTTTTATCAAAAAATGAACTATTTCCTTTAATTTGCCATGTGTTATTATTTCCCAGAATTTGAGCCTTATTTTATTATTTATTTTATTAGCGAGACTACCGAATGGTGTAATAATACAGCGTGTGTTTTTTTCCTAGCTTAGAATATTGATTGTTCAAAAATCTAATGATTCAGTTTTAGTTTTCATCCATAACGATCTCGAGACTACTTTGAGTATTTTCGCTATTCCTCTTAGTTTCAGAATTGGCCATCCACGCCCACTTTAAAAATTCAACCTGTATATTGAATTAAGCGTGCAGATTTTCACTGCAGATAGAACTAATCTTGCGAAAAGGTTAAGATTAATTTATTGTAACACTGTTTTTTACGAAAAAAGATAAAAGGAAATGTAACATCCTTTTTGGCATAAACGCAGGAATTTCTCTTTCAGCTGTCAAAACAAAAGATTGTAAAAATAAACAACTTTTTCACATTAAATGTATTTTATATTTGTACGTAAATTTTTAAGTTAAAATGAAAGTAAAACGTTTTGTCGCCTGGATTTAATGGAATAGGACCTGGGGGGCTTACTATGACATCTTAAAGCAGGAGTAATTCCAGTGTGGGAAAGAGACAGAGCTATTCAGGTCGTCTAGCACCATCTCTTTCCCACACTGGAATTACTCCTGCTTTAAAACGTCATGGTAGGCCACCTGGCCTATGACGAAATAGCTTAAAACATCTGACCATCTGAAACGCTGACACGGCGAGACTTTGTCTACAATATGCGAAATATACCGCCATCCATCTCACTCTTAAGCACGTCGCATATTTTCGTCTCATTCTAACATCAGTGCTCATCTAAGTGCGAATACTTCCGCCTTAGCTTCTCTCTTTTATTTTTGTTCGCGTGTTTCTTCTCTTGCTTCCAGGGCTTGCTCAGTTGATTCTCCGCGGACTGCGCTCCAACAATTCTGTAATCAAATAAACCTTATTTCTTAGGACGTAAGATTCACATTCCCAATAATGATGAAATGATTTATTTTGACAAGTGGCACTATATTTTTGTGTTTTATAGTTTATTTTTCGGTTGAAAAATAAATCATCATTAGGTTTTCAAAACAGCAACATTTTTTAGGCCCACGCGGATTCCGCCGTCGGAATTATTACAAACTTTGGGATAGTACAGCCAGCTACACAAGTGTAAAACAAACTGTAAGTGTGCTCAATTGAATGTATAAATGCACACGGTTGAGTACTCCCATAAATAATGTCTAGTTAAATACGCCGTCTGGCTAGTTCAAAGTATTGCTTGTTTCATTTGTCTTTTTGGTTCTGTTTGCGACGGTACATGGTTTATATAGTTTCGAAAAGCCGGGTCTTGTGTGGTTAGAGACCAATTTTCGCGACGGTTAACGCTTCTCATAAAGATGCTCAAAATCTATGAATTAACGCTTGGCGTGCATCCAGGGTGGCCATTACGTCTTCGCAAAGTTTATTTAGTTTCCCTTAGCTCTAATTGATAATAACGTAGAGATATCTTTCATCTTGGCCAACTATAACTGGGATATTTTTATATTGCACCTTTCTGTTTTAGAGGTCGAAACGTTTACTGCAAGAGTGGTTTAAAAAACTAGTTGCTATGGAAACGTTTCATTGAAATTCTTTTGCGATGTATCATTTTGATTTGGCACACAGTAACACAATATTGATTTTAGCTCATCTTGAGAAAGACGTGAATTTAACACATAATTACTCGCAATGCCGTCCGTAAACAAACGGATCTGATGGTAACTCTACTATATTTTACATGAGATCTACTTTTTCTAAAAATAAAGAAAAACTAAATTTGCAAGATTGATGAATTGTTAACGTTGACAAAACCTGCATATTTATCAAAGAAAGTCGATCATTTAACAGGTTGCTGAACACCAACCAACCAACCACCATCCAACCAACCAATTGACCAATTTTAATCTCAAAACCTCAAAAGTAAAAAAAGCCTTTCGATCGATTATGACAACTCATTTCACTTAAAATGAAACTTTATTGAAGTCTGCAATAAAGTTTTATTTATTTCGATCAGTTAGAGAACGTTCACGTTTTTTTTTTTGATAAGGCAATTTCAATTCACCAACAAAAGTGTTAAAAACTGTACAACTTGTAACAAGCCACCTTTTAAAACTCGTTTCTTTGCAAGCAGTTCATCCTAGAATACATTGATAACATTGAGTATATATATTCTATCTACTTTCACATCAATGCGTCATAATATATCGGCAAGTACTAGGGATAGAGAAGTCAGAAGAACATTGAGATAAAATGGAAGATTTCATGCGCTTTCTTACCCAAAGACAGGTTTTCCTTTTACGTGAGCCGCGCTTTTCTGCATCGCGAAGAACGCGTTGTCGATCTCTTTAGATTTGTTCAGCCAACCCTGGAAAGATGAGGTAGTTTCATTATTTTGGAGAATTTAGAACCTGGAACGAGAAGTATGGAAGAAGGCATGCTGTGCCGACCCCAAATGAATTGGGTTAAGGGAACGAGAATGATTATGAAAAGAACCAGGAATGCGCAGACCAGGGAAGTACGGCTCTAAAAAGTGGAGGCCAATATTCAACAGTGGATGGAACAGAGCTTCCAATGATAATAAAATTGACGTGTCTGTTTGTAACTTCAAAATAACAGCTTTTTACTGAAAATATACGTATACGTTACTCATATTTAAAAAAAAACGGTTATAATTTCCGTCTGTCTTTTTGTTTGTTTGGGTTAGTCTCCGAAACGGCTGGACCAATTTTTACAGGACTTTTACTAGCAGATAGATGATATTAAAGGGAGTGACTTAGGCTACTTTTATTCTAGAAAAAAGATTAGGGTTCTGTGCATAAAAAATAAAACCCTTGATATTGGAAACAAAATACGATTCAAATAGAGATTGGAGCGATAAATTCTTATTCTAGATGAGTTTTCAGATTCTATCAACACCTTTACACTCTCTATAATACCTATCGACATATAAATGTTCTGTTTACGATCCCACCATGACTTATAATAACCATTATCGAGGTTAACTGTTACTACAAGAGATTGATAATGTAGGGCAGCACATTATCTGTTAAACTAGAACATTTTGTTTCAAAAGTGAGTTGTAAAGTGAATGGGCAGTTTGGACTATATCTGTTGCGGATTTAACCAGCGGTGGCGGCTCGTAAATTTCCGTGATGATTAGGGGCAGGGCGGCATTCGACGGCACGGTTGGCGCAGTGGCTGAGAGATTGGCTGCTGCGCTGCGTGTCGCGGGCTCGATCCCCGAACGGAACAAATATTTGTATGATCTACAGTTAGTTGTTTCGGGTCTGGCTGTTTGTCTATGTGAGTTTAAATGTTTGTAAACGCACCCACGATACAGGAGAAATTCCTAGTGTGGGGCAACGTTTTAAAAAAAAGAAAGAAATAGGGATTAGTGGGGGTTTGGGCAAACTGTAACTAGAGTGTTAGTAAAACATAATTATTATATGTTTCATTTGGATATAATTAATAAGGAGCTCGTGGCAAAATAATAACAGCCGCTCGAGTCGATCTTTAGGTTAAGCCGCGCTTGCCTAGGTTGGTCTGAGGATGGGTGACCACCCATTACATACCGAGTTTCCTCCGTGCCTCAGAAAGCACGTTAAGCCGTTGGTCCCGGCTGTCATTTGTAGATCTTTGACAGTCGTTACAGTTAGTTAGTGGCCCGGAAGTCTGGCAATCAGTCTTACCAAGGCTATCGTATTACCCAGTACTTACTGGGTTGTGGAGGTCAGATAAGCAGGGGCTCCATGTAAAATACTAGTATTCAGCTGTATCTGGGTTAGACTGGGAGCCGACCCCAACATAGTTGGGAAAAGGCTAGGCCGATGATATGATTCATTTCACGAACACTGTCTAATAGGTATAGCCATGTTTGTGCCCGCGCCTTTGAAAACCCTCAATTAATTTAATTTGTAAAAGAACAAGCTTATAGTTTTTTTTTAAACAAGCTTTTAAATATAGGTATGACGTAGGTAGGTATTTTTCTCAGCAATCCCTTTTAATCGATACCCATATTATCATAGGGCTGCATAAAAAAACCAGTCCGCCATATTGAATTTAGAATGACGTCACATAACTAACCATTCATTGTCATCTAAACTAAACGTGTATGCAAAATTTGAGCTCAATCGGCTGGAGATAACTGTTTTAAATTCAGTTGCAAGATTTTACCTATACAAAAAAACAAACATTCAAACATCGCAAGTTAAATAAAAGCTTGTAATTAACTGGTTAATTGGGTCAAAGCACTGCTGATGGGCTGCGGGACTGTTCGAAAGAGATACCGCGGCCCTGGAACACAAAGGGCAAAAGAAGGAACATGGATTGGTTTCAGTCAGTACAAGTCTGACACTCCCTTCCGCTTCGCCCAGAGAGGGAGGGGTCATTTGATGATTTCGCACACGAAAAAAAAAACACCGCTGATGAATATCTAATCCATACAAATGATTGGAGTTCATTGTAATACAGGTGCGATAAGTTCACATTAAATTGATGTCATATTTATGTTATGTTACAGATTCATGTACGTATTGTATAACTAGCTGACCCGCGCAACTTCGTCTGCGTGCGTGCGTACATAAAAGAAAGAGAGGTTAGAGAGAGTGTGCGTCAACCTTAAAAGTTAGACATATGGCCATTGCGGATATTTTTTTAGAGCTTTTTAAGAGGGACAATTCCGACATACATGATAATTGCGTAACTTTAACCGTTCACGCACAACGGAAGCTCTGAAAAGGAGTAAATCCCTATTATATACTATTACCGATGGATAATCATCAAATGACCCCTCCCACTCTGGACGGATCGGAAGGGAGTGTCAGACTTGTACTGACTAAAATCCACCCACGTTTCTTCTGTTGCCCTTTGCGTTCCAGGGCCGCGGTATCTCTTTCGAACAGTCCCGCAACCCTGGCAGGCCTCGCTCCTCTCGGATCCCTTCCCGTTTGCTGACATCTCTTTGAGGCGCGTGTGGAACACGAACACGCCGTCACCACGGCCTGTCGTCATAAGACGGACGGATGGCGAGCTAGCCCATTACTCACTGTCCACAGGCCCGCGACCCTTACGTCTTCATCTTTAGACACTCGATGACAATCATACACCAGCTAGAACGAAAGTTCTCATCAAAGTTCTTGAAATGGGCCGAGACACGATAAAACTGCTGTAAACTGTTGCGGACCTCTTGCAACTGCCTTCCGTCTCCACCGTCAGGCCTTTGATGTTAGACATACTCCAGGCAGGTCTAAAGTTCTCATCAAGGTGCATGAAATCAGCCGAAACACGATATAGATGCTGTAAACTCTTGAGGACCTCTTGCAACTACCTTCCGGCTCCATCGTCAGACCTTCGATGACAGTCATACTCCAGCTAGGTCTAAAGTTCTCATCAAGGTGCATGAAATGAGCCTAGACACGATATAGATGCTGTAAACTCTTGAGGACCACTTGCAACTGCTTTCCTTCTCCATCGTCAGACATTCGATGAAAGTCATACTGACAACTCAGTGTGGTTTAAAGTTTTCATCAAAGTGAATGAAATGACCCCAATAACATTATACCAGCTGCAAACGGTTTAGGACCGCTTGCAACTGCCATTTGTCTCTATCGTTTGACCGTCGATGACAGTCATACTTAAGCAAGGCCTAAAGTTCTCATCAAGGTGCATGAATTGAGCCCAAACACGTTATTGTTGCTGCAAACTCTTGAGGACCTCTTGCAAGTGCCTTCCGTCTCCATCGTCAGACCTTCGATGACATCATACTCCAGCTAGATCTAAAGTTCTCATCAAGGTGCAGGAAATGAGCCCAAACATGATTTCTCAATTTAAAAAACAAAAGATCATGTATATCGGACTTCTCTGTAAAAAGTTATGCGTGGTCAGGTCATACATAAAATAAAAAAATATAGACGCGTCGAATTGAGAACCTCCTCTTTTTGTTTCGTTGGTTAATAAACCAAGCTTCAGACATTTGACACGGGCGAGAGTCATTCTTTCACGGAAAACTTAACACCGCGACTCAGAAAATGGAGTGAAATTAATAGCGCCATCTATCGAGCACGAAATTTAACCGTTAAAATATAATGCATGTAAAGCGATCGAACACACACTCTACTGGGTTATAGCGTCATGTAGACTAATCTAGAGTACTTTTTGCTCTCAGACCCGATTTAAAAGTTATCTTGTGAGCACATTTTTATTAATTAGTACCATTTTGGTGCAATAGATGTCGTTGCATGTATCTTATACAATGATGGTAAGTTCTTCTTGAACACTTTAAATTTATAAATCTTTTGATAGAGAGCACTGATTACAGCATGAAAAAAAAACTAAAACCTTCTCTAAGTTCCCCACAATATTTGTGCATTGAATCTAATCACATTGGTTTTCCCAACAACATGAACACCCGCCTCGCAGCGCGCGCGGGTCAATATTTTGATGCGGAGTTATTTTAAAACTGTGATATCTCCTAAGATATTCATCTAAATTGAATAGTGTAAAGGACAATTTTGGTCACAATTGAATGCTAAAGATGACTAACATATTTATTTTGATAAGGATTAATACTATGTCGGTAAAAACACCTTCGCAAATAAAACATTAATTTTGACCAAATTTTAAAATCATAAAAATGGTTATTGTGAGTCAACCTTAAAAGATAGGCATGTGCCGTCGCGGACTTTTTTTGAGACCTTTTTAAGAGGAATAATTCCGTGCTACATTATATTTGTGCAACTTTAACCGTTTACGCAGCGCACGCAACGGAAGCTATCAAAGAGAATAATTTTTCCCCGTTTTTGCAACATTTGTCATTGATGCTCCGCTCCTATTGGTTGTAGCGTGATGATATATAGCCTATAGCCTTCCTCGATAAATAGGCTAACCAACACAAAAAGATTTTTTCAATTCGAACCAGTAGTTCCTGAGATTACCGCGTTCAAACAAACAAACAAACAAACAAACAAACTCTTCAGCTTTATAATATTAGTATAGATTATCACTTGCTTCGGTGAAGGAAAACATCGTGAGGAAACCAGCATGCCTGAGAGATATTTCTCGACGGCATCAAAGCCAAGTCAGAGTTCCATGGGCGGCATAAAAACTCTGACACCAGGTTAAGCACTAACCACACGATAAAGAAGAAGATTAAAGATTTTGGGCTTGTATTCATACCAATCTTTTTGCTGATCAGTAAACAAGCTTACAAATCATAAACCAATTCATAAATGGTCACTAGAACCAACTATTCAGAACTACCATTTCAATAATATCAGCGTCAGGTGCATACCTGACACATGCTGAGCTGGACTCCCATTTGGTGCAATCTTGAGGCGCACACCGCACCTTGTGTAAATACTCGTTATTTTATTTGAAGTTTGCCATGGTGTTACCATACTTATTTCATAAATTATGTTTTCGTTTTTGTATATTGGCACCTTGTTTTTTTATAGGTATTTAAAGAATATTCATGTAAATTGTATAATTTAATTGTACGAGTACCTCCGTGTGTTGTGTCTTTTGTCTTCACTAAATAAATGATTTATCTATCTACATATCTATCAATAACTAGTAGAGACAGTGGTTTAGAAAAGACAAGTAAGTATGTTGTTAGTAAACATTTGTAAAACATAATACATTACATCACGACTGTAATCACAGAAGGGTTAGACAGAGGTGTACCTAATAGTACACTCACATTTCGCCATGTATATGTTATGTTAAGTCCTATGTAATACGGGGCGACCTTGTTGCCACCAATCGGGCACAAATCCTGCTGCTGCTGAAAAATTCGTGATGGAAAACCCAATAACACTTAACCCGACCTAGGTATCGAACCCAAGACCTGATACTCAGAAGTCGCGCTTGCGACCACTAGACCAAAAAGGCAGTACATTTGTAAAATTGAATTGAAAAACAAAGATGGCTGCATTTGTTCAGAATTTCACCCCGCGCTCAAAAATCCTAGTACAACTATAAAATAAATATTAAGTATTCTACTAACCTCAACCGCTCTCGTTTCTCTGGGCGTAGGTTTTCTGTTCTCATTCTTCTTCCTTTCCTGCAGCATATCGTCGAGGGGCTGAGGGTCACAGCCAGCAGGTAGCTGCGCCCAGTGCAGGACTCCGCTCGCGGCTTGCTTGAGCATGATGCGCGCTGAACGGGATTGGTCAGGCTGGCCCGCAGCCGTCATGAAACCTCTGTTGACTGGAGATGGGGAGAAATTAATAAATTGTGCTTTATTGCAATGATTTTTTTTTTTTTAGGAATGGCATCTCGCAGTTCAGCCTCTGAGGCTGGCTACTGCTTAACCGGTCTAAATAAGTTTTTTTTATTTATACCCCTGAATATCGACCATCATTATAGATTAGTTGCTGTGACAAAAAGTGTGTGTACAAAAAATACTACAGCGCCATCTGTGATACTAATGAAGAACTAACAACAAAACTCGAAATCGCGCCGTAAAAGTAATCAGCGACTAAGACTATACAGGGTGTATACGGCCCCTTCACGAAGCCGCCAACCAAGCATTCTGTACATCAAACTAAGTAACTGTACTTCTGGGAAACGACTTTTTTTTTGGGGTGAAAAATGTCGTTTTTCGCTAGGACTCAATGTAACGCACTCAGAATATTGTACGGGATTGTTGAATAGTACGGGGGTCGTGGAGGTGTTTTAAATAGAAAACATACATTAAAAAAAAAAACTGGAAAAAAAGTTGGAACTTTGACCCCCAATATCTCCGTAACTAGAAGGTTCCCAGGTCTAGAATTTAAAAAAATGATCGCAATGACGAGGAGAACAAATACCTTTCGGCTTCGTTAAGGGTCTTGTTAATCCTTTATAGAAAAAGGAAGGAGGATCCTCCCTTTTCTATAGAGGTAGAAGAACAACACACCCTGTTCTTCATACCCCTAAAACTGCAGAGACTAAATGGGACTCTAATCGAATGAACCCGCGTCCTAGCCAAAGCGATCGTCGATACGTAAACGTTGCGTTCACATTCACCGGATTCGTCGGATTCACCGAACAAATGAATGCGGCCGTCACGTGGTCGCATGACGATCGCTTTAGTTAGGATTAGGACACAGCCTGAGGTCACGTTACTCGTCTTCAGACGAGCGTGAATCGAGCACTTATCCCTCTTTCCTCAGACACTTTGGAACTCATACTAATGCCTGTTGTAGCGTACATGACACGTGATACATTTGTGAAGCACAAATACGTCTTTGGTTTAATCCACAATCTCCGTAACTTTCTGATTTCTTACAAAACTAGACTATTCATGGTAAATAAATTAGATAATAAGATTTAATGCCATTGTCACATATACGTGACAAGCAAGCGCGTGCTGTACGCCAACGACACAAATATGTGACAAAAACTGCGGTGCACTATAACCAGAAATATACAATTATAAATGGTTTTGGAATACTAATTATTTTTGTAGGTATTACCGGTGCGTTTATGCTCTGGCGTTCAAAAGGTAAAAAAACTGAACAATATACTCACAGGCATGCGCAGTCAGTATCTGCTTGTAGTCAGGCTCCTTGGAACCGTCGTCGGGCAGCAACAAGCCGTATTTAGTAGCGAACGTGTGCTTGCTGACCAGCTCACAGAGACGCGCCATTGCAGCATCGTGGGCGCGCATCTATGGGAAATTGTGGTGAATAAACGTTACATTATAAAAGTGTGTTTTCTTTTGGATTTTGTGTTGCTCTTTTTCCTTGTAATTTTTTCATGAAGAAATCATGTAATAAGAGAGTTATACTGTCCGGCCATCAGAGCTTTACAAGAATTTTTATTTGGAGCCAGCGCAGCAGCTCATAATATATTTTGCTGATTGTAAGAGAGGTCAATCTGTTCACTCAATGAGGGCTATCGTTTTACCAGATGGCGCCACTGTCATACGATCATGTCAATAATTCTATTTTATACTTTAAAGTAGTTTTTAAAGCAACTTTACCATTGTACCAAGAACTCCATAAGAAGTTTATTTTAGTACGCATAACAAAATAGTGTAAACTTCAGATCATTTATTTACATATTATTATTATTATATTCTCCCTAAAATTAGCAAGCATGAAACATTTAAAAATCATTTTACCTCTAAGTACTAACAAATAAGATCCTAAGTTGCTACTTAAAATCTTCAAGTCATAATTAATCAGGAGTAGCTCAATCTAGACCAGAATTATGAATATTAGTAAAAATACGTGATAAAAAAGCAAGCGTGAACTTTCTATGACATCTGACATTTAGGTGTCCTCGCGCGCCGCGAATTCACACGCGACAGCCCCCATTGTTGCAATGTAGCTGTACTTAAATCATATACGATTCATAGATCTCTCAAGGGCACTGATTTCGATGAAAGTAATTTTATTCCAACATTTCCAATATCCTCTAATTAACTTTTCTCTTATTAATTACATTTTTAAATATTTTAAAACAAAAGTATACAAAACATTTAAAAATATTTAAAAAAAAACCGATGGCCCATCGGGATCAGGGACAAGGTCCAAGCAACCAGCGGCCAGGGCTCCAGAGAGAGGAACCTGCTAACTATGCGTGCCGTGTCCAGGAGTACTGCTATACCAATTATTATTAATTATGCGCTTCATGTGTCCCACTAAAGGGCAAAGACCTCCCTTCCCTTTTCCCATTTTTCTCTTCTTGTGCTATTTGGGCCAAACCCTTTTGATAAGAGCCCAGCTCGTCACGCCGTCTCCTTCTGGGCCTACCGCGTCACCGAGTTCTGCTGTTTGGAACCCAATCTGTTGCCACTTTGGCCCAATTTTCTGTATGACAGGATAACCCAATTTGTATTGATATGGATTTTGTTTCGCTTTTGACTGACCATAATAATATTCGATGGATTTTAATGATAATATGAATCATTAGCCGACAACAGACTTTAAAACTGTATTCAAAAATTTACATTTGGTAACACCTAAAACATGCCCAAAAATCTACCAAAAAATATACATACCTGATCAATTGGCAACACAGCCGTCAATAGCAGGTCCGGTGTGACGGCGTAGGCTGGCAGCACCAAGCCGGGACAGTCGAGTACCTCGATGTGTTCGTTTATGATCAGCGACTGTATGTGTCGGGTGTGGCCTGGCATTGCACTTACGCTGACCTGATGAGGAAAATTAGAAATAGTTAGTAGTCACAATTTATAAAGCTCGAATTTATGCTCTCATTTACTTTCATGGCGTTGTTTAACAATCCAGCAGACTGTCTTTCTAATCGTATAATTTACTGGTATACAGCATGTATCAGGAATGACATATTCCTGATACATGCTGTATAAAATGTAGATAAATTATAATGAATATTAATCTGAAAAAAATTCTTCATGCACAATCATCGTAACAGCGAAAAAATCTTGAATTTTCCCAAACAAAATTTCAGTAACTACTCGACACAATGTATGAAATAGAAGATTTTTCGCGATTCTTACGACAGGGTACGCGCAGGTGTACCAAGGGCTTCGGCAAAATTAAAATACCAGGTATCTGCTTGGCATAGAGGCAGATAGTTTCAAGCACGTATTGGTTGTTCCTGTCACTTTTTCTGGCAAATAAAATAATGCTTGATCAACCTCAGCTAACAAAGTAGTAGTATTAGACAAGCCCATACACAGACTCTATAAATGTTTGCCGCAGGCTCCCAAATTAGCTTAATATTTTGTTAATTTAAAATATATCCAACATCCTAATATCACATTGGTGTGTTTGTCTTTTACACAGTCATAAAAAAAAACATTAACTCACCTTTTTGACCTGCATTAGAACATTGACAGTACTAGATTTTCCGACATTGGGGTAACCAATCATGCCGACAGTCAACCTGGGAGGATTCTTTAACCTATCCTCATGTTGCTCCCTCAATACTTCTAGAAGTGTCTCCCTGTCTAATATTTTATATGAATTCTGTACTTTAGTCTCATTTTCCACTGTATCTTGTGAATTTTGTTCTTGATTCTCATTTTCTACTATTTCTGATGAATTCTGTACTTGATTCTCTTCTATTTCTGGTGTAGGTTCCTTATTTTCAGTACTATCTGGAGCAGGGTAGTCTTCAATAGGCTTACCTAGTCTCAAACTCTCCATAACCTTATCCAGTACTTCTTGAATCCTATCTATTTTACCAGCAGTATTGCACACAGCCTGATCAAGATCTCCTAGTTGCTTTTTAAACAATTCTATGTCTTCTTCTGCACAAATTAAGGCATCTTTTTCATCGTCAACGTCGTCGTCGTCATCATCGTCTGATTCCTCGTGTTCATGGTCAGAGATTGCTGAATCAGTTTCTGAGTTTATTTCTTCAATGCTAGATTCATTTTCATCTTCTTCTTGTATTTTACTTTCATTTGTTTCTTTAGCTGCCGAGAAGAATATTATGGAAACATTCTGGAAAAAATAATCATATGTTTTGGTATTGCTTGCATTTTTTATATTCCATGATCGATAAGTAAACACAAGCGTGGTACTTTGCAAGTGTAGTTCAGCAACGAAAGGATAGGAATTAAAATTTATGTTATTTTAAGAGACAGGCATTTTACTTATAGTCACGATAATAACTACCGTCTGATGCTTGAGTGGCTCACCCAAGGGCTTCCGATATAAAACGCGCCGGTCGGCACCCGCGTGCACGGTCGCGGATATTATTTGAAAACTAATAAGAGCACCGTTTAGAGGAGCGGGCGCGGTCGGCGGGTTTTCTAAGGATATTTGAACATTTGACACTCTCCGTGCACCTGCACAAGTTTTAGCGGACGCCCTAATGGAGAAACCCACTAATGCAAACTTACCTCTTTTGTGAAGTACTCTGCCCAACATTTCCTTTCATATTCAGTAGTTAAGTCTGCCTTGTTTAGTAAAAGTATGCATTTGCAGTTCTGTTCCTGAGCATATTTCTCTAGGTCAGCACATCTGAAAAAGAGAGCGATATTTTGATAAGAATATAGCTGGGTCAAAATACGGACTTTTTCTTTGTATTACTGAAGAGTTCAGCCTTTTCAAAATTTTGTACACAAGGTGAATTTTTCAAGTGGGTGTTGATGGCCAAATCCGTAACTATGAGGAATATCGAAAAATGCTTAAAGGAGTCTCAAGCTCGATTTTGATGAAAACTAAAATGGCATCATTAGACTTTTTTAAACAGTATTCCTAGCCACGAATCGACGAGAATCGAACCTGTCGGTTTGGAAAAAAAAACACACTGTATTGTTACACCATTCGATAGTGTCGCTAATAAGGATCAAATTCTGGGAAATAATGACATACGGCAAACTAAAGGTAAAAATACAGAGTGTGTTTTTTTTTACACTCTGTAGAGTGTGTTATTTTTCATAACCAACAGGTTCGATTCCTGGCCAGGAATATTGATTTTTCAAAAATCCAATGATGCAGTTTTAGCTTTCATCAAAATCGAGCTCGGGACTCCATTGAGCATTTTTCGCTATATCATTATAATATTATATATTATTTATCAAAGTTTCGGATTTGGTCATCCACGCCCACTTGGAAAATTCACTCTGTATAGACCCAGTCAAAGATGAACCAGCAACAAGCTTTACCTACATGAAATAAAATACCCAACTGTGAATGATATTCTATTCAATTATTTTTTTCCAATACATGCTTTGTATGTTTTAGTGAATAAACTACATAAAACATATAAAGCTTGTATCTGTCTGAATAACACACTCTCTAAATTACAATCCTACATTACATCCTGCATCCCAGAAAAAACAAAACACTTTACCTGAACAGCAAAGGATTCCTAGCATCCAACAGAATCAGCACCACATCAGACTTCTCCAGGGTCCTCCACAGCTGCTTCCAAAGCTCCAGGTTCCTTTCATAAGGAGTCACAGCAGCACCAAGCTTGGCCTGGAGCTCGTTTAAGTGACGTCGCCATTCCAGGAAAGCATCCCGTTCGCGGGTTATCTGGTCTTCAGCTGATATTCCTGGGTGCCAGGCTGGTCTGGAATGGAAAAGAATAAAAAAATAAAAAACGTGTTTGTTGACCAAAATTCTCAATAGCATAAGCATAGCATAATCAGCCTATAATGTTCACACAGCTGGGACACGGCCTCCTCTCTATGAGAGGGAATGGGCTATAATCCACCACGCGGGCCCAGTGCGTGTTGGTAGATGTCACATCACATGTCTTCGAATTTTTGGTTCTAGGACATGCCGGTTTCCTCACGATGTTTTCCTTCACCGTTTAGAGAGCAGTGATGATGAAATAAATTAGACAAAGTAATCCGCCTGCCTGGGTTCGAACCGGGGCCGCTACCACTGGGCCACCGCTGCTCTCAACTAACTAACTTCTCAATACTAAGTTATAACTAGAATTGCAGACAAATTGAGAACTGACTAACAATTAACTGCAAACTACATATGTCACAGTATGATTTCACCAAAACATTTCACCATAGTAATAAAACTAATACATCTTTAAATATTTAAAAAACCCGGCCAAGTGCGAGTCGTACTCACACGCACACAGGGTTCCGTAACACAAAACAATATAATAAAAATATTTTGAAGGCTCATTCGTAGGTTGTATTACATTCAACAGCAAAACTAAATTTGTTTTTCATAGTATGTTTATGAAAAACAAAGTTACTGCTGCAGTTACATAAAAAAGTCCCATATCAAAAAAAAACCTAGACATCAAATCTTTTTCAAACCAATTTTCGTTGAAAGTTTTTTTGCGTTCTACAATCTTACATTTTTACAGACTTCCTGCTCTTACTTTAAAAAAACGGAACAAACGGCAATGTCATGTATAAAGACCTATCTATAAACAGCCCGCACGTATAGGTTTGATGAAAAAAAAAATAGTTTCAGTTCCATGTTTGGGCAGCCCCCCCCCCTTAATCGTTACATAGTTTCGAATAAATTGGCTGTGACGGACAGACAGACGTGACGAATCTATAAGAGTTCCGTTTTTTGTCAATCAGCTAGTGAACCCTAAAAAAGAAGTACCGAAAACTGCAATAAATACCAAGCTTTTAAACATATGACATTACTTTATAATCCCTCGCACAAAAGAAAACACACCCTTTTTGTGCCTCTAAGTAGCATGCATTATTTTATTATTATTATGTCCAGCGATGGATTGCGATAAGCTTAGTTTATTGATTGACCCTTAAGTAGTTCCTAGACAAGATGAGCAAGTAAGAAATCAACAAGAACTCACCTCCTTGGTACAGTCAGTGGCTCATCAAAGTTGGGTTGTGAAGTTGCCATCTCCACTTCATAAGGCACAGACTTAACATACTGATAGTTCATTTTCTCTGCAGTGAACTCTCTCTGTGCCAACTCAGCAGTGGAGAGGAACTCTTGGAGGGAAGACTCTGCTGTGACCGACTGAAGGTTGAGACGGCCCCAGTCGTAGCCATCATTGATTTCTGTGGTGTGTAACTAGAAGGAAGGGATTTGATTAGGTTTGTGAATAATAAAGAAGCGAGTAATCTTTGGAGTAAACGGTGACCAAGTTTAGTGGCATCCAAGGAATGGAAAGAGAAGTGTTAGTCATCCGGTAACAAGATTTTCTTCGTTGTGTTGGTGATTTCTTTTTTAGGGTTCCATACAAAAAATGAAAAAAATAGAACCCATAAAGGATCACTCATGCATCTGTCTGTCTGTTCGTCCGTCTGTCACGCCGATCACCGTCGCCGTCAGCCAATCCGAATCGACTGGACCAAATCAGGTGATAAATTTGTTATCAAATTAGTTTTACCAGAAATCTGCCACCTCAACGGCGTTGGTTGAGGCTTCAGACAGTTCTCTCAAAGTGCAGGTGGAACTGAACATAAGGCGAGATGGGCAGACAGCATTGTTGCCACTGCGGGTTAAACTTAGATGAGGCTGACACAGGAGCATAGAAATTGACGCAAACAAAAAGAGGCATATACTCAGCAGTGAGTGAAGTCGGTCTGTGGGTGATGATCATGAGTTATCCTTATTAAACAGGCTGCAGTTTCAAAGTTAAAACAAAAAGACAAGCTGGGCTAATAACTTTATTTTACTAGTATAAGTACGTATTTGCATGAAATTAGGTAAATACAGAGGATGTTTTATATATTTTTAGTGCAGGACACATTCGTTTGAATTTAAGTTCAAATTTTTTTAATCTCATCGCAATAGTAGGTATTCACATCTAGGAAATCCAGACTAAGGTCTCATATAAGGAGGCTTTTTGCCCGGTGGGGATTGAAAATTGGCTAAATTCATTGATGACATAGTAAGTATACAGGAAAACAAGGCACAAAATGTTATAGAACAAATTCTGATTGGAATCTTTTCTTATCAATGATGTGGATAGATGTGAGTTATAATTTGAGTAAAAGAAAGTTCTTAGGACCCTTTACAATATTACAACACGTTGTGCAACTTTTAAAACGAAGTTATCTAGATCTAAGATGTTTTTGTTGTGGCAAATCATGGTTATCTAAATAATTTTTGTTTTTTTGCAGAACTGGAAAGTTAAAATTAGACTTACATCGAGGCACTTTTAGAAAATAAACTGTACAACTGTTTTAATCAAGTATTGAGGCATTAGCGTTTACTTGTAATAAAAACATTACAAAAACAAATACTAACCATGGTGTTGTCCTCGACATGTTTTCGGTGACGATTTTTCGCAAACCTGTCTTTGATGAGGGCTCGCCCCAAAGATTCTTTATTTTTCTTTCCCATTCTCTTATATATGGTGCAGTATTACGTTGAATTTAACACAAATAATCGGCATCAGAATTTAGTGGAACAAACGTGCCGCAGCCGCACGCACTACGATCGAAATTCAAATGTCAAAGTGACAAACGTGACAGATTACATTACACACAATCACAAACACTATTTTGTGTTCCTTATGTACCTACCTATTGTTACAAAATACGAATCGATATTTAATTAATTTTTGCAAATATTTCAAAATTGCTTTACAATCGCAAAAAATCATCAGCAATCATCATTCTCCTACCCTTATCCCAACTTATTTGGGGTAAGCGCGGCATGTCTTCTTCTTCCATATGTACCTACTTCTTTATTACTCGTTATCTCAGCAGTCACCTCCTTTCTAGCCATTTTCTAGCCATATAGTTGGAGAGCCGACTACAATATAGCCGCAAATACCGGTATCAAGTTCATATAACCCCATTCAATAGTTAGTTCATGAAAAAGTCACTCAATGCGGTAAATGAACTTGGAGGATTGTATTGATGATTTGAATGATTATAATTCTGTAACTTCATACGTGTTACTGGCGCGATTCATATTTTCATCAACATGCAACCTGACAGTGACCTGCAAATTTAAATAAACGTGAGAAAATTTTAATTTCGCGGGCTACCCTTGCGCATTCACAGAATATTCAAGATAACAAAACAATGCGTGGAGAGTTGGAGGTACAGGGAATATTGAAACATTATTTAAACGAATACGAGAAAGAAATATAAACAATCAACTCGAAATGGAAATCAAGGAAAAACTGCCCAAAGCATGTGTCGAAATAAACAATCTTTTTTTCGTTTTCAACCAGCCGAACTACGCGAGATGGCTGCTGAGATGTGAGATATCTCGAAAATCTACTGAATCTAAAAAGATGTTCTAGATTAATTGTATGAAAATTATCTATGATTTCAGAAATACTGGGTAATTATAGAAAATACTAACGAAAATAAACTGAATTCAAAATTTGCTATATCGCAAAGCGCTACAGGGCATATTTTTTCACAAAATATCAAAGATAGGTCACATGAATGACAAATTTTCAGGGTGTACCCTGAAAAGTGAACGTATCACAAGGACGTATCGCAATAAACTGTTGTTACTATGTTGTAACCAGTATTGGATTACGATTTTCTTCGTCATGTCCCGTGATCCTGTCTATAGCATGTAATATTTGAATGTTTTTTGGGTTTCATCTACTCTTTTTTATTTATTATCTTAAATGTACACGACTCTTTTAGTGCGTGATAATTTTTTACAAAGAACGACACTCTACCGATGTTCTAAGCTTGGTTCTGGGTTAAAGTTACTTTTTTTAGGAATACACTGTATTTGATTTTTTTTTTTTCTGTAATCTTGATAAATTAAATTATTAGGAACGTATCATTTTAACGTGCTAATTTACGCAAATGTTGTCACAAATTCAAGCAACGGACTCTACTCTTCATCATGTGGAAACACTACAAATAAACTCTACGTGTAATGGAACGTGAGCAAAAGCGAGCAAGATTTCGATTTTTTGAGAAGGTTACAAAATAATAATTTATTTTATTGATATATCGAATGAATTATTGATTAAATCCATCAAAATTAACACATTATTGAATTGGAAGTAAAGTAGATAAGTGCGTGTTTATAAAGATGATGTCTGATTATTTTGAGCATTATCACAGATGTGAGACACTTGCTGAATTTAATTTTTACTTTGGCGACGATACTGAAGAAGAAATTGATGATGATGACAACTATATTTACTGTTACTGCAGCAGAGTCTATATTAAGTAAGTTCTTAGATAAGGTTTTATTGAGAAAAATAGTTTTTGAGGTTTTTATCCATTGAGAAAATGGAGGGAGACTGCTTAAAATAAAATAGTTCTAAATAAAATTAACTAATCCACAGAATTGAATCCTATTCCAGTGCATAGCTGGATCAACTTCCATGCTACATGCTTATCAATATAGTGCATGAATTAATATTCCACTAAAATAAGTTGACATATTTTGTATTTTTATTAAAGCAGTACCTTTTTAGTCAAGTTATTGTAAAAGGATGCCACCCTGTAACTTTCCCACAACCAAGCAAAAGCATTATCTTAAACTGACACTGAAGAAGAATCATAACTACAAATTACCAAATGCATGCATGTTGCTTCCATGCTTTCTCATTATGTTAGCCACACACACAATAATAAGTTTAGATTTCTTTAATATTTATCTTTACGTTACATCAGGCAGGAATGTGTGAAATCAGCTTACAATATTATAATGGCTTGCAGGTTCAAAACCCAACCTGGTTGCTAATTTATATCCTGACTGTTTAACAGCAAAGACAGGGTTGTATGGTTTTTCTTTGCTGACAGGTTTTGAACTTACAACCTCAGTGACTGCAGAGCCAGGACTGATGGAAAGAATAAAGGGAGACTTGCCCAGCTGTGGGACCGGACAGGCTAGCTATGATAATAACAATAAATAACTTCATCACCCAGGTACTCTCCGCGAGATCGTCAGCAACATCAAGGCGCTGCTGGCCCTTCTCGGGGAGCTAGGGTGGATCGAATAAATTTCCCACCCGCACGCAAAATACGCGCTTAGACCTGGAGTTGCGGACACCAGCCTGCTATACAATATACAAGTTCATAGCATTCCTGCCCTAATAGACCGCTTTGAAGACATCACAACATTGGTTAGGTTGTTCAAGCATCCTTTATGAGACACCGAAATTCTCCAAAAAAATGGCCAATTGTGTTTTCCACAGAATACCATGTCGCTGGAAATTATAAGGGAAACAAAAATTATCCTCTTAATGAAATTTTATTTATGTACCAACTAATTTTATGGTCTTTATAATCCATAGGGATGGAGTCAAAACCTACTATGCAGACAAAGAGGATGCCAGTGAGAGCGACGTGGAGGTCCTGCGTGACTCACAGTCCCAGGATTTGGACGACCACTCTCACGTTCACTTCTCTTTAGATACTTCGTATAAAAATAAATGTGAGGTTAGTAGATTTTTCTTAATCTATTACAATGATGGCCCTGAATTATCCAGTACCAAATACGTCTTAAACTGCCCTCTTATAATAATGCTCTATATTACACACTAGTTTCTGCCTACAGCTTCCACCCATATGGAAGTCAACTATAGTATGAAACAAATCCCATGGCAATCGGCAATAGTTTAGCAAGAATAAAAACTATTTGTAATGGGGTCTGAACTTCCAGATATAACCTCTAACAAACAACCAAAAGATTTTAGTTAAGATTCTATTCTATGCTAATTAAATACCTACAATTTTCCATAATATTTTCCCTCAGAGAGATGAAGGTGCAAGCTGCTACTGCAGTGCATCCCACACGGACAACTGTTGCTCCACTGACGAACATGACGCTGGCCACACCCATGCCACAGTATCTCATGCCTTACAACCCAGTGACAGTGGAGCAGACCTCACTTACCAAGACTACCACTCTGACACACATGACAAACTTGAACGCATGGACCAGGACTCCCCAGATACAATAGAAAACTACATGACCGAAGATACTTGGGACAAATTCTGGGGTATACACGGAGAGAGACTCATTTGGGCATCCTGGATCAAGAAGTACAGTGACTACATCAATCCAGCATACCTAGATGACAGTAATGGCCTAGTTATGGATGAAAACAACATACCGAAACAGCATTCCGTAGATCAGATTTATAAGATACAGACAGATGCTAGCCCTAAGGCAGAGGATGAGGAAATGAGAGAAAGAAAATTCTCATACGATTCTAAAGTAAATCCATACAAGAAACGAAACGCTGTGCTGAATCAAACTGAGAAAGTTGATAGGAATAATGAGATTTATAAAGATGAAGTTTGGTTACCAATAGCTAGAAGGCGATCTTGTTCAGAACATGATAGGATATTAAGTCCTAGAACTGTGGCTTGGACGGACTCAATGACTAATGTTACTAAGCTGACACTATCAAGCTATGACGTCAATTCTAGTCATGTGACGTCAGAATCAACACCTACCGACACTGACTACAGCGTATCATCATCTTCATCGGATGATCCATCAAATGATCAGACAAGAATAGTTAATTTAGATGACAAGTTGGAAAATACTGAAATTCCATCTGAAGAGTTAGATACAGAACAATACTGGCAGTTTTTATGGAAAAAACATTTTGGGGAGCAGTATGCACTACATTTCGCAAACTTTACTGATAGCCATAACGAACCGGACAAAGAAGTCCCTGAAATACAAATTGAAGTGATCCCAGTTACAGTCCTTGAAACAGTTAAAATTGAAGAAAAACCTTTAGACATTGAATGTGAAAACAGTGAAGGAAATTCCCAGGAAACACCAACAGTTATAGAAATCCAGAATCAGGTTGATCAGATCACATTAGATGACAAAAGTAATGCCAGAAAGAAGAATAAGAAGAATTCTAAAAAGTACGTAACTTCTGTTGGGGTACTGTTACAGAATTTGTTGAAAGAAGAACAGGCAAAAAAAGAACAAGAGGCTGTTGGAGCGGGCGAAAAAGACAGCACAAATAAGACGGAAAGTACGCAAAAACCTGATATGGATGTGGTTGATTGTACAACTGATTCAAGTAATACACAACTAGTTCATCATAATAATTTAAATTCAAATAGCTGTGATGGTGATGACGAACCACCTGAAGAGACCCCTGTGATATTAAAAAGAAGGTAAAATATATTATCCATTCTAATATTGTAAACCAGCTAATGCCTGTGGCTTCGCTCATGTGGTGGTCTCAGTATCCCACAGCAACTAAGACCTACACTTTGGACATGGAGTAGCAGACACTACCCCAATATGCAATACCATATTTTTAATCCTGATAATTTGCTATCTACATGGCCGAAGCTGCTGGAAAAAGCTAGTGCTAGATAAAGATATCTTTCTATGCCTTTAAGTTGCAAATAATTGGTCAGGTAGGTAGGCGCCATGACCTGTGAGGTATTTGATTTCCCTGTTGTCCGCCTTCTACACAGTCTGTTTCAGCCGCCCTTTTAATGTCGTCAATTAATTGTCCAGCAGTGGACATGGTATGCAATTGTTGGAATTGATTGATTTGTGGATATTTCAAATGAAATGCAAGGTTCAACATGAAGAGTATTTATAATCATGTGTGTAGCCTTTTCCGAACTGTCGGCGTAGGCTTCCATTCTAACATGAAGAGTATTATAGTATATATCCATTGGTGACTTCACTCGAAACAGTTCAGGTTCAGTGTGTTAAATAACTAACTCTTTACAGATTCTGTGTCTCGAATTTTCCATAAGTAATATTCTTTCTAAATGCCCAAAAGTAGAAGACCTATAAGAACCAACCGCCCGCGATGTAAGAAATTAAACATGTCGTCTTGGTATAAAAAGTGTAAAATATGTGGTACAGTTATTGATGCTACTAACTACTCCATCGGTATGTGGTTACATTTCAATAAGTTTCATCCTGAACTGAACAAGAGCCTTGTTGTACCAGAGGTCCAAAGTTAAGGTACTCAGGGATCTACATCATCAGGTCCAAAGCCTTAACCGGTCTAAACCTGTGGATGCCTAGAATTTAAGGCCTCCAGCCAGGGGCAGAGGAAACATGGACTTACAATAAAATTAATATGTCTGAAATCGCTCACTGTTTTGAGCAAGTGTGGTGATCAGTTCTCTTGCTTTCTCAGTATGAAACGAGGCCTTTGGCCCAACAGTGGGACAGTAATAAGCTAGTATTATTTTATAGTCTTTCAGTAACTGAAAGACATAAAACTGAATTATGAAATGGTTGTGTGGGTACTTTTGTCTGGATCTATTTTTAGATATTTGGCGGTGACGTAATTGATTCAGTGCAATACACTTCGCCCCGATATGAGCAAAGTCAAGTCTAGAAGTTCTAGAACTTTCTAGAAGAAATAATGATTGTTGTCATAATTGGATATATATTATTTATATCGATTTTTTGAAACCTAGGTTTACTAAGTTCTACTTTGTAGATACCTACATTATTCTGTTTAAAATATCAAAATGTTTACACCAACAAAAAACAGCAATCAGTTTTTAACTACGAGTAGGTACTTTATACATACATGTTATATAAAGTCAAACCTCTTTCTCATGGGGGGAGGACAGAAACCACTGAACACCTACTTCATATGTCACTTATCCCAATGAATCCCTTGTAGCCACGAAACCGAAGAGGCAGAGGAAGACATTGCCCATGCCAAGATCAAGAATACTTTCCAAATGATGGGATTCTGTGTCCACCCTGAGAAGCTGCCGAAAGGAGAGCTGATCTATCGGAAGCGCAATGCAAGGCTTCGGCCACCGAGGTTCAGGAAGAACTTGAGCAGTAGGAAGACTTACTTCGATGATGATGGGAACCCTTATACTTTGGATCAGGTGAGCTAGATATGTAATTTTGTTTCGCAAGTGTGATACCATGCTGCTTGTGAGATTTTTGGGTTTGAACAGGATATTAGGCTCTATTTAAAGAGTTGTTGACTGCTTCATTAGTCGAGTTGTCGCAAACGCGACGGTTGAGGTTGAAACCCTGTTCGATTCGCGTGTCGGGCAAAATTGAGGTTTTCTATCCGGAGTTTCTCAGAAGCAGCCACGGAGTCTGGATTTGTGCCCGGTTGATGGCAATAGGCTCGCCCCTTGTTACATGGGACTTAAATATAGCTGGTGAAATGTGGATGCAGGTAATACACCCCTGCGTAAGCCTTCTGGGGTTACAGACCATGATGTTATATTAAAGCATTTTTCAGGGTATTTTAAAGCTAGAATAGGTTTTTAATAGTTAATACAACACATCTTTTTGATGTTATAAAGCCTTTGTGACATATTTAAATGGGTTTTAACATGTCCATTCTACAACGTGTTTTTTTTTATATCCCATAACTCTAGGGTATGATTGAGGCCATATCAAAGAATCAACTGGCATATGAGTTATGTTCCAATCCTTCGTAATTTTTTTTTTCATTTTTCATACAAAATAATTCGGCAAAGTTACGATTATTAATGTAAAACACCCTTACGTGAAATATGACAACGTCGCATTTTCTTAGCTTTAAATATGAATGATTGGTTTGAATAAAAATGAATTACTTACCTACATATTTTATTTTACTATTTATTTTACTACACTACTGCGAAGTTTGGCAACCTCGCAAAAGTAAAGATTCGTCATACTGGGGACAATTTTTGACCTAATTTAATTATGATTGATGATATCTCCGGAACGATGCATTTTTGGACCACCTATTCTAGGAGTTTTAGTATTATTTTTACCTACAGAATATAACCCTAGAGTTATGGGATATAAAAAAAACAGGTTGTATAATAAATGCTCTTTTCATAATTATGTTATTATTTTGTCTTTCGTTGCTCTAAATACATATATTACTTATTTATCTTTTTCTCACCCAAAACCAGACCAAAGACTCTCAAGACGAAAGAGAAATGCACACAGACGATGATTGCGCTGACGTGAAGTCAGACACAGACCGGGCCGAGTATATGCCCCCGGGTACTCCAAGAACCCATCACGTTATGTCACAAGACACGAGCTTAGATGATGAGAGCATTAAGCTGGCTGAAGCGGCGGCAGTTCCCTTGCCTTGCGACGCGGAGGACTCTAACGATGATGAAAATAAGGAGCAGAAAATTGAGGAGGTTGAAAGTGCAGGTATGCTTCTTTTTCTTTAATATGTCAAGTAAAGCCCGAAGCTTCACCAGTCGATGTAGAGGTCAAAAGTCGAACATTTTTATAATTGAAAAAGAAGTATTTGTGACCTATTTGTGAGCCCGATCCTTGTAGGTAGGAGTCTAATAATTCATCACGCCGCGCGCCGTCTCCTTCTCGCCATAACAAATTGATAACTTTACCGTTTAGCTGATGACCAGCAGGCCAATGAGGGCTATCGTTTTTGACCTCACCAGATGGCGCCACTGTCGAGTAAGGTCCTGACAATAATTCTATTTTATACATTATAGTACCAATAACTCCATAAAAAGTTTATTTTATTACTCAGAACAACGTAGTGTAAACTTTAGATACATATTTACAATATTCTCGCTAAAATAAACAAGCATGAAACATTTAAAAATCATTTTGCTTCCAAGTACTAACAAATATAAGATTATAAGTTGCTACTTAAAATATTCAACTCATAATTAACCAGGAATGGCTCAATCTAGACCTGAATCGTGAATATTAGTAAAAATACTTGTTAAAAAGCACGCTACGCGCGAACAATGACATCTGACATTTCGGTGCCCTCGCGCTGCACTAGCGCCTCTAGCGGCAAATTCATACGCGATAGCCCCCATTACAACTACTTAATAGCTATTCACAGAACAATTAGCAAAATACGAAGATAAAAAAGTTCCATTACGATTGGACATAATTTAATTTTTGTAATTGCCCATTACTTATCATTTAGGTAATGCAATCCTTTATTAGGCTAATTACAACCCTTAGTAATTGATAATTGTATAAAATTAACCACCAATATTTAAATCAGTCATTTCACAAAAAGCACGCATAACACATCGACACCGCAAAAAAAACCTTTTCTAATGACATTTATATTCAAGTAGCCTTTTACTGTAAACTGTGTGAATAAATTAAAAAAAAAGAAAATTCAAATTAAGAACCTCTTTTTTTAAATTAATTAAGAAAATGGGTATATGTAAGAACTTTTTCTCCAATATCTGGTCTACAGTGACTGAACAAGTGGAATTGACGAAGCGCAGAAAGAGACCCAAAAGGTATTCTAAGTTGGAAGACGTCTTCGACGTATCGGGCATGCCCGTCGAGCTGAGGGATGACCCCAAGATGTACAAGTATTGGAAGAAGAGGCACTCACTGTTTCACAGGTCAGTTGCCGTCTGTAACTACATACCTTAAGAGTTTTCAGGACAAAAAATATCCTTAAGAGGAAATGCGGGTGGTCTTTTCTCCATGCAAACGCTCTCGCCTGTTTTCTTTCTTGTTTATAACTTTAAAGCAATTACTTTTTACAGTAAAATAAATATCGACCTCTTCTATGTCCCTGATTTCTTTTTTTATGATACATTATGTTTATAAGCACTAGAACCCTTACAAAATGCTCAAAATTGCCTATATTAACCGCTGTCAACAGAGGCGCTGTGTACAAATTTGGCAACTATTAAATAAAAAATAAAAATAAACTACACAGTAACCCTCCTTATTCAGTTTATGAAATATCTTTTAAATTGGTCAACTATTTTAAAAGACATAATTTGAGGTTTAAATTATGACTTTTTACTTAGGCTATTCAGTCGAATCTGCTGTTGTCCTTATCGCACTAATGTCATAATCGCGCGCGCAGAGCGACAGCAATAGAAAAAGTATATCTGCCCGCATTTCCGCTTAACGCCTCTCCAGTTACTACCATACGAGTATTAACTCTTTGCATAAATCGCTTACGAAACTTTCGTAAAAGCCAACTATAACTTGTAAAATATATTTTCATTCCAAGCTTCTGGGTCACACAGGTCATCCATGTTTCGGTGTTTTCGGAGCACAAACCCTGGAAGGCCTCTTTCCTATCTGGATGAATAGGGTATTATTGTATACTTTCGATAACCTCTATAGACTAATACTCAACAGATTCGACGAGGGCATAAAGCTGGACCGCGAAAGTTGGTTCAGCGTGACGCCAGAGAACGTGGCGTGGCACATCGCCAATAAGTACGTGTACGACGTAGTGCTGGACGCCTTCTGCGGCGCCGGCGGGAACACGATACAGTTCGCGCACACCAGCAAGAAAGGTAACCTTAGCATCACGCTTGCAATTCTTCAATGGGTAGGTAGAGGTGTACCGTGTATAGTATACCCACATTTTGTCATTTATATTTAGGTTTACAGAGCACAAAAGTCGCGCTGTCAGATTTGGCAGAGGCGAGTCCTATTGTTGTACATCCATATTTTGCAGGTTGTGTTTTAGTAATATGACAGGGAGTGCCTAATTGATGGGGCCTATAAATGGGGCACAAAATCGAGGCTGCTCATGGTTGTCGCCAGAGAGCAGGCCCCGGCCTAGATCCTCGTTTTTTTTTAAATTTGTATCTTTTCATGCTTTCACAGAACTATACTGTATAGTGTACGTGTGCATTCTCTCCGTAACTAAATAATATTCCAATTTGTCCAACAGTAATAGCAATAGACATCGATCCTGAAAAGATTTCAATGGCGAAACACAATGCAACGGTATACGGCGTCGCCGATCGCATCGAGTTCATTGTGGGAGACTTCTTCGAGCTCGCGCCGAGGCTGAAGGCGGATATGGTGTTCCTTAGTCCGCCGTGGGGCGGGCCTAATTATACTGATGTGAGTATTTAAATACACCATTTTCTCAATTGCACCTACCAGTTACTACAGTTTGTCGCAGCATCACTTAAAAGTTGACTGGTAGAGAATGTCATTGGCATTATGTCTGCCTCTGTACATTTAAATTAAAGTATTAAACAAATATTTCCAATATTGATTGATTTGTTTTATACGTATAGTATGTATAAAACAAAGTTGCTTTTCGTGTGTGTCACTGCTTGGTTCTTCTAACTCCACAATGGATTTTGTTACGCGTTTCACCATTATTACAGGAATCTCGACGTATTGGCAAGTTACCATAGCACCCGTGCGAAGCATGGGTGGGATGGGTCGCTAGTAATAAAGAAATCTCGATATTTTGTCAGGCCTCACAAACCGTGCTAGGCGAAGCATGTCAAAGAGTTCCTCCGACAGATAATTTTATACAAGTTCTGTTCCAACTTTTAATTTTTCTTTAAGTAGATTGGACAACGTGAATGAGATTGACATAATTATTGAAAACAAAGCTCTGCATTGAGCAATGGCCAACGTACAGTTTCCAGACATAATTTATAAAAATTCTCATATATTTTCTCCACAGAATCACGAGTATGACTTAGAAACGATGTTGGAACCTAAGCCAGCATCTGAACTGATGCGGGTGGCGAGAACGATATCACCGACCATAGCGTTCTACCTTCCCAGGAACTCAAGGCCGGACCAGGTATGAATCTGTTCTCTGATATAGTATGATCAGCATAGAATGTTCTCACTGCTAAATTCGCTTTGCATAGGTCGTCTTGGCGCTCTACTGTCTACAAAAATGTGAAAACATTCGAAAAACAACGGCTCGATGCATTGCATATAAAACACCAAATTCGTAAAGAGAGACATAAGCCCTCCTAAATCTTTAACTCTACCGGCCAACTCTAATGCTTTAATTGTGACTGGGTATTTAAAAGCAAATTCGGTCTGGCCAGTCATATAAACACGCAAGGAAATAACTTCGATGGGTCGCCGTTGCCAAAATCAGTAAGGAGAACTATTATGTCTTAATTTTTTTGGTTTCCTTCACCGTTTGGAGAGTTGTGGTGATGAAATAAATTACACAAAGTGCTTGGAACCCTCGAACCCTCGATCTAGTACACGAAGATCAAAACTACAATAGAAAATCATTATAATTGTTTCAGATACTAACCCTAGCAAAAGAAGTCGGCGGCTCAGTGGAGATCGAACAGAGCTTCTTGGACAGAAGATTCGTAGCTATTACTGCATATTTCTACTAAATATATTACTGTTAATCCATTTATGAATGTGACAAATAAGGTTATTCTAAATATTGTGACTTGCAATGACTGTGGTTAGGGACTTATGACCAGGGGGCCTAAAATGACTGCTTAATCAGAATCATAATACGAACCACGTTAAAAATTTAAAACTTTTAAAATGAACTTTGTGGTCATAACCATAAAGATTTTTTTAAGAATTTTAAATTTTTAACGTGATTCATATTATGATTCTGATAAAGCTTCCATTTTAGGCCCCCAGTTTAACTAACCTTAGGCGACATCTATGTAATGTCAAATTCGCATTGTTGGATGTTCAATGCAGCGGGTTGAAACTCATAAGGGAAATAAAGTATTTTCTTTTATAATAATTTTTTCATCAATTTTAATCATAGGAAACGGCAGACTTAATGCTGCGTTTGCGCGTCGGTGTCCCTTCCATTTAGGCATTACCTTTAAGTGTCGCTTAGTGTTAGAGTAAACAGGGAATTAGATGTACACGATACCGATTAGATAATAAATGGGTATCAAACTCGCTCAATGGATGGAATGGAATCATAATCCTAACTAATATAATAAATGCGAAAGTAGGTTTGTTTGTTACCGTTTCACGTCTAAACTACTGAACCGATTATTCTGAAATTTTGCATATACGTTGTTAGTTTTACAGGAAGAAAAAATGTACTGTTCCCGAGGATAGCAAAAATAACGTTATTATGGTAATAGATGGCGCCACGTGTCTTTCGAATCAAGATTGAATTATATTACTACAAGCAGAGTACGACTCGAATTGACTGTCAAATTCTAAATTAACTTACTTAAATTAAAATTTTAAAATCTAGTTTAAATATATTTCTCCAATAGATGCATTTTTGGTTGGCCAGCCTGCAGAATCAGCAAAAAAGGTACTATCTTCCACTTGAATAATCCATTTATTATCTTCTCACGTGTATAATTATTATTATCACCTGTACACACGCTAGTTCTACTCATACAGTGGTGCATGGTTATTTTGGTGCTTGTTTGTCTGACAGTCTGGTCTAATAAGATGGCGCCGTTACGCCATGCGCCAAAACATCCATGTACAACATTTTTATTTTTTATTTAGCCTATATTGTCCCACTGCTGGGAAGGGCCTCCCCCATGTATAAGTACGCAATAATTATTCATTGTATGTTCATCTGTCTAGTACTACATTCATAAAATATTATTGGTGAGGGATTAATTATTATGTATATCTAAGCCAAAATATGTGTAGTTTAAGTGTAATGAGAGAAATTTCACAATTTTCATTTAATACATATATACTCGTAATGTTCGAATTCACCAACAAATCCCTTAAAATGTCGGATTTTTGCAAAAATCGCGAAGCCAAAAAATTTTTTAGTTTCACGAAGGACGCCGAAGGACTTGTTGGTGAAAATGGCCTTATAAACTATCGATGAATGATTTAGTGGTAAGTAAATAAACTTCATACAGTGAGTCAATGAAAACATTTTCAAAAATCTGAAGCATACACACACCGAGTGATCATTTTAAAATGTCGCATTCTGATATAAAAAAGCATGATGCTTGATGAAATTATGTAATTTGATGTATCATTTACTACTGTATTAAGTAGTTCCTATTACATAATCAAAATCAAAGCATTTATTTCAAGTAGGCCAGTTACAGGCACTTTTGAATTGTAGAAACAAAGATAACAATTAAATGAAGCTACAGTCCCAGTCACAAGGCATAAAAACTGTGAAAGTACTGTAGTTGCCCATTCCCTATCGTAGATCTCTATGGAGAAGAACGGGCAAGAAACTCCATGGACACTTTTTTAAATCAGCAAATTGTTACAAAAACTTGGTTGCATCATTCATGTTGAGATGGTACACTATGTGAGAACGATGTAGCAAGATGTGCACATTAATAGTGTCCACAGTAAAAACAAAAAAGACAATTCAAAAAATAAAAATATTTAATTCAAATAAGCCATAGAAATATCAAATGAAGAAACACATTACATAAAATAAACTTTTTATGTCTATAATCAATAGCAGTAAGTGAAATCCTTAGCACGCTATGTGCTATATTTTAGCAATTTCATCATTTAGAGTAATTAGAAGACCCGTTAGTATATTTCCATTCAAAATAGAGTATATTTATCATACTATATGAAATTATTATTATGTGATCATGTAAACTTTCTTGTTTACTGTTCTTACAGCAATAAATTAAGTACCTACTCAATTTAAGAAATCAGCTCAAGGATATATTTTTAAGGTAAAATATTTTGCTAACTCCTATGCCTAGGTCGCACCCATTGCAATAACAGTCCTTTCAGTTATGTCACCTTTGATTTACCATAACTGTCAAGGTCACGTACCTACATAACATCACGCAACATCCCGGAGAGGTTAGGCAGAGGTGTAGGTACCTAATAGTACACCCACATTTCAGAAGTCCCGTGTAATATGGGGCGAGGCTAATGTCATCAACGGGGTATAAATTAACACTCCGTGGCTGCTACTGGGAAATTCCTGATGGAAAAACCTGGCAACACTGTGCCGGAAAATCAGTGATCTTTATTTGTCGTTACATTAAGGATGATATTGGGTTGATGCCAATGCTGTCAGAGTTCAAATAACTGAAAAGACTGGAGACACATTATGCCTCCATATCGGGCGGTTGCTGCTTGACCTAGTGTACAGTTTCACTGAATTACTAATAATCTTTTCACTGAATTTTAGCTAAAAAGCAAATAGTGCCAATTCTCGATGTTGTAGGTACTGTTTGTTTCACGATAAACGGCTAACGGAGTGTGAAATAATAACCCGTTTTTTTTTTGTTTTATTAATGCATTTATAGAATGCGCCTTTGGTGTAAACATGTATTTAATTTAATAACGCATAATTAAATTTTCCAGAAACAATATTACTTGAACTAAAGTCGTAAGGAAATAACTTACTGAGCCGAGAGCGGTAGTCTCTTTCGATGTTATTTCAAGGGCGCAAGGTTCTTTATTCTTTGCATTTTGTCACTATCAAGTGCAGTACAGATCGCGGCACCTAAGTTGAACCAAAATGGCGATTATGGATTGAGACCCGAAAATGTGTCACAGTTCGCGGCATGTAAGTTGAACTATGATCTTGAATACGCAGTAACACATTTTCGGGTCTCAATCGGTCTCAATCTCAATCCTAAATTTGTAAATACCTGCGCGGACGACCGCCATTTTGTAGTATCCTAGGTAACGAATTTATTTTCACAGCACAAGCTGACTACCTACATATTTCCTTTGCTTTTGGAGTTGTATTATGTACCTACACCATATTTTAGTAAATTTTAAATCTCGATGATTTCTAGTGTTAACATGCTTATCTAAAAAGAAATTCTTCATTTAAAAAGTAGTACTATTTCAAAATTATGGTTCTTCATTGTACTGCATTTTGGCACAATATAATAACTTTTTAATGTATGACAGTATAAATGTTGTGATCTCTGTAAATATAATTGGTTAAATAATAAAGAGAATAAGATATATTAGCATTTTTTTTTGCAATTTGTAAAATATTTGCTTGCAAGTGGCATTTTCACCAAGGGACTCCTACTGTCCTATGTAAATTTAACATAAAAAGTGCCAACTTTCAGCTGAATTGGATTGGATGGCCAAGCTGAATATATTCACTATATATTCTTGGCTAAATACACTAATTTTTGGTTTACACCTACACACTTGGGTTGAGCCGGTTTCTTGTAATTTGCCGTCAAAGTTTATTTTTGGTTTTACATTGGTTTTGGAGGTACAGTGTCGACCAAAAGTCCATAGGCAAACGCACAAAGCAATAGCTTGACGTTTAGTTTGACTTACGACCTTCTACTTTCAAGAAAATAGACATTGTCGTCAACAAGTGATTGTAGTTCATAATTTCAACATCGTAATAAAAGTAAAGTTGACCTAGCGGTTAGGCGTGCGCATAGAACCATGCGAGAATCGGTAAGCCGTTTGTTCAAACCTCACGCAGTTACTATAAGACTTTTTGTAAGTTTTAACTCAATTGGAAGTAATAAGACAGATATTATATTCTTTATCTTGTTCGCTTTGTTCACACATTTCGTAAAGAAAAAAAAGGTAGATCAAAAAAAAAAGTTAAGAATTTAGATTTCTGTGAGGTAGACATGAGTTTCATGAATATTTAACTTGATCGGAATTACCTAACTTTGTCGATTAGTTGCAGTTGTTTGTTAGTGACGTGTGGTTTATTGGTATTTCTCAAAATGCAGGCAAATATTAATATTGAGACGAGGGCGACTATTATTGCGCTGCATAAAAGTGGTCTTAATAGAACACAAATATCTGAAGAAACCGGACTAAATGTGAGTATTATATTTATGAATTGTAACTTAATCTTTTATTAGAAATTAAGACCTAATATTATTTGGTGACATATTAAATTAATTGTTTTTATTGTTTTTTAAATCCGTCATACTCATGAGGCCTAAAATATAAATAACTAGTGTTTAGTATTGGATTTATGAATGCAGAGTGAATGAAGTCAAGTATTTTGTTATAGCTGTCTAACATCACTTTTTTTTTGTTTTAGAGGAATACTGTAAGTCTCTGGATCAAACGATACGAGGAAGAGGGTAGCCTTGCTAGTAGACAGCGAACTGGAAGGCCGTCGCTTATTAGCGAAGCGCAGCGACGATATATGGTGGGCGAGTATGAGGCTAATGGTTTCACACCTACGAAACGCTTTGCGGAATTGTTTGAAACCTCATCGCAAACTGTTCGCCGTGCCCTCCACGCTGAAGGCCTGCATCACAGAAGACCAGCTAAAAAGCCCTACTTAACAGAAATACATAAAGAAGAACGATTACGTTTCGCACGGGATTATTTAGATTTTGACTGGAATACTACCATATTTTCAGATGAAAAGACTTTTAAATCAAGTCAAAAAGGTAGACTTCATTTATGGCGTAAGGATAACACTCGCTGGTCTGATAAAAACGTAATCCCTAATACAGACTCAGGTCGAATTACGATTAATATGTGGGGATGGATGAGTGCAGCAGGGCCAGGAGAGCTGGCTTTTATTCCTCCACGCGCCAACAGTTCTACTTACGTAGAAGTATTAGAAGACGTAATGCTACCTACTGTGCGCAACATTTACCCAGCTGATGAGTTACCACAAGTAACATTTGTCCAGGACAATTGTCCTATTCACCGGGCGAGCATTGTGCGTGAGTGGTTTCACAATCACCCGGAGATAATTGTTATTCCATGGCCAGCGCGATCACCCGACCTCAACCCCATTGAAAATCTATGGGGTTTAATGGTGCAAAGGTGGGATACACGGGATGAGAGGTGTATAACACAATTAAAAACCCATTGCATGGAGGTGTGGGAAAATTTAAGAGGAACCGAAATATGTCGTAATATTGTAGGGTCCATGCGCAAACGTCTACTTGACTGTATTGACAATAACGGGGGTTATACAAAATATTAAAACCCAGATGTTTTGGTTTTAATAATAAGACGTGTAATAGACGTGTAAAATATTTAGTGAAGTACGAGTTTTAGTATTACTATTTTAGTGTGACTTATCCGTAATTATTTAATCATCTTAAATTGAGGTTTAGTTTCAATCTTCTTTTCTTCAAGAAAATGAACACTTAAGCTATAACCTCAATACGAATACACTCATTGTGACGTTACATAAAAAAACATTGTTCATAAAGTCTAAATCATATATATTAGTTTTCAATAAACTCTGCTGAATACCGATACATTTATAATAAGTGGGTATCAACAATTATACTCGTATTTGTGTGATTAGAAAATCCTTTCCTTGTTATGTTATTAAGAATTGACTTAGTGGGTATACAATAAACATCTTATGAACGATTACAATAGAACTTCTTTTATAGGAGGTAGGAATGTGACGACACAATTCTCATAAAAGTTTGTTAATTTTATAAATAATTAAAACGAATAAACATTTTTGTTGTAATTCAGCACGACTTTTTTATTTCTACCTTCCAACACCGAAAAGATGACTAATATCTTACATCTTCAAAAAAAAGATAAGCATGAATCGATTGCTAAAAAAACTTTACTAACTAACAAGTTTTTGCCTAGAATACAAATTTTAATTTGATTACCAATCAACTATCAACACTTGTTATATTACAGTGAATTTTAGCAATCCAAATGGTAAGAACAGGGGGTCTAAAATCGCCGCTTTATCAGAATCATAATACGAATCAGGTTAAAAATTTAAAACTCTTAAAATGGACTTTGTAGTCATAAACATAAAGATCATTTTAAGAATTTTTAACGTGATTCATATTATGATTCTGATAAAGCTTTCATTTTTTTTTTGCCCACTGGTCGCCACACAAATCATGCGTTTGTTGCGTGTGTGTATAACAAAAGAGACAGAAATATATTTTTTTGTTTCGTGGAGTGTGACGCGGTGACATGCGACAGTGGGCGAACTCTGTGGCTATGGTGTGCGTACTGTATTGCGACCACTTACACATACAAACGCACGGACGATCGCCCGTTCGTTCACAGCAATACAATCCTTAACGTGCTTATGCACTTATGAACGCTTACTGTACATGATTCTGCAAAACATTACCCTAGCAGGAAACGCGATATCTCGGAAACCTGAAGACGCACAACATATATTTTTGGTGCACTTCTTAACACAAACAGAAGCTCTCTAGCCATGCAGAAAATTTCTCTCTCCAATCATTCGTTTAGAATTTTCCTGCTGGAAGAACGTTACCCTAGCATGAATCGTTTTTTCCAAAATGACAAAGCGCACCAATTTTGTATGTGGTGCACACACACAGCAGATCATACATTAATTATTCGTTACACTCATATCACTCTAGGAGACACTTTCCTGCTAGGGTAACGTACACGGTAATACCAATTTAAAATTGGAATCAGGAAAGAAA
This sequence comes from Eugnorisma glareosa, assembly GCA_947578425.1. NCBI lineage: Eukaryota > Metazoa > Arthropoda > Insecta > Lepidoptera > Noctuidae > Eugnorisma > Eugnorisma glareosa. The sequence goes on along the minus strand of OX387957.1, from coordinate 4,706,421 downwards.
ATAAATATGTTGGCTTATCCCAGAAAATGTGATACAGGAATCTGTACGGCTGTTGAGGAACTTACAAGTATGGAAAATTAATCTAAACCTTTTTTTTTTTTTTTCGAATGCGAAATCATCAAATAACTCCTCTCGCTCTGGGCTGAGCAGGACGGAGTGTCAGACTTTTACTGACTAAAACCCATCCATGTTCCTTCATCGCACTTTGTGTTCCGGGGCCACGGTATCTCTTTCGAACAGTCCCGCAGCCCCAGGCATCGGCCCTTGCTTGATGTCAGCAATAGGAAGGGGTCCCTTTCTATTGCTGACATCTCTTTGAGGCGCGCGTGGAACACGAACGCGCCGGTTCTCTCCCTCTCACGTTCCGCCGCTTCCTTCGCTAGCATGACTGCTTCGCAGAAGGAGGCGACGGCGTCCCATTCCGTCTCGCTCCGGACCATGGATTGAACCAAGGTCGGACGCGAGAGGTCGCCGCCGCCGATCGCCGCTACGAGGACACGGCGGCGCAGACCTCCACCATGTGCTCTACCGTGTCCTCCGGTCGATCCTCACAATGGTAACACCCGGGCGTTTCCTCCCGCCCGATCCGGTGCAGGTACCTCCCGAAACAACCGTGTCCGGTGAGGACCTGCGTCAGGCGGAAGGTGAGGACGCCGTGGCGCCTCTCAAGCCACTCCTCAAAGAGCGGACTTATCGCCAATATTGTGGCGTGCCCTGCACAGGGTTGCGACAGTCGTTCTCTCCATGTCGCCATGAGATCACGCCGGAAGTCTATCCGCTGGGCGGCAATTTGCGGCGGGCCCCGTAAAGGGCCATGAACCGCAAGATCCCCGCGTAGAGCCTCCGGCAGGAGGCGTTTGGACCCCCAAGGTTGGGCAGAGGCCGCTTGAAGGCAGCCCCGGCCCGTTCCAGTTTTGGGGCCAAACGTCGGAAGTGCTCCACGAAGTTCCACCGGCTGTCGAGGACGAGTCCTAGGTACTTCGAAGTTGACTCGACGCCGATGGAAACCCCTCCTATCGTCAGTAAGGATCCCGGCGGTGGTGCATTCCGAAGGCTCATGAAAACACATGGCCTCGGACTTGTGCAGCGCCAACTCGAGACCCAGTTGCCGGATCCGCTCAACGACTATCACAACCCCGCGTATCATTGCATCGGCCTCGTGCGACCTCCCCTGTGCCAGCACCAGCGTGTCTTCAGCGTAGCAAACTACGCTGACGCCGTCAGGGAGGTAGGCGCGCAGCACCCAATCGTAACCGATGTTCCACAGGGGCGGTCCCAGAACCGATCCTTGTGGAACACCGCACGACATCTCTTGCCGGTTTCACTCTCCGTTGCGACCGGGGTAGATGACGGCCCTGTCCGTCAGGTAGTCCTCGACCACACGACAACGCCCAAGTAGCACAGAACTGCATTATAAATGTTCACATAAGGCCCACGGCGTTAATCTAAGCATTTATACCCAATTATTAGAGTTCACGCGGGCTGCAACAGCTGTTTAGAAAAAATCGAGGCTCACTTAACGCTTTCTTCTGTACGTTAAATCTATTGAACTCCACAAACACGCCACAGATATCACTGTTATTCAGCGTTCAGTAGTGCAGTGCCCTATCAGCTGCAAGAGCATGCAGTTTCCTGAATAAAAACCCAAGCGTGTACAATAAAACAGTTGCATTTAAATTGGGAACATAAGAACTACTATAACGTCAACAGTTGCTTTGTGAAGTTATTTAACAAAGAATTAATGCTTTATGCTGCATACAGATAAACTTCTACCCTGTTAGTCAGGTATTACTATACGCTCGAATAACAGCATTTATCTAGGCCCAGTCAGAACTTAAAGTGGACTTTAATGCAGTTACATAGCAGCAAACCTGGCAGCCATTTTGTCGTGGGCTGAATAATTGAACTTGCGTAGGCATTTATTCTGCTAATTGAATTATATGTAACCATGAAACGAATATTTCTACACCAAGCTATTTTGACAGCTTGTTGACGTCTTTATATTTTGTTTCACAAAATATGGGAAGCCAAAAAAGAACCGGTGGAATACGCGGTAAAATAAATGCAATTCTGCAGTGTATTCCACCCTTAAAAAATATAAATCGAAACACAGCTAATCCGGGAAAAAACAAACAACCTACAAGTTTTAGAAAATTCCGGATCCGTATCCAGAAATAATGTTAGTGTGGAAAGACGTGAATTAAATTACGGTCACAGGTTAGCAAGACAACATCTAGATTTAGATCTTACAACGGGTTTTTCATCCGAATCTAAAATTACTTATAGACGGGTTCCGTATGTAATATTTACGATTACGAACGAGATTTCCCCAACGATTCAGATAGTTCAGACACGAGTGATTGTGATATACATGATTAAAGACAAGAATTAAAAAAAAAATGGGCCGTATAAAAAATACTGAACAAACAGCCTTGAACGACCTAGCAAAAATAATAAATGATTTTGTTCCAAATACCTAATGACGCTAGAACCATTTTAGGGTCAACCAGAATCATCACTTTGAAAAAAAAACGAAATGAATTGAATATTGGCTCAACGGAATAATGATTCCTTTAAAAAATAATGCTTCATTGGGATGAGGCTCCAGAAAATATTATATTGAAAACTTCGACAGTTTGCCAATTTTTAAAAGTTCCAAGAATGAGTTTTGGCCCATACTGTTCAACATTTTCGAAAATCCATGCTTCAGGCCTTTTGTGATTGGTATTTATTTTGGACAAAGAAAACCGAAAACTGTAACTGAGTAATTGGAAGATTTTATTATTGAAATGAAACCATTACTTGAAGACGGTGTTTATTTATGTTCAGAGTTGTGGAAGGAAATTTACAATAAAGGTTAGATGTTTTATATGTGAGTATGCAACCGGAAAGTTCATACGTCCGTTTTCCTGATTGCCTGATTCTGTGTTCCACAAAAGTTAGTTCGCTGTTAGCATCTTCATAAGTCCGAATGTTCTTTCTTTTTAAACTACATTTTAGGGTATCCTCATCACCCTGATCCAGGCGTTGAATTCTCATAACTTCATGGGGTATTTAGAACTTCTCGGTAGCCACCGTAGAAGTCCCTTAGTTTCCCAAGGTGCAGGAATGACTGGCAGAGTGGCAACACCTTCCTCTACAGTCTGAACGATTTTATAAGGCATGTTCTGTAAAAAACAACAAAAAAATCATTAATAATTAGGTATTATTCAAGAAACGAAAGATAATCACCACTTATTCAAACTATCTAAATATCTAGTTTTTGAAGAAATTGATGCCACAAAACCTAGACGTACCTAATAGTATATAATAAATAAATAGTTAATATATTATCTTTTTAATTAAATTTGAATAGCAGCTACATAATAAACTACAATTTAAATTAAGTACTTGTAGTCTAGTACTACTAAAAAGAGAATAAAATGGTTATGGCAGAACCACAGCGGGACCCTAAAAGCTTGCGTCCATAAAGGTAGTATTTTACTAGCGCAAAATGTGAACCACTACTACTCTTTACATCGATCCATGGCTGATTTGTTTTTAACAAGTGCTTAACTAATTTACTATTTGCTGAATTACAGGCCACATGAGAACACCCGTTACAGACCGTAACATTAAATTAATATTAAAACAGTTCACTTGCTATCCGCCATTTTCGCTGCGTGACTGTGAAATATTTTAAAATTTTATCTTTTATTTTGGTTCATTTGAGAAGATATCGATTGGAATTCATTTGGTTTACAAATAATTTACACGTTACCAGCTTATTATCAGTTTCTTTCTAAAAAACAATAACATTTATTTTGTTTACTGTTCATTTATGTTAGTTTTTTTATTTTATTTAGTGGTATTTTGAGAGCGCGTGAAAATTTTGAACTAAATATGTATGGTATTTCACAATAAAGTTACCTCCCCAATAAGATTTCTGACATAATAAGAAGAAATCGAAATGTTTACTTACCGTAAATTATAATTATTTTCTCACAAATGGCGCTTGAGATCTTGCACCCAACACAACACATACATCACATGTTTAACAAATTGACAGTTCATATTAAAGAAAAATAAATAATAAAGTTATTACATTCCACAATTTCACCTAGTGTACTTTCAACTGTGTAAAAGCATATAAAATGAACACATTTGTCTTTTTTGCTGTATTATAGGTAACACGTGTCTTGTTATTCAGGCAATTTTCAGCTATTGGGGTGACTGTTACACACATAAATGCTAATATGATGTTGATATAATTCAATTATTTGTTAATTGGAATTCTTATACAGCTATGTGCTGAATAATTTGTGCCCAAATTAGAGTTATATCAGCAGAGGATGCGCTGTCTACGCTGTTATACAGCAAGTTTAAGCAGCTAATGTTTTCACGGTGCTCAGTGAAAATGCTGTTATAAAGCACTTTTGTGCTACCGGTAGGTCGGTACCCGGTGATACCGGAGTGCCTCCCTAATGCAGCTCCAGGGCATGGAGTTGAAGGCGTTGGCGATGTCGAGAGACACCGCCAAGACAACCCGACCCCGGGATACCGCATCCCCCGTCGTGAGGGCCCTCACGCGCATGATGGCGTCCACCGTAGAGCGCCCCTTGCGGAAACCAAACTGGTGTTCCGCAAGATCCGGCCCCATCCCCGCAAGGTGCTCAGCGAGACGGTTTGCAATTACTCTTTCGAAGAGCTTGTCTTTTTGTTGTAGCACCTCGTCTCGAGCAGCACAACGGGCCGGTATGCGGACGGAGAGTCCGCAGGGCGCCCCGGCTTCCGAATGAGGACCAGCTTTCCCGTCTTCCAACGAAGCGGGAACTGGCCTCTCGAAGCATGCGCTTAAGAGCACCTCTATTCGAGACCCGAGAGCGTCCGAGGCCAGGACCTAGGCTTTGCCAGGTAAGCCGTCGGATCCCGGGACGGTATTTTTGGCCTTGAGCCTACGTACCGCCACTCTCAGGCCTACCCCAGTCACAACCGGAATGTCGTCGTCGTCATCCTGATGGTCCGCTTCCGACACCGCAAGCGGCGGAACCATAGGCGGGGGGGGGGATGTTCCCCTCGCAAAGGGAACTAGCGCTCACCACATTCTCCACGAGCTCAGGCCGGAGACTCTGCGTCAGTTGAGGGGCCCAGGTGCGTAGTTTATCCCGCACCATCTTGTAAGGGCGCCCCCACGGATCTCTGTCGTGAGTTCCCAGCATCTCCTTGCGGGCCAGTGCCCTGGCCCGCAGGACAGCCTCCCGGAGGGCGGTCTTCGCTGCTCTGTACCCCTCATATAGCTCCGCCTCAATGGCTGCCGCATTCGGTGGGCGAATGCGGAGCCTGCGATGCCTGGCGTCCAGGTGCCGCGCAGCGACGCACGCCTGGCGCAGAGACGTCAGCTCTCGCGACCACCCGTACACCTGGTGCCGGGCGCTTCCTGGCCGGACTCGGGGCATTGCCACGTCACATATGTTGGACATGGCCTCCTGGAACCACTCTGCCTCATTGTTAACGTCGGCAGGCCTGTCCGGTGATGTCACCCAAGCCTGCACAATCGAGGCTTCCAGGAGGAGCCCCCGGTCCAGCTGCTTCAGCGCCCAACGCGGACCACTCGGGGCCTGTTGGACCGGCGCACTCGAGGTCTGGGTGGCGACGTCGAAAAACTTAATCTAAAACTGTCCAAGTGCGAGTCGTACTCACACGCACATAGGGTTCCGTAGCACCAAACAATATAATAAAAATATTTTGAAGGTATTCGTTCATAATTATGTTGTATTGTTTTACATTCACCAACAAAACTTTTTTTTTTCATAATAAGTTAACGAAAAACAAAGTTACTGCTGCAGTTTGATGAAAAAGTCCCATATCTCAAAAACTAAACATCAAATCTTATTCAAACTAATTTTGGTTGAAAGTTTTTTTTACGTTCTATAATCCCATATTTTTTTCAGAATTTTTCTCCTCTTACTTTAGAAATTAGAGGGAGGGACACACATTTTACTGCTTTGGAAGTGTTTACCTTTCAAACGATTGACTTTGAGAGAAAATGGTTTTAGGAACCTAAATATCATTTTTAAAGAGTTATCTATAGACACCCCGCACGTATAGGATAGATGAGAAAAAAAAAATTGTTTCAATTGAACCATGTATGGGGAGACACCCCCCTTAATCTTATATTTTTTTATTTTTGTATAAAAACCTTATAGCGGTTCACAGAATACATCTACCTACTAAGTTTCAACTGTGCAGTCCTAATAGTTTCGGAGTAAACTGGCTGTGACATACACGGACAGACAGACAGACTTGACGAATCTATAAGGGTTCCATTTTTTGCCATTCGGCTACGGTACCCTAAAAAGAAATGATAGTTGTTTTAAACACTAAAATAAGATAGAACTCTACCTGTCTGAAAAAACGCATTTGGATGGAAGTATGGCACTCGAAACCATGGTTTGGCTTGGGACATACTATACTTTTATACAGGCAGTATATTCAGTACTTTTATACAGGCGAAGCCACGGGTAATAACTTTATGGTACTCTATTAATTTAATGCACAAAATACAAAAAAATAATACAATTAGTGGTCTTACTGTACTATTATTAATTCCTTCTATGGCAAACAAAAGAAAACTAACTAATTACTAATTGAGCAAATCAACGCAAGCAATTACCCGGAGATCATAATCTCTGATTCGTTATTAAGACTGTGGTAAGACTGGTAAGGGATGCGCAAGGGTAGCCCGCGAAATTTAAATTTTCTTACGTTTATTGCAATTTGCAGGTCAGTGTCAGGTTGTAAGTTGATGAAAATATGAATCGCGCCAATAACACATATGGAGTTACACAATTATAATCATTTAAATCATCAATACAACCCTCCAAGTTCATATAATCACAAAGAGTGACTTTTTCATGAAATAGCTATTGAATGGGATTATATGAACTTTTATAATCATTCAAATCATCAATTCAGGCCAATTGATGATTTGAATGATTATAATTCTGTAACTCCATACGTGTTATTGGCGCGATTCATATTTTGATCAACATACAACCTGACACTGACCTGCAAATTGCAATAAACTTGAGAAAATTTTAATTTCGCGGGCTACCCTTGCGCTTCCACTTTAAGGTAATACAAACTAATACCTACCACCAGCCCCTGGCTGGAGGCCTTAAATTCAAGGCAGCCACAGGATTAGACCGGTTAAGCAGTAGCCAGCCTCATAGGCTCAACTGCGAGATGCCATTACAAAAAAAAAAAAACACCTGCCGCTGCGAGATTTATGTTTTTCAATCTCAATACAACCTACTACTACTTCTTTCTTTCCATATCGTGTGGTTCGTGCCTAACCTTTTTTTTACTGCTACCTAAAAAAGACAGTTATATAAATTAATTGTTAAAATATCAGGATGACCTTGCAACAATCATGAGAAAATTTGAATTTCGCGCTGTACCATAGAGCATCCAACTTAAATCTCATATTCTACAATTTATTTAGTCTATGCCAAGAACTTTCCCGTCATTTGTAATACGGCAAAATTGAAAATGCTTTAACTTTTCTTTTGCTGGCTAAGCTATGGTACATAGTGTACTATTCAAATAAGTAAAACTTTCGATGAGAGACAATGCAGTCACATTGCGCAATAGTTTTGATATAATATAATAGCGCTTTGTTTGTTTTTTGTGCTTGTGCGCAGTACGCGTACCTGTTCACTTGACTTGAAACAGTTCAGTGTGGTATATAACTAACTATTTACAGATTTCTGTGTCCCGAATTTTCCATAATATTCTTTCAAAATGCCCAAAAGTAGAAGACCTAGAACCAACCGCCCGCGATGTAAGAAATTAAACATATCGTCTTGGTATAAAAATTGTAAAATATGTGGTGCAGTTATTGTTGCTCCTAACTACTCCATCGGTTTGTGGTTACATTTCAATAAGTTTCATCCTGAACTGAACAAGAGCCTTGCTGTACCAGAGGTCCAAAGTCAAGGTACTCAGGGATCTACATCATCAGGTCCAAATCCTCAACGTAAGAGACTGCCAAGAAAACCTCTGAAGAATATACGGCAGCCAAAGCGTAAATTATAGTATGTGTCTATTTAACGCTATGTATTTGTACTTTCTAAGTTTATCTTGGACATCACCGACATCGGTGAAGGATAACATCGTGAAGAAACCTAGGCTGGCCTTACATTTGTAGTCTTTTAGTACTTAACTGAAAGAAATGAAACTGCGTTATCAAATAGTTGTGTGGCTTCTACAACAAAACAACAATTATATGTACACTTGAAAGTCTTGAATGCAATAGTTTGAGTTTGCTTTTGTCTGGATCTATTTTTAGATAGTTGGCGGTGACGTAATCATACACTTAGCTCCGATATGAGCAAGGGCCAAGGTCAAGTCTAGAACTTAGACAACTAGAACTGTCTAGCTGTTTATAAGGAATAATGATTGTCATCATTGGATGTATTATTTAAATCAATCTTTGAAAACCTACATTTACTAAGTTCTACTTTGTAGATAGATCAAAATCTTTACACCAACCAAAGCAGATTAAAGTTCAAACAGCTTTTTAACTCCCTTATAGGTACATACATAAACTCAAGCCTCTTTCTCATGGGGGTAGGCAGAAATGTCAGAACACCACCTACTACATATGTCACTTATCCCAAAGAATCCCTTGTAGCCACGAAACCGAAGAGGCAGAGGAAGAAATTGCCCATGCCAAGATCAAGAATACTTCCCAAATGATGGGGTTCTGTGTCCACCCTGAGAAGCTGCCGAAAGGAGAGCTGATCTACCGGAAACGCAATGGAAGGCTTCGACCACCGAGTAAGTCTTCCAACTTGAGCAGTAGGAAGACTTACTTCGATGATAGTGGGAACCCTTATACTTTGGATCAGGTGAGCTAGATATGTAATTTTGGTTTCGCAAGTGTGATACCATGCTGCTTGTGTGATTTTTGGGTTTGAACAGGCCATTAGGCTCTATTTATAGAGTTGGCTTTGTGCTTTGAGCGTTTTTCAAAGTTTAGCTAGTAAAGCCTTTGTGACATATTTTAATGGGTTTGTCAAAACTATAAAAATGCCTTTCGTCCCATATTTTGTCTTTCTTTGCACAAATAAATATTTTATCTATCTATGTTCTCGCCCAAATCCAGACCAAAGACTCCCGATACGAAAGAGAAATGCAGACAGACGATGATTGCGCTGACACAGACCGGGCCAAGGATATGCCCCCGGGTACTCCAAGAATCCATCATGTTATGTCACAAGACACGAGCTTAGATGATGAGAGCATTAAGCTAGCTGAAGCGGCGGCAGTTCCCTTGCCTTGCGACGCGAAGTACTCTAACAATGATGAAAATAAGGAGAAGAAAATTGAGGAATTTGAAAGTGCAGGTATGCTTCTAATATGTCAAGTAAACGCTTTTCACCAGGCGATGTAGAGGTCAAGGATCGTCATTTCTATAAGTTATAAAGTATTTGTGACTTATATGAATTTGACCTATACATATTGTTTCGTTGGTCTAGTGGCGCGACTGCTGAACATGAGGTCCTGGGTTCAATTACTAGGTTGGGCAAAGTGTTATTGGCTTTTCCATCAGGAATTTCTCAGTAGCAGCCACGGAGGCTGGATTTGTGCCCGTTGTGGCTCGCCCTCTTTTACAAGGGACTAAAATCATAACTGACGAAATGTGGGTGTACTATTAGGTACACCTCTGCCTAACCTCGGGGACTACAGGCGTGATGTAATGTTATGTAATGAATTTGACCTGAAATATTAATTAACTAATGATTTATATTGTGTCGAAAGTACTCGTCAAGGCGAATCAAACGAGCCCAAACTAGATGGGATTGTGTCGTTTTATAACGGAGTTCCTATGGCCACCTTCCACTTCCATCATCAGACACTGGTTACCATTAAGGACCAAAGTACTTGTCAAGACAAATCAAACTACCCCAAACTTGATGGGATTGTGTCGTTTTATAAGTTACTAGCGGCAGCGGCCCGTCCCGGCTTCGCACGGGTGCCTATGTTACACGGGGTGAAGTAGCTTTCTAATGGTGAAAGAATTTTTGAAATCGGCTCAGTAGTTTTTGAGTTTATTCATTACAAACATACACACAAAAATACAAATATTTCCTCTTTATAATATTAGTGTAGATAACGGAGTTCCTATGGCCATCTTCTAGCTCCATCATCAGACCCTGGATGCCATCTAGAGACAAAGTACTCGTCAAGACGAATCATACGAGCCCAAACTCGAATTGGTTATGACATTTTATAACGGAGTTCTTATGGCCACCTTCCAGCTCCATGATCAGATCAGCTTCATGTCATCATAACATTGCATTGTCACGCGATATACATATGCGTGCAAAATTTCAGCTCAATCAGAAATCGGGAACGGTGTCAAATTTAACTTGCAAGAATCCGGAACAGACAGACAGACAACAGGACAGGTGAAACTAACTAAAAGCTTGTAAAAAAAAAAAATGTAAAATAGGTCTAAGTAAGAACTTTTTCTCCAATATCTGGTCTACAGTGACTGAACAAGTGGAATCGACGAAGCGCAGAAAGAGACCCAAAAGGTATTCTAAGTTGGAAGACTTCTTCGACGTATCGGGCATGCCCGTCGAGCTGAGGGATGACCCCAAGATGTACAAGTATTGGAAGAAGAGGCACTCCCTGTTTCACAGGTCAGTTGCCGTCTGTAACTACATACCTTAAGAGTTTTCAGGACAAAAAATATCCTATACGCCTCTCCAGTTAATACCATACTAACTCAATGTCTAAATTGCTTACGAAACTTTTGTAAAAGCCAATTGTAGCTTGTAAAATATATTTTCAATTCAAGTTTTTAATAGTTAGGTACGTCTAGGGAATCAAATGCAAAGGTACCTTTGAATGATATACATAATTAGGGCCAGAGGTTTTCCGGTTCTTCCATGTTTCGGTGTTTTCGGAGCACAAACCCTAGAAGGCCTTTTCCCTATGTGGATGAACAGGGTATTATTGTATACTTCTTTAACTTCTATAAACCAATACTAAACAGATTCGACGAGGGCATAAAGCTGGACCGCGAGAGTTGGTTCAGCGTGACGCCAGAGAACGTGGCGTGGGATATCGCCAACAAGTACGTGTACGACGTAGTGCTGGACGCCTTCTGCGGCGCCGGCGGGAACACGATACAGTTCGCGCGCACCAGCAAGCAAGGTAAGCATAGCATCACGCCTGCATTCTTCAATGGGTGTGTACCTGAACCGTTTATAGTATGCCAACATTTTTTTATTTATAGTTTAGGTTTACAGAGCACAAAATCGCCGCGCTGACACAGGAAGATTATGTAGAGTTGAATCCTATAGTACAGGTACACCCATATTGCAGGTTGTGTTTTAGTTACATGACAGTGAGATCAGAGCTTATTGATGCCTTGCCTATAAACGGGGCACAAAACCGGAATCGAGGCTGCTAATGAGAATTCCGAAGGAAAAACCCTATGTTACTTTACCCGTCCTAGGAATCAACGCTAAGATGTCATGCTCTACACTAAGTGCATATTTCCTGACTACCTCAACGGTATGTCTGTCCCAGAAAATGATATGAAAATTGTTCAGTGGAAGAAGTTTATAATTCTTACCCAATCAAGACAGTGTACTCACGTTCACTGTAACTAATTTATATAAATTCCAATTTGTCCAACAGTAATAGCAATAGACATCGATCCTGAAAAGATTTCAATGGCGAAACACAATGCAACGGTATACGGCGTCGCCGATCGCATCGAGTTCATTGTGGGAGACTTCTTCGAGCTCGCGCCGAGGCTGAAGGCGGATATGGTGTTCCTTAGTCCGCCGTGGGGCGGGCCTAATTATACTGATGTGAGTATTTAAATACACAATTTTCTCAATTGCACCTACCAGTTGCCACAGTTTGTCTCAGCATCACTTAAAGGTTGACTGGTAGAGATTGTCATTGGCAGTATGCCTCTGTACTTTTGTGTGCTTATAGTATTAAATACAAAAGTCCAAGTATCTTCATACACGTAGTCTACAACAAAGTGTGTGTGTCACCGCTTGGTTCTCCTAACTCCACAATGGTTTGTGATTGTTGCGCGTTTCACCATTGCAAGCGCGCGAAGCATGAGCAGGATGGGTCGCTAATAATGAAATCACAATATTCAAGTTCTGTTCCAAGTTATCCGACCGAGGTTATCCAACCAATCGATTTTACCATTTTTTTTGTGTGTTTTGTCCTGTACTAATAAATACTTTTCCTTTCTTTAAGATTGGAATATTGAAAACAAACTGCACTGCAGAGCAATGGCCAACTTACATCTAAATGGCATTCATTTCTTAGGTTTCCAACACTCATATATATTTTTTAATCACATTTTTTCTCCTCAGAATCTCGAGTATGACTTAGAAACAATGTTGGAACCTAAGCCAGCATCTGAACTGATGCGGGTGGCGAGAACGATATCACCGACCGTAGCGTTCTACCTTCCCAGGAACTCGAGGCCGGATCAGGTACGAATCTGTTCTCCTGTGTAGCGTAAGCGGCATATAATGTCCTTGCTGCTAAGACATAGGCTTTCTGTAAGTGAGAAGGAGTGAACAGATATCCACCTCGGTGGCTTAGTGATTGGTGTTGATGGTGTAACTAGTAGGTATAGCTTTAAACTTTAGAACGCCATTGTCATGTACATGTGATACGTGACAAGCAAGCGAGTGCTCTGTACGCCTAACGACACTAATATGTGACCAAATGGTAGGTGAAATTGTGGCAGGGCGTGGAGGGCACGCGCGTGCTTAGATGTGCTTATCCAGCCTGCTGTAATGTCGACATTGTGTAAAACTCACCCCACACCCCACCTAGTACCTACGATACGTAACTCGGGGCCATTACCCCCACCACTACTCTGACGACTGAAGGTCATAAAACACTATGTACCTATAATAAACACCTATAACTATAGCACACCATCGTGATAAGTGGAAATGGGCCCCGGCTTTGCTCAGGAGTGGGACAATACAGGCTAATAAAAAAAAGGTACCTATAGATTAAAACATAATACTGCTATTGTTTCAGATACAGAACCTAGCGAAAGAAGTCGGCGGCTCAGTGGAGATCGAAAAGAGCTTCCTCGGCAAAAGTTTCGTAGCTTTTACTGCACATTTCTACTAAGTATATTACTATCAATCCGTCTGATGTGACAATTATGGTTATTCTAAATGACTATGGATAAGGACTTATGACCAGTTCAACTAACTTTAGGCGACACCTAATGTAATATCAAATTCGCATTGTTGGATGTTGTATTAGGGAAATATAGAGGGCGGAAAACCAGAATTTTTTTATTGTTTTTTTTAAACGTTGTTCAAAACAGTTTGACTTAGGTATTGCACTGTTGTAGAAAACAACAGGGGGAGGTGCTACGGAGTGATGTACTACACACGTGGTAATCGTTTGTTCGTCAGTGTCCTTGCCATTTAGGCATTACCTACCTTTTGGTGTCGCTTAGTGTTAGAGTAAACAGGGAATTAGAGTTACGCGATACCACGGATTAGATAATATATGGGTATCAAACTCGCTCAATTGGAATTTAATGTTTTTCCAAATAAAAATCCAATCTTCTACTTTAATAATTAATTTATTATCTTCTCTGGGTATAATTATTATTATCACCTGTACACAAGCTAGTTCTAGGTTCTACCACAGATATTATAATATTCTACTCTACTAAACAGTCGTGCATGGTTATTTTGGTGCTTGTTTGTCTGACAGGCTGGTACAGATGGCGGCACGTAAGTTCAATTAGGACAATTTAATTATGGATTAAGTCCCGAAAATGTGTTACTGCGCATTCAAGGTCATACAGGGGGGGGGGGGTTCAGGTTCAACTTACGTGCCGCGAAATGTAACACATTTTGAGGTCTCAATCAGTCTCATAATTTTACCTGCGTGGACGACCGCCATTTTGATTCAACTTACGTGCCGCGATCTGTATTTGTGAAATTGTCTGTGGAAATTGTAATAGAAAAACAAGATGGCGCCAGGCCACGCACCAAAACATCAATGTACAACTATGCATTAACTATTCATTGTATGTTCATCTGTCTAGTACTAGGTACATTCATAAAATATTATTGGTGAGGGATCAATTATTATGTATACTTAAGCCAAAATCTTTGACTAAATAATGTCTAGATGGAGCGTCGCCCTACAATCAAAACAAAGAAAACGAGGCAACAATTTCAAACATGTGTGCGTGCGGCAGCGTACTCGCGGGACACAGAGACAATAGACGCACAGTGTGTGTGTATAAGCTAACAGTCGGCTGAATTTTTTTTTACAAGTTTTGCACTTTTGATGCTCCATCTAGACAATATTATATAATCAAATGCCAAAATGTCTAGTTTAAGAATTTAAGTGTATCGAGAGAAATTTCACCATTGTCATTTACATACAGTATACAGGGGTATAGTTATATAAGATGCTCTGAGATACAGGGTGTAAGGGACAGCCCTCCACAGACTGATGGGGTGAATTCAGATCCTTATTTGGATTCATATTCCACTGGAATTTTTCGGTTCGAATTCACCAACAAATATATCCCTAACAATGTCGGAAAGCTTTCTTTTTTTGATACCATACAATCATGGTGTCCTATTGCTGGCCAAACCTTCCTCCTTCCATAGAGAGTCTTGTGCGATCTCTTACCATATTAGCCCCGCAAACATGATCAGATCCGCCACCTTCGCCGCGGTCGACCTCGACGAGGCTGTCCTTCCTCAGGCGTCGTGTTTGTTACGATCTTTGCCCATCTCTCCGGGTGGATCCGTGCCACGACGTGGCCTGCCCACTCCCACTTCAGCCTGGCTTTTTTTTCTCCAACATCAACTATTGAGTTATGGAGCGCAGGGTGGTGTTTCTAACGCGATCTGTTCGCTAAACACCTATTATGCTGCGCTCCGGGTGTCTCCGGGTGTCTCCGGGGTCCATTACTCGCTGGCAAATCTTGAGTTTGGACTTCTACCGGTCGACGGATACCTAATGTTTTTTTTTTTCAACTATCGCGATGCCAAAAAAAAAATTGTTTCAAGGACACGAAGGACTTGTGGGTGAAAATGGCTTTTTAAACTATCGATGAATGTTTAGGTGGTAAGTAAATAAACAATAAACTTCATACAGTGAGTCAATGAAAACCTTTTCAAAAATCTGAAGCATACACACACCGAGTGATCATTTTAAAATGTCGCATTCTGATATAAAAAAAGCACGATGCTTGATCTTACGTAATTTGATGTATAATTTACTACTGTATTAGGTAGTTCCTATTACACAGAATTAATATCAAATGAAGAAAGAAACACATTAGGTACATAAAATTAACGTTTTATTTCTATAGCTTTAAGTGATATCCTTAGCACGCTATGTGCAATTTTTTTAGTTCTATATTCTTTGCATTTTGTAACTATCAAGAGTAGTAGTTTCTTAGGTAACGAGTTTATTTGGACAGCTCATAGGATAACACACACATAATACATAGGACAGAATAGACACAAGACATAATTACGTAACACGTACGTTGTTACGTGGATAGGACATAATTACGTATTTCCATTGCTTTTCGGGTTGTACCTACACCACATATTTTAGTAATTTTGTGTTGAGATGACTTCCATATAGTGTTCACGTGCTTATATAAAAAGAAATTCTTTATATTTTTCTATTACTATTTCGAAATTATGGTTCTACATTGTATTGCATTTTGACACAACAACAATAACCTTCTTTATAAGATGGTTTATATGTTGTGATCTCTGTAAATATGATATCTTAAATAATAAAGAGATTAATATGATAACTTGTGTATTTTTTGTTGCAATTGGTAAGGGGCCATCCTTTAATCACATGAGGTATTTAAATCCAACTTTATGCCCCCCCTACCTCCCCCTTGGTGATACGTCGCGTCGTGAGGTTTTAAGCTACCCTCCTCCCCCTCCCAGAATCACGTACCTATATTTTTTATTATTGAGAAGTTCATGTAGTTTTACAAAATCGCTTGCTCCGGTTTTTAATTCAATCAGTGATTATTTTTTTACGTGACACGAAAAAATACACGCGCCTGTCTGTCACGGGGACCATCCTCGTCGGTGATTTTTTGCTGACCCCCGCCCTCCACTGTGATTAAAGGACGACCCTTAATGTATTTGCTTGACATAAAAAGTGCCAATTTTCAGCTGAATTTGGATAAATGATTGAATTTTGATGTAGAAAATGGATGAGACAGAACTTTAGTGCCGCGGTATATCTACTGGGATGTTTTGTAAGAATGATAATTAAAAAAAAAAGTATTGGAAAAAAACCTTTTTATTTGCTTTATTATCAGATATTTGGAAATGAATAGCAAGCATAGTAGCATTATTTAATATCACACTTACTTGTTGTGGAAGTAATCTTATTTATTACTAATTTAAAATAGGAATAAGGGAAGAAAAAAAATATGTTGGCTTATCCCAGAAAATGTGATAGGTACAGAAATCTGTATAGCTGTTGAGGAACTTACAAGTATGGAAAACTTAATCTAACCCTTACATCTAAATAATTACATATAACTTTATTATTCTTTCATTTCTCCCTCTTCGTCTTCTTCCTCAGCTCCTCTTACATACAGCACATTGTTACATCTGATGAGGACTTCTCCGAGGTTACCTAAAAAATGAAAAAAAAATAGCTGATGGTTGTTTTCAACACTCAAATATGCTATAACTCTGTCCGTCTGAAAGAACAGTTTTGGATGAAATATAGCACATGGAAACCATGGTTTGGGTTGGGACCAAAATATCCAGTATGACCCTGAGGATTATTCCAGATCTCTATGGAGGCGAAGCTGCGGTAATAGCTATATGGTACTCTTTATTAACTTTTTGATGGCCAGCGTGCCCTCCACGCAAAGCCACGATTTCACCTACCATTTTGACACATATTCGTGTCGTTTGGCGTACGAGGCACGCGCTTTCCTGTCACGTATATGAGGCAATGGCGTTCAAAAGTTAAAGCGCAACAGACAAAAAAAATATTACAGTGGAAAGTCTTACTGCGTTATTATTTCTTCTAAACCAAACAAAGTTAATCGTGCTACTCAACTGGATTGAGTGTCAGTTAGGAGTTCTTAAAAGTAGCCTTCAGCAAGAGATTTTAGATGAAAACAGAAGCTTTTACCCAGAGATCATAATCACTGCTTTGTTATTTACTGTGGTAAGAATGGTAAGTTCCGCTTAATAGGTACTACAAACGAACACCTACCACTGCCAGATTTATGTTTTTAAATCTCAATAGAACTTTTTTGTACCAACAGCATTGTTTGTTACCATCACAAATAAACTAACCTGTACATGAGCCATCGACGATTTCTTCGGTATTAGCTAGTTGTAAGTTCATGTATCCGTCAGCAGACACAAGTAAACCTTTGTATTCATGGCCCCACTTTAGTTTAACTAGCACGGATTTGCCCGTTAGACTGTTGAGGAAGGGTTTAGGGTTTATTGGCATCGCGGTCGACATTTTAGTAGGATTTTCTGCAAAAAAAAAAGATAAATGTAGTTTGGCACTAAATGTGTCAATATAAACCCAAAGGAATTTTAATTTATGTACCTTTTTACTGTTAAACTGAAAAATATAACCTAAAGACGCCGCTTATGCCAGCCGCCACAACAACGCCACAATGTCAATGAATGAATGAAAGGTATATTAATCTATGGCCACAATAAAAGACCACAGATAATAGATGGTCAGAAACCATGCCATGCAGAAACCAACAAAACCATAGACAATTTAGGGAAAAAAATCACCCTATCCATGAATAAGATTATGGATTATCATTTTCTGCCATGCTAAGCTTAGAAATTCCTGAAACCAGATTTTACACAAAATCCATATCGCAATTTTCCCTGCAATTTCAGCAAGTTTTGAGATTTTATTTCTTGAAGAATGATAAATAAAACGCAAAAACACGTCACCAACCACGAACTAAACGTCTTTACGTATACCCTTCCATCAATCAACGTAATTTTCTGACAAACAAACGTCAACTTTACAAACTTGTCGTGTCGTCAGCGTCATTGTTTGCGACCGCAGTTTTCTTATTAAAACGGCTAATTGTAACAGTTTTTATTTTATATATTGTGCAGTACAATATAGACAATTATCATTAATGAGAGAAGGTGATACCGAAATCATTGTACTATGTCGACTTTTTCGGGTTTTAGTGAAGAAGAACTGAAACGAATAAAATCCGGTGAAACGGGCTCAAACAGCGGTAAATACATACATCCTATTCCTATCCGTAACTAATTTTAGCGAATAGTTTATACCACAGGTTTATACCATGACTACAAATACAAAATTAATCTTATAGGCTATAAAAGACAAAGGTTGAACTACCGAACTGTTGAATGTTTACTCTACAAATATTGAGAACACAAATAGATTCACTAAGAAAAAGCACTGTCAGGCATGGAATAACTCAATATCTAGACTCAACAATGTGAAAACAGTTAAAAAAGGTTTTGATAACACAAACCCAGATAATAGTGTATTGTTTCTATGATTATATTTGTACTGTACTTATTTTCCAACTACGATGATCTCACATTATGATGCAATTAAAATATCTCGCAAGTTTAAAATCAAACTAAGAAAATTATTGCAGAATTTGTAGGTTTTTTTTCAAGAATCCTAAAAGCAAAAACCTTGTCCCTTCAACCAGTAGTATTCTTTGTATTTAAATTAAATGTGAATGTGAATCAAGCATCTGATGGGTAATCATCTAATCATCAAGTTTTTTCCCTGATTGTATGTTCATATCATAATTATTCAGTAGTAGTGGTTATTATATGAAGTGGTACAATAAAAGAAGGTTTTTATAAAAAAAAACTGGACAAGTGGTTTCCTTTCGTTATTTATCTAAATTTCGTAAGTTGTTTTAAAAACATCTAAGATTTCTTATAGGTTTTCCTGTAATCAAACTAACTCAACAGGTCACGCAGCTTTGGAGTAAATTTGGTTGTGACTGACGGACAGACAGACATGCTTGTAATGCTTGTTCCATTTGATCCTTTAAGGGTTTCCATTTTTCTTTTTGAGGTACGGAATCTTAAAAAAAAGTTTACAACTAACAGGATAGAAAAAAAAAACGAATTAAAAGCAGAAAACAAGTTCCCGTCTTTTACTGCAGTCGGGGACTTTTTATAATTTCTTTTTTCTCCCACTTATTAGTTTAATAAAAAAAGATTGAAAGATATTACTGTCATTTCTCAGAAGTAAGTTTACCTAGTATCACAGAAAAAAACATTGATTATGCAGTATAGTAACCAGCAATTAACATTGGAAATTATGGAGGCACTACACTATGTTTTAAGCTGCATAATAATATCATCATTGCTCTGAGAATGCCGGTGATGTTTTTTTAAGAGCTAGTTGATCTGAGTTTAATAAAATACAAAACCCGCTCTGCAGCGTGGTAAACAGCAATCAACACTGGAAATAATGGAAGATCTGTATTTGGTGAAAAATATTTTCATAGGCAGCATAACATCTTTGCTGTGTGAAGAAAAGAGTTAGTTTCTGAGAAACTAGTTAATCTCAGCTTCCCAGAAAAAATGTTCACAATGCTAAAGAGTAACCAGCAATCAACACTTGAAATACTGGGGTTACAACACTAAGTATTAAGCTGCATAATAATAATATCACCATTGCTGTGCCCAATAGGGCTGGTGGTGTTTTAGGAAGCGCTAGTTGATCTCAGCTTTACAGAATACCAGCAATTAACACTCGAAATAATGGAGGCACTGTATCTTGTTAATATATTTGTTGAAATCAATGATAGTTGATATATTTATTAAATACTAGCTGTTGCCCGCGATTTCGCTCGCGTTTTCATCAGAAATTATCCCACGGGCACGTTGTAAATATACTCTCGGGGATAATGTAGCTTCCTATTAGTGAAAGAATTTTCAAAATCGGTTCTGTAGATCCAGAGATTACCCCCTACATACAAACTTACAAATTTTACCTCTTTATAATATTAGTATAGATACATAAACCTAGATACACAACTCCTTGCAAATGTCACATCGGAAAGTGCCTTTTATAAATCAAACTAAAAAATAAACTCATTAAATTGTAAGTTCTGATTGACTAAACACTTTAAATCATGGCCAATTATTATAAAAAATATTACATCCCTTTTTTCCCTTTTTGTTACCAGTTCCAAGGGTTTTAGTTTTTTTGCACCGACCCGTAATTATTCTAAAATAAAAGTAGCAGTAGTTAGACCATAAAACATCCGCTATCTGCCAGTAAAAGACAAAGAAAGAGAAAAAAAATAGTTTTGGTTAAAAGTTACATATATTTTCATATGCATTCAGTAAAAAGCTGATATTTTGACATTACAAACAGACAGTTCAATTTATTGTAAAGATGTAAGACTTATCTTACTTGAACATTATAAAATAATTCAAAACAGTAACCCTATATCCACAACTAAATAATATTTATTTATTCATGTCTAAGAAATGTATTTTCTTCGGTTGCAGCCCCTCAAATAAACGAAACAAATGTGAAGAAACTCGACAAACTTGGCCTCAGACTTAAGAGACCCACCTCCCAATACAAATCACCAATATTACAAAAACTCAATACAGATGAAGCTATAGACAACATTGAATTTGACAAATGTAAACTTAGCTTAAGATCGCCGACAACACCAAACCGAGATATAACTGTTGAGAATAACAAAGAAAATGTTGATAAAAACGACAATGTAACCATAGAAGATACTAAAGAAAACAGTATAGATATAAATATTAAAGACAGCGAAATGAATATAGAAAACACTTACAAAAGTTTTAAAGAAACTGATTCACCAGATCTCGATAGACAGAACAGTATAAAAGAAGCGCCAGACATAGTAAGGGGTGTCGATAATTATTCAGAAGATGAACTGGAGAATCATAGGGCGAAGTTACAAGAGTTGCAGCTGAGACAGAAACTGATGGAGGAACAGAATAAGAAGAGGAAGGAGATGCTAGCGAAAGCTCTGGCTGATAGGTATGATATCATTCAAATAAATCAATTTAGCCTATCGCAATACACTGCTGAATATTGGTCCTCCTGATCACCCTTCTCAGAACACCCTTTCCTCTGCCATGCTGTCCATGTGCAGCACCTTTAAAGGTCGTTGCTATATCTATCTGGGGCATCACTCCACTTACCGCGGAATTCGGAACGCGGTCTCCATACCTGAATTCGTATAACATTTGTTGGTTTCAAATTATAATTAAACTAGCGACCCCCCAGCTTCGAATAGCGCCACGTATCGGGACCATAACTATGCTATCTTTCAAGCTGGAACCAACCACACACATTTACAAAACTTCATTGAAATCGGTTGGGTGGTTTCGGATATTTGCGTGTACGAACCATAGAGACACTAAATTTTGTAATAAGATGGAGGCAGAGCGCTGGCCCAACTTGTTAGAAACTAACCCCCATTTGATACCTATTTCTATTTCTGTACTTACTCTTAACCAAACCTGAAACCCAAAGGGCCTTATAATATGTATTCCAAAACAAGATTCATCTTTAGACGTCGAAATCGAGCTATTTTAGAATTTTGAACTTATCATCATACTGTTATCATCATCTGCCTAGCCTCTATGTTGGGGTCGGCTTCCAGTCTAACCGGATGCAGCTGAATACCAGTATTTTACATGGGGCGACTGCCTATCTGACCTCCAAAACCCAGTTGGTACTGACTGGGTAGTACGATTATTAGGCTGATTCGCATTGTCAGACTTTCGGGCCACTGAGTACTTGTTAAGATTATCAAAGATCTACAAATAACCGCCGGGACCAACGGCTTAACGTGCTTTCTGAGGCATAGAGGTAGCTCGGTATGCAATGGGTGGTCACCCATCCACGGACCAACCTAGGCAAGCGTGGCTTAACCTAAAGATCGACTCGAGCGGCTGTTTTTATTTAGCCTTTGAACTTAATTTAGTTCTAAATACAAATACTGGCTGGTTTACGCTGTTACCAAGGATAACTCGATTTGTAATGAAACGGCCAGTGGCGTGGCCCAAAACGCACATTTCGTGTTGCCAAAGAAGTGTGCCAGTACATTAATTACGGGCCTCCCATTGATGAATAACACTGTCTTTTTACCCATAAAAATATGATGTTGGGAATAAAATAACAATGGATTGAATAATAAAGTAGTAGGTAATGGCATATAAACTAGGTCAACAGTAATTGTTTAATCACATGTTTCCATATAATTGCCACGCGCGCGTATATTTCGATTATTTTGTATCGGCAGCATTTTGCCATGCATTTCCTGACAAATTATACTTCGATATGATATATTATGCCATAATGCAACCTAATCTTTTCAATATCTACTTAAATACTGGTCAACAGCCTACATTGTATTTATTATCTTGTAGTCGAAATCAATAACCTCTTAAATAAGACTCGTTTTAAGAGTTCCTCTTCTTACTTTACAAATATTACCCTTTGTAGTAATATTATTCTCAACATAAAAACATAATCAGCCTTTAACGCGCCTCCCCGAGCAAAACGCAGCGGTAGCCGATTTTTGTGCAGTTTTATAGAGCTATCTACTCTTTACCCAAAAGAAATACAAACTAATAAAAAAGACATGAAATTTCTGTATATTCTTGACTCCAAAATGGTAGTTTTGTTTTCTTTTTTAGTGGTAAAATGTAAAATTAATCTCCTCACAACGAAACTACAGAAATGAGACAGAATTATTGATGACATGCATCTCCTCGTAAAGTAACCATTATTTTGATTTGCTTTGTTACTAGTTGGTAGACTCACTAACTAAGGGAGAGGTCCAATCACACGTTAAAGTGCTTCCGATGC
This sequence comes from Eugnorisma glareosa, assembly GCA_947578425.1. Classification (NCBI taxonomy): domain Eukaryota; kingdom Metazoa; phylum Arthropoda; class Insecta; order Lepidoptera; family Noctuidae; genus Eugnorisma; species Eugnorisma glareosa. Next base: position 4,683,474 of record OX387957.1, on the reverse strand, counting down.
GAATCAATGCGGATGCTTGCGACCGGACTTCTTGCTTCACCATGTGACGCCTGTACGTGAAAGAATGAGACAGAGATACTCAAAAACGGTGATCCGTGCGCGTAAATGTGGTATCCTTTTCGAGTATATGTAATTGATATGTGATCCATCCTTTCATACAGGCTATGCCACGCTTGTATCCAGGGCCGTCTTTAACCAATTGGAGGCCCTGGGCAATTGAAAATAATAGGGCCCCTTGTAGGATGCAAGAGCGAGCGAGGCGAGCTCGATTTTTTTGCACCCCGCCTCCTATAGGAAATAACGGGTGTTTATTTTTAGCTGCGGAGAACTTTAATTTGAATTTAAACACAGAAAATTATCTCTCCTTTTAGAGGAGAAACATCCTAATAAATGTAACTATTGACTTATTCTGAAAAGCCAGATGCAAAAGCGAGCGCAGCGAGCTCGAAAATTTTTGTGTCCTGCCCGGTATAGGTTAAGTTGCTCTTGACAGCCTCTAACTTTGGCAGTTACAGGAATTTGCGACCTCCTTGGATAATGGGGCCCTGGGCACGTGCCCAGTGGAAAAGAGGGCCCTGCTTGTATCAGTTAGATACAATGGCGGCTTAGCTGCGCAGATCGAGATATAACTATATCGCTTTGACCTTTACCTATATTTTCATGTGCTCCAACGGAATGCATTATAGATGTGATAAATTCATGCAAAATCGTTATTCTATATAATAAACTGACCATTTCAGGCATCTATATCTCGTGTTATCAATGCCCACTATCTGCACAAGTGGCTTTATCTGTTCCTATGATTCAGTATTCTGTATTCCGTTCAAATGTCCTGTAGTGATATTTATTTGTGGTTTACTAATAAATTTATTTATAAAAATGGTTAATATGAGTAAGTTTTATAATCTCGTCACTAAAACTATATGGTTAGTTGTTTGTGTTTGATTTTAAGTGCTGTTTAAGTTATGAACTGTTCTGTAGGTAGGTAACATTGTGTGAAAAAGTCAGCGAGATTGTCACAGCATCTTCATCTTAGGTCGTTTATGTATGTCTAAGTCAAATATTTTCTGGCTATTAAAATTGTATCTATCTAAAAGATAACCTAATTTTTTAAGTTAATTTCTTGTACTCCAGTTAGTAGACCGAAAGGATCGGTTACCAAATCGAAGATGCAAAAAAAAAAAAAAAATTTGACGAATTGATACCCTCCTTCTTTTGGATCGGTCGGTCGGTTAAAGAGCATCATCCTAGGCGTTTTTCAACCCAATGCAGCCAGCAAGACCTCCTTTCGATTATACGCCATTTGTTCCTGTTTTCGTACCAATCTAAAAATCAAATACCCTTAGCCTACATTATATCCCACTGCTGGGCATGAGCCTCTCCTTTTTCTTTTTTCTTCCTAAATTCTCTACCTTATTCAATATCTGGGTGAATTTACCTCACAAACATGATCAGATCACACTACCTTCGCCACGGTACTTTGCAAATTTACAAATGTTGATTGTTTAATGTTACAGGACCAGACAAACAACTGAAGAGGTTATAAGACTAGAGAAAATCAAGAAGGAGCTTCAAGTATTGGACAGTCAGTTCTCACAAGATGTTTCTGTATTGAGGCAGAAGATCGACCAGGCTTGTTTGAGCTATGCTGATGCTGAGTAAGTTATAAGTTCTTTTGAATGTTAAGGACCTTATTATTTTTTTTTAACTGTCAACTTCAACGTTAAGAAACACTGATAACATTGACGTTTGAATTTTAAAATGTCGTAAGGGACGTTGTATTTAAATGTGTCTTAGGACATTTTAAATTACGGTAGGTACGGTTTTTGTGCACTGAACAATCGTGTGTTCAGTATGTTAGGCTTGAATTAAAAAAAAATTGGCTCCACTTTATTTAATTTTATTGTGAAAACCATACGATAGGTGCCGTATGTGCATTATTTATTCTTCGATTAATACTTTTGACGTTGTTTGAAAATACAGTCTCGCATGACCTTAGCCTGCATTTGTAAAGAAGAACATCATTTCCTTGAAATGTTGTTGAACTCATAGAAATACCTACTTTCGTGTCTTTAGGCGAATCCCGACGAGCGACGACGCGAAAATGTGAACTTAACAGTTACCGTTGGGTTCAAAATACGCCCGAGGTTAGCATCATCGTTTTTAGGTTAATCGCACATCTGACGGAAGATCCGCTGCGCATCATCGGTCGCGTAACGCCAGAACAGACAAATAGATAGTAAAACGTCCAATCTTTCACAAATAACTGATGATCCGTTAGTACGTCGATCGTACTAACAACGATACGCCGTACGCATCTTCCGTCAGACGTGCGATCAGCATTAACGGGAGCATTGCCCTTTGGGGAGCCAAAGGCATTGACTTAGTTGAACAAATAACAAAGTACTAATAAATACGCAATTTATTATTTCAGAAAACACTACTTAAAAGTCGAAAAGGAGTTCCTACAAGCGAAAATCCATTTACAAAAAGAGAAAGAGAAAAAAGAGTTACTAACAGAACACTTATGTGCTTTAATTACTCACAACGAGACCAGAAAAGCTCAGAAGTTAGAAACTTTAATGCTAGAACTAGCTACGGATAACAAACAAGAATTGAGAGGAGATAATGATGGGAAAACAGTTGAAGACGACAAACCAGTGATTGTTGATGGAGTTGATGAGAGAACTGGTAAGATTGTTGAACTGACACCTGAAAGTTAATTTACTGGCGTAGATTTTTCTTGTGTTGCCGGCAATGTAAGCAAAGCATAGACTATACGCTGTTTCTTCTGAAAGTTTAAAGTCACTTTGAAAATGGTGTGAGTGTACTTCTAAATTACTCAGTACAAAAATGATATAACCTTCATTGTGAATTTTCTACTTATGCATGGAGTTTAAACATATCGGTGTTGTGGTACACATGAATACCCAAAGCGTTTTGAGAGGTGGTTATCATGGAATAATAAATTATAATCAGTATCAGTGTCAGTTGTGAGTTCTTTCGCCATTAACAAAACAGAAAAAAAAAACATAAGAATTGATAGATATTAAATCGAAAGTTTACACTTTTGGCAATCACTTATAAATCGTGTATAGTATTTAATACTGGTGCATTTAAATATTAAAATATCCTCATAGACTGCTGTCTTTAAAATATTATTCTAGTTTTCTTGTCATAATAACTTTTACAATATTAAAAATAGTTGTAATTACTAATTTATTCTAATGCGTCAGTAGGGGTAAATAATACACTCAATAAAAAGATAATTTCGTTTTTTTACTAGTTGTAAGTGTTGTAACTTTATGGCAACGAATTTTTAATGTAGGCATCTAAATATGAAACTATTTTTTGAATTAAGATTGTATGTGCCTTATGGTTATGTACCTTTTATGTGTTCGAGATGTATTTTGGTGGTTTAAAATGATGATAGAATGAACAATACACAATGTTTTTGTTAATAATGTGCGATTTTAGCTAACTAAATTTGTGCCTATGTTGGAATTAGGCCTCTCTCAATTTACATTTCAACTCTGAAGCTCAATATAAAGCATAAGCAAAATAATTCAGTGGATAGCGTTCTCACAGCTGGTACACAGGCCTCCGGCGGCTTCCCGTTTTTGAAAGGGATTGGGCCAAAATCCATGTGTACCAAGTGAGTTAGTGAGTAAACAGTAAAATACAGCTCAAACATAAATTAGTTATTAATTATTATCTAAGTTATTTAAAAGTCGTGTAGGACATGACATAGCACTAAAAAAAACTATGTATTATCATAAGGTTGAATATTTTCGGCCAGTTGTACTAACGCCAAAAAAAACAAAAGTAACTATTTTTATATCTGATGTTTAGTAATATATTAGATATATTTGTAAATTGTTAATTCAGATAGTCTATCAATGTATGTTTATTTTTATTCAAACTATGATATTAATAAAACAAATTAGTACGCAATTACTATGTAGTTTATTTTTTAAATATACAATTGACTTATCCAAACTATTTTTAGTGTTTGTACTTTATGCATAATCAAATTCGGAGTATAATCAAAATACTCTTTGAATGCATTTTCTCTATTTGTGCACCAAATGCTATGCAGTTGAAAAAGGATTATTCCTTCGACCATGACTTCAAAATGTTCATTCTAAAACATATCACATTTTCTCGGGAATTCTCACACAACACAGAATGTAGCGAAATCATCAACATTTAGAATTACTTTTAAAATATATTTTCTCAAATCACGCATTCATTAAAAATAGGCCTATGGACACTGACTATTACATGAGAGTACAAATCTAGTATACTGACTCAAATTCCTTTTAGCTCTTCTAAGAAAATACTGTTCGTTCCGCTTTTTATAGAAGAATGTTTACCGTCTCTTGGTGAAGAACATCCTTCTACCTGTATGCTATCCCCAATTCCAGTACGAATACTTCTTCCCGTTTTCTTTCAATATTTGTTTGATATTAGTATCGGCGTTTTGTAACTCCTTGCGATTATCTCTCTCCATCTTGATGAGTTCAAGACCACGTTTAGCTGCGCAATGGTATCGTTGACTGAGCGACGCTTCAGATCCTTTGATTCGTGGGATGTGTCCGGTGTACCCTGCTATCGGCGGAAATTCTGGCGATATTGTGTTTTCTGAAAAATTCAACAGTAAATCAAACGAGGTCCTAAGATAGAGCCTTGTGGAACTCATGATAGTTATGATAAAATTAAAGTGAAAGCATGTTTCAATTTCATTATTTTAGGAAACTATTATGCTATTTGAATTATTCGCAACCGCTAAAGCTTCTTTACATTCTTTATCTAATGGTTTCCCAATTCAATCTTTTCTTTCACCTAGCTTACAGTATCAAAGGCCTTCCAAAATTCAGTTAGCTCACCTTTATACTTGTTGATCTCTCTGAATCTGTTCAAGTCCCGTCGTATTTCATCTCTGGAGTGTATTGTTTCCATCTTAGGCGCGCTTCTTGATCGAAGATAGCTTCTATTTGAGTCTGCTTTACGTCGAAGTTCCCGTTGTCTATCCGTGAAATTCGCCATGCAGTCGTCTGCGGTTCGTCCGTAAGATTTTCCATAACTGGAACATGGCATAAACATGCATCAGTAGGTTGATTTGTAAGATACAAATCAGTTCAGATCTTAGATTTTAATTAACTTATCTTCTATGAGTGGTAATATCATTATAATTTTTCGTATCAGATTTAATTTGTACAGAATCCGATAAGATTTGAAATAAATTGAAGTTTCCGGGTGAAATTGACTAAATACTATATAATTGAAATCGACAAAATATCTGTCTGGCATCTGCATGCTTATGCTATCTGTCTGGCGGCGTCTTTCACGTAGTGTCTGTCCTACTCTTCTATTTTTAATGTTACTTTTAATATCTTTAATGCAAGTTTGCTTGCTATCTATCGTCAATTGCTGTTACCATAATATGTTTCATACCAGTTCTAGGGACATATGGCTGACAATTCTCCATTACGCCTTAAAATGTCGAATTACGTAGGTATGAATTAAGTTTAAGGTATCATAAAATATATTTTTTTTCCTGAGTATGACGCAAGGACATCACAGTAAAGAACAACCAATTATCATGTAAACGTTTCCCTAGCACGCTCTTTCTTTGAACTTGATACCGAATCCGACCCTTTATGTCGATCGTAAATCCTAAATGCAAAATAATCCTTGGCATTTGCGTAACGATTGATTTTGTGTCTGTTTTGAACTCAAAGCACAGCTAAATATAAGTTGAGGCAGCCGAATATTAAATGGCAAGGAAGGTTGTAAGTCTTTCCTTTAGACTAGACTACCATTTCATTACAAGTCGTAAGCATAAAAAGGAGTTGAGTTGGCTAATTTTAGGAAGAACTATTTCTATTGTCTTTTCCAGACTTTAGTATATTTCATAAAAATATACAAATTTTTGTGTTATGATAAAATTGCGAGGCATATCTACTTGTACATTATTTTTGTTTCCGACCTTTGCAGTCTTTTCATTTTGGCGCACAATGCTTGATGCCAACATAAAGGAAAAAAGGGAGTAAAGAGGACGAAGCCCTGCAATCTGCAGTGTGTGTAACAAACATTAAGGCGCTCTGTCACCGGAGCATTCGCCTGTAATGTAACAATAAAATATTTTACTGATTTAAAAAAAAAAAAACGATGAAAAATTTCTGTTTGGGGGTTCAGAATGCTGTACTGCAGCTACTCAGCATACGCCTTTCAATAACAATCCAAGATTCGATTTTGTACAGAAAAAAAGTGATTGTTATAATTGTATCGTTACAGTTTGAGCGCAGTAATGCTCGGTTCTCGTCACTAATGGATGTAATGATCGAATCTGAAATCTTACATTACAGGCGAACGCTCTCGGTGAGGGAGCGCCGTTATCCACCTTCTTGGAAAGATAACTTATAAAGCGGTTGATGCGCATGATTTGAGTTGGTACTTCTTCCTTCGTATCAATGGTGCGTCTTATTCAATTACTTGGGCCCAGTAGGTGGCCAAGTATCGATTTGAGTACTACATTCGGCTTACCTAAAGTTCATTCCGGGAACGTATCCCGTGTAGCCGGTCATGTGCGCGGTGGGCTTGTTCCGGATGCCGTCGTACACGTCACGCTGGGGCGCCTCGACGCGTGGCAGGTTGTTCAGCTCGTAGTTGTCTCGGGGACGGTATTCTAGTGGCTTGCTGGAAATGAACAATGGGTAACATTCATTTATTTACTCTAGGTACTGGCGAAAACATCCTCCTTACTTTTTAGCCCAAGTCCGAACCTTCGAACTCGGTCATCATCTGCGTAGAAAGACTACGTTCCTAACTGTGTTGGGTTCGGCTTCTTGTCTAACCGGGTGTAGCTGAATACTAGTATTTTAAATGGGGCAACTGCCTATCTGACCTCCACAATCCAGTTGCTTCTAAACTGGTTGTCAGACTATCGGCTCAGTATAAATAATCGCGCCACTGACTTCATGTAACGACTGACAAAAATCTACAAAAACTGTCAGGTAGGCACGAAGGAAATTCGGTAATAAAATGGATGGTCGTAATTTCGGTAAAAAATGTGTTCTGTCATGTGTAATGTCATGGCAGGCAAAATGATAATCAATTTTAGGTAGTAGCAAAATACTAAGAATGAAATAATAATCATCTTCCTGTCCTTGTCTAGTTATTTTTAACCATCTCTCCGTATCTGCAGTCAAGCCCGAAATCATCTTAAGAATATGGCAACATCAGTACCTACGTCACGTCAAAAAATAAAAAATAAATGCGATTAGCGATAATCTCGGTCTACCTACTCGTACATATTATATTAAGCAATACAAGAGGGTTGAATTTACCTTGTTCAAAGGTCAGGTTTATTTTTACTTGTTGTTAAGGTATTCCGAAGGGAGTGGGAAGTGAAGCCTTTTGAATTAAGTACTTAATCGAAATACAACCCGAGGATTTTCCTTGACTGCTTAAATTATTTACTTCCAAGAAGTAATATGACTAGAAACATGAGGTTGTTTCGGAATTAGGAGCTTGAAATCTTGCACCAGAATCCCTTTTTCTTCATAATAATTGTCACCACGTCTGTATTCGCTGAAAATTTAGACTTAAATCATGTTGTAAGTCCTAAGTAAAGGGGGTGAGCCTATTTGTAGTTTTCGAATACAATGAACGCGTGAATATCTGAAAATCTCAAGAAGCCTACTACTTGTTCACCTCCGGTCACGGTCTATCCATGTGCCAAAGTTCACCCAAATCTGTTTAACCATTAAGTCAGAAAACGGAAACAGACAGCCAGTTACTTTCAGTTTATAAATTAAGATTAATAAATAATGAATTAAAATTAATTTTATTTTTAATTTAATATTAATGTAGGATCAATAAAGTCTCATTAATATCCAGCAGCGCGTGTAAGTCTTGTTAATCAGATCTGATCACGTGGGCGTAATAGGATGAGATGGGTACTAATTATTAAGTTACGGACTTCTAAAGCTTGTATTTAAACTACTTCGTTCATCTTGACAGGATCTGAGCTAATTTCCTTTAAAAAAATTAACCATTTTTTCCCAGATCCTCGAATCATGGTAGTGCTAGGAACCGTAAGGTTTTACTCGGTAAGACTTCGATATATCTTACCCTCCGTTCTTCGTACAGATCATCCCTAAGATAGTGCAATTTCCCAAAAGAAAAAAATATTCGAGACGAAACCCGTAAAAAGATTCTGTGGTGAAAAGTTCCATCTCGGCGTTGCTGTGTCGGAGATATTGATAATTGTACGAACCTATATAGGTATATTTGTTTGGGTTCTTTGCATGTCAATGTTGTCAACTGATTTGATTGATTAATGGTTCTTGTTTCCTGTCAACCAATTTGAACGATTAACATGAGATTTGAAAGCTAGTTTACGTAACAGAGATTTCATGTTTTCGGTGTAGGTACAGACCAGGGACTGAATTACCCAAAAATTAAGGTACCATTAAATTTTAGTATGACGTCAAACCGTTATAAAAGGGTTACCGGAATATTTCGGTACCGTTTTTTTTCAGTAGTGGAATTTTAGTTTGAGAATGCTTAACGGTATTTTTCGGTAGAAATACTATAACCTTTGTAAATGTTTGTTTTAAAAGACGGACAAGTGCACAAGCAAGTCATCAGTTTTTTTGACACATCGGATCGTAAAAAATTGGACTGCCAGACAGTAAAATACCTTCTCATTTGTAGATCTTTGACATTCGTTACAGTGGCTCGAAAGTCTGACAACCAGTCTAACCAAGGGATATCGTATTACCCAGTACTAACTGGGGTGTGGAAGTCAGATAAGCAGTCACTCCATGTGAAATACTGGTATTCAGTTGCATCCGGTTAGACTGGAAGCTGACCTCAACAAAGTTCCCAGATAGCATTTTTTGGTAGCCGTTACGAAACTAGTCGACACTGAAAAGACGACACCAGTAACATTTTTGGTCGCTGCTACGACTTTGTTTCGGTCGCTGCGACTAAATTGGGGAACTTCTCGACACGGTAACATTTGGTTTTTAAGTTACGACGCTGTATGGTAACATTGCGCCGACTATTTCAGAAATCATTCGTTCATTCGTTAATTCCCTTCATTCTTTGAAACCTACAAGGAATAAGTAAAATGTCAAAGAAAACTCTGTGCAATATGAAGACAAATTGAAAGGTCCGCCATAATTATTTTGACAGCGAAGTTTACTTTTAATGTTGTTTTTTTTTTTTAATGTGTTGTGATATTGTGATATTAGTGGGAAAAGAAATTTGTCGTATTATTTAACAAAATACATTGAAAATCATTGATGGGCCATCCTATAATTGCAGTTTAACCAGTTTATTGAAATGTTTACATGGTTTTCGCTACAAGTTTTGTTCATTTTCTGGTCTCCAGACCTTTTAGTTTAATCAAACTGTACACTCTAAAAGCTAATAATATGATATTTAATCAAAAATAATCCATAAACTTACAAAAACATTTGTTTTTATATTATCATTATTCTAGTAGTATTTGGTAAAAAGTTACGACATTGTATCGACTTGCAGACACAAAGACACCATATTATGGTGTCTCTCACTTGAATCTTTCCAGCGGTTCTGAAACTGTTGACACTGCCATTCTCAAATTGTCCTTCTTGATGACATTGTGATTAGAGAAGATGAGGAATAAATATTAAAAACAAATAAGATTTTTTTTTCTTTAATCACCAATGACCTAGGTACCCTTACCATGGTAATTAATCATATAACATATCTATAACTAACTGCCCTTAGGATGGTTGACATAAATAAGTACCTACCTACTTACGTCTCATGTGGCCATGTGGGCCATGTGGCAGACCTGTTAGATTTAATATTCTGGATACGCAGTGCGTAGTTTATTTTGAAAAAATGCATTTCTATATTTATTTTTCGATTAGTCTGTCGTTGACAAGACTAGACATAACCTCTAAAACTTCAAACTGGAATATCTTTAATTCAAACTCAATATTTTAACATCCTATTTTCCATATTAAAACGCAAAAAAATGTCAACAATTTGTTTGGGAGTTCGCCACTGTTCTTTAATGACCTACATGCTTAGTTTTACGTAGACTATAAATATCCTCAAATAAAAAAAAATACTAAAAATGTTTTAGGAAGAAAAAGATGATCTACGTACTTAAACAGGGTGTAACAGGACCCTTCACGAATCCGTCAACCAAGCATTATGTAGATACATCAAACTAAGTAACTTTACACAAAAAAATTTGCTGGTAAACGACTTTTTTTTGGGGTGAAAAATCACGTTTTACGGTAGGACTCAATGTAACGCACTCAAAACATTGTGCTGATGGATGGATTGAATAATACGGGGATCGTGGAGGTGTATCTCCAAAAATCTTACATTAAAAAAAAAGGATTTCAAAAAAAACTTGTGAAAATGTCGGAACTTTGACCCCCAATATCTCCGTTACTAGAAGGTTCCCAGGTATGGTCTAGAACAAAAAAATGATCTCAATGAAGGGGAGAACAAGTGCCTTTCGGCTTCGTTAAGGGTCTTGTTACACCCTTAATTATATTATAAATTAAGCAATTAATTAATTTGGCTGCTTACTCATGTTTTGTTGGCATACAATTCAGAAATAGTTGAGAACCAGCTGCAGCTGGTTGATATTTTTATGCTAATTTTGGTAAAATTTTATTTTGGAACTATGACCTAACATAACGAAACTTTGTGTACACGAATATTATTCCAGTAACAAAGTTGCCACACCGTTACTACACAGTTAATATTTGATCGTTTGCTTGTTGAAAACTCAACGCAATGTGTATAAAATTGAGTCGAAACAAATCCGTACATATCGTTTTGACTCATCGACTACAAAGAGTTACTGAAACACTTTCCGGTCAAACTGTGTAAAAACTGTTATAATACAGGTAAACCAAACTGAAGTCGTCACAAATGCATACATATTTTGTCGACACAACGACTACAAAGAGTTACTGAAACGTTCCGGTCAAACTGTGTGAACACTGATACCACACATATAAACCGAAACGCACACAGTCGCATTGTTTCGAAACAATAACGGAAGTTTGTCAATTTGTTACCGACTCAAATATTTTGCGACCAAAAAATGCTATCTGGGTTGGGAACGTATTCAACTAAATCGTCGCTCGATCTTTGTATACAGTAGTCGTAGATAGGTACCTATTTTTTTCTTCTGGTCGGTAATCATCAAATAACTCCTCCCCCTCTGGGCGGAGCAGGAGGGAGTGTCAGACTTTTACTGACTAAAACCCATCCATGTTCCTTCATCGCCCTTTGTGTTCCGGGGCCACGGTATCTCTTTCGAACAGTCCCGCAGCCCCGCCAGGCATCGGCCTGGCGGACCCCTTCTCCCCTTCTTCCCTTCTCTTTGAGGCGCACGGGGAACACGAACGCGCCGTCGACAAGGCCTGTCGCCATAAGACGGACGGACGGCGAGCTAGCCCATAGCTCACCGTCCACAGGCCCGCGCCAACGGTGGCCGGGGGCCACGTGGTGGCCCCCGACGCCCGGTGCGACTCCCGCGGCGGCTGGGAGGTGAGGTTCTCTCCCTCTCACGTTCCGCCGCCTCCTTCGCTAGCATGAGTAGATAGGTACCTTTAGAATACAATCTTCCAAGCGTATACAACTCTTAACTTACTTGAACAGTCCCTTAGAGCGTATCTCTCGGAGTATTTGCCTCGTGTTGTCCCCGTAGCATTTGCCGAAGCGGAACTTCAGCATCGGACAGTGTCCGGTGTACCTGAAACGAGACGTAGTCGTCTAAGTGAGCGTCTTTTTAGAATCCTGCTAGTTGGTAGTTTTACCCAGGGCTTGGAACCGGTTTTGAAATACCGGTTAATATTGTTCATAAAACCGTTATGATATCGTTCTTCGATTAACCGGTTAATTACAAAAACCTAAATCATTTTGGATACCAGTTTTTACAGAAAATATTATTTTAATACTCGCACTAACCTAAATAAACCGGTTTTACTCAGACTCGATTCGAGTATTTTGTTGCACACACGACAATTAGAACGAAACTACGAGCGCGGTCGAACACAATCTGCTTGTGAGTGCGTTATTCGTTGGCGTAGAGTGACTAGAGCGAGAGCTTTATTATTGTAGATGTAAGAGAGATGGCGCAGTAGGTAGACTCGTATATACTTACCGTCGAATCTCAAATTAACCGGTTTATTTCACTCAACAGAATCGGAATTTGTATAAAACGGGTTCTGCCACCAACCGGTTAAAACACCGGTAACCAAAACCTAAACCGCAATCGGTTCTGGTTTGGGGTCAATGACCGAAACCGGTTTGAAAAATTAACCGGTTTCCGAGCACTGGTTTTACCACGCTCCGACTACCTACTTTTCAGCCCTATAACTGAAAAGCGATCGACTGTCAGCGATCTCGGTAGTGCGGGGTCTTTAGTAACGAAGTATGATGGAAGAATTTATAACATCAACTCTAGAATGTAATAAACTATACAAGGTGTAAATGGTCCCTTCACGAAGCTGTCAACCAAGCATTCTGTACATCAAACTAGGTCTAACTCTACACAAAAATGATTGCTGGGAAACGACTTTGTTGAGGTGAAATATCACGTTTTACGGTACTCAATGTAACGTACTCAACCAATTGTGTTGATGGATGCATTAAATAGTACAGGGATCAAGGAGGTATTTAAAGTTAATATCATTAGTATTTAAAAAAAAACTTGTGAAACAGTTGGAACTGTGACCCCCATGGCAAGGTATGTTCCAGAACCAAAATATTGCAATGACAGTACAACATTCTGCGCCCCCCCCGTAGAAATTTATCATCGGTACCTAATTTAAAAAAAAAACTGCTTTTTCCTACAAAAGTGCAATACCTGCACAAAATGTATGGAACAGACTGATGAAACATTTCTATGGTGGGGGCTCAGAATGATGTACTGAATAGTGTAACCGTTTTCGCGGTACTTCTAATAATAAAACGTTTTTCTTTCATTTTTGTCTGTCTGTCTGTTCCGGGTAATCTCCGAAACGGCTGAACCGATTTTGACGTGACTTTCACTGGCAGATACCTGCTATCATAAGGAGTAACTTTGGTGTCTTCTATTTTAGAAAAAGGGTTAGGGTTCCGTATAAAAAAAATGTTAAAATCCGATTTAAATAGGGAAGTCATATTTTTATAATAATTTCCCGCGGACGAAAGTCGCGGGCAACAGCTAGTTTAATAAATATAAATTAAAATACCTGACGGATCTTCAGAGACTTGATAGACAATCACGTCACTGAAGTTCCGTCAGCTAATTTAGTTTGACCTTGTATAACTGCAATCAATATTCGTAAGATAGTTGGTGATTAGTTCTATCTAATGAGTGATCTGGGTTTATTTATACTTATTAGGAATTCTTTCTCAATTAGTGGAATTACCTAGAACGAAAAGGTATTGGAAGCATCTTTCAATTGTTATCAGCAATTTACTAAAATGTTACTGCAATGAACAATTTATTTACACACTAAATACAGAAAAGAAGAAAGGAACAGAAAATAGTACAAAGGTTATGCTTATTTCTAAAGAAATCTCTTGCAGCATACCTGCGAAAGGAGAATTTAAAAAAGAGATGTAGACACAGTGTGTAAAAGAAGAAAAGAAAATGGAATACAAAACATAAAGCAGAACTATTTAAATATAATTCCAATACAACAACGCGTGCTTCGTGTCCAATACAACAACGCGTTCAGGGCAGTGTTGGGGCTGCCCCGCTTCTGCAGCGCCTCGGGCATGTTTGCGGAAGCGCGCACTGACTGTTTCCACGCCACCATGCGCAAGCGGTGCGCGTCCTTGGTGCGCAGGGTGCGGTCTAGCCCCAACACTGTCCTGGCGATGGTTGCTCAGCGACTAGATTGCCCCTACGTTGGGCATTGTTGTAGCAGGCATATTGCTGGTGCTTGATTCGTCGTTTTGTAGAACTTTCATGTCATTTAGTTATTGTAATTTTTGCTTGTGACATAACTTCATTCCATAATTTCATTAATTGTCCTATTTAATTTTTATTTATTTTATTTTATTTTGCTTTGTGCCTTTGACATTAGAAATTTTGATTTGATCTGACATTTATTTGTTTTTCACATTTTTACATCATTTAATCAACTTTATATATTTGTATAATCAATCTGTTAGTGACGTCTATGAAATTGATAAAAGTGTATTTATTGTTCTTTAGCTAATATGGGTCAAAGACCTGAAATAAATGAATTTTATTTTATTTTATTTATTTATTTATTATAATACCTACTCATACCATATAAGAATATACTAACATACTTATAAATACAAACATCTCATACTCATCTCATTTCAGGGTTTTAAATCTAAATTCTCAGAGAAGATGTTCCTCATCAATATCCCAAAACGTATCTCACGTTTCCATTTAACTTAACATTATAGGGTACCTAAATAAAAATTCAATCAACAAAAATATCGCAATTTATTTCTCATAATATCACAACGCATCAACTCTAAACTTGTAATTTTCCATTCCAATAACGAATGAAATTTGATCGGATCACGGACAATCTTCATACAAGAAGCAATAGCCTGACGACAGGTGTAGGACGAGGGGGAAGTCGCAATCGCATCGCGACCAGAAGCAAATGATGCCCATGGATATTGCGACTGGTTCGTCGCAGGTCCGCTGCGAAGGGGTCGGCCGACATTCGCTGTTTAGTCGGTGCATAGACTCGGGGCATTCTTCAACACCTGTATTGTATAAAAAAGACATTGATTTATTTCCAGCATGGAAGAGAATGGAAGAAGAAAACGTTTTGCGCCAACCCCAAGTAGAAAGGGACATGGGCGGGAAGATGATGATTATTTATTTCCAGCATGAATTATCAATGTCCAATCAATCTGATTTAGGACCGAACTCCGCCAAAGCTGAGACGAGCGGAGATGTGCGAAGCGGAGAGGACAGGAGATGCGTAAAGCGGCATGTCGCTTAAGCACATCGCACGCCGCTCACCGTTCGCCGCACACAACACTCTGATCACCTCACGCAACGCCGGTCACGTTTCTCGTGTCCGCTGGCCTAACAATTACGAGACATCTCTTCTCTGCCGTTTCCACTTTGAGAAGTTTAAAAAACGAAATTCGATTATGACTTACGACACATCTCCTCTCCTCTTATTTCTTCCCCGCTTTGGTGGATTCCGGCCCTGAAGCTGTCAGTGCTGCATAGTACTGTAACCTCGCCCACCGCGACTTTTTGCACCGATGCGGTAGCGATGCTAAAGCAAAACGGCCACGATACATTCATGATGCAATCGAGCAGCACCCGCCCATCGTTCTCCACTCTTTGTTCCCCTGATGTCTTCAGAAAGAGTCGCGAGCATTGTTGCAAATGCGACTAACGCACAAAAAGTCGCCGCGGGCGAAGTGGTTCATCTGCACCCTTCGTGCGAACTCTTAAGACACTATCGGAATCCCTAGCATACCATACACCTATATGGGTTGTTATCCATCCACAGACCAACCCTAGCAGTGGAACCTAGTAGTGCAGATTCTTCGGTTCCAAGAAACAGCTCAACTAATCAGATAGACTATGTACCTAGTTTATTTTACGGTTATGCTAAGCCGAAACCTTAGTCCTGGTCGAAAAGCTAAGTTCAATTAGTGACTAGTGAGAAAAAATTAAAAGAAAATACATTGATGCTACTTACAAGTTCCATTGTACAACAAGCAGTCCATCTTGCCTACTCTGCCGTAGTACGCAGACTCTATGGTATGTAACAAGCACATAACGACCACCAGAATTTGTTGCATAGCGTCTACACTACTGATGGTCTTCAAAGAAAATGAACAGAGACTTATTATTGTTTTCTTTACCATCTTCCGCATTTGAATGGTTGTTGATAGGCTTGGTGTACAAAGCAGATAATTCTTTGTAAACGTTGGTGAATAATCTTGAAAAATTGATTACTGGTTACTGTTAACCTACGTCATCTCATTGTTCACATGACTTCCAGTTCTTTCGATCCAGGTCTAATGTGGACCCCAGTGGTTTTTGGTTTTATTCAGTTCGTCCCGCCATCTACAAGGTCTGCCGCGGCTCATAAATACTCGTCGTTGGACGGTCCAACAACGGTCCAACTGATCATCGGAAGTAAAGTCGAACGGATCATCGAAACTTTCCTTCTGGTGTTCTAAACAGTTGGCGGAAAAACATCCGCGAAAATGATCCATAGGGGACGACTTTTTTCCACTCTTGGGTCGTGGACCGTGGTCAAGACTAGCATTGAGGAATGCTGCTTTATGATGAGATGGTGATGATCTTTCATCGATCTACCTACTTCCATTAAAAAATACTATGTGTTCCCAGAGACGTGCTTACATTACCGCAGCATAAGTGTAGGGCTACCTACCTAAGGATTTTGTAATCAAAAGTTCAATTTACAATTTTATGATATTCCAAATAAGTTAGCATATAAGGTTTAAAAACAAACTAAAAAATATTTCTCATGTTTCTTTAATATTTAATTTAGAAGGTATACGCTCTACAGTAGGTAAACGCAGGGAAGATTATGCGCTTCAGTAATCTTTGTGTTTCCGAATGAGCGCTAACGACGCTTCACAGACGTAAAGTCTCTCACTTTGTCGAACCACAATTGTAGTAATGCAATCATCGCGCGTATATATGAAGGGATCTGGTAGGTTATTTGTTAATCATCTGCCATTAAAAAGTCGGAAAAGTTTTTTAGAATTTTTATACAAAATAGGTAAGTAATTTGGTGGTTGTAAGTGTTGCAACAGCTGCCTGCTCTATATTATATCAAAAAATAAAAAAGATCTAGACATAGACGATTTCCGAAGATAGACATAGACAATGTTTTCCGAAGCGCACACTTTTCCTTGGCGATCTTTACCGGATTTAAAATTAAGAAAACCATTAGCCTCGTGATTCGGTTCTTATGTGGTCCAATGCGGGATCAGGTTCCAAATCATGAGGTTTCACTTTGGGCACACGGTATGACGTCTTCTCCTTCCTTCTTCCTCGCCTCCTGGCCCTACGAGGCAATAGTGGGGGGCACTCGTAGACATCGACGCAGTAACCGAGCTCTTCATTCAGTGCCATATTGCCGTTGCAGTCGCAGCGAGACCAACCGCATGTGTAGCCTGAAATAGAAATATAACACACGACGATTTAATACATGGAAACGGCAGCAACTTAAGTTGTAGGTCACAGATTAAAGAACATAGACGAACACTTTTAATCTCGAACCCAGGATAAATGAGAGTTAATAGGTTTTAAAAAGAAAATAACTCAGTAGGTACCTAATACGTATGTTGTTTGACTGGAACAAGTGCGTTGAGACATCGTCTGGCCGTCGCACCGCGTGTGGTATGGATGCATTTTTCGTGGACAGTGATCCACGCCTGAAACATCAGTAGAATATTTTAATAGAAAGAATAGAAAACTTATAGTTAGTCAAAAAGAACATGGCTAGAAAAGAAGGTAACGGTGATGACGAGTAATAAAGAAAAATGGTAGAACACATGCTGCGCCGACTCCAAATCAATTGGGAATGAGAGAATGATTATAATAGGTCCATACTTGGTAACTTGGGGTGACATGCTGCTGGTTGAAAGGGGCTGTTCTTTGCCCCAATTAACTCTCTTCCTCGAATGCTCGAAGAGTAAAGTACTCGGGACATCGTTATAGAGCTGAATCGATAAAGAACTAATTTTAAACTATACCTACATTACCCACTGAGAGCGCAGACAGAAATTGTGGGACTATTTTACCCGTACCGATCGGTCCTAATTCGGCTTGCCCGTACTGGGATCCTGTATCTTCATGCAAAGAAAATAACGTCCTAAGAGCAGCCTTAGAAATGTTTTCCTGTCAAGAACATCGAACTCGAGCATTTTGCTGCCCTACCAGCACAGAACTTTCCATTCGCCAAAGCTTTAAAAAAAAAATGCCTTTCTTCACAAATTATATGATAACAAGTAACATTTAAATAAAGGTATCAAAAAACCCGACAACAAATTCTATTATGTGCCTATTTTTCTAATCTCCTTTTAATTTTCTTCATTTTGATACCATAGTCGATAAGTTTGGTTGAAAAAAAATCAACCAATTTAGCGCCAAAAATGCGCCATTTTTTTAAACACCTGTCTTTTGTTATGGCACTTGGGTTTTTGAGAAAAATCTAATCTATCCTTAATCGTCGAAGTCCATCCAGACATTTGGAACATACGAGGTAATAACGAAATTTACAAAGAGACATACAAGATACGAGCGAAAAACATAACCCTTCCTTGGCAGTTGGGTAAAATCTGTACTTACATTTCTTATCGAAGAAGAGACACCGCCGCGTACTGAATGCATCCACTGAACCAACAAAACATACCACCGAAAGTAGAACGACTACAGACTCGACCATTGTTTGGCGAGCATAATACCAATGAAGCGGAAAAATCACTAGCACTTCTCACGCCATAAAACGTCCACTTTTATGTTGATCGGCGTTTACATTAACTCCGTGTTTTGGAAATATTACCTAGATGTTAGTTGTTTCGGCCGTTGATTGTGACGCAAAGAAATCATGCAACTTAATATTATCTCACGGTCAGATTTGTTTATTCGTTGCGTTCCGCATTCGGATGATCCCGCAGTTGTGTCGGTCTTCTTTGCTGTCTCAGATGTCATTCGGTTGGAAGTCAGTACAATCTCTTAACTTCTTTCGTTATTTGGTACTTTGAAAAATGTATTAGGGAAACGCTTAATGTAAGGTTCGTGGATCACTATTATAATCCTGCTATTCCTGCTGAAACTGCTGTTCAGAACAGCAGTCACTGCTAGTGCTGGGTCGAGTCTTTCTTCTGTGAGAGGGAGTGGATCGCAATCAACTATCACCGCGGGCCGAGGTTAGTGGTCACAATGTCTTTTATAAGTTTTCTTCACGATGTTTTCCGGAGTATCACAAGACGATGAACGCACTTGAAGCAAATTGGGTCAATTTCTCTCATTGTAACTTACCTAGGCAAATTACTTTTCCATTTCCAGTTCCATCATTCTTATGTAACTACTAATAAAAGCGATACCTACCAATCAAATTGATTGCACTATTAAACCCATACCCAGGCAGAAACTTCAAAAGTGTTTATTAAAACTTCCCTAGTACCTTAGTGGTATCAAAGGAAAACAGCTGTTAGCGAATCCTAACAAACGAGCTTTGATCACGAAACTATGACCCGTTTAAAGCTATAAAATATAGGTGAGTAGGTGGTGTATACCGTATAAGTATACCACAGTAGTCAAGATATCAAAATGTGCCTGGTACGAAATCGTGCGGCGTGCGGCCTTCCTACTTCGAATCGACTGATACTACAGTAACTGGTACATTAAAGGTAACCTAATATCGCGATAATTTCGCTACTGTTGTCTTTAATTACAGCTTGATTGGATCATTAATAAAGAAGGGCATTGATTTTCTGTTAGCACTAGCAGTCGAGTTAGTTTCTATGTTCAAAGTTACTTGGCCCAGTGCCAAATAAATTGATTATTCGATGGGTACCTACTTTTGTACCATCATAAGTGGCATGGCTTCCGTGTTACTTATTTAGATTACCTTTTAGGAGATTTCTCTGAATAATATCCCCGTAAATTCTGACCCAGAGTGTCCTCAGATTAATTAGTTTGTTAATGTTCTTGTTGTTTTGCAGAGAGACAAGGGTAAGACAGGCTCAATACAGGAAAAAGTGAACCTATTGTAGCTTGCGCAATGGTGATGAATTGATGGTGGATATCAAGTATTGAAACTAAGCTGTTAATCATGCTATATAGAAAGGTAGAAGTTATGGTATATATCTAGGTCAACTTATATCCAGTTTATAAAATCTACATTGGAAAATATCAAGTTCTGTGAGTTCGAATTCTTGAGACCGCGCTGTTCGCCACACAAAATCAAAGAATGTGAGTTTTCCACTCGCGTGTTTTGAAATGGGAGTTCCAAATTAAGTTATTACCTACGTAATAAACTCCATAATTCACATACATCAAATAACATGGCGTAGGGTGTATTATCGAAGGTTATAATCAATTTCCTTCGATTTATTGTTTTCAAGGTTGAATAGATTAGGTAAGTAACTAATTTGGTGAATTTGAAATCGGAACATCTCATAAATTCTTTTTTATGGTGGATGGAAAAGAGTTTTCTTACAAATGAGTTCTGACATGCATGGGTAGGTGTCAGCTGTTCTGTGGTGAGGCAGGGTTGGTCAGGTCAGACCTAGGTCAGGTGCCCATGACCCAAATTCCACCCTATGGTGTTGGTGATATGAAAGCATTTGCTTTGTGGTTTGACCGTAATATTACCTACTCGTGTTCACGCTTTACCTTGATTTGCCACTTTAAAGATTAAAAAAAGGGTTGGGTGGACATTGATATTGTGTTCAATCGATTAATGGAAGTAAATTTTCATTATGTCTTCAGGGTCGTTGGAAATAATAGGTGCAAAGTACAATGACTAATAATGTAATCTTAAAAAAATAATCAGCTGTCATATACAAAATTTCAATACATACTCGACCCAAATGTATGGGACAGCTGATTATTTTTTTACGATTTCGATGGTGGTCCCATAGAGAAAGTTGTTCAGTTTGATGGTCCGTACCACAGTATTCCATATGATTATACCCTTTCTGTTACATGCTGTATAAGGATTCTGATTCTACTGATTGATCTGTGTACCTATTCTTCTGTAATTTTTTAAATCTACTTCGCTCGCTCTCTTTCTTCTAATTTGCCGTCTTCAATATCTTCTAGCAGTAAAAATCTTTATGATTTCTTCAACTTCAACATCTTCGCTTTCACTTAAGTTGCAAAATTTTAATTGCTGGCTAAGGGTCGCCATGTGTTTACGATTTGTGTAATAATATCAATAATAGTGTGTGCATTCACATAAGGTTAGGCGAACTGCACACTACAGTGACAAACTTGATGACTTTTGGTGAGGATAATGGAAAGAGCATTTCTTTACTTATCTTTTCAGCTGAAACTATCTATATCATTGCTCACATACTTCAATCAAGGTATAATTTTAATTCTACATAATGACCAGGTAGTCTACCTTCCAATTTATGCTAGCACAAGCTGCATAATCAGCCCATAATGATTCCTCCGCCGTTGATCTAGTGGTCGCAATCGCGACTGCTGAACATGAGCTTCTGGGTTCGATGGTCGTGCAATTTGTTATTAGGTTTTTCCATGAGGAATTTCTCAATAGCAGCAACGGAACAAGCCCCCTATTACGTGGGCCTTAAACGTAACTGTTTAGGTACACCTCTACCTAACCCTTCGGGGTTACAGGCGTTTAAATACCTCAAGCTTTACTAAATCAAGATCTCGACACAAATCTGTCTAGGTAAAACTCACAAGATCATTTTCGTCGTAAAAGGATTAAGTTTCCGAAAATGTTCTTGGTTGAAAATAGATTTAGTTTTCATGTCAATCATATTGGATTGGTTAAATCTAGTCTAGGCACGTAGGGCACGCCGCGGTGATACAAGAGCTCTTGGAATCTGTCGTTTGAGAACTTCAGCTTTGTAGGCTCACTGTTCACAATGTATCGCACTCAAAATATTGTTCTGGTACCAGCTGATGAATAGTAATGGTCGTTTAAGTAAAGTTATAACAAAAAAATTTAGAACGTTGACCCCCAATATCTCCGTAACCATAGATGAGAGGTATGGTCTGGAAAAAAAATCGCATTGACGACGGGGAGAACAAGAAGTGTCTCTTGGCTTCTTTGGGGTTGTGAGTGTACCTATTAGAGTTTCCATTGCTCCTCCTCTTTGTTAGAAGAAGTGGGCCATAATCCACTACGCAGGCCCAATTAGTACAGCGCCAGAACATCAAGCTACTACAGTCTGTCAAATTTCTTTAATAGATTTTCAACTTTATCGCTGAAGCATTAGGTTCAAGGTTGATTGGGAAAATTTGACAGCTTCAGGTACCTATAGCTCGATGTACAGGCGTCTGTACATGCCAACAGTTAATTGGCTACCCTTTAATTATTCGAACCATTAACCACCACCATACTTCTAAATAGCAACTTCTAATCATACCTCACAAGCTCAATCAATCTCTATTCTTATCGTTATAAGATTGATAATTACTTGCTATCGATTTGTTCCACATTCACAAAGAATCGTGTTAAAACAATCCGTGCGAATCTACTTGAGAACAATGAGAGTTTTCACTATCATCGAAAAGTATCGAACAAGTAGATATTGTTTGAGGTTTCGTCTTTTGATATCTTACGTTTTCGATTGTTGGACATCACTTTCTCTCAGTACTTACTAAAACCATTGAGATAAATATAATTATGAATTTATGTTCTACGAGTACAGGCTGATTTTGATTTATTGACAAAACTTTCAGGTGGTGAAAATATTAATGAATGTGAAAAACTTTCATTATGCGACCTAATCTGGTTCAAAGAAAATAGAATGAAAATGTAGGTATTTAAAATTCTTCATTCACAAATTGAAGTTTTGTATGAAATAGCCAATGATTTAAATCATTAGTTCTCACAGTAGTGCGATAGTGTACCTCAGCAGGTATATGAGCACTTTTCAGCAGAAGAGAAAGCTCAAATCATCATCATCATTCTTTTGCCCTCATCCCAATTCATTTCTGGTCGGCGCAGCATGTCTTCGTCTTCCATACTTCTCTATTACTCATCATCTCATCAGACACCTCCTTTCGTGCCATATCATCCTTTACACAGATACCTCGTTTCTAAATTGAGGAGAAAGAAAGAAAGAAAGAAATCCCGCCAATTAACTAAAACGCAGCCGACCACCTTTTGACGTGGGCAGATTTAAGTCTTTCGAAACAGCAGCTAAGTACCTAGATACGTTTTCCTTGCCTGTCAAAAAAATCAAAATGAAAATATTTTTATTTCACATAGACCTATGGGCACTTATAAAACGATTAGATTTCCTAGATTTCCACAACGACAGGTTCTGTGCCGCTTGCAACTAACGGCTACCCGAGTCACGTGGTTATGCATCAGTCGATCTAATCACGTGAATCAATATGTGACCTAGGGGATGGATTGGATAATAGATACCTATTACCGGCTTAGGAATAGCATGTCGATGTCGAATCCAAACGTGAGTCAAAATCTGAAGAGACTTTCGTGAACAAGGTTTTGCAATCCATGATCACGGATACCAAGTTTATCCGTGATCAATAGCGATCATGCTTCAACAGCGCCAAAATATCGGGTACTCAAAAAAAATGGTAAATATGGTGAATGTCCCGTTTCCAGTGTCAATGATAGTGTTAGTGTTAGTCTCTACAAAAAATCTAGGTCCAATTCCTAGAAATTCTCAAATTCGAGATTCAATTTAGTTAGGTTTCGAAGTTTGGCTAATATGTGCTGAATACATGTTATACCGCTAACCGGTAGCGAATAGGCTATAAAGAGGAATAAATAATGAAAAACTTTTTTTTTTGTTAGAAACGAACCATATTTGTTGGTAATACAATATTGCCAGCCCAAAAATCACGAAGAGAACGTATTACCACATACGAAAATTAAGTGGAAACGAAACGAGGCAAAAGTCGATAGCACTATCATATTTTCCCATCAGACATTTCCATTTTCCGCTTAGTAAGCACCGATGCCGGAAATGGGCAGAGCTGAGCGAGCCTATTAACTTAAATGCCTTGTTTTTGTTGTCTGTAATAACTTAAGCAAGTAAATTCGGTCGTCAATCATAGCCAAGAAATTAATCTTTAATAGTTTGAGAATGTTTAAAGTGTCTCTACTTTGTTCGTCGCCTATAATAACAGTGATAAATTAGTTCGAGGAAATGTTAATCGTTCAAACTCTAGAACAAGTTTCTGAAGTTAATTTTATAATTTCTTGCTAACTAAGTAACTACGTTGTAATTGTAGAAAACTATTAACAAAATCGTAATACAGGATGTAACAGGACCCTTCACGAAGCCGTCAACTAAGCATTATGTACTTCAAACTAAGTAACTTTACGCAAAAATTATTGCTGGGAAACGACTTTTTATTTGGGTGCAAAATCACGTTTTACGGTAAGGCTCAATGTTCACGCACTCATAACATTATGCTGAGTGATGGATTGAATAGTACGGGGGTCGTGGAGGTAAAAATCTTACATTAAAAACATGAATTTAAAAATAAAATATGTGAAAAAGTTGGAAATTTGACCCCCATTATCTCCGTAACTAGAAGGTTCTCAGGTATGGTCTAGAACAAAAAAAAAATATCGCAATGACGGGGAGAACAAGTGCCTTTCGGCTTCGTTATGGGTCTTGCTTGTTACACCCTTTATTTCATGCCTTATTATCTAAATACATTATTAGGTTGATAGCAATCACGTTTTTTTTCGGGTAGCTCATAATGATTATGATATGATCAAAAATAAATACCTGAGTAAGTAGGTAGTAAGTTCCGTAATATAGGGTCATGATTATTTAAAAAATGCTTAGGTAGGTAAAACGAATGAATCCCTAGTGGCATCACGTGTTAATTAGCAGTATTAGCACAGTAACCTTCCCAAAAAATTGGTTTAACTAGATTAGATAGTGGTTTACTAAAATCCGGTAAGTAGTTTGGAGATTAGCCAGCTGCTCCACCAGAACGCGGTGTGTGTGCAGACAACGTTGCTTTTAACGTAGTGAAATGCTAGAGGTTTTGTAATGTATAAAACGGTCGACAAAATGGCGAAAACTGTATATACAACGTGTAACAGAAAGGGTATAATCATATGGAATACTGTGGTACGGACCATCAAACTGAACAACTTTCTCTATGGGACCACCATCGAAATCGTAAAAAAATAATCAGCTGTCCTATACAAAATTTCAATACCTACTCGACCCAAATGTATGGGACAGCTGATTATTATTTTACGATTACGATGATGGCCCCATAGAGAAAGTTGTTCAGTTTGATGGTCCGTACCACAGTATTCCATATTTATGATTACACCCTTTCTGTTACACGCTGTATACTGCAGAAATACCTTCTGGATTTTTGAATACCATCATCTGCCTGGCCTTCCCCAACTATGTTGGGGTCAGCTGCCAGTCTAATCAGATGCAGCTGAATACCAGTATTTTACATGAAGCAACTGCCTATCTGACCACAACCCAGTTAGTACTGGGTAATAAGATACCCCTTAGTTGATAGTGATACCCCTAAGACTGGATGTCACCTGTAACGACTGTCAATGATCTGCAAATGACAGCCGGGACGGGGGGGCTTAACGTGCTTTACGAGGCACGGAGGAAACTCGGTAGATATGTAATGGGGCACCCATCCATGGCCCAATATAGACAAGCGCTTCTTAACTTGAAGACCGACCCGAGCGGCTGTATTGTTTAGCCACAGTTCCTTACATAAAATAATTCTTCTGTTTCACTTTCAAATAACCAGACTCACTTTCATAATTTCAATTTGGGTACCTATTGGCCACTTAGTATGGATTGCATGTGGCGCTCAATTGGCAAACCACAATTCAATTTCAATATAAGTTCCCACTTGCTTATGTACCTATCTACTCTGCATTCTAGATTGCTACTTTTGCATAGCGTAGGCACCTGAATGAACTCAGGTCTGAAAGCCCTTATTTCTTCTTTATAGAAACTGGAAGCGTCAGGGTAGCCCGCGAAATTCAAATATTAAGTTTTTCGCAATTTGCAGGTCAGTGTTAGGTTGTATGTTGATGAAACATGAGTCGCGCCAATAACACGTATACACACATAATTATAATCATCAATACAACCTTCTAAGTTCAACCCCATTAAATGACTTTTTCATGAAATAGTAGGTGCAGAGAGGGTTGTATTAATGATTTAATATAAGTGCCGTATATATTTTCTTATGCATTCAGTAAAAAGCTGTTTCAACGATGTTTCAGAGGACCTTCAAAATTAACATTCATTCGGCCACTTTTATTCGATCCTGTTGTTTTGGACCAAAATTCACGTATAGCCTTCGCTCCTCTCATCAGGAAACATCCACAGCTTTAGAAAAAGTAGACCAAATTATTAGGAACACTGTATAACTTTAATATTTAATGTGGCCCTGGACGACCGAGCCTGGCAGCAAGCCACACTCCCCATTCGTTTGGGTGGTCTCGGCGTCCGCAAAATTTCAAGTGTAAGTTTACCAGCCTTCCTCTCCTCGGTCTACGGTACCGAAAAATTAACCAGGAATATTTTGTCATCCTCACTGGTTGATTTTGAGTTGCCGTATTTGACCGATGCGTTGAACGCTTGGAAAATGGCTTGTCCCAATACGGATTTGCCCGACAACCTGTCCTCCCAGAGACAGTGGGACATGCCATGCCGCTCTGCAGTATTATACGGAATACCCTTTTAAATACGTCTATCAATACTGTGGAACGTGCCCGTCTACAGGCGGTGGGAGACTGGGAGTCGGGGTTGTGGCTTCAGGCACTTTCGTCACCCACCATTGGAACTATGATGACGACACATCGTTCCGTATCGCTATGAGTCTACGCTTAGGCGCACCTTGTGTTGCTCCGCATCGGTGTCACTGCGGTGAAGCTGTCGACAGCCTCGGACACCATGGCCTATCCTGCTGCAGGAGCGCATGTCGCATTGCACGGCACGCCAGCATTAGCGACATTATACGAGAAGCCCTTACCAGCGCCGGCGTTCCAGCGGTATTAGAACTAATGAGAGGCTTGGTACGTGACGATGGAAAGAGACCAGACGGCATGAGGTTGGTGCCTTGGAAGGTGGCCTTTGGTGTGGGATGCGATCTGTGTCGACACCCTTGCGCCATCTCACGTTTCAAGCTCGGCGGGCTGTGCGGGCGCTGCTGCTGCGGCTGCTGAGATCCTCAAGCGGCGCAAATACGTTGAGCCGTTTGGGGTCGAAACGCTCGGGTCATGGGGCCCGAGTGCGCGTCTCTCTCGCCGACTGGTCGACATTTCGCGTGACCTGGCTCTTTCTTTGGTCAAAGAATTAGCATTGCCATTCAACATGGCATGCTGCCAGTCTTCTGGGCACGTTTCCGGATGACATCGATGGGAGGAGTACCTACTCTGACGCCTACCCTAGTAGCATTTTTTGTTGGCATTTAGTTAGGCCACATACCTCTTGTTAGTTGGCAAATGCATACAATTGGCGGGCAGTTTGCGGGTTGGGCCCAAAACTGATGGCCTACGTAGATTTGCCAACGAAGGCCCAACTTGCGATGGGGCCAACGTGCATTGCCCTACGAAGGCCCGAGGAAAACGTGTTATGGATAGGCCCAACGACACATAATACATTTAAGCAAGCAGTTGTATGTTGGTTGGTTCTGTGGCTGGTTTCAGAGCGCCGCGTCTCACCAGCGCCGGCCGTACGCGCGTCGCTGTACATGAACCTTATCGGCCTCAAAATAAGGTTGGTTTTAGCGATGTATTTTGAAAAGCCAACCTTATTTTGAAGCCAATAAGGTTCATGTGCAGCGACGTGCGTGCGGCCGGCGCTGGTGAGACGCAGCGCTCTGAAACCAGTCCATGCAGGCTAACCCAGACGATGACATACAAAAGTCACCCATACAGTATTGTCTCTATTTCGCACTTTGACGTGATGAGTACATGAGAGGACGTTGTGTCGTCTGCTTAGACCTACTTTCTGTCAATTAATTAGCTGAATTTAAATAAAATACAAATTACATTAATTGAATAATTATATTTGTAAATTAGGTTATTGACAAAATAGTAAGGAGGCCATATGCAATGAGTCTTCCGTGGCGTCATCCATTCTTCACGCACCAAACCGAGTTCCCCGCCGTAACTATCATCGTCGTAAAACTCCACAACTTTATAGATTTAACACTTTCACAAACACTAAGGGTTAAACTTAAACACATCCTGCCTATCGAAGGCTAATATCTTTGTTGATGCGAACAAAACAAACACTCCGCAAGTCCGCAGCCGCAGGCGCACAATTCACAAATGAATAACAAAATGGCGGGCGGACCGGGCGACACGTGCCGCCGACCGCCCCCCGCGCACCCCGCTACCACCCCGTAGGAGAAGCAGTAACAGGCCCATTGATTCTGTTATTATAACTTAAATCCCTACAAAAATCTCCCTACAGTAGGAATAGAAGCAGCAGGCCCGTCGTTGGCTCTCCGTTGGGCAAATAGTGCATGTTTATGACATTGGGCCTATTTTAAGTTTAGGTTGGCGGAATAACTAACCGTCTGCCAATACATTCTCAACTGTTGGCGTATGGAAGCCAACGGCAATTGCTACTAGGGTAGTGTCCTATTGCTGTCGTTGTATAAATGTAGGAACTTATTTATAGTCTTCTTTTTAATATTATTTTACTTCTTTTTGTAGTCTGTATATAATGTACATAGTAGATGTTTACTTCAATGCAAAATTAAATTTTATTTATTTCTATAGATTTTATTTAATGCACTCTGCACCATAGTTATTATTTCTATGCTCTGCACAAACATACCTATAAAGTGCTTTATTTACTGCTCCTGTTGACAATTTTATTGCATTGCCTATGAGAATTGATTTCAAACTTCCAAAAAACTTTTCGAGACCTGGCATGCCACAATCTTCCTTTCTTTCAAGGATCCCACTTCGTATGTAAATTCCTAACTTTTCGACTTCGTCAACTCGTGAACGAAATCGTTTAGATTACCATCTCAACTTTTCGTGTTCTCTGTTCAGTTAAGTACGGACGGAGTGCCAACGATATATCAGCGGCGAAGGTCATGAATATTCACATGTTAAATACTGCAGAAGTATTTAAATTAAAGCTGGAGATAGCATTTCAAAACGGTATGTTTGTGAGATGTTTATCGAAAGTACAACCACCCATAGTGCAATGCTTTTATTACTTCTGTAAAAAGATGTGGACCGGCAATTCTTTTGGAACAGTGAAAATGCTGAGAGCCCAAGACGGAGGAGTATAGTGGAACAAGTTAGAAAGAAGAACAGAGTACCTTGATAGATGTTTGGAAGCCAGACGAACTCTGCGACAGTAATAAAGGGAAGCCACTAAGCTTTACCTTATCGGACGATTTAATAGAGCAAATTGAAAAAGAGCAAGTCTCCACAACCTTAATTTATTGATGTTTTATCCTAAAATCGACCTAGCCTACACCCATCATAGCTTTAATCAATACAGTTTTCCCTGTCAAATAAAACACGACGAATCACAGTAAAAGAATTCGAATTACCATGTTTAGTCAGCTCGGCTCATCAGTATGTCGCATTGGCAAACACCGTGACGGCATTATTTACGAGTATGTATCTACTTTCTCCGTTGAGAAAACATTTCCTGATCAATACAATGAGTTAAACGCAATTCTCTGATAGTCGCAGCACTTGAGTAGTGTGTAATTCGTGATGTAAAAGTTACACGATTACATTTTTGGACATCGAGTTTTGTCCTGAGGAGTTAGATGTTCAAGTAAGGGTTTTATCCACCCTTTCAGGCTTAGGACCTTGCAAAATTGGGACCATACAAGCTTGATTCAGATCGTTTTCCTTACAGTGGTTTAGTTATTACACAGTTTTCAATTGCTGGGTAGAAATGATTCCTGATTTGGAAGACACAAAGAGGAAGGGGGAAGAAGAAGTCCTGATCCAGAACTGTGTGGAAAATTATGCGTAACAGAGTTAAAAATATTCACGTAGAAACAGACTCTTGAAGAATCTAGTCTAGGTAGGGTATCCTCTTCCTACGCACTCGCTTGTCGCTAGTAACAGCATGCTCTGATTGCCAATTTACCACACATCAGGCACAATAGAAAATGATTGCTCTTGTGTCACTTTTGATGAGGTGTGGTTGTGATCACGGTTGTGAAGCCCTACCCTAGTTCTGAAAGTAGCATGGTATTGTAAGGCAAACTCTTTTCGCCTTGTATTCCATCTAGCAATTTGTGTGTTGAAACCAAGCCATTGGTCGTATCTCTAATCTTTCTCCGGTCGTGTTCGGCCGGCTTATCCGACTTTGAGAGTGAGAGGAGACAGCGTACCCGTTGTGTATGCAACTTTACTGTTCTAGATTCAAAACTAAATTCAGTCTAGCAAGTCCTATCCGGGCACACAGCAGGAAACCATTTTAGTTTATTTAAGTGCCGCCGTTATCGAAATCGATATGGACTAGGACAAGGTATGCATTTATCGATAGCTATAGTCTCTGTTGAGATTTCCCACCACGACCTAAAAAGGTCAGCAGAGCAGAATTATGAATGTGTTGTTGCATGCTTTATTTTCTGTCCAGATTTATGATGTAAATGAAGCCCTTGGTCTAGCTCCACAGCTCGTAGTCTTTTGTAATCTTTACGTGTTCTCATAAAACTGCAATTTATCTGGTAATTAACTCCCACATTGTTCTTCGCAGTTATTTGAATTCATTAGCTCTTGTTATGAAGATATAGCGTGACTTGGAGTAGATGTCTCCTTTATTTAAGAAAATACACCTGCCAAGCCATTGTTTGTCAGATAATAGTAAAATATTGCGTTTTTATTACCTAGCTCTGGTAGCTCTGTTATGTAGATATGTTTTGTAACTGTCTTTATTATGTTTTGACTCAGCAGATGGATGGGAATTCTTTTCTCTAACAGCATTTATATTTATTATAGGTGATATTTGTGCCTATCACTAAGTTTTCGGATCCCTATCAATATCTTTCTTGGCATATGTATCCTGCGAACTACCCCAGAGCTGCAGTGTCCAGAATTATCAATTTTCGTCGGTGATCTTTATTTCCTCCACTCCCAGTCCCAATTTTCAAACAAGAGGAAGATTTAGCTGATCAAAACACATAACATAACATCACACACACCTGTAGTCCCCGAAGGGTTGGGCACAGGTGTACCTCCTACAGTACACTTACACACACGGCCCACATTACACTATTAGTCCTGTTAAGTCCCGTGTAGGTAATAGGAGGCGTATCTATCACAAGCCAATTTATCGAATGTCATGCTTTCTGGCTTCCCGTCTATCATGTGATATCAGATTATAAAGAAGACCTTGAAGTTCCGAAAGTCACCCTCGTCGAATAACAACCTGTCATGATAGGTACTTATTATATAAACATTAAATATGACAAAACGCGAATCCTAACGATAAGCATGACCTTTGAATTCCGACCACAATCGGGTAAAAGGCCCTTCTCTACCTTGGTATATTTCCTCAATTATTTGACGTTTATTTTTGTTAAAAAATTACTCGTAGTACAAACAAATGGCCGGTATTGAATGTAAACAAGACCTTGTTTTTAAATAATATGGGTACATGTACTTAGTTCGAACAAGATCAAGGATTTAGGGAAATCCGTTGCCGCTCGACTAGGAAGTTTGGCGCCCAACTGCAGCGGTGCCTAAAGTAAGGGTAATGTTTTCAGTCAATTCAAGACGAAATACGAGTGCGATTTACATCCCTTTGAATCACCGAGTTCGAGTATATTCTCTAACTAGACTAATGTTTCTGATGTCCTCGCTATTAATATCAGAAGTGGGATTGGGTGTGGTTTTAGCAGTGGGCTGCTATGGGCTCGTGAGTCGTGAATCCTTAGGCTGCCATCAGACGGACTGCATCGCAGCAACCGCGCGCAGTCGATATACCTACTCAACTGCATGCAGTTGTACTCTCGACTTCGTTCAGTCATGATGTCAACTTAGTGTCTACGCACGCTGTCCATCGCTAACCGCACGCAGTTAGTGTGCAGTTAGTAACTGTATGCGGCTATCGATGGACAGCGTGCGTCGACACTACACGCTTGCAGCCGACCGCGTGAAGTTTATATCATGACTGAACGAAGTCGAAGGTACAACTGCATGCAGTTGAATGTATCGACTGCGCACGGTTGCGGCGATGCAGCCCGTCTGATGGCAGCCTTAGAATAACCCTCAATGGGCCTAAATCTTAAACGTAGGTAGGTCTAGTCTAACAAGACACTTGGCCCTAGCCCTAGGGCGTTGCAAACCAACTAATTAATACACACGTACCCACCTATTTTTCTTTCAAATAAGTAACTACATCCTTAGTGAACCTAGTATTTGGATAAACCAAGTAAATTACAAAAGGAATTCCTGACTATTCTGATCACATCGCATTTCTCATAATTTAGCTGTACATTTTAGTTTCGCAAACTATTTGTTACTTCTCTTTCATATTTCAGCGCAGAAACTTCTAAAGGCATTTGTGAATAATTTCATAGTTTTTTTATTAATAGGCATTCTATAGGCACGCAACAGAGTTTACATAATGTCGGAGAAAAATTACTGTTTGTTCATAAATAATATTTTTATATAAAAGCCAGGCTCGCGGCTGACGTGGGTAGCAAGCCTGGGACTTTGTTGAATTTTTCGTAAAACTATCTAGCCTCTAAAAGAGCGCTACTTACTACATACATGGCCAAATCTAAAATGCTATCACCCCGATTTCCTTTTGCCGTCCGATCTAGGAACCGTTGGCCGCCCGGGTAGGTATTTATTTATTTATTTAAACTTCATTTATTATTTATTTATTTAATTACAACGGTTGTGTTTAAAACAAGTTACAGTAAACTAAAATTATAAAATAGAAGAGACAATAAATTATGAAACATATTAAAATATACAAAATAACAAATGAACAATAGTGGTACATAGGCGGACATAGGTATCAATATTAGGTACCTACTCTATAGTATTTAAACCAGCTCAGTGATGAAATCCTTGAGGTTGGACTCGCGATGAACATGTCGAAGACCAAACTGATGTCAAACACCAGCAAATACAAGATCCGAGTAAATAGTGAAAAATTGCAATATGTCAATGAATAGGTACATCTATCTGGGCCAATAAGTCTCTTTCCAGTCCAGACAAGACAAGGAAGTCATAAGATGAACCGAAAATGCCTGGAACAACTACTGGTTCATAAAAGAGCGAATGAAAGGAAATATTTCTTTGTCACTCAAGCGAAAAATCATCGACGTGTGCATATATCTTCCCATTTTGACATTTGGATCCCAGACTTGGTCTTTGACAAATATTCAAAAGTTCAAGCTCAAGGTTTGCTAACGTGCAATGGAGCGCAGTATCCTGGGCGTCAAACTTACTGACCATTGAGCGCAACACCACACTGCGCTTCAAAACACAAATTACTGATGTTGCTCAAAAAGCCGCTAAGCTAAAGTGGGACTGGTCTGGCCATGTCTGCCATATGCCCGACTAGCTGTGGAATAAAATAACCACGATGTGGAGCCCTAATACAGCCAGAAGGCGACGCGATAGACCTCGCAGGAGATGGTGGGACGAGCTGGACAAAACCAACGACCAGTGGTCCACATTGTCCCTGGATCGAAGAATTTGGAATTCATGGGAGAAGCCTTTGCTCAGCAGCTGTAACAATAACTCTATAGTATTTATTCGTCTACTTTTTTAGATAGTCAGTACATACAGCGGCATATCAAGCTATACATTTCCAGTATAACATGGCCTCGCTTTATATAGATTTCCCATACAATGATAAGAGATCCGCTAATATTAGTTTTGAAAATCTTGATTGGTCGTCGTGCGTATACCTACATTCAAGAAAATAATCGTAAAGTACGCACTGCAACTTTTTAGCACATAATTTTGGTTCCTTGTCTATTTATGGGTTGTTGAATTGTCTATTAGTCGAAAGTGTTGAACAATGCCTGTAGACTCTTGGTGGGCTTGTAATGGCTTGAGTGGGTCAGGGGGTCATCTTAGGGGCGTGTTAGCAGAAAGGAATAGTCACGCACCTGCACTCCGGAATGTAGCCTATAGCTCTTCCTTCAGGCGTTTTTATAAAGAGCAATATATTTTATTTTTTAAATTTTAATTAATGATATTGGTAAGTAAAACATATATTTTAAAATACCTACGTCTAAATAAAATTGAAGTGTCTATTCTGTTTAATTGTAATATCAAAATAACAGCTATTTACTGAATGCATATGAACATATCCCTATAATCTATCTACCTAGGGCACGTAAAACCAAAACACATTTTTTGATGTCTTTCTGTCTGTTTCGGCTAATCTCTGAAACGAGACTATTGAAATGGCTGGACCGATTTTACCGGGACTTTAGACACGTAGCTGATAATATAAGGTCTAAGATTAGGGTTCCGTGCAAAAAAATTAAAACCCTTGAAATTGTTTACAAAATCCGATTCTAAAAGGGATATCTTATTTTTACCCGACTGCGCCAGAAGGAGGGTTATGTTTTTCAAGAGTATGTATGTGTAATTGTTTGGCACGCTCTGTGGCCTAAACGGCTCGATGGATTTTAGCTTGAGAGGTGTTGTTAGATTCGACTGGGTATATGAAAATTAAATTAAATAAAAAACGGTAATTTAAAAAATTAAAAAACCCGACTGCGTAAAAAAATAATAAAAAGCATAAGTAGAACATAGCGACTTAAACAGTCGGGACCCATTATTGGGACGATTTAAGCCGGTCTATATATGTTAATGGGTCCCGACTGTTTAAGTCGCTATGTTCTATGCTTGTTTTTTAAGCAGTCGGTTTTTTAAATTTTTTAAATTACCGTTTTTTATTTATAATAATTTCACGCGAACGTAGGTCACGGGCAACAGTTTTAGTACCTAATATAAGGAGTTAATATAGTATTGAAATCCCTGATCCTGCGGTCTTAGAGGCAATCTTTTCAGGAAACCGCAAGAAAAGCCTATAGGACCAACATGTTATGTTTGGCGTCAAGCCAGGACAAGTAATCTGAAAAGAATCCTCGGCACTTTGGGTCCCTGTACAAAGAAGAATGAAGAAGTTATTTGTAGTCTCTCATCAAGTCTCATGCTTGTGTCGTTTATTAAACGTTTAAGATTAGCGCCAAAAATCCGCAATGTTTCGGCTGTGTAACCTAGATACAGTGAAAACACGCATCATAAATATAACGCAAACCGTATATAAGTAACTGATGTTAACATCACAGTTACTACCTCGAAGGCTCTAACAATAAAACCATTGACGTCACAATTATTTTTACTACACACGATACTTATTTCGTGCTTTAACACAGAACGGACGCTTTCCCTCCAATATTTTCCTTATCAAACAAAACTTAAACTATATGTGTATAGCCACTTACCCAGGTATAAAAGATCCATTTGTTTGTGTGGTGTAATTTTGTTTTTCGCGCGCACTCACGTCTACCCACATTTTTAATTCAGTTTATATAGGTTTGACGAAAATAAGCCATGGCGAATTGGTCGCGGCGTTTGTCCACCAAGCGATCTCTGTCGTGACTACCGAGTGCCGCTTGTTATGAATGAAAGTTTCTGCGGTACCCACGGTGTTAAGGGCTTGCTTATAAAATAGAATGCGCGCGCAAGGGGAAATCCAAGATTGTTAAAGTACGTGGGAACGGCAGACAGTAATGGCTAATAAATCTTGTACTTTAAAATATGAGGGGGGAATCGCGAGGATGCCTGTGAATAATATATGAGCAAGATGGATTGTTTCCGTATGAATGTAAAGTCGATCACATTTTTACCAGGCGTTCTATTGTTGTTTTTCTTTGAACATGCGTCTTGTTGGCAAGTTTATTATATTCATAATTTGCTATAATTTGTTACTGAGATTATTTTCTATGAAATATGAATTGGAAAGTAAAACAGTGCATTGGAAAAGAGAAGTTGTTTTTTAGAGCTAAAATGTTAAGATCAATTCTGTTTATTTCATATGGCAACACCATAGTATGGCTGTCACAAAGTTCAAAAACCCTTTCAGATATTTAATCTATGGCAAAAATTGTTGTGAGTCAGGCGATATATCGGTGTTTTATTTTGCTTTTTTCCTACAATTCGGCTTCTTTATTTCGGTAGGAGTTAGTACAAATAATGTAAAATGGCCATAAATTTAGATAAACACAAGCAGGCGTTAGTGGCTGGGTGGAAGGAGGTATTAGACGAGAAAAGTGATACCAACTGGTGAGTCCAAATCTTTGTATCGTCGACCTACTTGCTAGGGAAATTAAATAAACAGCCGCCGTTGATTAAAATTATGAATTGAATTCATTAGCGTGGCGTTTACAGTGGTGCTTATATGTGATGACAATAGATTGGAGTAATAAGCATTCCATTAACTTGCGCTTGCATTCTCTACCAAAAGCGGTCGCAATGAAACTGCTTTTGAGAGAACGTTCAACTCGAAAAGTTGTTAGTTTCGTTGTTGCCCTGATTTTTTTCAATTAGCATGTAATCCTACCACTAGCGGATACCACTCCTTTATATGCAATCAACTGTTGGATGTAATTTATAGGCAAAAAAAATATTCTACACTGTAATTCCTGTTAGAGCTTATAATTTAAATTTTTATCACTACAAGTCTGTTATAGATGTACCTAAGAATTCTATCAGTAAAATTAAATTGTTAGACTAATTACAAACTCTAAAATACCTATAAGTAAGTCATACTATCAGAGATGTATGAGTAAAAACATATCATTTACTTTCCTTCCTCATTAACCCAAAAAAAATAGTATAAAGTAAGATAAATAAAATTATAATCCATATCTAAATCCTCATAGTAGGCACAATGTAATGATGATAAAAATCCCTAATTTCATCAAGACAAGCTTATCATGATGTAATACCTGGATGTTAATCATTCATATCTTGAGTCACACTCAAAACATTCAATATTATGATGAATGAAACCTGAGATGGTTTCAAAACATTCAGTATCTTATAGCCCTTGTATCTGAAACTGGTTTTATAAACATAGATCTAGTAAGAAGTAATATACCTTCTTTTGTTATTGAATGATAGCAAATGTGGCCCAATGGTACAACAACAAACAGACACTTTAGTGTGTATTCATTTCATCACCACTACAGCACCCCTTAACATCATCATCTACCTAGCCTTTTCAGGATACAGCTGATTATCAGTATTTTACATGGAGAACATGCTTATCAAAGACAAGTAAATCATTGTGAGATAACATGACATGTCCTAAAACTAAAAGTTCGAAAATATTTAGTCTATGACTGCACTGTGCATGATCATGGCCCATTCTCTCGTACAGGGCTGAGGCCTGTGTCACACCATCATCATTATCTGCCTAGCTTTATTGGGGTCGGCTTCCAGTCTAACTGGATGCAGCTGATTACCAGTCTGTGTCCTAGAAATGGGAATGTTAAAATCTGATTATGTTTATGAAATAGCTGTATCTGTATGTTGTGGATAAATAGTAAGGTAGTCAGCAGATGGTAGCAGGCTTGACTCTCAAGAGTCCATGGGATGTATAGTCAGCGTCAAAGGTTGGCTCTAGTAGTCTGTTAGTACATTCATATAAAAACGTCAAAAAAGTCTTCTACCAAAAAGTTTAGCTTAACAATAACTTTTATTCTTTCAGGGCCTTATTTGGCTATGATGGTCAATCAAACGACTTAAAGTTTATAGACAAAGGCGACGGAGGCATAGATGAACTCCTAAACGAGTTTAACAGCGGCAAAATACAGTATGCATTCCTCAAAGTGGACCAACCAAATGGAAGCATATCTAAATATGTGCTTATCAACTGGCAGGCAAGTATATAAGATAGTAAATGATAAGAAGTGTTTTGTTTTCTTGAGATAAAGCATGTATTTTCAATGTAAGCCCTTGTGTAGTGTCTGAGTAACATGATTCATTTGAATAACTTAGGTAGGTGTGGCTGTTTTCTGATGAAATTATAAATGTTATCTTTCAATGGTTTCATGACTAAAGTAGATTGGAATTGATTATTGCAATAGAGGTTTGTTAAACTCGTCTGGTTTAATAGAAACTTGTCTGTTTACCAGAAAGACTGTTAAAGAAAGGATGTCTTGTTAAATAGACATATTTGTACATATCTTTTCTTGGTCAAAAGCCCAGTTTTAATTGTATTGGAAACAGGGTTCGAAAATATCCGATATTTATTACAAATATCAAAATATATATCCATTTTGTATTTTCATACAAAATGGATATACATATATATTTTGCTATTTGTCATATTATTATTTTATTGTATTATTTATGTATACTATTTGCATATGTGTTACATAAACATAATAAATAAATAAAATCATCATTTAAAAAACAGTTATTTTCTATAAATTTTATACAAAAGTTATTTAATGCTTCTTAAATAATCTATAATGAAGTAAAATCGTTTCTGCATTATGTCAATTACTTTCTTTGTAAAAAAATAATACAACAAACATAACAAAAAAAGTTACTCTTTCGTAACGAAATTTTTCTGACACGACTGCCGCCATTAATGCCGGCAGAAGTGTTGAAATTTATGGATTAGAACTTACTATTAAGGAGTATGTGTTAACTCTACTCCAACGCCATATACGTTTGGGAAGTAGAAATACAGTAACAAACGCCAAAAATTACTTAATAATATAAAATGTTTAAACCATTTTTGTATTGATATATATCATAAAAAATAATTTGATATATATCGGATAAATATATCATGGTATATATCCATTGATATATATCCTCGAACCCTGATTGGAAACACCATATTTTCAGTTTATGTACTTCTAAAATTTATTTTATTAATTAGATAAAACAATACATAACAATACATTATTTTTGTACAAAATTGATTGATTGTATTATACAATTAGATGGCTAATTTAACGAAATTTATGGGTGTTATGATTATAATGACATACCTATGGCATGGCATAGTTTATGTACTAATATGATTAAACCTATTTACTATCAATAATTTATATTAACAACTGTTTTACTAAGGAAAATGTATAAATAAATCCCAGCATTCCTGTAAATAATACCTACATAATAATATATTGGACCAAATCATTTAAAAAAAAATTATAGCAGTGTTGATACAGGCAAATACTAGGTACAAAAACAATATTACAAAATATTGTGGCCGCAAAGGAAAACCCAATTAATTACGATAGGTGCAGGATATAGTGTTATGAAATGGAGTTATTTTTACAACAGTACTCTGGTGTATCCTTTTACCTAGTTTGGTTATTATGCCTGACAGCTGATCTATAATACAAAGCCTAGTAGAAATCCACAGTATACTGATGATTTTCACCATACTTTGGCTATTCTGCCGTCAATGGCATAGTTGCAGTAAGTATGCACTAGTAGCGCATACTTACTGCAACTATGCTATTGACGGCAGAATTGCTGACACCAGAGGCTGGCTTCTCTGGGCTTCTAGTACTGACTAGAACCTGCGAAAATGCTAAAAAAAGGCCAATTTGGACCGCTGTCAACAGAGGCCTATTGTACAAAGACAACTACCTACTAATGAAAAAAGAAAAACATAGGGACACAGTATATTATCCTTCTTATTCAGTTTATGAAATATCTTTTAAATTGGTCGATTATTGGAGGAGGAAATAGTCGAGAGCCAAACCTCGAATTATGACTTTTTACTTGTCGGATCTGTAGTTGTCCTTATCACACCAATTTTGAAACCGCGCTCGTAGAGGTACAGCGATAGTTTCTTCAAATACCTACCGCATTATCTCTTAATGATGGTTGCTCCATCACGACTATTGTTTATTTAAATATTCAAGTTATGTATAGTGTAGTCCTATAGTAGGTACATAGGTGCCATTGCACTCACACTATCGCCGACAGTTCCGTTCATCATTAGGGATGAACGCACCGATAAATAAGGTAGTTGACATTATGACGAAGTCAGATAAGAACTAATTATGTGATCGTTTTCATTTACGTTAGCCCTGTGCTTATTGGCTTAAGATACTCGACAATTACGTCAGCTGTGTAAGAGGATCATCTCTGGTGGATTGGATAATTTCGATAGGAATTTTCCCTTCCCCCGCGTCTTAATCCTTTCGTCCTTGTCGTGAAAAAGATACTAATACTTCAGAAATCTGCCAAATAAATACGGCAGGTGTGCAGTAATCTTTGCCAGTTGTTAGTAAGTTCCATATAATCAGAGCGAGCATATCGGAGTGCCATCAAGTAGACCTAGATTCCGACCACTACTGTGAAATTCCTAATAAGTGGCAAATCTCGCACACAGGCACACACAATAAAATTTAATGGCAATTAATACGAGTCTCACACTCACGGCTATCTTTTTTTTTGTGTACTTTTTAACTGGCGTAATGTTTGATATAATAATTTTAAGTTAATGTACTGTCAGTTGTGAATCTACCTTTCATAAAATAAATAAATCTGAAAATACTGTTGAGACCAAACGAGCGTAATTTTTTGAGCTGTGAGTCGCGTAAAATGAGTCGCGGAATTTACACTGCATACGGTTTCATACTAAAGTCCTGTTTGTACCACACGGCACGGCGCGGCGGCGACGCAAAATGTGTTGTACCACACGGCGACGTATTTTGCGACTTATTAGTTTAGTATGAAACCGAATGCAGCGTACATGGCGCGACTCATTTTACGCGACTCACAGCTCAAAAAATTACGCCCGTATGGCCTCAGCCTTAGGAATCAAACTCCAATGAGGCCACTATCCACTCCCATCTTAATTTAACCAAATCCTTTCTTTCTAGGGAGAAGGCGCCCCAACGGTGCGTAAAGGCACATGCGCGAATCACATAAAGCATATATCGAACTTCTTCACCGGGTTCCACCTGACCATGCACGCAAGAACTGAGGATGACTTAGATGAGAAAGTCATTCAAGATAAGCTGGCGAAGGCTGGGTCGGCATTCAACTTTAAGACCAGTCGGCCAGAGGAACTGCCTCCAAGTGGACCCGTTGGAACGGTCTACCATAAGGTTAATCCAGGTGAGGATTGTGGAATTTCAATAGAATTTTCTGCTGGACAGCTGGGTATAGGGCTCTCTTTGCTTGTGCCTATTTCCCCGTTCCTGTGCCAACCTGATTCAAGATTTACCAGATCTGATAGCTGCTCTTATCTTTAGGGAACCAAAACGGTAAAAAGGTGTTGGAGACTGCACAATAATGCTGTCTTTAAAATGACTAAATTGAAG
Organism: Eugnorisma glareosa; assembly: GCA_947578425.1. Classification (NCBI taxonomy): domain Eukaryota; kingdom Metazoa; phylum Arthropoda; class Insecta; order Lepidoptera; family Noctuidae; genus Eugnorisma; species Eugnorisma glareosa. Next base: position 4,642,421 of record OX387957.1, on the reverse strand, counting down.
GCCGGATGTGCGTTAACCATACTCCTCGCCTCGTGTCATTTTTATAGCTTCCTTGTCGGCCTATTTAATTAATGCCAAGCTTCTTATAATGGACTAAATTTATAACTGTCTTGTTTCTATTATGCGACCAATAGAAACAAGACAGTGCGTCTGCTGAGCGCTGGTTCAATTCCCAAGTCGGATGACAAGGGGGCCTAAAATAGCTGCTTTATCAGAATCATAATACGAATCACGTTAAAAGTTTAAAACTCTTAAAATGGATTTTGTGGTCATAATCATAATCTTAAAGACCATTTTAAGAATTTTAAATTTTAAACGTGTTTTATTTTATGATTCTGATAAAGCTTCCGTTTTAGGCCCCCAGCAAAGTGTTATTGGATTTTTCCGACTGGTCTTCAAGTGTGTTTGTGATAATACCCTATCACATGGTTACACACAATCTCCTGCTTGCAAGAATAGCACGTAAAGCCTTTGGTCCTACGCCTGAGCTCTCCACTGTCGTGTCGGATTGTCGTCCCATTGAATTTTGAGTAAAGAAACAGAGAATCTTTTCTACGCACACACTTGTGCATTATAATCTACACAATCACACCACTACTTCCTACTTTCCTCCGTTGATATTGGGTACCGTGACCAATACTTGGCCTGAAGAAAAAAAACCGGCCAAGTGTGAGTCGTAGTCACACGCACACAGGGTTCCGTAGCACCAAACAATATAATAAAAATATTTTGAAGGTTCATTCATATTATGTTGTATTGTTTTACATTCAACAGCAAAACTAAATTTGATTTTCACAGTATGTTAATGAAAAACAAAGTTATTGCTGCAGTTTGATGAAAAAGTCCCATATCTCAAAAACTGATCATCAAATCTTATTCAAACCAATTTTGGTTGAAAGTTTTTTTACATTCTACAATTCTACATTTTTTCAGAATTTTCCTCCTCTTACTTTAGAAATTAAGGGGGCACACATTTTACCACTTTGGAATCGTCTATAATTAATAAAAATAATAATTAATTATTAAAAATGGTTATAGGAACCTCGATGTCATTTTTAAAGACCTATCTATATTTTAAAGACCTATCTACAGTCACCCCGCACGTATAGGTTTGATGAAAAAAATATTTTTTAGTGTCAGTTCCATGTATGGGGAGACCCCCCTTAATCTAATATTTTTTAATTTTTGTATAAAAACCGTAAAGCGATTCACAGAATACATCTCTACCTACTAAGTTTCAACTGTGTAGTCCTAATAGTTTCGGAATAAAGTTGCTTTGACATACACGGACAGACAGACTTGGCGAATCTATAAGGGTTCCGTTTTTTGCCATTCGGCTACGGAACCCTAAAAACACCTTAATAATGAGGTAATACTATTTCCAGTCATAAAACTGTATGTCTTGACATAACATCATGTCGGAACTCATGTTTACAATAACTCCAACAACAATAGCACCTCACAAAGGATTTATTTACCATTCTGCGTCAGTTTTAAACTGTAAATATAAACAAGAAACGCTTGGCGTTCGTAACAGTACGGTCTGCGCGTACGCAAGATGCGTGGCTATTTAATAGTTTACCTAGTGGTACGTTAAGTGGTGTTTTCTGTAAAATGACAAGGAAGGGGGCGGAGGAAATTATAAAACGGAAGAGTAGTTTGAGGCGAGGTATAGTGACATTAAAGTTTTTTTTAATATTTTAATTGACGAACGATTTACCGACTCCTTCCTAAGCTGACTATGTCTTTTCTGATCGCGATCCAAGGCGATGCTGTTACTGCGCATGTGTGTGTTTTGCAGTTTCATAGACTAAATATGTAACGTTCAATGATGCGAGTAAAAATGCTTATGCAGTGCTTATGTGTCGACCTTAATTTTTTGTTTTTTGTTGCCTGTTATATCCCGGATATCAGGCAAAGGCCACTTCTCATACAGAGAGAAGGAATGAGTTTAGTTAGAAAGAAGGGTTCAGGGTTTCCTCACAACGTGTTTAAGTGTAGAAACTACTTAGAAAGTACATGACATTGACAATGTTACATTGGTACACTGGGTTTGAACTCGCAACTTGTGGCGTAAGAAGCGATCGAAGAAGGATCGGTCGAATTAACTTAATTTTTCGGTTTAAACTTGGATGGAAATAATACAAATGTCTTGTTAATTTCCGCGAAACAAGACTTGATGCCTTTAACTGTAGACGGGGTGTAATTTCCAAGTGGGCATGGATGGCCAAATCCGAAACTATGAGGAATAGCGAAAAATGCTCAAAGGAGTCTCGAGCCCGATTTTGATGAAAACTAAAACTGCGTCAGTGGATTTTTGAAAGATCAATATTCCAGGTCAGGAATCGAACACATCAAACACTGTATTTTTACACCATTCGATAATGTCGCTGATAAGGATTCTGGGAAGTAATGATATGCGGCAAATTTAAGGAAAATGTAAAATTTTATGTTTTATCATATTTTAAATTAATGTCCTTGATGAACCCGCACCGCAATATTTATAATTACTATTCTCAAAATATCGAGTTTCAATAGATCGAATAACAAAAAATCCGACTTGAATGATAATTCGAAACATCAAAAATACGAATACCGATTATTAAAATATCGATTAATACAATTCCGGAATAAAAACGCTTAGCTTGCTCGCCTTCGCGCTTTAATAGTCACAGTTCTAACCTAATCTAACCGAAGTGATTCATCAATAATACAGGGGATTTACAGCATGTCAGCATGTCTCACCGCTGTCGGGCGGGTCTTCAAAATCACCTACTCCTCAGCTCGCGGGCCGCCCCAGCCCTCTGCGCCTACGCGGGCTTAAATTACACTCTAGGGTAGGGCAGACAAAACTGCGTGAGGTCGGTTTTGCAGCGATTCGTTTCTGTCACTAAATGTTGTAGCACAATATGTTGACTTTTTAATAATATATGTCAAATAAATAATAAGCAAAAAAGACGTCCGTCAATAGTTTTCGATAAAACGAAATTCGAACAAATAAAATTCGGAAAAGTGATTCAGAATCCTAATTTTAGTAGTTTATTCGAAGTATTGAAAATCGGAATGTCGTTATTCGGACCGAAAACCCATCGAGCATTTGACTCTTCGAACGTATAAATATCGAAAAACTAACAAATCGCATTTACGACTTTTGGTAAAATAAATTTCGTGATTTTTAACTATAGACATTATAATTCTTAGGTATTATGAAATTCGAACTTTTGAAAATCGGAACATCGAAATTCGGAATAAAATATTTCGGAGTATTTGGGTGTTCCCATTTTTTTTTTTATCTCTTCGTCATTGAAGGCCTCCATAAAAAAAATAAGAAGAAGAAAATAATAAATACATCTAAGTAATATCAATTTGGTCCGTTGTTTTAGTTCAAGAAATAAATTCTAAAGAGAGGGACCAGTTTTGGTTGAAGGAGGAACAAGAAGAGAAGAAGCGAGTGGAAGCCGAGAAGAAACGAAGAGATGAGGTATGTTAACATTCTTTTTTCCTCTTTCATCATAAAGGATTTTAAGACAGTTAAGTAAGTGGCCATCCTCCCCTTAAGGTGGAAGCACAAGGGTAGCCGCGAAAGGCGAAGTTTCATTTTCGGCCATAAGATGTACATTTATCGAAAAAATACCACGAAGTTATCAAAAATATTCTCTCAAGAATTTAAGTCTGATTTGTTGTGCCTGAAAAGTAATAGTTTTCCAATTATTGCCATATTCTATTCAACATGGCTGCTTACTGTTTGCATAGTCTGCTTTCGTTCTGAAATCATGTCACATAAAAACTTAATCTCACGTCGATGTTAAATACATTAAGGACTCCGGTCTGAAATAAAAACTTTCTATTCTATTCTAAATACGAAAAGTATGTGTTCTTGTAATAAATAATCATTATTATACTCATAAACATCATTTTCGACTAGTTAAGTATAAGCAAGTGATGATTTCATTTAAAAAAAATAATTAATAGGTACTAGTTTTCTGTAGTGTATACTCAGTGGCGTGCAGTGGTTCCCCACGAAGGGTAGGCCACGCATACTGATACCAAAAAAAAAAACACGCAATTTCACAGAGTCACTCTACATTATGATGACCCTCAAAGTAGTCACATATAATGATCCACTCACCCGTCCGGGCCCCCCGCACCTGCCTCAGGTGTTTTTAATGAGCGTATGAGAAACAACGCCATCTAGCTTAAATATCAGGAATTTCAATGGCATTCTATCAATACAAGAATGAAGTATGTCGCTTCGTTATAAAAATTCTAAAAACAAAACAGAGGGCGCTGTCAACAAAAAAATAAAATTACAAAATTGGCCATGTACAGATGTTTAGAGTTTTCGTTCCGGGCTCAATTTTGGCCATGGGGCCTAAATACGTAAAATATAGCTACCGATGCTGTACCACTGGGCTTAACTTCACGTGGGTAACGGCCCTGATTTTCGTGTAGTAGGTCGGAGTTTCGAACTCCAGAAGCCACTTCATCATTTTCCTAGGTTTTTCCCAACTATGTTGAAATCGGCATCCAGTCGAATCGGATGCAGCTGAATACCAGTATTTTACATGGAACGACTGCCTATCTGGTCTCCATAATCCAGTTAGTACTGCGTAATACGATACCCCTACGCAGGCACTTGTCATTACCTGCACTGCTGCGCTAAAAACGGTGTAGGAAACTTTGTTAAATTTGAGGTGTCATTAAAAACCAAATTAAAAATCGACTATGTATACTGCAAGAAGAAAATGTAGTGGGGAACATCAGGATACAGACAGCTATCTGTTGTCTCAACTGCCAGCCTGGGGGGTTACTATGACATCTTAGAGCAGGAGTAATTCCAGTGTGGGAAAGAGATGGCGCTAGTCGACCTGTATAGTTCTCATCGCATCTCATGGTAGGCCATCTGATCTATACTAATATTATAAAGAGGTTTGTTTGTAAGTTTGTATGTAGAGGGTAATCTCTGGATCTACTGAACCGATTTTGAAAATTCTTTCACTAATAGAAAGCTACATTATCCCCGAGTTTCATAGGCTATATTTACAACATACCCGTGTACCCGTGGGATAATTTCTGACCAAAACTCGAGTGAAGCCGCGGGCAACAGCTAGTAATCTACACTAATATTAAAAAGAGGAAAGATTTGTATTTTTGTGTGTATGTTTGTAATGAATAAACTCAAAAACTGCTGCGCCGATTTCAAAAATTCTTTCACCATTAGAAAGCTACATTCACCCTAAGTAACATAGGCACCCGTGCGAAGCCGGGACGGGCCGCTGGTAAATAAATAAAATCGCGGTTACAACAAACATGAAAGCAGGTCTTCGTTGCAACTAAGCTAGCCAATAATATTTATGGCATAAATCTTTGATTTCAGGAGAAACGGAAAGCAGAGGAACTTGCCAGGCGAAGAGATGAACTGGAAGGCGAGAGGAGAGCTAAAGCTACGAATGCGAAGTGAGTAAAGTGTTCTTATTAGACTCTACTAACCGTAACGATTGTCAAAGATCTACAGATGATAAACGGGGGGCATTAATACTTAACGTAGTTTTGGTAAAGAGGTTTTAGTTTGTTTAAAAAAAAAGAAAAACATATTTATTTGTCGTGCATTCAAAATTACAAAAAAAAAAACATACAACGCGTAACAAATATCTACACTAATATTATAACGAGGAAAAGATTTGTATTTTTGTGTGTATGTTTGTAATGAATAAACTCAAAAACTACTGCGCCGCTTCAAAAATTCTTTCACCATTAGAAAGCTACATTCACCCTAAGTAGCATAGGCACCCGTGCGAAGCCGGGACGGGCCGCTAGTTTATAAATACAACAGGACGGAACAAAAAAAAGTTGACGGCTTGCATGTCGTAGCTGCGAAAAACAGGTGTGTGTTTTAGGGTCACCCATCCTCGGACACCTTTGTTTTGTCGCTAAACAATTCTTGAACTTAACATCACATTTCCACCTCTCCAGGCCGATAAGCCAACAGACAGCTCCCTCGGAAGGAGGAGTGAGTGCAAGTGAGGCGCTGCGACGACAACGTTCAGCCGAGGCGAGACAACTTATAGGATCCTCTACTTCTTCAGCAAGGGCAATGTTCCAGCAGAACTTGGCACAAGGACAGATTGGTGTTACCAGGTACATCCTAGTTTTCCTAAACTCTCTAGTCCAGAAATTCTCAGCTGGAGTGTATGTGGTTTGAAAACAAGGATTAGCGGGCGCGAGGCAACTCTAGGATTCTCCACTGCTTCAGCCAGAGCTCTGTTCCAGCAGAACTTGGCACATGGATAGATTGGTGTTACAAGGTATATGTTCTAAAGGGTGTAACAAGACCCTTAACGAAGCCGAAACGCACTTGTTCTCCCCATGACCGATATTTTTTTTTGTTCTAGACCATACCTGGGAACCTACCGTTACGGAGTTAATGGGGGTCAAAGTTACAACTCTTTCATATATTTTTTTTTTAAATACCTATATATCTGAATGTAAGATTTTTGCTTTAAACACCTCCACGATCCCCGTACTATTCAACGCATCCACCAGCACAATGTTTTGAGTGCGTTACGGAACGGTTTTTCCCGGTCCTGAAAAAACCGGGAATTCCCGGGTTTTAGCTCTGTAAAAAAACTAGTTCTTTCTTATAAAATCCGGTCTTTTCAGGTCTTCGGTTTTGTTTGTTTCTTTTTTAAATCCTTTAATTATTGATCTGTGAACTTCGCAGATCAGACACACAATACGTCGTAGGTCGTTAAAAATGTAGCAACATGAAGAAGTCAATTTTTTCTATTATTCTCACGACTTATTCATCTAACATTTGTTCTCACAACAATAAATGTAATTGGGAAAATTCTCATTCTAAAGTACACATTGTATAATTTTTTGGCGAAAAGACTCGACGAAGCTTCTCAAACGCTGCCCAGCCCAGCTGGATTTAACGGTTATCCTTCATCTCAAACTTGTTCTTACCAAACAGCAGAGTTTGCGCGACGTAAATACATATATTCTCGAACAACCTCGAGAGGACCGCCATTGACAACAATAGATCCTGGGGTGACGAGTTCGTTGAACATAACCTGGATTTTGTCAAGTTCACCCTGTGACCAATGGGTATTGAAGAATCAACTAGACCATCTAGTATCTGCTGTAAATCGTGCAGCGATTCAGTCAGTATGATGACGTCATCTGTAAATCTCAAGTGTGAGATGTACTCGCCGTAGATGTTAATGCCATTCCCAGTTCAGCGTCTTGTGAACAATATCGGCGAAATTGAGCCCTTGCCTCACACCCCGACACAATGGGATGTGCTCTGTCTGCTGGTTCTGAGTTTGGACGGTCATTGTGTATGGCGTTTTCTTAAAGACTTTTCAGCACTTGGAAGTATCGCCAGTCTTCTTGGCATCGCTACAGAGACTCCAGAACAAACCAGGTCTCGATAGAGTTAAAAGCCTTCTCTCATAGTCCGCAAATGCAAGACACAAAAGCCGATTATACTCTTCGAAATTCAGTATAATTTGCCGCTCTGTGTGAATGTGATCTCTGATGCTGTATCCTCTTCTAAACCCGACTTGTCCGGTGGTCGGCGGTGGAAGTCGTCGAGTCTTCTCGCTATACGATTTGTGACGACTCTTGCAAACAGCTTAAACATGTGGCTAAGGAGCGAAATTGGTCTGTAATTCTTTGGACTTCGATTCGATTGGACGAACACTTACAACCCCCGGTTTTGCTTTGCTAGAGCATCGAAGGTCGCGTCGTACCATTTTTCATTGTTTATTGCCTGTAGCTAGCTCTGCTGAAGTGATGGATATAAGCTCCAGAGTCTGCTTCGAACGTTTGACTTCCTGCCCGTAAGCCGCATTTTGCAAAAAACGCGTTCGCCTCCCTGAGGATTTTAACTATTTGGTCGAACGCTTGGTCAATATTGTAAATTAATTTTTAAAAACCCGAAAAAGACCGAAAAGCCCCGGTTTTGATGAAAACCCGAAACCGAAAAAAGCCGGTCCCAAAAAATGGCCCGTTTTCGATGCCCTAAACAGAACACAGAATGTCCCTTACGTCATTTCCAATTTCCATCGAAATAACAAAACAGTATGCATTCCACAATTTTCTCCAGTGAATTTATCAACTGGACCTGAATTCAAACTGCTAAAACTGTTATAAAAGGTGTTTAGGTGTGGAATTAATATACTTTAGTCAAATAAGATCACAATAGTTTTATTTGCACGACCATGACAAGAGAGATAAAAAAGAACACGGTAAAAGTGAAAGACACATAAGTACCAAAAACAATCATCATAGAGTCGATAAAGAGGTTTCGTTCACAAAGTCCAACACTACCCCTTGAACTAAACGTATGCATCAATTTTAATTAAATCACAACACTACCCCTTAAACTTTTGTCTTAGATAAAAACAAACGTTACTCATATAAATGTAACATCTAACATCTTAAATAATATTTTATTGTTTTAAGAAATGTTACATCACATAGTAATAAATAAGAATAACAATATTACACTGTTATAAGATGTACAATGAATAAAAATATTAAACCGATAAAAGAGACAAAGAGAACTTAACATGTTTCTCTTTAGTTAACGGTTTAGTAAGCAAGTCAGCTACCATGTCACCAGTAGGCATATAACAGATATCAATAAATTTATTATTTACAATATCCCTTATAAAATGATGTCTAATATCTATATGTTTGGTACGGGCATGAAACATTGAATTAGAGCATAGTTTTTGTGCTGACTGATTATCATTGTACAAATTTATCTTACAATTAACTTGAAGGCATTCAATCAAAAAAGTACGTAAAAACAACGCTTCTTTGCAAGCATCTGAAATAGCCATGTATTCTGCTTCAGTACTTGAGAGAGCCACAGTCCTCTGCTTACGGCTTTCCCAAGATATAACAGAATCGCCTAATTTAAATATATATCCTGTGTATGACCGACGATCTACCTCATTAGATGCCCAATCAGCATCTGTGTAGCCATCAATCCGCCCTTAACATACTTAAGAAAGTAATGACTTGTACCTTTGAGGTATCGCAGGACCCTTTTCGTCGCTTTCCAATGAGTTTCATCGAAACATTCATTAAATTGGCTCAAAAAACTTACAGCATGCGAGATGTCTGGTCTGGAACACACCGAAATATACATTAAGCAACCTATGAGATTTCTGTAGTCGAGACGAGTATCCTTGACTTCACTTTTCTTTAGTTTCGATCCAGCTTCCATAGGGGTTGGAGACGGCTTGCATTCAGTCATATTAAATTTACGTAGAACAGTTTCAATGTAATGTGACTGATTTAAAGTAATCGATTCTTTATTCCTGCGTACGCACATGCCCAATATTTGATGAGCTGGACCCAAATCTTTCATCTCAAACTCTGACATGAGTTTTTCTTTCACCATATCTCTTTCTCTGGATATCGATGAAGAGAATAACATTATGTCGTCGACATAAAGGGCAATTATAACCATTTCCCTCTTTTGTCCTTTATAATAGACACATGGTTCTGAAGGCATTCTATTGAAATGGAGTTTATTTATTAACACTCCGTTAATTTTTTCATACCATGATTTTGCAGCCTGTTTTAATCCATAAACGGCTTTATCCAACTTATACACCTTATGTTCTTGTCCTATCTTAACAAATCCTTCTGGTTGTTCCATTAGCACATGCTCTTTTAGATCACCGTTCAAAAAAGCTGTTTTGACGTCTAGGTGATTTATTTCCAGATCATATTCTGCAGCTAGTGCTAACAACAAACGGATAGTAGAGTAACGGACAACAGGTGAAAAAGTTTCATAGTAGTCAATGCCATACCTTTGAGTAAATCCTTTGGCAACCAGCCGTGCCTTGTATTTTAGGAGACTTCCATCTAAGTTCCTTTTTCTTTTAAAGATCCATTTGCATTTTACTGCTTTGTGATCTTTAGGTAGATCCACAAGGTGCCAGACTTTATTGGTATTAAAGGATTTATACTCATCTTCCATGGCTTCCTTCCATTCTTTAGCTTCATTTCCACCAAGTGCCTCCTTAACAGTCTCCGGGTCTCCAAGATCCCTGTACTGCTGAGCTACCAGTTGTGCAGATAGATTTTCCTCTACAGCATCAGTGAAGTCTGTAATTGTCGAGTCTTCACTTGAACTCCCTGGAATATAGGTTTCATCCGATGAGTTATCTGCTTCAGATGAACTACCACTGTCATTGATACTAAATACTGTGTCCCTGTTCCTATTTCTGACATCAGAATTACAATTTTCAGAGACATCCTGTGCACTTTCATTCCCAGTGTTGTCGCCTGCCCTACATGTCGGTTCTGTACGAGAAACAACATGAACCACATGTTTAGTATCATCATCTGACAGATCCTTCTTCCAAAAACAATCTTCTAAAAACCTCACATGGTGTGCTTTAATGCAATGCCCAAGGTTCTCAGGATCCATAAGTTTATAACCCTTTGTATCGTTAGAATAACCGACAAATATATATTTCTTTGCCTTCGAATCAAGTTTCTTGTGATTTGAAGTCAAAGCATAAGTCAAGCAACCAAATGTACGAAGGTGACTTACATCGGTCTTTGTATTAGTCCATTTCTCCAGTGGTGTCATGCCCATGACAGCTTTTGTAGGTGAGCGGTTCTTCAGATACACTGAAGTGTTTACGGCCTCTGCCCAAAAACGTTTGTCAAGACCAGCATCTTCTAGCATACAGCGAGCTTTGTCCATGATGGTACGATTTGCTCTTTCTGCCACACCATTCTGTTGACTACAATGCGGGACAGTCGTTTCGTGCTGGATTCCTTGCTGCTGCAGAAACTCCTGAAAATGTTTATTGATATATTCACCACCATTGTCACTACGAATAGTTTTTATTTTCTTATCAGTTTCATTTTCAACAAGCTTTTTAAATATTTTGAATTTTTCAAAAACTTCACCTTTTGTTTTTAAAAAATAAACAAATGTTTTTCTTGAACAGTCGTCAATGAAAGTAAGAAAATAACAAGCACCACCAAATGACTTCTCTTGCATTGGACCACATAAATCTGTATGTATTAAACCTAAAATCTCCTTAGACCTACTGTGAGAAACTTTTGGAAAAGGTAATTTTGTAAGTTTTCCTTTAATACAGGCAATACATGATTGAAAACAAGTACTATCATAATTCATACCAATGACCATACCTTGTCTCATGACATTCATGCTCCTAGAGTTGAGGTGCCCCAGCCTGCGATGCCATACTTCCTGTGACACCAAGCTGCTCTGCTCTTGCTCTGACACATCACAGTCCAGTATTGATTTACTGCTGCTGTCAGAGACCATGCATTGAGGCTGTACTTCGACATCAGCTCTACTGCTATTCCCTATAGAATCTAATTGAAAAATACCATTCACATAACTAGCAGTAGCAATGGTTTCATGCCCGTCCATTATCCTACAGGTTTTAGAATTAAAATTGACTTTATAACCTTTTCTTGTTAACTCACTGACTGATAAAAGGTTAGTTGACAGTTGAGGAACCAAATAAACATTAGTTATTGTTGTAAAACCGCTGTCTAACTCAATTCTAACTTTACCTAATCCTGCAGTACATAATTGTTCACCATTTGCAATGTTCACAGAGAGTTTTTTGATTGATTTCAACTCTGACATAATACTCTTGTTGTTGCACATATGGTTGGTTGCACCAGAGTCCACATACCAGACATCATTCTTGAGATTAACCGACAATGCTGACAATAACACCTTCTTCTTGTCCTTGACATTACTCACTGGAGTCGTAGAAGCAGCAGCATTCTTAGGGCAATTCTTCTTTGTGTGTCCTGGCTTCTTACATCGATAACATTTCATCTTCTTGGTAGTAGACAAAGCCGATGCAGACTCTGATTTCTCATCTCTCCTATGAAACTCTTGTAATAACTTGTTTTTTACAGTGTCACTGACAAGTTTGTTACTTGTGTTCTCTAACGCCATGATGAGCGGGTCGTAATCTGGTGTGAGTCCGCTCAACATGATGACAGCTATGAAGTCATCGTCTAGTGGAGAACCTATGTCATGCAATTGTTGTGAAATATCCGTTATTTTCGTTATGTAAGCCTCCATGTTACAAGCACTCTCTTCGAGCTTAGTTCCAAAAAGCAACCGCAGTAATCCTAAGCGTCTGCACAGACCCTTGTCCTCATACGCCTTTTGTAGATTTGTCCAGGCTTCATAAGCTGATTTTGCGTTACGCACAAGCGAGAAAGCATTGGGATGTACAGAAAGACAAATTTTTGCAAACGCGCGCTGATTTTTTCTTACATCTTTGCTTCCGTCGGTGGACTCGATACATTCGAGTAGGTCTTCGTGCATTAGGAGCATTTTCATTGAAAACTTCCAATTATTATAGTTTTCCGCCCCCTTCAGCCTTTCTATAGGAATTCCAGTGTGGTTGGCTTCGCTGGTCATGTTTTTCTTCTAATATTGTCACCAAAGAAAAAACACGTGCCGATCGTTTTTTGTATTTTGCTTATTTTCTTACGAAAAATAACTTTCCTTATTTGAGTAGGTGCATGGGCGCATAACCTCAGTTCCCATCAAGATGTGACGCCAATATTCATCAACACATGTTTACTTTTCAGATCAAACTCAAACACACCAGAAAAGCCGATCCGCAGTTCCGTAATAGCGCAACGCATCAACACATTCACTCAAGCGCAATCCCCACAATCATCACCAATCAAATCTCCAACGAAGCTAGAACCGAAACCCACACCGATACCGGAGATGGAAGAACCTAAAACCAGCCCTCTAAAGAACATAGACAAGATAAAAATGAGTCTGGAAACTCCTTCACAGATACAATATGAGCCTATCATAGATCCGGCAGATTTGAGTCCTTCAACTGACAATGAAGCCAGTTCATTCAGTGCCATCAATTACGTTGAGACGAAACAAGAAAATTCCTACAGAGATATTGAGCCTCTGAAGCAAAGTGAGCCGATGATAAAACAGAATATTCTAGAAAACGACATGTTTGACGCCTCATACTCCAGTTCGAACGAGAATGATGACGAGGATAGCGATAATAAGTTCAGCACTATTAAGCGGTCACCGTACAGTAAGAATAATATCGCAGATGAGAACGAGCGGACGGAGTTGACGAGGCAGAATACGGTCATAGAGAATGTTAATTTTAAGAAAGAGACTAATGGGACTACGCTTGACGGTGAGCATATTTTACTTCTATTTTGTTTTCTGAAACCATTGCATGTCTAGGGTTCATGAAGATTTCTACATTGATCTCTTTTGTGATACAAATTTCGGTTATCTTCGACTGTACTCTGCGAGATATAAAATATACGAACGTATTACGCACTCAAAACGCGGTATACTTGACTCAAAACGCGGTATACGTGCGTAATACGCACTCAATCCGGACTAATCGTGGACGCAACAAGTCCTGCGGGTATCTACAGGGCTATTGCGTATCTCTGTTCATAGTGATCATCACTTAGTCAATTTTGATATACAATGATAGTTTTGCACGGGTAGCGTCAGTTGAAACCAACAAGAACGGTCATTGTATGTCAAAACTCGCCAAGTTAGTGATGATCACTATGAATTGTCAACAGAGATACGCAATAGCTCTGCTGGCAACCTGCATTTGAAAGGAATGTGTTGGCTTTTCAATTTTTGCTTATGCTCATGTCTTGACGCCCGTAAAATTGACGTCGCGAACAATAAATTCCCGCGCATAAAATTCCGTAATTTGGACGTCCACTAAGAAAGGCGCTCTATTCGATATTCTGATCTGTCATGGTAGCTTAAACAATCTTTTCTACATTTCAGATGTATCACCCGAAGCTTTGGAAGATGAAGGCGCGATATACGAAGATCTAGATGACGACCCCGGTCTAACCGCGCGGGCATTATATGACTACCAAGCCGGTGAGTTCATTATATTGTTGATTATAAATTTAGATATGTCATACATAATAGTTTATTGTATATAAATCTTGCATAACAAATACTTACGCTCATTGAATAAAGATATTGCAAAACAATAGTATGTTTACATATGGAATGCGCTCGACATGCATAAGGCATTGCTAATTAGCGTCATCTAGAGCCTGATTTCAGTTGCTGGTGCAACTCTTTGAGTCAATCTTCACATTCTTGTGCCAGCCTCATCCAGATTTTACCCGTGATGGGATTGCATTGTTACACACATTTGTTTTTTTTTTTTTCACAATTCCGGTTTTATGATAAGGTTGTTGTTATATCCTTAGGTATAAAAAGAAAAAAGAACAGCCATGGAACATAAAAATGTTACGAACATACACGCAAACGTGTATTTCAAGTTTCTAGATCCAGCGGTTTAGGCTGTATTTAAAACTTGTTTCAAATAGATATCTAAAATACAATTTCCAATTTCTTCCAGCCGATGAATCAGAGATCACTTTCGATCCCGGTGACATTATCACCCACATAGAGCAGATCGACGCGGGCTGGTGGCAGGGACTCGGGCCGCACGGGGTGTTCGGACTGTTCCCCGCCAACTATGTGGAGCTACTGCCGTGCCAACCACGTTAGGGACATAGCGTGAGGTTTGTGGCTTGGTGGGACTATCTGTGAACCAGTGATGACTGTGTGCCTTTAAAATATTGAAGGGTAAAACATAAAATCACGCGTGTAGTCCCCAAAATGTAAGGTGGTGGGGTGTACACGATCAGTGAAATGTATACACTTAGCAAAATTCAAAAACGAATTTTTCCTACTGTATTGATTATCGTTTTACGTTTTCATAATATTTTGTAAGCCGATATTTTATTTTCTAAGAGGTAGAAACCGTTACTTCACGAGGAAATCGCTTTTCAATTTTGCTTAGTGTATACATTTAATTGCGACTGTAGCTAATAATTCATATTTCGTCAGTTAAGAACGCTCTAAGATCTTGTGTAATCATATGAAAGTATTCTGTACTCAAAAGAGTTAAAAGTAAAATCATATTGACAGTTAATTTGTGTTGTAACTAGATGCTGAAAAATAATAAAAATAAAACATCTGCAAAAAGGACTAAGTTGAGGTCCACACACAGGGTCCACAGATATTTCTACTAAGTACCTAGTATGTAATGTGTAGATTACCAATAATTTAATACCCTCCAGTAAAGTAAAATATGGGACTTGAATGGGTAACTGGGTATTAAAAGTTATTGGTAAAACTTCTGTGTATGTATATGTGAAATGTATAATTGTATACATGTGTGGGTGGCTTGGTTGAGTGAATTTTAATTCCTTTTAATATAATTAATTTTTGACGTAACAACAGTTATTGCACAAAAAATATTCACGAGTTACTTTGATATAACCATACTCTCTAAAAACTTTCATGTTTAAAAATCTGACATAAAGTTACCATACTTGCCTCCTTCAATATTACGTGAATATACGTTTAATGATTTGCATAGCGTATCAGTTACTTGTATGCGCGATTTGGCGATGTACGACATATGTCGACTATTATACAGAATGGAAGGAATACCGACGCGTAAACGGTTAGCACGTACTCAGTACATAATTCTGAAAATCTGTACCAAAAATGATGATTCTAGAAATTGTTCATCGGTAATTTAAAAAAAAAATCTGCTGTTTCCTACAAAAGTGCAATATTATCATTAACACTAGAAACGAGATATTTACCTTGTTTACTGTTCATTTCGGGTTCACGATATTAAGGCGCTGTTGCAAGCAAGTGCTGCAAGCACCATAATCGCGGATAAACTGAAGTTATTGCGGGTGGGTGTTTATGGGCAGACAAATCGGTCTACCCTCTTTCTTGTTCGTTTTTTGCACTCAGTACCGCTACCACTGTCACTCGCAACTCGATTCTGTTCCCGACACACGATACTCACTGTGTCCGCTCGCGAAATTTTTTCGGCGCTTTTTCGGTTGATGTACTGAGTACGTGACAAACGTTTTCGCGTCGTTGTCCCTCCACCCCGTATACCAAACTACCGACACATGTGCTCAATACGATAATTCTAATGTGTATGCTATATGATGTGAGTTAAATGTGAGAGAGCGTTATTAAAATAAAATTAACGAGGACTGATGCAAATCGCACTTTACGAAGTATAATCAATAAAAAAATGCGTAAATGCGGTCCCGGATATAATAATAAGTCTTATACTCGTTTAAATTAATCATAAACCTTGATAAATACGTGTATATTCTCGTTAAACATCCAAATATGTATACTTCGATAACACAGGACGTGCTTTGACAAAATAATCACCCTGCGCAGTCAGGTTTTAATTCTTACCTTTTCGAAGTAACTTGCTAATGTTCATATGCATGAAAACTTCTCGAATGGATCTCAAACTTCTGTTAGCTCTAGCATTCGTCTGGGACCGAGGAGAATGTATTAAAACTCTAGAATATGTAGTCTAGAGTAATGTCTAATAGCTAGTCTGAATGGGTCAAAAATTGAAGAATGTTTTTTCAAGAATAGTCAAGTCTAACATAGCATTCTATAGACTAACTACAGATTCCATTGACAATTTTATTTCGATTCGAATTCTAAACATTCACAAAAGCAAAATTAAACCTTAATAAAAAAAAAAAAACCATTTTCTAACTTCGGATTCAAAAGTTTTTTTATAATGGCAACAATAAACAGTAGGTTGGAAGCAATTTAGACTGTGATGAAAAAGAATTTTTATTCGACTTCGAGTTTTCAAAATTTTTGATCGGATGAATTTTATAGATTTAGATTTTTTTATAAAAAACTACTTTTAGATTTAGCACGTATAGTGCGCCTCATGAAACTAAAAAAAAGGTAGTCGACTTACGAAAAAAAATGCACCTTTCTTTGTAAATCAAAAATTAAATAGTTTTTGCCTTTTCAGTAAAATTAGGAATACATTTTCCTTCTTCTAAGGTAAGATAATAATTAAATTTCAGAGAGAATTTCGATTTAAAATACGGACGAGGCCTAAAGGGCACTAAAATTATGTCTATAGCTTTTACAATGACATCTTTTTTGGCCCAGAAGTGCGAGAATTTCATTGGTTCAAGTTTAATAACGACGAAAAAAATTAAACTTTGAGTAAGAAATGATATTGTAGGTTCGCTTTATTTATAAGATTCAGTAAAAACTGATTTATTTGGAAATATTGTTATTATCGCTCATTTGTTTGAATATGAAGCAATCATTTGAATTTATGTAGTGAAGTTATTAATTTTTAAAGAGCTTATTAAGAACTGCGTTAGTAATTTTCTAGCTTAGTTTCTAAGTTCATTAATTTAGACTTATTATTGAGTCATTAGACTGCCATTTATTTATGAAAATTTAAATTTTAGGCTTTAATATTATTTGATGAAAGACTATTTCTGCATTTTGTATTTTTAAAGCATTATAGTTTAATATATTAATTGGCAACACAAACATCGGAGTAGCCAACATTTCGGCCAAAGCGAAAAATAAGCAAATATTTTGATGTAATCCTTGTTACGTACTAGTGTTTAGTATAGGCTTCAATTTAATTTTACTGCTTTAATTATACCTTTGACTGCATTTCTATTAGGGCTTTTTGCTGTGTATAGAAAATGTTATGTTTGTGGGAAGAGTCGTGTTAGTGAATTAATCAAAATGTAATTTTTATTTATATTGACATTTATTAATTGAGTGTAAAGAAATGAAATGATGTATTTTGTAATCCTTTTGGTACAAATTGTCTAAGTAGTGCCAAACAGTTTTAACTAAAAAACTATTTTGATCACAAAGTTACTATGTCACAAATAGATGGTCACTACCTTATGTACTATCACCCCAAGATGAATCTATTCATTTGTAAAACAAAATCCCGTGCACACGATATCCACATCTGTTCACCACCCTTACTATTGGTCAGCACAAAGAGTGCGGACCAATAGCAGTAAAACAAATAAAATATACGACCTTTTTACATTATCTTTTGTTTTACAAAATTCTCAGGCTCTGTTAATGATCACAGATGTTTGACTACCCTTTTTTGACTAATAGAAATAACACAAAAAAGGACCAAGGAGGAGAAAGTTTTTAACTAAGCGTTTCTATAGCGGCCGGATGTTGCAAGCAAAAATAGTCCGTAAGGTGATCAGATTTATCTTGGGCCAATTGTACTTTAAACACTGCAATTTTCGATAATTTAATTAGTATTTATACATGCAGATGTTCCTTTTCTTAGATATTAAATTCTGTCACAATTTGCAAGCTTTTGCAATATTCTATGTTTAGCTAATTAATGTAGAACTTAAGGCGCTTACAGACAAGCAAAGATGTATTCTTCGGTGCATTTACACGAAGTGGTGCTCGCCTGTGTTCCACACTTGATACGGCACGCTCATTACATTCGGTAGTATTTGTTGAAAAACACAATCGACCCGAAGCTAAATACCCTGTGGGCGAAGTTGGTTCCGTAGCGACCATCGCTGAATCATGTTCAGTTAGGCTCGGCACAAGTCGAGCTAACCCGAGCGGGGTTTATGAACGTATATCTACATACTTAATCATGCCGTGTGTAGCACCCCAAGCGTCATTACTTTTAAAACAACAACAGTATCCAAATGTACAGATAGGTACTTATTTTTGAATCGAACAAAATCACTTTTTTTTGTACAGACACCTTAGCAGATGTATAAGTATTAGTATTACACCATCACATTGTTACTTGTCCACTACTTACCTAGTGGCGAAGGGAAAATTTCAATAACAAAGACTAGTTAAAAATGTGTGCTGTATTTTAATCCTTTCGCCAATATTAACTACGCTTTATTTTCTCAGGACATAATTCCTGTTACAAAAAAGAAACTTGACTTCCACATAGTCCTCGAATCATTTTATTAATGTATGAATTGTGTTTTTGATCTTTATACCTGTATAACCGTAACATTATTACTCTTTTACATTTGTTTTTATGAATATCCAGCCTTGCAATATTGATAATACCTATGTATTTTTAAGGAATGTTAGAGTCAATGTGCCCCTGATTAGGAGATTATCTAAGACTAAGCTTCGCCTTTATCCTTCTATACATATAGTCGTAAGTGAGATGTGTATTTTTTGTATTACGTTGAAACATGTTCTCTGTATGTACCTATATTATTGCAATATAATTTTATGTGTATGGTGCTCCATTGTATTGTAATTTGTAACATAGGTTTACATTTGTATCCTAATATTTTCAAAATAAACAAGTCCTAGATTCCGGAATTTTGTTTTTTATTGATTAAAGGCTGTTGACCGTTTGGTCTCAGTGATATTAGCATGGTGGTTTTATCCCAGACATACATCTACATGAATTCATCATCGGCGTCAGTGCAGGACCTTGTGTCTACATTTTTTGGCGAATAATTTGTCATCAAAATGGATTTTATTACATAAGTAGCCTGCTTTAAACCGGCAAAACATCGGTATAGTAGTCTGCACGTAATGTCGGTAAAACAGACGAATCTAGGACCTTCGACATGCTTGTTGGTTGAAAAATAGAACAGATTTTAGTTTCTTCTGTAAATAAAAAAAAAAACGAATCCAAATCGGTTCACTCGTGTAAGAGTTACGGTGTTACACACAGACACACATAGCGGTTGTAGTGACAGTGCCGTCACATAATTGCCACATACCTCCGAGCCAGTTGCCACATACCTTCAAACCAATTTATTACCACTCAACACCGAACCAGTTGCCTTACCACGTTTATGACGTTCCGCAAAGAAACAGAGAAGCAAGCATCTTGAAAAAGACGGGTTTGTAAAGAAATAGGATGGAAGCACGGGCACAGTACGGCGTCATCACAACACCGCATACGCCGGCCATTTCGCTTCGAAAGAACCGGTTTTGTAAGCAGAGGCAAGCAGGCACAGCAAGCTTAACACCAGTTCCCTTGGCATTTTCACTTCACACTCCGGGACTACGCGGCGCTGACGACACACGGCGGCGCAAGGAGATTGCATCTCGCAGTTCAGCCTTTGAGGCTGGCTACTGCTTAACCGGTCTATTTCGCGCGCCACTCCTATTTATCCCTTCGCGTCGATTAAGTGCCGCGGCGAAACAGCGCCCCACGCGCGGCTCGCCCCTATTGGTCGAGCGTTTGTAAACGGTATCGGTTATGCCTAGATGCTATCAAGTTTATGTATATAAAAGTAGAGCTTTCGAAAATAAATTTCATCCCAGTTGGGGTACTGAGTTTTATTATCTACGGTGAATCCCTGCATCACCTAAACGGTCAAACGTATAACAACTCCTATTTTGCTTCGGGGGTTGAAAAGGCTGTTCCAGGTTTGGCTGTTTGTGCATGTGAGTTTAAAGAACGCACCTAGGGTACAGTACAGGAGAAATTCCTAGTGTGAGGCAATGTAAAAAATAAATGTCCTGCGCTGATGCATCATGACCGCGCACCGATGATAATTATTCGCTTTCCTCTGGCTTTGCCGAATCATACCGATAATCAGATCGGGCAAAAAAAAACGTTTTTTATCAATTTTTGTCTGTCGGTTTGTTCCGGCTAATCTCCGAAACGGCTGGACTGATTTTGACGGGACTTTTACTGGCAGATAGCTGATGTTATAAGGTCTAACTTAGGCTACTTAATCCGATTCAAAAAGGCAAGTAATAATTTCACGCGAACGAAGGTCGTAGCAACAGCTAGTTTTTGAATAAAATTTAAGAAAAGCTAATTTGTCTGGAGTGGAGAACCTTCAGAATTAGTTACTTGTACTTCTATTTAAACAAGTATGGAAGATCTAATCAACCTAATTAAGGTCATCGAAGTGCTAACATTTTTGAAGTGGATATTGCATTTTAGATTCTTAGAAGAACTTCAGCTGCATCCGCAAATATTAACCTTTCGTATGCCGAGTAGGTATATAGACACAATTAAAAACCTATTGTCTCGCGTGGATCTACGTTCACACGAAGGGTTAAACTTAACCCTTACAAATCTGTTTTTACTAGCACCCTTCTGCATCACCCCCAGGCTCAAAAACTGGCGACGCCCTTGAAATTGCCTTTTTGGTCTAGTAAGGCAAGGGCGACTGCTGAGCATGAGGTCCTAGGTTCGATTCTTAGGTCGGGAATTTCTCAGTAGCCATGGAGTCTGGATTTGTGTCAGTTGATGACAATAGGCTCATTTCCTATTACATGGGATTTAAACATACCTGATGAAATGTGGATGTACCTAGGTATTCCTCTGTGTAACTTCTGGAATTAAAGGCGTAATGACTACATTAAAAAAAGATTTGTAAAAATATGTATATAATCATATCAACATTTGATACATAGGTAGCTCTAAACAAAAGTTACACTTATAATCTATTAACTCTATCCCTCTTGTACTTTATAAATCTCGGTAAGTTTGAAGATGCAGTAGTGACGAGTGCCTTGTATTCTTTTGGCAGACTCTTTTGCTGTCTTGCTTTATTTTTTAGAATGGGTGCTAGCGTGCTCAGCTTATCAGCCAGCTTCACTTTAGCAGCCAAAACATCAGTTTCATCTTCAGAATATATATCTATGAGTGTATCTATTGCTTCAGCTAACACCCATACTTCATTCTCCTTATGTGCCTGTTCTAGTATAAATTCAGTGATTGTGCATATAACGTTGGAAGTGACATCGTTCAATTTGTTGACTAATAGTAAAGCCAGGATGCCAACCATCCGGATTAGGTTTGATCTTATTTCGGGCACTTGGCATTCTCTTACTCCAGCAAGCATTATCTCAATATCTGATAAAGCCAAGTCACTAAACAAAGTACATTCATTACTGTTGCTATTTTGGTGAAACTTAATCTTGTCTAAAGCAGCTCTCATGACTGCGGTTGCAGATTCTGATAGAATTACATTTTCAACAGCTTGTTTAAAAACTAGTTTTCCTGTGTCTACCCAGATTTTATAAACGCCATTGACTCCACCAAGATTTTCAATAGGAAGTGTTAATAGTAAGTTATTTATGCATAGTAGCGCTCTGGTTTGCAAGTTGAGAAGCTTTTTGTGAATAAATTGTGATCCTTCATATTCTTTCAATATTAATATAACATTCTGTGCAGGTAATTGGGTTGTAGCCCATACTTTACTAAATATTTCAAGAGATATAAAAGCTTCCATCACTTCAGGGGGCAGTTTGTCTTCTGCAAGAACAGTCTCATCACCATTTTCAAGAAGAACTTCTTCTTCAGCACCATCACTTTCTGATGAGTTATTACTTTCCAAGTCATCACCGTCTTCTGATGAAGAAATATTAGCAATTATTTCAATTGAACTTTGTTGCGCAGTTAGCATTTGTGATACAGATTTTATCTGGCTATCCAATTGTTGTGCTTCTTTGCTTTTGGGTGCTTCCACTTTTCCTGATCCATCAGCCAAGGGTACGGCGCTTGATAGCTGACTACAAATTAGTCTGTGATCAAATGACAGTGTATTAGCTAATATAGACATAATTGTATTGATTACGTCAGTTGGCAATGTTGCTATATTACCACCACATGTATTGATTATCACTCCTGCCGCTAGGGTTTTCAACAATAGTATTGTGGGATCTCCTCCCTCCAGACCCAATAAGGCTTGCAGTTGTTTTTCCGCATTTGACTTTATCTTAGCCATTGCTGCGGGATTGTCTTCCACAACCACAAACAAACATTGTAAAACTGCAATTACTATGTCACTGTTGAAAGTCCCAAGATCTAAATACCGAGGTAATATTTCAAATGTTCTAGACTGTCCTAAGTATTTGACAGCAAGATCTGAACTCTCACAAAGGTTCAAAAGTAAATTAACTATTTGAATGAATGTATCAATATCCTCATCCGTTGATTTGGATTTTTTATCAGGAACCCAACTTTCAGCATGCTCATGAAAAAAACATGTCACTGGAGTCATAATGTCCTGTTCCATCATAGCATTGCAGGTGTCCAAGTTGACTGTAGATAAATTTCGGAGTGTGCCCGCTGCCGCATTCCTCACTGAGCTCGCTTGGTCAAGCAATAATGGAGCTGCCACCTTCACCAATCCACGTCCTATAAGCTGAGGTATATTCTCTGGATTTTCTATCATCATGGCAAAAGTTTGTAAACCACAGTATTTTTCTTCCACATCGGCAGCCTGTAGCTGATCCAATATGGTTTGAATAGCATTTTCCTTGCTGTCAACTGGGAGTTTCTCTTCCTCATCACTGTTATCTTCTGCAAGACTTCTCCTCGCTCTAGCTGGCTTCGATTTCCTTATTTTTCCCATTTTGTGTTAAATCTAACCTTCAAAATTACGAAACGAACAAACAAGAACACGCCGCGTTTCGTTCCGTTCTTTGGAAAATGAAACGTAAATGAATGTCTACCAACCAAATATTACTTTACTCTATGCAAGTAACTAATTCCGTTCATTCTAAAAAAAAACCATTGTGACAGTTGACATTCCTCTATGGGGATCTTTACTGCCATTTTATCACGATAGGTGGCGCCTCGTCGGCATGGCCATTGAAAGCTGTCAGTTCAATACATTTTATAACCTATCATTCAGTAATTTTTAATTTTATTGTAATATGCCTCTGTGTGCTATACAGTGCAGGATATACTAACCCCGGTGTACCTTTATTTTTTCCATGTCTATGAAATAGAATAATATGTATGGAGGGGCAAAATATTTTTTTAGTCAATAATGGACACGAAATAGTGAAGTTGTAGTAAAACTAGCAAAATGGAAAACAGCCCCTGTAACCAAGGGGGCCAGCGCAACCCACCGTCTCGCCGTCGCACAGTGGTTCGAAATCGACGCTCCGTGGACATTGAAATCAAAATTTCTGTATGCGAGAAATAAAAATCGGAATGGCTTTATTTTAGTATTATTTTTAATATTTGGTAATATGACAGCTACAGACAGCACCATCTCCGAATTTTTTTTTTTTTTTTTTTTTATGAAAAGAAACACAAAAGTCGTTTTTTCTCACAACTTAATAAAACTTAAAGCCTGTGGCTTACATGGGGTGTTGTCCCACATGAGGCGATTCCGAAATGCTATAACACGCACACCCATGCGCGCCGCTTCACTCACAGCAGAGTGTTGAATTTCGAGAAACTCAGTTAGAGATTTTTACGTTGATTTAGGTGTGGTTTTGAAATTAAAGGTAACCTAATATCGTGATAATTTCTACTGTTGTCTTTAATTACAGCTTGATTGGATCATTAATAAAGAAGGGCATTGATTTTCTAGTAGCACTAGCAGTCGAGTTATTAATTCTGCAGGGTCTCTATCCCCTTCCCGAAGAAGAACTTTATTTTAAATTTAATGGTTTCGGCACTATGCCATATTTCCGTAGTATTATGAGTTACAACAGATTTTTGTTACTTAAGACCATGTTGCATTTCACCAACAATGACACGACTGACAAAAAGACTAAACTTTGGAAAATAGACCCAGTGACAGAGTACTTTAATAAAAAGTTTTCAAGTCTATACTACCCATCGAAAGAGATAGTCGTGGACGAATCTCTTTTGAGGTGGCTCGGGAGACTGACCTTTTCTCAAAAGATTTCAAGAAAGGCTGCACAGGCCGGCGTGAAAACGTACGAACTGTGTGAGTCTTCGACCGGCTATCTCTGGAAGTTCCTAGTATACGCTGGAAAACACAAACAGACTCCAACGACAGACCAGACCAATGACGGACCTGAAGACGACGCATCGGCATCGGTAACTACATTGACTACAGGACTCGTGACTGACAGTACGGACATACGACCGACCAACGCGACTGCACTTATTGTTTACAAGCTAGTTGAGCCCCTACTTCACCGAGGACATACGCTAATAATGGTCAATTTTTATAATAGTCCATTATTAGCGCGATGTCTACAAAGACAGAAGACTGACGTTTACGGGACTTTACGACTCAACCGGGAGTTTGTTCCAGACTCCCTAAAGACTTTGACGCAGACTGACTTGCGACAAGGTGAGGTAGTGGTCAGCTACTGTTCCGACTTGTCAGTAATGGTATGGCGGGATTCTAACTTAGTTAGCATGATTTCGACATACCATCTGCTGCGAGTTGGAACTGCACCTAAGTCCAAACTGACTTACAAACCGAGCATTGTCCTGGAGTATAACAAGAGCATGGGGGGAGTAGACAGAAAAGATCTGTCTGCTCACCCGATGGAACGTAGCCGGAACCGCGTGTGGTACAAAAAGTTAATTTTTGCTACTAAAAACCCGAAGTTTCAACACCGGCGCTTCAGGATAATGTTGGCTGAAGAATTGCTAAAAGTGCACAGACGACTTGACTTGTCGACATTGATGCTACCGGTGATGTCAAGGAAAAGAAGCAGAGTTATCAGGTGTACTGTGGAAGAAGACCATTTCCCGATCCGGAGTGACTCAAAGAGATCCCGCTGCTGGCTGTGTGCGAGGCAGAAGGTCGACACCCGGACGCCTTGGAAGTGATTGCAGTGCCAGGTCAACCTGTGCATCATTGGCTGCTTCCGCGCATACCACAAACCATAACACAGACACACACACTCATGCTATCACATTTGTACACTTCTTTTCCTGGTGTTTTTCATTTTATTTTTTGTAATTACAACTAACCGAATAGAGAGAGAATCTCCTTTTTTGTAGTCGGTTACACACTCTCTTCTTTTTTACGATGTTTTTTATTTAATGTTTTGTAACTAAAGGTTCCGCGGAGAGCAGACAGAAACTGGTCTTTTCTGTCTACTCCCCATGCTCTTGTTGTACTCCAGGACAATGTTGGGCATACACACTCACGCTATCACATTCGTAAACTTCTCTTCCTGGTGTTTTTTATTATATTTTTTGTAACTAAAACTAACCGAATAGAAAACCTCCTTTTTTGATGTCGGTTAAAAAACCATCACATACACACAAACACATCCAATTATCTTTTTTTTTTTCTATGATGTTTTTAATAGAGAACTACTTACCTTCTTTGAAGTTGGTTAAAAAAAAAACACACCTTGACATGCTTAATTATAAGTTTTCAATTCCCTCTTTTTCATCTATGATGTTTTAATTTTTTTTAAGTCGGTTAAAAAATATCCTTGATTTTACTCGCGGCTCTGGGACGCTTGTCGTAAAACGACACAATTATTGTTATTTAAAAAAATATCTCTTTGTCATGTTTATTTTGTTAATAATTGTATTTTAAATTATTGTTTTTAATTAAATATATAGGGTGACTGGTAATTAGTGACCGATACTTAAACATGTGATTGTGCTCGTGATAACAAACAAATTTGCCAAAGAAAATTTATTTTATACTCATTCACTATCACAATAACACTCTGCCTACCCACTGTTGCACGGTACGATGGTAATGAGACAGGACGGCGTCACGCGGTTAACAGCTGATAGGTCACAGGCGCGCGCGCGAATTTCACACGGCTGTCGTGTTATTGTAATAGTGAATGAGTATAAAAAAAATGTTTCCTTGGGAAAGTTGTTTGTTATCATGAGTACAATCGCGTGTTTATCGGTCACTAATTACCAGCCACCCTATATATTCATTTATAGTTACAAATTACTAATAATAAGTTAATATAATGTATATAGCCACTAAAAAATAACTCTTCAAAATATGTTGTTTTAATTAACAAACTCCCGCTGTACGAACCCTTAGCTGGCATTTCCATTTCAACCGCGTGGCCAACTCATAAAATTTGATGAAACTGGCAGGAATTAATGGTAATTTGTTACTATACACCTTTTTTCCTGGATTTTTTCCAAAAAAAACTAAGATGCTATGACCAAAAATAGTTGGTAGGTAGACCGCCATTTGCCGTAGTCATCACCTATAAGTACACAGAAACTAAATAATGCAGACAGGCGAATGATGCTTCAAAAGAAAGGTCTTAATTTGTTGTATTTGTTGCAAAAATAAAAACGTCAAAACGTAAATAAACAAAAAGTTAAGCTATATTTAGTTTCCACGATAAGGGTAAAGCCGACTCAAACAAATTATTGAACCTACTTTCTACTATATTTCTTGTTTATTCGCTGCAACAAATTAGCAACTAATTGTCCATACACATACGCCCTTAGTTGATATTTATGGTGAGATACCTACCTACCCTGGAAACTAAATATAGCATAAATTTTTGTTTATTTACGTTTTGACGTTTTTTAGTTTTGCAACAAATTCTCTCCCCTCTTCATCTAAACTAGCTGAAGCTCTTCTTAAGAAAACTTTACTCAGGGCACATACCAAACTTTAAATTTAAACCAATATCTAGTGCTACAATTATAAACGAATTCAAAAGTCTCAACATAAAAAAATACTGAAGACTTAGGGGGATATCCGTCAAGGTCAAGGGATTATTGACTCAATCGCTCCTGTCCTAATAGGCACATTCAATCAATGTTTGGACAGCGGCAAGTTTCCTGATCTAATGAAACAGTAAAGTAGTACCAATTTTTAAATCAGGTTGTAAGAGTGATCCTTCTAATTATAGACCTATATCTGTGCTTCCATGCAGCACTGAGTAAAATCTATGAAAAAATCATGCTGGGCCAGATGCTATCGCATTTCAACTCTAATGGGATTCTGCATGGTCAGCAGTTTGGTTTCACGAAGGGCAGGTCGACAACGGACGTGGGAGTAAAACTCATCAGTCACATTTTGGAATCTTGAGAGAAGTTCCAGGATTCCATTGGCATCTTCTGTGATCTCTCAAAAGCATTCGATTGCGTCGACCACAACACACTGATCTGTAAATCACACCACTACGGAATTCGTGGACAAGCAGCTGATCTTGTTCTTTCCTATCTATCCTAGTCAAGATGGGCGTGCCCCAAGGTTCAATTCTCGGTCCTTTCCTATTCCTTGTTTACATTAATGATTTCCCTTATTTGATGGCCAAATTATCGGATATAATTATATTTGCTGATGACACTGCGCTAATTTTAAAATAAATAGAAAAGATACGAATATCTTACATTTCAAAGGAAGTCTAACTGTTCTCTCAAAATGGTTCGCAGCTAACAATCTTTTACTGAATGCGAACAAAACAAAATGTCTAAAGTTCTCTTTACCAAATGTACCACAACGGGATCTAAATTTAAATCTTGACGGCAAAAAACTTGATGTTATAGCGGAAACTGTATTCTTAGGGATTATTAACGACTCAAAATTGCAGTGGGGCGCGCACATTAGAACTCTTTCGGGTAGGTTAAGCTCAGCTGCATATGCAGTAAGGAAAATAAGGCAGTTAACTGATGTAGCCACAGCTAGGTTAGTATACTATGAGTATTTCCATAGTATTATGTCTTATAAATTTATGCATTGAAAATGGTACCTACATACCCTAAAGATTTGAAGATTTCTGTAAGAAAACCATTTTAGAAGAAAGATGACAGCCAAAATCCTAAGAATTATAGACCTGTAGCGTTAATTTCAATATTCTCATTTTTTTTTAAATGTCTTTTTTAACAACCTGTACACTTTTCTAGAAAAAAAATCAAATATTTGCAGAAGGCTTTAGAAAATGCAAAAATATAAATATGGCAAGTTATAGCCTTGTAAATAAAGTTATAACAAATATGGATAGACGGACACGTGCGACTGCCTTGTTCATGGATATGACAAAGGCATTTGATTTTGTAGATTTTAACATACTTTTGTCTAAATTAGAAAAATATGGAGTAAGTATAGCGGACCTCAACATTTTTGTAACAAATCTTCGTTTTGGTGCAGTTACTGCATATTTTACAATGAGCCATAACCTGGTCATGGAATAAGTCTCACTTTGTCGGTGGTGTGAATTCACTTGTCCAATAAACTATTAACTGCAGAAAACTCATTAAAACAGACAATACTCACTAGGTATAACACTCAAAAACTGCAATGTTCATACGATAAGCGCAAGTAATCACATTATGATTACATTATGTACAGACTCTGTATATGGTAACTGGTAATTAGTGACCGATACGTGATTGTACTCATGATAACAAACAACTTTCTCAAATAAATATATTTTTTAATATTCGTTCACTTTAATCATAATAATACAAGTCACAACAGCCTTATGAAATCTGCGCACGCAGTCTTTGGATATTATTTTTGAATTTGTTTACACTGTTGCACGTACGAGTACCATAATAATGATACAGAACTGCAAGTGAGACAGAACGGCGCACGGCGGCACGCGGCTATAACAGCTGATAGATAACAGAAGCGCGCGCGAATTTCTTACGGCTGCTGTGTTATTGTGATAACATTGAATCAGTATAAAAATATGTTTCTTTGGAAAAGATCTTTGTTATCATTAGTACAATCACGTGTTTAAGTATCGGTCACTAATTACCAGTTTACCAGTCACCCTTTAAAATGTACATAGTATGAAACTACCTATTTAATAAAATAATTCTTGATAAAAAAAAACAATAAGAATTTGGTATTTGCAATGAGGTTCTTTCCGGGCCAGCTTCCACTAAAAAAATATAGCGCTGTACATGACTCAATGTAAATATCATTCATCATTTAGCTCTATTTTGTAACTATTTCATGAAAAAGTCATTCAATGGGGTTAAATGAACTTAGAGGGTTGTATAGATGATTTTAATGATTATATTTCTGTAACTACATACATGTTACTGGCGCGACTCATTTTTCATCAACGTACAACCTGACATCTGGCCTGCAAATAGGGTGGAAACCATAGATTAGAGTAACTAAATATTACGTCCTGGCCACAGCTACTGGCGGCGCGGTGCGCGGTGCGCGGTGTTGCGAGCGGCGCGGCGGCGGCGGCGGGCGGAGCGATTTGCGTTGGTAAGCCACAGCTCGACTAGCTGCGACCGCGGCGGCGCGGCGTCAGCGGTGGACGTATTTAGAGAACGGCTAACTATTAAAATGGCCCTATCAAAAGTGGCACGGTATTTAAATTGTTGTTTTATTTCGTCCCACATTTTTTTATAACATGTTTTGACATCCAAATTACTGATCTACTCAGTATTTCACTAAGAAATTGTTCCGTATCCATTATTTATATGAGGTAAACGCCCGATAAAAACAAAATTATTTGTTTCGATCGTGCGATGTTGAATACGAGTACGTCCACCGATGCCGCCGCGCGTGCCGCTCTGAACTGTGGCCTTCTCTTGTTTTCGCCGCTCACCGCTTGCCGCACCTCACGTCACGCCGCCGCAATCCGCGCCGTGCTTGGCTGTGGCCAGAAGGTTAGAGGTGGAAACCTTAGCGAAACGTACATAATTACACGTTCCGTTCCATTCCACGTCTCTGATTTTATTGGTAACTGTCTGTGATTCCAAGGTCCAGTCAAGATAGTCGTTTCTCAATCAATGTCTGTAAATAAAAAATAAAAATATACTAAATAATCGTTTTTATAAAAAAAATATTCCAGACACAATTAAGTTAGTACGTCAAAATAGCCCTTGTAACGGAACGTGACTTCTTTTAATTTAAAAGTTCAGAAAGAAACGGACGATCGGAATCGGACGCATAGGCCGCATTCCGAATTACAAAATAATCACTCACAGCGCTCACAACGATATTTTGCGTTCCGTTTTAGATATCGCGATTATGACAGCTGAGAGCTGTTATCAATTTGGAACGCTCGTGAACGCGTTCACAGTGAACATAACCCCAAACTGAAACCTTTGATAAGACCTATTTTTGAAAATGGACGATATGTTGGTTGACTCTGCTGCACATACAACCCTCCAAGTTCAATTAACCCCATTCAATAACTATTTCATGATAAAGTCACTCAATGGGGTTAAATGAACTTGGAGGGTTGTATTGATGATTTGAATTATTATAATTCTGTAACTTCATACGTGTTACTGGCGCGATTGTTATTTTCATCAACATACAAGTTTACACTGATCTGTAAATCGTAAGAAAATTTAAATTTCGCGGGCAACTCTTGCGCTTCCACCTTAGCAAAAAAACACAACCTGTGAACAGAACTGTCATTTTTGACAGCGCTCACGGTGATATTTATTTGGGGCATGGTCGGTGTAATCGCAAGATGGCGCATGTCATGACGTCATCTATGACGATTCAAGGGACATCAATATCGCGCTCACGGTAATTTGGAACGGGTTTATGGACGCTCAAAGCGATTACAGCGTAATTCGGAATGCGGCCATAGTTAATAGAGTAATGATCGGACGTTTGTTTGTTTCAACAGGAACAGACAGAGTGCTTGGTTTGATTGATGGAAGAAAAGTGTAATCAAAAGAGAAAATAATAATCACTACGTTCCGAATGGAAGTTTTTGCGCGTTGTGTATTATAGTTATTACTATTTGTGGGGCGCTTTTCTTTACAAGGTGATCTAATTATTATTTTGTATAACGTTTGTAAATGTTTAGTGTCGTATCTGTCACTTTTTTTTTCTGTTTTACTTCTAAATGGTATTGTATTTCAGAATTTCCTAAATACTCGTTCAAACAAAACAAACGTACATCATTCCTCAAGAGCAGGAAGAGTTACTATTAGGAAAAACTGTGACATATTTTCTAAAATATTTACATCATGTTTTTACATCACTTGTGTACTCCGTAGCATAAATCCAAGCCTACTTGCCTTTTACCCATTCATTTCTACCTAATATCAGAACAAACTACATGATAGGCCTATAATTATCAATTTCAGGTGAGAAAAAAGCTGTAAAAATGCCAAAAACAAAGGATGCGTCCCCGGCGCGATCTCAGGGCGGTATACCCACGCCTAAACGCAAGTCCACCCGTGGCAGTCGTAGTCTATGCTCCCCAGCCCGGTCTACGGCGTCTGGCAGGCTTACATCACTCATAGACCAGTTCAAAGACAAAAATATGGAATCATTTGCACTGTCCCCGTTAAACGGCAGATCTGTGTTGAATGACAATACTGAGATTGAGGAACCTGGACGTGAGTACACTGTTTTGTTATACTGACTGTTGCCAGGGTTGTTGTGGTGCAGGTGTGTGTCCACACAGCCTGATCTTTACCTATGAAATTGGTTCTCCCTGGCTGACTATCAATGCGCAACATACAGATCGCTATACTTACATAGGAAAGTAGGCATCTGCCAAGAAAGGATTTTGGAAAATATTTTATTATTATTTGTTTATTTTATTAATGAAAAGCTTACAAAAAATCTTAACTTAGGAACTATGCCCCACTAAACCGTTTTCACGGTTTGTCTTGTGAACCTGCTATCGGGGACTCCAACCATAATCACCCAACTTATTATATACTTTAATTTTAATGTGGGTTTAAGCCTTTGAAGTTTTAATTTAAATTAATACCAAATCATCTTAACTTACTTTTAATATTCCAAACTCTAAGGAATGATAAGTAGTTTGATAAGGTTGTATGATAAGTCGTTTTTGCTGTAGTTTATCTAATAGTTTCACTTCCCATGACCAAACTGATATCACTACTAAAATTATTATTATTGATGAGTAAATCAGATTACCCTTGTCTCTTCAGTGATTATAAGCAAATCAGAATTGGAAATTAGTGAATAAACTTAAGTGACAAGCAAAACAGCTTTTAGCATCTATTGTATTAGGTGCTAAATGCAACATGAATAAATTTTCAGGTAAAAGTTGGTGGAAGAAACTCGATGAGAACTCCCAAGATGTGATGGAAGTGTTAGAAGATAATAAATTGACAACAAACAATGCCATTGAGGAATTTGTTGATATTGAAGTTTTGAGGTAATTTATACATACTTATATTGTCTTTCTTTGGTACATAGAACTTGCAGCTGGCGACAGGATTATGTAAGGATCTTAGGCGCTAGCATTCTATAGTTTCAGTCTACCTCCTAGGGGAAAAATCTGTAAACTTTTTAAATACTAAACGGATCTCGTTGAAACCTGGCACAGAGGTAAACCGCAACCTGGGTTACGAAGTAGGTTACCTACTTCTTATCACAGTAGTATGTTCTCATCTTCCCATGGGCAAACAACCACCACGCTGGTGAAGCCCCGGGAAAAAGCTAGTATGTCCTAAAACATTATACTTTATCTCATCAGTCAGAAAATATCAATTGATACATACTTATATTCTGCCGCTACCCGCAATGCAATCTTTATTATGGGATGATATTTATTTAAGTGGTAGCAAGATGGCCATCCAGTATACACTCACCTTTTTGTAGTTGCTACCACCATTGTTCACTGATATGATGGGGGTAGGTGCTGAGGGAGCGAACCTTTTATCAACCAGGCATAATTCCAGACACCGGGCTGTTATTGAGAAATTCCTCATTGAAAACCTAATGTCATTTTCTATCACTATCTGTCTAATCTTCTCCAACTACGTTGGGGTCAGCTTCCAGTCTAACCAGATGCAACTGAATAGCCCTATTTACTAGACATAGACTGAATGTGGATTTATAAAAATATGTTAATTTCAATAATATGTTACTTTTCATTTCAACACAAACATTTTTTTGTCTTTTCAGCCAAGAGAAAAAGAGGTACACTCTTGACCTACCAGACAGCAGTGACAATGAATCCATCAACAGCATAGTTCTCCCACAAAGAAGGCTCTTCACACAAAAAGAAAACCAACCTCAAAATAAATTTGGCCACCTAATAGACAAAAGAGAATCATTGGCCAAACTCCACAAGACCAACACTGCAAACATTGATAAGACCATTGATGTTGGAACAAGAGAACTCTTTCGAAATGCTAAGAGGTCTAAACCTATATTCCCAGCAGCGCTACTTAATATATCCCCAAATAATATGGCAGCTGATAAAACAAAAGAAAATGTTCTTGCTGATCTTAAACCTCAAGTTAGAAACATCTTTGGTAAACGACCAGCAAACAAAAGAAAGAATATGTTCGCTGACTTCATTGTTTCTGAAAGTGAGGATGAAATATCCGAAATTCAACCTAAAGTATTTGGTTTTCAAAAGAAATTTGAACAAAGGCGATTTAGTGCAGCATCTAAAGGGCGGGATCCATCTCCTTCATCAAGCATTACTACTGACATAGAAATGGATTTTAGAAACATGTTACCATCATCAACAATGGTTGAAAATCAACTGGAAGAGATGATGGTAAGCACACCTGTAAAACGAACTAGACTCAGTAAACTATCCGAAGCTAAAGAATCTGAAGCAGGAACTAATACTCCACAGCCAGAATGCCAGAAAGATAATACTAAGAAGCACAATACCATTGACTTAGAAAAAGAGGGTCAAAAATGTGAAATCAATAAATCAAAGAGTAACAAATCCAGTTTGACCAACAAATCATTACAGAAAATACAAAAACATGTTAAAACTGTTGAAGAATCAGTAGAATCCCAAACTGAACAATATTCTGCAGAAGATAATGTTGACGGTGTTCAAGATCAGATAAAAGAGACTGAACAAAATAAAGATGAAGAAATGGTAGATCAGGAAATTGATGAAGACGTGAATAATAGTCGCGAAGATAATAATGAAAAGATAGAACAAGAAAATAAGGATAAAGTTAATATAAGTAAAGAAAACGATGAAGCAAATGAAAGCGAAGAGAACGAAGACGACGTAAATGTCAGCCAAGAAAGTGAAGATAAACAGAATGAAAGTGAGGAAGTGGCAATGGAGAGCGAAGAAGTTGAAAATGAGGAAAATGAAAGCGAAGAAGATGAGGACGAAAGTAATGAAAGCGATAACAATGAGGACGAAGCTATTGTAAGCCACGAACTGGAGGCTGAAGTCAATGAGAGTCAGGAAATAGAAGAGGATGCAAACGAAAGCCTAGAAGTGGCAGCAGAAGAAAATGAGAGTCAAGAAATAGAAGAGGATGCAAATGAAAGCCAAGAAGTGGCAGTAGAAGAAAATGAAAGTCAAGAAATAGAAGGAGATGCAAATCAGAGCCAAGAAATCGAAAGAGAAGCAGACGAAAGCCAAGAAGTCGAAGAAGAGGCAAACGAAAGCCAAGAAAACGCAGAAGCGGCAAACAAAAGTGAAGAAGTCATCGCCGAAGTAAATGAAAACGAAGAAGTCGACGCTGAAGTAAATGAAAGTCAAGAAATAGAAGAGGATGCAAATGTGAGCCAAGAAATCGAAAGAGAAGCAGACGAAAGCCAAGATGTCGAAGAAGAAGCAAATGAAAGCCAGGAAATCGATGGTGATGATGCTCAAGACGAGAACGCCGAAGTAATGAGTGATAATGGGGAAGAAGCAGCCAATGAGAGTCAAGTCAATGAAGCTTCTGCAAACGAAAGCCAAGAAGTTGAAAATGACGAAGAGGAATCCAATGAAGTAGCAAGTGATGCCGAAATTAACGCAAGTGAGGAAGAAAATCAGCAAATGAACGACAGTGATGAGGCTGACAAAGCAATCGCCGGTGACTCAGAGATTTCTGATGACAATCAAGCTGATGAAATGGAAGTTGATGATGACAATGAACAAGAATCGGAAAACGAAAGTGAACATAACGAAGATGAAAGCCATGAAGAAAAACAGATTGAAGAACAGAACGAAATAGAACCAAGTGATGAAATTGTAGAATCACCATCACCAAACGTAACACACGATACAACCGGTAGAAATAGAAAGAAGCACATAAACAAATCCCCAGAAGTGATCCTACACGATAAAACGAACCATATGGACTCTTTCACAGCCAAAGGCCGCAATACCAGTGTTAGAAAAACCAAAAGTATGATCAGCAAGAGTCTGAACATAAGACCAAGCTTAGCCCCTCACAGAGATAGCACTGGCTTTTCTGACGGTACTAGAAACTCCAGCGCTGAAGGCTCAGGCTGGGACTCACATAGAACCACCCGCAAAACGTTACGACAAACTTTCGGCAAAGACTTCACCCCTAGAAAGTCTTTACGAGCCTTGGTCATGGAAAAATCAGCCAAAAGGCAAACTGACCATATGGAAATGCATTCGGAAACTGTGAAGTTTCCTCTGGCAAATTCTACTGAGATGCCTGAGGAGTCTAATCATCATGTTGAAGATATTGTGGAGTCTGATCATGAAATGTCAAGGCAAACGCGGCTGACGGCGCTAGAAATTGCTTTGCAGAAACTTAAGGAACAGAATATTGAGAAGAGACTTAAGTTGGTAAGCTGTTCTGCTGTCTTTCTAATTTCACTTTTAGTTACTTTAATTATTTTATTATTTATGTACACACAGCAGGAAACATAGGAAAACAAATTTTATAAGTTTTGAGTATTCTGCTTATTTCTTGAGTAATTCCTTTGAGCAAAAAAAAACATCACAAAATAGAAAAGTTTTTGTGAGATAAGACTTATATATTAATAGACTAGTCTTTCTTCAACCAGTCTTACCAAGGGGTAGTACTAACTGGGTTGTGGAGGTCAAATAGCAGTCGCTCCATATAAAATACTGGTTTTTAGTTGCGTCCAATTAGACTGGAAGCTGACATTTATTGTACATATATCCACTTTACAGGAAGCCGCAGTAAGAAACTCCTTGAAAACCCCCCCCACAAGCTCGCTTAGCCTTTTCAAAGTGCCCAACAAGCCGGCCCCACGCCGCCTGAAGCCCGCACAGATCAAGCCTAAGAAACAGTTGAAGTCTCTCATTCCTCTCGACGAGTTGCCTGCTGAGTTGATACAAGACATGAAGTATAAGCCCCCGAAGAGGTTCCGACCTTCCAACGCGTCGTGGATCACTAAGAGACTATATAAGTTCTTGGAGGATAAATTAGAGGCCAAGTAAGTCATTATAATTCTCCTGATCTTACACCAATTTATATGAGGTTGTTGCAGCAAGTATTCTTCCATACTTCTCTTTTAGTCGAAATCTTATGAGTCAGCACCTTTCTAGCCATATCATCTTTCACGCAGTCCATCGATTATTTCTTTAGTGTTCTTCTACTCTTACAGATAAGTAAGCAAATCATGAAAATATTAATCGTACTTTAACACAAAACATAATTATAACTTATTGTAGAATCCACAAAAGTCATGTCCAGCGGCAGAACCTTGATAATGTATCATATACACACAGTAAAAGCCTGTAAAAAACGATGTAAGGCATACAAATCCCTTTGAAAAAAAAAACGATTCGTTCACGTTTCTTTCTAAGCGGGTCAATCAAAGCGATTTTCGCAAAATGTCCATCTCATCCCTCTCATCGTTCCCTCTCGCTTTCACATTCTTGATCAATAAATAATATTTAATAATGAATACTTCCAGATACAACTACAAGGCCCGCGTTAGAGCTGAAAAGCTAGCAGAAACGATATACAACTTCACTAAGGATCTACGTCGCCACAAAGTAGCGCCCACAGAATCTGTCGAAGTTCTGAAGCACGAGTTCGCCAGGCTAGACATTGTGCGCACGCACTTTGAGTTCTACGACTTCTTTCACGAGTTTATGCCCAGAGAAGTTCGTATCAAGGTGAGTTTGGAGCGAGATTTAAATAGCAAGATGGATGAAAGAATATCTTTATTCTTCTTTTTGGTGTGTCGATGGCAATCTAAATTGTCTCGGCCCAGAACTGAGCCATTAGTTTGGTGCCTTCAGTAGGGTCCATCAGTTCCTGTAATTAACAAACAATAGGACACGATGTTAAGAGCGGCCAACCCGTCATACTTTTCATACAAACGCTCGTACGTGATTATGCAGTTGTTACACATCTACGTTTGAGTTTTTTGAACTAATAGGTATTTTGTGCACTATATCTAGGTTTATATGGTAGTAAAAAAAATTGTAGAAACAAATTCAGCATAAGCCTCTGAAAATTGCTGTTTTGCACAAATTTTAATTGAACTTTGGCCGTTCATAATGTATTCATAAACTCTAAAAGTAAAGAAAACATCTCGATAGAAACCTTGCACATGTAATGGAGATTCTTAATGACAAATATTTATTTCACACACTTGTAAGACTTATTCAAAAACACGTATTTCCTGGAACAAGTTGTAGAAATTTTCGAACACTATTTTGCGTTCAATGTCATCGCGTTAGGCGGTATGAGGTGCGTGGGAGACGAGTTGTTCGGGGTCGGGGCGGGGTAAGACGGGGGAGTTGATAGAAAATCACCGCTGTGGCTCTGGATGAAACGACAAGCTTTTTGACCATGCTCGCGTTGACCCTCTTAAGTGCCCTATAGTTCCTGCTACAGCACTATATTTACACTCCAGGTCAGAGTCCTTAATGGATATCCATTATTGTAAACCAAAAGTATTCGTAAAATAGGTCGTGGATTCGAACCAGGCAGGCGCATTAATTTATTTCATGACCAATGGTCTCAGAACAATGTAGGAAAACATTGTGAGGAAACCGAGAATTCAAAGACATGTGACATCTACCAACCCGCACCCTTGATTGATTGTAGCACATTCCCTCTTATAGATTGGAGGCATGTGTCCCAGTAGAATAGGCTGGTTATGTGGAATATGAAATATGGGCTGATTATGCAAACCAAAATTATTACACAGCAATTTTAAAATATTCATAAATTCTTTGGATATGCGGATCAGTCATTGTTTAGGATATCTATACAAAGCGAAGCAAGTTATACTGGAAATGTTACGTTTCATGTGCCGCCATGTCTACAACGGCGGTTATATTCTTCTTTTTGTCACAGTACTGGAATTTCTTCTGTTTCGTGGCTGCGTTTACAAATATTAAAACTCATATACTTACACAAACAGCCAGACCCGGAAAAACTACCAGGTCAGGTAGGTCATACAAATATTTGTTCCGCCTGGGAACCGAACCCGCGGCCACGTAGTGCACAGCATTAGCCGATGTAGTCCGTAAGGGATCAGAATCTATATAACCGCACTAATGGGTCCAACCGTACAAAATAAAGACCAAATCAAATTAAAGACCTCTACCTCTACCTTCCAGTGCTAAATGGTCTGTTACAATTCTCCTTCAAAATATAACTTTGTTCCAGGTTGTTCCCGATATCGTAAACAAAATATCTCTTCCCCGGCACGGAGTGTTCTCCGATATCCTGAGAGACTAGATATAGAGAAGATACCAGTATTTGTTATAAGCTAATGAATTTTGTTTTTTTTTTTATTTTTTTTCGTATTGTTAGTGCCTACCCTGGTGTCAGAGATTTTATGCTGCCCATGAGCCTCTGACTTGGCTTGATATTGAATTGATGTTAGTTGTGTTATGTTGTGTAAATATTATAATTAAAATATTTGAAGATAATTCTCTTGTTTATTTTTAATACTTTAATTTGATAATTAAAATATCATAATAGTTTTTGTTTTTGTCTAATTCTACACAAACTAGTCACAAACACGTAGGAGGGACCAATCCAATAATACTCAATACCAGTTAGAGATACGTTGCAGACCCATCACCAGCCCGCGTAGCATGGCAATACTATCTCTATTCTACTAAGAATCGACAAAGCTCTTTCTATACAGAAAGAAAAGAAAATTTGAATTTCGCGGGCTACCCTCGCGCTTCTTCCTTAGAGCGTCGCACAGCGTGCTCTGTTTTTCTGAAGGGATGTGACAGAGATGAGAAAATCGATTACTTTAAAATCGATTTTTTATTTTCAATATAAATCGATTTGTGAAAAATGGATTTTAGAAGAAATAATCGACTATTGTCGAAAAAAAACTATATTTTTAATAGAATCAAATAAAATGAAAAGATAAGTACTAGAAATAAAACTACAACCTTTTGGTCTCAATAGCAAAAAAAATTAAATTATTTATTAAACAATAAAAAAAAACTAAAAATAATATTGCCACAAATGTTCAGTATCATAAACATTTGGCTGAAATTAAAATAAAATGAAACGAAAAGTAAAATTAATAGAAAGACAACTGTTTGGTCTGCAAACTTAAATACAAAACAAATCTTTCTTTAAACTTTTAAAACAATAAAAAACTAAAAATAATTCTTTGTGCGTTATCTAATCGATTAAACAGATTTAAAAATCGATTATTAACAATCGAGTATACGAAAAAAAAACTATTAATATGGAAATCGATTATTTGTTCACATCCCTCTCTTTCATCGGCGTGCTCTCTACCGATAACAAATTATTCTGTCTAAATCGTGTTGTGTTATTTTTAATTGATTTTTCTGTTCCTGATTATATTAGGCATTCATGTTGTTTTTTTTTTTATTTTAATTATGGTGCTTAATTCTAATATAAATGTTCTGTCTATTCTGGCTCTTGTGAAGGTATAGTGGGACTTATATCGGGGAAACGTCTGTAGAGTGTATTACATTTTTTAGCTTTTCTTCGCTTGTTTTATTTTTTGGTGGATGTTTTCCTCTTTGATCTTGGGGTGGTGTCGGCTCATCAACTTTTTGCTAAGCAGTCTGGTTAATCTCCCATCACTTACTTGAATAAAAATTTTAACAAGTGTCTTGCATTCCTTTGTGTGAGCCCGGCCATGGGACATGGTAATATATCGTGAATTTGCACGTCTTGAATGTTCAACGGATGATCTAAGTTTAGGGGCCACTTTTATTAATTAATATAGATAGGCTGCCTGCAAATCTTGCTTAGTTTATAAAACTTCTTGAGTAACTCGTTTCTGCGTTCGAGGCTTATTTTTGTGTAGCATTTATCATTAAAATGGCATGGCCTAATATCAACTTTCCTAGCTTGAACTATGTTGCCTTTAGTATTCGTTTTTCCTTCCTTACATTATTTTTCTACTTATGCCAGTTCTGTTGTTGGTTTATGATTGTTGACGCATATTTCATGATTGCTACCGGGTGGGATGTTTTCATCTTGTAGAAATTCAAGTAGATCTAAATATTCTGGAGACGGATTTCTCGATGGCACGTACTCAGAACCCGAATCTTGAAAGGGGTTGTCATCACACGCAAAGTCCTGTTAAACAAACCAGACCAAAAAGTTGTAAATAGGTTTTAAACAAAACATCAATAACAAATAATGATTTCAAATTACCTATTCTATTTAAATCGAACTAAAATAATGCTAAAAAGAAGACTAAAAGCAATGTACCTAATAATAAATTAACATTTAAATATATTGTTTAATTTAACTAAACTGACTCCGCGTCCTTGTGGTCTCTTTGCAGAACTTTCTCAGTACAGTCAACTGTCACTAGCTACTAAAATCTGTCAAAATCTTTAATCGATTTTCTACTTTATGACTAAAGCATTAGGTTGATTGCGAAAATTTGACAGTTTCGGGTAGCTTTTAGTGCTGGCGTCTGTACATTGTTGGCTTCCTATGTGAATATCTAAAAGGTGTAAGAAATTCTCTTAGAATCTATTTAATCAGTCCTCGGTTTTACACGCAAGCTGCCCATGTACCTAATACTGTGGTCTGGGATAGCTCATAAAACAGATCTAGGATCAAGAAAGCTTTAATACAAAGTTTGGGGCTTTCGTTACTGCGTAAAACCTATTGTCTTTCACTATTATCTGAATAATGGATGGTATAAAATAAAAATATAAGTTGCCGTCACAACAACGGTGTTGCCAGCTTTTGAGCCAGTTAGTGGGGGGGTCGTTGCAGAAGGGTGCGAGAAATATGGAGTAAAAACGAATTTGTAAGGATTAAGTTTACAATTTACGTATGCAGCTGCAGTTCGCTACAATTCATTACGAACTTACGAACTATTTCTGTGGCATCAGGCAAGAACGTTATAACTGTTCAAAATCCTGAGCCTCTACGGTCGGGGGGTAGGGCAGCTGGCCCCCTTCTAGAAACTTTTATAAGGTTCCCAGCAGGCCAACAGGTCACTTACTAGGCGACAGCGAGGCTCCATCAGTTCGTCCATTAATTCAGGTGGTCACACATTGATCTTCGAATGTTTGGTTCTTTCGTCTCTTTTTTCTTCTGAATATTTAATTTACTAATTACTTTGATTAACATTGTTTTATATAAATTAGAAACATTAATTATTATTTTTTGTGAATGTGAGTTTCATGTACACTTTCTATTATGAATTAAATTAGTAGGGCTTACCTTAATCTTGAAGATTTGAGTTGTCAAAATCAAATGATTTATTCGCATAATATGGGTAGCTAGATGGTACATAAATGTTAGGTACATTACATAATATAACAATAAAGATCCTAATATTAACCATTTCTGGCATACGAAACGTAAAATAAAAAGCTTATACATGTAATAACAATGAAACGAAATGGGTACATAACTATACATAGGTACTCTTTTTCATTTTGATTTTATATACTAACATAACTAGCTATATTATTGCACTGGAATAGGAACACAGTGAGGTGTTACAATAATTTTCTATTCTTATAAGTATAACTAAGGTATTCTTGGGTCGTGTAGAAACATTTATTGTCTAACCAGGCATACAATTTTTTTCGGACTAAAGTAATGGGTAGGTCTTTCAGTTCACTTGGTAATTTGTTAAATAATTAAATTGACACAAGGTAACAGTTTCTTCTATACAGATCAGTGTTTATGTTTGGGGGGGCCTTTGCCCAGCAGTGGGTAGGTACCGGCTAATAAAAAAGAAAAAAAAAACTACATTGTGCTCACCTAAAGAAGCAGCAATATTATAACCATGTAATACCTAACCTGATTTGAAAAGTTTCCATGGAGTTTCTTGCCAATTCTTCTCCATGAGAAATATGATTTTGGAATGGGCAACTACCGTCCAGTCACAGTTATTATGCTTGTGGCTGGACTATATAATTAGCTAAGTTTTAATTGTCCAAAAGTGCTTGTCACGGGTAGGGTTACCATATCTCCGGATTTGTCCTGAGATCTCCGGATTTTTGGACTCATCTCAGGATTGTGGCCGGATTTTGCAAATCTCATGAAATCTCAAGATTTTTAGAATTTTCAATAAATTATAGCTTACATTTTAAATATCTCTTTAATAAAAAGTTAAACAAACTAAAAATAATCTTTCTTTGGTAATAATTATTGCGATGTGCAACGCGTGAGCGAGATCCGCAGTGTATAAAACGATAATATTACGACTTTTTTAAATTGTTAAGTACGTTTGAGAGAAAATTCTCAAACTGTAAATAATCTCAGGATTTTTCAATGGAAATCAGGCCTTTTCTCCAGACTTTTGATTTGTTCATCTGGTAACCCTAGTCACGGGTCTATTTGAAATAAATGCTGTGAGTTCGAGTTTTTGGTTATTTTTTCGGTATAAGCACTTACTAGAGTTATTGTATACCTACTATCACCCATAGATCATATGAACAACATAACAACACGCCTATAATTCTCGAAGGGTTAGGCATATGTGTACCTAATAGTACACCCGCATTTCGCCAGCTATGTTTAAGTCCCTTGTATTATGGGGCTAGCCTGTTGCCATCAACCGAGTGCAAATCCAGACCTGCTGCATTTATAATGTCTAGAATCGAGCAAGCCTCGTAAAGCGACGTTCCATTTAGACTCTAGATGGAGCGTTGCTTTACGAGGTCCGTTTACACGTATACAACCTGTAGGTTATACTTGAAACGAGTATTTTCAATTCCTAATCCTCCATTGCGTTTACCTACACCATACGCTGGCTAGGGCCTCAGTTTCAATTCAAACCCATTTACCGTTCCGCTCGTAGTCT
Source organism: Eugnorisma glareosa (assembly GCA_947578425.1). Lineage (NCBI taxonomy): Eukaryota > Metazoa > Arthropoda > Insecta > Lepidoptera > Noctuidae > Eugnorisma > Eugnorisma glareosa. The sequence continues at coordinate 4,598,924 of OX387957.1, read as the reverse complement.
CTATACCGCTGTTCTTTTAAGTGGTTCATTTGAGAATGCAATTACGTTGCAAGTAGGTAGGTCCACTGTGCAGGCGTAGTAATATGCATTGTGTGCCTTTTGATAGCTTTTTTGTGTTTTTAAGGCATGTAATGGGTATTTAAGTTACATTGTAATATCTACTGTTTTAAGAAAAAATAAGTACGTATTAAGACGAAGAAATGCTGCATAATATTAATGTTAAGGCTGTTTGACTTTGTGCCCGTTTAAATATTTAAAAAAGTACTTAGGTATCTACCTAACAAAACATGAAGTCTGTGGTCGTGGGATCTTAGAGTTAGAGAATAAACACAATTTGCTGACAGATACACGACAAAAGATCTTTTGATAGACTGTGCTTCACACACACAATTTTCATTATGGTTTTTGGGGATTTTGTGTTCATGGTAGTGTGTGTGTTTGACAGTAGCAACCATAACATATCGATTTTAGAGGTACTAAAGATCGGTCATCGTTAGTGGCAGCGACTCAACAGCACCAAGTGAGTATAAGTTTAAAAAGTAAAAACTAAATACGTAAAAAATTGCTGTGGTAATTCCCTTAGCTCATTTGATACCCAACATGGCACCTTTTTATCATTTTTTTTTCAATTTACGAAATCATTTCCTCTTGAGGGCGCCATATTGAATTTAGTGTAAAGTCACCTATCCCTAGCGGATAATCAAGCCGCTTCTAACGATATCACATTTGTTGAATCATGTTATGTACCTAGTTTACAAGTTATGCGGGAATAGATGAACATACCATCATGCATACATTACGGGCTGAAATCATAACCCTGAGCAAGTATTCCAAGAATTCCAGCCGTCTGACATACCTACTTACAAACAAACGAAAATTCGCCACAAACAGGTCGTTCTACATGATATTATTTTGCCGTAGGTATGCGGTGGAAAACCCTTAGATCTTATTTGCAGAAAGCAGTTTCATTTAAAATATAATTGTACAAAGGCAATTGCCTAGAAAGTTACTCATTCAAACCACTTTAAACGCAATATCAAATACAAAAGCGCGATTGGTTTTTTAAAGTTTATTTGTGGAAACTGTTGCAGTGTAGTTTAATGTACGGGTTATATGTATCGGTTGAATTCTTTGGATATTAAATTTTTAATATACCTGAAGCATCTGCCTCGTAGATTTATTGGTTGCAAGCGCTACGGCTGAGCATGAGGTCCTGGGTTTGATTCGCAGGTCAGACAAAGTGTTATTGGGGTATTTCCATCAGAAATTTCTCGTTAGCAGCCTGGAGTCTTTATTTGTGACTCGTGGATGGTAATAGGCTCGCCCCTTATTACATTGGACTTAAAAATATCTGGCCAAATGTAGGTGTGACATAGGTACACCTCTGCATGACCTATCGAGGTTATTATGTTAGGTGAAATATTATCAGCAACACCTTTGTCCGTGGTTTGAATATTATGATTATGATAGTAAACGATTCGTGCAGGTAAGGGGGTATTTCACCATCGCTGTGTTACCGTCTGGAATTTAAGCTTCAACACCCCGACTCCACGTCCCCGTCTGAAACATCCCCTTTTTGATAAGTAAACATGTGCAACACATAACATTTCTTGAAAATAAAAGTGAACTAAACAGATATTCTTTAAAAATTCAATGAAGTACGTAACTATTCTCTTCTATGTTCTAGCTTACTGTACCTCGACAAAGGGGATGCCAAACGTTTTCCCCGATCGTTCTTACTGATTGCATTGGGTCCACTCTGTTTAGGACATATACGAGACTAGGGTTACCATTTCGAAATTTGAAAGTTCTTGGCAAAAGCCTTGCATTTGTAAAAAAACGCCAGGATATTTTATAAATCCTTTTTATATTAGATAAAAATCCTTTTTTTTTAATCATTAATGTTGGGGTATATAAGCAAGTGACGGCGTGGCAGCCAAAGAAACACACGAGACTCAATAAACTCTTTGTTATATTGTAATAATTCAATAAGGTTTACGTGATGCCTGTCGCCGTAAAGCTATGGTAGCGGCAGAGAGAGCATAGATAAAAAACATTCACAGACTAGGTACTAATTAGCTGTCATAGGAAAACCAACCACAGAGTATTTATACATTTATATTAAACTGGCGACCCGCCTCGGCTTCGCATGGGTGCAATGTTTTACATTTAAACCTTCCTCTTGAATCACTCTATCTATTAAAACCGCATCAAAATACGTTGCGTAGTTTTAAAGATCTAAGCATACATAGGGACAGACAGCGGGAAGCGACTTTGTTCTGGACACCTAACCTAACCATAACAATTAATGTGTACGCCTTTTTATTTGCAGTAATAAAACAATCTTTTAGCTCAATGCAGCACGAAATTCGGACAGAGCGCCAAAAAGCTGAACATGTCAGGACTAATCCGAATGCATGGTTGCCCTATAAAAGACTGACTCAATGTTCCCGCGCTCACATGACTTATATCAGCATTGAGATTACTTTCCACCTCTATCTCCATTACCACAAGGTTGATCTTCCTCTGTTTTGGTAGTAAAGTCTTCAAAATTTAAAACAATTTGCGATTCGCTGCCGTTTCTCAGCGTATATCGTAACAATAAAATGTTGAGAAGATGGTGAAGCATTAAAAATGTATATTTATTACTTGTTGTGTTGTTTAATGGCTATAATTTAGTCTTGGCTAGGCTTTGGAGGTGATTTGTCAGTGGAGAAATACCTAAGATTTCAAGTGGGGAGTTCCATTGAGGTCGTTTTGGTTTTGTTTGATAAATTGCGTTCTTCTTGGACGCTTCTAAGTTTGGCTGGTGCCCAGGCCATTCGGGCGCCATTTAATGCTTGAAAAAGTTTATATTATTTGCAGGTTTACGTTTTTCACGTTCTTCCTGTTTCTGTTTAATTTTGTTGCTGAACCGTCCACGTTTAATCCAAGTGATGGAGTTTTTCTCATAAGCGGTATTTTTTCTCATTAGCGGTAGTATGCAAAGACATGTATGTATACTTTTTTTTGTACATACCTCGCTGTTCAAAGTAACATTCATCACCTCGGTTACAACTTGTTAGGCATACTGGAGAACATTCCTTATTTCTAACAATAAAAATAATTTTAGTTTAAATCTGAGTAGGTACTATCAAACCAAAAATTAGAGTAGGTATTAAAAAGGCTTAAATAATTTATTTAATCGGGAGCGCCCTCCCGAACAAGCCTAATTTTTAAAACAAAACCCTCTGAGCCCTAATTTACTACAATCCTATTACGAACCTTAATTACCTACGGACTTTCCATACAAACTCGTTGGTACAGTCACGAGCAGTAACAAGTATCATTATACACTTAGCAACTTGAAGTTGTTAAAGAGGTTTTCTCATGTTGTATTGGTTGCAATTACACGTTGTTACGATTGGCATGGTATTTCTGAACCCGTGTTATGAAAGGTTGGTTGGAGAAAGAGCTGGCGGCGGCGAGGCGGAGCTGAGTGTCCGGGGGTGGTGGGCGTGCGCATCATGCTGCTAACATCATTTAAATCCAGCGAAGTTCGAGACAGACTCGCGCAAAAGAGTTCCGTAGCACCAAACAAAATAATACCTAGTTAAAATTAAATAATATAAAACCGCACTCATTTCTCAATTTACATTGAAAAGTAATTTTTTCTTTTTTCATAATAATAATGCTAATGCATGTTCCCGATGCCAGTGGGCTTATACTGTTCTTATATTTTAAAACGTTTTTAATATTATTTTATATTCTAGAATATTTAAAAATGTAACTAATGTGTGTTAAAATGAGTAAAGGAAATGCTAATGCTAATGAAAAACAAAGTTCCTGCTGCAGTTTTACAAAATAATCCCTTATCTCAAAAACTAAACAAAAAATCTCATTCAAACGCCTTTTTATTGAAAGTTTTTTTTACGTTCGACAAACCCACATTTTTTCATCTTCTAATTTTTACGGCTTCAGAAGCGAAAATCTCAACCACCCTTGACAGCAATCATTGAGAAGAAGTAATTTAGAAACCTTGATATCATTTTTCAATAGTTTTTTTTCCAAATCCTCAGATTTTATGGAGGCCACACCATTTTTTTTTTTTCATATCACTTCACTTTTTGGTAGCGGTTCATAGAAGACCTATTCTCTAAATATGACCTGTATGGTGCCAACAGTCTCGGAGTAAAATGGCTGGGACATACTGGCAGACAGACGGACAGAACGAATCTATAAGGGTTTCGTTTTTGCCATTTGCCAACGGAACCCTTAAAAAGGAAAGTTGGTGGTATGATACGTCCACGTCTCGGAAAGCATGTTAACCTGTTGGTCCTGCGCCTGATCTCTCTCTGAGAGGAAGAGAGAGTGCATCTGTGTCTCCGCACATACTTGCGCACTATAGTAACTCTCGATGGCAAATCTCCGCTGAGATTGGCCTCCGTGACCTTATTTTTCTCTCAAAGTTACAATTCTAATTCAGGTTTACTTACATATACGTCCCCGTGAGTGTACGTGTACAATTTTGTTCATTACGCACTCAAATTCGGTGATTGATGGCGTGGCTGGTCAGCACACAGATCTATCATTAATCTCAATAGCCTGTATCTAGATAAGACATGTGTAATGAATATGTATGCGAAAACGGGGATCGAATGAAAATTAATCAACAGCGAAATGCTTTTCGCAATACCTACCTACCTTTGTATCATTCCAATGTTTGTTTTTAAATGTCGAAGAAAGAGGTAACATAAAATTGTAACAGGCCGATGTCTGTACATTGAAGATATTGAAAAACATATACAATGTGTAACAGAATTAACGCACAACCTCTTAAGGCGCGATTTCAGTTTTGGTCCCATAGTGAAAGTTGTTCATAATGATGAGTACAATGACCCCTTAAGAGGTTGTGCGTTAATTCTGTTACACATTGTATATATGAGGGGACTCTATAAGAGCAACAGAAGCCATAACAACAGTTTTTAGAATTTTTGTCTGTCTGACTGTCTTTCTGTTTGTATGTTTGTACCCGCATCACGCAAAGACTACTGCATGGATTTGAACACAGTTTTCACCGGTCTATTGCTAGATGCTTAACTTAAAATATAGGCTACATTAGATATAGTCTTGACTAATATTATAGTAATAAATTTATTCATGCTTTAGTTTACATAAGGGTTTAGTGTTTGGAGCCTCCTTTTAGGCGAATAATGTTAGGAGACTCCGCTCTTCCATATAGAGGTACAGTTCGTTAAACCTCCGGGGGTTTAGAGGCGTAATGTTATATTAATTACCAGTTTAATTAGGAGCGTTAACGTCTTACGGCATTTCATACAAACTTTGAACTCATTTGTTTTCGAAATGCCTGAACCGATTTTAATGAAACTTCATACGTATAAGCAAGATACAGAAGTCTAAATAGTCAACAGAGAACATTTTCGAAAAATAGTGTTACAGCTAAATTAAACCGATTTTAGATTTTCTGTAGAAACTGACATTTTCTTGATGGTCTTTAATTTTGAGCTCCCGATATTTCGACGCTGTTGCAAGCGCCATGATCGCGGCTTGACATTTTCTTTTTCTTTAAACATTTTCGAAATTGTTTTTTATCAACTTTTTAGACATCAATGTATCCTGCTTATGAGTATGAAGTTTAATTAAAATAGGTTCAGTCATTTCGAAAACAAATGAATTCAAAGTTTGTATGAAATGCCGTAAACCGTTAACACTCTTACCCTCCTATTAATAAACACAGACTAAACTTATTCCAAGTTTAAACCTTTGAAAATGTATGGTTATTCCTTTGTTATTCCTGGTGTAATTTTATTCCGTGTTTATTAATAAGAGGGTTAAGGTTTTGTCATATTTATATCACATTGAAAAATATATGGGAAAACTGTTGTGTATACTTATTTTACTACAAGTTAGGATTAGTGAAGAAATGACTCGAGGCTTTTAAACCTTTATATTTATGATTAGCTCGATTTTGAAGATTCGACTCCAAAAATACGACTTGAGGTTTATTACTAATTGGAAAGAGCTCGAATCATTAGAAAAGACTTGAGTCAATAAAACGACTCGAGTTCTTTACTAAGAGGTTCAAAGCTTATAGTCGCGAGTGTTTTAACAAGCGAGTCGTTTAATATGAGACCATAATAAGGTAAACTTCATGTGTATGAATATTACATATTTATTACAGATCAGTAGGTACTCAAATAAAATAGTAAACTTTTAATGGTATACACGGCCACTGATCAAGTGTAACAGTTGTACAATGCCCGTTTCACGACTTTCAGATGGGTTCGAACCTTTTTGTTCCTGCCGGGGCTGAGAGACTGTTCAAAAGAGGTATCGCAGCCCGGGAACACAAAGGGCTAAGAAGGCACATGGTAAGAAGAAGCAACATCTGACATTTCCTTACTCTCCGCCTAGAGCGAGAAGAGTTATTTATTACATCCCAAAATAAAAACCTTTTTGTTGCGCTTGAGTCGTTTAAAAACAGGAGTGTTTTTAAAATGATAGTCTTAAGGACTTGATTGAGTTGCAAACTGTTATAACCGACATATAAAAGTCTCGAGTACTTTCATCACTAGTTAAGATGCCATGATATGGGCTACGCCATGCTACGACGGCTTAGCAAGCGTAGTAGACGTCTACGAAAGCGTAGCGGCAAACAGACTTTTTATGTATTTTTTACTTTATATTCCAAACATATATAAATGTAAAACTAATGTAATTTACCTTTGATCAAATAAATAAATAAAACGAACGAGCTATTTTCTTAAATTATAAATCAGTATTAGTATTTCTTATCCGAGCGCCAAAAAAGAAACGAAATTGTCCAAAATGCTTTTATTATCTTAAATTATTGTTCACCCCAAACTGAATTGAAAATCAACTAAAAGTTTGAATGACTTCTCTGGGGCATTATTTTTACATTATTTATCAATTTTCTTGGAAATTCACGGTCCGATCGTCTGAATATCTGATTGATGTAGAACGAAAGTTATTTCATGAAAAAGTTATTTGATAAAAAGGAAAATGTTTATTTTCAATTAGCTTATGCCCGCGGCTTCGCCCGTGGACAAGGAGTTCGGTAATGTGCATGTAAATCGGATAAAAAGTATCCTATGTGTTATCCCAGGCAGAAGGTGATGATGGATCATCATCTTCTGCCTAGCCTTTTCCGAACTATGTTGGGGTCGGCTTCCAGTCTTACCTGATGCAGCTGAATACCATGGAGTGACCATGGAGCCTCTCTGCTCTCCACAACCCAGTTAGTACTGGATAATAAGATACCCCTTGGTAAGACCGGTTGTCAGATTTGCGTACCACTGACTTCATAGTAACCACTGTCAAAAATCTACAAATGACAGCTGGAACCAACGGCTTAAGGTGGATGCGCAAGGGTAGCCCGCGAAATTTAAATTTTCTTACGTTTATTGCAATTTGCAGGTCAGTGTCAGAATTTAAATTTGGCGGGCTACCCTTGCGCATCCACCTTAACGTGCTTTCCGAGCTCTATGTTCAAATAAAATTTGAATTTTGTTTCTCTAATATTACATTATTATTTACAGATATTGGTAATAAAGTTTTTGATTTCAATAGGCATTTTAGTTCCATGTACGAGTACCACGTTCCGAAATGTAGATATACTAAACATACACCTCTGCCAAATCCTACGGAGAATACAGGCGTGATGGTCTAGCGGTCGCAAGCGCAACTGCTGAGCATGAAGTCCTGGGTTCGATTCCCGGGTTGGACAAAGTGTTATTGGGTTTTTCCATCAGGAATTTCTCAGGAGCAGCAACGGAGTCTGGATTTGTGCCCGGTTGATGGCAATATGCTCGCCCGCTATTACATGGGACTTAAATATAATTGGCGAAATGTGGGTGTACTATTAGGTATACCTCTGCCTTTTTGGGAAATTACAAGCGTGTTATGTTAAATCGGTGAAGGGGAAATTATGGTTGCTTTTCTGGTGGTCACCACTATTGATTCTGGCTTTCAGAAGTTACAGTGGTTTGAGAACAGAGTGGCGAGTTTATCCCAAAAAAAAATCGGTCACGAGACTCCAAATAGAATGCCACATCGCCAACCATTAAAACACAGGTAATTTCTAACTGCTTCCAACCGGTTTCATTTCGCTCTTACTTTTTTTTATTAAGTCCTCGCTCCCGTAGCCTCTGGCAAGAACTGATGCTGATCTTAACGAAGTTAATCAGCTTTTCCTTTAATTATTACTTGCGGCCATTTGGAAACAAATGTTTTTGAAGTGGTTTGATTGATTTATATAATAAGAAAACTTAAGCTCGTTCATCCCAGTGGGGTTAGAAGCATAAAATTTTGCACAAGATTTTCTTTTATAACAACTGTGAGAACTAAGGAAATTCATACCCTAAGGGGGTCAAATAGCACGGGCCTGTGGACGGTGAGCTATGGGCTAGCTCGCCGTCCGTCCGTTTTTTTGATTTGACGACAGGCCGTTGCGACCTCGCGTTCGTGTTTTACGCGCGCCTCAAAGAGACGTCAGCAAGCCAGAAGGGGTGCGCAAGGACCGATGCCTGCCGGGGCTGCGGTGCACTACGAAAGAGATATCGCGGTCCTGGAACACAAAGGGCTAAGAAGGAACATGGGAGGGTTTTAGTCAGTACAATTCTGACACTCCCGCTCCGCCCAGAGCGGGAGGGGTCATTTGATAATTTCCCATCAGGGAAAAGGGGGTCAAAATCAAAATCAAAATATTTTTATTTCACATAGGCCTAGATGGGCACTTATAAAACGTCGACAAAAAGGTGCACGGTTCGGGTTGGTCGTTTCCTATGGAGAAGAACCGGCAAGAAACTCCATGGTTACTCTTTTCAAATCATTTGGTGTTACAATATTATCATGTTACAGCATTAGTACTTAAGTATGGGGGAACAGCATAGGCCCGACAATAGGTCGTTGCTTACTACACAAAAAAAATCAAATAGCGGATGGAAGTGCATATTTTTTGCCAATGGGATATCTCGTTGTGCGTACGGCTTTTTTATAATAATTTCGACATAAAATGTTTGGTAGGTCATTGCGATCAATTTTTTGTTCTAGACTATACCTGGGAACCTTTACGGAGATATTGGGGGTCAAAGTTTTTTGTACTTTACTTTAAACACCTCCACTACCCCGTACTATTTAATCCACCCATTACCACAATGTTTTGAGTGCTTCACATTGAGTCCTACCGTAAAACGTGATTTTTCACCCCAAAAAAAGGTCGTTTCCCATCAATATTTTTTGCGTAAACTTATTTAGTTATTAAACTAAGTACATAATGCTTGGTCGACGTCTTCGTTAAGGGTCCGTCTACATCCTGTATATAGTTATAATTATCTTCTTTATAGAGATGGAGTTACGTTTTGGAACTGAACGCGCGCGCGAGCGGGAACGCGCCCTACGGCAAGTGACAGACGGACACGGGCCATAGGGCACGTTCCCGCGTTCCCCTCATATCATCTTAAGTCTATACTTAGTGCGTTCCATTACTGATGTAATGCCATATGTTACAGGAACGAGCAACTACATATAACTTCAAACGGGCTTACATTCATTAGTTTTTGTGTGTGACTTTCTGTGATTGAAATTTATTAAAGCCTCCAAAAATTACTCATATTGTGGAGAAAAGTTATCCTTTTTTTTTTTAAAAAAAAAAGCACCTATGTAGTTTGTGACAGGCGATTTCAAAAGTACCCATTAAAGTTTTAAGCATTTTTTTATCAAGAGTTTTCTATTAAGCCTTATCTAAATAGTCCTATTTTAAATAGGTGCTTCTAATTTTGTGATGGGACTAATTATTTGTTATATGGACTTATTGGCTGATAGGATCTCTTTAGACTTACTTTAAGATTATAGTTTTTTTTTAGATACTTTGATGTAGGCACAGAAACCCTAGCACTATCACGCGACATAAATCTTACTTCTTACTAATACTCGTCGTATTATAAACGCGAATGTTTGTGTGGATGGATGGATGTTTGTTACTCTTTCACGCAAAAACTACTGAACGGATTTTGATGAAATTTAGCACACAGATAGTTTATAACCTGGATTAACATATAGAATACTTTTTATCCCGGTAGTATGATCCCGTGGGACAATTATCAACCTTCACGCGACGAAGCCGCGGGTATTAGTATTACGTAAATTCGATTCGATTTTTAATCGAAGGAAGGAATCCACATTTTGGCTAAAATTTTAAGATAGATTCCAATCCCCTCTTTCGACTTTGAAACTTTCAACTGTTCCATAAAAAACACCCAAGTACCGAAACATACATAAAAATAAGAACAAAATCTTATCTTTTATCTTATCTTCCAGCCAGCTATAAAGCCTTTGTTTCTAAATAATGAGTATTGCCATAAAAAACATTGCTTCACGACACGTTAACGTGAAAAATATTCAAGTCACGATTTCGAACGACGTCGAAATTATATCTTCTTTCATCTGAACAATTTGTCGTTCGTACAGACGGTGACGTGAAATATCGACTGTCTTTTGGCCCAGCGATGAGTGGAAGACTGTTATTTGTCAACGACAACTCATAGGAAATGGTGTAAAGAATCGACTGAAATTATTTTTAAAGGGTGGAGTGAGCCGAAGGATATAGATATACCAAGATAACGCAATAAAGTGATTTTGTGCTAAAATGACGTTTTGAGAAAATTACGTTGTGCGAAAATGACGTTTTGCGAAAGCCACTTTATGCGAAAGTGACAAAATTTTCACAGTGACGTTCTGCGTCAAGACCCTTTTGGTTGGCTCATTCAGTTTCAATGAAACTTCGACACTTATTTACTCTTGCTTTACGAGGAGTGTTTTCCAATTTGGAATTGGTGCCGTAACAGTAATTGGTAGGTACCAGCAATCAGAAACGGTAATTTAACGGCATTATTGGAAATGCTACTGCTGCTTTACTTGCTAATAGGTCCAAAACGATAATGACGCCTTTTATACAAATTAAGGCATTTTGGCGATAGTCGCAATAACGTTTGATTAAAATTTCCATGGACTTGAACAATGTTTAACTAACATCAAAATTCAAGTAAGAGATTCCTCTTCAATTCAAAAGTTACATAAAAGTCTGAAATCGCGATAAAAGTCGCACCCACGTATTCTCCATTACATTTGTCGTCCTAAAGCATGACGTAAAATAGATTTAATGTTCTACTAGATAAAGTTGGGACTCGCTTACAGCGGACGTGGAATGAATTGATAAGAGGATAAAGATTTTCTCTAATAGATTTCTTTGGATTCAGCTGTGTCGTGGGCATTATTTTTGCTCGTCGTTCTTTGTGGGATTACCTGCCTGCCTCTTACCTATCATTCTTATTTAAAAATGATCTGTACTAATCTATCTTCACGTTAATGTGGAAGCGTCTTCATAGTTTAACAGAGGGATACACTTTCATCCTTTATGTAAGTAGGAAATGACGACCCGAATGGCGCAGCGGTAGTGAGGCTGCCTTACGTTCTTAGGGTCCCGGGTTTGAATCCCGGTAGGAGCAAATGTTTGTGTGATAAGCACGGATTTTGTTTCCGAATCATGGATGTTTATATGTATAATAAGTATGTATTTACAAACAAAAAGTATCTATGTAGTATTATCAACTATCTGGTGTCCACGACACAAGCCTCGTTGCTTAGTGTGGCACCTAGATGGCGCTGTGTGTAATGTCAAGCGATATTTATTTATTTATTATTAAATCCTACGATTTGTAAAAGATAAATCAAGTGGTGTCTGCATTTATTACTGAATTTTACGAGAGTGTTTTTGGCCAATTTATTAATGAAATACCTACTGAACTTTATCAAAATAAGAAATATTAATATTCTCTTTATTCATTTTTCGTACAAACTATTTACATTTTTATTAAAAAAAAAAAATGTATTTTTGAGGTCAGTGGATGTGTATAAAACTATACATATATTAAAAAAAATATATATAATTTATTAATTAAAATAACCTAAAGTAAATAACCTAGCAACAAACTTAAAAAATGGCGTCAAAAAACTCCTCCTCAACGCTGTCAACTGGTAATGTACCCAAGAGACTGGCGGCGTTGCCACGTTGTATGGCAACGCTAAGCCTTTGGCCAAGGTAAAAGCCAGCCCTTGGGTCACGGGAAGTGTCAACTAAACGTTTAAAAATATCCTTGAAAAGGCTGTGAGCGCTCGGACCTCACGGTCCTATAGTTTCAACCCCAAACGGCTCGAAAATATAGTTACCAATGAGGTTACTATATTTACGCCGCTTGAGGTTCTCTGCAGCCGCAGCGGCAGCCCCAGCACAGCACGATGAGCTAGGAAGATGGGATGGCGCAAGAGTATCGACACATGTTGCGTCCCACACTAAAGGCCTACCCATCTTCCATGGAAACAAAGACATCCCGTCCGGTCTCTTGCCATCGTCGCGTGCCAAGCCATTGGGTTCTAATATAGCTGGAACGCCGACGGTGACAAGAGCTCGTCGGATGATGTCATTTAAATTCGCGTGCCGTGCAAAACGGCCCGCACTTCGGCTGCATGACAGGCCGTGATGTCCGAGGCTGTTGACAACTTCACCACAGTGACAGCGATGAGGAGAACATAATGCGGCACCTAGGCGTAGAGAAGCAGCGAGGCGGAAAGTAGTGTCGTCGAGCAACGTACCTGTGTTCGACGACGGTAGTGCGTGAAGCCAAAGACCCGACCCCCACTCATCCACAGCTAGCAGACGAGCGCGCTCAGCAGTAGTAGCAGACGTGTTCAGTAAATTGTTCTGAACTACTCTGCAGAGCGGCTCGTCCCACCTTCTCTGGGAAAATGGATGGTCGGGTTCTTCAGAATTTGGGCAAGCGACTTTCCAGGCATTGATAGCCTCGGAGAAGCACGGCACATCAAAATCAATCAGTGTGGAAGCCAGGATATTCCTCATTAATTTCTCAGTGCCGTGGACCGCGGACGCCGAGTCCTCCCATACGAATGGGAAGCTTGTGTCCAAGCTCGATCGTCCAAGGCCACATTTAAAATGGATGATAAAGTATTTCTGATAATTTGATCCATTTGGTCCAAAAGATGAGTGTGCTTCCATAAAGGGGAAGCACGTAGAAAATAAGTTAATTTTGGGCCGAAACAGCAAACAAATTAACAACATATAAAACTGTTTTACATCCGTAATCTCACTAATCCAGGTCCAGTTGAAAACCAGCGTCCGGCATACTAGTTTTGCTGAACAGGGCCTGTTTGCCGCAGCCATAAGGCACACAGTGTTATATTTTTTTAAGTATTTTTCGTATTTTATTTTTGTTGCCACAACTTCGCCACATCCTATCTCAGACACTGTGACCTTTGGATCTACGAAACGTGGTCCCGACAGCTAGCTTACGCTTCCATTTCTGTCAGGATTCTAGTCTACCTTACACCCTTCCGCCACGTCGTGGTACCAGCGTCGAGGAGGACACTTGGAGAAGATCCTCTGCTGCAGAGTGATTCACACCTACCCTATGCTGCAGCTACCTACTCGATACAGAACCTGGAACTGGAGCCGTTGGTTGCGGGTTAAGCATGAGACGGGACCATCATCGCCATGGAGCCGGTTCAGGCCAGTGTTCGCAACCCCATTATTACCCTCTGCAATCAGGACTCGAGAAGGCCATGGAAGTTTAGGCAATAAATAATAAGTGTACTTAATCATCGAGCTCTTATTATTTACAAACCCCTACATACCTACCTGCTAACAACCCCCCTAACAAGGGTGAGTGTCACATTGCTACAACTGGTGCAAAGCAAAAGTTCTGCACTGTTGTAAAGCACAAGTTGTGGCCGTGTTTTAAAATAAATGAATTTTCTTCTTCATTTTTATTAAGTTTTTCATCAGGAATTTCTCAGTAGTATCCTAAAATAGTCCCTAAAATATAATCAAAGACACCCTCATTCTATCACAATGACAGTCTATTCGCAGTAAGGACCATAGACTTTATCCCACCTAATAACAGCTGCGGGCCTCTAATATTCTTCGAATTCGCTTTATACTCGCCCATCATCGCTGCTCATTTTTCATATCTTTTTGAGGTTTTATCAAAAGCTGCTTAAAGCTGCTTTAAGATTAAAGTACGCTCTTAAGCCGCAGGAACCGCAATATAATTTTATTTAAGAAGATTAGTGGCCAGTACTAAATATTGCCGGCTTTTAGAAACGTATTGTACAGTTTTGTTACAAAGGGATTTGGTTCTCGCTGCTTTTCGGATTTGTTTCGCTTCAATTAGTTGCTGGAGTACATTTTTGTGTTTCAAAGGTTAGTGAAAAATGATGATGTTTTTATTTGTTATAACCTCACGCCTGTAATCCCCAAAGGGCTAGGCAGAGGTGTACTTTTAGTAAACCTATATTTCGCCAGTCATGTTAGTCTTATGTAATAGGGGGCAGTGGCGAAGGTTCCATACAACTCGATTCCTACCGGCTTCCCTTTGAAAAATGGCACAGTCAGTATTCTATAGACATATAATTTACTCACATTAAATATACAAGGTGTAACAAGACCCTTCACGAAGCCATCAACCAAGCATTATGTACATCAAACTAAGCAACTTTACGCAAAAATTATTGCTGGGAAACGACTTTTTTTTTTGTGGTGAAAAATCATGTTTTACGGTAGGACTCAATATAACGCACTCAAAACATAGTGCTGATGGATGCATTGAATAGTACGGGGGTCGAAGAAATGTTTAAAGTAAAAATCTTACATTAAAAACATGTATTTGAGAAAAAACTTGTGAAAAAGTTGGAACTTTGACCCCCAATATCTCAGTAACTAGAAGGTTCCCCGGTATGGTCAAGAACAAAAAAAGATCGCAATGACGGTGAGAACAAGTGCCTTTCGGCTTCGTTAAGGGTTTTGTTACACCCTTTATGTACTGCAGCTTACCTCTTACAAAAATTGACCCTTCGCTACTGATAGGAAGACTCCAGACTCAGGGGCTACAACTTAGAAATTCCTAATGGAAAAACTAAATGACTCTTTTTCCGACCTGAGAATCGAACCCAAGCCGTCATGCTAAAGAATAAGCTACCCACATTTTCCTAGTCATTTTAGGTATCTGTTGTATAATGTAAAAAGATTAGTCCTTAATATAAAATATTACCTGGCCTAAATCTAAAATCCAAGGCTGATGCTATGAATGTGTTAATAACATAACATCACGCCAGGAATTCCCATAGGATTAGGCAGTGTACCTAAACACATTTCGCTAGTTATGGTTTTGTCTCATACACAGGGGTGAGCTGAATGGTAATATCCATCAACCGGTCTCAGATCCAGAATACAAGCCTGTAACTGAAAAATTATAGATAATAACGGTAAAACTCTGGTCGACCTGGGATATGTTTCGATGTTACAGTATACAATAACTCTTTTCGACCTGGGATATGTTTAGATCTTACAGTTTACAATAACTCTGTTCGACCTGGGATATGTTTAGATCTTACAGTTTACAATAACTCTGTTCGACCTGGGATATGTTTAGATCTTACTGTTTACTATAACTCTGCTCGACCTGGGACATGTTTAGATCTTACAGTTTACAATACTTCTGCTCGACTTGGGACATGTTTTCATCTTACAGTTTACAGTACCTCTGCTCGACTTGGGACATTTTTAGATCTTACAGTATACAATAACTCTGTTCGACTTTTTTTTTTTTTACCGCTGGGAAATCATCAAATAACCCCTCCCGCTCTGGGCTGAGCAGGAGGGAGTGTCAGACTTTTACTGACTAAAACCCATCCATGTTCCTTCTTTTGCCCTTTGTGTTCCAGGGCCGCGGTATCTCTTTCGAACAGTCCCGCAACCCTGGCAGGCGTCGGTCCTTACGGACCCCTCCCTGTTTGCTGACTCTCCTTGAGGCGCGCGTGGAACACGAACGCGCCGTCGACACGGCCTGTCGTCATAAGACGGACGGACGGCGAGCTAGCCCATAGCTCACCGTCCACAGGCCCGCGCCTACGGTGGCCGGGGGCCACCACGTGGCCCCCGACGCCCGGTGCGTCTCCCGCGGCGGCTGGGACGTGAGGTTCTCTCCCTCTCACGTTCCGCCACCTCCTTCGCTAGCATGACTGCTTCGCAGAAGGAGGTGACGGCGTCCCATTCCGTCTCGCTCCGGACCATGGATTGAACCAAGGCCGGAAGCGAGAGGTCGCCGCCGCCGATCGCCGCTACGAGGACACGGCGGTGCTCCGCCCACGCGGGGCAGATCTCCACCGTGTGCTCCACCGTGTCCTCCGGTCGATCCTCACAATGGTAGCACCCGGGCGTTTCCTCCCGCCCGATTCGGTGCAGGAACCTCCCGAAACAACCGTGTCCGGTGAGGACCTGCGTCAGGCGGAAGGTGAGGGCGCCGTGGCGCCTCTCTAGCCACTCCTCAAAGAGGGGACTTATCGCCACTATTGTGGCGTGCCCTGCACGGGGTTGCGATAGTCGCTCTCTCCATGTCGCCATGAGATCGCGCCGGAGGTCTGTCCGCTGAGCGACAATTTGCCGCGGCAGCAGAGTTACCCCCCGGCGTAGTGCCTCCACGCGCCATTCGTGTAGGCGCGCGAGGACTATCGCCTCCAGATCCCATGGCGGCAATCCGGCAAGGAGGCTCGCCGCCTCGCCGGAGATCGTGCGGTATCCCCGGACCAGCCTTACGGCTACCACCTTTTGGGGCGCGTTCAGGTAGTGGGCGGCTCGCCGCCTCAAGGAACGCGCCCACACCGGGGCCCCGTAAAGGGCCATGGACCGCACGACCCCCGCGTAGAGCCTCCGGCAGGAGGCGTTTGGACCCCCCAGGTTGGGCAGGAGCCGCTTGAAGGCAGCCCCGGCCCGTTCCAGTTTGGGGGCCAAACGTCGGAAGTGCTCCACGAAGTTCCACCGGCTGTCGAGGACGAGACCCAGGTACTTCAACGTCGGCTCGACGCCGATGGAAACCCCTCCTACCGTGAGCATGGATCCCGACGGTGGCGCATTCCGAGGCCCATGAAAGCACATGGCCTCGGACTTGTGCAATGCCACCTCGAGACCCAATTGCCGGATCCTCTCCACGACCATCGCAACCCCGCGTGTCATTAGCTCGGCCGCCGCCTCGTGCGACCTCCCTTGTGCCAGCACCAGCGTGTCGTCTGCGTAGCAAACTACGCTGACGCCGTCAGGGAGGTCGGCGCGCAGCACCCAGTCGTACCCGATGTTCCACAAGGGCGGCCCTAGAACCGATCCCTGTGGAACACCGCACGACATCTCTCGCCGGTTCCATTCTCCGCTGTGACCAGGGTAAATGACAAACCTGTCCGACAGGTAGTCCCCGACCACACGACGAAGGTAGGTCGGCACCGGTGATACCGGAGTGCCTCCCTGATGCAGCTCCAGGGCATGGAGTTGAAGGCGTTGGCGATGTCGAGAGACACCGCCAAGACCACCCCACCCCGGGACACCGCATCCCCCGTCGTGAGGGCTCTCACGCGCATGATGGCGTCCACCGTCGAGCGCCCCCTGCGGAAACCAAACTGGTGTTCCGCAAGATCCGGCCCCATCTCCGCCAGGTGCCCGGCGAGGCGGTTGGCAATGACTCTTTCAAAGAGTTTGCCCACCTCGTCGAGCAACACGATGGGCCGGTATGCGGACGGAGAGTCCGCAGGGCGCCCCGGCTTCCGTATGAGGACCAGCTTCCCCGTCTTCCAACGAAGCGGGAACTGGCCTCTCTCCAAGCATGCGCTTAGGAGCCCCTCCAGACGGGGCCCGAGAGCCTCCAAGGCCAGGACCCAGGCTTTGCCAGGTAAGCCATCGGGTCCCGGGGCGGCAGTTTTGGCCTTTAGCCTGCCTACCGCCACTCTCAGGTCTACCCCGGTCACTTCCGGAATGTCGTCATCGTCCTCTGGGTGGTCCGCTTCCAGCACCGCAAGCGGCGGAGCCATAGGCGGGGGAGTGTGCTCCCCTCGCGAAGGGAACAGAGCGCTCACCACGTCCTCCACGAGCTCAGGCCGGAGACTCTGCGTCAGCGGAGGGGCCCTGGTGCGGAGTTTATCCCGCACCATCTTATAAGGGCGCCCCCACGGATCTCTGTCGAGAGTCTCCAGCATCTCCTCGCGGGCCACATCCTTGGCCCGCAGGACAGCCTCTTGGAGGGCAGTCTTCGCCGCTCTGTATCCCTCATACAGCTCCGCCTCAATGGCCGCCGCATCCGGAGGGCGGATGCGGAGCCTGCGATGCCTGGCGTACAGGTGCCGCGCATCGACGCACGCCTCGCGCAGAGACGTCAGCTCTCGCGACCACCAGTACACCTGACGCCGGGCGCTTTCTGACCGAACCCGGGGCATAGCCACGTCACATATATCGGACATGGCCTCCTGGAACCAACCCGCCTCATTGTTGACGTCGGCAAGCCTGTCCGGTGATGTCACCCAGGCCTGCACGATCGAGGCTTCCAGGAGGAGCTCCCGGTCCAGCTGTTTCAGCGCCCAACGCGGACCACTCGGGGCCTGTAGGACCGGCGCGCTTGGGGTCTGGGCGGAGACGTCAAACCGTATATACCGGTGGTCGGAATAGGTCTCCACCCCCTCCATGACGCGCCAGTCAACGACACGCGGTGACAGAGCGGGGCTAGCGAACGAGATGTCCACCACCGACTCGCCCCGCATCCGCACACACGTGGGAACAGAACCCCTATTTAGGACGACCAGGCCTGCCTCCAGAGCCCAGTCCTCCACCATCCTTCCCCGCACGTCTGTACAACGAGAACCCCAAGCCAAGTTCTTGGCATTGAAGTCCCCGAGCACAAGCACGGGGAGGGAATGGCTTCCGATGACGACACTCAACTCCCTGAGGGAGTTGTCGAACTCGGCGAGAGTATGGTTCGGGGAAAAGTAGACTCCCGCTACAACGATCTCCCCGAACCGTGCTGCTACGCACCCCCGACCCTTCCTGACACTTTCATGGGTCGGGGTACCGGCGGCGGCCGACGAAATTATGGCCACTGAGCCGCTAAGGTCCTCCACCCAGTCGTCCCTGGGCGGGACAAAGTAGGGCTCAGAGACCACGGCGACATTGATCGACCACTGCGCCATGCTCTGGAGCCACAGATCCTGAGCGCAGGCGCAGTGGTTGATGTTCGCCTGAAGGAGGCGTAATGGGGCTGTTATTGGCACTCCATCACGGTCTCCACTCGGGCCCCCTGCGAGGGCCCCGCTGCGGGAGGAGCAGCGACGGCGGTGGCGGCGGCAGCGGCGGCGACACTGGCGGTGGCTGTGGCGGTGGCGACGGTGGGGGCGGTGGCTGAGGACCTTCCTTTGCCCCTGGCCTTGGCGGGTGGAGCGCAGGCCTTGCTCCCTGCCCGGTGCTCAGCCGGCCCGCCAGTCGCCGCACATGAGACGCAGTGCGGCGTGGCGAAGCAGGCCGCGGCCTTGTGACCGGGCTGACCGCAGCGGAAGCAGAGCCCACTGCGGTCCACCTCCGAGGTGCATTTCACTGACACGTGGTGCCCCACATGGCAGCGGAAGCACCTCAGAGGTCTGGGCTCCAGCAGCTTCACCTGCGCAGAGACCCATCCCACCAGGAGCCTTCGGCCAACCACAATATTTTTCGCCGCCGTCACCGGGCAGCTTACCGTGATGGTTCGCATGCCCGATAGGTCCGGACGTAAGGTGCCTGCCTTCACCTGCTCGGCAGGGCACCCACCAGTCCTAGTGACGGCGGCCACCACCTCCTCCTCGGTTACCGAGTCGTCCAGGCCCAGGATGCGCAGGTCTGCGCATCTGACGGGCCTGGACACTCGGGCCTCGTCCGCATCTAGGGACGCTCTGAGCTTTTCAGCTAGAGCGTCAGCGGACGAGCCACTGGTTTCACCGGGGATCTCCAGTACTCGAGCCCCTGTCGCGGTGACTTTAAGCCGGAGGCCCCCGGTGATTCCAAGCTCGCCGAGGTTCACCGAAGCCTTGGCCTTCGCAAGCACGTCGCGGTAGGATACGCCCCTCTTTTCCGCTTCCGGCTGCAGTGTGATCACTACAGCCGCGGTCTTCGGGGCGCGGAGCCTAGCCGCGACGCTTCGCGCCTTGTGCTGGCGTCTCCGCTCCTCATTGCGGGCCTTTTTGGCCGCCTTCCTCCCTTTTTGCTTCTCCCCGACCACCTGCCACCCGGCTTCGGCCACGATAGGCTTAGGGGGCTGGGGAGCCGCCACCGAGGGGCAAGATGGCTGAACCGCCTTGCCCTTCTTCTTTCTGCGGGCCGCCGCCTTTTTAGCCGGCGCCGGATTTACCGGAGCCGTCTTTTCGAGGGCCGACACAGCCCTGCCGGAGGGCTGGCTGAACTCTGTTCGACCTGAGATATGTTTAGATCTTACAGTATACAATAACTCTGTTCGACCTGGGATATGTTTAGATCTTACAGTATACAATAACTCTGTTTGACCTGGGATATATTTAGATCTTACAATTTACAATACCTCTGTTCGACCTGGGATATGTTTAGATCTTACAGTTTACAATGCCTCATTTCGACCTGGGATATGTTTAGATCTTAAAGTTTACAATTTCTCGTTTGCAGGTCCTACTATTATCAATAGACCGTACACTTTCGATGCCGACCACAACCAGAAACCACACCGGCAAAGGTGTTTTACCCCAGCCGGCTCCTAGAATTAATTGAGTTCTATGAATAATTAGAGCGTAATCTGCTGTAAATATGCGCCAAATAAAAAGCTGTTGCGTTCTGTTGTTTTGAAAAAAAAAAAGCAGAAAGCTAATCCTGCTAGTAACGTTGTTCCACCAGGAAGATTCTAAGCGAATGATTAGCGAGAGCGATATAATTGGGACAAAAATTAAAAAGTAGGCATCGTGCGATCTAATGTATGATGGTTTCAAAATGTTGGCCTCGTGCTACCAATTACTTTATAGTACAAAAAAGTAGCCATAGTGCGAAAGTAGGCATCGTGCTATGAAATCGAGAAAGAAAGTAGATGGGTAGATAGCTAAAATCCTTACTTAATATTATAAATGCGAAAGTAAGTTTGTTTGTTACCTTTTCTCGCCTGAACCAATGAACCGATCATCCTGAAATTTTATTTTGCATATACGTTGTCACAGAAACGGACATAGGGTACCTAACCTTCTTTCCGAAAAAAGAACTGGTCCCGAGGAAAACAACAAGAACGTTCTTATGATAATAGATGGTGCCATTTGTCTTTCGAATCGTCATTATACTAATAAAGCTCGATTACCACTGACTGACTGACTGACATAATTGTTCTCCCAGATGGTGGATGGGGAGGTTACTTGTTTACGAATCTGTCAAAATATACCCTATTTTGACAGATTCGTAAACAAGTAACTCTCGCGAGTATGGAAAAAGTGTCAAACCCCCCCTTTTTGCCCCCCTTCCTCCCCCTCCCTATCGTATCTCGGAAACTGAGAGACCTGCGTTCTTTTTTTTTACGGATTCGTATAGGGGAGGCTCGGAAAACTAAAAACAATTTTTCAAAATTGTCCCCCTTGCCCTACTCCTCCGCCCAGAGATGGTCAAAATAATTTTCAAAAACTCCGCCCCCCCCTTTTTTATGTTAAGGCACGCGAGGTGCTTGCACTTCGCGCAACACGCAAATACAAGTTGAATTATATTATTACAACCAGAGTACAACCCAAATTGGTTGTCAAATTCTAAATGACCTAGAAGCACTAGCGACTCACTTTGTTTACTTTAATTGTTTTCCCTCTTCACCTCACACACGTCCTCAATCCCAATTCTAATCTCTGAGGCACCACAGCACGCATTATTATGTTTATGAACGTCATCAGAATGATATATCACCGTCATTTCTGTCTGAATTCATGTTTATAATCAGAGAAGCTAATCAGAATAACAATAAGCGAGTATTTCTTAGAAACGGGGAGAGCATGTGAAGCATACATTATCGTATGTTACGATTATGTTAAATTGTTCGGTAACCAAACACCGAAGATCATGTTCTTAAGATATTGAATTATTTATCAACTATGCATTATGGATAAGTTTTAGAACAAATATTTAGGTACTAGCTGACCCGCGCAACGTCGTCTGCGTGCGTGCGTACATAAAAGAAATCTCTTTCTTTTATGTACGCAGCCCTCTCGGGCTAGAGAGAGTTTGCGTCAACCTTAAAAGTTAGACTTATGCCATTGCGGACATTTTTTTAGAGCTTTTTAAGAGGAACAATTCTGACATACATGATACTTGCTTAACTTTAACCGTTCACGCAAACGGAAGCTCTCAAAAGGAATAAATCCCTGTTTTTGAAACATTTTTCAGTGCAATACCTGCACGGTCAAAATGTATGAAACAGCTGTTTTTGTTTTAACAACCGATGAAATATTTCTATGCTCAGAATGATGTAAGTACTGAATACGTGGTAGCCGTTTTCGCGTCGGCGACCCTTCCATCCACTCCGTAATTAGTTAGGCACACCTCTGCTTGACTGCAGGCGTGATATGATATGATATGAAGGTACTCAAGAACCAAAAATCAATTACCTTTAACTGAATATAATTAATTTTTGATCTAGTAACACTGAAGCTCTAAAATAAGCAGCCCGACGAACATCTGACGCCTACAGAAAAAAAAACATGATTTTTAGAAGTCGGCATTGCAGTTTTCCGCCATGAATAATTCACGTCATTCATATTTAACGGGAAATCTGTATAATCATCTTGGCGCGTTTAGAATTGCTAATGGACGCTGACACTACTTGAACTATGAATTTACGGATATTTTATACGACTAGAATTTCAAGTTTCGGACATTCGATAGTCAAAAACACAAAAGTTGACTCGTGTAGATAGTACGCCCGATATAGTGGAAGACAATAATAATCGTCTCGCCTTTCGAAATAACCAAGCGTCTCTGACCAACACATTTTTATATCAATTTTGGTTGAAAAAATCACGTGACGAATTTTGCTTGCGATAATCGTTAGTACTTCGTTAATCGTTAGTTGTTGTACTTATTTCAAGCCAATAATACTTGTTACTACTTAGTGCTCATTTACGGAGACGCGGCGCGTCGCGTTTATAGTTTTTTCCGTTTACGGAGAGGCGGCGCGTGCAGCGGCCCGCGTTTCCGCACTCTCAAACACAAGACGTGGCGCGTGGTGCGGTGAGTGAGAAGCAGCGGTGGCCGCCGCATTGGCCGCCACGTTGCAGGAGGAGGGAAGAAATACGTGCTGCACAACTTGCACGAAAGGCTTGTCTATCTTGTCGGTTTATTTTAAAAATCGGTCTTTAGTTCGATTTACATCGAACATACAATCATACTATCAAGTTTTATTTTGGCGTAGCGGCGGGCACTGCCATATTTCGTATTTCCGCGTGTGCCGCCGCGTGCACCGCCGCGGGCAGCGCCGCGTTGAACGCAGGGTGCGACGCGGTGGTGGCATCTGCGGGCAACGCTGCATTTCAAGCAAACGCGCGTAAAATCGCTTTTTCCTAAACGCTCTCATATACATATATCCATATGTTTGATTTAAAGCGGGCCGCGCCGCTCAACGCGCCGCGTGTCCGTAAATGAGACCTTAGTAACATGTCGCACTGTCTAGTGCCCGCTTAAGGACACAGCACATATATAAAATCGGATCGGCACCGTATCGCCTTTTACCTTGCCGTCAAACAGGCGTCAGCAAGCGTAAGCAAGCGGATCAGCAGTTCTGATTCGACAACTCGGCTACGGCTAGGCGACGACGCCGCGCCTACGACTAGGGGACGCCGCGAACAACTGGAAGTTGCCCTGTGAATGACAGCACGTGTGTCAACAGTAGTGTGCGTAAGGGTGAACGTAGATACGTAAGCTCGGGTACGGAGAGGAGAGACGTAAGCGCGGGGATGACGAGCCGTATATAAGCAAGTTGACCACGCACCGCACCGCGGTTCGTGAGCTTGTCCCGAGGCGAGGCGATTACGCTACGATTCCGATTCTGAACGGCTCGAGTTGATACGGTGCCGATCCCTTTCCGATTTGATATGTGTGCTGTATCCTTTAATTGTCAGGTAGCATTAGTGTGTCAAAATCTAAACTGTTCGGGATCAAAATTTTTGTATGAAAATATTTCCTAATGTCCGCTCTTAAAATCTTTGCCTTTATCATAGTTGTAAACTTATAGGTAGGTATATATACCTCTCTATTATACTAATCTACAATTTATACTAATCCTGAAGTTATGGCTTTTATTTATGTAAGGGCGAATTACATCTATGAATCTGAACACGATCAGCATGAACATGATCAGCAGAAACATGACAACATGACGTGTAAAACTGGCATTAAAATATTTGAATAGGAATAAAAGTGTAATAAAGAGTTTCATTGAGGTGTGTTGATTCGGTCCAACTCGCCAAAGGTTGGAAAGTAATTATGGGGAACGGGGCGCAGCGGAAGCGCCTAGAGAAAAATAAACAGGGAATAGAGTAACTCCATCTGTTGAAATGTAAAACTTATGGTAAGGGGCAGTTACCACTTCCTGACTTTTTTTTTATGTCTAACAAACATGAATGATATAACCAAGATTTTGTAACAATATTTTGATTCAAAAGAGTATCCATGGAGTTTCTTGCCCATTCTTCTCTATGGAGATCTACGCTTTGGAATGGAGCAACTTTAGTACTTTCACAAGTTTATACATTGTGTCTGTGACTGTAGCTTCTCTTTCTTTGTCTTCTGGAATTCAAAAGTGCCTGTAATGGTCTAATTGAAATAGATTTTCCTCAAAAATAAATTAGGTCTGTTCCAATTTTCAAAGCTAGTATTATTTTAATTGAATGCTATTAAAAAAAATTGGAACAATGGAATTAACTGGCTGCAAATAAAAGTTCTGAAACAAAAGCATAATTAATTTGAAGTTGGCTTTATGATTAAGTATCCTCGCTTCTGTAACTGATAAAAAGAGGAATTTTCGGTTAGGTTTTTTTGAACTTTGTTAAAGTTTTGTAATTTTTATGTAATAAAGAAAAATGGTTGTTATCTTTGACTTTCTGAATATTCTTCTTTTGAACTCGAAAATTAGCATCTAATAATAACAGCTGCACGGCTCGGTATTCGAGGTTAAGCCGAGCTTGCCACGGACTGTCCGTGGATGGGTGATTATCCATTACATACCAAACTTCCACCGTGCCTCGGAAAGCACGCAAAGCCGTTAGTCCCGGCTGCTATTTGTAGATGTTTCACAGTCATTACAGGTTGTCAGTGGCCCGAAAGTCTGGCAATCAGTTTTAGCAAATCAATCGTATTACCGAGTACTAACTGGGTTGTGGAGGTCAGATTCGGAGTCGCTCCGGTTAGACTGAAAGCCTATCCCAACAAAGTGCGGAAAAGGCTAGGCAGATGATGAATCATCTAAGAAAGATTATTCAATCAAACATGGGATATCATTTGGTCAGGTTAGGTGAAGCACCTGTAATAATTTTTGACCATGAGTTTATCTACTCCTAGGTTATGATGCTGTGTCTTTTGTAAGAGCAGACCTTGGTGTGTTTTCTATCAAACCACATAAAAATAAAAATAAATGGCCAAACAAAGGAAAATTATAACTGGACGATGCTCAAATAACGTCTTGAATCTGTCACTTCAGTTGCCAAAAACGTTCTAAAGATTATATTTTTGGCTCGAATATCTTTTATAAAAATCCCATCTTGGAATCGACCAAGCAGAAGGATTTAAATGGAGTAAAACTACATGTATTAAAAGTTTCTGCGAAAAAAAACTGATTTCCAAAAAGACACTAAAAAGTCTAAAATAACTTTACTTCCAGAAGTCGGTGACTTTGTTTGTTTCATTGACTTTTTGCCACCGACTTCCGAATCAGCATGTCATCTACATAGACCAAAAAGAAAGAATACATATTCAAGGGAAAAAAATCAAAATTACTGATCCGATTTTGATGAAAGTTCTATGGGACCGATCGGGTAGTATGTCCTATAACATAAAAAAAAAAAAATCTAATCGGTTCTTTAATGACGGAGTTACGAGGTAAAAAACATTTAAAAAAATAGGCGAATTGAGAACCTCCTCTTTTTTGAAGAAAGTCGGTTTAAAATCAAAGATATTTAAATATTTACTAGCGATAGACGGGAATATGCGACTCCCGCATTGCCCTTAAACTCAAGGGAAAAATTTATAAAACCATGGTTTGACCTGCTGTCTTGTGTGTCAGAATGTTGGGCCACAAAAGGGATGAATGAAAGGTATTTGCATGTGAATGAGAATGCTAAGGGGGATGTGTGGTGTAACGCGAATGGATAAAATAAGGAATGAGTATATAAGAGGGAGTCTGAAAGTGGCGCCGGTGACTGAAAAATTGTGTGGTAATCGGTTGTCGTGGTATGGACATGTGATGCGGAGGAATGAGGAGAATGTATTGAGGAAAATGTTGAGTATGAATGTGGATGGCTATAAGAGTGGAGGAACACCAAAGAAACTATGGATGGACTGTGTGAAGGATGATATGGCTAGAAAGGAAGTGACCGCTGAGATGACGAGTAATAGAGAAGTATGGAAGAAGAAGACATGCTGCGCCGACCCCAAGTAAGTTGGGATAAGGGCAGGAGAATGTGACTAGTGATAGACGGGAAAAGCAAGACGACGAATTGTCTACTACTTAGTAACAAATCGTTCTATCTAGTGCCATACGCCCGCTTGTCAGGTAGCATTCGTATGGCAAATTCAAAAATGTTCGGGATCAAAATTTTTGTATGAAAATATTCTCTCTGTAAGTGCTTTACATCTCTTTAACTAAAACAAAATCCAATGTGACCACAAATTGCCGTGTATGTTTAAATCAACATGCCAAATGAAAAGGCGAAACAAACTATTCCAGACTTATAAAGAGTGTAACAAGACCCTTAACGAAGCCGAAAGGCACTTGTTCTCCTCGTCAATGCGATCATTTTTTAGTTCTACACCATACCTGGGAACCCTCTAGTTACGGATATATTGGGGGTCAAAGTTCCCACATTTTCACAAGTTTTTTTTTTTTAAATACATTTTTTTAATGTAAAATTTTTTCTTTAAACACCTCCACGACCCCCGTACTATTAAATCCATGTTTCAGCATAATGTTATGAGTGCGTTACATTGAGTCCTACCGTAAAACGTAATTTTTCACCCCAACAAAAAAAGTCGTTTCCCAGCAATAAATTTGCGTAAAGTTACTTAGTTTGATGTACATAATGCTTGGTTGACGGCTTCGTGAAGGGTCCTGTTTCACCCTAAGTATAAGGTCTCTAGCAAAAATATCTTTTATTAACAAGATTTTGTGTGGTGTTCTACAACTAAAAAACCCAACTATTGAAAAATCACCTTATACATTTTGGGGTTTGCGAGGTAAAATTGACTCTGCCTATTGTTGAAGTCGGTTAAAATGTGCCTATGTTACCCGGGCTATAATAACAAATCAATTGACACCTTATTCATCAAAATTGGATGAATAGTTTAGGCGCTACGGAAGAACATACGTAAATACAAACAAACATACATACATAGACTAGTAAAATCATAACCCTTCCTTTTGATTTCGCCGTAGTCGAGTAAAAAACAAAACTATCTTATATTAAAAAGGAAATCCGACATAATCCATCACAAATACAGAGACTATTTTGCGTGCTCACAGAAGCTTGACTTCATGACGCCACCTTTCATTCTTTGGGCAGCATTACATTTGTTACTTTCAAGATAAAGACAAATCGATGGGTTTCTGAAGGTCCTTAAGCGAGTCATTGTTCTTTTTGGCGCTTGGATGGAGGGCGCTGTTGTAGCTATTTGTGAAATAATCTGTGAAAATTGTATTAAAAAAAAAAGTTTTTTTTAAATCATAACCGACTTCCAAAAAAAACATTAAAATGTGTTAAATAACTTTACTTTCGGAAATAGGTGCCTTTTTTTGTTTCATTGACTTTTTTGCCACCGACTTCCGGTAGTCATTTTTTTTGCAAATATGTTGGGTTTTATTTCAGCCTTTTTAGTTGTGGTTTGATGGTATCTCACACAAATTCTTGTCGAGTATTAATTTTCCATTGACAATTGACGTAGTAGAAAAAAATATAATAGAAGGTAACCAACCCAAACAATGTAAATAAAATTTATATGGGCCACCGCGCAGGCTTTGAAAAAAAGAATCACCAGTAAATTGTACCAGTAATCACCCGAGTTATGATGAAACAAACATAAAAACGATACATTTAAATTCAGAATCTCCTCCTTTATAAAAGTCAGTTAAAAAACAAACTGGCGTCGGTGGTACCAATCAACAGACTATTTCCCCACGCCAAAAGAACCATGACGCTCTCTATATCGCACGAAAACTGTCAAAACTGAGAAGAATTTTACAACACCCCGTATCCTTTCATAGCAGCAAGCGATATTTTGTGTGACAGAACGAAACAGAAACGCGACCATAGAACGAATCTAAACGATTTAATTTTTGTTTGAAGCAACCTTTTTGGAACAGATCCAAAGTGCTGTCGATTCTCTGATTTCGAAAGAAATAAGCTTGGAGTCAAAGCTATCGGGGTTCTGATAGCAGTCAAATTTACTTGAAAGTTTTGTTTGAAAAGAATGGCGTGTGGGAATATGCTATCTTACTCCATTTACTTGGGAACAATGTCGCAGTGCACACTGCATTGTCATGTAAGGAATGAGGTTATAAGAATTTGGTATCATTTTAAAGTTCAAGTGACTCGTCTGATGGTTGGTACGATAATAGTTTTATGAATGTTGTTTTTGGCTGGAATCGACTAACCGAATGCAGTTGAATACAGTTACTGGGTGACACGATTACCAATGGTAAGACTGGTTGTTCGATTTCCATGGCTTCTTATTTTCATTAGTTACGGGCGTAATGACTGAAAGAACATAGTAAGAAGCTAAACATTTATGCAAATGAAAGATGGCACCCGTCCAGATACCGTGATTTCTAAGACACGAGCCGGTCTCTTATTTCGGCGGTCTTTTATACAAGACTTCCTATATGATCACCCATCCGTCGATCGACATCAGTCAGCGTACCTTGACTACATCGTTCGACCTGCTATAGTAACTTAGCCATAGGTTAAGTTCGTTACCTAAAGTTAACGAACGTACCCATGTTTCTATGTTAAATTCACTCATTGACTGCCAGCCACTGTCTAAACAGCTGAGTCTAGAATCATGAAATTTTGCACAGGAGTTCCTTAATAATTATGCAAAATTGTATCTTATTGCAAGTCAAGTAGCGTCTCTAATAGTCAGCTCAGACCCTCAAGACTCAGCTTGTTGATACAGCAAGTTGTCGGCAAGTGTCGCTGAGTTCGAAGACATTTATTGCAATCTCTGTAGAACAGCTATTGCTTTATTACGTGTCAAAGAGATTGCTTCAGATAGTCGGATTCAGAGAAGTTTGATAGATAGATAGAATGTCTTCTCAACTTCGCAAAAAATCGCCATGAGCAAAAAATAAATGTTTTGCTAAATCGGCCCGAGTGGAGACGTCGTGTTCATCGGCAGGTCAACGCCTTTGAAGAGAGAAGAAGGTCACAGCTAGACTTAAAGCATGATGACCTTAAAGCTAGGCCACCTACAGCTATACCCTACAATTTCGTCAATGGTGTTCTGACTTGTCCGCTTTGTGCTTGAAATGTTTTGCCAAAGTTGGATATGCTAGCCACTTGAGAGCACATGATAGAGCAGCACACTAAAGCTCTCGACAACCTCCCTAGAAAGCCATCGAATGCAGTAGCTGTGGGCGAAATCGGCTAGATAGCATCATCATCATCACAATATTGCTAATTCAATGTAATCTGTCGTCTGTAGTCTTATACCGATGTCTTCTGGACAACCTTTTTATTTGGTCTGTTTTTTTGACAGAAACCCTTCTAATGGTAATAGAATGCTAGAGTGCAAAATGTAAATCTTTGTCTACTTTACTTTTCAGAACGTATTAAGTGATGAGAGCCCCGGCAGGGCAAAGCGAGATGCAACTAAAGACGTATCTAACTTTGTCGTGCGTTTGAATTTTCGGTTCGAGGATATACCGATTGCCGCACGATTATTCTTTCGTCAGGTGAAATAAACAAAATGGTGGAATAAATCGAAGGGCTTGAGCAAAGTTGGAATATTAATTGCAAATGAACCTGGAATTAATAAATACATTAAATGATTAGAAGGTATAGTTAGAACGTGTTTGTTTTACCGTAGATTTCATCTCCAACGTATGAGCAATTTCTTTAGAAAACTCCATTGGCACACGTAACGGTTCTTCGAAAGTTGTCGGACAGGATATTGGAAATTGTTAGAGAACTGCAAGTCAATACGTATTTATGACCCGCGTGCGGTTTCTGCTCGTTACTGGTTTGTTAGTCCAATGTCCGGGAGTTAGCAAGTTGGGGCTAGGATTTCATCGACTGACTAATCTGCCATCTGGACTGTTACTGCTAATGCGTTGAACGTGCCGAGTATGTATAATACGCGTATGTGGCCCTTTCCCAAATGCAACAGCTCACTTATGACTGCGATACTGAACGCAGTTCGCTTAGCCGAATTTTTGGTAAAATATTTGGACTTTTAACCATCGACAATCTTAGGCGACAGTATGATACGCTATGAAAGTTGTCAGTTATAGAATTGTCTGATCGGTATGCAAAATATATATTTGTACTTTTCCACGTTAACGGTGCAACTTATCTTACGTATAAGAAAAATCTTCTTCTTTCTTGGGCCCAGTAAGTGGCCACGTTAACCGCGGTCTCGGTATAGATTAAAAAAAAAACCGGGAAAAATGTAAACCCTATATAAATTCGACTATCTAATAGGTACATTTTGTTTTCTTACAATAATTCCGCAGCTCTGGCCACGTATTTAATTAACGAAAGTTTCTTTCGACTGCAAGATGTGTAGTATGCCTGTGTGTGTGTATGTATAATGCCTTTACATCTTTCACCAGTTCCAAATAATAAAACAAGACCTTGTTATTTCTTAAACAAAAACAGCAATATCTCGCTAAAATATGTATAATCAGTGGAATCTTCGGCTCTCTATTGTGTTGAAAATATTAAAATAAAAACTGCAAATGAAAGCTGGGTATTGTTTCTGAGATTTCCAAGTAATCTTACTCTGTGTTCCCTTGATTATTTCACTTGGAAACCGTAGTGGCCCGTGTAGTTTGTTTTTAAATAACATTTAAAAGCTTACTATTTTGTCAGTACTTCTTTGATTAGTGTTTTGGTCTCTTAGATAAAAGGAAAATATTTTGCTTTTTGTAAGATGTTTACGATTATCGACTTATTTTTTTTTTTGGGATGGGATGAGTCTAAACTGCGGGTATTAATAGGCTAATCTTAAAGCATGTCCTTTCACAGCAAACCGACGCGGTAATAACCATCCTTTACGTGATCACCAGTAATAATTATATTAATAGTTCACCAGTTTATATAATCAGACCTTCTCTCTACGAGAGGGCGCCACCAGTTTAATGGGATTAAACTTAGACTCACTTGGAAAACGCAGTTCAGCGTTTTTCACAACATTAATTTAAATCTAGAGTGCAGTTTCACGCTCCTAACGTATACGAATAGGTTTTCCACACACCTGGCAACTAGCACTTGTACGTGTAAGACAGTAATATAAAATAATAAATTATGCGCTATCTCTCGCCTGCGGTGTTGCACGCGAGGTGGGACTGTCACATGTGTGTTCTTAGCCTTGTGCAGAAATGCAAGTCATTACTTTACGGGTTTATGTTCATTTGGAATGGAAATATGACATAATTACGTGGAATGTCCGAAGTCTTCTTTCGTTGAAGAACGACTCAAGAGGTATACCAAGTCTAGCATAAAAATACTTAAAAATATCCGCCTAACCTTGATAGTGGTGCTAGCTGCTGGTCAGGATTCGTCAGACGTATTTGCATACATATCCTAACTTGTGGTGTATTTTTTAGAATTTATAAAAAAAAATTAGGAGGTTCCTATCTGATCCTGTGTAAAAATCTGTTCCTGGATCAGATTTTTTTCAGAGTGTCAGACATTACTGAATCAATTTATTTGAGAACAATGCACAGCAATATCTGGAATCTCTTAATGTAGACAAAGCCGCACGTATTTGAGTCTACCTGTCCGTATGTAGGTTTTAATTTAAATTTACTATAAGTACCGTATATCGTATTTTATAACGGAATTGATGTAAATCGAACGAATTCCTAACCACTGTCATAGGTACGCAATGATTTGTAATCGGTTCTTTTCGATCATAATCGCTTTGAATCGTGTAAATTTCATTGACATTTAAATAGTTCAAGGTATAATGCTTGTATATTGGGTACGTAATTCCAAATAAACATAATAATGTACGACTTTCGTAAATAAATAGACGAAGCAAATTCAATGATGCAGCAAATTCACATAACACAATGTTGTAGGATATAATAAATTTGTCAATGCAACCTGCAGTGCCACAAAACGTAGATACGGGAACAAATTACGGTGGAGCACGAGCTACGTAGTCGTAAATATGCTGACGTTACCCAGGACATATTTATAGTGAAGATATCGTTTGACGCCACGTATAAACACGACAAACCTAGTGTAATGCAACGTAGGTACTATATGTACCAGAGAGAACGACACACAAACGGTGCTCGCAAACTAATTCTCTAATAATTCTCGTTTTGGAACTGATATAATATATTTGCGAATAATTAACGAGATTATTTCTAGATAAAAAGTAAATCATAATTATTATTCTCCTGCCCTTATCCAATTTAACAAAAGGTCGGCGCAGCATTTCAGACCCAAAGTTTTTTGGTATTGGAATGACCAACTATACCAAAGAGTCTAATTCAAAAGAAAGGTATCCTCATTAATAAGAAAAAGCCATAAAACCCCTATATGTCCTAGAAACTAAGACAGCAAACAGCTCCTATTACATAGTGACAAATATAAGCGTCGTTACGTATATCTAGACAGAACTGGGAAATAATAAATTAGTCTATCTCACTCATGGTGGCGCCCAACGTTGGACACTTGTGATATGAATATTTAGGTGCAATTCATGACTTATTAGCAAAGCTGCAGTTTGTTATACGCGTTCATTTTGAAATGAACGTACACGTGAAGTTTATGGAGACAGAAGTAGGAAATGTCAATCTTACTTATAATGGCGCCCAGGAACATTAACAATGTGAATATTTAGTTTGCACAACGGTATTTCTTACGGATTTTCAACTGGGTAAAACAATGAGTTTTCTTTTTAATATGCCAGTTTAATATTAATGTATCTATAATACAAAAAAAACCTTTCGGAGTCTATTCTATTAATATTGGTGAAATCAGCATCAAATTAACGTTGAAGTACGCAATTTTGTTGAGAATATCAAAGCGATCACAGGCCCGAAAAGCGGCTTTAATTTTATAAAATTTGTTGATAGAGGTTCCTACCTCTAATGCAGTTTGCTATATTATGTCTCTGATTTTATGATTTGTAAAATAACCATGGCGCCCAGCATGGGACGTTTATATTAGTATTCAGCCATATTAGTATTCAGTTGCAATAAAGAACTCATTAGGAAAAACTGCGTTTTCATGTAAATGCGTTAAATTAGAAGACGTAAAATAATTTCTAGAATATAAATTTGGCACCATTTGAATTCTAGAAATTATTTGAGGGACATTTCCGTATTTTCGGTTTTTGTGTCTTAAAGAAACAAGTGTAAGTCGTCAGAAGTATCCTTGACAAAAAAAAACGTACCTTTGATAAACACGAACACAAATGCTACTGCTGAGTTTGAATAATCCAAAAAACTCTTTTGAACAGAAACCAAAACTAATCCTACTAAAACTTCAAACATCCAAAGTTGTATACTGCATGCAGCACAACTTGAACTACTTCAAACTCATAAATTAAAGTAAGTATCCGATGTTTCACTATACGAGAACACGGATAAGATATATATATATCCAGTTTAATGTTCAAAATGTATCGATAGCTGTACCTCTTTACGTTTTTATTAGATTTAGAACTTTATTGTACATACGGTGGTACGTTGTTTCAAGCATACGGATTTTTTTTTCCATGTGTAAAGAGATGGCTACACAAATCCAGGGATGAATGGGATAGAATACTCTCTGTAATGGAATATTCACTATTTGAGGAACAATTAAACACATTGATCCCGATTCCCGGCCACGATGATCTCTTTCAGTTTTCTGTGGTATTAATTAAAAATTACCGACACCAAAAGAACATTTTACAATGGTAAGCGCTAAGTTATTAAACATACTTTTAAAATTTGAAACATTTTAAAGCAATTTAACAAAATAACCAACATAAATCAAATAAATTCAATAGTACCAGCGTTATTAAACGCAAACGTGTTATGTAGTTAGTTAGTACTTGGATTGTGAAGGTGAGGCTAGCAGTCGCTCCATCTTAAGAACTGTATTGAACTGCATCCGGTTAAACAGGAAGCCGACTCGAGCCGAGCCGAGCCGAATAGAGTAGAAGAAAAACAGATGAAGACGGTTATGATTGTAAACATTTACCCTAAACATACATATAAGGCGTTAATACAATAAGGTTTATAATGCGTACACACAATAAAAAGAGCAGAGCATAAGACAAAGTAAACAACCCGTGCATTTGACACAATAGCCTTGTTTGCCCACAAATAATTGGTTATTATCGGAAATGGCGGCAATTTATCAACATTTCGTTAAAATTATGTGCTGCAAACATCGGATAATGTTTGTAGAAAGCATTCGGATGGCAATAAAATTGACCATTTAGTTATCAACTTGGGTAATTGGTGATTGTTTGTTTTGATTGTTTAACTGTAACTTAACGACGGAACTTAACCCAAGTTCAGTATGCTTCAGTCAGGGTTAGTGAGGGTTCCTTCTTGCTCCACAGTTGATTGTGGAGCAAATCAAGATTAGAATCGAAATTCAAGACGAACGACACAATTTTCAAAGTCAGCTGTGAAGCAAGAAGGAACCCTGACTTGAAAGTTTTTATAATGGTGGTTCCACTTAGCCGGCATGCGCCGGCGGCCATTTTGACGTGCCATTTTGCCTTTGCGTGCGGCAATCGCAATAAAGCTATCATCATCATCGCCAATCCATTTTGCCGGCGAGGTCGCCGCAACGCGGGGGCAGTGTCATCAAAACAAAGTCACTAGATAAATGAGAATATCTATTCACAGCCACACTTGCCGGTTTCTGCCGGCGGCGCTTGCCGTAGTTTTGCTTGTGGTCAAGACACCGGCAGTGCTGGGCTGTGTGCATCCACCATTAGTGACTCAAAATGATGTCGTTCGTCTTGAATTTCGATTCTAAACTTGATTTAAATAAAGTAGGGATAACTATTACATTCGTCATTTCATAGCTGAAAGACTTCCACAGCTGGACATGGGCCTTCGAAGTGTTGCCACGTTACGTCAACCGGTCCTGAGTTTCTCACATCCAGAGGATTTCCGCAGCTTTCACCAGGTCATTGTGCCACTTTGTCGGAGGCCTTCCAACGATGCGCCATTGCAGTAGTCTGTTTTAAAATATTAAAACGAGCCCTGGCTGACTTAAGTACACTTTTTCAGATTTGCTATGCAAGACTATTATATTGAGTAAGAATAAAAGTGGTTAAGAACACTAAAAATGATGTCTAAAGGACCTGTGGGTATAACTGGAATATTCCGCAAAATATTTTGTTGTTGTATCATAATTATCATCCACAGCCTGGCTTTGTCTCTCTTTGCTTTGACTTGTGCCAATCTACACGTTTCTGTGTCACCCTTATCCAGGATTCACCTGCGATGGCAACAATTCCGTTTGAAGCTGCCTACATTTTTTCGAGTTACGCGACCATTAATGTATGGAGCAGCTGATATTTTTTCGCTATTTCATGCTTGCTCCCATAGTAAAAGTTGCTTATTTTTATGAGTACTACACGCCCTTAAAGTGTTGCCAATGTTTAAAAAATCTCCCTGAACACTAATTACTCCTGCATTATCCTCCTCCTAATTACTCCTGCAAGTCATTATCCGCTCTACTTACAAGTCATACAATCATGGATGAAGAAGCAGCTCCTAATCTGACTATTCACACTCCAGCTCCTCTAAGAACAGTAAATTATGTTAATAGGCCCGAAGCACGTTACGAGGAACAATTATGCATAATGCTGAGACGCACAAACATAATGTTAATGTTACGTTATGTTTATACACGGGGATTCAAGATTTTGCATAATTTGTTGTTATGTAGGCGGGCACAATACATTGTCTGCGTAGCCTTCTAAAATAGAGGTTAGGGGATTGTTTTTTTTCTTTCAGTTTTTTAATCATAATATTAAAGTTAGTGTTATTTGAGTACACTTCACTTTTGAGACGAGTCATTGAGTTGTGCTTCTCGATTACTGACTAATGCATGCACTGACTGGACAGGTCCATTCAAATCTGTGAGGTTCTTTCCTCAAAAAACCACCTCAGACACTGAATATGCATGTCATGCTAGCGAAGGAGGTGGCGGAAAGTGAGAGGGAGAGAACCTCACGTCCCAGCCGCCGCGGGAGACGCACCGGCCGGCGGGGGCCACTGTAGTCGCGGGTCTGTGGACGGTGAACTATGGACTAGCTCGCCGTCCGTCCGTCTTATGAAGACAGGCCGTGTCGACGGCGCGTTCGTGTTCCACGCGCGCCTCAAAGAGAGTCAGCAAACAGGAAGGGGTCCGAAAGGTGCCTGCGATGCCTGCCAGGGTTGCGGGACTGTTCGAAAGAGATACCGCGGCCCTGGAACACAAAGGGCAAAGGAAAGAACATGGATGGGTTTTAGTCAGTAAAAGTCTGACACTCCCTCCTGCTCAGCCCAGAGTGGGAGGGGTTATTTGATAATTTACCATCAGAAAAAAAAAGACACTGAATATGCATGGTCTTCATATGGACCGAAAACAGTCAGTGCTATTATATTAATTTTACAACACTAATTATAGGCTGCAAGAGATTTCTATTTTCAAAAAGACTAGAAGCAGCATAACTCACAAGACATCTGCTGTACTCTGGATTATCGGTCTTTGTCTTGTCAATTTAACTATCTTCTCATTCTCAACCTTGCGTTTATCCATATAAAGGTTAGCTACTTAACTCAGGATATCGTCAAGTTCTTGAACAACAAGTTCACGAACTAAACTTTTTAAGTGAACGAAGTAGGACGAACTAAGTTGCAAAACAAATTGACGCGCAACGTGCAACAAGCAAGAGAAGTTGAATCTTTAAAACAATAATTTTACAAGTTTATATGAAATGTTGTACATAATATTACTACAGTTTGGCTCTGAGAGAATGCGTTTCTGACAGGTCGTGAGCGAAAGGGTGGCGAAGAATTTACGTTAAACATATAACTATCGTTTTTTGCCCTATTAACAAATAACAGTATTAAAAACAATATCATTAAATCAAGTAACAATAAATGTTTTATTTTCGCGCTGAATTTGTTTAATAATTATGAAAACAATTTTATTTTTTAATTCACCCTGCGTTATTACAAAGTTACGTCAATTTTTTATTTTTGTAGTGATGTGCCAGAAATAACTAGGTAGTTTCAACATTCTCTGTCGTTAAACTACAATAATACGCAGTCAAGTCAAGTGTTACGCAGCCGCAACAATTCTTCTCCGCCATTCCGCACGAAGAAGATGATGAAGCTATTAAAAGAAAGCTGCAAATGACGACGAAAAAATTAAAATTTTAATAAAAAATAAATAATATTATTGTTTTATTTTATATTAAATATTTTATTACTTCTTAAACTCAGAAATTAGAAACCAGACACGCAAGTATTAAAGCTAATGTTATTACAGACGTTGTACTGTTCCCGAATTTTCAATTTTTTGGGGTAAGGTTTCAATTTTAGATTTCCCTAAAAACTTTATAAAGACTATTGCGTATATTATTTGAATTCAGTATGTACATTATTTATAAACTACAAATAGATCTATAATAATCATAAAAAAATGTGTACATGTATCAAAATGGGGAAAGAATTATAGGGCGTCACAAAATTCGTCCACATCGCTGTCAATAGGGAAAGTGCCCAAAAGGCTTTTCTTTGGTCAAAAATAAGGCCAGCTCTTTGGTCACGTGAAGATTCGACCGCTTGGCTATATCCCGCGAATTAAAACAAAACCGAATCGGTTCAGTCATTCTCAAGTGATGCATTTTCCAACGAACAGCATATTTTTTTTTTTTCACTTGCATAAAATGTAAGCAATTTTACTTTCTTTACTTTGTGTCTGCGTGACCCGTACACCACAAATTTAATTTAAATGTAAAATCTCATGTTAGCTACTCATTATTTGTTACTTTTGACGTAGTTGACAAAAATATGATGACGGATCATGTAAATTGATACGACGTTTATCTACAGATGACAAAGAAAAATAAACCCACACGAAAAACTACTTTCTATAAGATACAAAATAAACACTAATATACTATTTTACGAAAATCCGGACCGAGATCCGAAGTCATAACTTCCAACTAAAATGTTCCTACTTATCAGAGTCATACCTACGTGATTCGAGACCGCATCACGTTTTACGATAAATCGCAACCAAATGTTTTTCCTACAACCCCAAATGTGGTTTTGTTTTCAAAGCGCGTGTCAAAGGGCATACGGAAAATCGTACAGAGTGAATTGAAACGAGCAAGTATTCTTTTTTTGAGTTTGCTTTTATACGTTCGATTTTTGATTTGCCTCGTCAGCCAGTATTCAGTGCTTTGAAGAGAAACGGTTGAATATTGGCGGGAAAATGATTATTCTGAAAGGTTTTTGTTAAACTAATAAATTTCTGAATTTATCTTTGTAGCAACCATTTACTTATAGAGGCACAACAGAGAGATTACGCTTATTAATATATCCATAAGGAAACCACACAGCTGATAACAAAAGGGCTCCAATGATGTAGAAATTCAATCAGATTAGTTTTATTAATATTTTCCACAGCGCAATTGCTATTTTAAAACGTGGATTTCTTAGATTAAATATTTTCTCGGCATGTAATATGAAGGTATTACAGGGTTCTCTTGTGACAACTAATAAAATAACGGTACCTATTGAACGATTAAAAAAATTATTACAATAGTCTTGAAAATAATTCATAGGCGGATTATTATTATCCACCACACAGGACCAGTGAGGGTTGGGTGGGTAGGACATGGCTTCGAACTTTGGTTTTTGGACATACTGGTTTCCTCAAGGTGTTTTCCTATACCTTTTTGAGAGCAGTGGTGATGCAAAAAATTACACAAAGTAAATTGCCTACTGGAGTTCAAGTCCGCGACCTAACACTCGAAAATCGTGTCCATTATCTGGGTCACCACTTAGTATTATTTTTTAAAGAATATTCATTAAAAAAATAGTATTGGCTTCATCATCTGCCTAGCCTTTTCCCAACTTAGTTGGGGTCGGCTTCCAGTCTAACCGGGAGCGAGACAGTCTATCTGACCTCCACAACCCAGTTAGTACTGGGCAATACGATACCCCCCTTGGTAAGACTGGTTGTCACTTTTTGGGTCACTGACTACCTGTAACGACTGTCAAAGATCTACAGATGACAGCCGGGACCAACGGCTTAACGTGCTTTCCGAGGCACGGAGGAAACTCGGTATGTAATGGGCGGTCACCCATCCACAGACTAACCTGGGCAAGCACGGCTTAACCTAAAGATCGATCCGAGTGGCTGTTATTATTTTGCCACGAGCTCGAGCCGAATAGTATTGGCTCCAGAAAACCTTAAGTTTGCTCAATGCGACAATAGCGTCCAGTAAAATTGTCAACATATGTTAATTTATCATCCTCTATGAGGTAAAATCATCAATTTTATCTTGTGCTCATCAATAGTTAATGATTAACGATGCGACGAATGACGATAGCACAAAATGCTAACTGAATGGATGTAGTTCAATCATCCAATCCATTGCGTAGAAGGTACAAGATGACCATAGTCTATAGATGTTGGATGTTGTTGAACGTAAGCCAAGTTGGTCCATTGTGTAGTTAAACTGAGGTCTTCCATGTACTCGGCGGTCATCTTTTTTTTAATGTATGTGTATGTACACCGATTTCTCCGTGATTACTGATCCGATTTACGTGATTCTTTTTTATTTGATAGAAGAAACTTGCGCGGTGGTCACATATTTTTATTTACTTTGCTGGATTAGTTTATGAGTTATCTTCTATAATACGTATTTTATCTTCTTCGTCTATGTGGATGATCTGCTAATTGCTTCTAGTTACATTGGAAAATAAATACTCGACCAGAATTTGTATGAGATATCACCATACCGCAACTAAAAAGGCTCAAATGAACTTTTAGGCTTAAAAAAATAACCAACTTCAAAAAAAAAAAACAGTCGAATTCTTTTGCTTCTTTCATTGATTTACGGAACTATCGCCGCCATCTTAACATAACACGCGCCTTAATCCCCGAAGGGTTTATAGGCAAAGGTGTACCCATTAGTACACCCACATTTCGCCAGTTCCATCCATCCAGACTCCGTGGCTGCTATTGAGAAATTTCTGATGGAATAACCCAATAACACTTTGCCCGACCTGGGAATCGAACCCAGAAAACCAAATATTTAATTTCGAAAAAAAGATTCCTAAGTACGCACGACGACGAATCAAGCTACACAAAACCACTATAAGCGGGTCTCTTATTGTACGGGAAATGTATACAATACGAAGCCATGCTATACTGGAAATGTATAGCCTGATGTGTCGCCGCGAGAACTTGCTACTAACCGACTATACTCGTACTATGGCGTAGATTTCTCGTCAGCTACCAGCATTGTCTATTTGCCTTCAGAGCAGTGCTTGAAATTACGACGTGTTTGCTTGAGTAAACAAGCTGTTGATTCAAGTAATAGTATACCTACCTACTTTGTAAACATAAGCTACGTTTCCACAGCTGTCTGCTTTCAATCCTATCCTATCAATAAACCACTTAGCTTAAGTATCTTCTTAAGACATGAGTAGAAAATGGCCACGTATTTATGTATGGCAAGTATCTTTAGCTATGTTTCACCTCCTTTTCTTTAAATCAACGATGCCGTGGAAATGGTGAAA
Source organism: Eugnorisma glareosa (assembly GCA_947578425.1). Lineage (NCBI taxonomy): Eukaryota > Metazoa > Arthropoda > Insecta > Lepidoptera > Noctuidae > Eugnorisma > Eugnorisma glareosa. The sequence goes on along the minus strand of OX387957.1, from coordinate 4,557,804 downwards.
TTGTAGCGGACATCATCAAGTATATAAAAGAACACTAGCAACATCTTTATTGGAACAAACCTTGGGCTTGACTTGCTTGGTTTGGGGTTTGACTGCAACTCTTGAATGTCAACAGTGACCACCAGGAAAGCAGCAGGTCAATGAAGCTCGACGAAGTCCCAGAACACAACAGCCGTATGAAATTCGCGCGCGCGCTCCTGTGATCTATCAGCTGTTAGCCGCGTGACGTTCTGTCTCTCTGGTTAGGCAGAGCACCCGCGCGGCGTGCGAATTTCATACGGCTGTTGTGTTATTGTGATAATGTGTGTTTGTTATCATGAGTACAATCACGTGTTTAAGTACTGGTCACTAATTACCAGTCACCCAATATAGATAGATAGGCACAAAGAGGCGTCGACGGGATAAGCCCAGTAAACCACCACCACAAGGACTAGTAACATCTATGACGCAAATGAAGAAATAAAATCAAAATCCTGCATCGTGATATTAGACTTCTCCGCGATCTAAAAACAACTGTTGGGCAGTAGCCCCCAGACAGGACAATCGTCTGGTCGGAGGGACTTTTCTATGGAATATGAGGAGCTTTATACCCCGAAATGGTCCCTGTTCCCAATACTCCTTAAATGTATTGGGCCAGTACCATCGACACGAAGGAGAAGACCGTTACAAACCTTCATCATCTGCCTAGCCTTTTCCCAACTCTGTTGGGGTCGGCTTCCAGTGTACCCTGACTCAGCTGAATATTAGTATTTTACATAAAGCAACTGCCTATCTGACCTCCACGACCCAGTTAGTCCTTGGTAATACGATACCCCTTTGTAAGACTGGTTGTCAGACTTTCGGGCCACCGACTACCTGTAACGACTGTCAAAAATTTATAAATGTCAGCCAGGACCAACAGCTTAACGTGCTTTGCGAGGTACGTAGGAAACTTGATAAGTAAGGGGTCCATGGGTGGCACCTAGGCAGGTGCGCGATCAAACTTGAAGATCCACCCGAGCGGCTGTTATTTTTAGCTCTTCTCAACAAAACTTCGCTAAATTCAAATTCATTATTTAACCTATGCACCTACCCACATTTTGCCATTTATGTTGAAGTCTCAAGTTCTTTGACGGCACGATTGGTGCAGCGGCTGAGTGATTGGCTGCTGCGCTGCGTCTCCCGGGTTCGATAACCGCACGGGACAACTACTTGTATGGCCTACAGGTAGTTGTTCCAGGTCTGGCTGTTTGTGTATGTGAGTTTAAATGTTTGTAAACCCACCCACGATACAGGAGAAATTCCTAGTGTTTGTCAAAGTTTATTAAAGAAAAAACTACCTAATAGGGGGCGAACAAATTACCGTAATTATCCCCACCCAAATAAACCTAACATCTTGAACAACAAACACTCATAAAATAGAAATAGACCAGGAAAACAAAAACAATTCGCATCTACCAGCGACATTGATTTATGATGATGACACCGCCGAATTAAATGATTGATAGTCGGACTTAACGTTTATGACACAAAATGTAGGGCATTAGGATTAACTGGGTCTTTCTTGATTATCATTTACTTTGAGTTTTCCTTGTTCATAAACTTCTAATACAGTTAGTATATATCCGGGCGGACTGAAAGCTGAACCCCACATGGTTGGTGAAAGACTAGGCTGGTGATGATGATTTTCGAGACGGTGCAGGAAGGGTGTTTTTTTGGAGACGGTTCTTAATTTTTGAGTAATTGTAAATAGAATAGCCAAATAAAAACCTTTTTACAACTCTTTCACGCTACAACATTTATGGAACCCTAGAAACGCACACACACCAACACGTCAAAACACTAGAAACGGGATATTTACCATGTTTACTGATGATTTTGAGTTCCCATTATTTCGGCGCTGTTGCAAGCATCATGATCACGGATAAACAGAAGTTATTGCGAGTGGGTGTTTATGAGCAGACAAATCGGTCTACCCTCTTTCTTGAACCTCTCCTCTTTCTTGTTTATGGAACCTTACCTTAACCTTACCACAAAAATCCATCCAGTACATTTTTTGGAGTTATTAATTAATCTTTCAAAAGGTTTATAATAATAAACCGTGTCCTGTCCCCTAAATGACCGCTATGTAATAAGTCTATGCAAAAATTGCCACACATTTGTTGTTTTAAACTGACAGATCCCTTCTCGTTTTAAACCGTTTTGACATTCATTTCCAAGTGTTGCCACATCAAATAATAATTAGCGTATTCAAGATGGCTACCATACAGTGTAATTACGCTGTCAGCCTGTCTGGCTTATCTGATGTCGTGAGAGACGAGGGTTGAAGGCCTGACATCATAATATACGGAGGATATGGTACAAGACACATGATTTATTATTTCAATTAATGCCGCCTAACTTTGCTCTTTGCACTTTATTTTTTGGCTTTACCGTGGTCAGTTTCTCTGAAGCTAAGCTTACTTAGGAATTTAAAAATAATTAAGTTAACAGAGCGCTATGGTCTGGATTGACTGAGTAAAATTGAAATAAGTCTTATTTTTATTACCAATATCATTGATCTATTCCGCTCGAAAAGTAACAATGCTTTCAAAGTATCGTTTCATATTAATTCTGCAACAACTGTCAACAGGTTTCCGGCTACAAACTTTTCGGTAGCACTAGTCATTGTATACCACATTTTTGACTTTCCCTAATGATGAATGTCACTTTGTCTATGGGCTATAGACTAGTAACAATCCATAGAATTTTACAAAAAGTTGGCGCCACTGGCGAAGCCGCAAAGATTTATAAATGGAATGTATTTGTTCAAACCGACTAATTCAGCCAGCACGTTCCGTAACTAGAATCTCGACGACAATAAAGGAAATTCCACATAAGCTATGCAAATTCCGATCTTGGTATGCAGATTTTTCTCATTAACTTTTAAATGGGAACGCGGCCGAATCCAATTTTTTCTAAAACGATTTTTGGAGCTCTTTTTCAAGTTTCATGCACGGTTTTAAAGCTTTTTGGGTAATTTTTTGCGTTTTATTTGAAGATTTTTAGACCACTAGTCTCAAATAACTCAGAAAATGGGATTCGGGTAAGCTAGATCTACCGTAATAGTCATTTGGGGTTCGCCAGACGAGAGATGTTTCTTTTAATAACGGGATTCAGTTTTTTTACGTCATAATATACTATATTATGCCCGTGGCTTCACCCAAGTGGATTTAGGTAATTGTCTCACAGGATCGTACTAATGGGATAACAATTATCCTATGTGTTAATCCAGGTTACAAAGTATCTATGTGCCAAGTTTCAGTTCAGTAGTTTTTGCGTGAAAGAGTAACAATCGTCCATCCTCAAAAACTTTTGCATTTAAAATGGTCATGGTCAATAAAAACTTCCATGTTATTTATTTTCAAAAGCAATTTTCTTTATATTTTCGAATCAAAATGGAAATATTGCTTTTATTTACATATTATTCGTATTATTAACAATGACAGCTTGTTTCCCTCGGGAAGGTATTATTTTCCCTATTCTCTTACTTTTGTTTATGTATTTGCGAGAATCATGTTTTTGTTTACGTAAAATTGTGTTGGGAATAGGGAGCTTGACAATGGAAAAAGGACAATAGATGTTATTCGCGCCAAAACCGGTAAATGATTAACCCACCGCCGTCATTTTAGGTAAGCTGTCAAGTTATTTATGGCCTACATAACACAAGGTAGAAATCTATGGTAAATATTGCCGAATCTATGGTAATATCACTTTTCCTATATGAATCGGAGTTTGTTAACAGTTTCAAGGGTTTTAGTTTTTTTGCAAGGAAATCTAATCTTTTTTCTAAAATAAAAGTAGCCTAAGTTACTCCTTATAACACCAGCTATCTGCCAGTAAAAGTCGGTCCAGCTGTTTAGGAGATTAGCCGGAACCTGTGGCCGGAAAAAACAGACAGAAAAAAAAGTTTTTTGTTGTTATAAGTACCGTATACCTATACTATCCTATGCATTATTCAGGAAAAAAAGCTATTATTTTGAAATTACAAACAGACACTTCAATTTTATTTATTTGTAGGTACAGATAGATTTATAGGTATATTACATATTTGTAGATACCTACAGGAGATAGAAATAAAGTCTGCTCAAATTAACTAAACATTTCCTTATCAAAAGAACTCCCCCCTGAACAATTTTCCACAAGCTCAATTCATTTGAACAGTTTCAGTTGAACAAACCGGGTAACACCAATTTCCATTTATGAATTTTTCACGACAGCTATAGAAGTAGAAACAATGGACTATAATGGAACCAAAGGGTCACAGTACAGACATGAAACAGTAATTCAGCTGCAGTTATGCTACTTTTATGGTAATCTTAACGGCCGTTGGTTTCGTGATCATGATTCCGACTGCTGAGCGTGGGGTCCTGGGGTCGATTATCCAAGTTGGACATTGCCGAGGTCAGGCAAAGTGTTATTGGCTTTTTCCATTAGGAATTTAGGACTAGCAGCCCAGAATTTGGAAGTTGGTGGTGTCCCTACCTCGCGACTCGTATAGTACGTAAATCTGTTGGATTTGCACCTGATCTCTAGCCGTTCCGTCAGACTATGATGGTGGGGCAGAGGGAGTGCCTCTCTGGTTGTGCACATACTTGAGTTAATTATCTCCTACTTATTTGGCAAATTTTTGTTGCGACTGAGGATTTAAGGTCACAAAGGGATCGGCACCGTATCAACTCGAGCCGTTCAATATTCTTTATATGAAACTCCCTACTGCCTCCGTCGGGACAAGCTCACGAATCGCGGTGCGGTGCCTGGTCAACTCGCGAGTCGACGTATCGGAGCTGCTGATCCGCTTGCTCACGTTAGGTTGACGCCTGTTTGACCGCGAGGCGAAAGGTGATACGGTGCCGATCCCTTTCCGAGTTGATATGTGTGCTTGTGACAGTACAAAATGCCTTTGAAGAGTTTGTTGCCTCCCGTCCATCTGACTCCATCATGAAGGGTATTCAAAAATTACCACTGTGCTGGCAGAGATGCATCGATAGTATGGGTGCATACTTTGATAAACAGAAAAAAAAACTTAAACTTTTTTCATACAAAACGGCAGATTCATAGGAAAAGACATAAATAATCCAAAAATTTGCTTTTATTTAACGAAACGCTTTTGGCAATCATAAAGATATCGTATAGTCTTAGTAATAACGAGCATTAGTGTTGTCAATGATAGTTTACTAAATGACCACAAACGGAGAGGCTCCTTTCACTAAATGAAAGTACAACATGTCTCGCATATTGTGCTTACCTTGTAGGTTACAACAGCTATACAAGGATATTTTGGCGCGTGGTTAAAATAAGAATCCGCCATCTTGTTATTTCTGTCAACGTTATTCGAGCTTTAAAAGGTTCTTGTATCTAGCACTGTATGTAAACTCGTCGATTCAAGTATTTATTCGTGGTTATCCTACTGTTTCTAACATGTACCCGGCTCGAGGGAACTATTTTACGATACTACGACAGCCAGATGGTCTAAAAGGCGCCGTGAAAGCAAGACAGGTATTGTTTCATACAGAACGACTAGAATCTTCTGCACTGCTGCTATTAACATGAAATGAGGTTTTTGTTTGAAGTTAAGTATTGACATAGTTTGTTGACTAAACTAGTGCAAGCTTTTTTGTTTTGAATGGCATTGGTTTAATAACAAATAATAGTTTTATTTGACTGCCTCGTTGGTCTAGTGGTCGCAAGCGCGACTGCTGAGCTTGAGGTCCTAATTTTTTTTTTTTTTTTTACCTTTGGGAAATCATCAAATAACCTGAGCCTGAGGTCCTGGGGACGATTCCCGGGTCGGACAAATTGTTACTTACTGAGTTTTTCCATCAGGAATATCTCAGTAGGCTCCATGGAGTCTGGATTTCAATTAAATAAAAGATTTTCAATTAAAATTTATTTATTTAAAACACATAGTCATAACATAACATTTAGTCTGAAATCGCCAACCCGTCTTGAGCAAGCGTGGTGATTAATGCTCGTGCCTTCTCTGTTGAGAAGAGGCCTTTGCCCAGCAGTGGGACATTAATAGGTTGGTATTACTATATTATTATTAAACACATCACATCACAGGCTTACCTAGTACAATATTGTAGTTGTAGTTAAATTTATAATAGCTAGCTTACAAAGATTAGAATTACAATATATCATGTTAACAACCGAGAGTGATTTTATAAAATGAATGAATGTGAATTCACTCAGAGTACAATTGAAGCACTCAATCTGTTGTGACACCATAATTATTGAGTGCACAAAGCGCGCGCGCCAGCGGCGCGTGCTGCAGCAGTTTGTGTGAGCGGGCGGCCGCCTCCGTCGCCCCACGTACTCATCAGGCACACATAAACCAACCGTGCTTAGAACGCCTGGGTTGTGTATTTTACCACGAATAATCTTAAATAAGTAAGTGGCGAGAGCTACTTCCCTTCTTTCTTCCAGTTTATAAAGTACATATCAATAAACCTACAAACGATGACGCATCCACTCATGTTTCATCTTTTATGATCTTCATGTTTTCCTTAAGGTGGACATATACCGTATATGCCGTATTACCAACTATACATCTACACTATACATATTATAGCCCTATAACTATATACGTATTACAGCACTGGATCCCAGAGATCGTAATTCTCAGATTGGACGTAAGCACAGCAGGATGCTGCTTCATGCCGCGATTACCAATCAGGTGCCCGGAGATTATTACATCAGAGGGCCGGATATGTTGTGGTTTTCATGAAATCGATTTTCAAGAGTAATGTTGGTGTTTGCTCGCGTAGATCCCTACTAATGCTGTCCCGCTGGCCTCGTGATCGCAAGCGCGAGTGCTGAGTGTGGGGTCCTACATTCGGTTCCCGGGTTGGGCATAACTGGGTAAAGAAAGAAATAGGAAAGAAATAGAAATATGTGTGTCACTAGAAACACTGACGAAGAGAGACGCGGGCGCAGACATATTTGATAAATGTTGGAACATGTCAGTGAAGAAAATACAAAACAATAATCATTACTGTTATCATCATGCAGTGATTGTGTAAAATATTATACTGGGGTTGTGAACAGTGTTAAACAAGAAATAAACATTATTACCTATGTAGTACTTGAACGTAAGTTACCGAAGGAAAGAAGTGACACGTGCATCTTGGTGTCGAGGATTCACTACAGACGCTAGAACATTATGTATCATCTTACTAACTTATAAAAATAAGGATGACTAGACGCTCCGGCCAGCATTGCATGCTGGGTACTACTGGGTTTTTCTATGCGAGCTGATTGCCATCAACCGAGCACACATCCAGACTCCGTGGCCACTGAAAAAAACCTGATGGAAAAATCCCTCATGCTCAACAGTCCCGCTTGTGTCCCTTTGACCAGCGAGGCAGATAAATTAGCAACGAATCAACATAACATCAAGCTTGTAAGGCAGAGGTGTAGGTTCCCTACGTACCGTACATTCCCTCAGATATATTTGAGTCCCAAGTAGTACGGGGCTGTTTCGGGAGGTTCCTGCACCTAATCGGGCGGGAGCAAACGCCTGGGTGTCACCACTGCGAGGATCGACCGCAGGACACGGTGGAGCACACTGTGCAGGTCTGCTCCGCTTGGGCGGAGCACCGACGTGTCCTCGTAGTGGCAATCGGCGGCGGCGACCTCTCGCGTCCGGCCCTGGTTCAATCCATGGTTTGGAGCGAGAGGGAATGGGACGCCGTCACCTCCTTCTGCGAAGCAGTCATGCTAGCGAAGGAGGTGGCGGAACGTGAGAGGGAGAGAGCCTCACGTCTCAGCCGCCGCGGGAGACGCCCTGGGTGTCGGGTGCCACGTGGTGGCTCCCGGCCACCGTAGGCGGGGACCTGTGGACGGAAAGTAATGGGTTTACTCGCCGTTCATCCGTCTTATGGCGACAGGCCGTGTCGACGGCGCGTTCGTGTTCCACGCGCGCCTCAAAGAGATGTCAGCAAACAGGAAGGGGTCCGTAAGGACCGACGCCTGCCAGGGTTGCGGGACTGTTCGAAAGAGATACCGCGGCCCTGGAAAACAAAGGCCAAAGGAAGGAACATGGATGGGTTTTAGTCAGTAAAAGTCTGACACTCCCTCCTGCTCAGCCCAGAGCGGGAGGGGTTATTTGATTACATCCCATCCGAAAAAAAAACAAAAAGAAAAAAAAAAAAGTAGTAGGGGGCGAGCCTATTGCCATCCACCGGGCTCAAATCCAGACGCTCAGTAAATCTTGATAAAAATCCAAATATCTCAATAACTCCGCAGCCGCTTCCAACCATTACACCAAAGAGGTCACAGTATAGTCCAAGTTACCATAGACACTATTATCTAGATCTATATCTCCTTTCTTTGAAACTTAAAACAGAACTAACCTTTACTTTATGCGGTTCAAGGAACACGTGAAAGTCAAGCTTAGCGGAGTGGAAACTCGTTTGAAAAATAAAGGAGTATAAGTTCACATCATTGGTTGACAAGTTTAACCCAACGCTAGCTAGAGGTGGTTCGTTACGTCATTTTCAAGAAACGTAACGAAACCAGTTACTTGGTCTGCGTCACCTGTTTCAAAACTAGTGATTTTTGTAACTAGTTATTTTTATTCAGCTACTGTGATTGTTAGTATAAATACCTCCACCAACTATACAGTTACACATGAAACGAAAATAAATTAAATCACTGTCTACTTAAGTGTAAGTAGCTATACTGTTAAATCAATAAATTAACTTCCCTTCATACTTTACTCAGGCTTAGGGCTGACTGCATTAAATGTATTTATAACTAATTATTAGTGTTTACTATGAACCTATGATCAACCAGTCGACCAACCGACATTACCGACAGTCTATTCTCGATCGCTCGAATAACGTAACGACTACTCAGCTACTCACACCAAACAATCACATAACTGAAATAACGCAATTACAAAAATCACTACTTATAACTAGATTCGAAACTAGTGATTCGGTTACATGCCGCGTAACTAGTTATTGTATCTAGTGACGTGAAATAACGGACATGCCTAACGCTAGCTTTTGTTCACGGTTTTTATGCTTTTTGTTGTTGAATTGTAGTTGAATAGTAGTGCTGCGGTGAGCGAACTCCAGGTTGTATGTAGGTAGGTGAATAAAAAAGGATTTATGTTTTTGTTCTGTTATGTAAGTAGTCGTAAGATTTTTCACAAGGAGATAAATATTATACACACATCACCAGCAATTTATCCCCGAAGTGTTAGGCAGAGGTGTATCTAATAGACCCACATTAAGCCAGTTATGTATCAGTTCCATGTAATAGGGGGCGACGCTTTATTAACCAAAACCCGATATAATTTTTGCTCGAGCTGGGTATTTAACCCAGGACCTCATGCTCTGTAGTCGAACTTGCAACCACTAGACGAGACACTGCGGCAGGCTCAAAAACAGATGGCGAGACTCGTTTTTAGGGTTCCTCGTACCCAAGCAGTTAAAACGGGACTCTATTATTAAGACAGTCTGGCTGTCTGTCACTAGGCTGTATCTCATGAACCGTGATAGTTAGACAGTTTAAATTTTCATAGATGAGAGAATTGTAAGCTGGAAATAAAGATTATTATTATTATTATTTCCATGCGTTTTTTTTGCTCGGCTAGCCGGGTAGCCGGAAAGTACTGATAACACGGGCCTAAGCCAACTGATTATCAGCTGGGTTAGGAGTTAAAGAGGTAGTAATAGGTACAATACGGTTTTGCGTTGTAGCTTGAAAGAGATGAGGGTATGTTTAAGTGGATATGTTGGTGCGGGTTGTCTGATTCACATTGCAGGAACTTCCTCACCAGTCTGCACGTGTTCAGTATCACTGCCTTCTGCAGCAGGTGGTAGGTGTTAGAGGGCAGATTCAGAGAAGAAAGGGACTGGTGGAGTTGTTTTCTTATTATAGATGATGTATTTCTATTGCCGCTATAACAACAAAATACTGAAAACAGAATTACATAAATATTTAAGGGGGGGGGGGCTTAAATATTTATGTAATTCTGTTTTCAGTTTCCCCCCTTAAATATTTATATACATCCATACAAAAAAGTGTTTTTTTTTTTAGATAATAGTACGGAACCTTCTTGCGCTAGTCCGACTCGCACTTGACCGGTTTTAAAGGATTGGCGTACACTCGCATTACATCGAAAAAAGTCTAAAGACCAAAGTTAGGGCTTTGCCCTGCAGTGGGACGACACGGCCTGATAATAATAATAACTTGTACCAATAGCGATAACATTTCTTTTTCATCAAACTAAAACGTGCGAACGAAAAAAATACTTGTAAGTAGGTATTCCAATACCATCTGCTACTTTCTCACGCCAAAAACTTGTTACAGAATATCTTGTATTGATACGGTGAGACAGCTTACCGGGGCTTCAGTAACATCGTATTGATTGAGGCTGACGGTTAAGCCCCGGAGTTGGTGTGTGGAAAACATGTTTTTTTGAAAAAGGAACCTGTAGAAAAAAAATGTTAAGAAAGAAGGATAAGATTCATATTCTCGATGATATCGAGAATATGATTCACTTGACACGAATTACTATCGCTTTTTATCAATTTTTTTTTGCAAAAAAAACTACCGACTTCCACTACGATGATAAAGGTAGGCGTCCACTATCTGCGCCGCCCGCACCGAACTCCGCATTTATGAGCAAATGCGTTGCGTGCCGGTGACGTCACACAAATCAGTTCGCCGCTTCAAATTTATTTCATGAACCCACATCTTCATCTTCCAACAAGCAACTAATAATAATAATAGCCCTGACCTAGTAGCTTGCTTGCGTAGCTTGGACCCTGTTCCCGGTGGTCTACAATTTTTTATATGTTAAAATGTTTTTATATTGTTTTTTCTAAGGAATATTTAAAAATGTAATTGATTTGTAAAGATATAAATAAAGGAAATATAATATCTTCATCAATCTCCATGACCGAATACGTCAACTCACGACAAGAAAACACTCGAAACTAAATTAAAAATCCGGAAACGGTGGACGCATGCCATCGGCAAATCCGTTCAATCCGTTGCGAGCCGTGCGTGCGGTGCGGTTGCGGGTCCGGCGCGGGCCAATGGACGGGTACCTTAAGGATATTATCAACACGATGAAGGAAAAATACGTATTAAAGAAGTTAACTCATAAACTACTCAAGCAAAGTTAATTAAATTTATATGGGACCACCGCGCAAGCAGAGGTCCAATATAGTGACGTCCTTTCTCTACCGAATGAACATGAAACGAAAATCGGTTCATAATTGACGGAAATATCCATGAACATACATAAAAAAATATATACAGGCTGTCGCTTTGCATCCTGGTCAAATTCAAGGAGGTATCTATACTAATGATTCTCGACCCGAATGTATAATAATAAAAAAAAAATACGGACATCGGGAAACGCAAACCACCCCCTAGTTTCCATACTGACCATAATTATACTGTGCAATAAACGTTTGCGTTTGTGTGTGTGACGGCGCGTTTATTGGGCTAGGAACAGACCGGCTGCGTTTTAATACGGGTGATTTACACTTACCGATTTCCGTAAAAAAATAATAAAAAAACTACCCTTTTTATTATCGATTCGGGTCGAGAATCATTAATATAGAAACCTCCTTGAATTTGACCAGGATGCAAAGCGACAGCCTGTATAAAAGTCGAATATAGAGCTCCTCCTTTTTTGAAGTCGGTTAAAAAGGAGGAAATAAGTTGTATTTTTTGTTATTGTTGCCTTTTAAGAATTAGGAATCTTAACACAAATCCTTATCGTCATCAGCTTAAAAACTGCATTATGGTTTATGAGGTATGTTTGAAACATATTTTTTGTATAAGGCTATATCGCTGCGATTTCTCCTTCCACACCTCTCTTTCCCGTGTGAACTCTGGCCATGTTAGCCCAGCAAACACGATCAGATCGCCACGCCACCTTCGACGCGGTCGACTTCGACGGCGCTGTCCTTTGTGTGACGACCTTTGCCCATCTTTCCAGGTCCACCCGTGTAACGTGGCCTGCCGACTCCCACTTCAGCCTGGAAACATAAAACAGCAATTCAAGAAGGGATTGGTTACTGAAACCTTACGTTCACGATAAGACGTCCTTAGTCAAGGTGGAGCGACGATCTTCGCAGGGTACCTGATAGGAGCTGAATAAGAGAAGCCGGAGATCGAGCTAAATGGGGAGTGATTGGAAGGGCCTATGTCCAGATGTCTAGCAGTAGACTACTAAAGGCCATCAGCCGATACGAAAATGATGAGGCGACTGCTAGGTCGGGCCTATCCTAGTAGGTACTTCTGGCCTAGTACTTGACAAAATTATTCTTTTCGTTTTCTAAAATACTGCCTCGTTGGTCTAGTGGTCGCCAGCGCGACTGCTGAGTACTAGGTCCTGGGTTCGATTCCCAAGTCGAGCAAAATGTTTTTGGGTTTTTCCGTATCAGGAACTTCTCGGTAGCAGCCACGGAGTCTGGATTTGTGCCCGATTGATGGCAATAGGCTTGGGACTGGGAATGGGAATTAACTGGCGAAATGTCTGTTTACTATACAATATACTATACTATATAATCCCCGAAGAGTTAGGCAGAGGTGTACCTAAGGTACACCTCTGCCTAACTCTTCGGGGATTACAGGCGTGGTGTTATGTGGTATTTTCTAAATGTTATGAAGTGGGCTAAGTAAGTGACCACGGCGATAGCAGCTCCAGAGGGGTTCGTCGTGTGGAAAAGCTATAGGTTCACGATGAAGACACAGGTACCTTTCAATTCAATTCATTTATTTGTCAGATAAAAATATCCATAAATTCAAACACACAATCACACAATACTTCAAACACAAAACTATGTGATAACATATTAAACATCAAAATACATAAAAGAAATAAAACAACGATTTAAAATAACAAGATCAGTAGTAATTATTCAGTACACATAATCACTTAGATTTATTATATATTAACAATTGAAAAATAAACAAAAATAGTCATGTTTATCTAACAGGAGTAACTAATCTAAAAAAAACACTTTTATTTCCCCCATGCCCTAAATATAGGCGCATGTAGGGCCAACCAATGCCGCATGAATGGCCCGTCTAACCTGCCGGCGACGACTACGAGGAGTAGGTTGCCGCTGCCCCTCACTCTGCCCGCTATCGAGGCTTCCCTCCTGCGCATCGTGGCATAAAAACAGTCTACGCGCACATTGGCAAACATCCCCGACGCGCTGCAGAAGCGAGGCAGCCGCAGCATTGCCCTCAGCGCGTTATTATATTGAACTCGGAAGGCAACGTAGGTTTTCTGCGAGTATATGACACCCAAAGACTGCCCGTATAAAATGCAGTACAGTAGGCTCGAAACAAGGTGAAACCTGCGCGCTATCATGTCAAAGACACGCATTTGCAACTGTCAAATAACAAAAAAATACGAACCATAAATCAAATTCTCCTACCGCAATAAATTTTACACGCACTATTCATTTTGCAATCTACGAGGGAAGCAGTTTGTCGCTATATCCGTCGACAGCGGAAGTACCGACAACTCGTACAATGGGATGTCGCGGCATGTGCCTAGCGGGCTACAGGCGAACTTCGATAGCGAAAACTTTGTGAATAGTCAAAAGGCGGATTTAATTATCGTTTTCTGTAAGTTTGTGAAGCTAGTTCGTTTTCCGTTTGGAGATTGGAAAAGTAGTTGTTTTGGGAATGTTAATATTGTTATTTTCTTATTGGAATGCCAGTTCTAAGAGACGATAATATATTTGAGTGGAGATACCCAGAAAGTTATGAAGATGACAATATTTTTTTATACTTTTCACATATATATATATATCCGAATTAAACCTTTTTACGCCAAAAGATTACAATCCAGTTTGCCCCTATCGAACCCCAGTGTATTAACTAAACACCTATTAATCAAACCATGTCATTTTGGCGAAAAAAAAACCAGTCACGATTACCTGTGAAAACTTCGCTGTGACGAGACTGACACGGCAAGCCCTAAAAATTTCCGATACAGGGCAGAAACGGTTTCACAGAAATAATTGCCTTGTCTGTGTAGCGGGGTGTACCGCGCAGGCGCGAAGCAAACCCGCGCATGTCATCATGTCGAGTGAACCTCTCAATCCTGCCAAAAACAAATGCATTTGGTGTGTTCTGTTTTCGAAATTATAAATTCAAACGTTGTTCTTTTCTTTTTCTGTTAACTTCTAATGTATTTGTGCTTGTGTGGCGTTCGCGTTCGATTTTCGTAAGTAACAATACCCTTATGACCTTTCCATTGCGTGAAATATAACCTTAAAATTTTTGGTTGCTGTCAATTCTAATTGATTTCGTTATACTAATTTAATCCTTTAGACGACAAAAGCTTTTTAGAAGTGTTATTTTATTAAAGCCCTTTTTTTTGGGAGTTTTGTGTGTAAACCCGTGTTTTAAAGCTTTATGAGGTAGGTCTTGCACGTGTCGTCAAATCTTTAATGAAGTAGATGTAAGAGTTCATTGTGGTGGTTTTATCTATGAAAATAGAAAGAAGTTAACATAATGAAACTCTTTAGTCTACTCATTTCAATAATAATCCGTAATTTCCCGAATAAAAAAGACTCTGAAAATATGTTTGTAAATAAAACCCATGCCTTATTTTCAGCATCGTTTTGTAAAAGCGACACGAAACGTGTAATACTTGAAGCGTCGTTTCTCATAAAACCCTTTCCGAATAATTTGTTGTTGTTACCCAATTTGGGTCACGTGGTCCCACTAGCGTCCACCGCACCTCCCCTATAGTTATTCGTACAGACGCCAGCATATCACGCTACTACAATCTGTCAAATTTCTTCAATAGATTTTCAATTTTATCACTATAGCATTGGGTTCAAGGTTAATTGAAAAATTTGCCAGTTTCGGGTAGCATGATGTGCTGGCGTCTGTACCATCACCGAGCGTTAAACGTGTCCAATATTGGCCATTGTGCACAGGGCCACGTTTTGTTGATGTTTATGTAAACGCGAACATCGACAAGGTTATGTAAACATGTACGGCGGTGGCAGTATACATTAATTTATTAAGTGACTTGACATTTATGAGAGACGATGATACTAATATGAGGTGTATCGTGTAATTTCGTTTGTTTACCTACGAACGTACGAAGATAAGTTGAGAATACTTATTTCGAATTTTATTGATTATTTTAAACAGTACTCACTGTACCATGTTTAATTAGAAATTGTATTTAGTGGTAAACGTTTTTAGAACATTAGCATCTGCCTAGCGTTTTTCCAAACTATGTTGGGGTCTAATCCAATGCTTCCGAATACGTATCAGTGTTTTTTTATATGAAGTGACTGCTTAAGACCTGTAACGTCAGCCAATCGAGGTACTTTTTTACAATAAAATCTAAAGTAATCGCTAAGAACCCACGGACAATCACTGGCGAGGGCAAAGCACTTTGATCCTGTCAGCCCCGCGTAGCTGCGTGACCATTCTTAAAAGTCCCTCAATGAAAGCAAGTTCAATAGTTGACCGGTTGGTACGTAGTGAACTTGAAACTTAACTATTTACCCTTTGATCTGATGGGGCCATATTGCGCGTCATCCTAAAAGTGTGGGGCCTTCTGGGCGGTCCGTGGGCCGTGTCTAAGTGTCCCGCTCGAACGTTTATATGTCTAAAGTCGGGATATGTAGTTTTCTACATGTTTATGGCGTTGGAATCGTTATTAAATTAGCTAATTAATTAAACATTTAATAATATAAATTTGTGCTATCCGCGCTACTAACTGTGAAGAGTTCTCTCTTGACGAAGCGATCCTGGCTGCAGGATTAAGTCATGTCTATCACAGATAAAGGGTGTAATAAGACCCTTAACGAAGCCGAAAGGCACTTAATCTCCCCGTCATTGCGATCATTTTTTTGTTCTAGACCATACCTGGGAACCTTCTAGATACAGAGATATTGGGGGTCAAAGTTCTAACTTTTTCACAAGTTTTTTTTAAATACATGTTTTTAATGAAGATTTTTACTTTAATCTCCTCCAAGACCCCCGTACTATACAATCCATACATCAGCACAATGTTTTGAGTGCGTTACATTGAGTCCTACCGTAAAACGTGATTTTTCATCCCAATAAAAAAAGTCGTTTCCCAGCAATTTTTTTTGCGTAAAGTTACTTAATTTGATGTACAGAATGCTTGATTGATGGCTTCGTGAAGGGTCTTGTTACACCCTGTATGTATTGTCACCAGAACCAAAAGTGTGTGCAAAATTTCAGCTCAATCAGCTATTGCTGATTGAACAGCAACTGGTTTGAAATTCAGTTGTAAGATTTGACCAAAACATAACTAACAAAGCAAGTTAAAAAAAGCGTATATTAAAATCAGCTGTTCCATGCAACAGTGCAATACCCC
Organism: Eugnorisma glareosa; assembly: GCA_947578425.1. Lineage (NCBI taxonomy): Eukaryota > Metazoa > Arthropoda > Insecta > Lepidoptera > Noctuidae > Eugnorisma > Eugnorisma glareosa. Next base: position 4,541,423 of record OX387957.1, on the reverse strand, counting down.
CAAAACCACACAAACCAGCAGTTTTTTTTATAAATGCCAAAAAAATCTGGTCTTAGAATTACGTACTCTATTCTTGATAAAAGTTTGTGTGTTTTCCTTGTTTTGTTGCAAAGATAAGAAAACCTTCGGAACTCGGACCAGTAGATTGCTAGCTGACTCCAACAAACTTAGAAAAAAATGTTATCGTCTACCCACAGATCAATGTACCTACCTACTAATTTTCTCCGACAACCATCACTTTTCCGAACAGTCATCCAATCTGCTTGTCTGACGTCACGTCTTACACAAGCACAAGGTGTATACGAAGCAGAATTCCGAGAATAACTCCCGGAGAGAATAGAATTCGGAGAGTTTTTGATGACGTTCATACTTTTCTCGTAAAACAGTAGGGGAGAAACTGCTTTATTGCTCCGAGTCTGTGTTGTAGTTTCGTGGAAGAAATGAGTCAGGTAGATAAGGGTTATATCAGCCTGCAAATTGACCCACTGAATAATAAATGATTCTCCATCACAGCAGCACCAGGTTTTTTTTTGCGATGTTTTCCCGATTTAGGTCAGATGGTATTTAAGGCCAGTTTGCGCCACAAAACGTGAAATTTTAATGCGTTTAAAAAAAAAGTGTTTAATGGGTTCAAATATCGTTCTGTTTCTGAAAACCTTTTGAAGATGACAATGATAGAATACAGATTTCAATACTATGTTTAGTGGTAAGCGCATTCAGTGATTTCTGGCGCTAGTGGGCTTTTACCAATTACAAATAGGTTAATTTACGAAGGTGGTCGCGATTGGTTTCTGCATGTTGTTGATTTCAGAATATTGTTAGGTCTCGGTTTCAAAACTAGTTTATATTTTACAAATTCAATGCCATTAAATCAAACTTAGAGAGCAGCGGTGGCCCAGTGGTGGCGGCCCTGACTTACGAGCAGTAAGTCGTGGTGTTCGAACCCAGGAAGGCCCTTTACTTTGTGTAATTTATTTCATCAACACTGCTCTCAAAAACGGTGAAGGAAAAGATCGCGCGGATATGTCGTAGAACCAGGCATACGAAGACAGGGGCCCGTGTGGTGGATTTTAGCCCATTCCCTCTCATAGAGAGGGGGCCGTGTGTCCCAGTAGTGGGAACACTATAGGCTGATTCGTAGTAAATCAAACTTCGATGACATTGAAGATCAAGATTCTTTATTACCTAAATCTTTATCAAAAGTATTTAAGTCTCATTTAAGAAAATCCTGCCGCGACCATTGAAAAGGTCCTTAGTCCTTCAAGATTTGTACAATAAATGTTCACCGAATTTCCCGTCCATCTCAATTTTAAATCCAAGTATCACTCGAAGAGTTCTCAGGAGTAAGTGAGGGTTCGTTTGAGCAGCAATTATTTAAAAGTAAAGGTATTTGATGGCTTCATTGGATGTTTGTCTTTACTGATTGACGAAGTTGTTGTTGGGCTTGTTGATGGCTTCGGTAGAGAAAGTTGTTGAAATCATTTTGCTATTTTTTCGTTTTATTTATTGGCAGACAGAAATCATTTGATGCTTTTAGATTAAAAGGATGTATGGACATTTAGGTCAATGGGCAATGTCCAAAAACTTGTTTTAACTAAAAACAAATACTAAAGTTAGATATAAATATATTTTTTTAGTTAAAATATAGTATTTCATACAACTAATTTGGATATTTTTGAAATTCAATGGGTCTTTTATATTTCATTTTAAAGTTTTAGGGCTGGTGATGTCATCACTGGAAAAGATTCCTTTCCTCTTTCAACGGTTTAATACGTGAGTGTACGTGAGTGAACCTCACGAATGGCATCCACATAGACACGCGGGAACCGCGCGGATGCCATATCCATGTCTACACGCAGGTTTAAGCGTATTCCACGATATTGTTTCTTGAGATAACGTCATTCAAGGTCAAATAAAGGTTAAAAAATATAAATTAAAATCAGGAGGGCAAAACGCATAGTTACATTCTATCGGCGATAACAATTATGGAAAAGTCGAAATATAGAATTGGATTGACATAAGCTGGTGGCAAAAATAACAGCCGCACGGGTCGATCTTCAACGTTAAACCGCGCTTGCCAAGGTCGGTCTGTGGATGGGTGACCATCATTACATACCGCATTTCCCTCGGAAAGCACGTTAAGCCGTTGTTCCTGGCTGTTATTTATAGATCTTTGGCAGTTTTTATAGGTAGTCAGTGGCCCGAAAGTCTGACAACCAGTTTTAACAAGGGGTACCTACCCTATTACCTAGTACTAACTAGGTTGTGGAGGTAAGAGAGAGTAGGCAGTCGCTTCATGTAAAATGCAGGTATGCAGCTGCATCCGATAAGACTGTTGAAAGTTTGGAAAAGGCTAGGCTAGATGATGGTATAAGCTAACAAAACTTTACATAAGTATGTAATTCCTGTTGATAGTTTTGCAACAGATTCCCACTGTGTAGGCCTTAAGGATTTTTTTGCCACAAACGTTAGCTTCATGATTCAAAAGCATAATTTAGCAAGAATAAAAACTGGAAAAAAACTTAACGTTTAACCTTTTCCAACAAATGAAAAATGAAAGCAATGTAAGTATATGTAAATGAAAGCAATGGTCTGAACAATGCTTCCACGGTTAAAACAAGGTTTAATACTCAGTCCTAACCTTTCTTCGCCGGTTTCTAAAAAAAATCCAAATTGAAAACAAAAAAATAAGCAAAGAAAGAATAAATTCATCTATTAATTGCGATACCTTTTTACAGATAAAACTAGTCCTAACAAACGTAAGGGAAGACTTTGGACTCGCTATTCATCATTCACGATAGTGAATGATGAATAGTGAACCACTCAGCATGATAATGCTGAGTGGTTCAACATGCTTGTCGCAGTCATGATGTGCAAGCTGCAAATTTTTGATTTTGTTTCATTCTGTTGTATTTATAAATATTTGATACGCATTGTACGTGCTTTTTTTTTTTTTTTTCAATTTGTATCACTATGCACGTCGTGTATTTGCGAACAAAAAATATTTTTTTCTTTCTTTCTATTGTGTTAGTCCTGGCAGACATTATACACAATAAACATGCATCGGCAACATCAAATAAATTCACATAAAACTGCATCTGACGTGTATACGGGCCATTCCCCCATTCCACACTGGCCCATTACGTGATGCACTTCTAATAGTTATGTCATCCACGTCGCCATTTTGAATTTACGAGCCAATAAACTTGAGTTTAAAACCGTTAGAGCATTTGATAGGTTCCGAGGTCGTTCCCTTGGTGTAATAAAACTGTTTTCCTTCAACTTAGACTTACGTTACAACAAGAAACGCCTATTCGAAAGTTTTTTTTTGGTGATCGATTGTTTTATGTACAGACGCCGCCAGCACATCAAGCTACTAAAATAAAATAAATAAAAATAGCCTTTATTTTACTCTGACCTTCTTAATACATAAACAAGTAATAACATTAACTTAAAACTAATCAGTTACCAGGTCAGGCTGTCTTACACATAGGCCTCCTCTATTTCCCTCCTCTTATTCCCTTCCAGAGCAGTTCTTCGCCAAGCTACTATAATCTGTCAAAATTCGTTTATAGATTTTCAAATTTATCGCTAAAGCTAGGTTCAAGGTTGGTTGGAAAAAATTTACAGTTTCGGGTAGGTTGATGTGCTGGCGTCTGTACCTTTTTACTAGATTGACTCCAGGAGTCCCCAGACCCTAGCACCAGCGCTAGGTGAAAAAACAAAAAAGACGTCGAATTTTGAAGCGAAAATACAATTATGCTATAGCATTTTAGTTACATTTTTCGCAATAAACACAATCAGTATCATCCACAGATATGAATAAATTCTTAAAATAATATGAAAGTATTATTTTTGAAACGAGTATTTTTATTTTAAAATCGACGTATTTATTTAAGTTACGTTTACACTGCGCGCTCATGCGAGAGGGCCAGTGTTACTGTTACAATTTGAACCTCTGTAAATATATACTAATCTATACTTCTATACGAATATTATACAGAGGTAAAATTTGTTTGTATGTTTGTAGGTAGGGGGTAATCTCTGGATCTCTGAACCGATTTTGAAAATTCTTTCACTAATAGGAAGCTACATTGTCCCCGAGTGATATAGGCTATATTTACAACGTGCCCGTGGAATAATTTCCGACCAAAACGCGAGCGAACAACACCTAGTATTGCATTTTTTTTTTTTTTTTGCATTGGACACCTACCATTAAAGAAAAGTTCAAATGATAAAATAATACCTCGTTTGTCTTGCAGTCGCAAGCGTTACTGTTACTCAGTATGAGGTTCTGAATTTGTTTCCCTGGCCGCCGAAGAATTATAGGGTTGTTACAACAACATCCATTTATTTTCTGGCTTCTTTGGCCCATAGATATACCTTACAGACAAAATAATATATAAACTGTCACTTACGGGATATCTTCCGTGATAATATATATATGTATATCATTATATTTATCATTTATATTTTATAATAAAATATAAATGATAAATAAAAATACAAATTGTGTTAGTAAATAGAACCTTAAAACTATGTTAGTAACACTTGTGCACTATGCCATTGTGCGTTCATGTGGCACTTGCCCGCGGAAGCGACGGAACACCGATCACTGCGGCCATAAGTCCTCCTCCAAGACGAGGTGCAGATAACACGTTGGTATTCGCACCACGAGCGCCTTAAAGTTGACGTTGCGGCGCGACTCAAGCAGCTGCACTCTCGCCACGTACTTGGTCTTCTGACGCAATTTCCACCTGGAATTTCACAGTAATTTCACAGTAGCAGTTCAGAGTGTGATTTTTTGCGTGGTTGATGGCAAAAGGCTCGCCCTTTATTCTATGGAAATTATACTATATTGAGCTTTCGAAATGTAGGTGTAACTACTACGATAGCTCTAAAAGTCATACACATCAAGGTGCTATGTTATAAGATTTACGTTAATTCCATCACGAGTTAGAACGAAAGAGAGTTAGAACTGTTCAGAAGAAACACGTCAAAATCTTTTGACGCGGGTCTGATTGTTGTTTCGTATAGCGATATGAGATAATTTGTTATGTAGGAAGTCCATTGTATAGCAGTAATATAAAGATGACACGGGACGTACGTACGACGACCAGTCAAGCTATACAAAACCAGTTTATGCGGATTTCTCATTGTACGGGAAATCTATAAAAAGTGAGGCCATGATATACTGGAAGTGTATAGCTGGATGTGTGCCGTGTGTAGAATATTGTGTGGAAGGAGCACAAAAGCGAATGCGTAGATTTGAATGTGAATAGAATACTGAGTTTCACAGTTGTGTAGTTGAGGATACACTCCGCAATTTACAACAACTGACACTCATTTTTAACCGACTTCCTTCAAAAAGGAGGAGGTCCTCAATTCGGTGGTACTTTTTTTTTTTTTGTTTTTTACCTCATAACTCCGTCATTTGTAAACTGATCTGAAAAATTCTTTTTTTATCTGAAAGGATTATGCTTCTCGATTGGTCTCATAAAAATGTCATCAAAATCGGTTCAGGAATGTGGTTGTTGTCCTCATGTTAATTATCACATCACGTGACGTCGGGTGAAGGCGCTTTGATGTACATCACGCGACGTCGCGTGATACTTGCTAGTTAAATTGGACACACTTCCCGATTTCTGATTGAGCTGAAATTTTGCACGCATGTGTATATGACATAGAGCTGATCTGATGATGGAGATGGAAGGTGGGTGATAGGAACTTCGTAACAGAACGACAAAACCTCATCGAGTTTGGGCTCGTATGATTCGTATTGACGAGTACTTTAACTAACTTCTAGTTACAATGTAAAAATTAATTCATGACAAGAATTTGTTTGGTATACTACTACTAAAAAGGGTAAAATAAAAAAACTTTCTGCGAAAACAAACCTGACTTCTAAAAAAACACTAAAATGTCTAAAATAACTTGACTTTCGGAAGTCGGTGTCTTTGTATCGTTTTTGCCACCGACTTCCTTCTTTTAAATTCAGATTGTTTTATTTTTTATTTCTCAGATTCAAACGGATTCATATATTTTTTAAACACTATGTACAACGGTGGTTTGTAGGTAAATTTGATGCCACAAGGCATTCTGTGCCAGTTAACCTGAACGTTAAAAGAAATACAGATACAAAATAATAATTAACACATCGGTCAGGTATTATACCTGTCGTACTATATGGATCAGAATACTATGCAGTGAAGAAGATGGATGTAAAACGATTGCATGTAAAAGAGTGATGAATATGAACGTTGATGGATGGAGAGGGAGAGGAGGGCAAAGAAAAGATGGATGAATTGACCAAGGGATGATATAAAAAGGAAAGGAGAGTGTAGTAGAATGAAGTAGAATGGGACAAGGGCTGGAAGATTATGATGACATTGGTTAGGTATTTTCGAAATTCAAGTAAGTATAATCATAATTTTAGCAAAGCACTTACCCCTTTTTCATAAAATAGCATATTTAGGTACTGTTCGGGGTTGGGGTGAGATTAAGATAAACTAAGATTAAAGATTATAAAGATAACTATATTTCAGTAATACGAATGGGATAACAATTAAAACTAATGAGATGAGATTGAGTCGCGCCCGATATGCTGTCCGAGACGTACTGACGGTTTTACTTAGCTAATACATAAAATATTCAAGGCATAGTGCGCGGTGTCGCAATTACGCTGACATGTTTATTATTGTTCGGTGATTGACCCGAACATGCTCCCGAGGGAGAAAAGAGATGAGAGGAGGTTAGTAAGGAGATTTAGTTAAATGGGTAATGAAATTAATATTAACAAGGTGAAAACAATGTTCAACTAATACTAAAATAGTTATGAAGGGTTAGTTATGTTAAAAAATGGGGTGAAAGTAACATTACAAATTAAACAGAATCGCTACAATGTAAATCAGGAAGAGAAAACACGCGAAAGATCGGTGAAGAACCTCTATCTTCCTTTTTTTGTAAGCACTCACTAGATAGCGCTAGTCGCTTAGGATCACTTTTCACTGGTTTACTACTAGATTGCCCATTTTCCCTAATTTCACTACACTTAATCACAACACTTTCTGTAACGGTGTGTGGAGGTGGCAACGCAGTTGCCGCCGATGCTGTCGTCGACCGCTCTGCAGTAGAAGTGGCACGATTTCCTTTACGATGCCTTTGCCACCAAAGTTTAAAACAGTAAGCTGCCACCAGTAGCAAGATTCCCGATATGATGAGATATATAGCAGTATACTGGTGGATGTCGTGGTAGGAGATATTGGTGCTTAAAGGTTCACTCTGCTTCATGATCTCAAGACTTCTCTTAATAGCTTCAAATTGCCTGAGGTTCTCCGAGTTATTGGGATTAAGCTCATATGAGATTTCGGGCATAGTGATATTTATTATGTGATTGATTGGTGATATTTCTGGCGAGATAATCTTTGTCGTCGTGCTAATTTTACTAGACAATCTTTTGTTTGAATACACCATAAAATCTTCTGTTTTTACTAAACAGCCTTCCCCAACACGCAACAGACCAGCACCTGATAGCCTAACTGCCTTAACTTGATTTTCACACAGAAGTTTGACGTTACATTCATTGCAGCATAAATAATAATATTTGTTTTCTGATGTTAACTCTCTCCAGTCATTCTTGCACGAGGTAGTTTTAGTTTTACAAGTTCTTGTGCCTGGGATCGTCTCACAAAGGCTATGATCATCTTTCATGTGGTGAATCGGCCGTCTGATATGACACAGAATAGTCACAGGGTTTTGTAATACGCATGACTGCAGGTCCGTGTCTGTGAGAGTTAAAAACGAATCCTTTCTCATGTTGATGGCTGCTAATTTAGATATAGTTTCGACCTTCATCATCATGTTATCATTCACAATGCGTGGAACCGGGATAAGGTTGAATACCTCGTAAAGATCCCTTTCAATCAGGGGTATTTTTATTTCTATAATTAGGTATTTGCCAGAGTATTTGGCTCTTACTTTGAGCAAGCCGTAAAGATCTTTAAGATTAAAGTTGTCGACAGGAACTACCAAATCTCCAGATATTTGTGCTGATATTATGCTTAGCTCTGATCTGAGCTGCTTCGGAGATATCAAATGAAAATCTAATTTTCCACTATAAATATCAGTTACTGTATCTAAAATTGAGTCCTGGATTCGTCGAAGGGTATACATCAAGTTGTTGGCAGTGAAAGCCGAAGTTATGAAGTCTGTGATGAGAGTTATGTTCTGCACTTGTTGAGAGAGATTTTTATAAGAATCTTGGAGATAATTAAGCTTTTGATTTATCATTTTGTGGTGTTTGTTAATAGTATTCTCCATCCTTTTCATCAGATTAAATTCAGCTTCTACGACCGACGTTTGGTTTTTCCAGAGGTTGTATAAATGGTTTTCATTATGCTTTAAAAGGTCAATATCCTTCTCATATTTTTCTGCAAATCGTTGGTCCAATACTCCGAACAAACTATTTGCAACGTAGCCTACTCCGTCTAGCAAGCCGCGTCGCCGACGTTTCTTATTAGTCATATACGAGTCATTTATCATGATAATATTATCGTAATGTTTCATTTCTTCGAACTCGTGCTCGAGTTGTAACATGACGCCGTCGCAAGGTGTTTGTGTTCTAATCGTAGAGCACAAGGTTTCAAGATACTTAGTATACTTTAATAATGCCGCCGTTCCTTCTTGATATGGATTTGTGTCATAATAGACTATTAAATGCCAATCATCTCTAATTAAATGCATATTGGATATTTTGTCGAAGTAGACACTATTGTTTGTCAGCAGGGTGGAGTTGTAGGATGCTTGAGCGGTATTTATTAGTGCCAGCAAAAATAATGTCAAAGATAAAACCATAGCAGAGAATGAGATGGGGCGTTTTTTCTTCGCCACTGGCAATTTATTGTTAACCTTTGGGGTACTTGGATCTTGACCATTTTTATTTGTTGGCAGTAGGGACAGTTTTACAATTGGGCGTTTTAAGAGCCCGTTTTTGGTTTTAAGTGTGACGACCCTTACGTGTCCGTCACTTCCAGGATGCAGCGCTACAACGCGACCTAGGCTCCATTTTCCTGGTGGAAGATTGTCGTCCTTTATAATAACGATGTCGTTAAGATTGAGGTCTTTTTGATGCTGTCGCCATTTGGACCTCGTAGAAAGCTGCGAGAGGTAGTCAGTCTTCCACTTATCCCATATATCTTGATAGATTTTTTGCGTCAAGTGCCACCGTGTTCGGAGATCATGCTCTGTTTCAAAAATCGTAAGGTTGGGGCCGCTTGCTAAAAAGTGAGCCGGGGTCAAAAAGTCCAGGTCCTCAGGATCTTCTGTCAGAGGGCATAGTGGTCTGGAGTTCAAACAAGCCTCGAGTTGAGATAGTAGGGTAATATATTCCTCGTAGGTTAATTTTTGTTCTCCCACGACACGTTTCAAATGATGTTTAAGGCTCTTAACTGCAGCTTCCCAGAGTCCGCCAGCAGATGGCCATGATGGGGCGTTAAAGTGCCACTCAATATTCATTTCAGAGACTGTCGAGGTTACTTCTTGGTCAGACAAGATGTAGGAGATTTCGGCAAGCTCTTGTTTTAAAATTTTGTTGGCTCCTATGAAGTTAGTTCCCTGATCACTATAGATGTGCCCAGGAACTCCCCTTCTAGCCGACATTCGTCGAAGCGCTGCAATAAATGCTGACGCTGTGAGATCTGAGACGATTTCTAAATGTATGGCTTTAGTTACCGTACAAACAAAAACTGCGACATATCCTTTACAGGTTTTAATGCCACGACCTTTGTTTGCCTTAATGAGGATGTGTCCGGTGTAATCTATTCCAGTATGGTAAAAAGGTCGGTTAGGAATCAATCGTGCTGGAGGTAAGTCACCCATGATTTGATATTGTGGTATGGGATTATTTCTTTTACATTTGACACACATTCTTAATCGTTTCTTAGTGACTCTGTTTCCTCCAAGAATCCAGTATTTGTGTTTTATAAATCCAGTAGTCATTTTTACTCCACCGTGAAATACAAGTTCGTGAGATTCATCTATAATAAGGTCTGCCAATTTCGACTGATTCGGGATTATGATGGGATGCTTCATTTCGGGATCAAGATTCGAATGTTTAAGTCTGCCACCGACACGGAGCATTTGATTAGTGTCTAGTATAGGATTGAGATTAAGAATCTGGCTTTTCTTATTTAGTGGTTCATTATTTTTCAACCGCGATATTTCGTCGTCGAAATATTCGTTTTGGACGTGCTTAATTAACGTTTCTCTTGCTGTCTTTATATTTTGCAGAGTTAGAAAACATGTGCGTTTTTTCTTGTAAACAACGATGTCGACGAACTTGTTGATGTAGGCTAACACTCGAGTTACTTTCCGTAGAGTGCTATATTTTGCTAATAGTTGATTAATAATTAAATGTTCGGGATTAACAATGGCCGTATTTACTTCCTTCCTTTTTCTGAGTTCTTCGGTAGTAATACTCGTATAAATCGGCATCTTATGAGATTCTTTAGGCTTATATTGTGGTAACCAATCAGGCCCTTGCCACCACAGCAAGTAATCGGCTAATTGAGCAGCAGGTAAACTGCGGCTTGCGCAATCTGCGGGGTTTTCTTTGGATTTTACGTAACTCCATTTATCTTTCGGGATTATTTCAGTGATAATCCTCACTCGATTGGCAACAAAGGGTTTCCATTTCTCCGGTTCTCCACATAACCAACCTAGAACAGCCATTGAATCAATCCAACCATAAACATGCACCTTGTAGCTAGATAAAGATAGGATGATTTTTCGCATAAGTTTTGATAACAAGAGAGCGCCGCAAAGTTCCAAACGCGGGATTGATTGTGGTTTTTTCAGCGGTATTACTTTTGATTTCCCTGCAATAAGGGTGACGAGGGTTTCATTTTCTCTCTGTATTTTGCAATACACGACGCAAGCGTATGCTTTTGTACTAGCGTCGCAAAAGCCATGGAGTTCGACGATATCCTTTTCTTTGGTTTGAATCCAACGTGGTATTTTAAACCTAGATATATGAGATAGATCGGCTTTAGTAGTATTCCACTCTAACGCGATTTCTTGTGGGACAGGGTGGTCCCAACCCAGGTCCGATTTCCATAATTCTTGGAACAAGATCTTAAGTTTTATCGTGACTGGTGCTAGCCAGCCCAAAGGGTCAAAAATTTTCGATATTTGAGATAAGAACTGTCTTTTTGTAAGGATGTCTTGAGAATCAAATTCTATAGGATGGAAGATAAATTGATCATTTTTTGGTTCCCACCGAAGACCTAAAGTTTTGGTTGACTCCGGTTGCTTAAAGTCAAAGCCTTCCTTTTGAGGTGCATCAGAATTATCTAGTATTTCCGGTAAGTTTGACCGCCATTTTCTGAGATTAAACCCACCAGATTTGAGAAGGTTGATCATCTCTGCTTTGAGCTGTTTAGCTGCTCTAGATGAATGTGCACCATGCATGAGATCATCCATGTAAAACGAGTGTTCTAAGATGTCGGGAGCGCAACTTTGTGGATAGTTTGGCCTTTCATCGATGGCCAGTTGCTTCAGTGTCATCATGGCCAAAAAAGGTGCGGCTTTTGTGCCATAGGTAACTGTTGCTAACTGGTACTCTTTTAAAGGTTGAGATTGATGGTTCCGCCAGATAATTTTCTGATATTTCTGATCATCGGGATGTAGCCAGATTTTGCGAAACATTTTTTCTATATCTGCTGTGAAAGCGTATCTAAATTGTCTCCATTTTAAGATAAGGCTCTGAAGGTCTTGTTGTAAATTGGGTCCTCGGCACATAAGATCATTGAGGCTGGCTCCACTCGAGGTTTTTGCCGAGGCATTAAAGACAACACGCAATTTAGTAGTTGATGACTCAGATCGTTGGACGCCATGGTGCGATAAGTAGCAGTCCGGCTGTACGTGTGGCGCAACGGGTGTCATATGTCCGAGCTCTAGGTATTCAGAAATAAACGTTTTATAGTCACGTGCCAATGCTGGTTGCTTACTTAATTTCCTCTCTATTTGGAAAAATTGAGCAATCGATTTTGTTTTCGACTCGCCTATGTTTTCTTCATAATTTTCTTTGAATGGTATTTTAACGACGTAGCTTCCGTCTTCCCGTCTAGAGGTCGAAGATTGGTAAAATTCTATGCATTTTTGATCTTCTTCTGATTTCGCTGGAGATTCATGTATGTCCTCCATTTCCCAGAATTGTTGAATCTCTTCAATATTATTTAGGATCACATTGCAATGGTACGTTTTGTAGTTGCCACTTAAGATCCATCCCAACTGGGTTTGTTGGGCAATGGGCAACATACCTTCTGACCGACAGATACCGTCCATAAGGATAGTGGAATAGATATCTGCCCCAAATAAGATATCAATAGGCCTACTTTTATAGAATTCGGGATCTGCTAGAGTTATTTGGTTAAGAGCAGGCCAGTTTGGCTTAGGTAACGTACAACTGGGCAAGTTATTTATGAGTCTATTCATAATATACGCGTCCGTTTCAAAGGTGAAATCGCTAAGCAACGATGAACATTTGATAGTAATCATGCCCTTACAGTTGTTTTCCTTGTTTCCTATTCCAGAGATATATCCGTTACATTTCCGTCGCGGTAGTTTTAACAACTGAGCTGCGCTTTCCCTAATAATGGATGTCTGTGATCCTTGATCTAAAAGAACTCTCATTTTTTGGTAAGATCCATCCGCTGCTTGCACGCTAATTATAGCTGTGGCAAGCAATATTTCTGAGGGTTCTTTAAAGAGCGATGCTACTGTGTTACTTTCTTGCTGCTGAGATGGCGATTTCATAATCGTGGCTGCATTTGACTCAGGTCGACGTGACGTAAAAGATTCATGCAAAATGGTATTATGTTCTTTATTGCATTCTTTGCATCTTATTTCGGAAAGGCATTTTTTGCCTTCGTGATAATGCAAACAGTTAATGCAAAGTTTCAAATTAGCAACAGCATTTTTACGTTCATTAGGTTGCAATTCCAATAATTTTTGACATGCATGAATTCGATGATCGTTGGAGTTGCAAATAGGACATTGCTTGCGATGGTTAATTTTGTGTTTGGACTTTGACGATTGCGAAACTTGGTTTGTTGAGTAATTCGTTTTAGGATTGTTATAATTTCGATAATTGTAACCCTTTGAAAATGATGGTTTGTTATTGATATTTGATTGAGATGGGGATGATTTCTGCGGGGAATTTTCAATCTTCTTACGTGAAGTTTCCAGCATCATAAACTTTGTTTCCAAAAAATTTAGGAAATCTTCTAAGACGGGTAACTCTCGCGGGGATTTTATGGCTTGCAGATAATCCTCGTATGTATCTGAGTCCAGTTTTTGAGACAATATACATACCAGGAAAGGGTCCCAGGAAGATACATCGACTCCTAGATTCTTGATAGCATTCACGCTCTCGTAAGTAGTGTCGTGAATGCGTTTTATATGATTTGATGATTGTTGCTGGTTTGCAGGAATATTCATGAGATTGTTAAGATAAGAGGTGAAAATCAGTCGTTTATTATTATAACGATGGTTTAGGATATTCCAGCATACAGGATAATTGTCGGAGCTTATTTGGAGGTGTTGGATCAATTTTTCAGGCTCACCTTTGATCTTACTCTTTAGAAACTGCATCTTTTGTGCATTTGACAAAGAGGGGTTGTTGTGCACTGCTTCGGTAAAAAGATCTTTGAAAGAAATCCACTTATTGTAGTTTCCCTCAAAGGTGACTATCTCCATTTTAGGAGTAGATTTTTCAATATGCGCCACGGACCACATTTTCTTATTGATGTCTTTCTTGATTTTGTTATAATATTTCTCATACTGAGTAAATTGCTCTTCGTACTCGGGGTTTGATCCGCCATACTCGTTGTCCAACTCCCAATGAAGCGAGTCAATAGCCGCCCAACGAGATTGTATAGTCTTCAGGATATCTTCAAACTCCCACTTTTCCGTGATGAGATCAAGGTCGATATTGGAAGATGTTCTCAAGAAAGCCTTAAAGTTGGTAGCTTGCTTTTTGAAGAGACCTTCGGCTTTACGCTCTTCAAGAGCAGGGGTTTTAGAAGCAGCGTGAGATGCGAGGTTCGAGGTTTGAGATTCCGCAGTAGGTTGGAACGTAGGAGGTTTCAATACAGGGTTTTGCGGTCTATTTGCGAGAGGGTTATAGCTTTGAATAGTAGTTTTAATGTTGCTATATTTTTCCTTCAATTGGTCGTATTGATTAGTACTGAAATACTTATGAGATTGATCACCAAATGATATCAACGTCATGTGATTATTATGGAACTCTGTAAAGTATTGTTCCAAGGTAGCTAATCGACGATGTAAGTAGTCTGAGTTCTTGCGCTCTGCACCATCCTTCTTGAAATTGGTGAAGAGCCTATCTACGGCTTCGATTAGTTGTTGTTGGGTTGCTAGAATGTCATCCATACTCGACATTATAAAGGTAAAAAAGAGACCTTACTTGCACTGCAGGCTTCTTTGGGGATCAAATGTCCTTGCGGTGGCTGCAAGAACAAACCTGGAGTAACAGCGCGAGGAGATGACGCGATGCTTTCGTAGAAGCTGTCGTAGAAACCAGGTTCAATCAGGATCAGCAGGATGGCTGTTTACCAGGGTCTGGTAATAAGTTCCAAGCGAGACACTCACACAGTTCAGGTAGTAAACACACGCGTGGAGGTCCCGCTCCGATGGCTCGAAGGACCAATGTTCGGGGTTGGGGTGAGATTAAGATAAACTAAGATTAAAGATTATAAAGATAACTATATTTCAGTAATACGAATGGGATAACAATTAAAACTAATGAGATGAGATTGAGTCGCGCCCGATATGCTGTCCGAGACGTACTGACGGTTTTACTTAGCTAATACATAAAATATTCAAGGCATAGTGCGCGGTGTCGCAATTACGCTGACATGTTTATTATTGTTCGGTGATTGACCCGAACAGGTACAAAGGTGTAAAATTTTCGCTCAATGGATTATATTATTAGATAAATTAAAATAACAACGTAGTCTTAATCCTGACCTTAGCTCTAAAAATATAATGTTCTCTTTTTAAATGTCAGTAGACACTAGAAATAGTCACCTGGTTAAAACGGGCTCAGAATCTCACATGAAAGAGTCTCATTAAATGTAGTAACCTTCGCCTGCTTGAAATTATTATAGAAAGATTACTTCCCTATTTGAAACCTCTTTGTAATTGTTTATTTTTTTGTTGCACGGTACTCTAGTCTTTTTTCTAAAATAAAAGTAGAGCCTGAGTTACTCCTTATAACACCAGCCATCTGCCAGTAAAAGTCCGGTCAAAATCGGTGCAGAGATTAACCGGAACAGACAGACAAAAACTAAAAAAAAAACGTATTTTTGTTATAAGTACCAAATATACTTTCATATGCATTCAGAAAAAGCTCTTATTTTGAAATGACAAACAAATACTTCAATTTTATTATATTTGTATTCAACAGAAACCACATCACGTTGACGGTTCGAAGGTTCGAGGTTGGGGTGTACGGTACACCTGCAATTTACCAGTTTTGTGTACCTAAGTCCCCATGTAACTGGGCACGAGTCCAGACTCCAGGCCGCTTGTGAGAAATTGATATTACATAAAAATACGCCTGTTTACCTCCAAAGTTTAGGCGGGGGTTTACTTATAGAAAAATTTCCCCAATGATGTTACGTCAGCTGTATTAAATTCCTTATGGTAGAATCCAATAGCAATTGGGAATTGAACCTAATATAAACAAATAAAATTACACAGATTCAAATAGAAGAACCAAACGAAGCACAAAACGGTGTTATCTAGCAATGAAACCTCTCGGGGAATAATCTGAGACGATTGGAACGGACCGCATCTCGGTTTGCATACAATAACATTAGTTCTATTTAGTGCTCTCTAGAGTTTTTGAATAGCTTGCTTACATGTCAAGTTGTATAGAAAGAGCTTTGTCGATTCTTGGTAGAATAGATCTATATCGATTCTGCTGCCAAGAATCGACAAAGCTTTATTGCCATGCTACGCGTGCAGGATAGGAATACAAATTGTCTGCGGAAAACCTTTGTGAATATAATAGAAAGTTGTATGGTTTTATGAACACCTTTGAGAAGGGCTCGTGGCTAAATAAAAACAAAAATTAAGGTTATGCAACGGCTGCTAAGGTCAATCCATGGATGGAACTAAGCCTCACCCGTAATGGAGGGTCACCTCCATTACGGGTGAGGCTTAGTTTGAGATTCCTTCGTACAGACAGCATCGGAAGTATATTAACACTACTGAAAGTTTCAAAGCAGGTTTTTTAATAAAAACTTGTTAGATATTACTCGTTAGTATCAAGGTATTGAAGAGTAAAGATTATTTTAAAGATTAATCTTTTGAAACATTAAAAATAATAGCTGGATTCCTGCACATAAAATAATTAAAATTCCGAAATGTTAAGCTACTTATGTTGCTGATCGTACCCACCTCGGAAAGCATATTAGTTCGTTGACTCCGGTTGTCTTTAGCAGATCTTAGATAGTTCCTTAGTCCGAAGTCAGAAAGCACATGGTGAAAGGAACATGGTCACTGAAATGGTTACTACTTGTTCAGTACATTTTTCACAAAAAATACCATTGTTTTTTTTAAACAACTACTGGTATTACACCTATATATATTTATATTCAGTCCACTACTTTTCTTATAAAGTCTCAACCGAGTCTATTCAGTAAGGAAGTAAGAATTACCAATGAAAAATTTATATGTGGAGGATGTACTGAATGCGTGGTAACCGTTTATGAGTCGAAGTATTCCAACTTGTACATAAAAAAAAATCTTCACAATTTTTATTCTCCTCTATGTGAAGGTATTCTTTTTTTACACGAGTTGGGTACCCATGCTAATCCATATCCATAATATCTATTTACTCGTGTTCCAATAGACAGTTCAGCTTTTGACTGCCTCGTTGGTCTATGATCGCAAGCACGACTGCTGAGCATGAGGTCCTGGGTTCGATTCCCGGGTCGGACAAAGTATCATTGGGTTTTTCCATCAGGAATTTCTCAGTAGCAACCACGGCATCTGGATTTGCGCCCGGTTGATGGCTATAGGCTCGTCCCCTATTACATGGGACTTAAACATGGTACACATCTGCATAATATAACCCTTCGGAGATTACATGCGTGATTTTACGTAGTTCAGCTTTTGATAGAAATTGTACTTAGTTGTTTTTGCTAAATAACTTTGATACACTGCTTGTTGCTTACTCTGTGTTCTTAATGAAGTCAAGATTATTGTTGTGTTTAGAATAGTTCTTCTCTCTGATTAAAATTTAAATAATTTGGTACCAACTTCTAAGCGTGTTGATGGACATCCATCTAAATTGAGTTGACCCAGAACTTGGCTACAGGGAAGCTAATTGCAAAGCTTATAGACTACCTACTTAAATTGTCCCGTGTATTTAAATCTCAAACTGTCATTCTTTGACGGACTGATGGCGGAGCATCCGCCATATTGATTTCGTTCTCATAAAATGTATTAACAAATCGATTGACACTTCATCATAGAATCTCATCTGCCTAGCTTTTTCCCAGCTATGTTGGGGTCGGCTTCCAGTCTAACCGGATGCAGCTGAATACCAGTATTTTACATGGAGCGACTGCCTATTTAACCTCCACAACCTCAAAAAATCGACAAATGGATTGACACCTCATTCATCAAAATTGGCTCAGTAGTTTAGGCGTTACGGTGGAACATAAGAATGTTACAAACAATACATAGACTGTTAAACTCATAACCCTTCCTTTTAGTTTTGTGGTAGTCGGTTGAAAATAGCTATCACACGGCAAGTAAACTTAGTAAGTATAGTTACGTTTAAGTAATTTGGTTGCAAATGTAATTGTAACTCAAGTTACAATTACATTTGCAACCAAACCATTTTTATGCAAGACAAGAGTTTGAACGAAGTAAGAACCGTCAAAGAAAGCAAAGAAATCTACCTTTTGACAAATCTTACTTCAAGCAATTAACAACAACAACAGAACAGCAACTACAGATTAAAAATCGCATCTTAAGTTATTACTTTTACTCAAGTAATTACTTCTTCTTAGCGTGTCGATGACAATTCAAATTGAGTAATCACTTTGATTTGTTTATAGATACGGGGGTTATTGTGCCTACTGTTTACTACTTACTTCATTTCAGAAGAAAAACAATGCTATTTTCTATCCTAACATAACATGGGTACCTAATGTACAGCGGACTAGTTCTATGTATGGATTACCAGGCGCGGTGAATGAGGCAATTTGGTTTTATGCGGCTAAAATGAACGCATTGTAGCGGTCATTGCTCGACCTAGGATCTGACCTTCCAAACCAATTACTAGACAATACTGGTGGTCAAAAGAAGGATTTTATGCAAGTGAAATTCCGTTATTCTGTTGGTATTCAGGTTTCGTAAAACGGGATGCGAACATTGTCGGATACTTCAGTATACAGGGTGCAAGGAACAATGACTTGATTTAAAAAAATTGTCCATGAAAAATATCTATTTGGGGGGTTAAAAATATTCAGAATGATGTACTGACTGAAACGTGGTCGCTCACAATGGGCCTCATCAGAAGGCTTAAAGTCACCCAAAGGGCAATGGAAAGGGCTGTGCTCGGAGTTTCCTTGCGTGATCGAATCAGAAATGAAGACATCCGCAAGAGAATCAAGGTTAGCGACGTAGCCCGAAGAATTGCCAAACTTAACTGGCAGTGGGCAGGGCATTGCTCGCAGAACGGATAGCCGATGGGGCTGAAAAGAAAGAATGGAGATCGCGAACCGGAAGACGTTGCGTTGGAAGGCCTCCCACTAGGTGGACCGATGACCTGGTGAAAGTTGCGGGGATCCACTGGATGCGAGCCGTCCAGTGGACGTCTTTGGGCTGAAATGATGATGATGATGTACTGAGTACGTGGTAACTATTTTAGCGTTGGTGTTCCACCTTGTATTATCTGTCATATTTTGGTATCCGAAGTTTAGTCCGGAATCTGCCCGGTACGTTTGACGGAACCTTTCGTCAGGTAAATAGTATCGAGTAGGTTGATTCTTTAAAAAACAAATGACATTCAGTAAAGTGACAGGATTCAATAACATTCGAAAGTAAATCTCATTTGTTTTTAAAGTAGAAATCCCATATTCTCAGTATAGAAGCGATTCAAGAAACAACAATTCATCAAGCTTCTTATCTTTCAAGGACTACGAAATCGAAGCTAACACAAAAACACCCCGCATAATTTCTGTTGGGGTACTAAGTAAAGGGGTTTCTTGATCTATACTATCACCGTCAAAGCCCGGGGTTGTTGGCACCCCGCCAATTTGTTCGGGTTGGATTAGCGGTTACAGTGTTGTAAACTCCACTAGCGGGATTATCTTGTATTCTTCTTTATTGTAGAAAGAAAGAAACTTTATTTATTCAGAATTACATTGTATTGTACAATTCTTGTGGAATATGTAGAGTTTTGTACAGTTTTTTTTCGTCATTTTAAGCTGAGTTCTTTGTGCAATAGCTCGCTCAGTAAAGTACCTACTATAAAAAACTTTTTTGCAAAAAATAAAACCGACTTCAAAAACAAACAAAATAACGTGAAAAATAACTTTAGCTTCAGAAGTCGGTGACTTTTGTTTGTTCGATTGATTGTTTTTGCCACCGACTTCCGAAGGCTCATCATTTATTTAACATTGTTAACAACTCCTTTCATGGTAATAGGCTTATCCCCAATAAAATGTAACTTATATCATTATCATACCTAACTGTCGAAATCTGGGTGTACTGTACACATCTGCGTACTCCCTCAGAGCATACAGGCGTTATGTTATGTTATGTTCTAATATTGTGTAAAAAATAAACATCCAAGCGATTGCAGCAATCACGACAGATTTTCTGTCTATTAATTAAGCATTTTCTTTCATTTCTCATTGTTCCATTGTATATCTCCGAAGATCGGCACCAGATTCTGACTTATACCTTCCATCATCAGCTCAGCAACATGAGATAATGATTATCAGGTACAAATATCGTTAGAAAGTACCTATATGAAAAACATTGTAAAATGTCAGGGTTGCTCTCGATTTCCCTGGGATCCCATCATGAGATTCTAACTTTGTGACAACGGGACCACCTCAGTAGTATAGGCAAGAAGGTAAAGTATAGGTAAGAATTTTGTCAATCCACAAGTAGCGGAGAAATCGCTGAACATACGGGACACACAGTCAAACGTAGAACCTCATTTTGTTTCAAGTCGGTTAAAATATTGTCAAAAGAGTTTTGGTGAAACATTAGTAAACCGCTAGCAATACATTTCATGGTAATAGGCTTATCCCCAATAAAATGTAACTTAACATACCTAACTGTCGAAAAGTTGTACAGTACACATCTGCGTACCCCCTAGAGCATACAAGCGTGATATTATGTGATGATGTTTTATAAACAATAAACATCCAAGCGATTGCAGCAATCACGACAGAATTGCCGTCTATTTTTGAAGAGTTCCATAGTATATCTCTGAAGATCAGCATCAGATCTTCACCAATTTGTAAAATGGGACCACCGCGAAACAATATTGTACCAAACAAAAAAAGAATCATCGAAATCGGTTCACAATTGGCTAAGATATCGCTGAACATACACACAAAAAAAAAAAAACAGTCGACTTGATAACCTCCTCCTTTTGGAAGTCGGTTAAAAACAGTCTTACTTTCTATTCCATTTAAAAGTTCTAAGTAATTAAATATGATTTATTAAGCCAAATCATAACAATATTATGTACATTAAAATAGAAATAACCTAAAGAAACTGACTCAAAAAATGGCGTCAAAAATTCCTCAACGTTGTCAACTGGTAATGTCAGCCCTTGGGTCACGCGAAGTGTCAAATAAGCGTTTTGAAATTTCGTTGAAAAAGTTGTGAGCACTCGGACCGTGGGGGTCCTAGAGTTTGAACCCTAAACAGCTCGAAAAGATATTTACAGCGTTTGAGGTTCTCTCCAGCACACCAGGATGCGCTAGGAAGATGGGATGGCGCAAGAGTATCGACATATGTTGCGTCCCATACTAAAGTAAAAAAATAGTTTATTTCCGGGGACCATTTGCACTACTCGTTTGAACAATTTAAATTCAAATTAAATTACAAGGGACCTAAACATAATTGCCGTGATGTACGAGTAGGTGTACTGCGACACATTTCTGCCAAACAGACAGAAACAGACGTGGTTATAACATGAGGGGTTTGTCTCGTGTTTTTGCCTGGCACATCGCGCCTTGAGCAGTCTTGATAAACAAAAAGCAAGGCAAGCAAAATAAAACTTTGTTGACTGGCTAATCTCATTACCACAGCAAATGTAGATAATGCAAGATTCTGCTCTTGCGGACACGACAGAAGATTAGGATCTATTTTATGTTCAATCTTGTCTTAGCTGCAAAATTAGAGCGTATGAACGGTCATCATTATTTATCATTCACCTTCCCCAATTTATTCGGGGTCAGCGTAGTAAGTTTTCTTCTTCCATACTTTTCTATTACTAGTCATCTCCTCAGACACGTCCTTATTTGCTCTATCATCCTTTGCACAGTCCATCCATCGTTTCTTTGGTCTTCCGCTACCCTTATAGCCATCCACATTTATACTCAAATCTCATTCAAACTCATATTTCTCACGACATTTTCCTCATTCCTCCGCATCGCAGGCCCATACCACGACAACCGATTACCACATAACTTTTCAGTCACCGGCGCCACTTTCAGACTCCCTCTTATGTACTCATTTCTTATTTTATCCATTCGCGTTACACTACACATCCCCCTTAGCATTCTCAGCTCGGCACCATGGAAATGCCTTTCATTCATCCCTTTTGCGGTTTAACATTCCATACAAGACAGCAAGTCTAACCAATGTTTTATAAACCGTAGCGTATACAGTCCTTGATCAATAAAAAACAAATGACATGCACTCAAGTGACCGCATGCAAATAGAAAGCGAACTCATTTGTCTTAAGATAAGGTGCATTCGCTGCGAAGACCAGATTTTTCAGTACATCCTCTCTATCTACCTTTCAAAGTCCGCTGTCTCTGTTCGCTCTCCAGCTTGCTTAATTTGACCTCACCTTGAAACATACGCGCGTAGGACGTGGAGTTGCGGACTCTATCCCGATATACGAGTACAATATTATATACTAGCTTCTGTGCACGGCTTCGCCCGCATGTTACCCGGATAAAAAGTAGCCTATGACCATCTGGAATAATGTACCTGCAAATAGGAGCCGTGGTCCCGCAGATCACCCTCCGCATACATACAAACACAAAAAATTCGCACTCTCTTTATAATATTATTCTAATCTAAATACATTACATTTATAGTATAGAATTTCGACGTGCTAATGCATCATAACTTGTGTTAATTAGAATTTACTCGTGCGAAAACGACAGAAGACGATCTATTCTGGGTGCAATATTGACTTAGATACCAAATTGGAGCGCATTACCGGAATGGCTGCACTAACACGTCGTGCGTAGTGTTGACCGCTTTGCTTCCAATTCGTTGGAGGCTTCATTCGGTCACTGGGTACAGTATAATTTGCTATGTAATGTAATGAGCCTGGGTCATTGCTCTTAGTTACTGTGTTAACGAATGTATTTTGAGTAGTGATCCAAGGAATTCTTCTTATATCTCTAACATTATTTGTGAAACAAACATAGTATTTTAGATACATTCAAGAGTCAAAAGATGAGAAAGTATGAGACGTAAAAAGTAATTAAACTTATACTCAATATTTTAAATGCTTATAGTGTCTATCCGTCACCTTTTTACGACTTAACGGATTAATGGATTTGGTTGTTTGGCACATGAATAGACCATGGCCCGTAACAGGACATAGGACATTTTTATCCCAGTCTCCCAACAACTGACATTACTTACAGGATCCCAGTCCTGTGGAATAATTGTAGACCTTCACTCAGGCGAAGCCAAAACGAGAACCTAGTAAACTATATTTGAGATATTTTATTATCAAAGACGTGGTCCTAATTGTTTTACCTATATTTCAACAAATAGCAGCTTTGCGATCACTTCAGTGTAGATAGATAGGTAGATGTTCCAGCTTTTTTACTCTTTAAATGAAGTATATTTGCGCAAAGGAAGTTTGTTACTGTTGCAATTTTTATTTTTGTAATACGAATTAACTATTAAGTTACATTTTAACTCACTAAACACGAGTCTCTTGTCCCAGAATGACCCTACTTAGAACTGGCACGTTTACAATGTACTTTGTTTTAGTGTACCTACAAAATACCTACCAGTGTATTTGTGAATGTACCGAACAAGTTAGGAGAAACCTTTTGCCGGTATACTTATTACCTGAAAATTTCAACAATATAATATTCATCTGATTCGTTCCATTGTGAAGCAATACGGCTTCTTCAAAATTGTTGGTTTCCAAATCTAATTTCGGAGGAGCTATGTTTAGGTTTTCTTTCGTTTTGGGCTTGGTTATTTGAATAATTTACACGCATAATAATTAATATTACATACATACATATGTCTCTAAGTACATACATATTATGGACATACATAATATTTATGCATACATGCGTGCCTTAGTTAGCTTAAGCAAGAGGTTAACTGTCTAACGATATACAATCAGATAATGACCAAATGGTCTTTTAATGAGACATCCTAAAAAGGTCTGTAAATTCTCAGCCGTTTAGAGGGTGACACCATTAAAAAGAAATCAACAAATGTTTTTCAGGTCATTATCGGAAAAACTATAATTGTTTATAGTCCCCTCAGTGTTCATTGAGACAAAGATGTAAAACAAAGCTTTTATTTTGTTACAGGTTTCGACACAGATAAAATTTGGAGCATCGAGGCCATAAAATTTACGTTTTAAAGCCAAAATAAATTGGTATCCGCACTTTACAACGGAGGAAGACACGGTACGATGAACGGAACTATTGTAAATTATACGGAACTACATATTACGGATAAATCCCGCAATCTGACGCCAGACGGTCTGCCGCCCCTGCATAGCGGATATGAGAACATCATCGACAACAAGTGGATCCAGTCCTCTTTCTGCGTCATTTACACCGTGATCTTTGTTCTGGGACTGCTCGGCAATATCCTAGTATGCTTCGTGGTCATCAGAAACAAAGCCATGCAGACTGTCACCAACCTCTTCATCAGCAACCTGGCTCTCTCTGACATCTTACTTTGCGTATTCGCCGTCCCCTTCACACCGCTCTACACATTCCGCGGTGCTTGGAGTTGGGGCTCCCTCTTATGTCACATAATGCCTTTCGCACAAGGATGCAGCGTATACATATCCACGTTGACGCTTATGTCTATAGCTATCGATAGGTTCTTTGTAATCATATACCCATTCAGACCACGGATGAAGATTGAAACTTGTCTGATCGTCATCGTCATGATCTGGACTTTCTCAGTGACCGTGACCATGCCCTACGCTATCTTTATGACGTACTACGATCTAGATATAGGCAGGTTCTGTGAAGAGACGTGGCCTTCGGAACGGTTGCGGCGAGTGTTCGGCTCAGTGACGTCTGTATTGCAATTCGTGCTGCCTTTCATTGTGATTGCTTTCTGTTACACGTGCGTCAGTTTTAAATTGAATGACAGAGCCAAAGCGAAGGCTGCCAGCAAAAATTCTCGCAAAGAGGAGCTAGACAAAAATAGAAAGCGACGAACGAACCAGATGTTGATAGCTATGGTCACGATATTCGGATTGTCGTGGTTACCTCTGAATGTCATAAACTTATGCAATGACTACTACATGTACTCTATACACTTGAAGTATTACTTTTTGGTGTTCTTTATGGGGCACGTTATAGCGATGTCCTCGACGTGCTACAATCCTTTTATTTACGCATGGATGAATGAAAATTTCCGCAAGGAGTTCAAGCAACTGATTCCTTGTATCGATTCCTCTGCTAACTTGAGAGGCAACATTCCATTAGACCCATTGGGAGTTGGTCCTTCTGAGAAGACTTTTAACGGCAATACGACGACTGATAGTTTCTTGGGTTCTAGTTCCCAGAGGGCGACATCTTTCAGACATAAAAGGAAGCCCAGCGCAGCCGCAGATGTGGAAAAAAGCGGTGTAGAATTGGATGAAGATTTACTGAATGTAGACGTGAAACATTGTCATATTTCAACAAGCTACAACCTTAGAAGGGAGTCAGTGAAGTTGAGGCTTATCAACGAGGAGTCATTTGACGGGACGCCGACGCAAAGTCAATTCTAACAGTTGATGTCACG
Source organism: Eugnorisma glareosa (assembly GCA_947578425.1). NCBI lineage: Eukaryota > Metazoa > Arthropoda > Insecta > Lepidoptera > Noctuidae > Eugnorisma > Eugnorisma glareosa. The sequence goes on along the minus strand of OX387957.1, from coordinate 4,516,115 downwards.
GGTAAGCACTTTTTTCTTGTTAATTTCGTTCGGGCGTCGACAAAAAAGGTGTTTCGATCCCTTGAAACTGCCATCCCAAACCTTTTTCTCGCAAACTCGTAATTCTTATCGGACATTTTCTCGTGCTAAAGTTTTGTTAGCTATTAGTTCCATCTGTTACTGTGGACGTCCGAAGTAAATAATAACAAGGTTAAATGTCAAAATGTTTTGACGTTATGCTAATCTTGGCCGACCTTTTTTGTCATGTTTTTTTCTTCTATTACATAGACATAAATATTTTCTGCTGCTTTTTTATTATTCTTTATCTTAAACGTCAGAATGGCTAAAACAAAAATGAAATACGTTCCTAAGTACCGTCGAGTTTTCTTTTATTCATAGTAACAGTTCCCCGATTCACAACCCTAAGGGGAATTGGCATGTTGCTGGGTCACGTTAAATAACAAGATAATATAGTTTGACAGGATAATGGTGTCTGTTTCCTTGATACGTTAGTCCTATTAGAGAGTTATCGAATTTACAAGGTGTAAATCGAACCTTCAAGAAGCCATCAACCAAGCATTCTATACATTAATATCAAAAATTATTGCTGGGCAACGAGTTTGTTTTTGGTGTGAAAAATCACGTTTTACGATAAAACTAAAAGTAATATAATTGTGCTGATGGATGCATTGAATAGTGCGAGGGTCGTGGAGGTATTTAAAGTAAAGTTATAACATTAAAAACTTGCCTAACCTCCAATATTTCCGTAACTAGAAGGTTTCCAGGTATAGTCCAAAACAACACAAAATGATCGCAATGACTCTGAGAACAAGGTGCTTTTCGGCTTCGTTAAGGGTTAGGTTAAATCCATTACACGATGAAAGTGGAGAAGACATTGAAGAATAGTGAAAAAAAAATACTAGAAAATATTTATTTTCTAGTATTTTTTTTCTGTTATTGCACCAACTGTGTATTGTCTCTGCATCACCGTAAGGTAGACTGGTAAAAAATGCCCAAGGCATTAAGTCCGCCTTGGTACAGTATTTATTTCTTGTGCAAAAAGTATTACCTAATAATAAATAAATAAAGAGAGGAATTAGCGGAGGAGGAGAGCAGCGGTGACCAAGTGGTGGCGGCCCGGACTTACAAGCAGTAAGTCGTGGGCTCGAACCCAGACAGGCGCATTACTTTCTGTAATTTATTTCATCACCACTGCTCTCAAAACGGTGAAGGAAAACATCGTGAGGAAACCGGCATATCCTAGAACCAAAAAATCAAAGACATGTGATATCTACCAACCCGCACTGAGCCCGCGTGGTGGATCAGCAGTAAGAACGTTATAGGCTCATTATGCTAGAGAGAGGAATTGCCAATTATTCTTACTAATAAAGAAGAGGAGACTTTTTATTGTGTTAATATTGATCTTTCTTTCACAGGTGCGTCAATGGAGGCGTTCCCATCTGTGAAAAACAAATTTTGACTGTAGTTAGACATAAGAGTACTCGATATTTTTGGAGTGAATTTATTTTTTACTGAAAATATCTTTACTACTATTGCACAATCGACTACTGAATTACGCTTATCAATTTACTATGAACCCTTAGATAATTAATTATTATTTTAATTTAAATCAATTACTACCTTATTCTGGTTCAACGTGAATGTTGACCGTGAAAATGTTTTACGAATTTACGAAAATTGTTGAACAATTTTCATATGTTCGTGAATTATCCCCAATGCCTTTAAATACTGCCACAATGGTGTCCCTAGATTTTGCATAGAGATAGTAATGGTCGATCTGAAAAACAAGAGCCTGTCGCAAAGGGATTCTTAATATTGAAAAACAAAACAAAGGCTATTTAAACCTTGCAACCGTAGACATAGAGAATATTCTTGTTGGTTTTGCTCCTGATCTCTCCCCGGTCGTGTCGGAGTGCTGTCCTATCGGATTACAAGACTAAAGGAACAGAGAGTGCACCTGTATTTGAGTGCAAACTTGTGCAAAATAATATCTCCTGTGTGCATCCTTAATCTCAACAGAGATTAGCCACCGTGAGCGAAATTCATTCAGGAGGATATTATTAGATCCTTACATAATTGAAAATTTACTTAACGGATTGTAATTTGATGTAACTGAATCATCAACATTCTTGCCACTAACATATTATTATGCCATTTTTTTTTCTGATGGGAAATAACTCCTCAAATAACTCCTCCCGCTCTGGGCGGAGCAGACTTTTACTGACTATAACCCATCCATGTTCCTTCATCGCCCTTTGTGTTCGGTATCTCTTTCGAACAGTCCCGCAAATATTAATAATATTATTAATAATGATAGTCGTATCAGCCCATGGCTTAATTGCTAAGAGCCTCGATGAATACCTGAGGAGGCTCTCGTTAGGCAGCTGGATCAAGGGCTTGATTCAGAAAGCAGTACTTCTGGACACGGCTCGTATTGTTAGGAGGTTTCTCTCTCTGGAGCCCTGACCACCGGTAGCTTGGACCCTGTTCCCGATACCGGCGGGCAACAATTTTTTATATTTTTAAATGTTTTTATATTGTTTTTTTTATAAGGAATATTTAAAAATGTAAATAATTTGTATAAAAGTTAAATAAAGGATATAATATAATAATATAATTTTATTTCCTGTAAAAATTCAAAACAATTATTGTCGAAGACTTTCATAAAAAAAAAAAAAAAACTATAGCAAAAAGGTTACTTAAGAAATTCTTTGCGATAACTTCTTGTTATTCAGATCGGACATAAGATTTGTACTTTAGATAATACCTAGACCCGTAGCCTTATCCTAGTAAGTCTTAGGCAAGGGCACCAGTCCTGTAGTATAAGTTAGACTAAAGAGTTTTCATTTGTTGACCCTAAAGGCACAAGTTTGTAATTTAGACTATTATAATCTTTGTCTAAATAAGTCGTATTTATAATAAACCCATGTGTGTGGACTATGACGCTCTTTATGTTATGCTAAATAAATAATTTGTACCCTATTTCACTAATACCTAAATGAATGCCAATGAAGTTTCATCGCTCGGCCTAGCATCGAGAGTTAAAATTCCAGTGCAATAATATTTAGGTGATAGTGAAAACGGTAAATGAATATAGTCATTTAGATTTTAGGGATTGAAGCAAATTTCACTTTGACCCTCTTGGATTTAGAGCACAATCTCCCTAAGTCCCTTTAATTTTAGACTAAGTTAGTGTTGATTTAGCATAATATTAAGAGCTTCTAACTTACGTGTTAAATCTTATGAATTTTCTTAGTGTCTATGTACTATGTGTGATAACACTTATTTATCTTGATATCGTTGTATAGCTCAGCTATAAAATAAATTATTATTATTATAGTTATTTTATTTATTTATTTAAGAAGCAATATTTATGGTTGTTGTCTCTGTTATTTTGTATTGAAGTAATGTATGTTAATGTATGTTTTAAAGTAAATTATTATATCTATTTACTTCAGTTCTTAGTTCCTATTTGATCTTAATATTTTAACTTATCGTGTAGTTATTTGGAATGTATGAACACCATATAAATTTTATATATATGTAAATAATCGTATTTATGTCAATGATGAAAACAGGGTTTTCTAAAATATTGACAAATCTATTTAAAGTGATCATATACTTAATTAACGTATTCTTATGCACACGTCAAGATCCCATGTTGACAATGAACGAATGATTTTAAACAAAGCTCGATATATTTGAATGTCAAAATTGAGAGCTGTCAAAAGTGACAGGCGTTGTCAACTGGCATTCGTTTTAAAAAATAAAGTACAGACGCCAGCACATCAAGCTACACATACACAACACTCACACACAATAATCAAACTTGTACCTAATACTTTAGCGATAATGTTGAAAATCTATTAAATAATTTTAACAGATTGATGTGCATATTAACTTTCTTGCATAATTTGTTATTAAATGTGTGATTCTAGAGAATACAGTGTCAAATGTTAATGTGAGTCAATGTTAAGCAATATGATTAGACATAAGGTAGATATCCTTTAGAGTTTTTAATATATTTTGTGTCCATCCAAGCACAAATTTAAAATATTTCGGATTCGGATAAATTAACTAAATTGATTTCGTAATTATTTAAATGAAGTATAGGGAACCCTACTAGATGCAAATATTACCTATACATTTTTAAACCTCAAATTGATTGAAAGTGAGGTTTAAAAAATAAATTATTGTAGTAAAAAAAAAAAACAAAATAATTAGAATAAGATTGAGTTAATTATTAAATTTGAATAAAACGGACAAAATTAACTTATAAATCCTTAGACTGAATTTAAAAAAGTGATTTAAATAAGGATTTGATTTACCCACTAGGTTTCTGGTTTAAATTTTCGCAAAATAATAAATATTTTTTGATTTAATATCCGCTGTGTCGTCGTTTATACTAATATTAGAGCTAGAAATTCCAATATACAAAGCATTTGTATGTAAATTACTCTTGTGTGAAGCACATAATCCGCATTTAGGCTTTGACGTAGTACATATATTAATAATGGTTAATTTGCACAGATTGTTTGAAAATCTCTAATATTAGGTTATATTCTAGAGCTGCACCAATAGATTGTTTAAAAATAAGAATGTCTTTGTACACTTTAATACTAGCAATGCCCTAATAAAAACTTTTGCAACGATAAATTAAATATTCAGCCTTACACAAATAGATGTTATTCTAATAGTTAATTACTGAGAATTTATCTTAATAGAAATCAGAATATAAAATAAACTAATAGAATATCTATCGCATTACGAGAGAGAATAGAAATGATAGAAAGGTTTTTATTGTTTGATACTAAAGAATTGTTTGTAGATTTTTTTCTTTTTTCAAAATGACTAAAATCAAAAGTGATTTCTAAATCACCAGTCTTTAATTTATCCTTTATAGTCTTTCTCATAGAATACTTTTTAGTTCTATCCCATATTGGTCAAGTCGGGAGCTTTTTTTTAAATATTTTTGAATTGTTTGTTTTATTATTAAAATTTATTAATGCACCAATCCTAACCAACTCCGTCTTGCTATGTCTTGCCTTACAACATGACACCAATCCGTTTGTAAACAATATTATCTATAGTTATAAAAGTAAGCTATTTATGTATTTATACTGTAAACTTTCTATATCAGAAATAGATTTATATTACTTACATAAAACTATTAAATATTGTACACACAAAAGGTTCGTAGAAACCGGCACGAACAAATTACGGAAGCGGCTCTGGTCACCGGATTTAAACAGATAATTTACTGACGCCAGTACATCAAGCTACTGCTGCTATTTATCAAATATCTTTATCGGATTTTTAACTTTATCGCTAAAGTGTAAGGGTCAAGGTTGATTGGAAAATTTTGACAGTTTCAGGTGGCTTGATGTGCTGGCGTCTGTACTTAAAAGTACGGTCCTTAATCTGTTTGTATCGGTTTGACCGAATCCGAAGCAATTCCGAATTATGCAATGTCCTTTCTTTTTAAACAAAATGTATGACACTAGATGTCTTTTGTCAAATTTGCATACAGGCTATATATTTCATGTGAGCGTCGATGGTCAAATCCGAAACTATGTGGGATACGAAAAATACTCAAAGTTGTCTAGAGCTCGATTTTGATAAAAACTTAAACTGCATCATTAGATTTTTCTCGAAAATCAAAATTCTTAGCTATTAATCGACCTTGTGATTTTGAAAAAAAAAACACTGTATTATTACACCATTTGATAGTGTCGCTAATAGGGATCAAATTCTGGGAAGTAATGATATGACAATCCACGCTCAGTTGAAAAAATCATCCTGTAAATTATTCGCAGCGCACTGCAAAACGGCAATTTTTAAACATAATAAAAAAAACATAATTATTTGTATGCAGGCGCATACAAACAATTATGTTTTTTTATTATTATTAATATTGTAATACGCAATAATATAAATGCTATGTCTAATTAATAGCACGTTTCCTACGTTTATACGTCAATATAATGAAGTTCGGAGTTAATCACTTACGATTCATATTTTGCTGAGTTTGTATTTAGACAATAACCTCATGACAATTAAATGACCGCTCGCACACTTTGATCTTTAGTTGGCCTAGCGTAGAACGAAGTAACAATGAAATTGGAGGCCAGCCTAAACAGGTTTTATTATCTAATTATGATTATGATGTTTAACAATTTGATGTAGGCAGAATTTCCATTTGGATTTTTATAAACTAAATGATAATTGAAAGGAATTTATAAAAAAAAACTTCAAAGCTTATGACAAAAAATAAAACTAAACAGTAAAAGCATATGACACAGAAAAAAACTCTGTCTGCGTTTAAAATATTTTAAAACTCCTATTTTAAGCTATTATCCAAATTGTGCGATCAAAGAAATAATAGGATTAACCTTTCCAACATTTTTGACGGTTGCTGTCAAACTAAATTAAAAGATAGAAAGTGCCGTCGACATATTATTTTGAAATTAGAACGACCCAATTTTTTAAGAGCCTGGCGAGAGAAAATTACATTCTATCTGCGATATTGAAAACTAAAAGTAAAAATGTATTGGATTGACATTAACTACCAAAAAGGTGAAAATCGCATATTTTCACTTATCAAAGCTCTCAGATCTATTATTATTTTAATCGCAAAGTATTTTACATAATTTTATGTTTACTTTGGATGGTTTAATTTGAATGATTTCATGTTATTTAGTCTTATGATTAATTATGTATGAAAAGCAACACTGAGAAAACGTATTAGAGTTTGTAATACCATACTTAAGAGATGCTGACCACACAAATAGAAAATAAAGATGAAGATCTTTTTGTTCATTTTCTTGTAATTACATTGTTGGTAATACCTACTCAGTAATCAGTATTTCTATTTCATAATACCATTTAATCCACAATGTTTAATCTTATAATTGAAAAAATAACAAAACTATACAAAGAATATACGTACCTGTCAATAATACGCTTACATTTACTACTTAAAAAAAAAAACATTATTTCTATATTTGCATAAAACTGTTGACCAAGCAACGTTACTTGTCACTAGATACAAATATTTCACTACTACAGAGAGAAATACACGCTAAATAACATAATAATTCGATATTTTTATATATATCAGTAAATAGAGATGTCAATAGTGATATTATCATATATTTACTAATCATTGTCAATATTTAAAGGTTTGAGCGCACCACGGTGGACAAGATTGACGTAGGTTTGGCGAAATATTACGTAAATGTTTGGGAAAATCAGAGATATCCCTTTTTTAACAAAAGAAGTTTAGAAAGTACATCTTCTTGCCCTTGCTCCATGCCACTTGGGGTCGGCGCAACATGCTTTTTTCTTCCATTTTCCCCTGTCAATCGTCACTCATTCATTAACTGCATTTTCCTTCATATCATTCCTCACACAATCCATCCATCCTTTCCTTAGTCTTCCTCTTCCTCTCCATCCATCAACATTTATATTCATAAAGTTAAGAATGTACTGTATATTCTTCGTATAAGTTAAACTGAATATTTTATTTTGCTCTGAAATTTTGTTGACTTATATTTGCATGTTTTTCATTTCGTTTTAATCCTTTTTAATAAAGACTCGCAGTTTGTAAAAGTTTGCTAAGACTTTTTTTCCTAATTTTTTTAATAATTTTGAAATGATATAAATAAATCATGCATTAAATTATATTGTAAAATTAAAAACAAACTTAGTGCTCATTTTTAACAATTTTTATTATTAAATATTAAACTTCCTGCTCGTATACAAATAAATCTAAATTAAAAAAAAAAAAACAAACGAACTATTCTACTACGATAAAATAATACAGGAGCAGTAAAATCTTTGTTTTCAAAAGCAGAACAATAGTTATTAACAAGTTAGTTGCGGTAAGAAAATAAAAACATAACCTTTAAACAATTTTTTATGCACGAGTGGACGAGGCGTTAACAATTTACTGCTAATTACTATGCAAACTACCCGCTTAGTTTTTCATAGTGGACTATTTTCTCTCTCGAATGGTTTGCGGCCAAGTTAAAGCAATTATACACAAGCGGTATAGCAATTTCTCCATTTTAATAATTTATGTACGAACTAAAGCCAAGTCCTTGGCTGCAGTGGTGTGCGCCAACCTTAATAGATAATTAAGTAGTCACCCATCCTTTGTATAAAGAACAAAATAAATTTATGTCATATGAAAGATAGTTTCTTTTTTCCCAACATGCTTTTAAGTTATTTTCTTCACATATAAAATTGAGGTCCTGGGTTCGATTCCCGGATCGGGAAAATTTGTTATTGAGTTTTTCCATCAGGAATTTCTCAGTAGCAGCCACGGTGTCTGGATTTGTGCTCGGTTGATGGCAATAGGCTCGCCCCTATTACATGGGACCTAAACATAACCGGCGAAATGTGGGTGTACTATTAGGTACACCTCTGCCTAGCCCTTCGGGGATTACAGTCTGTAAAACACCTTCTAAGGCTAGGCAAGTTTTTGAGGTCTCGTAATTTGGGGCCGTTACTTATAACTGTGCCAATGCTGCTCATTCAAACCTAGCGTGTAAGCGATATTATAGTGGCCCAGTTCGGCAGTGCTTACCGCGATTCCTCATCTGTCTTGAGAAAAGATGGTTACACGGCATACTTACTTTATCATTTCTCTAAATGACAAAATAAAGCAGTGATAGCGTAGTGGTGTGACCGTCGGGCTGCCAAGTCATAGGTCTCAAGTTCGAACCCTAGACACGCACCTCAGATTTTTCGGATTCATGTGAGTATTGCATAATTATCACTTGCCTCGGTGACGGAAAACATCGTGAGGAAACCAGCATGCCTGAGAGATATTTCTCGACGGCATGTAAAGCCAAGTCAGAGGCCCATGGGTGGCAACTCTGACACCAGGTTAGGCACTAACCACACGATAAAGAAAGAACAACAAAATTACAGTGTCTTCATTTTCAGGACACTGCATATCCACAATATGTCCTGGGTCTACAATTCAAGAAGGTCCCTGTGTAACACCGCTGTTAATATTTTATAAGCCACGGAAACTTTTCGCTTTAAATTCAACGATGTGAAAACTATAAGTAGGAATTTACTTTTTATAGTAAAAAGTGAGTTGTAGTTTAGAGATATAATTAGTATAATAATTAGTGATCGAAATAGGTAAAGTTAATGTACTTAATGTTCAAGCAAGGAACAGAAACGAAAAGTGTTCCCTACGACTAAACATTTTTATCTGTTTTTTTTTCTGAACCTCTTAAATGTCTCGGAATACATTTAATAATAATGTTATTTATTCATCAGTACAGTAAACTAATTGAATTCATTATTTTTCCTTTTAACCGACTTCGACAACAAGGAGAACGTTCTCAAAAAGTTACGTTAGTTAGTTGTTTACGTTTAGTTCCATTCATTGTACAAAACGAATAAATGGTATGAAAACCTATAAATTGATTTTTTTACCTTGCTAGTTCTAACTATTAAAGCTGGTATGAAAATTAAATTAGCTTCCGCACTTACTTACGGCGTTCAAACGAAGATAAGGAGATTAGCTTTATTTTTTAAACAATAAAAATTGTGCACTTTTTAAATTTTAGTCGTACATAAGTAATGTTCCGACATTCGGAACAAATATTCCAAAAAAAAATTTAGTCTTAAGAAAGTCTCCACTTTCGTTTCTGTTCCTTGAACTTTTGGCACATTAGCTCTACCTATTCCGATCACTGCTAATAACTAATTATTGAAGAGATCTTGATGTTTCTGTCGTAGAAAAAGTTGTCTATAAGGCATTGATTCGACAAAAATCTATTTGTTTATCTAATCATGACTATCATTACTTAGATATCTACAAAGAAGTCGGTGGGCCTAGCAAACGCGCGAAATAAATCTATCATAAACTCTAACGATTTTAAAATAGAAAATTATAGTTTCGCACTTCATTGTACGTACTTAGTTTCAGACTATATGTATATTTCATCATTCTCTTGACCATTTTCTAGGTCAGTGCAGCATGTCTACTTCTTCCATACTTCTCTATTACTCGTCATTTCATCAGACACCTCCTTTCTTGCCCTAACATCCTTCACACAGTCCATCCATCGTTTCTTTGGCCTTCCTCTGCTCCTATACCTATCCACATTCACGCTCAAAACTTTCCCCACGACATTTTCCTCATTCTTCCGCATCACATCTACGACTTAGACTTTATTCACATTCAAAGGTGAATAAGATAAATCAAAACGCTCTAAAAGAGTTGTGTTTTTGATAAAATCTTTAGAACTTACGTCACGTTTTCGTCACACGTTCGTGCTTCTGCAATCGAATCCCGTTTCGTTTGAAGACTTACGCGTAAGATCCATTTGAACAAAGTTCTTATGTAAGTACTTACATAGTTACTTATTTAAAATACATCTCTCTATTTGCTTACGCTGCCAAGAAAAATACACACCACCATTTCTAAATTTACATATTACATTCACGTCAACATGAAGAATCGTCCACGTTCCTCGAAGACACGTGCGACCAAGATAAATGTCCTATGATGCACTGAATATAACACCGATATAAAAACTATGATTAATGTGCCACTATATCCCTTGGATACTGAGAGATATATTATTATAAAATAAACAAATAAAATAACTTTTATTTCGGACAAGCAACATACTTAGAAGGTTAGTAAAAGAAAACTTATAAACTATGTTAGATAAAACTTATTATTTAATAGCTGTTGCCTGCGGCTTCACTCGCGTTTTGATTGTGAATTATATCACGGGTACGTTGTAAATATATAGCCAATGGCACTTGGGGATAATGTAGCTTCCTATTAGTGAAAGAATTTTCAAAATCGGTTCAGTAGAACCAGAGATTACTCCCTACAACCTCACAAACTTTACCTCTTTATGATATTAGCACAGATTTAGACACAAGCTTGTTGTTTGAGGTGCACCTACGAACAATAGCCCCAAATATCGGGGAGTCGAACTTCCCTGCTACAGTCTTCAGGATGGAGTTGGAACTGGCTCGTACTCTGCAGAGTAACGACGCAGAATTCTTCCTAATTGGCTTATATACCTGGCTAAATAGTAAAATTCGCACCGGCATTACGCGGATCCACGTTCTGATACCTAAGGTTAAACGTGAAAAGATAGATCATGCCCAGGAATAGGACAAACGATGCTTTTTATACCGGTAATTCGTTCCCTTGGGATAATCTCTAAAGCCGTTCGTCTAAAACTAGTACTTTTGTAAATGTATATTACAACACAAGAACAATATTCAAACATTCCAATCATGAACCACAATCCAACACTGTCATCTCCGGACCTATTCACAGTTCATTTCACCCCACTCCTCCCTTCCCAGGTCATAATATGAACGAATGACGAACGAATGTAAACATGCCAAGTGCTGACTCACTGTGCCCACTGTATGATTGATGAGGGTGGGATAGGGAGCAGTGGCACTACTTTGTGTCGAAATGAAAATAAGTTCAGCTGGTCTGAATAGATTAGTGAGATTTTGTGAACATAACAGTTTGGTGGATAATATTTTTTACAATTAATAAAATATAAAAACCGACCAAATGCGAGTCGGACTCACGCACTGACGGTTCCGTAGCACCAAACAATATAAAACAATATTTTTATAGCTCTTCTTTTTTGAAGTGCTGTCGATGGACACTCCACATAGTTACAGACTTTTTTTTCAACCTTCATTTACATGCATGGAGGGCCACCTTTTTTTAATAATAATTTTGCATCACTAATGTGTTGCAGATCAGTAGGTTACCGGAGTCTAGTGGCCACATTAATCTTTGTAAATCATGCCTATTTTCCCTGAAATGTTTGGCAGAGTAAAAATACCCAGACTCTGGACTACTACTGAGAAATCTCTGAAGTAAAAACCCAACAACACATTACCTGGAATAAGAATCGAACCCAAGACAGTACTGCAGCATACTACTGCTGCAGTATAGCAATTTGAGGCTACTAGGCCAACGAAGCAGTTAATAATGTAGGTAAACATTTACATAAAAATCAAAGCACACAAACCAATAAAACAGTTATATAATTTGTTATTTAGTGTTATCTCCAGCGGTGATTAACTACTCACTCTTATCTACACAAAATGGCAAAGTTCAAATATTTGTTTATGAGAAACAAAACATCTGACTGTGATAAGCAACCAATTCTTACTGCAGTAAATCTGTGCGAGCGAATCATGAAGGTCGTGGTTACTGGAGCTGCAGGGTTTCTTGGTTCCCGAGTGGCTGATGCCTTGCTGAGCAAACAACCTCCTTGCCCTCTCAATGTGACGGAACTGATACTGACAGACGTCATCACACCTTCAACAAGACCTGATGACCGTGTAAAAGTTATCGCTTACGACCTGACGAAGCCATCAGCTGCTGAAGAACTCATCGCCAAAGATTGTGATGTCGTCTTCCATCTTGCTGCTGTTGTCAGTGGCCAAGCTGAAGCCGAATTCGATTTTGGACTCAAAGCAAACTTGGATGCAACAAGGCTACTTTTAGATGCAGTACGAAGAAAAGCATCAGGAGCGAAATTCGTTTTCGCCAGCACCGTCGGTGTTTTTGGAGGAGATCTGCCGCCGATCGTCGATGATTTAACTGCTGTGATGCCTCAGACCTCTTACGGTACTGCCAAAGCCATGTCTGAATTACTGGTCAACGATTACTCTCGTCGTGGCTACGTGGATGGTCGTATAGTGAGACTGCCAACTGTGAGCGTTCGAGCGGGAGTCGCAAATACTGCAGTGACATCATTCGCTAGTGGAATCATTCGGGAGCCTTTGAACGGAAAGGTGTCAAAATGTCCAGTGGCGAAGGAGCAAGAATTGTGGTTGGCGAGTCCTGCGACTGTAGTGCGTAACATCGTGTTTGCAGCGACGTTAGATGCTAGTGTACTGAGCAAGTGGCGGGCCATCAACTTGCCAGGATTGCGTGTGTCAGTAAGAGACATGTTAGCAGCTCTACGGTCTGTGGCTGGTGATCAAATCGCCTCTCTAGTTCGCTTCGAGTTCAACGAGACCATTGCTCACATGGTGGCTTCTTTCCCAATCAATTTTGATAACAGCCGCGCTTTGAAACTTGGCTTTACTGTCGATCTCAATTTCGCTGACGTGATTCGTTCTTATGTGAAGGATGATTTGAATAATGTTATAACTCCACCACCTACCATATATCGATAGGTACCACAAATAAAGTTATTTGAATAAAAAGTGGATTTCATTTCATGTAGCGGTCTTTTTTATTTTCATCTTTCTTTATCTGCCTCGTTGGTGTAGTGGTCGCAAATGCGACTGTTGAGCATGATGTTCTGGGTTTGATTACCAGTTTGAGCAAACTGTTATTGGGTTTTTTCATCAGGGATTACTCAATAGCAGCCTCAGAGCCTGGATTTAGGCCAGGTTGATGGCAATACGCTCGTCCCTATTATATGGGACTTAAATATATCTGGCGTAATGTGGGTGTATTTATTTGGTACATCTCTGTCTAACAGAGGATTACAGGCGTGTGGCATTATGTTATATTTCTCTATTTAATTTCATATATTTAATATAACTTGGTCTTGAGTATTTATGACTTCAACAAAATAAAGATTTTAATAGATGTGAATGTAAAAAATAATAACAGAAATTACTGTTTCACCGTAACGCTATTCGAAATCTAATAAATGAATGCCAGCTGAATAAAATAGCGCCGTTGAATTTTTCAGCATTAAATGGAGCTTTCAAAATCCAACAGCGCTTTATTTATTGGCCTTAGTGTCTTTTTTGTTTTAAAACCTTTGCCGTTAATAAAACAACAAAAAAGGCTTAAATAAATAAACTGGCCAACTTGCTCGGTGGACAAAAACAATGAGACGGAACACCCAACTCATCCGTATCAACCCAATCCTATTTGTTACAAATAAATTCTTTAAGGTGAAACAGATTGGGGTCGCCGTAACTTGAAACAAACAGGTGAGCTTGGTATAAATTGTAATGTGTCTTGTATTCTTTACACTTGCCGTATAAGGCTCAAACTTTCTGCCAAACTTGTCTCAGACATTTGTATTATTTTACTTACGATATTTGGAACTGTCTGTGAATCTTACTGCCTCGTTGGTCTAGTGGTCGCAAGCGCGACTGCTGAGCATGAGATCCTGGGTTCGATTCTTAGGTCGGACAAAGTGTTTTTGGGTTTTTCCATCAGGAATTTCTCCGTAGCAGCCACGGAGTCTAGTTTTGTGCCCGATTGATGGCAATAGGCTCGCCCCTTGTTACATTTGACTTAAACATACCTGGCGAAATCATTACAGGCGTGATGTCATGTATGTTATATGCTGTGTTTATAACATGATGAAGCCCGATATCAGTATTATTAATGGTGCGACTGCCTGTTTAACCTCGACAGCACAGTTACCGATACCCCCAGATAAGATTGGTAGTCAGATTTTCGGGCTGCCTGTTACGACTGTCAAAGTTCTGCAATTGACAGTCGAGGCATCGTCTTGAGTAACGAAGGTATTTCATGTGGTGTTATGTCATCCGCGGACGACCTCTGGAACTGTTGCTTAACCTTCAAGATCGACAAGTGGATCCACGACAAAACAACATCACGCGTTTTTTTTTTACTTCAACTAAACTAGTTCACAGATCCTCGTTTCATACCAAAGGTTAAAAGGCTTAATGCATACACACATAGTATACATATAATATCTTGGTAGTTCGATTCAAAGGAATAATTTGGAAATTCCACGTGGTCTAAGCCACAAACAAAAACTGAGGGCCTAAAATGGTCGCTTCAGTAGATTCATAACAAGATAATAATATGAATTCATAATATTAATAGCATCAGCAGCGACCATTGAAAAAAAAATAACTGAGTTAAAAACATCCTATTATAATTCTGTTAAAGCGGTAATTTTAATCCCCCTGATATTTTTTTCAATAACTGTTAAGATTAAAGATATATTAGAGGTTTAGCACAATATTGCAGTACCTAATAAAAAAACAACCACACTTTTAATTACATCGTGTCCATTTCAGCACTTCCTCCTGCCCTCGGAACGTATATTGAAACACATGTCATTGGCAGCACAATGACGTACTTTTGCGAGTTTATTGCTTCCGCTTCAATTGCTCGGTGAATTAACCGAGATTGTCTGGTATTGCCTGGCTGTGTGATATACCTATTAACGACAAAAAAAAAACATGACAGTTGCATCAAGTGTCTTTAACACGGAAAATTGACGTTGTTCGTCAATATCATAGACAATATCAAGCTTCGGAAACAATGCCACAATAGTATGTTCCTTTAAAAAAACTCTTTTGGACAATTCTGCCTTGCTACAGAGTTTATCGAACTCGTCGTCGCGCTTGCCGTTGGCTACGTGCGTTTTGCCACGGTAACGATACATTGTGTATGAGGAAATAAAATAAAAAGAATTATTCGATTCCCATAACATTCCTGAAATAATTTCTTGTACCGGTGATCTAAGTATGATATAGTGAATTCACCACATCAGTCTTTGGAGGGCTGTCCCTTACACCCTGTATATAAATCTGTGTTAAAAAGTAATCTCTTAAAAAGAGAACCTGATGCAATACATATTTTACGTTAAGTTATTGGGGCGAACACCTGTTCTTGATGGCGCACGTTTGTCGCGTTACTTATTCATGATTTGCCGTTGTTGTTTTGTAAAAATACTGCTGAGTAAGGTACTCGGTTATTTGGGAGCAAATACAGCCAGAAAATAATACCTTGTGGGTGTATTTTCTGAACGTGAAAATAAGAATTCTTGATTTTTTAAATACTTTTTAAAACCGATTTTCCTTGTAAATACTGTCATCCTTTTAGATATACCTGCATCGGTTGAACTTTAAACAGCTTAAACTTCCCTTAGCCGAATAGTGAAGGCAACTATTTGGTTAAGAAAAGAAAATCACTGGGGTCTTTTCCCGGGGTGTGTGAAGAGAGAAGTGTTGGTCGTCCGGCGGCGAGATGGGCAGCGACAGTGTTGTTAATGCAGGAATATCCTGGATGAGGCTGGCACAAGAACGTAGAGCTTGGCACTGGCAATGAGAGACCTATGCAGGGTGTAACAGCCAAGCATTCTGTACATCAAACTACGTTACTTTACGCAAAAATTATTGCTGGGAAACGACTGTTTTTTTGGGGTGAAAAATCACGTTTTACGGTAGGACTCAATGAAACGCACTCAAAACATTGTTCTGATGGATGGATTGAATAGTACCGGCGTCGTGGAGGTGTTAAAAGTAAAAATCTTATACTAAAACATGTATTTAAAAAAAAAAACTTGTGAAAAATTTTGAACTTGGACCCCCAATATCTCCGTAACTAAAAGGTTCCCAGGTATGGTCTGGAACAAAAAAGAAATCGCAATGACGTGGAGAACAATTGCCTTTCGGCTTCATTAAAGGTCTTGTTAAACCCTTTATATATCCAGCAGTAGGTGAAGTGAGGCTGTGGATGATGATGAGGATGATGGGCCCTTAATCTCGTAAAGGCGATATTCTAAACGTGATATTTGAAGTAAAATCATTTATTCCTTTTTAGAGTAATGATGACCCAGTGTTACAGCCCCGTCCTACGTGTTGTAGTACGTGCGTTGAACCCAAACAGTCACTTTACTTTGTCACTGCTCTTAAAATGGTAAAGGATAATATCGAGAGGAAACCGACATGTTCTAGAACCAAATGGGTGACCAATGTATCGGTGATCATGTCCTCCTTCATTTTACACAGAGCAGAAATGTGTACCATCAGTGAAATAGTTGTTGGCTGATTATGTTACTCTGCTCTTAGATGTTGTTTGTTTGTTCAATCAATCAAACGGTTGTTTTGTTCAAATCATAATTTATTGACTTCCTCGTTGGTCTAGTGGTCGCAAGCGTGACTGCAGAGCATGAGGTCCTGGGTTCGATTCCTGGGTCTGGTTTTTTTTTATTAGGTTTTCCCATTAGGAATTCCTTAGTAGCAGCCACAGATTCTGGGATTTGTGCCCATTTGATTGCAATAGGTTCGCTCCTTATTACATGGGACTTAAACATATCTGGCAAAATGTGGGTGTAATATTAGTTACACTTCTGCCTAGCCCTTCGGGGATTACAGGCGTGATTTTTTGTTATGTAGTTCATAGAATGACGTCACTACTTTTTGTTTTCTAGATATTACATTTACTTCTTTAGCCACAAACTAAAGCTAAAGGGTGTCCTTTTCTTTGCCCTCACTAACTTACAGCGAAGTTCTGTAACGAAACCCCTTTTTAAACAAAAAGTTTTTATTCAATCAAAAGTTCGCTCAGTGTTACTCAACAAAATACAGAATTTCATACCACAGAGTACAGATATATGGTTCGACGGCCGCTCCTAGAGGTGGCAATGTTAACATTATTATTAACACTAGAGACGCCGCACGCAAAATACGCGCTTGGACGAGGAGTTGCACCACCCCGCTATACAATACAATACAACACTAGAAACGGGGTATTTACCATGTTTACTGTTTGTTCCCGATATTTCGGCGCTGTTGCAAGCACCATCATCAATTGCTCAGCTTCAGTTTTAAGTTCATTTATTTTCCAAGCAAGTTAATTTTTATCACTATTAAATATGTTGGGGTCAGCTTCCAGTCCTACCAGATTTAGTATTGAATACCAGTATTTTATATGGGGCGACTTCCTATCTGACCTCCAGAATCTAGTTAGTACTGGGTAATACGATACCTTTCGGGGAAACTGGTTGTCAGACTTTCCCTGTAACGACTGTCAAAGACCTACAAATGACAGCCGGGACAGATTTCCTCAACACAAGAGAAAACTCACGAATAGAATATAATAGTTTTATTTGTGTAAAAACATGGTACATTAAGATCTCATAAAAAGGGTTGTGAACTTACATTCAGGGTGTAACAAGACCCTTAACGAAGCCGTCAACCAAGCGTTCTGTACATCAAGCCAAGTAACATTACAAAAAAAATATTGCTGGGAAACGACTTTTTTTTTGGGGTTAAAAATCACGTTTTACGGTAGTAGTCAATGTAACGCACTCAAAACATTGTGCTGATGCATAGATTGAATAGTACGGGGGAGTGTTTACAGTAAAATCCTTACATTAAAAACAAGTGTTTAAAAAAACCTTTTGAAAAAGTTGGAATTTTGATCCCCAATATCTCCGTAACTAGAAGATTCCCAGGTATGGTCTAGAACAAAAAAAAATATCGCAATGACGGGGAGAACAACTGGCTCTCGGCTTCTTTAAGGGTCTTGTTACACCCTTTATGTTTCGCCATCCTCACTGGTTAGGACTATGCTAACGCGATCTATGTATAGCATCCACCGGCCAACACCATCCTGTATTTAGTACAATGTCACTACAATGTTTGGAAACTGAAGTAAGTTAAAGTTTTAACGACTGCGGGAAACCAGCACAGTCATTATGAGGCTCGATTAAAACTATATTGCTACTGTTTTATTACATCGGAAGTTGTATAAGGTATTTCGGCTTAGCGTACTACCTCTTAACTTTTGAAATGTCACGTGTTAGGTTAGTGTCAAACCGTTAAGAGTAAAGGATGATTTCCACCAAATGGTTCGCATCGCTTCTGAACGGAAAGGATACGGACGGATGCGGCGACAGCCGATCGCGTCCGGCAGGAAGTCGTCGCATACGACCGGATCCGTACCGTCGTTTGCTAACGTATACGGTTCTGCGCGTAGTCAAATTGTTTCACTCTTACCGTGTCAGATACGACGACAGGTGAACGGAGTAAATCGGCTGTGCTTTAAATACTGTGTACACGATTTAATATCGTTTAAAGATAAAATCCGTTCCGATCCGATGCGATGCGAGCCGTTTGGTGGAAATCATCACTCACACAGCAGTTATAAAGGGTTTTGTCTTTTAAAATCTGCTCCATGTTTATGGTGGGTAGTGCCATTTTGAATTCCCATTACTTTATTTTACCACAACATAACCAGGCCTGTAATTCCTGAAGAGTTACGCAAAGGTGTCCTTATAGTACACCCACATTCCGCCAGTTATGTTTAAGTCCCAAGTAAAAGGGGGCGAACCTATTGCCATCAACCGGGCATAAATCCAGACTCTGTTGCTGCTACTGAGAAATTGCTGATGGAAAAACCCAATCACACTTTTCTCGACCTGAGAATCGAACCCAGGACCTCATGCTCAGCATTCGCGTAAATACTAATCTGTTTCAAGTGAATTAAAAGTCACATTCTAGATATTCAAATAAGTATTTGAATTTTGAATACACTTAAATGATCGAATCCAACTAGCATAATTTTGTAAACCAGCCATTTTGATGTGAGGTCGGTGAAGGTAGGCCACCTTTTCAGTTACAACCACCAAACATAAATCACCTCCACCATACCAACCCTTGACAATCATTAAGGGACACCCAGAAAGCACGAACAGGAACCTTAAAAGCGAAGTTTACCATGTGCTAATTGCAAAGTGGCGTCATTTAGCCCACAAAAGTTCCTTACCCCCTGAGATTTTTGCCACAATTTCGTGCATTTTGTAACACACTTTGGGGCGTTTTCCATTGTAAATGGGGTACGTGTAACCCATACAGATCCACTTTAAGTTGAAGGATTTTAGTAAGGTGCGCTTAACCCTTGTCACATTTCCATTAGATCGTTTATTTATGAATTGGGACTTCAGTGAGAGAAAAAAAATGTCAAATAGAAAAAAATGGTGCATTTGGCAGACTTATTTGCTATCTATATCACTTTGTGCTTAAGTTCTATGAATTGTCCTTGCTAACTGTCGACCTTTTGTTATTTTATGATAAGAATCAGACGTGATACTGCTGTCAAAAATGGCGCATTTCATTTGTTTTTCTAATTTCTGTGTCACCTAGTTTTATGTGAATGCTGTGGTCCCCTGTAATTGAAGGAGAACACACGGAAAAGAACCTTTGTATAACTGTGACCAGTAATGTGTCTGTGTAGCCTTTGTTGGAGATCCAAATAAATAAATTTATTAGACAATCCTATAGAATACCCTAAGAGCTCTGGGGGATTAGTGATCATTTTTTCTATAACCGTCTTAAAACGCCAACATAAAATGTTAATACCATTTTTTTTTGCCGAAAGCACTACTTTTATTAAGATAATCTTGATCCTGTTTACTTAGATAACCGCGTATAACCAGAACATTAAAATTACTTGACCGAGACATTATGACGTCATCAAATGGAGTAGAACACAGAAGCTGACGCTTGTAAAGCTGGTACTTAAGCAACAGTGTAGAAACGAAAGAAGGTCAAGTCCAATCAGTGAGTAAATAACCGAGTGAGAACTATCTTTGTCAACTTATACAGAAAAGCTTACTACTTACTTACTTAATAGAGAAAATGTAGGATGCAAGAGTGAGCTCAGTGGGCTCGAAAGTTGTAGCATCCATCTCAAATTTAATCGGCTGTTTTTGTCTATTAATACAAAAAAAAAAAAACACAAAAAAGTGAAAAATAACTGTAGCTTCAGAAGCCGGTGACAAAAACAACAAATCAATCAAACAAAGGTCAAGCTTCGAAGTCGAAGGTGACCTTTGTTAACCTAACCTAACCTTAAAAATTTAAAATTCTTAAAATTCATTTTAAGAATTTTAAATTTTTAACGTGATTCATACTATGATTCTGATAAAGCAGCCATTTTAGGCCCCCAGTTCTTTTCTTTAAGTCGGTTAAAATGATTAATACTTCAAGTTTCTGGCACTCACTCTGTTGTCTCTAGAGAAATCAACTATCGATATCGACAAGTCGCATATCTAGTCATTATTCTAGAACAAGAAATCACCTAACTCCTAACTGTTAAAGAGTTGTACGTTCCTTCATCAGCTCAGCGTCATGAGATGATGATGACATGTACAAATGTCTCAATAGCTTAAGAAATTATTTTTTACTAACATTTATGTCGTGGCTATTGTAAATTGTGTATAAAATACTGGTATTCAGCTGCATCCGGTAAGACTGGAAGCCGACCACAAAATAGTTGGGAAAATGATGCAGATGATAAACAATACATGTCATGGTAATGAGCTTATCCCCAATAAATGGAAATCTGGGTGTATTGTACACATCTGCGTACCCCCCTCAGAGCATACAAGCGTGATGTTACGTCATGATGTTGTATAAACAATAAACATCCAAGCGATTGCCGTTTATTTTTGAAGAGTTCCATAGTATATCTCCGAAGATCAGCATCAGATCTGCGCCAATTTGAAATGAGACTACCTCAGAAGTATAATCTTCCAAATATAAAAAGAATTTTGAGAATCGGTTCACAAATGGGGGAGAAATCAGATAAAACACATAAAAAAATTTAAAAAAACATACAAAAATGAGAATCGGAGTAAATCTGTCAACTTATATTGAAATGAGTTGAAATGAGTATAGGATGTATTAGTGAGCGAAGCGGGCTCAAATATTGTAGAATTGCACCTGGGATAGATTGATTCCTCTAAGTTAAGGCGGGTTAGCGGTTTTGGACAGGTTTTTAAAACTGCAGGTGGAATTACGCATAGAGCAGAGACAAGAGGTGAGGCATAGTTTGGTTCAGGCACCGCAGTTGTACCCTGCTTCATCGGAATAATACCCTCACCGGACTAAATTGTTTCTGCACATACCTGGATACCAATATTTTACATGGAGCGACTATTAGCATGAGCGGTAATACGATTCACCTTGGTAAGACTGGCTGTCAGACTTTTTGGGCCACTGACTACCACCTGTAACGACTGTCAAAGATCTGCAGAGGCCAAATAAAATAAATAAGAATAAATCATTCTGGTTTCCCTTGTAGTCTTGGCTATAGTTGTACATATATTCCAAATCATTCAATCATTAAACGTGTAACAAATCTACTAGATCCTGTTAAGAATTAAAGGATAAGAGTAGACTTGTACATTTAAAAATGTAATAGAGATATGGATGGTTTTACAAATGAGATAAAAAATACAAGTGTTTACAAAAAAGACGTATCAAACCCGCACTCTGGAAGCAGTTTTTGAGTATATTTACACGATTAAGTAGCACTGTTGAAGCACGATGAAATGTAGAGGTGGAGATGTAGGACGATGAATCAGGTCTGCTCCACAGGAAGGCGGCGTTTGTAAGAACAGGAGTTGAGGTCCTGGTAGATCTTTAGAGTTGGATCGCCAGTTTTTAGACCCAGGGCAGCTCCGCGAGATGATCAGCAGGGATGGCACAACGACAGTTTTTAATAATAAGATTGGGAGTAGTAGTCCCAGGTGTATCTTTAGATGGATCACCTTCAAGAATCTGTCTTGTCTCCAATTTTAAGAATTCTTCAGTCTCACATTTAAGAAAACGCTCTCTCGTCTAGTCTAGTCTCGTCTCGACTGCCTCGTCAGCTCGTTTTCCACAGTAGTCTCCTTCCATTTTTGAATCTCAGATTTTCTTCTTGCGGCCATATAATAATCTCATCTGACAAGTGTAGTCGGCAAGGACATAGCAGACTTACTTCATAAAACCATGAGTGCGTAAAGAATTTACAAATATAATTTAAAATTAAGTTATTACTAAACAATCATTATTATCTATAAAATACAATATTACAGCTAAACATTGAAAAATATAATTTAGATTAGATAAACCAAAAAGTATTAATCATAGACTAAGCTAGTAAGAAACTCTATGACAGAAAGAATGTACGTCAGTTTGGCAAATCTGACGTACATGTCACAACATTGAAAATTATGAAAATTAATATTTTAGTTTAGCAAACACTATGAAAACGAATCGTATTTAGATCGATTCGCTGAGTATAAGTAAAGAAAACAATAAAAAAGGATGATAAATGGTATATGGTATGATAATTGTAAGTATAGTATAAAGTGTAAGTATAGCATATACTACAAACGTAAGAATATAGGTATACATTTTAACTTTACGACGTACCAAAACGAGTGGGCCTTCTATTCTACAGTTTACTACTAAAGCCATACCAGGCAATATATGGTACATTAGCTGCCTATTCTCCGTCGAACTTAACTGCCGCATTTATTGGATTCTCATTAATTAGCTAATCGATTTGCATAGCCGAAGGGTTGGCTGGATTTAATTAATTAAAGTTCACTGCAACTGTTTTGTTAATGTGCGACATAAATGTACATATTGAATTGTTTTGGCTTCAGTGTTATGCTTCATGGAAGGCCACGAGGCCGATAGCTGGTAGCTATAGCTATCGGTTATAGTTAGATAACTGTGCCACGGTTGTACAGTCACAAGCGCCAATATGTAAAAACTTAATAACTTTTAAAAGTCTTTTTCTGGTACTTTTCTTATTAAAATTTCTTGTTGTTACGAACATAGTATTCTGGGTCTCATATTTTTATGAAAAACATCCTATCTCCTAGTTACAATCGCTCGTCTCACGAAAATTGCTTTTAAATTTAGGAAAGTGTATACATATTGGTGCTCGTGACTGTACTACCGATATAAAAATGGTGTGTTCCTTTCATCCAAATCCGTTCAAGAGCTGTTGCGTGAAAGAGACAACCATGCATCTTCACAAAATTACACATTTAGATGATCTGTCAGTAGGAAATAATCTTAGCGTAAGAAGGTACCTACTACCTACTTCGAATATCTAGATGGTTCTTTCTGAGTTCGATGATTCTGGGTGGCTACGTTTAAAATAGGAACAGTCTTATCAAGAGGTGTCGTATTTCCCATTATTTAAACTTATACTGTCAGTTCGGGATCCCGTAAGTGACATTAAGTTTAGTTATAAGCCGCAAAGCTTAAAACGGTGTTCCCAGTAATTTGGTTAAGAATAAACTTTTGCCATTGACACGCTAAGAAAGAGAATGGCAGACATTGACTAGTTATACCTACGTGGAACTTGAAATAAAACATGCTCAATGTACACACAAAGGTAGGAATATAAAACCAAAATTCTGTTCGTTTTGTATCGTTTATCGAAAATGGTGTTTTTTCACATTACATTAGAGGTTTTCATCGGTTGACTGTTTGTCCTATGAAAATCTTGACCTTATTTGTAATAGTTTAGAGGTATGAAGAAGAGAGTATTATTTCCTCATACTCCGTGATAACGGGAGGCTCCTCCGGTCAGATGGAAGTTGTTTCTGGTGAGCTACTGCTCGAGAGTTATCGTCAGGTTCTTGAATTTATGCTTAACTCGCGGATAATTTTGATTACACGATGGGTCGCTTCAAAGTTCGGGTGAATCGGTTTCTTCTAAGCAAGCACGTTCCAACTTATCATCGCTTCACATCAAGCAAGTTGCAGCCAAGCCACAGACAATTTAGCATAAAAAAACCGGCAAAGTGTGAGTTGGACTCGCGCACCTAGGGTTCTGTATATACTTGTAGATACATTAAAAACACTTCTATTCAAGAAGTAACTGGGGTAACACTTACAGAACATTCCTACGTAATTCAGCTTAGTTAATGAGCCTATAGGCGTCCGCATTTATCTGAGCCGTATTTAGTATCAATATACAGCCCCATTCATGTAAATGTGGGTCTATTAATGGACCCATTGAAAGCGGAGAGTGTTTAGCGCTTGTTTTGTCGGCCCATAGAATTGTATTTGCAACGGTTACAATGTAGTGTTCATAATTGTACAAATGACGTTTTGTCTGTTTTGGATATGTGGGTTATTTTGAATGATTTGTCTGTAGCTTTGGTTGCATTGCTGGTTTAATTGCATAACTTTCTCTTTTTACCCGACTACGGCGAAGACAAATGGAAGGGTTATGATTTTAGCTGTCTATTAGATAAGATATATTTATTTGCTCAAACACGTGTACACATACAATAATAAAAGTGCATGTAGGATGACATAAATAAATTCGTTCAGACATGTTTGCCACATAATGGCGTGCAAATGTTTTGAATTTAAAATTGTGATTTTTAATATATCAATAATTGTGAAGTTAATATAGCAAAAAAGAAAAAATATATTGAATGGTAAAATTAGACATTACAAAAATAAAAACAATGTAAAATGCATCGATGAATACCTAAATTTCAAAATGATACATGATAAAAACAAAAAAAAAAAAAAAATATCGTAATTCAAATAATAAGCACATAATAATAAATGTCAAAGTATACACAGTCATGTCAAACATAATTACTAAAATCATAATTGAATCTATGACACAGCAAATGGTTCTGTCAGAAATTCATCAATATTATAGTATGCTTTGTCAGTTAGGAATGATTTTAGTTTTTTCTTTAATTGTACATTATTAAGCTCTCTTCAACTTTTAGGCAACTTATTATAAATAATGGGAGCCATGCAGAAACACTTTTGTGCATATGTGCAGTCCTACTCCTATGCAGACACAGCTGATTTTGATCACGCCTGTTTCTGGGGAATTTTTCGGCCATTCGCGCAAATAAGTAAGTAAGTAAAGTAAGTAAGTAATAAGTTATTGTTATTCCTAATAAACATTACTGTTTCCAGAATATAAATGTATGTATTTTACGTATGTTCCTCCGTAGTGCCTAAACTATTTATCCGATTTTAATGAATAAGGTGTCAATCGATTCGTTATTATAGCCCGGGTAACATAGGCTATTTTAACCGACTTCAATAATACGAAGACCCGATTTTACCTTGTAAACCCCGAATTTAATTAGAGCGTGATTTTTCAGCAGTCGGGGTTTTTAGTTGTAGTATACCTACCACACAAAATCTTGTTTGGAACCTATGTATAATCACGTAGAGGTTTTCATCGGTTGACTGTTTGTCCTATGAAAATCTTGACCATATGTAATAGTTTATAGATATGAAGAAGAAGGTGTTATTTTTATTTCCTCATACTCCGTGATAACGGGAGGCTCCTCCAGTCAGATGGAAGTTGTTTCTGGTGAGCTACTGCTCGAGAGTTGTCGTCAGGTTCTTGAATTTATGCTTAACTCGCGGATAATTTTGATTACACGATGGATCGCTTCAAAGTTCAGGTGAATCGGTTTCTTCTAAGCAAGCACGTTCCAACTTATCATCGCTTCAAATCAAGCAAGTTGCAGCCAAGACACAGACAATTTAGCATAAAAAGCCGGCTAAGTGTGAGTTGGACTCGCGCACCGAGGGTTCTGTATATACTTGTAGGTATTTTGTTATTAGTATATATTACGGTTTTTTTACTTTTTTTACTGTAAGACATTGCTTCTTGCCAAATTTCATGATTCTAGGTAAAAGGGAAGTACCCTATAGGTATTGATTCCCGTGTGAAATCGCAAAATATGTGACATAAACGGTCATATCTGTTGATCGTGTTTATTTACTAGTTTGATTTTTTCACTGCTCCAAGGGGTAGGCAACCTTAGTATTTGATATTAATTTCAGCTTGATACCTCCACGCGTTCCTGAGAAAAAGGGTCTTGACTGACCGACAGACGGACAACAAAGTGATTCTATAAGGGTTCCGTGTTTGCCGACTTAGGTACAAAAGTCTCATATATTCATTTGGTAAACCAACAACTACAAGGACGGTGAAACACAATCCCTTCAAAAATTACACAAGGTTTTGGTAGTACCCTCTGTCCTCGTTCGGGGACAAATGTCACTTCTTGTCTAGAACAACAGACAAGAATAAGCCTCATTCGAGGCAGAAAGACAAGTTTCTGCGACACTTTGTACAAAACAAACATACATTTTCTCTAATGTTGTCCCTAAATAAGGCCACTTGACATTTAGTATTCTGGAATGATACGTCTTACAAAGCTTTTTGTAGAATTGGTTCAAATATCAGGCTTCAGAGAGTGAGCGTAGATACTTACAGGCCTGAGCTATTAGTTGGATACAAGTTAATTTTGATATTTCGGAGAAAGAACGAAATGTTTCCTGCTAAATATGAAATATCCTCTTCAGGTTAAGCCGCTCTTACCAAGGTTGGTCTGTGGATGGGTGACCACCTATTATATACCGAGTTTCCTCCATGCGTCGGAAAGCATGTTAAGCTGTTGGTCCCGGTTGTCAATTGTAGATCTTTGACAGTTGTTACAGGTAGTCAGTGGCCCGAAATTCTGACAACCAGTCTTACCAAGGGGTATCCTATTACCCAGTACTAATTAGGTTGTGGAGGTCAGATAGGCAGTCGCTCCATGTAAAATACTGGTATTCAGCTGCATCCGGTTAGACTGGAAGCCGGCCCCAACATAGTGGGGAAAAGGCTAGGTAGATGATGATCTAGGTAGCTGACCACGCAGTCTACGTGATATCGTTAAAAGCTCTTAATATGATTGTCCTAGTTTCATTTCCTCTTCTAAGATGACTCAACCTTATCCGTATTAAAAACTTAAAACAAAGCAAACAAAATGCATAGTTGTTCAAGAATTTATAAAAGTGACACTTATAAAAGTCAACGATGTTCTTTTGTTTGCATAAATTCAGTTTAAAAGTTCTCGCCTGCAATGCTGTCTTCAGACTGGGGACACATTTTGGCGCAAGTTGAAGTGACGACATTGTTTAATTTTTATGTTTTACTAGGTGTGGTCCACGACCTTCGTCCGTCGTCGTTGAATTGGATTTGTTAACAATTTCATGGGTTTTAATTTGTTTTGCACGGAATCCTAATTCTTTTTCTAAAATAAAAGTAACATTAGTTACTCCATAACATCTATATCTATCTCTCTTTGCAGCTATCTGCCAGTGAAAGTTCTGGCAAAATCGGTCCAGCCGTTTTAGAGATTAGCCGGAATAAAAAGACAGACAGACAGACAAAATTTAAAAAAAAAAAGATTTTTTTTAGAAGTAAATCCCAAAAATACTTTCAAATACTTATACTTTAATACTTTAGTAAAAAGGTACGTCAGTAAAAAGCTGTTATTTTGGAATTACAAACAGGCACTTCAATAAATAAATAAATAACAAATATCGCTGGACATTACACACAACGCCATCTAGGTGCCACACTAAGCAACGAGGCTTGTGTCGTGGACACCAGATAGTTGATAATACTACATAGATACTTTTTGTTTGTAAATACATACTTATTATACATATAAACATCCATGACTCGGAAACAAATGTCCAATGTTGTTTGATTATTTAATTTAATTAGATGTTAACTTATTTACAGGTATATCTTTGTTAACTTTCTCATACATACATTTTGTACTATACAAACCTAAAATAATAATAAAAATAGGTATATGTACCAAAAGCAGAAAATAATTAAAGGGCTTCAAAAAGTTCGTCCGCATTGCTGTTAACGGGGACAGGGCGCAAAGTTGGAACTTTGGCCCCCAATATCTGCTTAACGACTAGAACAAATAAATGATTGCAATGAAGAAGAGCCTTTCGGTTTCGTTTAGGGTAGTTTTACACCTATTATTTCATACGTAATCATTTACCATTTCATTGGCTCACCTTAGCTGAAATAGACCACTATGATCGAAATGGATCACAGAGATCGAGAACTTTCTCTTTCTATATCCTGTGTCATCAATGTCTCACGTATTTGATTGGAGCAAACGTATTGAAACGAGATTGGAACACGCATTCCATATTTTTCACTTCGACAATCTCAACAAAAAGATTTTTTCTTCTAATGTGTTGATATCAGTAAGTATTTAAAGTTATCTGCTTTATAACTGGCTTTTATTAGCTTCACTTGTAACTAAGTCACTAAATAACTATGTAAAAAAATCTTAGTAGTAAAATTTGACCCACTTCCCGGTTTACGATTGAGCTGTACTTGTTTATTTTGGATGACAATGCATGGTTAGCTAAGTGAGGTCATCCTGAATGCAATATGGCAGACTCCCAAAGCTGGCGGACTAGTTTTTTTTATGCATTCCCATGATATGGGTATCAAACGAAAGGGTTTGCTGAGAACAGTTTTAGTTTTTTTAAACTTTAATATTATTAATGGTAGCGAACTAAAAGGTCAAATAATTTCATCATAATCATAACAGACGTACTGTTATTATAAAAGCGAAAGTAACTCTGTCTGTCTGTTAACCTGTCATGCCTTAACGGCTGTGCTGATTTTAATTAAATGTGGCACACATTTAGACCGTGACCTTAGTTAGGGCATAGGATACTTTTACACCAGTAGTATGTTCCAGAGGGATTGTTTCCGACCTCCACGCCGTCGAGACTGCGTTCAAAAGTTTAAAATTTACATGTCTGTTTGTAATTTCAAAATAACAGATTTTTACTAAATATGAAAGTATAAACGGTTCTTATAACAAAAAACCATTTTCTAAATTATTGTAGGTCTGTTTGTTCCGGCTAATCTCTGAAATAGCTGGACCGATTTTGCCAGAACTTTCACTAGCAGATAGCTACAAAGAGATAGATAGATATTGATGTTATAAGTGGAGTACCTAATGTTACTTTTATTTTAGCAAAAGGACTTTTACTAGCAGATACCTGATGTGATAAGGAGTAAATTAAGCTACTTTAGAAAGAAAAAGTCGAGTAACAAGTTCCACGCAGACAAAGTCACGGGTAACAGCTAGTATGTACCAAGGATCAACTGAAATTTTCGTTCGTCCTCAACTAGAGAGCTGTACCAGTCTACCGCATTTCCTAATCAAATTACAATTAAGTCTAATGTGAATTTGCTCGGCGACCGTTCAAGCTCACTCCCTCAAACTCACAGTTGAGTGTTAATGGAGTTAGGAATAGTTATACGAACAGGAGAATAATTATGGGGGCCAATGGGGAACGAAGGAGCTTTTATAGGCATTTGAAGCACAGGTCACATGGCCAACTAGCGAGCAAGCGAGTCGGGCGAGCATCGTTTCACCTCTTTTCATATGTTGATTCGGCACTTTCGGTTATTCGCGTCGTGAACCAAAGTATGAATAGAGAAGAAACGATGCTCGCTCGGTTTGCTCGCTTGCTCATTATATGGTGGTGTGGCCTGCGCTTTATGCAGGAGTTCGAATTAGGCAGAGGAATTTCTCAGTACATAGATAGACAGCACATAGAATCTTTATTGTAAACACTTAGCACAATGGTGGTCTTATATCTGATGGGATATCTTCTAGATAATCTCTGCCGTGGGTTTAAATGGTCGCTTTAGCAGAATCATAATAGGATAGTAATATGAAATACGTAACAATTCTTAGAATGGTCACGTCAAGTGACAATTTATAAACAATGGTGCCGATTCCCTTGGTCACAAACTAAACTAAATTTAAGTTGAGTGCATCTTTTTCTTTCTATTTCATTATGAAAAGGACCGAAGATAAATATTAGTTTAGTCCTGTCAAATTAGTCGGCACCTGACGTAATTTGATGTAATTTTAATGGTAAACTTTTTAATCGCGTCTAAACTTGTAATAAGCGCTGATTAAATTGACAGGACTAAACTAAAATGTATCTTCTGTCCTTTTCTTAATGAAATAGAAAGAAAAAGATGCACTGAACTTAAATTTGGTTTAGTTTGTAACCAAGGGAATCGGCACCAATATTCTGTTGCCATTTTAAGAATTTTAACATGATTCATAATTATTATCCTATTATGATTCTGCTAAAGCTATTGTAGATAGCCCCTGGATTCACTAGGTATATAAGAATAAGAATAATTTATTTTTAAAAAGTATTACAAATACAAGTGTACATTTGGGCGCAGTAGTGTTATTTTTCATACATGAATGGTTAAATTAGTGCTTATAAATAAATATAGACATACCCGGATACATGCTTTTAGATATGCCCGGTTGATGACAATAGGCCTGTTCCATATTACATGTGTGTGTTAGGTACACCTCTGCCTACCTCTCCGTGGATTATAGGCATGATGTTGCGTATGCTGCAGGAGATAATATAATACTTCTTGTCTTCTTTTTCCTTTGTGAATATTAAATTTCGACTTCCTAGAAATGTTTCCAGTCCTCAAAATGTTCAAATATTCAAATTTTCGGTGGTTTAGGCTCTGTGACCCTGTTAGTAGCAGAACCATTTTCTAAATGCGATCTATCATTATTTGTCAATCGACCGATCGATGTAACGTAACGAAGGTACGTACTTATACAAGATGTAATGGACCCTCCACGAAGCCATCAATCAACCAATTTGTATTTCAAACTAAGTACGAGTAACTATATGCAAAAATTATTGCTGGGAAACTTATTTTTTTTGGGGCGAGAAATCACATTTTACGGTAGGACTCAATGTAACGCACTCAACACATTGTGCTGATGGATGCATTGAATAGTACAGGGTCGTGTAGGTATTTAAAGTCAAGATTTTAGAGACATTCAAAAGTTGTATTAAAAAAAACGCTTGTGAAATAATTGGAACTTTGACTCTCAATATCTCCCTCCGTAACTAGAAGTTTCCCAAGGTATGGTCTAACACAAAAGTATTATCGCAATGACGGAAGAACAAGTACCTTTCGGCTTCGTTAAGGTTTTAGCAAGATTTATCTCCGTCTATGCCAACAGCTGCAATACCTATACTTTTTCTATGTACAAGGTCTAGCTTTATTTTCAAATAAAATTGAAACTTATCCACCCTTGTATCACCGCACCGGGGCGGCGGCCCAAAGCGTAACATCCAAAACTAATTTCACCACACAACGTGTCAACGTGTTTTTTCGACTGTTTTCTAACTTAGCAAATTACGTTTTTGTCAGATTTCAACGTTGGTTCGTGGCGCCCCCATGGGTGAACAGGGAAACTATTTTGTGAGCGTGTTGGGTTTACACACATGGTTTTAACTAGACGTGCATGCGTGAATCTTTAGTGTTGTTGTGCTTTGTTAAAATAATATACGTTTTGGAATTAGATTTAGTTATTCTATTGAGTTATTCAGAAAGGTCGGGTGCTGGAAACCACTGTGTGTGTTTTGATGAAACAAAAGAAGTATAAAGGGTGGAATTTTTCAACGCCACCTGGAGGGAAAGTACTCTAAATACTGGAGATAGAAAACTTTACTCAAAGGAAACATTCCTTTATTTTTTAAAAATAAATAAATCTGCATTCAAAGATTTTCGAAATTTCGTTTGCTACACTCGGGAATCGAACCGGCTAAATTCTAAAAAAGTAACATCCTGTACTATTATGGCATCATTAAATAGGGTCAATCATAAGCATCAAATCTCTCTAACAAACATGATAAATTAATGGAAAGGACAACCATGAAATCTTAACTTATAAATTCAATGGGATAAGCTACAAAACTTTTACTTTAAGGTCTATTCAATTACCTAGGTTAGTATTAATTAATTATCAATTATCTTTGACATCATTTGTTTATTATAATGTCGAAGAATTATTTAGATAAGAAGATTGCAATTTGCACAAACAAACACGTACGAATTGCAATCTTCTTTCTTAAATTGATTAATTAGGTACTAACACAAGTCAACACCCTCCGGCCGTTTTCGCAACTGTGATTCGCAACCAGTTGCGAATTAAGAATTTTTATTCTTTGTACGCAACCAGTACGTCAACACTAGTTCACGGCAGTAGTGTAGTGCAGGTCCTCACCGGACATGGTTGTTTCGGGAGGTTCCTGCACCTAATCGGGCGGGAGGAAACGCCCGGGTGTCACCACTGCGAGGATCGACCGGAGGACACGGTGGAGCACACTGTGCAGGTCTGCTCCGCTTGGGCGGAGCAACGCCGTGTCCTCGTAGCGGCGATCGGCGGCGGCGACCTCTCGCGTCCGGCCCTGGTTCAATCCATGGTCCGGAGCGAGACGGAATGGGACGCCGTCACCTCCTTCTGCGAAGCAGTCATGCTAGCGAAGGAGGTGGCGGGACGTGAGAGGGAGAGAACCTCACGTCCCAGCCGCCGCGGGAGACGCACCGGGCGTCGGGGGCCACGTGGTGGCTCCCGGCCACCGTAGACGCGGGCCTGTGGACGGTGAGCTATGGGCTAGCTCGCCGTCCGTCCGTCTTATGACGACAGGCCGTGTCGACGGCGCGTTCGTGTTCCACGCGCGCCTCAAAGAGAGTCAGCAAACAGGAAGGGGTCCGTAAGGGCCGACGCCTGCCAGGGTTGCGGGACTGTTCGAAAGAGATACCGCGGCCCTGGAACACAAAGGGCAAAGGAAGGAACATGGATGGGTTTTAGTCAGTACAAGTCTGACACTCCCTCCTGCTCAGCCCAGAGCGGGAGGGGTCATTTGATGATTTCCCATCGATAAAAAAAAAAAAAAAAAAAAAAAAAAACACTAGTTCACGGCACGGTTGGCGCAGTGGCTGAGCGATTGACTGCTGCGTTGCGAGTCGCGGGTTCCATCCTCGCACGGGACAAATATTTGTACGGCCTACAAATAGTTGTTTCGCGTCTGGCTGTTTGTTTGTGTAAATGAGTTTAAATGTTTGTAAACGCAACCACGATAGAGGAGAAATTGCTAGTGTGGGGTAGGTACTAACACAAGTCAACACCCTCCGGCCGTTTTCGCAACTGAACTGTGATTCGCAACCAGTTGCGAATTAAGAATTTTTATTCTTTGTACGCAACCAGCACGTCAACACTAGTTCACGGCACGGTTGGCGCAGTGGCAGAGGGATTGACTGCTGCGTTGCGAGTCGCGGGTTCCATCCTCGCACGGGACAAATATTTGTACGGCCTACAAATAGTTGTTTCGCGTCTGGCTGTTTGTTTGTGTAAATGAGTTTAAATGTTTATAAACGCACCCACGATAGAGGAGAAATTGCTAGTGTGGGGCAAAGTTTAAAAAAAAAAACCAGTAATTCGATGGACCTTTGAGTAAAAGTGCTTTTTTTATTCCATTTAATTTATAAGTTTAGAATTCCTGGTTTTCCTTTCATTTAATTTGACATGTTTCTTAGAGAGATTTGATCCATATGATCGACCCTATGTATGTTGTATGTTGTCATAAAAGTACAGGGTGTTGCTTTTTGGCATTAGCCGGTTCGATTCCCGAGTGTGGCAAGCTATTTTCCGAAAATCTTTGAATGCAGATTTATTTCTTTTTAAAAATAAAGGAATGTTTCTTTAGAGTAAAATTTTCTATCTCCAGTATCTAAAGTACTTTCCGTCCAGGTGGCGCTGAAAAATTCCACCCTGTCTACGGAGTACAGCCATATTATGCAGTTGCTGCCTACCCCCTCGGGAGAAAAGCGTCAATTAATGTTTGTATGGATTTTGTTATTCGTATTGAGCCTTTTGTTTTTTTTTTTTACCGATGGGAAATCATCAAATAACCCCTCCCGCTCTGGGCTGAGCAGGAGGGAGTGTCAGACTTCTACTGACTAAAACCCATCCATGTTCCTTCCTTTGCCCTTTATGTTCCAGGGCCGCGGTATCTCTTTCGAACAGTCCCGCAACCCTGGCAGGCGTCGGCCCTTACGGACCCCTTCCTGTTTGCTGACTCTCTTTGAGGCGCGCGTGGAACACGAACGCGCCGTCGACACGGCCTGTCGTCATAAGACGGACGGACGGCGAGCTAGCCCATAGCCCACCGTCCACAGGCCCGCGTCTACGGTGGCCGGGGGCCACCACGTGGCCCCCGACGCCCGGTGCGTCTCCCGCGGCGGCTGGGACGTGAGGTTCTCTCCCTCTCACGTCCCGCCACCTCCTTCGCTAGCATGACTGCTTCGCAGAAGGAGGTGACGGCGTCCCATTCCGTCTCGCTCCGGACCATGGATTGAACCAGGGCCGGACGCGAGAGGTCGCCGCATTCGTATTGAGCCTTGGGCAACAAATCTCTCTTGAGTCTTTAAAACTACTTAAAATAGTGCTAATTGAATGTCTTTTACAGAATATAATATCCCGCCTGTAAGGGTTAGGCTGCTAATAGTACACCGACATTTCGTCAGTTATGTTTAAGTTCCATGTAATAGGGGACGATCCTATTGCCATCAACCGGGCATAAGTCCAGGGGCCTTAGTCTGCTATTGCAATAGTGTCAGAATGGTCTATCATTGATTTAATAAGGCCCCCCGCAGACGAATTACCCTTTGTACGCACGTCAAACGAGTTTCGAACGCGCTTCAATACGCCGTGGGCTAGGGGCCTTATTAAATCAATGATAGACCATTCTGACACTATTGCAATAGCAGATTATGGCCCCTGACTCCGTGAATGTCTTTTATTTTATGATAATTCGATGTAGATAAAAATATTAGGTTTTTGCAATGTATCTGAAAATCTACTTTTATTAACATTAAGTACAACAAATTCAGTTATTATAATTCAAGAAGCAAAGCCTAGGTTCACACGGCTACACAGCAGGCTATACACTTCCAGTATGAGCTGACCTCGCATTGTACGGAAATCCTTTCTAATGCGAGATCAGCATAAACTGGAAATGTATAGCTTGATGTGTAGCCGTGTGTACATTTACAACACAGCGAGCTAATTCAACGACGCTACGGCCCTGAAGTTTCAACAAAGCTTGGTCTTTACGACCCACACACTAGCCCCGTGGGTAAGTTCTTTCTGTCTTTACGAGTCGTGGACAGGGTGCACTAACCGTCTGGATACTTAAGAAGTTACTCTGACGTCTTGATAATATCAATGACCTTTGGGAACGTCTGACAATATATCTTTCGGATAGTCAAAAAAAGTCAGTGATTAAAGCTTGTAAAGATAATTGGGAGTCTACCACAAGCACTTAGATTAAATTCCAAACAGATAGAAAAAAAAAACTTTTATTTTTGTGTAAAAAAAACGTAAAGCGGTTCACAGAATACATCTACCTACTTCTCAACAGTGTAGTTCTACACGGACAGACAGACGGACAGACAGACAGACATACATGGCGAATCTATAAGGGTTCCGTTTATTAGCCAATCGGCTACGGAACCCTAAAAATTGATGTTGTTGTTGTTGCTGATAGAGATTTGAGATAAGACATCCTGCTATCCTACTAGTATTATAAATGCGAATGTTTGTGATATGTATGGATGCCTGTCTGGATTTTTGTTACTGTTTCACGCAAAAACTATTGACCGGATTTGGATGAAATATGGCACACAGATAGTTTATAAGCTGGATTAACACATAGGATACTTTTAATCCCGGAAATACGATCCCGTGCGACAATTACCGAACTCCACGCGGGCGAAGTCGCGGGCATAAGCTAGTATTTCATAATAGTCACCACTTGCCTAGCATTTTCCTATACTATGTTAGGGTCGGTTTGCAGTCTGACCTCCACAACTCAGTTACTGGGTAATACGATACCCCTTGGTAAGACTGGTTGTCAGACTTTCGGGCACCTGATTACTCGTAACAACTATCAAAGATCTACAAATGGCAGCCGGGACCAACGGCTTAACGTGCTCTCTGAAGCACGGAGGAAACTATGGTAGGTATGTAATGATGGTCGCCAATCCACGGATCGACCTAGGCAAGTAGTACTTAAACTTGGAGATCGACCCGAGCCGATGTTTTTATTTAGCCACGAGCTCCTTCCACTTAATACAGAAGGAGAAAATCACTTTTGAACATTACTGTGTCTCTAAAAATATTCATATTCCATAATGGTCAATTATCTTCCTATCATATATTCTTGGGACCCGCGGGATGAGTTTACGGGCGCGGGCTTAGGCACTTCGTACACAACGCTATGTAACCAAATCTCCGATACTCGACGAACGGGAGTAAACCGATTGGACCCGTTGTTAAAGTTAAAAAAAAACCGACTTCTAGAACAACACTAAAAAAGTCTAAAATAACTTTACTTTCGGAAGTCGGTGTCTTTGTTTGTATCGCTTTTGCCACCGACTTCCGAAAGTAAAGTTATTTTAGACTTTTTTAGTGTTCTTTTAGAAGTCGGTTTTGTTTTCGCAGAAAGTTTTATTATTTTACCCTTTTTAGTTGTAGTATAACACACAAATTCTAGTCATGAATTAGTTTTTTACATTGTAACTAGAAGTTAGTTAAAGTACTTATCAAGACGAATCAAACGAGTCCAAACTCGACGGCGTTGCGTCGTTTTATTACAGAGTTCCTATGGCCACCTTCCAGCTCCATCATCAGATCTGCTGCATGTTATCATAATATTGCATTGTCTCGCGATATACACATGCGTGCAAAATTTCAGCTCAATCAGAAATCGGGAAGTGTGTCAAATTTAACTAGCAAGTATCACGCCACGTCGCGTGATGTACATCAGAGCGCCAGCACGCGACGTCGCGTGATGTGACAATTAACGTGAGGAAAACACCAAATTCCTAAACCGATATTGATGAAATTTCTATGGGACCAATCGGGAAGCATATTCTTTAAGATAAAAAAAGAATTTTTCAAATCGGTTTACAAATGACGGAGTTCAGAGGTAACAAAAACAAAAAAAATACAACCGCATTGAGAACCTCCTCCTTTTTGAAGAAAGTCGGTTAAAAAAGAAAATGTGGGCTAAAATAACCACGATGTGGAGCCTTGGCACAGCCAGCAGGCTACGCGGTAGACCTCGCAGAAGATGGTGGAACAAGCTGGATAGAACCAACGACTAGTGGTCCAAATTGGTCCTGGATCGAAGGATTTGGAAGTCATGGGGAGAGGTCCCTCTCCTGGACCTCTCCCCATGACTTTCAAATCCTTCGATCTTTGCCCAGCAGTGGGATGACACAGGCTAACAGTAACATATCTTCAGTCGGCACAAATGTTGTGGTTTAAAATGTAATTAAGGCTCAAATTATTCGGAAACATCAACTCTAAATTCAATTAAAATGTATAAATATCCGCGGCTTAGGAGTACATCTCATTAGAAAGTTGGTGGGTAGGCGCTACGTTAGAGTCAATGGCTTGACGGATACCGGAGGTTATCCTTAAATAAAATAAATGATGTACAAGCTTAATTGAGTTTATTTTGGGACATCCGTTAGACATTACCGAAATAGAATGGTTTAAATATTCATTAAGTGTTTTGTTGGTCTATTTATTGGTAAAGGCGGTTGATTGAGGAGCTATAAAATTTCTTGGAACAAAGATCAAGTTGTGGCCAGGCATTAACTATAGGTAGGGGTGAATGATAAATGAGTGCATGCCTTGAAATTGGTCACATTAGACCTTATTAGCAACAGTTTTGAACCCGATAACTTTTCGGTAACAGCGCCCAAAAAAAGAAAAAAAAAAAACGATTAAAAAAAACACTTTTGCACTTCTATTTAGCTCATCAACGTGGTTTTACAACTTTAAAGTGTTTTAGAATTCAGCAACTCTTATAGTAATTAGTGCACACTATCAACGAGGCAAAAGAAGGCACTTGAAGTAAAAATAATGTACGTTAGATTGTTTGTTTGAATAGACAATTTTATGACCAATTAAGTGAAGGTAAAAACAAAAGATATAATTTTCTGATAAAACAGAAGCGTTCGTCGACGGAAATAGGAAATTACTTTCTCATTTATGTAGTGCATTCAGTTTTCAGTACGCTATTTTCTAGATAGAAAGTATTATTTTATGTCTTATCCCTCTTAATTATTAATCTCTGAAAGGGTTTTCAAAAACAGTTTTTAAACCACTATGATTGATTAATGTTGGTGCATAGTTGCATCTAGCTGATTTGCGTCGTGAATAACTCTTGAAGGGCTATTCTATGGTCTTGTTACACATTAACGAAGCCGAAAGGCGACCATTTTGTTGGTTTAGACCATACCTGAGAACCTTCGAGTTACGGAGATATTGGGGGTCAAAATTCCAACTTTTACACAAGTTTTTTTTTTTGAAGTTTACTTTAAATACCTCCACAACCCCCGCACTATTCAATCCATCCATCAGTACAATGTTTTGAGTGCCTTACATCGAGTCCTAACGTCAAACGTGAATGTTCATCAAAAAAAAAATCGTTTTTCAGCAATAATTTTTGCGTAAAGTTACATAATTTGATGTACATCATGCTTGGTTGACCACTTCGTGAAGGGTCTGTTTACACCCTGTATAAAGTTATCCGTGAGATAAGACTATTCACAAAACCAGACCACAGCCATCGACCATCGGGCACCAGACACAACTGTACAACACCCTTCTGATAGGAGGATCCTCGCTTTTCATTTGATGATAAAGAATGTTCCATCCTGTTCCTCATGTTTTATCTATCATCATCATTCTGCTGCCCATATCCCAATTCATTTGGGTTCGGCGCAGCTATTACTCGTCATCTCATCAGAAAGAAAGGTGTTCTTGCAATTTAATCCTTCTCACAATCCATCCTTCGTTGTTTTTAGGCTTCCGTACCTCAAAAGGAAAAAACGGAACCCCTTATAGGATCACTCGCGTGTCTGTCTGTCTGTCTGTCTTTCTGCTACTTACTTATTTTTACTTATCAAATGAAAGGGCTCATTGTGAGCATCTCAATTTCTTTAAAATTAATTTTAAGATAAATAGTTTTGAAGTTATCTAAGAAAATACGCGAAAATTTACCATTCCAACTCCGAAACTAAAGCGCTGAAAAAATAATACTAAAGATAGTTCTTTGCAGAGATATTACAGGAAAACTTAAGAAAGCTACAACAACAAATAATAAAAATAAATTAAAAATCAAAGTGGGCTCGTCTACAACGATGTTACGGAACCCTTTATACGCGAGTCCACTCGCACTTGGGCGATTATTTTTCGTCCTTTACTCTTCCCATCCACACTCATACTGAAAACTTTCCTCACGACATTTTCATCAATCCTACGAATCACATGCCGGATACCTGATGTCAATACCTATATAATTACTATTCTTATAATAATTGTGAGCCCAAAATATAACGCTAATTAGTGATCCTTATCTGATGTTACTAATATTAACTGAGTAGGATTATGTGTGGGCTCTAGGGACCGGTGGACAAGCACAAAGGAATGTCAAATTTTATCAAAAGGACTAAGATAATATCCTTTGACGTTAAATAGTAAGAATAACCCTTTGCCTTTATTTATTTTTTATCACATTTATGGTCTGGTTACTTAAATAACCTATCTCTAAAGTGTTATATTAAATTACAAGAGTGAGACATAAGTTTTTACTTACCAGAATTAATATTTAGTAAATCCTTGTTTTTATAACAATATCGAAGTTGGAATGTTTAAAATACAACGCAATCAATTAACAGTCAAAGGCTTTTAATTTATCTTTATAATTATTTCATAGGCATTAAAAAGCGTAACAACAAATTGCGTATTATAATATCTCTAAACTATACTAATATTATAAAGAGGTAAAATTTGTAAGTTTGTATGTAGGGGGTAATCTGGATCTACTGAACTGATTTTGAAAATTCTTTCACTAATAGGAAGCTACATTATCCCCGAGTGCCATAGGCTATATTTACAACGTGCCCGTGGGATAATTTCCGACCAAAACGCGAGCGAAGCCACGGGCGACAGCTAGTAAATTTATGTAAAAAACAAACCTTGATATATTTTTAATGTGTCTTTCTTTCCTGACTTGGTGTAAAAAGTTTTATGCTGCCCATAGGCCTCTGACTTGGCTTGACATGCCGTCGAGGAATATCTCCCAAGCATTCTGGTTTGTTTTCCTCACGATATTTCATCCTTCACCGAAGCAAGTGGTAATTTATACAATACTAGCGACCCGCCCGGCTTCGCACGGGTGCAATGTTATACATATAAACCTTCCTCTTGAATCAATCTATCTATTAAAAAATCCGCATCAAAATCTGTTGTGTAGTTAGGCCATCTAAGCATACATAGAGACAGACAGCGGGAAGCGATTTTGTTTAATACAATGTGCAATGTAGTGAAGAACATTCATCCGAAAAATCAGAGGCACCTTGGCAAGAAATTGTGGAATTGTTCAAATGTCCTTAGTGTACTGATAACTGCTTGTTAAAGGAGAAAAACATTAAAATAAAAACATTATACAAGTACGCAACTAGCATTATTACAAACTAGAATTGAAAAGTGTCAGTACAAAATTAAAACTTGAACGGCAGCCATTTGAATGAAAAATAAACTTTTGAAAACTTATTCCAAATAAAGTTATTCCACCTGACCAGCTGCGACTTATCGAGTTGGAAATATTGGAAAGGACCAACTAGCTCGTTTGCACCTTAGGCTTCTTTTCTACTGGGTGGAGTGGGAAAGTGGAAAAGTTGTAGAATCAGAAAAACACACACATCTGCCTGAGGCCCCAGCACGAAGCTGTTCCTAACATAATTGCATTCCTAGCACGCTATCTTACTATTTAAAGTATCAGTTATAGTCCGGTTTAACCAAGCTTAAAACTTTCCGGTATCAGGTGTCCGGTTTGTCCGAACATAAAAGCGTATGAAGCCGCGTCCGCAATTCGACCGTCATCACGAGCACCAATATGTATACACTTAGTAAAATTTAAAATCGATTTTTTCCCACTGTATTGATTGCAATAACATGTTGTTTCGAACATAGAATTTTAAAATTCGTAGTATTATGAAATAGGACTTAGCTGGACAGGGGCGTGCCGTCCATAGAGGCAATTAGGCCTAGCTTACCCTACCATTCCTACCAACAACGCAACAAATGCATTTATTGTAACTATTTAATAAAATAATGCAAAATATTAAAAAAAAAACTCCTGTTATAATACTTATAGCAAGTTGTCGCGCTCGTGTGACGTAACTGATAATAATACTACGACGCTCGCTCCCGGCTCTTGTAGGCAACGACACCGCCGGCCTAATTTCTATTGATAAATTTA
This sequence comes from Eugnorisma glareosa, assembly GCA_947578425.1. Classification (NCBI taxonomy): domain Eukaryota; kingdom Metazoa; phylum Arthropoda; class Insecta; order Lepidoptera; family Noctuidae; genus Eugnorisma; species Eugnorisma glareosa. The sequence continues at coordinate 4,474,505 of OX387957.1, read as the reverse complement.
CGCACACTGATGCATATTTTCGTGTGTATGAACGGCACACATGTATGCTTTGTATGTTTATTGTAATTTTTTTTTTTTTTGTGTTTTTATCATTTTGTATGATGCACGTCATGTCCCTGCGACAAATAAATATATTTTCTTTCTTTCTTTTCTTCTTTCTTATGTATAGATCATAGATAGATTGGGGTCGCAACTCCTGCGAGTGTAGCTGGCCACTGATTGGCCACAAAGTATTATCCGGCTAAAACGGTATGCAGTGATGCAATTATATTTGGTAGTGTTTTTTATCGACAAAGTAGCAATTATATTTTTCTTAGAAAGTTGTAAGCCATATTTGTTTCATGTGACAAGCAAAATTTATTTCGCGATTTTGAATATTTTGCTTTTTACATTAACTGACGGTTGTAATTCACTTTGAAACGTACAGTAGTGTACATATTATATGTTGTATTTGTTTATTTATTTAAAAATTGTGTTCTGTTGTAAAGTTTGCGCTGATAAGGTGTGTTTGTTATAAGTTAAAAACAGTAAGTATTCACAATCGTTTAATGATAAGATTCAAGTTGTGTCTAAAGGTGTAGGTACCCGAATTACGAGAATTAACCCAAAATTCATCTCGTACTCGTCATTTCAAATGAATCTTTCTTCTGTTTGCATTGTCAGAAAATCGTGATTTGAACTTTGAATAAAGTGGTGAGTTCTTGTATTTATAACTTTGGTTTTTACTGGCTTATTTTCAATGTTTTTTCTAATATTCCAAAAATCTAAACTATACCATGGTAATTTTAGGTAATTTTTTTTTTGTTGACAGCGCACTCTGTTTTATTTTTAAGATTTTTTTTTAACGAAGCTTCTACCTTCGTTTTTGTATTGACTGAATGCCATTGAAATTCCTGATATTGAAGCTAGATGGCGTTGTTTCTCATAAGCTTACTAAAACACCAGGAGCGGGTGCGGGGGGCCCTGAAGGGTGACTGAATATATTAATAGATGACTAGATGTGACTACTTTGAGGGTCATCCTAAGTAGAGCGACGCTGTGATGTTGCCGAGTTTTTTTTTTGGTGTCAGTAATTCAGTATGCGTGGCCTACCCTCCGTGAGGAACCACTGCACGCCACTGTAGCTGGACTTGAATGTGTGTAGAATGATATGGCACGAAAAGAGATGTCTGATGAGATGAAGAGTAATAGAGATGTATGGAAGAAGAAGACATGCTGTGGCGACCGCAAATGAATTGGGATAATTATGGCAGTAGAATTATGATAATGAGGTCATAGCTCGAAGTTGCAATCGTTATTTCACGAGAAACTCGCTTTTGAATTTTTTCGCTTTTGAAAGGGTATAGTCATATGGAAGGCTGTGGTACGGACCATCAAACTGAACAACTTTCCCTATGGGACCACCATCAAACAACTGCCCCATACATAATTTCAATATCTACTCGACTCAAATGTATGGCAGAGGGCAGAGAGTCTCCCGCGGCGGCTGGGACGTGATGTTCTCTGCCTCTCACGTTCCGCCACCTCCTTCGCTAACATGACTGCTTCGCAGAAGGAGGTGACGGCGTCCCATTCCTCTTCGCTTCGGACCATGGCTTGAACCAAGGCCGGACGCGAGAGGTCGTTTAGATCTCCACCGTGTCCTCCGGTCGATCCTCACAATGGTAGCACCCGGGCGTTTCCTCCCGCCCGATTCGGTGCAGGAACCTTCCGAAACAACCGTGTTCGGTGAGGACCTGCGTCAGGCGGAAGGTGAGGGCGCCGTGGCGCCTCTCTAGCCACTCCTCGAAGAGGTGACTTATCGCCACTATTGTGGCGTGCCCTGCACGGGGTTGCGACAGTCGCTCTCTCCATGTCACCATGAGACCGCGCCGGAGGTCTGTCGGCTGAGCGACGATTTGCCGCGGCAGCGGAGTTACCCCCCGGCGTAGTGCCTCCACGCGCCATTCATCCAGGCGCGCGAGGACTATCGCCTCCAGATCCCATGGTAGCAATCCGGCAAGGAGGCTCGCCGCCTCGCCGGAGATCGTGCGGTATCCCCGGACCAGCCTTACGGCTACTACCTTTTGGGGCGCGTTCAGGTAGTGGGCGGCTCGCCGCCACAAGAAACGCGCCCACACCAGGCCCCGTAAAGGGCCATGGACTGCACAACCCCGCGTAGAGCCCCGGGCAGGAGGCGTTTGGACCCCTCAGGTTGGGCAAGAGCCGCTTGAAGGCAGCCCCGGCCCGTTCCAGTTTTGGGGCCAAACGTCGGAAGGAACGTAGGTCTTGGCACACAAAAACACTCCTTCCACGTCCTCCATGTCCTTTGAGTAAAAGTGCTTTTTCTTATCCCATTGACTTTATAAGTTTAGATTTCATGGTTTTCCTTTCATTTAATTAGTCATGTTTGTTAGAGAGATGTGATCCATATGATTGACCTTATCGATTGATGTCATAAAAGTAAAGAATGTTATTTGTTTGGAATTTAGCCGGTTCGCTTCCCGAGTTTGGCAAGCGAATTTTCCGAAAATCTTTGAATGCAGATTTATTTCTTTTTAAAAATAAAGGAATGTTTCCTTTGAGTAAAATTTTCTATCTCCAGTATTTCGATTACCTTCCCTCCAGGTGGCGTTGAAAAATTCCACCCTGTATAACATCTGCAACTTTTTCTCCGGACCGTGAGAAAGTTTTCAACGTTTAGTTGACTGTTAACCTCGTTTCGAGTCAGTGTTTATAAGCTAGCTGGGTACTTATTTCCCTCAGCTATCGGCACCGTATTATACTCGTAGTTTGTTTTGAATTGTATTTTAACTTTTTCTTTTACATTTTTAAGGTCGTTTTGAGTTTGTAGGTTTTAAAATAAAATGTTTGTTTAAATAAATAAAATCTTTATTTTCAGACAGCTTGGCACTTACTAACAAAACACGTCAAACAAACTTACACGTGTATAAAGGGTGTAACAGGACTCTTTATGAAGGCGAAAGGCACTTGTTCTCCCCGTCATCGCGTCATTGCAATGTTTTTTTTTATTCTAGACCATACCTGCGAACCTTCTAGTTACGGAGATATTGGGGGTCTAAGTTCCAAGATTTTCATAAGTCTTTTTAAAAATACATGTTTTTAATGTAAGATTTTTACTTTAAACACCTCCACGATCCCCGTAATATTCAATCTTCCATCAGCTCAATGTTTTGAGTGCGTTACATTGAGTCCTACCGTAAAACGTAATTTTGCACACCAAAAAAAGGCAGTTTCCAACAATAATTTTGACGTTAAGTTACTTAGTTTCATGTACATAATGCTTGGTTGACGGCTTCGTGAAGGGTCCTGTTACACCCTGTATCTGAATAGCAGTCTGTGTGCCGCCACCCAGTGACACATTATTTGGTCATCCACCCTACTACAGTAGCTGCCAGTAGTGTTTAAGGTCTATCTACACGTGCCCGTGACGTGGACGGACCGTGCCCTCAAAAAAATATCGGTGTGTACGTTTTATATGACGAAGCTTCAGTGCCTACATACATACATTCGGCCACGGCCCTGTTACGTCCCGGAAACGGCCCTGGTAAGTGTGGATCTTTAGACTGCTTAAGGTCTCTTTAGACTGCTTTTTTGGTAGAATTCGTATGACACAAAAAGTGAGCATAGTAATCGCTTCGGTGTCTCTTTCTATCACAGTTATCTAGAAGTATTCGATATATTTTAAAATATATTACACAATAATATATTATCAATATATTATACAGCGCGTACATTTTACTTTTTTTGTTAGTGAATAAAGTATTAATAGTAACAGTGATACTGTTACTGTTATAGTGCAGAAAAACGTTTAAAACCGATGCCAAAATATTCAATTACACGCTGTCAAGATCCATCCATGTGCAAGTAGACCCTAGATATACAGATATACAGACCGAATGAATGAATGGAACATGTGAGTGACTGAAAATGAGCGAACGATAAAAGAAAAATAGACAATCCATTAACTTGAATTGCACGCTTCGAAGAATATCATCGAATTGGTAAATTGTGTGATGGCTATTAATATTTTGCGAAAATATATATTTATCATAATATTAATCGTTTCGAATTGCTGGATTTTATAATCCATTATCAACAAAAGAGAAGTATTAAAATGCGGTTTTATCGTTTTATTGGTCGTTTAATAGCCTGAAAAAGGTTCACACTGGAATTCAACAATGGTTTGGCTTTGGTTACGCCGCGCAGTTAAATATAATTGATAAGTATCATCTACTTTAGAATACAAAATGTTAAAACCATGTTTTCTGGGATATTAGAATAATCTAAAAGGCCGAGTGGAAATCGCGTAGCAGCCAGAAAAAACAGCTACGGTGGCGTAGCAATATGCTACGTCGTAGCAACAGCATAGACTAAGGCTACGAACGCAATGAGAGGTGCCTTGCTCTCGCCTAGAGCCTAGTGACTCACCATGTGGTTAGGGTTGCGCCACATACATCGTGGTGATGTGTGTGGAATCGCATTTTTCCATGCTCCTATCGTTCAGAGTGCTGTGTGCATCGACGATGCGAGTCCGTGCTGATAGATGTGGTGCAACCCTAATTTGCTAGCAATGGCGCAAAGCGCGGCCAAACGCAAAAGTTCTAAAACGTTGGTTTCACTTCGTATCTCGCTAGGCTCTAGGCACTAAGCAAGGCCCCTGTCAGTGCCTACGTAGCCTAACTAAATCTAGTCATAAAATAATATCGTTGGAGCTGCTGACGATTGTACAACTATCTTATAGATTTCATCTCTTTGGTATTATATAAAGCCCATATTGTGTGAATACTATGCACTAGAAAGCTATCGTTCACTGGAAACCTACGTCCTTTCTTGACTTGAATGTACCCTGTCGGTTGAGAGTATGTCATGCTCACTCAAATGTCTCGCTGATGGTGGCGCGTGTGTCGGATCATTTAGTTCCCTTCAAAATGGTTATGCTCATCGCAACACATCGCCGGCACCTACGTATTCTGTGCATCAAACCAGGAAATATTGCAAATTGCTTGGAAACAATTTTTATTTTTTTGGTGCGCGCAATTTGACGGCCGCAAAACATTGTGCTGATGGATGTATGCAATGGCACAGAGGTAAATAAAAAAAAACAACAAATATAATATTTTATAGTATAAAGGGTGTAGCAGGACCCTTCACGAAGCCGTCGACCAAGCATTATATATGTTGCCGGAAATGTACAAAATTCATAGGAAATATATACAATTCCGAGCCTACTTAAGAAATGTGTAAAATAACGTTTCAACGATTCTCTAAGACACACATTTCCTGTGAAATGTATATATTTCCTAGGAATTGTATGCAATTCCGAGATGATACTAGGAAATATATTAAAACGAGTCCGAGTCGAGGGAGTCCCGGTCGACGGAGCCCCGCGTAGCGGGGCTCCTACTTCTGAATGGCTTATAAAGAAATAACCCCGCCATACCCTTCTTACCTAATCTATCCGTGTCGGGATGCCCCAAGTCGGCCTAGGCAAAACTGGTTTGTCATCAACCACCTCATTAAAATTTGGTGCTCATTTACTATTTTAGGTGATAGATGTTAGTGGTCACAAAGTTATTTTTGGTGGTCATTATATTTTACCCCCTTAAGCACGTCAAAAAATATTGTTGGGAAACGACTTTTTTTTTTTGGGATGATAAATCACGTTTTACGTTAGGACTCAATGTAATGCACTCAAAACATTGTGCTGATGGATGGATTGATTAGTACGGGGGTCGTGGAGGTGTTTAAAGTAAAAATCTTACATTAAAAACATGTATTAAAAAAAAAAAAACTTGTTAAAAAGTTGAAACTTTGACCCCCAATATCTCCGTAACTAGAAGGTTCCCAGGGATGGCCCAGAACAAAAAAATGATCACAATGACGGGGAAAACTAGTGCCTTTCAGTTTCGTTAAGGGTCTTGTTACACCTTTTATAAGGAAAACTATAATAATATTAGCCCATTAGGACATACATAAGCCTGCATTAATCTTAATCTATAATCTTGTTGTAGAATTCAATGCCTAATTACTAACGAACAGATTAATTTCACACGCACCAATTAACTATTATCTCACCGCTAAATTAGTCATATTGTTAACATATTCACATAAATCAATCTATTATTAATTCAAACTATTAATTTAACTGTAAATAACTGGCCTGTATTAATTAACAGATTATTATTAATCAGTTTCTTTCAAATCGAGTTAATCCATACAATAACAAATTATAAAAATTCTGTGAAAAAAAAAAGCAATGAATGTCCCAACAGGTATTAGGTTCGTTTTATTGCTGCTCAAAATTGTTCATGCATTATTTTCATACAAATATTTGTGTCAAAGTTAAAAGTTCTTTAGTTTTTTCTTTGAGACCATTAAAACTCAACTTTGAATGTCATTAAAAGAAAACGAAGAATTGAATGTTGATGACCTGTATTCCAAAACGCAAAATTTCAAATAGTTTAAAAGCTTATGCGGTAAGCTATTGAGACCTGTAGATGGGTGACCACCCATTACATACAGAGTTTCCACCGTACCTCCCGGCTGTCAATTGTAGATCTTTGACAGTCGTTACAGCTAGTCAGTGGCCCGAAAGTTTGGCAACCAGTCTTACCAAGGGGTATCGTATTACCCAGTACTAACTGGGTTGTGGAAGTCAGATATGCAGTCGCTCCATTTAAAATACTGGCATTCAGCTGCATCCGGTTAGGCTGGAAGCTGACCCCAACATATTTGGGCAATGTACGTACGTCCATCAAACTAAGTAACTTTACGCAAAAATTATTGCTGGGAAACGACTTTTTTTTTGGGGTGTAAAATCACGTTTTACGGTAATGATGGATGGATTGAATAGTACGAGGTCGTGGAGGTGTTTAAAGGAAAATTATAAAAACTACATTAAAATTATGTATTTTTAAAAAATCTTTGAGGACAACAAGTGCCTTTCGGCTTCGTTCTTGTTCTCGTTCCCTTAATATCTATGGGCCCAAGTTGCCTGAGAATAAATTAATGTTATGTTATGTTTTTTCTACATCCGTCAAAAAACTGCTTTACAGTCAGTTAAAAATGGACGTTCTAGCAGCTAAACATAGCACGAAGGATTTCAAGGGGTTCTGGAAAAGTACTAACCGTTTGAGGGTACGCCCTGGTCTTCCCGTGAGTGTTGACGGGACGAATGATTTGAAGGGTATAGCTGATAAATTTAAAAACAATTTTATTGTAAGGTCACCGCTGGGATCGTCCTCGTCTCTGGGGGGGGGGGAGGGATGGGTGGGGAATATGTTGGTACCAGATTTTCAGCCAGGGATGTGTCTATGGCGGTAAAATCGATTTCCCATGGGAAATCTCCTGGTCATGACGGGTTGGGTGTGGAACATATACAGCATGCTGGCCCTCATATGTGCAGGGTGTTGGCTATGTTCTACAACTTTTGTATTTCCCACTCATACCTGCCGGCCAACATGTTGAGGACGATCGTAGTACCTGTAGTAAAAAACAAAGCAGGGGATTTGTCGGATATATCTAACTACAGACCTATTTCTCTAGCTACAATAGTTGCAAAAGTGTTTGACAGCATTCTTAATACACAATTAAACAAATACATAAAGTTACACGAAAATCAGTTCGGGTTTCGGCCGGGACTGTCTACAGAAGCTGCAATATTGTGTCTTAAGAGTGCTGTTAGATACTATACTGAGAGAAAAACACCTGTGTACGCTTGCTTCCTCGACCTTTCCAAAGCCTTTGACCTGGTCTCATATGATATCTTGTGGAATAAGATGAGATCATCCCAGATACCGTATGAACTTATTAACATCTTTAAGTATTGGTACGGGAACCAGGTGAACAACGTGAACTGGGCAGGCACGTTGTCGGAGCCATATAGGTTGGAATGTGGGGCGAGGCAGGGGGGGTTGAGCTCTCCCTCCATTTTCAACCTGTATGTGAATGGGCTGATCGAGGCGCTCAGCGAGCAACATATCGGTTGTCACATAGATGACGTCTGTTTTAATAACATCAGCTACGCGGACGATATGGTGCTGCTGAGCGCCTCGGTGTGTGGTCTCAGGAGGCTGATGAGTATATGTGAGGACTATGCAGCTGGTCACGGGCTGCGGTATAATGTAAAGAAGAGTCAGTGTATGGTTTTTCAAGGTGGGTCTAGGAAAGTGCGAGAAATGCCACCTGTAAAGCTGAATGGTTCACCCTTGGAAAGGGTGGACATTTTTAAGTACTTAGGACATTTCGTGACTTCCACTTTGAAAGATGATGCGGACATTGAGCGCGAGAGAAGGGCGCTGTCGGTCAGAGCGAACATGGTTATCCGCAGGTTTGCACGGTGCTCTAAAGATGTTAAAATTACTCTTTTTAGAGCCTACTGCACGACACTGTACACGTGCAGCTTGTGGACCGACTATACGCAAAAATCGTACAGCGCCCTCCGTGTCCAGTTCAACAACGCGTTCAGGATGATGTTTGCGCTCCCCCGCTTTTGCAGCGCATCGACTATGTTTGCGGAAGCGCGCGTGGATTGCTTCCACGCCACTATGCGCAAGAGAGGCACGTCGCTGGTGCGGCGAGTGCGGGGGAGCGCTAACAGCATGCTGGCCGCGCTGGCGGGAAGACTCGATTGCTCCATCATCTCCCACTGTTGTAAGCGACATGTGGCAGGCTGATGTGACTCGACTAACTAACCGCATATAATGTATGTAAATTGTAAATTTAATTATGTTTTTTTTTTTTGTTTTTTTATTATTATTAATTTTTATTACTGTTTTATTTTTATGACTCACTGTAATTGAATTTATGTATTTGAATGCATCAATGAATTGAATTAATAATGTTGTGTATGTAATGTGACTGTATAAGTGTATTATTTCTATTATGAGTCAGTGTTACTCGAATTAAAATGTTTTTTTTTTATTTACAGTTTAGCAGGAGTAACATTTTTTTGTAATGCCTAGAACCACGAATAAACGCTTTTTCAATTTTGATAACACTTGATCACTTTTGTACTATGTATGGCCCATCGTTTCATTGAGTGGGTTAACCTTCTGTTTCCCCTTTTCTGTGCATTTTATACAATAAGCAGCTTTATATAAAACACTTTACCGTTTACTTTTCTATGGCTTAAGAGTTAATAGGAGAGTTGAAAGTTATTGTAGCGCTCTTGCAGATAAGCTGAAAATTGCTCCCTGCTTCAGTTTAATTTATATTAATGTAAAGTTTTCATTTAAGTTGTGGAAGTCTGCAATAACTTTTGCTTTGAGGAAGTCTTGATGCCTTGGACGAAAGTTTCGTTTATACTTTTTAAGATAGTTTTTGTCGCAATCGAAATAAGGTTTGCTGTAAGAAAACCCAATTCTGGGTTAAGCTCGCCATTGTTCTTTAGCTATATTATTGCAATTTGTATGTATTTTTTTTGTGTGCAATAAAAAATAAGGTAATAATTATAGTAATAGTTTTGATTATGGGAATGTCAAGATAAAAATGGAAAATGTCAATCAAAGGATAAACTTGCTTGCAGTGAAAACTTCCATTTACTAAGAAACACATTTAGTAGAATTATTGCGTCTTACTTCACACTAAGCACACCCTAAAATAGCTCTTCCAGAATTTTTTGAAATCGATACCCCACTTCGGCACGGTTTCGTGAAAATCCATCAAAAGGTAAACGCAATAAGGTCGTTCGTTAATTATCCTCGGAATAATTCACAAAAGATAATTTGCTAGGGGTGCGATGGTCGCTCAAGTTGATTTTAATTTTGATTGTCGGTTGTTTGGCGGTGTAAAATGTTTCTGGTTACTATTTTTAGATGAAAGAGATGTAAATTGTATAAATAAAGAACGGACCTATTATAAAGGTAATCTTTTTGTTTATTGTCAGCAGTGTACAGTCATGAGCACCAATGCATAAACACTCAACTTTTAAAAGACTTTTTCTCCTACTGTTCTGATTAAAATTTCGTGTTGTTACGAACATAGTATTCTGGAACTCATATTCTTATGAAAAAGATCCTATCTTCAAGTTGAAATCGTTATTTCTAGCGAAAATTGCTTTTAAGAAAGTGTATACATATTGTTGTTCATGACTGTACATCGTTAGACACCAAAGGCCAGCGCAAACTGCGGGGCATTTTATCTTTACACAACGTTAATTCATACGTAGCTAGTCGTAAAAAGGTATAGATTCCAATGTTCAATACTGCGAAGGAAAATCCTCTTTGATGCCATGTGGTCGATCTCTAAGCGTTGGAATTTGTATTTTGTAACCACTAGCTACGAATCAATTTACGTTGGGTGAAGATAAAATCTTTGCGCTGGCCTTAAGAGATCATGGGCGCTAGACAGAGCGACATTCTGTCAATGATAAATGATGATGGTGAACTTAAATGATGCTGAATGCACCATAAAAAGTATTGGTGCTTTTTGGGTTCCGTATCCAATGGGTAAAAACAGGGACCCCATTACTAAGACACCACTGTCCGTCTGTCTGACTGACTGTCTGCTCATGAACCGTGATAGCTAGACAGTTTAAATTAACGCAGAAGATGTATTTCTGTTGCCGCTATAACAATAAATACTAAAAACAGAATATAATTAATATTTAAGGGGGGCTCCCATACAACAAACGTGTTTTTTTAGATAGTGGTACAGAACCCTTCGTGCGCGAGGCCGACTCGCACCTGGCCGTTTTTTTAAACGTTTGCCTTCAATACGACTCTCCTGTATCGTGAATACGTTTACAAACATTTAAACTCACATACGCAAATAGCCAGACTCGCAACAACTATCTGTAGGCTAGCTCGCCTGCGGGCTCGATTCCGTGCTGGAATCGAGCCCGCGACACGCAGCGCAGCAGCCAATCGCTCAGCCACTGCGCCAACAAAGCTTGTGAAGAGGATAGTTGTAGAAACGCGTTGAAAGCGATCTTCATTTGTTTTAAACCTCTGTTATGTGTGCACTACACGTGGCCTACCATGACGTCAGTAATTCCAGTGTGGGGAAAGAGATGGCGCTAGACGACCTGTATAATTCTGGCTCTTTGCCACACTGGAATTACTCCTGCTTTAAGCATTCATAGTAACAACCCTAATTATCTTATCGAGATAGCTGGTTTTATGTAATAAGCGAATTGATGACTACATACATAAACTCACACCTTATTTCCATGGGGGTAGGCAGAAAACACAGAACGTCACCTGCTATGATCCATACATACTCCTTTTGCCTCGTCCACGTTTATACATCTGGTCATGCGTGTGCATGACGCGGGTTGCTAGTCCTACTTACCTGACCTTTCTGAAGAACCTCACTAATAAGATCAGTGTATGTCCTATAAAGAAACCAGCGTTCGCTATTCTTTTAACCGAAGGTCCAATGGTCACATCTTAAGTCACCCATAGCTAGGAAAGAGAGAATGTGTACCTACACAAAAACAAATCTATTGATCAATGTAGAATTGAACACCAATTCTGTAATTCGTCTAAAAAAAATCTGTTTTAGAACAAAAACACGGTAAAATAAATCAGATTATCTGTGATAAAGTAATCAACTTATTCGACATGAAAATTACAAAACCAACATGTACAAAAAGAGATGATTACTTCATGTCAGTTTCGCTGCTGATTTATTTGACGCCACGAAATCGAAATTTAATTGGTTTACCAAGTATTTTGGTGAAAACCACTTTGTATTGTAATTATCTTACCACCTCAATTCGGATGAGAAAATTTTGTTTGATTGATTGAATCGAAAACAGGTTTTTCAGTGGGAGTAATACCTTAAGGCCCACTTCCGCAACATAATAATCCTATTAATATTATGAATGCGAAAGTTTGTGAGGATGTCTAGATGTGTGTGTATCTCTTTCACGCAAAAGCAACTGACCAGATTTGGCTGTTTCGCAAGGATAGTTTCGAACCTGGATTAACACATAGGATACTTTTTCTCCCGGTAGTTTGATCTCGTGGGACAAACCAACCAACATCACGCGGGCGAAGGCGCGGGAATAGGCAATAGGCGTAGCCATGTATAGTCATAGTTTTAATGTTTTTAATACGTAAATTTAGAAGCCGGCAACCAAGCATTATGTACGTCCAACTAAGTAACTTCACGCAAAAATTATTGCTGGGAAACGCCTTTTTTTTTGGGGTGAAAAATCACGTTTTACGGTAGGACTCAATGTAACGGACTTAAAAATATTCTGCTAATGGATGGATTGTATAGTACGGGGGTCGTGGAGGTGTTTAAAGTAAAAATCTTACATTAAAAACATGTATTTAAAAAAAAACTTGTGAAAATGTTGGAACTGTGACCCCCAACGTCTCCGTAACTAGAAGGTTCCCAGGTATGGTCTAGAACAAAAAAATGATCGCAATGACGGGGGAAACAAGTGCCTTTCGGCTTCGTTAAGAGTCTTGTTACACCCTTTATAATTGTACCTATAAGATTATTTTATCTATGGGCCTAGGGCCCATTGCCTGATAATAAATTTTAAGTGTGCTACAATATCGCATTGGGTCTAGCCTGTAAGGATATTTGTATGTTTAGAGATGGTAAATAAATAAATAAATAAATTATTATTATTATAAACTAGTAATAAATAAATGCGTTTAGCGCCAAAACCTTCAATCACCTTCGGTCTCTGTTTTATTTTAAAAGATTGACAGAAATTCAGCAATGTATTACGCAATTCTCACACGACAAAGCTCATCCGCGTGGTCGTGCTGAGGCTAGGAAGCAAATGAATTGGCGGTGCGTGGTTAGGTGGTGTACGTGTGTTAGGCATCAACGGATTTCATACAAGGCAATGCGACGTGAGATCCGCTTCACCGCTCAACCGCGCGGACGGGCGGTGTCGTATGCGAGTCACCTTAAACTCATAAACATAATCAGCCTATAACATCCCCACAGCTGGGACCCACGGCCTCCTCTCTATGAGAGGGAATGGGCTATAATCCACCACGCGGGCCCAGTGCGGGTTGGTAGATGTCTCAAATCTTCGAATTTTTAGTTCTAGGACATGCCGGTTTCCTTACGATGTTTTTCTTCACCGTTTTTGGGAGCAGTGGTGATGAAATAGATTACACAAAGTAATACGTCTGCCTGCGTTCGAACCCGAGACTTACTGTTCGTAACTCAGGGCCGTCACCAATGAGCCACCGCTGCTCTCTTTATTTCTTAGTGTTTAAACTTGCTAATAGGAATTAAAATATTTGGGGCTTTATGCACTAATTGGATTTTTGCAAGAAAAATATTGATTTTAGTTTTCCTACTACGGTCAAGTTGTTTACCCGTTTTGTTTTTGTTAGGTACTTTCAATTCTTAACGACTAGGTTAATGTTCTCCCAAAACATTTAGGTATTGCTTCGTTTTCAGGAATCAAAGTTTACCTGAATCCCTGATTTCATACACGACTTTGTATACAAAATTAATCAAGTAAAGTGTAATTTTAATGAAAGGCAAACATATTAATATAAGGAGGAAGAGCGAGAATTGCTCACCATTGTAGCCGACCGACCGACCAACTTCCACTTCCAGTCCGGCCGACTTCCAGTCTTACCGGATGCAGCTGAACACCTGTATTTTACATGGAGCAACTGCCTATCTGACCTCCGCATCCCAATAAGTACATGGTATTACGGTACCCCTTACTAAGACTGGTTGTCAGACTTTCGGGCCAATAACTACCTGTAACGACTGTCATAGATCTATAAATGACAGCCGGGACGCCCAACGGCTTAACGTGCTTTCCAAGGCACGGAAGAAACTCGGTATGTAATGATGGCCACCTATCCACCGACTGACCTTGGCAAGCGTGGCTTAACCTTGAAGATCGACCCGTGCGACTATTATTATTTAGCCACGAGCTCCACCACCACCACAATGCGTTACTAAAATTCAGACCATTAAATCCTATCTTCCGATTTTTTCTTTTTCGTATTTACTATTTATTATTCCTATCTACCACCAACACTCCCAATATCCATACTAATATTAATGCGGAAGTAATTCTGTGTGTAACATACAGAGAGAACGAATTCAGATGTAAGGAACACCGAGAGACACAGGTATCTGGGTTAGGAATCTGGACAGGGCAGAATACCAGCACTATGATATTTTTTTTTAAATGTTACGTCACTATGCTAAATTATTGGCCTTTTGGCCTCGTACAGGACCAATTAGTCTCATGTACCTTTTATTTTAAATAATCTGTTTTCTTTTTTTTTTCATCATCATCATCATCATATTTTCAGCCGCAAGACGTCCACTGCTGGACATAGGCCTCCCCCAAGTGTTGACACATTGACTATTTATTTTTACTCTGTTATTATTTAATTTTGTTTCAGTGTTAATTTCGTCATTTTATTTTGTCCTATGTAAGACGAATAAATAGTTTTTCTTTCTTTCATCTTTCCGTGTGTTAATTTCCGACCACCTCACAGGCAAAGACGGGGACAAAAGGTAGAACTATATATAAGGAAACTTCATCACCAAAACGAGCGCTATCAGGAATCAACCGGCCGATTGCTCTCCTTCGCTCCACTGATCTAAGCCATCACGTGTCGGGGATAAAATGTTCCAATTGATCTTAGGCAGCGCGGTTCGGAAACGCCAATTTCCCATCACTCTGCTAAATGGATGTCCGATTCGTATTTGTGTTTACTTTGTTATAGGCCGACCGCTGTAAGTAAGACGTCCCTGAAGAAGTATTTCTGAGGCCTTAACAGTAAATGTAAAGCTCGAATCGAAAATACAGCTATCATTAAGCATTTTGTTTTAAAGATTTACGATAAAGTAAACTCACCCCTAGATATAAATAAAGTTTTTTTTACATAATTTCAATTTTAAAAGCACAAATTACGATAAGTATACGTTGATGATGATTTAGTTTTGTTTTAACTTAATTTATGGTGTAAATATACCTCGACTTAGTAGCTGGTATCCTCGGATGCTAGAAACTCATCGTGGTCGCCACTTAAAGGTGATAGTTAGGTACCTTTCTTTAGTACTATAAAGTACGTGTGCTCAGCAAGAGCCTAAATAGTCTTGAGTTCAATCCCCGGCAGATCCCCAGAGGCAAGGTCACATCATCATCTGCCTAGCCTTTGGGGTCGGCTTCCAGTCTAACCGGATGCAGCTGAATACCAGTATTTTACATAGAGCGACTGCTTATCTGACCTCCACAACCCAGTACTGGGCAATACGATACCCCTTGGTAAGATTGGTTCCAGAGGCAAAGTGTTACATGAAAAATTCTCTATAGCTGCTTGCAGTGCAGATTTGTTTCCGGTTAATGGCAATACTAGTTAAATATAAATGGGAATTGAACCTAACTAGTGAAATATAGGTGTAATTTACAGCTGTTCCTGTAATGCAGGCGTGAGGTTATGTTAAAAAAAATACGTACGTGTGGTAGCTAGAACAGTTTCTCTATAAGACTTAATTAGTGCGAATGCTCACATGGACAAAATTACAAACTTGCACCCTAAGCTCCTAAAAATAATGATTAAAATTCTAACCAATAAAACATCGCCAAAAATGACACGTAATTACGAATCTACGTGAAAAGCGTCACATTGGTGTAATACCATAATTTATTTTACGGTTCGAACCTGCACACCTGAGCCATTATATTGATTACACACATCCAATATGCCTAATCCTCACTGCTTGGCCACAAGATACACGCTCAAGCGATACATGTGTTGCAACACTCATTATCTGCCAAGCCTTTTCCAAACTATATTGAGGCCGGATTCCAGTCTTACCGGATTCAGCTGAATACCAGCATTTTTCTGGTATTCAGCTGAGTCCGATAAGACTTGAATTCGGAATTTTTACATGGAGCAGCTGTTTAACTGACCTCAACAACTCAGTTAGTGCTGGGTAATACGATACCCGTTTGTAAGACTGGTTATCAGACTTTAGGGCCACTTACTACCTGTAACAACTGTCAACGATCTGTAAATGACAGTCGGGACCAACGGCTTCTATGTAAATGATTACAGCATGCTGCGAGTCACTGCGACTTGTGGAAGTACTAACTTGAAGGGGACAAGAGACGCGCCCGAGTATCTATTGATGCAAGTTGTATTGCCTGAGGTTGTGTACTGGTCTTACGTGTACGTACCCATTATTAGATAGCTATGCCTGTTTAGGTATCTTCTCGATTTGGGTTTGACAATGTTGATCCTTTACTAGGAAGCTGGTACAGATGGGGTATTAATAATTTGGACCCAAAATACCTCTATAGGAAGTCGAATTTCTTTTTTTTCTAGATTTAATACAGGTATTAACATTATGTTTTAAATGTTTGCCCCTTATAAAACATACTAGTGACCCGTACTCGCTTCGCTTGATTTATATGACACGAAACATGAATGATATCTAATAGTCCTACTATTCTTGCTGTAGGAGCCGAGAATAAAGAGAAACTGCGAGGCACAGCTAGTATGAAATATTATATTGATAATAATATTGTATGGTCCTTATTATGCCATCTACGTACAAACATGATGTGCCAACTCAATGAGTCAGCAATGACAAGCCACTCAGCAACCGCTGCACAATTCGATTAGCATCAGGATCGTCTTCTTCCCTCACTCATATCCTCAATCATGTGGGGCGTGACGTGACCTTTATCAATATGGGTGATATGGACCCTCTATTAGGTACAGTGTGCGATATAAACTTTAAATGTCATGCAGATTTGATCTATCACTTTCTATACTAACCAGGGTGTAAGAAAACCATGTTCCCATCATAATGATATTTTTTAAACTGGGCTATGCCTGGGAACCTTCTTAACTAGAAGGTTCGGAGTGATTGAAGGCAAATATTCCAACATTTTCACACGTTTAAAAAAGAAAATTAAATGCTAAATCTTTACTTCAGATACCTCCTTGGCCCCCGTACTATTCAAAGCATCCATCAGCACAAAGTTTTAAATGCGTGACATTGACCACTACAGTAAACCGTGATTTTTCACACGCAAAAAAAAAATTGTTTCACAGTAATAATTTTTGCGCAGTGCTACATAGTTTGATGTACAGAATAGTTAGTTGACGGTATGCTGATGGGTCTTTTTACATCTTGTTTATAGAACCTGTGTAGCTGAAAACCTGCTGCGCTTCGTAATGCCAGTCAGAGGTACTTATAACGATCCCCGCGTACAGCTCAAAAGTCAATGCAGATTTATAGAAAACCTTCAGACTTTGTTCCAAATACAACCTTCAACATGTCCTATATTGTTTTGCTTGAATATACATTTTGAATTTCGAACGTAGTTGGTTAAATCAAATTGAAAGACGACAGAAATGAAAGCTGGTACTTAAGTATAACCACTTCAAGTGACCAATTCAAGGTGGTGTTGCTGGTCAAGAAAACTTGCATCGAAATGTCAAGCTTGGTAGATTTATTCTAGTTCTGTGTTATCCCGCCTGCACAGATAAGTTGGTTAAAGTGTACTTATGGCTGAGATTGAATGGTTTACGTTTATAGTTTACTGTTTTCGCAATGCCGTTTGGTTGGTTCATGCAAATTGAACCTTCCAACAAAGAGTTGGGACTATTATACATATAGGCTGATTATGCCTAAGTTTATCCAAATTAAAAAATAAACGCCAGCTGAAAACACAATTAAGCACATTAATAATATTCTCATCTATTAAGTTTGTGAGCCCAACCTTTGATTCTAAAATTATCGCGGCTATCAAGTTAATTTTAAGTACAGCGCCGCGTCTCAAGTGTAGTTGCAACAACTTCTTAAATACTTTTTGTTAGTTCACAACTTACAACGTTCACGGTAAATATGCATAGTTTGTTTTATTAGAAAATTGATTAATTTGAGAAACAGGTATTTCAGTTATTCATCAGTTCATGATTTATAAGTAGTGTAATAAAAACCAAACACGTTTTTTATGATTTCATTTACTAATGGCATGCTTTTTAGTGTTCCATCTCAAAAGGAAAAGGAACCATTAGTATCACTTTTTTGATCGTATGTCTGTCTACGTAAATGTATCAAGTTTAATTTATATCAAATACTCGGGTCTACAGTTTCTTTCAGCTGTGCAGAATCAAACTTGTAAGTCAACGCGATCAAAACATATGACCGTTTATTTAACACCTAACTTTTAGATGTCGGTATGATTTCCTGCCAGGGTTGCGGGACTGTTCGAAAGAGATACCGCGGCCCTGGAACACAAAGGGCAAAGGAAGGAACATGGATGGGTTTTAGTCAGTACAAGTCTGACACTCCCTCCTGCTCAGCCCAGAGCGAGAGGGGTTATTTGATGATTTCCCATCTGAAAAAAAAAACAGTATGATTTCAATCACTTTCTAAGGGACTAAGACCTGGACCACAGCAGCAGACAGCTGCGAGATGTGGCAAGAATGGAGTCCAGCAGTCTACAGTTAACTTTAGAACTCAATAAATATTAAACTTATAGTATCACTTACGGGATATCTTTCATGATTATTCATAAATAATCGAAGATATCCAATAAGCGTCATTACAAGTTTAGTTTTAAACCGTAGAAGCTCAGAACAGTGTTTCCATAAATATTAACCTCTTTATCAGAACTCTGTTGTGAAGGTTAGATATGCAGTCGCTCCATTTACAACATGGCATTCAGCTGCACCTGGTTGGGCTATAAGCCCCATCCCAACTCAATTAGAACTATGGATAAGGCTAGGTAGATTGCAAAATAAAAAATCGAGTTTGATACAACACAATTCGTTTGTTTGCTATAAACGATTTAATTCCCATTTGCCACAAAATATGCAAAATGGTTCAACTATGAATAACGTTTATTTATGCTAATTATTTCATTTGATCAGTGTATTGTGTAATGGTTTGTGATCAAACAATTATATGACACGAATTGTTTTGTGCATAATAACAAAGAGCTTTTCGAATTATAAACATGGCGGCGGAGGTGGGGTAGTTTTCATTTTCATGTCCGTCGGTCGTGATTGAAATTTCAAAATAAGACAATTAGTTGTTGTTCAGTACATTGATCTATATTGGTAATCTAACTTTGGTTACAAAATATTAGGGGATGCTTAATATTTGACGATTTAAAATCAAATTAAATAACCACATGGAGTAGTGAAGTTAGTACGACTGACTGATAGTTCTGTCCGCCATAGACTGACCCTAGTATACAGGGTGAATTTTCCGAGTGGGCGTGGATGGCTAAATCCGAAGCTATGAAGAATAGCGAAAAATGATCAAAGAAGTCTCGAGACCGATTTTGATGAAAAAAATAAAACTGCATCATTGGATTTTGAAAAATCAATATTCCTGGCCAGGAGTCGAATATGTCGGTTTCGAAAAAAAAAACCACAATATTTTTACACCATTCGACAGTGTCGCTTATAAGGATCAAATTCTGGGAAGTATTAGTAGAAGTATGACCCGTTGGCTCGTCCGGCTTCTCCAAATCGCCGAACTGTCATCTATCCGCCGTCATCTGTCAGCGGTCGCGTCACAACCAAACACACATCAACATTGAAATGTGACAAACATAATAAGGTAATTAAACAACTATTGCTTTAACCTTTAATCACATCTTGATTTTGACACACATTGATCAGAGGAAAAATTAAGATTTACTTTCACAAAAAGCTGCTTACATGTAATTCTAAATGACTTGTTGGTCTAGCAGTCGCAATAGCGATTGCTAAGCATGAGCTTTTCTTTTTTTTTCTCTATTTGGTTTTTCCATCAGGAATTTCTCAGTAGCAGCCACGGAGGCTGAATTTCTGCCCGGTTGGTGGTTAGGGTCGTCTCCTACCAAATGGAACTAAAAATAACCGGCGAAATGGGTGTACACCTCTACCTAACCCTTCGGGGTTTATAGGGTATATGTAAGTATTTTACCGTAGCTTTAAACATCAATTGTCTCCCTTTCTTTTTATTTTGTAATCTGTTAAGAGCCTTTTTGGTCTAAATAAACAGTTAATACTCGTATTCCAAACAACAGCAACGCCATTCCTTAGACCTTAGATAACCATGAAAATTAATTCACTAAATCAATTTAAGCCTGTCGTACTACCGCACCGATCCGATATGCCATTGGTTCCCAACACAAAACTTTGGTCGGTCGTAACCCGAATCCAATTTTCTTAGCCGTTCACTCCGTTCTTACTGTTGAAACTCGACTGGGAAATGCAGAATAGTTAGTAATTGTTGCAGTACTCGTTAGGGAAGTAATTAACTGACATTTCTTGTGCAAACTGTGGTGCTTAAGTAAGCTATTACGTTCGAGCTGAGTAGTAAAAGCATTAAGGCGCGGTGTTAGCTCAATATTCCCAAAAATTGGTTATTTCGGTTAGTCGAGTAAGACATTGCAATGAAAATATCTAACGCAAAAACACGATGGAAAGAGAAGGGTTTAAAGAAAAAAATAACCGAACAGAATAATAAGTAATAGTTTGATATTCCTAATAAAAAATTGGGAAGTTGCTGCACAAAATAAACTTTGAATCTCTGTATTTCTCAGCGTTGACAACAGTTTTTTTTTCTAAATCTAAGTTAATCTAAAGAAAACCTGTAAAATATAAATGCCGTTCGCAGCTTACTCACGTGTCAACACAAATACATATTATTTTCAATTTTCAACCTTATTCACGCTCCAAAGTGGTGACAATAGTTTAGGCGGTCTAGTAGCGATTAAAATCGTGGTCAGTCCGCGCCTTAAGTTGCAATTTTATCCAATAAGCAAAGATCGTTGCTTATTGGTATTTTTTATCACATGCAGAATGAAGATGTGCATAGGTGAAAATTAGGACGAAAGAAGATAGAGCAGAGTCATTAATGAATCTCCACGTGAGCAGGTTTTCCTAGCTGCGGTCAACCTGGGTCCAGAGTCTATTTAAAGACTTCCAGGTCAGCCATGGCAACTCATGTCAAGGTGGGAGATTTCCAGCAGGTGAAACGAATGGGTTAAGGAGGCACTGACAGAATGACGGTATTAGATTTATTTTCGTAGGATCCCAGTTTTGAATCCCAGTTTAATATTATTGGCGTTGGATCCCAAAACAAAACATTATTATGAATTTCCGTTGGACCCCAAATTTAAAAAAATGTAAGAGAATTACGTTTTATTGTCGTTGAATCCCAAAAACTAACAAAAAATTTGTTTTTAATAAAATATTAGTAATGTGCCTGGTTGTTGATTTCGCGGATAAAATAATTGAAATCTAAATGGGTGCCAAGTTCAAGTTGGGTGTCAAGTAGATAATCCTGATTTATGAGAACATACGAGACTCTAAAATAAACATAAAAACACAATTTCTTGTTTTTTCTACTACAGCAATGTTTGCTATATAATTAAACGCATTTAGTGATTTGTAGGGTATTAGTAGGGCCGACGTCATAACACAAAAACTCCAATAATTGTGTACACATTATGCAACTGAAGGCTGACGTCACAATACCAAAATTTCAGGTATTTCATAAAAATACATACGTTTTGGACGACAGCCACGATTTTTGCATTGGAAAACGGCATGGTTTTAAAATGCATCAGATTTAAATTTTGGCGTAGGTATCTACGCGATTGGGCAAATGTTTTGTTCCAACTATTGCGATTTTCACTGATTTACTTGCACCTTATGTATGTATCTATTGGGTGATGGAAAATCCCTTTTGTTTTAATATGCAAATGTTAACGGATCCATCACGAAGCTGTTAACTAAGTATTCTGTACATCAAACTAAGTAACTCTATCGTGCAAGCTACGAACGTCTTTTTTTTTAATTTATGCTTTGTATGTTTATTGTTATTTTTTTTTGTGTTTTTATCATTTTGTATGATGCACGTCATGTCCCTGCGACAAATAAATATATTTTCTTTCTTCTTTCTTTTCTATGCAAAATTAAATTAAGTTTTACGACAGGTCTCAAAGTAACGCACTCAAAACATTGTGAACATTGTGCTGATTGATGCATTGAGTAGTACAGGAGTCGTGGAGGTATTTTAAGTAAAGTTACAACATTGAAACTTTTATTTAAAAAAAAAATGTGCTGAAAAAGTGAAAACTTTGACCTCCAATATCTCTTTTACTAGACTTTTCCCGGGTATGGTCTAGAACAAAAAAAAAGTCTTAATGACTAGGAAAACCCTGCCCTTCGGCTTAGTTAAGGATATTTTTACACCCTTCATATTGAACATTTTTATTTTACCTCTGACAGCAACCCAAAGATTTGATGGAACTCCGTCTTCGTTAGTAGTTACAGTTAAAGTAGCGACCCGCCTCGGCTTCGCACGGGAGCAATGTCAAAAACGAAAAAAAATACGTTGTATAAAAAACTTCCTCTTAAATCACTCTGTCTATTACTGAAAACTGCATTAACATTCGTTGCGCAGTTTAAAAGACAAACAGCGACTTTGTTTTATACTATGTAAAGATAATAATTACCAACCTTGAGTTACAAAAAGAAAATATCAAATTAAAGGTGTGATATCCGAAGTAATTAAAATAACCAGTAGTTCTAAAACTCGTAGTAGTTCCTTCGTTTATATTCAGTGGTTATCAAGGCGAGGCGGTAAGTTTATTCAACTTGTATTGTTTCTTGTTTAGCGTGACAAACCGATTTGGTACGTTGCCGCGGTTACGATCAACAGAAGATCTTGAATATAGAGTGAAAAGAAAACATTTGTAGAAGCTTCTTCTAGAAAATAAATATTTGTTTGTTGGATTAGTAACTGATAAAAAAAACCCACTTAAAAAAAAAACATATAAAATAACTTTATTTCAGGAATTCGGTGACTTTGTTTTATTCATAGACTTTTTTGACACCGACTTTCGGAAGTAAAGTTGTTATCCAGTTTTTAGTGTTCTTTCGGAAGTCGGTTAAAAATGTAATGTTTTTTTCTAAAAGTAATTATGTACCTATTTCTTTATGCGCTAAGGCTGGTTCTATTTTAGTGAGTATACAAGGTCAAAATATTAAATCAGCTAGCGAAATCGATAGGCCTGTGGTTTATCGAAATTTTAACATGATAAAACAAAAACTTGAAATATTATTTTCGAAAAACAGTTCTTTTTAGGGTTCCGTTGCAAATGGCAAAAAAGAGAACCCTATAGATTCATCCTGTGTGTCTGTATATGAACCGCTATACAAAAGTGATGTGAAAAAAACGAATAAATATAGGGGTGGCTCTCCACACAAATGTACTTAATGTTGACAAAAAATGTATATTATGTATAATGTAACTGTGTGGGGTTGTCTATCGACAGCTATAGAAAATTATATCTAGGTTCCTAAAATACATTTTATGAGATAATCGCTTCTAAAACCGTAAAAATCTTCCTAGCCTCTAATTTTATAATATAAAAGGAGGAAAATTCTAAGAAATGAGAGTCTGTAGGTCGTAGAAAACTTTCAACGAAAATTGGTTTGAATATTTATTATTATTAAGCTTGTTCCCGCGGCTTCGCTCGCGTTAATTTAGATTTTGACAGTCAATTCGGGTTATAATCTGCTTGTATAATATTATAATTCAACCATGATTCGAAAGACACGTGACGCCATCTATTATCATAAGAACGTTATTGTTGTTCTCCTCGGGAACAGTACTTTTTTTCGGGATGAAAGGTACCCTATGTCCGTTTCTGTACACCTGACAACGTATATAAAAAAAATCATGAAGATCGGTTCAGTGGCTTAGGCGTGAAAATGTAACAAACAAACAAACTTACTTTTGCATTTATAATATTAGTTAGATACAGAATTGATCTCTTAAATGTTAATACAAAACAAACCGAAAGACGTTATTCAAGCTGTACTTTTGCTCCCACACAAAACATTTTCGATCAGTTCAGTCTTTAAAGAAAAGCCTACAAAATAATAACAATACAGCAGTCATTAACACCACACAACATTTCGTAATTGCCTCTCTCATCGAGACGAGAACACAAGAGGTGGTCCAGTGAGACGTGACTGATTACTAAGAGATGTGAGTGCGAAGTTACTAGTGAATATTTTCGTGGTTAGAACATGGTTTTGGTGAGGGTGAGATGTAACATTAGTATGCAGCAGATGACATCACCCCTGTTTTCTCCGAAGGGTTAGGCTGAGGTGTAACTAGTAGTGCACTGAGATTTCGCCAGTTAGGTATGCTTAAGTCCCATGTAACTTGACTGTTGGCTGCTGCGTAGCGACAGTAAGTACGGGTAGCGATAAATGTCGTTTACAATTGCGAGTTTTTGGTGAAAGTTCACATTCAATTCAACATCACACATCACATACACACATACACTTGGTTACCTTTTTGTCTTTAATTAATTATACTGTAACCGCTGCATTATTCTATGTTCCTCTCTTTTTTTATAATTCGTATTATCTGTCGAAAGAGACTGGATCCTGCGACACAGGGTATCCTAGTGCGGGATCCAGTGTCATACCTAAATAATGTAACACTTTTTTCTGAATCAGTAAACTTTTGTATTTTGTAATTGTTTGGCCAGCTTAAAACGATTCTAATAAAGGACATGCTAGTTTCCTCTCGATATTTTCTTTTACCGTTTTGAGGTCCATACCAAAACAATTAATACACAGTCAAAATATACGGAACAGCGGTTAAAAACAGTACCGATGAAAGTTACATCGAAATTTTTGACGACGAATCGAAAGTCGAGACCATTTGCCACCACCATTTTGCTCTGGTTGAGATATAATTATACAGGGTGAAATCCCGACTCCGATGCACAAACGGTACGGACATAGAAATTTATCACCGGTCATTTAAAAAAAAATCGAATCGAAATAGGAAAATTTCGATGTAGAGGGTTATTATATTAAATACGTAGTAACCGTTCGTGCGTCGGTGGCTCTTCCACCCTATATGTATAGGTTTACAAGTTTTTTCTAGAACCTTATGAGCGTTAACGTCGTACGGCATTTCATACAAACTTTCAAGTAATTTTTTTTTAGAAATGACTGAACCGGTTTTAATGAAACTTCATACGCATAAGCAGGATACATATGTCTAAAAATTCGAGAAACACTATTCGAAATGTCTTTAAAAAAAAAAGATAATAGGATTTTAGATTTTCCATAGAAACAGAAATTTCCAATTATCCTTTTTTTTTAAAGACATTTCGAAAAGTTCTCCTACAATATTTTTATATATATGTATCCTACTTAAGCGTATGAATTTTCATTAAAACCGGTTCGGCCATTTCGAAAAAATATATATTTGAAAGTTGTATGAAATGCCGTACGACGATAACGCTCTTAAGCCAAGACCAGGGGCCTTAGTCTGCTATTGCAATAGTGTCAGAATGGTCTATCATTGATTTAATAAGGCCCTTGCTCCAAATACTGCAGAACATAAACTATTTAGATAAGAAGTGATCAAGCAACATAATTTACAGCGTGCATTGCAACAGCTTAAGTTGGACATTTATTAAGATTATCTCACTAGTGTACATAAATAATGTACATATACATTTGCTGGGGTCTGTACGTAGAAGCATCTTGCGGTTGACCAAGCCCGCTTCCCAGATACGTTTGGAAGATTTACTCGTTCAGCGATCCCAACACAACATCATAAACACAAAGAAGAAGGGCAGCTCACCACGCAATCTGGGGACCACACTTAGAGCTCGCGTACATTCGTAAAAATACTCTCAAAAGATAGGTCTCGGTCAAATTAAGATAAAAGGTAATCACAGCATATTTTTTTATATTGCATTTGGCTAGAGTAACATAATTTATAATCACACTTGTCGCAACATCAGAACTAACGCCGCAATCTTATTTTTCAATACATTTCATGCCAAACTTGTTTGCAGGAAAAAAGTAAGCAATAGGATAAAAATACTAAAAACTAATTTAGTTCTTCTAGTTTGTTGATAGCTGGTTTATTTAAAGTGACTGCCACGTTCGTCTAGAGGTCGCAAGCGCGACTGCTGAGCGTCCTGGGTTCGATTCCTTGGTCGGACAAAGTGTTATTGGATATTCCCATCAGGATTTTCTCAGTACCAGCCATGGAGTGTGGCTTGTGCCCGGTTGATGGCAATAGGCTCGTCCCCTATTATATGGGACTTCGGGGATTACAGGCGTTGATATTATGTTATTTAAAGTGATAACTTGTTCTATTATTACCACTTAAGTAGTTATGTTTCTGTCAAACGTTTGAACGATAGATGGCAGAATTATAATTGAAATAGGATTTGTGAAGCAGATGAGCTTATATAAAACGTTTTTGTAAAATTATCAGCAGTCATGAAACTTAGCGGATTCATTCATTCTGAGAGTTTTCACACTTGAAATTATAAACGCAAAATGCATCCAATGGTTTTGTGCGCAAACGCTTAGCCTCCCTGATGCATCGTGTGCGTGGTACTGCTAGCAGTATCTTAAACACCATTATAGAAAGGGTTGATTGTCTTCTTATTCGTTACTGGAGTAGTGTGCACGCGGGTTCAACACCAACAGTTTTTATCAGAAGTGATTACTAACAATTAATGGTTTTTTTATCTAAAATAAATGCTTAATAATAGTGAAAGATAGTTAGGTACTAAAAACTAATTCGAAAATTACATAAAAGAATAAGGCACTACTTTTTTTCTACGGTTCTAAAGTTCCAAATCTTGGGTAAATTTACTAAATAATCGTGAATAATTTCATGATATTATTAAGCAAGTATCTACTAGAAATATTTGCACGACTGATAAGTCGAATATAGTGAGACTAGAATTATTTTACCATATTATTATGTAAGTACTTATATTCTGGAAAATAAATAAATTTCATTTCATCATTCACAAAACTTCTTTGAACTTGTTACTTCTAAAGCATTGTATTTACGGTGGAAGCGCTAAACTAGCCCGCGATATTCAGATTTTCCTTACGTTTTTTTGCAATTTGCAGGTCAGTGTCAGGTTGTATGTTGATCAAAATTTGTTTCTTGAGTTGAGTTATAATCATTAAAATCATCAAAACAGCTCTCTAAGTTCATTTACTCCATGGTGCTTCCCCCTTAAATACTAACAATGATACCTAATGCCATACCAAGCGTTATTAATTCAAGGCCTAAGACTCAATGCGCTAAAACCCGAGCTAACTCGTAATCTTAATGAATAGCCGACGTGATACTAAGTTTCTAACAATAGTTAGTGAAGTTTTGCCTGAGTTTTATAGTTGAGAAGAATATAACAGAAGCTTCATTTCGGCAATACGTTTAAGTTTAGAATGAGCTTAGAATTTCTAAGTTTCGTTTTCAATTATTTAATATTGGTTGGATATATAGGTGTGTGTGTGTGTTTTGTGCCTGGCTGTACTTTAAGCATTATTACTAAAAAAAAAATTTGTTCCATTCGCGGTTCGAATAAACCCATTCAAATTCTTCTATGGTCGATTCACACCGCGGTCCGAAACAGCCTATTCCTAAGAGCTCTTCGGCGTTTCACACCGCGGTCCGAACCACTCGTGGTGCGAAACGACGAAACACCCGATATATAGGGTGTAACAAGGCCCTTAACGAAGTAACTAAGTAAGGCACTTGTTCTTTCCATCATTGTGATCACCTGGGAACCTTCTAGTTACGGAGATATTGGGGTCAAAGTTTCAACTTTTTCACTTTTTTTTTAAATAAATATTTTTAATATCAGCTTTTTGTCCTTAAACACCTCCACGACCACTATTCAATCCATCCATCAGCACAAAGTTTTGAATACGTTACATTGAGTCCTACCGTAAAACGTTTTTTCACCCAAAAAAAAAAACTCGTTTCCCAGCAATAATGTTTGCGTAAAGTTACTTAGTTTGATGTACAGAATGCTTGGTTGACGGCTTCTTTAAGGGTCTTGTTACACCTTGTGTTAGCACTATTTATGTTTTAAGATTATTTATAACTTCAAAGTTTAAGGCCCGCTTGCCAATATTTAAATCACAAAATGTATTTATTGCTAAACATATATACAATTTTTTTTTCAAATGTTTGAGTTACCTACATATAACAAAGTTCTAAATTCGTTCAACGATAATAATTAATGTCTAATCTGTTTATTATTTTTCCTTTAAAAATTAGATTTATAAATCGCCTTTTTCATCATCAATTTGAGTTGGTTGATGGAACCGGCGTGAATTTTTCAAAAAAAGAGAAAGTTTCTTTTTCTGTCTTATTTGAGACTAGCGACCCGCCCCGGCTTCGCACGAGTACAATGTTACATATAAACCTTCCTCTTGAATCAGTTTATCTATTAAAAAAAAACGCATCAAAATCCGTTTCGTAGTTTTAAAGATCTAAGCATACATAGGGACACACAGACACCGGGAAGTGACTTTCTTTTATACTATGTAGTGATTTTTCTATTTGTACTTACCCACTTTAAAAAAATCCTTATGTAAGTAGTCTATGCACAAATCATGCGTAACTAAATACATAAACCTTCTTACCTTACCCCGATATTGACTCCAATAGCATTCAGGCACACAATTGAATTCGGCCGCAGATAAACTGGTTTGTTGCATGTGAGTAACAATAGCCTTAAAGCCACACTGAGAGACGTTGAAACACCATTTATTTTCTCTTTGTTTTATTGGTAAAAAAACGGCTTACAATACGGCTTTAAATAATGACTTAGTCAGAATCAGAGAGCCTGAAATTTTCAAAATAAATATCAAAAAACAACAAAAGTGTGTTGTTGTGTGATTGAGTACGAGTAAGTTAGACTTGGTCAACTTTATATGCTTTTGTGTTGTTACTGCAATTCAGAATTAATGTTTTAATACATGTACTACACAGAGCGATGTATTATAATTTTATTTAGTTAGAGTGACAATCATGTGTATTTTTTCATACGAAAAAAAGGGAATGTGTGACGTATACTCTCATTTTATACCAATATCAGTTTGAACTTAATTGAGAGACCACTAAAAAAACACGACCAAGCGAAATATTTCTTATTTGTTTAATGAACTATGGCTCTAAAACTGTATGATCCTTTCAATAATAAAAAATACACGCCTTGGAGGAGGCCTAAAACCTCACGAAAAATTACCAAGGGGTCCCCCTTGGTAATGTGTATTGATTATAGGCCATCCTCTAACCACGTGAGGTTTTTAGGCCACTTTTATACGGGAGGGGTATAAAACTCCACCATTGGAGTCTCATAATGAACGTATACGCATATATGTGGGAGCGTACACGTACTACTACAATAAATGTAGTACGAAATTTGTTTCGGCAAAAACTTACACAATTAGGTTATGTGGTGATGCTGGAGCACGTTCGTTAAAGCTTTCTACAAGATTACTACTTTATTGCCTTATTAACTACTTTTACTGTTTGGCACATTTACAAATTATCCCAAATGCTACTTGTTAGAAGACTTTGAGAGTGGAATTACGACTTCAGAAAAAACTAGTTTAAGAGATCTTGGAGTTAGTCTGAGTGCCCTACTAATGAAGTTATTTACGAAAGTGTATTAATTAGCAGGTACCTACACTGTAGCAAAACTAAATAGCGTTTAGTGCTGCGAAAGTGATTTTTTAGTTAGGTACGCGCTCTTAGGTCCTCGTCATAATCTGCTTAGGCTTTCCCAGATATGTTTGGGTCGGTTTCCAGTCTAACTGTGGGCTGATAATAAAAAAAATATTACTCACTTTTTCTTTATTCCTGAAAAACTGTCACTGTGCAACGAAAAATTTATTCAAAAAAATTCGCCTCTCCGGCAATTAATCTTTATATAGAACTTGTTTAGTTTATAGTTGGTTATTCTTTACGTACGAAATCGGTCAGAAAATGATTGTTCTACATAGGCATATAAAGCAAAAAAAAAGACATTCTCTGAATATCAAAAATTCAGCGAAAAACCCATATTTGCAATTTGTCATAATCTGACCTACTTCAGATTTTTATGAAAGTTCACGTCAAACTTGCGTCGCCTAAACATTTTCGACATTAGTTAAAGTCCCCAGTGGAGAGACTTCCAAATGTGGAAACCTGTTCGAAAACTTGGAACATATTCCGGAGTTTCTGCATGTAAAACAAAAAATAAAAAGCGACCAAGTGCGAGTTGCGCACCGAGGGTTCCGTTTAAACTTGTAGGTATTTTATTATTAAACTACATATTTACGGTTTTCTGATCATGTGTTGTAAGACATTGCTTTATGCCAAATTTCATGATTTTAGGTGAACGGGATGTACCCTATAGGTTTTGATTTGAAATCGGAAAATATGCAACATAAACGGTCGTAGCTTTTGATCGCGTTGACTTACAAGTTTGACTAGAGAGTTTTTGATATTAATTTCAGCTTGATACTTTTACGCTTTTCCTAGAAAAAGGGTCTTGACAAAGGGACAGACGGACAACAAAGTGATACTACAAGGGTTTTGTTTTTGCCGACTGAGGTACGGAAATCTTAAAAACAAACAACCTAAGCGGAATACCACCTACTGAATTCCTACATTCGGCTCAGCGCCCAAAGTTGAAAGTCTAGTGCAATATTAGACTTATTCTATTTAGACTTTCAGTTGGTTCAGTGTCACTGAAAACAACAGTCATTTTCCAACTGTTGCTACGGTGTTTCGATGTTTGCGAAGGTATAATTAGTGTCTGATACCAAATATATGTTTTCGTTACCTATTTTAGAATTTCTACTAGAAATTCAAATGCTACCAAGATATTTGACATTGCAAGTATTGCTCAGAATGAAAACTTTTTAACAAAAAATTGAACCGACGAAAACCGGCACTGAAAAGCGAAAATAAAAACCTTTTAGTCTAGCTATGCTTCAAAGTTAAAGTAACCTCCTCCTTTTCAGATGATATGATGGAGAGCAGCGGTGGCCCAGTTGTGGCGGCCCCGACTTACGAACAATAAGTTGTGGGTTCGAACCCAGGCAGGCGCATTACTTTGTGTAATTTATTTCATCACCACTGCTCTCAAAACGGTGAAGGAAAACATCGTGAGGAAACCAGCATGTCCTAGAACCAAAAATTCGAAGACATGTGACATCTACCAACCCGCACTGGGCCCGCGTGGTGGATTATAGCCCATTCCCTCTCATTGTGAGGAGGCCGAGTGTCCCAGCAGTGGGAACATTAAAGGCTGATTATGCTATGTTATGCCTCCTTTTCATCGGTTATAAACAAAAGCTACGTTGGTTGGTTGCAGTTCAAAATTGATGAAGCGTTTATAAGATGAGAGCAAAGAGGCCGCAAGTTCGATACCAGCCTCCGTAGCATGACCACTGTAAAACGGGTTTTGTCGACGGAAGAATCGACAAAAGAAACCTGTCATTTGGTCGATTCTTCCGTCGACAAAACCCGTTGGCGGTAAAAAGACGGTGAGCCGTCTTACGACCATGGGATGACGTGTGGATGTGACATGTAACAACCCATGAATTATGGCCTACCCCCTTTGACAAAGACATCTGGGCCTGTGTCGGAGCAGTGGGAATATTACAGCCTGATTTTGTCATGGGGTTGCAGCGAGGGTTAATGCGACTGCTGAATTGTATTTTATGATATTGTAACCTAGCGCCGTCGGGCGTCTCGCCAATTGCTTACGTCCCTTCACCCGGCCACGTCTACTTTGCATATCTAAAGGGAGCAACAAGACCCTTAACGAAGCCGAAAGGCACTGGTTATCCCATATTTTTTTGTTATAGACCATACCTTCTAGTTACGGAGATATTAGGGGTCAAAGTTCCAACTTTTTCACAAGTTTTTATACAAATACATGTTTTAATGTATTTTTTTTACTTAAAACACCTTCACGACCTCCGTACTATTCAATCTATCAATCAGCACAATGTTTTGAGTGCGTTACATTGACCCTAAAAAGTCACCCTGAAAAGTCTAAAAGTCATCCGTCGTAATCCTACCGTAAAAAGTGTTTTTTCAACCCAAAAAAAAAGACCTTTCCCAGCATTATTTTTTGCGTTACTTTGATGTGTACATATTGCTTGGTTGACGACTTCGTTATCGGTAATAACCGATCAAATTATAGTAGAACCAAATTAAATAATCAGTACATTAAACCAAAGTTTATTTGCACCTCCTTTCTTTGGAGCTCTAAAGA
This sequence comes from Eugnorisma glareosa, assembly GCA_947578425.1. Lineage (NCBI taxonomy): Eukaryota > Metazoa > Arthropoda > Insecta > Lepidoptera > Noctuidae > Eugnorisma > Eugnorisma glareosa. The sequence continues at coordinate 4,442,449 of OX387957.1, read as the reverse complement.
CGACACGCAGAAAACGGTCATTTCATTTGTCATCATTTCATCATTTCAGATAAAATTTATTTGCCGTACTTTTTATAGCTATACATGCATGGAAGACAGACGCCGTCAAATAGAATCAACTCGAAAATAATCAAATTCTTCACGTTTAGTAGTTTTTTAATCAAAAATGAAGAAGGTGAGATTCAATTTATGTTTCACCCTTATCTCCTGAACACACGGGTTAGCATTTATGGGCATAGGATATGAGTTTCAGCCAATCTGCTCTTCTACCTAAGCTTAGGAAATTGATTTCTACTTATCGTCACCTGAAATCAATTTACAAGATTTTTGCCACAAGGGATATCTTTTTTAAGTAATTTTGATTTTGACTACCTCGTTCGTTTTTTAGTCGCAAGCACGACTGCTGAGCAAGAGGTCTTGGGTTCGATTCCTTGTTTGGGCAAAGTGTTATTGGTTTTTTTAATCAGGAATTTGCGTGCGGGGTTCGCGTCACTGTTGGCAATAGGCTCACCTCTTCTTCCAAGGGGCTTAAATAGAATTGGCAAAATGTGGATGTTCTATTAGGTTCAACTCTACCTAACCCTTCTCGGATTACAGGCGTGATGGTATAATGATTGTCAGCAACAGTAATTTTATTTCCGAACTTTCGTCCTTATCAAAATCAAAGTGGTTTTTATTCTTTCAGCAATAAGGTTGATGGTGGTCTGCTGCTATGGTTGTTACTGTTAGCCTGTGTCATCCCACTGTTGGACCATCAAAGGCCATCTTCCATATTTCCAAATCTTTCGATCCAGGGCCAATGTGGACCAGTGGTCGTTGGTTCTGTCCAGCTCGTCCCCCCTTCTCCTGCGAGGCCTACCGCGTCGCCTTCTGGAAATGAAATGAAATGATTTATTTTGCAAATAGGATATTAAATCACTTTTACACGTCAATATTTTTTTAAGAGAACGTTGGCGCCGGCATTTCCTAACTGACTACCCCTGAGAAGAAATGCCGAAACAAACTCAGGGATTGTGGTCTCTTTTAAACTCCAGACACTATTATTTGAAGTTATATCAATGTGAGTGTGATCATGTAGGCATTGTCTGGTATGGTCTTTTGGCTGTGTCAGGGCTCAACATCGTGGTTATTTTGGCACACAGCTCGTCGGGCACACGGCAGACATGGCCTGTCTAGTCCCACTTCAACTTACAACTCGGCTTCTTGAGCAGCTTTGGTTGTTATCAAGGCTTATGCCCGACTCATCACTGTTCCGACTGGTCACCAATTTTTTTTCCATACAAGAAGTCCCGATTCGTCATCATAAGAAAACAAATGAGAGGTAAAAACCACGAATTGAAACAAAACACTATCAATAACAAATAATTATAGAACATTATTTATTTTAGGTGTAGATACTGTACTGCACATAATTATGTTCTCTTTGACACAGCGAGGTGGGACTGTGGAAAAACTGCTCAGCTTAGTTTGTCTAGTGAATTGGGGACTGCTTTGTTATTCAGAAAACGCTGAATCAAAAATACCGACCTGTACAAGACTGAAGAGCCTCAGACTGAAATGAATTAATACCAGAGATTCTATAAAATCCAGCTCTTGCTCGCTTTATAAACTCATAATTTTACCAATTTCAGATATCTAAGCAATGGTATTCTAATAACGGTCCTAACATTAAATAAATACATTGACAGTCGAAAATATGGGCTAGGATTCTCGAACGGTTGACGAGGCCCTGCAGTATTGACATAGATAGCGATCGCAAAACAATCGAATTCGGTCGCAAAGTCATAACGATGCGAATTTAAGGTGGAAGTATTTCACCTTGGTGCCTAAAGTATTTCAAAACTGGCTGGCAATAATTATAGACATTACAACATCATGCCTAGGCAGAGGTGTATCTTATAGTACATTTCGACAGTTATTTTTAAGTCCCATTTAATAGGTGGCGAGCCTATTGCCATTAACCTGGCACAAATCCAGCCTCCGGGGCTGCTACTGAGTAATTCCTGGTGGAAAAACCCATTAACACTTTGTCTGACTTGGGAATCAAACCCAGGAGCTCTTGCTCAGCGTTCGCGCTTGCGACCACTAGACCAACGAGCCAGTAATTAATTATAGGCAGCCAGTTTAATATCGCGATCAAAGGAAATAGTAAAAATAAATTATGGAACAGTATTTCCCGAACTGTATATTATCTTTTCATATAAACATTATATTATCTGGTTTATATTGATGTTTTGGACTGATTTATGACCGTAATAATATAGATTTCTAGATAATTTAGAAAAACATTAGTAATGCGTTAATTTTAAACGAGCAGTATTATTTTGTCGGTCCAAATGCGAGAATGAAAATGAAAAGCAAACGTCCCTTTTTCTAGGAAATAATCTGAAATAGTGTACTCAAAAGTTAAATGATTGTATGTATTTACTGAGTATTGAAGTTACTGTCCACATGTTCACATGTCCACTGTTCTTGGTTGAACGCTTCGTGAAGGATCCTGTTACACCCTGTATACATGTAATATTAATTATGGAATGGTATGAGGAGATTATAAGCATTCCAAAAATGTATAATACTTGTACATGTATGTCGAAAACTTCGAGTAATGTGGCGTTAAATTTATTGTACTAACATATTGCGGCAAAATTACGTTATTGAACATGAGTTAGCTTTGATGCTTATTTAAATACACCATGATAAAAAAAAAATAGCGCAATGAAAGCTTTTATAATAGACTAAATTAAATTATTATTTTTATTCCATAAAAAACTTCACTTGACTTGACTTTCACTTGAGACGGTTTTGAGACAGTTTTGTATGGGGCTTGCCCATAGTGCGGCGTAGCTTTTGTGGCGGTGTGCCTTGCGGAGGGGCAGTGAGCGCTGCACGTCCACGCGTTACGGCTGTGTACCTGTATTGGCCATCAATGGATTCGATATAAACCCATGCGACGTGAAATCCGCTTCACCACCAGACCGCTCCGACGAACGGTGTCTTGCGAAAACCGGCACTAGGCCCAAACAAGATAACCGATATAAAAAGAAGAAAATAATCTTAAAAAAATGTTCACCAAGGGAAAAATTGAAAGAGATATCCAGCAATGAATATTAATGCGGGTTTGTCCATAAGATATTACGTCAATAGATTGCCAGGATTATCGAGTTAACTCGACACGGCCGTCGGTCTAACCACATTAAGGTTAGGGCCATAAAATGGCGCTTTTCGTGAGGTTGTACTTAATTTTATTGACCTTCTTGGAGTCTGTTGTCCTTCATATACTAAATGAAAAATGCTGGGTGTCGTTGCTGCTTAGTGTGTTAAATGATGTATGTAAATATTCCTGTCTGAATTTGTGCTCGGAAGATGGCAATAGGCTCGCCCTCTATTACATGAAATGTGTATTCTAGTGTTCGCCTTAGCCTTTGGGGATGGACAGGCGTGAATTATGTTCATGTTAAAATACAGGTATTTAGCTGCATCCGGTCAGACTGAAACTGGCGTAACATAGTTGGGAAAAAGGCTAGGCTGACGATGTTGATGGACATGGTTTTTTTTATAGAGCGTTTTTGCATTTTTTTTTTTTAAATATTTTAAAGGTAAAAGTCAAAGTAGGACAAAAATATTGATAGATCCTTTTTTTAACTCGAAGCCAATAACGAAAAGACAGAAAAAGTCTTGATATTTTAATAGGTAGTTACATAATCTTCCTTTACTCAGAAAATCTAAAATCTTACCCTGGTTTCAAATTGAAAATTATGTCTCCAATAATTTAATTATTGAGATCTGCCTTTCTTCATGAAAATGTTAATCCCCAACTCAACAATCAGTTTCTCATTTTCCGTTTTGATAGAAATATTTTAAACTGTTTTAGAATTCACAGCAAGTTATTTTATTGTGAAGGAACAAAAAGTTATCTACATTTTACGAAGATTTTATAGATTATATCTTGGACTAGCTGATTCTCGCGACTTCTATGTGAGAAAAAAATAGCCTATGTGCTATTCCACACTATAGTCTATCTTTGTACCTTTCATACAAATGAGTTCAGCTGTTCTGGCGTGATTTAGTAACAATCATCCATCCTTCCAAAATTTCGCATATAGAATAGTAGTAAGATGAAACCGTTGATGAATTGTGTTAAAAGCGTTTACGACTAACGGCATTACATTTAACTTTCAAGTCCTTATTTTTCGACCTTTTATACCTATGTATCTTGCTTATGCGAATGAAGTTTAATTAAAATCGGTTCTGTCATTTCGGAAAATAAGGACTTGGAAGTTTGTATGAAATGCCGTTAGTCGTAAACGCTCTTAAAATCCCGGCGGGAACAATTATACGAGTATTATTAAGTTTTTCTATCAGGATTTTTTAGTGGTAGTCCCGGTATCTGAATTTGAAATCTATTACCACATGAGACATAAACATAACTGGTCCCAAACTGGGTCCGTGGTAGCTCATGGCCCACTTTCTCATACGTCAAGGCTTGTCCCAGCAGCCGGAACATTATACGCTGCTTATGCTACGACTTAAACACTTTTCCTTTAATTATGCATCTTCGTATGTAAGCGCCATATTAGCGGCGCCAGTACACACGATAACACGAGTTGATGCCAAGTCTAAACAAATGCGATTAGCGGGAAACTGCCTTTTGATCTCACCACCAAAACATAATCCCTTGCTAGAGGGAGAGTGTGGGCAGGCAATCAAGTTACTTCTATAAGACAAGTGCAAACATATAGGAAGTAACTGCGCAATCGTTTGAGAAAAGCTGGCGTTTAAAAGATAGGCTTTCATTCTTACCAGACTTAGCTGAATACCATAATTTTTACATGGAGCGACTGCTTTTCTGACCTCTGCAATCCAGTTAGTACTGGGTAATACAATACCCTTTGGTAAGACTGGTTGTCAGACTTTCAGGCCACTGACTACCTGTCAAAGGTTTTTGTTGATTTCCGAGGCACGGAGGAAACTCGGTATGTAATGGGCTGTCACCTATACACGGACCAACCAAGGCAAGCGCGGCTTAACTCATCGCAACTCTTCGTAATGCCATAAATAAGATTAACTACCAAAGACCTTAGGCCTATTAGTATTCTTCCTTGCCTTTCCAAAATCGCAGAAAAGGCAGTTTGTCAGCAGGTGTCAAAGTACCTAGAAGACAAACACATTCTGCCTGAGCTACAGTCAGGTTTTCGCAAGCAGCGTGGTACTTCTACGGCTCTTTTGGACGTGACAGATAACATTCTGACGGCACAGGATAAGGGCCTATGCACACTTCTTGTCCTACTTGATTTTTCGAGAGCCTTTGACTGCATAAATATAGATTTGTTTCTATCAAAACTTAATTACTATGGATTTGACCAAAATACGATACACTGGTTCCAAAGCTATCTTACCAACCGTCGGCAGCAGGTGGAAATACGACTAAGCAATGGCTCATCTCTTGTTTCGTCACTCACTTCTGTTTACAGGGGAGTCCCGCAAGGCACAATACTGGGCCCCATTATCTTTATTTTGTATTGTGCAGATATTATAAGTTCCCTGAAGAAATGTAGGTACCATATTTATGCTGATGATGTCCAAGTCTATATCTCTTTTAAGCCAAGTGATTACGACGTTGCGATAAAGGATCTTAACGATGATCTTGACAGAATAGCATGTTGGGCTGAAAATAACGGTTTAGTACTTAACCCCACTAAAACCAAATACATGCTGTTTGGAACCAAGAACCAAATCAGCGCAGTGCCGGCACCACTCAACGTTACCCTGCTGGGTGAGTCGGTCAGTCGAGTCAGTGAGGCACGTAATCTGGGTCTGAATATGGACGTTGGATTGAGATACGAAGCGCACGTGGCAGAGTCAGTGCGCACTTGTTTCTACCGGCTTAAGGTCCTTTATAAAATAAGGCCTTATCTATCAGAGGAGCTGCGTATCCAGCTGGTTGAGTCACTCGTGCTATCCAACCTAAACTACGCAGATGCAGTTATTGGACCTCGGATACTGGCAAGAACTGAGCGGCTGATCCAAAGGGTGCAAAATGCCTGCGCTCGATTCTGCTTCTCAATCCCACCAAGAAGTCACGTTACGCCATTCCTAAATAAGCACTATATCCTTAAGATGAAGTCGCGACGTAAGTTGCACTTGGCATGCATACTTTTTGGAGTTATAAAGTACAGGCAGCCGACCTACCTATACAATAAACTGAGCTGGATCGCTGGCAGAAGAGAATGCGCAAGTAGGCAGTGCTCGCAGCAACTCTCCACTCAATCGCACAAGACAGCAGCTTTCAGGGGAAGTTTTAGATACGCCGCATCCAAATGCTGGAACAACATTCCCCCGCCGATAAGGAATCTTAAATGTCTTGGCACCTTCAGAGCTCGACTGCGGCAGTTTCTTGTCGAATCCCAGAAAAAACTGGGTATGACTGTCTCGAACACGTCCATCATCTGACTGTCTGCTGTTTTCTTCCCTTTCTTGTGTGAAATCCGAAGTAATTAAAATAACCAGTAGTTCTAGAACTCGTAGTAGTTCCTTCGTTTATATTCAGTGGTTATCAAGGCGGTGAGTTTATTCAACTTGTATTGTTTCTTGTTTAGCGTGACAAACCGATTTGGTACGTTGCCGCGGTTACGATCAACAGAAGATCCTGAATATAGAGTGAAAAGAAAACATTTGTAGAAGCTTCTTCTAGAAAATAAATATTTGTTTGTAGGATTAGTAACTGATAAAAAAAAACAAATTAAAAAAAAAAAAACACTTAATAAAATATTGTAAAATAACTTTATTTCAGGAAGTCGGTGACTTTGTTTTATTCATAGACTTTTTTGACAACTACTTTCGGAAGTAAAGTTGTTATCCAGTTTTTAGTGTTCTTTCGGAAGTCGGTTAAAAATGTAATGTTATTTTTCTAAAAGTAATTATGTACCTATTTCTTTATGCGCTAAGGGTGGTTCTATTTTAGTGAGTATACAAGGTCAAAATATTAAATCAGCTAGCGAAATCGAAAGGCCTGTGGTTTATCGAAATTTTAACATGATAAAACAAAAACTTGAAATATTAGTTTCGAAAATCAGTTATTTTTAGGGTTCCGTTGCAAATGGCAAAAAAGAGAACCCTATAGATTCATCGTGTGTGTCTGTATATGAACCGCTATACAAAAGTGATGTGAAATAACGAATAAAAACATAGGGGTGGCCCTCCACACAAGTGTACTTAATGTTGACAAAAAATGTATATTATGTATAATGTAACTGTGTGGGGTTGTCTATCGACAGCTATTAGAAAATTATATCTAGGTTCCTAAAATACATTTTATGAGATAATCGCTTCTAAAACCGTAAAAATCTTCCTAGCCTCTAATTTTATATGTAAAAGGAGGAAAATTCTAAAAATGAGGATTTGTAGGTCGTAGAAAACTTTCAACGGAAATTGGTTTGAATATTTATTATTATTAAGCTTGTTCCCGCGGCTTCGCTCGCGTTAATTTAGATTTTGACAGTCAATTCGGGTTATAATCTGCTTGTATAATATTATAATTCAACCATGATTCGAAAGATACGTGGCGCCATCTATTATCATAAGAAAGTTATTGTTGTTTTCCTCGGGAACAGTACTTTTTTTCGGGATGAAAAGTACCCTATGCCCATTTCTGTACACCTGACAACGTATATGCAAAATTTCATGAAGATCGGTTCAGTGGCTTAAGCGTAAAAATGTAACAAACAAACAAAGTTACTTTCGCATTTATAATATTAGTTAGATACAGAACTGATCTCTTATATGTTAATAACTACAAAACAAACCGAAAGACGTTATTCAAGCTGTACTTTTGCTCCCACACAAAACATTTTCGATCAGTTCGGTCTTTAAAGAAAAGCCTACAAAATAATAACAATACAGCAGTCATTAACACCACACAACATTTCGTAATTGCCTCTCTCATCGAGACGAGAACACAAGAGGTGGTCCAGTGAGACGTGACTGATTACTAAGAGATGTGAGTGCGAAGTTACTAGTGAATATTTTCGTGGTTAGAACATGGTTTTGGTGAGGGTGAGATGTAACATTAGTATGCAGCAGATGACATCACCCCTGTTTTCTCCGAAGGGTTAGGCTGAGGTGTAACTAGTAGTGCACTGAGATTTCGCCAGTTAGGTATGCTTAAGTCCCATGTAACTTGACTGTTGGCTGCTGCGTAGCGACAGTAAGTACGGGTAGCGATAAATGTCGTTTACAATTGCGAGTTTTTGGTGAAAGTTCACATTCAATTCAACATCACACATCACATACACACATACACTTGGTTACCTTTTTGTCTTTAATTAATTATACTGTAACCGCTGCATTATTCTATGTTCCTCTCTTTTTTTATAATTCGTATTATCTGTCGAAAGAGACTGGATCCTGCGACACAGGGTATCCTAGTGCGGGATCCAGTGTCATACCTAAATAATGTAACACTTTTTTCTGAATCAGTAAACTTTTGTATTTTGTAATTGTTTGGCCAGCTTAAAACGATTCTAATAAAGGACATGCTAGTTTCCTCTCGATATTTTCTTTTACCGTTTTGAGGTCCATACCAAAACAATTAATACACAGTCAAAATATACGGAACAGCGGTTAAAAACAGTACCGATGAAAGTTACATCGAAATTTTTGACGACGAATCGAAAGTCGAGACCATTTGCCACCACCATTTTGCTCTGGTTGAGATATAATTATACAGGGTGAAATCCCGACTCCGATGCACAAACGGTACGGACATAGAAATTTATCACCGGTCATTTAAAAAAAAATCGAATCGAAATAGGAAAATTTCGATGTAGAGGGTTATTATATTAAATACGTAGTAACCGTTCGTGCGTCGGTGGCTCTTCCACCCTATATGTATAGGTTTACAAGTTTTTTCTAGAACCTTATGAGCGTTAACGTCGTACGGCATTTCATACAAACTTTCAAGTAATTTTTTTTTAGAAATGACTGAACCGGTTTTAATGAAACTTCATACGCATAAGCAGGATACATATGTCTAAAAATTCGAGAAACACTATTCGAAATGTCTTTAAAAAAAAAGATAATAGGATTTTAGATTTTCCATAGAAACAGAAATTTCCAATTATCCTTTTTTTTTAAAGACATTTCGAAAAGTTCTCCTACAATATTTTTATATATATGTATCCTACTTAAGCGTATGAATTTTCATTAAAACCGGTTCGGCCATTTCGAAAAAATATATATTTGAAAGTTGTATGAAATGCCGTACGACGATAACGCTCTTAAGCCAAGACCAGGGGCCTTAGTCTGCTATTGCAATAGTGTCAGAATGGTCTATCATTGATTTAATAAGGCCCTTGCTCCAAATACTGCAGAACATAAACTATTTAGATAAGAAGTGACCAAGCAACATAATTTACAGCGTGCATTGCAACAGCTTAAGTTGGACATTTATTAAGATTATCTCACTAGTGTACATAAATAATGTACATATACATTTGCTGGGGTCTGTACGTAGAAGCATCTTGCGGTTGACCAAGCCCGCTTCCCAGATACGTTTGGAAGATTTACTCGTTCAGCGATCCCAACACAACATCATAAACACAAAGAAGAAGGGCAGCTCACCACGCAATCTGGGGACCACACTTAGAGCTCGCGTACATTCGTAAAAATACTCTCAAAAGATAGGTCTCGGTCAAATTAAGATAAAAGGTAATCACAGCATATTTTTTTATATTGCATTTGGCTAGAGTAACATAATTTATAATCACACTTGTCGCAACATCAGAACTAACGCCGCAATCTTATTTTTCAATACATTTCATGCCAAACTTGTTTGCAGGAAAAAAGTAAGCAATAGGATAAAAATACTAAAAACTAATTTAGTTCTTCTAGTTTGTTGATAGCTGGTTTATTTAAAGTGACTGCCACGTTCGTCTAGAGGTCGCAAGCGCGACTGCTGAGCGTCCTGGGTTCGATTCCTTGGTCGGACAAAGTGTTATTGGATATTCCCATCAGGATTTTCTCAGTACCAGCCATGGAGTGTGGCTTGTGCCCGGTTGATGGCAATAGGCTCGTCCCCTATTATATGGGACTTCGGGGATTACAGGCGTTGATATTATGTTATTTAAAGTGATAACTTGTTCTATTATTACCACTTAAGTAGTTATGTTTCTGTCAAACGTTTGAACGATAGATGGCAGAATTATAATTGAAATAGGATTTGTGAAGCAGATGAGCTTATATAAAACGTTTTTGTAAAATTATCAGCAGTCATGAAACTTAGCGGATTCATTCATTCTGAGAGTTTTCACACTTGAAATTATAAACGCAAAATGCATCCAATGGTTTTGTGCGCAAACGCTTAGCCTCCCTGATGCATCGTGTGCGTGGTACTGCTAGCAGTATCTTAAACACCATTATAGAAAGGGTTGATTGTCTTCTTATTCGTTACTGGAGTAGTGTGCACGCGGGTTCAACACCAACAGTTTTTATCAGAAGTGATTACTAACAGTTAATAGCTTTTTTTATCTAAAATAAATGCTTAATAATAGTGAAAGATAGTTAGTTACTAAAAACTAATTCGAAAATTACATAAAAGAATAAGGCACTACTTTTTTTCTACGGTTTTAAAGTTCCGAATATTGGGTAAATTTAATAAATAATCGTGAATAATTTCATGATATTATTAAGCAAGTATCTACTAGAAATATTTGCACGACTGATAAGTCGAATATAGTGAGACTAGAATTATTTTACCATATTATTATGTAAGTACTTATATTCTGGAAAATAAATAAATTTCATTTCATCATTCACAAAACTTCTTTGAACTTGTTACTTCTAAAGCATTGCATTTACGGTGGAAGCGCTAAAGTAGCCCGCGAAATTCAGATTTTCCTTACGTTTTTTGCAATTTGCAGGTCAGTGTCAGGTTGTATGTTGATCAAAATTTGTTTCTTGAGTTGAGTTATAATCATTAAAATCATCAAAACAGCTCTCTAAGTTCATTTACTCCATGGTGCTTCCCCCTTAAATACTAACAATGATACCTAATGCCATACCAAGTGTTATTAATTCAAGGCCTAAGACTCAATGCGCTAAAACCCGAGCTAACTCGTAATCTTAATGAATAGCCGACACGATACTAAGTTTCTAACAATAGTTAGTGAAGTTTTGCCTGAGTTTTATAGTTGAGAAGAATATAACAGAAGCTTCATTTCGGCAATACGTTTAAGTTTAGAATGAGCTTAGAATTTCTAAGTTTCGTTTTCAATTATTTAATATTGGTTGGATATATAGGGTGTAACAAGGCCCTTAACGGAGTGAAAAGGCACTTGTTCTTTCCATCATGTGATCACCTGGGAACCTTCTAGTTACGGAGATATTGGGGTCAAAGTTTCAACTTTTTCACTTTTTTTTTTAAATACATGTTTTTAATATAAGCTTTTTGTCCTTAAACACCTCCACGACCACTATTCAATCCATCCATCAGCACAAAGTTTTGAATACGTTACATTGAGTCCTACCGTAAAACGTTATTTCACCCCAAAAAAAAAACTCGTTTCACAGCAATAATTTTTGCGTAAAGTTACTTAGTTTGATGTACATAATGCTTGGTTGACGGCTTCTTTAAGGGTCTTGTTACACCTTGTGTTAGCACTATTTATGTTTAAGCTTATTTATAACTTCAAAGTTTAAGGCCCGCTTGCCAATATTTAAATCACAAAATGTATTTATTGCTAAACATATTTACAAAATTTTTTTGTTTAGGTCGGCTTCAAATGTTTTAGTTACCTACATATAACAAAGTTTTAAATTCGTTCAACGATAATACATAATTAATGTCTAATCTGTTTATTATTTTTCCTTTAAAAATTAGATTTATAAATCGCCTTTTTCATCATCAAGTTAAGTTGGTTGATGGAACCGGCGTGAATTTTTTAAAAAAGAGAAAGTTTCTTTTTCTGTCTTTTTTGAGACTAGCGGCCCGCCCCGGCTTTGCACGGGTACAATTTTATACATATAAACCTTCCTCTTGAATCACTCTATCTATTAAAAAAAACGCATCAAAATCCGTTTCGTAGTTTTAAAGATCTAAGCATACATAGGGACAGACAGACAGCGGGAAGTGACTTTCTTTTATACTGTGTAGTGATTTTTCTATTTGTACTTACCCACTTTAAAAAAATCCTTATGTAAGTAGTCTATGCACAAATCATGCGTAACTAAATACATAAACCTTCTTACCTTACCCCGATATTGACTCCAATAGCATTCTAGGCACACAATTGAATTCGGCCGCAGATAAACTGGTTTGTTGCATGTGAGTAACAATAGCCTTAAAGCCACACTGAGAGACGTTGAAACACCATTTATTTTCTCTTTGTTTTATTGGTAAAAAACAGCTTACAATACGGCTTTAAATAATGACTTAGTCAGAATCAGAGAGCCTCAAATTTTCAAAATAAATATCAAAAGACAACAAAAGGGGTGTAATGACAAAAGTTTGTTATTGATGATTGAGTAAGTTAGACTTGGTCAACTTTATATGCTTTTGTGTTGTTATTGCAATTCAGAATTAATGTTTTAATACATGTACTACACCGAGCGATGTATATTGTATTGTATTGTATAGCGGGCTGGTGTCCGCAACTCCACGTCTAAGCGCGTATTTTGCGTGCGGGTGGGAAATTTATTCGATCCGCCCTAGCTCCCCGAGAAAGGCCAGCAGCGCCTTGATGTTGCTGACGATCTCGCGGAGAGTACCTGGGTTACCGAAGTACTTTGCCCTATATGTTGCAACCACCGAGCAGTGCAGAAGCACGTGGGCTGCCGTCTCGTCCTCCTCCATGCAGGCTCGGCACAGGGGGCTGTCTGTGACTCCAATGACAGAGAGGTGTTTGTTTGTTTCACTGGACACGGCTCTTTTAGAGCCGTGTCCAGTGATGGCGGCTGTAACTGTGCGCAGCTGTAGCTTGGTCAGCCGAAGCGCTCGTTTGGTGAAGCGGCCGTCGATAGTAGGAAGTTCTTCCTTGGCCTGCCTGCACTCGCCATGGTCTAGCCACAGCTTGTGGTGTTGTTCACTGGTTCGTTTCCTTACCAGTGTGCGTAGCGAGCGAGCGATGTAAAATAATTTTATTTAGTTAGAGTGACAATCATGTGTATTTTTTCATACGAAAAAAAGGGAATGTGTGACGTAAATTCATTTTATACTAATATCAGTTTGACTTAATTGAGAGAACACTAAAAACCCGACCAAGCGAAATATTTCTTATTTGATTAATGAATTATGGCTCTAAAACTATATGATCCTTTCAATAATAAAAAATACACGCCCTGGAGGAGGCCTATAACCTCACGACACATTACCAAGGGGGCCATCCTCTAAGCACGTGAGGTTTTTAGGCCACTTTTATACGGGAGGGGTATAAAACTCCACCATTGAAGTCTCATAATGAACGTATACGCATATATGTGGGAGCGTACACGTACCTACTACTACAATAAATGTAGTACGAAATTTGTTTCGGCAAAAACTTACACAATTAGGTTATGTGGTGATGCTGGAGCACGTTCGTTAAAGCTTTCTACAAGATTACTACTTTATTGCCTTATTAACTACTTTTACTGTTTGGCACATTTACAAATTATCCCAAATGCTACTTGTTAGAAGACTTTGAGAGTGGAATTACGACTTCAGAAAAAACTAGTTTAAGAGATCTTGGAGTTAGTCTGAGTGCCCTACTAATGAAGTTATTTACGAAAGTGTATTAATTAGCAGGTACACTGTAGCAAAACTAAATAGCGTTTAGTGCTGCGAAAGTGATTTTTTAGTTTGGTACGCGCTCTTAGGTCCTCGTCATAATCTGCTTCTTCTTCCCAGATATGTTTGGGTCGGTTTCCAGTCTAACTGTGGGCAAATAATAAAAAAAAAATATTACTCACTTTTTCTTTATTCCTGAAAAACTGTCACTGTGCAACGAAAAATTTATTCAAAAAAAATTCGCCTCTCCGGCAATTAATCTTTATATAGAACTTGTTTAGTTTATGGTTGGTTATTCTTTACGTACGAAATCGGTCAGAAAATGATTGTTCTACATAGGTATATAAAGCAATAAAAACATTCTCTGAATATACATAAACTTCAGCGAAAAACCCATATTTGCAATTTGTCATAAATCTGAGCTACTTCAGATTTTTATGAAAGTTCACGTCAAACTTGCGTCGCGGAAACATTTTCGACATTAGTTAAAGTCCCAGTGGAGAGAAAACTTGGAACATATTCCGGAGTTTCTGCATGTAAAACAAAAATAAAAAGCGATCAAGTGCGAGTTGGACCCACGCACCGAGGATTCCGTTTAAACTTGTAGGTATTTACGGTTTTCCGATCATGTGTTGTAATACATTGCTTTATGCCAAATTTCATGATTTTAGGTGAAAGGGATGTACCCTATAGGTTTTGATTTGAAATCGGAAAATATGCAACATAAACGGTCATAGCTTTTGATCGCGTTGACTTACAAGTTTGACTAGAGAGTTTTTGATATTAATTTCAGCTTGATACTTTTACGCTTTTCCTAGACAAAGGGTCTTGACAAAGGGACAGACGGACAACAAAGTGATCCTAAAAGGGTTTTGTTTTTGCCGACTGAGGTACGGAAATCTTAAAAACAAACAACCCAAGCAGAATACCACCTACTGAATTCCTACATTCGGCTCAGCGCCCAAAGTTGAAAGTCGAGTGCAATATTAGACTAATTCTATTTAGACTTTCAGTTGGTTCAGTGTCACTGAAAACAACAGTCATTTTCCAACTGCTGCGACGGTGTTTCGATATTTGCGAAGGTATAATTAGTGTCTGATACCAAATATATGTTTTCGTTACTTATTTTAGAATTTCTACTAGAAATTCAAATGCTACCAAGATATTTGACATTGCAAGTATTGCACAAAATGAAAACTTTTTAACAAAAAATTGAACCGACGAAAACCGGCACTGAAAAGCGAAAATAAAAACCTTTTAGTCTAGCTATGCTTCAAAGTTAAAGTAACCTCCTCCTTTTCAGATGATATGATGGAGAGCAGCGGTGGCCCAGTTGTGGCGGCCCCGACTTACGAACAGTAAGTCGTGGGTTCGAACCCAGGCAGGCGCATTACTTTGTGTAATTTATATCATCACCACTGCTCTCAAAACGGTGAAGGAAAACATCGTGAGGAAACCAGCATGTCCTAGAACCAAAAATTCGAAGACATGTGACATCTACCAACCCGCACTGGGCCCGCGTGGTGGATTATAGCCCATTCCCTCTCATTGAGAGGAGGCCGAGTGTCCCAGCAGTGGGAACATGAAAGGCTGATTATGCTATGTTATGCCTCCTTTTCATCGGTTATAAACAAAAGCTACGTTGGTTGGTTGCAGTTCAAAATTGATGAAGCGTTCATAAGATGAGAGCGAAGAGGCCGCAAGTTCGATACCAGCCTCCGTAGCATGACCACTGTAAAACGGGTTTTGTCGACGGAAGAATCGACAAAAGAAACCTGTCATTTGGTCGATTCTTCCGTCGACAAAACCCGTTGGCGGTAAAAAGACGGTGAGCCGTCTTACGACCATGGGATGACGTGTGGATGTGACATGTAACAACCCAGGAATTATGGCCTACCCCCTTTGACAGAGACATCTGGGCCTGTGTCGGAGCAGTGGGAATATTACAGCCTGATTTTGTCATGGGGTTGCAGCGAGGGTTAATGCGACTGCTGAATTGTATTTTATGATATTGTAACCTAGCGCCGTCGGGCGTCTCGCCAATCGCTTACGTCCCTTCACCCGGCCACGTCTACTTTGCATATCTAAAGGGAGTAACAAGATCCTTAACGAAGCCGAAAGGCACTGGTTATCCCCATCATTTCGATCATTTTTTGTTCTAGACCATACCTTCTAGTTACGGAGATATTGGGGGTCAAAGTTCCAACTTTTTCACAAGTTTTTATACAAATACATGTTTTAATGTATTTTTTTTACTTTAAACACCTTCACGACCTCCGTACTATTCAATCTATCAATCAGCACAATGTTTTGAGTGCGTTACATTGACCCTAAAAAGTCATCCTGAAAAGTCTAAAGTCATCTATCGTAATCCTACCGTAAAAAGTGTTTTTTCAACCCAAAAAAAAGGCCTTTCCCAGCATTATTTTTTGCGTTACTTTGATGTGTACATATTGCTTGGTTCACGGCTTCGTTAAGGGTCTTGTTACACCCTGTATTTCCCCAACGTGTCATTTGGTAATAACCGATCAAATTATAGTAGAACCAAATTAAATAATCAGTACATTAACCAAAGTTTATTTGCACCTCCTTTTTTTGGAGCCCTAAAGACAACACGCAGAACACGGTCTTCTCATTTGTCATCATGTCATCATTTCAGGGGCCTTAGTATGCTATTGCAATAGTGTCAGAATGGTCTATCATTGATTTAAGACCCAAATAGAATAAACACGAAAATAATCAAATTCTTCACGTTTAGTAGTTTTTTAAAATCAAAAATGAAGGAGGTGAGATTCAATTTATGTTTCGCCCTTATCTCCTGAACACACGGGTTAGCATTTATGGGCATAGGATATGAGTTTCAGCCAATCTACTCTTCTACCTAAGCTTAGGAAATTGATTTCTACTTATCGTCACCTGAAATCAATTTACAAGTTTTTTGCCACAAGGGATATTTTTTTAAAGTAATTTTGATTTTGACTACCTCGTTTGTTTTTTAGTCGCAAGCACGACTGCTGAGCAAGAGGTCTTGGGTTCGATTCCTTGTTTGGGCAAAGTGTTATTGGTTTTTTAATCAGGAATTTGTGTGCGGGGTTTGCGTCACTGTTGGCAATAGGTTCACCCCTTTTTCCAAGGGGCTTAAATAGAATTGGCAATGTGAATGTACTATTAGGTACAACTCTGCCTAACCCTTTTCGGACCCTTTTCGGCGTGATGGTATAATGATTTTCAGCAACAGTAATTTTATTTCCGAACTTTCGTTCTCAACAAAATTAAAGTGATCTTTACTCTTTCAGCAATAAGGTTGATGGTGGTCTGCTGCTTTGGTTGTTACTGTTAGCCTGTGTCATTCCACTGTTGGACCATCAAAGGCCATCTTCTATATTTCCAAATCTTTCGATCCAGGGCCAATGTGGACCACTGGTCGTTGGTTCTGTCCAGCTCGCCCCCCCCTTCTCCTGCGAGGCCTACCGCGTCGCCTTCTGGAAATGAAATGAAATGATTTATTTCGCAAATAGGATATTAAATCACTTTTACACGTCAATATTTTTTTTTAAGAGAACGTTGGCGCATTTCCTAACCCCTTAGAAGAAATGCCGAAACAAACTCAGGGATTGTGGTCTCTTTTAAACTCCAGACACTATTATTTGAAGTTATATCAATGTGAGTGTGATCATGTAGGCATTGTCTGGTATGGTCTTTTGTCTGTGTCAGGGCTCAACATCGTGGTTATTTTGGCACACAGCTCGTCGGGCATACGGCAGACATGGCCTGTCTAGTCCCACTTCAACTTACAACTCGGCTTCTTGAGCAGCTTTGGTTGTTATCAAGGCTTATGCCCGACTCATCACGGTTCCGACTGGTCACCAAATTTTTTTCCATAAAAGAAGTCCCGATTCGTCATCATAAGAAAACAAATGAGAGGTAAAAACCACGAATTGAAACAAAACACTATTAATAACAAATAATTATAGAACATTATTTATTTTAGGTGTAGATACTGTACTGCACATAATTATGTTCTCTTTGACACAGCGAGGTGGGACGGTGGAAAAACCTCAGCTTAGTTTGTCTAGTGAGTAAGTAGGCTTAGCAGTCCACATACAGTCTTCAGTCTTCAGTCTTACATACATATAATTGTAGGCAAGATTATAGTCTAAGTATATTTACATATATAGATTCATGAAAATACTTAATTTGCAATAAATGTACACTTACTTGTATACACACACACACACAAACACGTATACACACCGTCACCAATTTCGCACTATTTCCACGTTGACAATAACTATCTATGATGTAATGGGGGGCCTGGAGTTCTATAATACAGACCTAGGCTTAGTTTAGACTCCAGATCTCCCACAAATTACAATTTTCTGCCTAACTACTTGTCAACCTATATCTAACAACGATGTAATTTGTGGAGATGAATAAACGTTTTTTTATTATTTATTAGTGAATTGTGGACAGCTTTGTTATTCAGAAAACGCAGAATCAAAAATACCGACCTGTACAAGACTGAAGAGCCTCAGACATTAAAATGAATTAATACCAGAGATTCTATAAAATCCAGCTCTTGCTCGCTTTATAAACTCATAATCTCTCTACCAATTTCAGATATCTAAGCAATGGTATTCTAATAACGGTCCTAACACTAAATAAATACATTGCCAGTCAAAAATATGGGCTAGGATTCTCGAACGGTTGACGAGGCCCTGCTGTATTGACATAGATAGCGATCGCAAAACAATCGAATTCGGTCGCAAAGTCATAACGATGCGAATTTAAGGTGGAAGTATTTCACCTTGGTGCCTAAAGTATTTCAAAACTGACTGGCAATAATTATAGACATCACACCATCATGCCTAGGCAGAGGTGTATCTTAAAGTACATTTCGACAGTTATTTTTAAGACCCATGTAATAGGTGGCGAGCCTATTGCCATTAACCTGGCACAAATCCAGCCTCCGGGGCTGCTACTGAGTAATTCCTGGTGGAAAAAGCCAATAACACTTTGTTTGACTTGGGAATCAAACCCAGGAGCGCTTGCTCAGCGTTCGCGCTTGCGACCACTGGACCAACGAGCCAGTAATTAATTATAGGCAGCCAGTTTAATATCGCGATCAAAGGAAATAGTAAAAATAAATTATAGAACAGTATTTCCCGAACTGTATATTATCTCATCATCATATAAACATTATATTATCTGGTTTATATTAATGTTTCGGACTGATTTATGGCCGTAATAATATAGATTCCTAGTTAATTTAGAAAAACGTTAGTCATGCGTTAATTTTAAACGAGAAGTATTATTTTGTCGGTGGTCAATACTAGAATGAAAATCAAAAGCAAACGTCCCTTTTTCTAGGAAATAATCTGAAATAGTGTACTCAAAAGTTAAATGATTAGTATGTATTTACTGAGTATTGAAGTTACTGTTCACATGTTCACATGTCCACTGTTCTTGGTTGAACGCTTCGTGAAGGGTCCTGTTACACCCTGTATACATATAATATTAATTATGGAATGGTATGAGGAGATTATAAGCATTCCAAAAATGTATAATACTTTTACATTTATGTCGAAAACTTTCGAGTAATGTGGCGTTAAATTTATTGTACTAACATATTGCGGCAAAATTACGTTATTGAACATGAGTTAGCTTTGATGCTTATTTAAATACACCATGATACAAAAAATAGCGCAATGAAAGCTTTTATAATAATCTTCACTTGACTTGACTTTCACATGAGACGGTTTTGAGACAGTTTTGTATGGGGCTTGCCCATAGTGCGGCGTAGCTTTTGTGGCGGTGTGCCTTGCGGAGGGGCAGTGAGCGCTGCACGTCCACGCGTTACGGATGTGTACCTGTATTGGCATCAATGGATTCGATATAAACCCATGCGACGTGAAATCCGCTTCACCACCAGACCGCTCGGACGAACGGTGTCTTGCGAAAACCGGCACTAGGCCCAAATAAGATAACCGATATAAAAAGAAGAAAATAATCTTAAAACAATGTTCACTAAGGGAAAAATTGAAAGAGATATCCAGCAATGAATATTAATGCGGGTTTGTCCATAAGATATTACGTCAATAGATTGCCAGGATTATCGAGTTAACTCGACACGGCCGTCGGTCTAACCACATTAAGGTTAGGGCCATAAAATGGCGCTTTTCGTGAGGTTGTACTTAATTTTATTGACCTTCTTGGAGTCTGTTGGCCTTCATATAACAAATGAAAAATGCTGGGTTTCGGTGCTGCTTAGTGTGTTAAATGATGTATGTAAATATTCCTGTCTGAATTTGTGCTCGGAAGGTGGCAATAGGCTCGCCCTCTACTACATGAAATGTGTATTCTAGTGTTCGCCTTAGCCTTTGGGGATGGACAGGCGTGAATTATATTTATGTTAATATACAGGTATTTAGCTGCATCCGGTCAGACTGAAAATGGCGTAACATAGTTGGGAAAAAGCTGGGCTGACGATGTTGATGGCCATGGTTTTTTTAGAGCGTTTTTGCATATATTTTTTTTAATATTTTAAAGGTAAAAGTCAAAGTAGGACAAAAATATTGATATATCCTTTTTTTAACTCGAAGCCAATAACGAAAAGACAGAAAAAGTCTTGATATTTTAATAGGTAGTTACATAATCTTCCTTTACTCCGAAAATCTAAAATCTTACCCTGGTTTCAAATTGAAAATTATGTCTCCAATAATTTAATTATTGAGATCTGCCTTTCTTCATGAAAATGTTAATCCTCAACTCAACAATCAGTTTCTCATTTTCCGTTTTGATAGAAATATTTTAAACTGTTTTAGAATTCACAGCAAGTTATTTTATTGTAAAGGAACAAAAAGTTATCTACATTTTACGAAGATTTTATAGATTATATCTTGGACTAGCTGATTCTCGCGACTTCTATGTGAGAAAAAAAAAATAGCCTATGTGCTATTCCACACTATAGTCTATCTTTGTACCTTTCATACAATCAGCCAATTCAGCCGTTTTGGCGTGATTTAGTAACAATCATACATCCTTCCAAAATTTCGCATATAGAATACGTCAACGGATTCATCTTACTAGATGAAACCTTTGATGAATTGTGTTAAAAGCGTTTACGACTAACGGCATTACATTTAAACTTTCAAGTCCTTATTTTTCGACCTTTTATACCTATGTATCTTGCTTATGCGAATGAAGTTTAATTAAAATCGGTTCTGTCATTTCGGAAAATAAGGACTTGGAAGTTTGTATGAAATGCCGTTAGTCGTAAACGCTCTTAAAATCCCAGCGGGAACAATTATACGAGTATTATTAAGTTTTTCTATCAGGATTTTTTAGTGGTAGTCCGGTATCTGAATTTGAAATCTATTACCACATGAGACATAAACATAACTGGTCCCAAACTGGGTCCGTGGTAGCTCATGGCCCACTTCCTCATACGTCATGAAGGCTTGTCCCAGCAGTGGGAACATTGTAGGCTGCTTATGCTACGACTTAAACACTTTTCCTATAATTATGCATCTTCGTATGTAAGCGCCATGTTAGCGGCGCCAATACACACGATAACACGAGTTGATGCCAAGTCTAAACAAATGCGATTAGCGGGAAACTGCCTTTTGATCTCACCACCAAAACATAATCCCTTGCTTGAGGGAGAGTGTGGGCAGGCAATCAAGTTACTTCTATAAGACAAGTGCAAACATATAGGAAGTAACTGCGCAATCGTTTGAGAAAAGCTGGCGTTTTAAAGATAGGCTTTCATTCTTACCAGACTTAGCTGAATATCATAATTTTTACATGGAGCGACTGCTTTTCTGACCTGTGCAATCCAGTTAGTACTGGGTAATACGATAACCTTTGGTAGGACTGGTTGTCAGACTTTCGGGCCACTGACTACCTGTCAAAGGTTTTTGTTGATTTCCGAGGCACGGAGGAAACTCGGTATGTAATGGGCGGTCACGTATCCACGGACCAACCAAGACAAGCGCGGCTTAACTCATCGCAACTCTTCGTAATGCCATAAATAAGATTAACTACCAATTAGATTGCTAACCCTCGTGGGAAAAACGCGTGAGTTTTTGTATGTATGTATCTATGTATTATCCAAGTTATCTATCAAGGATTAGTTGTTATAGTACGTTTCCCAAAAGACCGGCGAAGGCATGGCGCACGTGACTCCGGAACACCCTCGGCGCCAAAAGAAATGGTCTATCAGATTAAAAGTAACTTTGGACCAATAAAAGCTCTTCCTGATTCTTTTAAGATTTTCAATATACATTTTTTTTTGCGTGACTAGCCCTCCACTCTACTCCCAAATCACTGTAACTCCTGAAATCCAGAATCAAGAGTGGCGACCACCAGAAAAGCGCCGAGACAATGAAGCTCGACGAAGTCCCAGAGAATGAAGTTAGGTATTTTGGATTCCTCAACGTACTTAATTAATCAGGAAATAATAGCGGAGGAGTACGAAAACATAGTTCCAGCTCCAACTCGATCCTGAAGACTGTAGCAGGGAGGTTGTAGACTCCCCGATATTTGGGGCTATTGTTCGTAGGTGCATCTCGAACAACAAGCTTGTGTCTAAATAAATAAAAAATAATTTGTAACTAACATAGTTTATAAGATTTCTTTTACTAATCTTCTATGAATGTTGCTTGTCCGAAAGAAAGTTATTTTATTTTTTTATTTATAGTACGGAAGAAACAACACATACAAAAATACCAAAACGCAAATCATAGACGTGGCTCAAAGGCATGTCTGTCGCATGCTGAACGAACTGTGGCCCGTAAAACTCAGAATTGGTGCCCTGAAACAGTGACAGTGTCACTGTTTCAGAGCAGACTTTGAAGGAGAAGGTGGGACGAACTGGATGGCTTTCTTGTAGCAGCACAGGATCGCGACCGTTGGAAGGAATGGATGGAGGCCTTGGCCCAGCAGTGGGACAATATAGGCTAGATGTAATACAAAAACGAAACATAATTCGAAATATTTACATTGTGTATAAGTTTGCATTTCATAGTATTTCTCGAAAAAATATTTCTGTTGTTGTAACTGAAAACCAAAGAAAAAGTTCTTAACTTTTTGAATTGTGCAAGGATTCAAACGCTACCACATCACCACATCACATCACATCACATCACATCACATACCTACATCGAAATCAGTTAAAGCGTTTACAAGTTATTTTCAGTCGGAATAAAACGCTCTAACACATACACCAGGCTTATGCCCGACTCGTCACTGTTCCAACTCGTCATCAAAAAATAAAAGATCACGATTCACAACTGTTTCAAAAAAAAATGTTTTCTTAGTACCGATTCGTCATCGATGCTATAGTATCACCAAGTGAACAAACTATACAAGTCATTTTTATCACAAGGTAGGTAGGTAAGGAACATTTATACAAGTTTTGTAAACGGGACAACATAATTATTATCTTAATCCCCAACGACGAAAACAAAATCCTGAAAACATGACACTCTCTTGTTTTGGGCATTCATGTAAAAAACCCTTCCCACAGCCCATAACAAGCACATAACCAAGTAATATTTAACAAAACTTATATTGATATCAAAGAGTTGGTGTAATTGAAAAATCGATTTGTTAACAAATAACATAACAGAGAGATAACATAGCAGAGATGTAAGTACCTAATAGCACGCCCACATTTCGCCATTTATGTTTAAGTCCAAACAAATCCAGACTCCGTGGCTGGTACTGAGAAATAATTCCTGATGGAAAAACCTAATCACAATTCGCCCGACTCGGTAATCGAACCCTGGGCCCCATGCACAGCCGTCGTGGTTGCGTTCACAAGACCAACGAGGGAGATTTAAATATATGTTTGAACTTTCCGAAACATCGGGTCTAAATACATCGAATCTGTCCGTTTAATTGCTGTAACTACTAGCAAAGTGTAGCAGTCTTTCATTAAAATAATATTACTCTTTTAAAATTCAGTTCTCTTCTTCTGCTAGATTTTTCGAGATAAGGCAAAAGCGCTTTCCAGCGTCGAGATGCAAAACCGAACAGCGTGTAAGAGTCAACTTCTATTGCTGCGGAAAATAATAGAAACAATTTTTTTACCGAAATTACACATAGAAACCCTTGAAAACTTATCCCTACTGGTAACGATAAATGGGAAAAAAACCATCTATTCCCACCAGTGCGGATCAGTAGGGATATATAGAGTAGAAAGTACCGTATATCCCAACTGGTAGCGATAATTGGAAATAAAAACTTCAAGTATCCCTACCAGCGGGGATATGTCAGTAGAGATATATGAAAGGGGGTAATTAATTTTACGTCATTAGGGTAACAACGTCTAAACTATGCAGAAAAGAGCAAAAGAACCAGCCACGCGTCTTCCGGAGATCTCTAGTGCAATCTCCGGAATTCGCTCCGGTAGATAGCAGTTCGTATCTAGTTTGCACGTTAGTTCATTTTGCGTTGCTTATTTTCGTGTAAAAAATCGCTTCCATTTCGTTCTGCTGCAATGTAAAGTGAGCTTTACAAGTATGTTTAGTAAGTATTTAGACAGATATGTACTCAATCACTTAATAAATTCTACAAAAAAGGTAGGTATGCATCTTGTTCCACTTTCACGCATCGGAGATTGCATCTAATGGATAATCCAATCCGATTAGACTTATCTTTGCTTCGACACAACTCGAGTGGAGTATGATTAGATTTTATAAAAATACCTCTCGTCTCCCTATACACCTACGTGGGTACTGGAAACATTCAGTGTGGGTAGGTATTACAGAGACAAGAGTAACTAGCAGTCCGATCCAACCAATGATATAATAAATAACTAGCTGTTGCCCGCGGCTTCGTTCGCGTTTGATCAGAAATTTTCCCACGGGCACGTTGTAAATATCGGGGATAATGTAGCTTCCTATTAGTGCAAGTATTTTCAAAATCGGTTCAGTAGATTTCGTCACTTAAGTAGTTCACTACAGATAGCTATGTCTTTCTGTATTATACTTTCCGTATTAACTATTGCAATCGCAGCAACGCAACGATCCGCTTAGTATGGACGTAGCATATATTTATTTTTAATATCATTGGTTCCAAGAGTACGTTATGACAAGTTATGTCAATCTGTGAGGCCAATCACACAAAATCTCAACACAGTGCAATAAAATTATTTGCGACTTTTTAGATATAAAAAAAATCCTAGACGTACACTTCCTTGCAAATGTCACATCAGAAAGTGCCGTTGATTAAACAAACTAAAAAATAAACAGTAAAATCAGGAGTTCTGATTGATTAAACACAAATTCTAACTTACTCCAACCATTATATAGTAGTTTATAATTAAATTCCCGAAAAACGATGGCTGTCGCAAGCAGCGAAAAGGGCGCACATTTTGAAATTGGGCGCACTTTTTCAGCGGACGTTTTGTGACGCTGATTCTGATTCTTATTATACATATAGTAATGTTTACGATGTTCAAAATGACTGGCCTATGTGGGCCCAGAGCGTTGATTTGATTATATTTGAATATATTAAATCGTAATTCTTCGTTTAAATCACTTGAAACATTTTTTATTTTGACAATTATTGAGGCCAAACCAACTTTAGAACCTACATATTTGGCGAAGAATTTAAAATTACTATGTAATCATGTTATTCAAACAATATGTAATTGTGAAAAAGTATTTGGATATAAAATTGTAACGTTCTAAAAACCGATGAATGTCTAACCCCTTTTAGTTGGTAATTGGGTGACAATTTAACCTACACACTACAGGGTGTGTTTTTATTTTCATTAGATATTTCTGGAATACACCATACAATGGCGATCAATTTCGACTTTTAGTCTGTCCTCGACCGATATTTGACTACCTCAGACTTGAATACAATACTCTCGAAAGTAGTCTTGGCTCCAATATTCTATGCGGTCTTTTGTGTTCGCATTGTGGGTTATCAATCATAACATAATGAAGTAATATTAGAATGAAGGTTAATTAGCATCTCTTTGTGATCAAATCAGTGAAACAGAAAGTTAAATTCAGAAGAATTGATATCGAATTTACGGAAAATTCATCCCCAAAATTAATTTACGCTTGATAATAAATCGTCCTTCGTCTCAATCCGGCACGACCGGAGCGAAGGACCAACCGACGAAGGACCAACCGGCGAAGGACCAACCGGCGAAGGACCAACCGGCGAAAGAGCAACGGCCTAACGTGCTTTTCGAGACACGTGTTTCCAAACTTCGGGCTGCTTGAGAAATTTCTAATGGAAAATCCCAATAACACGACGAAAAGGCACGTTTGGCGCAGTGTCTGAGCGATTGATTATGGCGCTACGTGTCGCGGGTTCGATCCCTGCACGGAACACAAATTTGTAGGGCCTACAGATAGTTGTTCCGGGTCTGGCTGTTTTTGTAGGTGAGTTTAAAAGTTTGTAAACGCACCCACGATACAGGAGAAACTTCTAGTCTACAACAACGTTTTTTTAAAAAAAAAGAGGAAATAAGAAAAGAATAATAACACTTTTCCCAACCGGGGGAATTGAACCCAAGACTCCACGTTTGCAATACGTGGAGTCCAAACATTCTAAGAATACTTTATGCTCAGCTAAAAATATATTGACCAGTCAGCTAATTCCTAGTGGGGTTTGACTAAGGATGCACCAGACGTACATTTAATATCACCGTTCTTGTTGGCTATTTATAACACAAAGTAATAACGCTTTATATGACAGAGGTAAATAAACTAAAGTACTTTTAAAATGTGCACATCTAGACTTGAAAAATGGTTTCCTGGATGTATGCAAGCGGCTCTCATATTTCATGTTTAGTATGAAGATATGAATATTCTCGAAAGGATGTTTCGCCTGGGGGCGTTTACTCGTTTAGGTAAATGTGTATATTTTAGGTGGAAAGTGCAGTGGATTTATAATGTTTAAACATTGAGCGGTCTTAGCGGGGACGGCGAAATAAACATCGTACTTTTTGACCTGAATTCAGCTGCATCCGGTTAGACTGGAAGTCAACCGCAATGAAAAGGCTTGGGAGATGATGACTTTAAATACTGCAAACGTAAAAATGTGGGAACAACATTACCCTACTTGTAGGTAAGGTTAGGTTTCGCCGCAGTTGGCTTGAAAATCAATAGGTAGTTCAACATTTCAATACGCGATATAATTACTTAAACGTGTCTTTAAACACATTTTGCAAAAAACCGTACACATCTTTTAGACCAAAAAAATATTAAATTTAAAAACCAAATTAGGAACATCGCAATTAAAATATTACCCTCATTTTGGGCCTTCCACATAAAAAGCAGACGAAGTTAATTCACTCAGCCGTCTGCCAAAAGCCGGATGGCAGATGTTAATGGCGGCAAAAAATCAGATTTCGTGCCAAATCAAACGTTAATGTGTGAGTCGGGATGTTTACCGGAAACCAGGAAATCCTTTCACAGACGTGAACATTTTTTTTTGTCGTTTACAGGCCGTAAGGCCTTGTACAGAATGTAATTTTGCAAAAATATTATTCATTTTTTAATTTAATTATTCTGACCTTTTACAAAGTTGTTCGCAGATAAACTTTACAAATGACCCACCCTACCCCTACCTACCAAGTACGCACGACATCCAATCAAGCTGACCAAAACCAGTTTATACTGATCTCTCATTGTACGGAAAATCTATACAAAGCGAGGCCATGTTATACTGGAAATGTATAGCTTGGTGTGTACCTAAGTAATATAAATATTGTGTAGACTAATGAGTTTTGAAGTTTAACGAGTTTAATTCTCATTCGTTCAATCAGAAGTATTACGACTTTGCTTTTATAACTTCATCAGAATAGTTTTCACATTCAATCATCATTCATCTTCATCATTCACTTGTCCTTAACCCAATTCAGTCGTGGTCGGCGCAGCATGTCCCCTTCTTCCATACTTCTCTATTACTCGACATCTCATCAGACACCTCTTTTCTGGCCATATCATCCTTTACACATTCCATCCATAAAGGGTGTCACAAGACCCTTATTGAAGCCAAAAAGCACTTGTTGTCCACGTCATTGCGATCATTTTTTTTCTTCTAGACCATACCTGGGAACCTTAAGGAGATATTGGGGGTCAAAGCTCCAATTTTTTCACAAGTTTTTATTTTAAATACATATTTTTTACCTAAGATTTTTACTGTAAATACTTCCACGACCCCCGTACTATGCAATCCATCCATAAGAACAATGTTTAAGTGCGTTACATTAAGTCCTACCGTAAAACGTGATTTTTCACCCCAAAAAAAAAAGTTGTTTTCCAGCAATCATTTTTGCATAAAGTAACTTAGTTTGATGAACAGAATGCTTGGTTGACCGGCTTCGTGAAGGGTCTTGTTACACTCTGTATATGCCAGTGTTATGTCGCCCAGGCTTAACAGTGCTAATTAGATTTGTTGGTGTTAAATAGTATCAATATACTTAATCAGTAATTTTATTCATCAAGCAATCACGACAGTCTGCAGCAAGCCTAACCCCGCACGGAATACACGAATGTCGTTTGTAACCAGGCTTAAACTCGGCAATCGCGACAATTTCCCGCAGCCCGCGTCGCGCCACAGTATTAGTGTTATTACTCTTTATGTGAGTGAAATAACGGAAATTTGAGTTTTACTGCTACATCGATGTGCTGAATTAATCAGTAAGTGTTGAGTCTGACTTTTAAGTGAGCTGAAAATAGTTTCATTTAAGTTTTCATTTTAAATCTTACTCTGCTCGACTTAAATCAATATCATAAATGTTTGTCTCTCAAGAAAATGTTAAATTGTAATTCACACGGTAATAATTAAGTTTGATTTTGTTTGCCTAACTTAAGATTATTGATTCAAATTCAAATAATTTATTGTGGTTCATAAGATGTCGTGTTAAATACAGGTAAGTCTGCTATGTCCCGCCATTGAGGCATACAAAATTCATGTCACACGTTCGGTAAATATGCAGTTACAATATAATACATCCAATTGTCGTGCAATACATTATGATTAAATTAGTGAAGTATATTTATGTCAAATTACAAATTATTAATTCAATGGATTCGCTTCAATGAATTGTCATCTAAAAAAATCTCTTACAGCTCTTGATATTTTTACTGTTGCTTTCATTATGCTGTATTTTATTGTTATTGTTTAGCTGTGGAGTGCAGTGCAGTGCTGTGCTGTGTTTTATGGGATGGGGCCCTTACATTTGTACTCATTGTTGAAGAACCAAATTAAAAAATAAATAATTTTCAAAGTGAAAAGAAATGTGTAGGTAATATTGAGTGCCACGACTTACATAAATACCTACCTGCGCCTCATTCTACTAGTCGAGTCACTCATAATCGCACTCATTTTCGCAGATGCGCACACTGACGATTACTTTGCAATAATGCGGAAGAAACTTGCCTCAGTAATATCCCGAGTGAGGGGAAGTAACAACAGTATTCTGAAGGTGTTTGCAGAGAGGTTGGATGGGCCTACAATGTGGAGCTTTACCAAGCTACATGTTGGCAACAAATCTTGATAAACCTTCAAGTGATTGTGATTTTCTTTTTGTGTTCCTGCATTGTTACTAATATAGTTTTTAAATTAGATGTAACCTAACACCCCATGGGCCTTGACGCCTGATTTATTTTTTATTTTTTTATAACAGTACTTACTACGGCTTTTCAAAATTTACTTCGAATCTCACTCACGTGAAGAGTCTAAGTGCGGAAAATGGAGTCCCTACTCTACTCTACTCTACTCACTCACGTGACCGCTTAAATTCTAAAACCTTTCTTGGATACCACGACGAGACCTCGACACCTCGCGTTTCGAAGTGCTGCCATGCTGTTTAGAGTATATCTACGGGAATAAGTTTGAAGTCGGCAAACCTTTTTAGTTGTGGTATCTCACCCTTAACCTCGTCAAAAATCAATTTCACATTTAAACTAGAGATTATGAGCACATCAAACACATAGAATATGAAGAGAAAATTCATATTCTAGCTAGAGGATAACTCATAAAGTACCAAAGCCTAATTAATAAAAATTATATGGGACCGCCGCGCAAGCTTCTTTTACAAAGTAAAAAAGAATCACGTAAATGGGACCAGTAAACACGGAGAAATTGGTGAAAATACCTGAAAAAAAGTTGCAGGTGGAATACATATCCTCCTTCTTTTTTAGAAGTCGGTTGAAAAGAGAACTTATTTATACATAAAATAAACTCATGTCTTCTGATCCATATAGGGAACCTCAGAAGCTTAAGAACGCAACGCAGCTGGGCAGTACGACGCTTATGGTTTACGAGGGTAGCTGCGCTATATGCTAAGCAATGCTATGTTATCTTTGCAGAGTACAGGTTCGTAGTAAACGTCGCGACACAAGGGCGAATTTGTCTTGATTCACCTATTTACAATTCGAGGAACACGTTCTCTGTTGTTGAAACTGGCTGTTTCGTAATACTACGGAAATTCCGAGAAGAAGAATGTAGTCAGGGTAATCAATCCTAGTTTCCTAACTATAAATATATATTTATATTAAGCATAAAGATATATTTCATTTAAAAAAGCGAAGATGTATTTATGGGAACACACTTTAATTTTCAACTTTTTTATTTTTGGAATGTGCTGTAAGGCCTTGCTTTTTGTCAAATTTTATGATTCTAGGTCAAAGGGAAGTACCCTATAGGTTTTGATTCGCTTGTGAAATTGCATAATATGCGACATAAACAGTTATATCTTTTGAACGCGTTGACTTACAAGTTTGATTTTTTCATTGCTCCAATTTAGTATTAATTTCAGCTTGATACCGCCACGCATTCCTGAGAAAAATGGTCTTGACAGACAGACAGACGGACAACAAATTAATCCTATAAGGGTTCCGTTTTGCCGATTGAGGTAAGCATGGAACCCTAAAAAGACAACGAGGGACACAAAATAATGAATACAATCGTTTATTCTTACTTGAAACAAAATATCAATCACTGAAACTAACCTAAACCGCCACAAATCATCAATCAATATATTAATCAATCATTCAATATATTATTACAAATTCGAAAGTAAGTTTGTTTGTTACCTTTTCACGCGTAAACCCCTGAGTCGATCATCCTGAAATTTTGCATATACGTTGTCAGGTGTACAACAACAGACATAAGGTACCATTCATCGCGAAAAAAAGTACTGTTGCCGAGGAAAACAACAATAACGTTCTTATGATAACAGATGGCGCTACGTGTCTATCAAACCATGATTGAATTATTATACAAGCAGAGTACGACCCGAATTGATTCATTGAAAAAAACAACGAGCCTTGAGTGCTAGATTTTTATATATAGGTACCCTGTACACTTGGAGGGTATACCCTGTGTCGTTGGGTTCATTCTCCACCCAAGTAAGAATTTAAAAAGAACATAGTGATTTAACTATATAGAAAAATAAATTAGGTTCGCTACTACATGACTAATTGGCGAAATGTGAAAGTAACATATAGATTCATCTCTGCTTAGTCCCCCTTGGAGAATATACATGCGTAAAGTTGTATGATGTGTGACTTCTCCATCCACTTTTCCAATAACTGCAGTATTACTACTTAACACGCATACTCAATATTTAAACCATATACCAAATGTGAAACACCCAAAATTGATTTTCGATGACGGGAATGATGATCGACGTGCGATTCCATCCAAAATATCAGGATGATCGGCTCAGTGGTTTAGGCGTGAAATGGTAACAATCAAACAAATTTATTTTCGTATTTAAAATATTAGTTAGGATTTATTTTTGTCATCATAAATGCGGACTCCGAGCTGCCACTGACAATCCCTGAGAAGAAACGATCTTTAGTTTCATAGAAAAAAGATACTCCTTAAAAATACACATCATAAGTCAAGAACCACCAAAATATGTTCTCCAAATGGCTTCATCATAGCTTTTACATTAATAACAAGTTTGAAACTCAATTAATATTTGGCCAAAGTCTGTCTTGGCTACAAGATTACGTCTCCCCAGCTAATCTGTCATGTCTTTGAAGTATTTCCTCGTTTCGTGGTTTCTAACTACATTTTACACTTCGGCCTTCAAGTTTGTTTACCGTCTGTGAAAAAAGTTCATCGTTATTTTTAATACGACTGCTCAAAAGTGTGTTGAATATGTGAAATGTTTCTACAACGGTGCTTACTTTTTGGTAAAGTGCGAAGGAAAGCCAAGACGTTTTTGAGTCAAAGAGTAACAAACATCCATCCATCTATACATCCATCTATTCGCCCTCACAAACTTTCGTATTTATAATAGTAGTACGAAGTATGACAGAATTACTTTGGTCGTATAATGGTCCACAACTAACACACAATTCAATAAGGCCTATTTTCTGTGAGAGGAATGGCCTGTAATCCACTTCTCGCGCCATTTTCAGGCTGGTAGATGTCAATACTTTTTTTCGGTTTTAGGACATGCCGGTTTTCGGCCACTGGGCCGCCTCTGTTCATTCAAAATTTTAGTCACTCGCGGCCATTTTTATTATTAGCCATTTGTGTCCCACCGCAGTCCCCCTTTCCACTTATCCTTATCCAGAGATGTTACTCGTCAATCTTTGCAATCAAGGAGCTAAGGGCAAAAGTGACCACACAATGGGTCCCAAACAGCAGCAAACGGCAACGCGGCAGACCCAGAAGGAGATGAAGAAGGTGAAAGAGGTGAAGGTGAAGGTGAAGGTGATGATGAAGGAGGTGGACGACATCGTCTCATTTCACAAAAATTGGCCATTATTAAACTTAAAAATTAACTATTCCAGAGGATGCTAGCCCGCAGCCTGAACTTGTCAACTAAATTAAAAACAACTGTCACTAGTGGTGGCCACTGTTGATTGTGGCTTTCAGGGAATAGTGTAAAAGGGAATAGTTGTCCCAAAAAAACAAAAAGGTGTGTCGTAATGTGTTGAAAAAGTATTCACTCCTACCTACTATAACACATACAGTCAAAAGTTACACGCAGCAGAAACAGCTTATTTTAATTAAATCAGTTTTGATCCGAAAATAATGATTTCAATCATCCGAAAAGCCGTTTATCGGTTAGTGATAATTTTAAATAAACGTGTATGGCTTTGTGATGAGTGTTAGGTGATTTTTATTGTTTGTTTTGCATTAATAGGGTCAGTTTTGCTTAAAGCAGGAAGCGTTGACGGGTTTTGAATTGGAATAATCTCTAAAAAAAAAACAAACGGCCTGATCTTCCGATGACATTATAGTTTTTTTTTCGATTTCATTTCGATATTTGAAAAATCCTGTCAAAAAGTTAGACATTAGAAAGTTAGACACTTTAAAGACTTCACAAAAAAGTAAAAGAAAAAAGAAAGAAAAATATTTATTTGGGACAAGCACAGGAACAACAAAAATGACAATAAAAAAAAGAATATAAAAGTAAATAATAAAAAGAAGACCTGTGCGAGGCCAAAAAGGCTCCTATCTCAGCGTGATGCTGCGATAGATGAAAAATAAATACCGCAGTGCTGCAGTACCTACCTACGTACTTGTTTTTTAAATAGCTTTATGTCCCTGCTGTCTGTGTACTGCTGGGCAAAGGCTTCCCCTATATCCTTCCAGGTACTGTTCTCCTGCGCCACCTCGAACCAGCCTTTGTGACGCACGTCTAGATCATTTCGCCACCTCTTTCTAGGCCGGCCTCGGCGGCGCCGTCCATCCTCAGGCACCCATCGTGTTGAGACCTTTTGATTCTCACGTTATCGCGTGGGGTTCACGTGATCTACCCAATCCTATTTCAGCTAGCAGCCTTTTTGCCTACGTCTGTGATTCCTGTTTTTGAACGCAGCGTATCTATAGTGTTCCGTATTTCATCTACTCTCGCGCTAAGCACCTCCACATCCATTTTTATTTATTTAAGGACAACCAACAAAGCTTACATCAAAAACATATGTTAATCTATTCATATTATTTTTACATTTTATAGTGTAGCTTAAAGGCTGCCACGGAGTAGGAAAACAGAAAAACAGATTTTAACAGTTAATCGTTATAAAAATTCAACAAAACTTGCGTAATGTTGGATTAGTTCGATTAATCCGATTAATTCAATTGTTCGACGTTGTGCGAACCAACAAAAAAAAGTAAAAAGGACAAACACTATCTAAATGTTAACAATAAGAACTACACTATCCCTTTTTTTCATATTTATGATAATGCCCTATGCAAGAGAGACTTGTCTTTATTTATGGAATAAGACATATCAATATCTACAAAGGGCGAGCGTGAGAGACATTTAACTTTCTTACCAAGGGATCACCACTAGGTTTCAATACCAATCAACATTCGGCATTTCAAAGTAGCTACAAAGTTGAGAACTTCCCAGTCTAACTTCAGATTTAACAAATTAATGGATTAATTCAATTAGTGGTTATTGGACGCAAATAAGGAGGCTTTTCATTGGTTTCCGAAGTCTTTGTTCCATTCAAGGTTCTGTTACTGGGATCTATTAAGCGAAAATGAAAATCCTATCAAATGTTTTGATGAATTAATTAATAGAATAAGATCCCAGGGCCACCAGAGTTCACCAGACGTCATGTATTTTCTGACTAAGGAAAGGTGGACGATTGAGTAGTGTTAGTATGTACTACGAACGCATGCCTACCTGCTAGCTTGCTTAGACGGCCAATTTTCAGGTATCAGGTAATCAAAGTACATAAAAACATTAGTTACCTCACGTAAATTCTCAAAGCTGATTTTTACGTATTTTTACGTTTGCCACATGGATACATACAGCTGAAATTGGCCCTACCTTTCGTTTTCCAAGAACAATAAACCAATGGCTGTTATTTTCAAGTCAAGCCCGTAATTTGTAAACATCACTTGCTTTTCTAGCCTTCACAATCGATTCGGAACGTAAATAAGCTTAATGGTCGATGGCACGCGATGTGGAATTAGGTGCAATAGCCAAGGCTTCACCAGTTTAGTTACACGTTACTAGGTGGCGCCACATGCAAGGGAATAGGTCAAGTACGAGCCTGTAGTTGACGACATAAGACTCCCTGTATATCGTTCAAAACCAGGTTTGACTTTATGAAGTTTAAAAAACGTTTTCTCTATTAAAAATAAGCTGATTTAGAACGCGTTAGTTAAAAACTTATAATTACTACAACACGATAGTTTCTGAAACTCTTCCACAGAATGGTTGGTTGCCGGCTCCGTAATGGGGTTTATTTACAGCTTGTATAAAACAAACAAAAATATTTAAATCGATGAAAGTTGATACAGTGACCTACAAATACAGTGTTCATTACGAATAATGCCATTCTAGGGCCCTTATAAATGTTAAGGGCACTTGAACTAGTAAGTATAATAGCTGGTAGAACAATGGTCTCTCTAGTCTTTCATAGAGGGTAACAATGTGTAGGGTTCTTCAAACCCGGTCGAGTGATCGGGCAAACTCCTCGTTTTATGCAGAAGATTAATTCATGACTAGTTTAACTGAAGCTGTGAAAGGGGCAATGAAAGCTGGAGCGAGTGACTGTGTGGCTGCGTTTTAATACGGGTGGTTTACACTTACAGATATTCGTAAAAAAAAAAAATGAAAAGTCCTACCCTTTTATTATCGATTCGTGTCGAGAATCATTAGTATAGATACCTCCTTGAATTTGATCAGGATGCATGTGACAGCCTGTAAAGATTAGTGTAGTTAAAAGAACCAAAAAAAAAAACAAAAGAGAAAAGCGTAACAATAACAAATGACGTCAAACATGACGTCACGTGACACGTGCCGCGTTCCGAATAAATTATGTGAAT
Organism: Eugnorisma glareosa; assembly: GCA_947578425.1. Lineage (NCBI taxonomy): Eukaryota > Metazoa > Arthropoda > Insecta > Lepidoptera > Noctuidae > Eugnorisma > Eugnorisma glareosa. The sequence continues at coordinate 4,406,904 of OX387957.1, read as the reverse complement.
GTTTGTTGATACCTCCTTGAATTTACCAGGATGCAAAACAACAGCCTGTATAAATAGCAGTGATCGGATAATCGGATGCATATTTACCTAAAGTTTCATTTTTGGTTAGAAAATTATGGAAGCGGCATCTTAAACCATATTATTTAAAATATAAATCCCGGGATTCCAGAAAATTAATAAATAAATTATCATTATGAGATTGAATGGTTTTTCTTTGTTTATTTATTATTCGTTTGAGATAAATGTTTTGAGAATTGAAGAAAAATTATGAGGAAGTCATTATATAAAGAGTTTTTTTTTATATAAAGGATAAAAGAAGTAAATATAACTACTACACACGATTTGATTATATAATAAAAACAGTAAATTTGTTGATTCTGAAATCCCGGGATTTTTTCGATACAAAAGTGCATTCCATAATATTAGTCAACACCTTTTTTTTTTTCGGATGGGGAATCATCAAATAACTCCTCTCGCTCTGGGCTGAGCAGAAGGGAGTGTCAGACTTTTACTGACTAAAACCCATCCATGTTCCTTCTTTTGCCTTTTGTGTTCCAGGGCCGCGGTATCTCTTTGGCACGCGACGACACGGCCTATCGTCATAAGAGGGATGGACGGCGAGTTAGCCCATTACTCACCGTCCACAGGCCCGCGCCTACGGTGGCCCCCGACGCCCAGTGCGTCTTCCGCGGATTGTAATGGATTGAACCAGGGCCGGACGCGAGAGGTCGCCGCCACTAATCGCCGATTAGTCAACACCTTAAACTAACTAAATTTGTCGATTCCGATTTCCCGGGATTTTTTCGATACAAAAGTGCATTCCATAATAGCCAACATCTTCACTTTAGGTAAATATGCATCCGATTATCCGATCACTGATAATCAGTTAGCTAATTTAATGACGATTCAAAGACATAAACTTGTAGAAATCTGTCTATCCTAACTAACTTGAAACACATAACCGTTCGCGCGGGTCAACTAAAAAGGGCCTCTGGACCGCCCAGAAGGTCCCAATTTTTTATGACGCGCAATATAGCCCCAACAGTTCAAAGGATAACAGAAAACAAACTTGACAATATCTATAACTAAAATATAAGAATAAATACATATACTTAAAGTTAAACAAGGAAAATTTCTACAACTTAATTCTGAGACTAATCTGCAAATTTCTTGTGGATAATGGTCTCGACGTTTCACTTTTATTGAATTTGGTAATCTTTGCCAGACATATCACTCCCGACACTGAGAGTCGGTCGGTCTACGAGCTTAAGGTTACTCAGCGCGCTATGCTGTGATCTATGCTTGGAGTTTCTTTCAAGTACAACATCTAAAGTGAGACTATTCACCATCATCCCCATCTTTATGTCAATTAAACATTTAACCGCTCTTAAACTTATCTTTCTCTTATCTTCTTTTCAGTCAACCCGTGATCATGGCGCTTGCAACAGCGTCGAAATATCGGGAGCTCAAAATTATGAACAATCACGGAAGATATCTCGTAAGTGACAGTATAAGTTTAGTTTTAAACTGTGAAAGCTTAAAACTGTGTTCACCGCTCTTTTTTTTTTCGTATGGTTAATGCCTAACCACGTATCAGAGTTTTTAAGCCGCCCATGTGCCTCTGAATTGGCTTTATATTCCGTCGCGAAATATCTGTCAGGCATGCTGCTTTCGTCACAATTTTTTCCTTCACCGAAGCAAGTGATATTTATACAATAGAATAGAATAGAATATTAAGTTTTTATTTCAGACCGGAGTCCATAGCACACACAATACAATACGCACATGAATCCGAAAAATTTGAGGTTCGTGTTTCGAACTTGAGACCTATGACTCGGCAGTCCGACGGTCACAACACTAGGCTTTAACTGCCTACCTGTTATCTTTACCGCTCATGGAACGACACTTTGTATAGCCCATCTGGTAATTAATCCGATGCTTGACGACAGGAATGAGTTTGATGTATCTTTTATTTTTAGATTGAAAAGTTTGATGACTGAGGAGCTCGTGGTTAAATAGCAGTAGCCGCTCGGGTCGATTTTCCAGGTAAAGCCAAGCTTGCCTAGGTTGGTCCGTGGATGGATGACCTCCCATTACATACCGAGTTTCTTCCGTACCTCGAAAAGCACGTTAAGCCGTTGGTCACGGCTGTCATTTTTAGATCTTTGACAGTCATTTTGGGTAGTCAGTGGCCCCGAAAATCTGACAACCAGTCTTACCAAAGGGTATCGTATTACCTAGTACTAACTGGGTTATGGAGGACAGATAGGCAATCGATCCTTGTAAAATACCTACTGGTATTCAGCTGCATCCGGTGAGACAGGAAGCTGACCCCAACATATGTAGTTTTGGGAAAACCATGCAGCTGATGATGCTTGACGACAAGATTGAGTTTTATGTATCTTATTTTACGATTGAAATTACTGACATGATTTCAAAAACATCCTGTTTACTTCTCCAGCATCCCACAGTTTTCCTGTTCAGAATAAACTATAAGCTATTCCTTGGCTCGGGAGCATTAAAATTCATCGGTGATAACAGCAAGGCTTACTGATAAGCCATAAATTGAGTCTCATTACGATGCAAGTTGTGTCACTCTTGCTTATCAATCGATAAACGTGGAACGACGGAATACATTATATTGGTGGGATGTTTTTGCATGTTTTAATTAAAAGTGATTAATCTGAAGTTTGTATAGAGTATTGATAGGGTTAAATTAATAGTTGGGGTTTGAGAAGCTGGTTGGTTGGATGGTTTGAATATTATTTTCTTCAAACAGACTTTGCATAGAGCAAATATTTACAAAAGCTATGATCTTCGTAAAGTAAAGTAAATCCTTTTGTTAAGTAAATCAAGAGTTACTTTACGGAGATTTATGATGTTATAATGTTATAATTCGTATGTTTTATTTAACTGTTTGGCGGCTTGGGAAACTGCATCAAATACTTGCACAAGTATCATATATAAAATTTAGACTTAATAAAATAACGTAAGTTTACTTACAATTTAACATACTAAAAAGGAGTCTGGCGGGACTTTTCCACCACACAAAGTGTCTGGCAGAGGAGAAGGTGAGTCATCATCTAGTATAAAAAACACGCTTTATAGTATGACCTAACCTAGCAGCTATTTAGTACAACTGTGCTACCTGATATCTGATAAAAGCCACCACGACCGGCTTTTCATAATATCCGATTGTTCTTAAATAAAGAAAGGATCATTCACAGAAAAAGTTGCAGCTGTTCTAAAGTAGGTTTGGCGGTCACGGGATCTCCCTCTACTAGACGCCGTGTTCATTTATGTTGCATTGGTGCAGAGAGTTGCAATTGAATAATATAATGGTGGACTGGTAGAAAATTCCCAAGGCATTATGTCCGCCTTTGTACAGTTTTTTTACTTGTGCTTAAGTTTTAATAAATAAATAATTAAGCAACAACTTTGTTCCAGCGTACTAATGAAATGTAATACTAATGAAATATACTCAAATACTGCTCCTTCCCTCATCAATCAATGTAGGGTATAATCAGCGAACTCCTAAGAGAATTTGAAATGAGATTCTGATTTCCTATATTAATTGCATGATTAATTAAGTTTGATTTATTAGAAGGACCTAAATCTGTTAATTATTAATTAAGACAAGGGGTCTTTCAATAATATTAAGAAATTTTGGTCAATTAGACAATTAATGATTTAGGTCAATAGATTTAGGGTTATTTCAATATGGAATGCTAGCTCTATATAAAAACGATAGGCGCATTTTTGTACTAAAAAGGCTTGGGTTTGACTGCAAATCACCTGGCCCGGCAGTCTTGACATAGATAACGATCGCAAAACAACCGAATTTGAACCAACGATGCGGATTTAAGGTGGAAGCCGATGGAAGTCTGACACTCCCTCCTGCTCAGCCCAGCGGGAGGAGTTATTTGATCCGAAAAAAAAAGTCGGTACTGCCGGGTGGCGTCTGGCTTGCGTCCACCTTAAATCCGCATAGTTGTGGTTTAAATTCGGTTGTTCTGCAATCGCTATCTATGTTGAGTCTGCAGGACCTGGTGTGAAGCGATAATGCGGCCTAGGGTGGAGCTCATTTTTCTAGAAAAAACCGATTCACTCGAGCTTTGAATCGATCTAGATTATAAAATGATCAGGGAACAGAGAAGCCAGATTGTGCTAAAAATGACATGGCTAGCCTATGGTTTAAATGAGATAAATGAGACGGTGTCAGAGCTAGCTGTGTGGTGCAGAGGAGTGTTGATGTGCATTAGTGGTCAAATTGACGGCACGGTTGGCGCAATGGCTGAGCGATTAGCGGTTGCACTGGGTGTCGCGGGTACGGAACCCGCACGGAAAAAATATTTGTATGACTTACAGGTAGTTGTTCCGGGTCTGGCGTTTGTGTATGTGAGTTTAAATGATTGAAAACGCACCCACGATACAGGGGCCTTAGTCTGCTATTGCAATAGTGTCGGAATGGTCTATCATTGATTTAATAAGGCCCCGCGCAGACGAATTACCCTTTGTACGCACGTCAAACGAGTTTCGAACGCGCTTCAATACGCCGTGGGCTAGGGGCCTTATTAAATCAATTATAGACCATTCTGACGCTATTGAAATAGCAGACTAAGGCCCCAGGAGAAATTCCTAGAGGGGCCACGTTAAAAAAAAATCAATGCTCTCGATTTGTATGTCAATTGGCAAAACATAGCGCACAACCTAATTTTTAAGACCTTGTTATTCCTATACCAATGTTTATGAATAAATGATTCTGATTCTGATTATGTGCAGGTTCCGCAGCAGCAGACTTGTAGAAAAGAGTGAGGTCAGAGATAACAGCTGACATTGATATTTAACAAAGAAGAAAATATGAACAAGAAAAAAAACATAAGATTACGTTACCATGCAGCCTACACAGTCAAACCTACATCACTAGCCATATAAAAAAAAAACAAATATCCTGACAGTGTCAACTGAGCTTATTACATTTAAAACAAGACCAGTAGGTACACAGAAGGCCTGTTTAACAGAAAGGCCAACTCCCACGAATAAATTCGTAAGTCATAGCCGCAGGGAAAATAAAACATATCCAATATTGTACAGCAATTCAATGGAACCCTTTTAAGCCCTTTGAAGAGTTGACAAGTCCCGGATAATCCGATGTTTCGGTGTTTCGGCCGACAACTTCGGGTTCGCAAAAGGGCGAATTTGACAATACTTTGGTTTATTTTTGGAAGTTGTGTGTACGGGCATTCTGTGTTAGCATAATTCAATAAATGAACTGATCTTTACGTCTTAAATGATTCGGATATTTTTAGACTTCGGTTTTTACGTATTTTTAACCAACGATTAAAAATGAGGTTCTCAAGTTGACGCGTATAGTTTTTGTAAATTCTTTGTTGATTAATAACGTTGACTTACACGGTATTTACCATTTTGGTAAAATTTATGAAAAAAATATATCTTTTCCTTTAAAAATATGTGTTATAGCTGTTGCCCGCGGCTTCGCTCACGTTTTGGTCGGAAATTATCCCACGACACATTGTAAATACAGCCTATAACACTCGGGGATAATGTAGCTTCCTATTAGTGAAAGAATTTTCAAAATCGGTTCTGTAGATCCAGAATTCACCCCCTAAAACCTCACAAACTTTACCTCTTTATAATATTAGTATAGGAGTAGATTAGCCTCCTGCAAAAATAATTATTTAATTCCCTTTAGTCAAAACTGTTATTTACATTTCCCCGGCCATTACACAAAAATAAATGCTGACAAGCACGTAGTTAGGGCTGCAATACTATTAACCTGTTTAAGTTAACTATTAAATTATACCAACAGGTATTTAATCGTCCAAATTAAGCTATTACTTAATTATCACGTTTACCTTAATTATCATTCGGCGCCATTGTCACAACCGCTGATGGCACCCTCTGTGTACCATTAAGTTTATTAAATCTTCCATATTCTAACAAGGAGTTTTGGCTATTATCGCCAACCAGGAAATGGCCTCTGGCAAATTGCGAAGAGATTTAGAGAAAAATAATAATATGGATTTATTATTTCACAGCTTCTTTTACTGGCGTTTTTTAACATAAGGCACGTAATGAGTGATGCAATAAATGAAGTCTTGAAAGTCGGATTCGAAAACCTTGGCTACAGAGTGGGTATATTTTCATTGACAGCATTAATACTACTTCCCTATTTAAATGGATTTGGTTAACAATTTCATGGATTTATTACACTGAACCCTAATTCCTTTTCTAAAATAAAGTAAAAAGTCAAAATCAGCCCTGCCCTTTTGGAGATTAGGGGGAACAAACAGACGGACAGAAAAAAAATGCGTTTTTTTTATAATACATAGTACCGTACATACTTTCATATGCATTCAGTTAAAAGCTTTTATTTGACATTACAAACAGACATTTTAATTAATTAATTTATGTAGATGTATAAATTGAAAAGAGCATGAAAAAAATCTTATCACAGGGGCGATTCTATTCATTTCTTGTTTTGATTATATTCATTCATATTGCCACAATTACCTAGCATAATATATTAGAGGAGGTAGGAGAGGTGCCGCTAAATAAGCTATTTACCACAGATATAGATAACGCAATAACATCTACTTCGCGTGCCCGGCTTAGGCATTGTACGTTTAGGAAATTTGTTTATATCAACAACGTTACAACTCAAGTATTTAATTCTAGACATTTAAAGAGCAAAAACGTAGCGTTTTTGAATTGTTTGTATAGTAGCTCTTATCTAAATAGTGCTTATGACGTCATTGTAGGTAGTCACACATAGTAATGGCATGCTTGTTTTTCATACGTATATGATACTTGCATTGTCTAGTTATATATATATATATGTATATCTTTGCTATTTACATATCCGTGCATGTACACACATCAAAAGTGTCTAGGGATCAAGCATTTTTATGTGGATTTCTTGAGATTGAGATGTGGCTTTGTAATAAATTTATGATTTTATAAATTTATATGGATCCTTTTTGGTGCATTTCATAATTTGAATCAGGAACTGTGAATCAAATTCGAGTAAAAGATGAAAATCAGCTGTCAATATTTTCCCTATAAAAACATACAACGCATTGAAGACATTATTAGTGCTACTGTTTCCCTACTACTGATTAAAACCAACGTTATTATGGAGCGGCGACGTCATTTAAGCAGGGAAGAAATGCTCAGAGCCGTGGGAATGATAGAAGCTGGTTCCCGGCAACGTACTGTGGCTTTAGCTCTGAATACAAGTCAGAGTGTTATCAGTCGACTTTGGACACGTTACCGAAGCACTGGTACCGTGGCTGAGCGCCATGGAGGACGGTATCGCTGCACCACACGGAGACAAGACCGATACATTCAAATCTTAACTCGAAGAGCTCCAACAATAACCGCCATGATGTTAGCCGTGAGGCTTCATCACTCTTCAGGGAACTTAATTAGCGACCAAACAGTCAGAAACCGCTTGCATGAAGTGAACCTTCATTCCCGAAGACCGCTACGGGTACCACCTATAGCAATGCACAATCGTAGGATACGATATCAATGGGCTCTTGAACACAGAAATTGGGCAGAAGAACAATGGCGTTTCGTGTGCTTTTCTGATGAGTCTCGTTTTGGTATGAGACCGGATACAAGACGTATACGACACTGGAGAACCCCTGGACGCCAACAGCGATTAAAATCCTGCCAGGAAGTCCATCCTTATAGTGGTGGAACCATCATGGTATGGGCGGGTATTTGGATCGGCGGAAGAACTGAGTTGATTTGGATCAGAGGCAACCTCAACGCTCAAATTTATGCTGAGACGATTGTATCAGACGTCATCGTTCCTCTACAAGTGCAAATCGGTCCCTTATTTCAGTTAATGCATGATAATGCACGACCGCACACCGCAAGAGTTGTAGGACAGACTCTCGCCGCAGCTAACATCAATGTCCTGCCCTGGCCTGCTCAGTCGCCAGACTTGAATCCGATTGAGCATGCATGGGATATGCTACAGAGAAGAGCTCTGCCGAATATGGAGGGTATCCAGTCGCAAGAAGACCTTTTTTTGTTGTTGCAACGAACATGGGCGGCCATTCCACAGCGTGATTTGGATGAACTCATTTTGAGTATGCCAAACCGATGTTCTTGTGTTGTTAGTGTTCGCGGTAGAAACACGGATTATTAATTGTTTAAGTTACCCAATAAAATTTTAAAGAAAACTGTTATTTCAGTCTTTTTTTCGAACTTTTGTGTTAGTGGTTCAAATGTCAAAAATCCCTTTATTAGGAAAATGGCAAATTTCTTTATTAATGCAAAGGTGACTTGGTTTATCGTTACTGTGACAAACGAAAACACTTTATTTGATGAATCCTTAAAGAAAATTTTAATTAATATCAATCAGGAGAAAAGTTATTGCAAAAATATATGTTGATCCCTAGACACTTTTGATGTGTGTATTTAGGTACAGAATGATTGTATTTAGCAACTCTATGGCAAGCCCTCGGATCAGGATTTTTTTCCTAAACACTGGGCTGAGAACCAAGGTAACCGACATAGCCCGAAGAATTGCCAAACTTAAGTAGCAGTGGGCAGGGTACATTGCTCGCAAAACGGATAGCCGATGGGGCTGAAAAGTTTTGGAGTGGCGACCGCGTACTGGAAAATGTTGCGTTGGAAGGCCTTCTCCTAGGTAGACCGATGACCTGATGAAGGTTGCGGTAATCCGCTGGATGCGAATCGCACGGGACCGGTTAATGCGGCAACACTCGGGGGAGGCCTATGTCCAGCAGTGAACGTCTTTCGGCTGAAATGATGATCATGATGATGGTGACTCGGCCGCAGCTACTTTCTCATTCCCCAAACTCAATCAAATGAAATCACCACCATACCTTCTTCATTTCTTTATTCTAAGTTCAGTCCCTGCGTTGATTTAAATGACTCATTAAAATTTCAAGGTGCGACGAGTTATTTCGAATAATTTACCTGTTTTCGCGAAGAACGTTGTAATTAAGTTTATATCGTACCTGCAATTTAGCGCTGAAATAAAATTATAGCTGAGTATGATTTAGGATTATGATTGATGATTCATTTTGTAGATGGTATGGTGGAGATCAGTGAAATGGCTCGGTCTAAAGCGTCGTAAGTTGTAAGTCCGAACCCAGGTAGGCAACTTTTGCGGGCCAGTGGACGGTGAGCTATGGGCTAGCTCACCGTCTGTCCGTCTTATGACGATAGGCCGTGTCGACGGCGCGTTCGTGTTCCACGTGCGCCTCAGAGAGATGTCAGCAAAGGGGAAGGAGTCCGAAAGGACCGGTGCCTGCCAGGGTTGCGGGACTGTTCGAAAGAGATACCGTGGCCCTGTAACAGAAAGGGCAAAAGAAGGAACATGGATCAGTTTTAGTCAGTAAAAGTCTGACACTCTCTCCTGCTCAGCCCAGAGCGGGAGGAGTTATTTGATGATTTCCCATCCGAAAAAAAAAAGAAAAAAGGTAGGCAACTTTGTAAAAATGTTTTCATCAGCACTGGTCTCAAAACGACGAAGATAATAGAAGGAAATTATGCTAAGTGACACCCGTATCCAAAGGATGTAAATACCCTTAACGAAGCCGAAAGGCCCTTGTTCTCGCCGTCATTGCGATAATTTTTTTGTTCCAGACCATAGACGGCTTCGTTAAGGGTCTTGTTATAATCAAGTTGAAGTAATTACTTGAGCTTAAGTAATTACTTACGCAAACATTTTTATACAATATAGAAGAATTTAAACGAAGTACGAACCGTCAAAGAAAGCAAAGCTAAGAAGTCTAACTTTCGACAGTTCGAATTTAATTTTCGTCCCATAATTGCGGAGTTAAGGGGGGGGGGGGAGAATGGTCAATTTTCGTCCCATAATTGCGGAGTTAAGGGGGGGGGGAGAATGGTCAATTTTCGTCCCATAATTGCGGAGTTAAGGGGGGGGGGGGGGAGAATGGTCAATTTTCGCCATTTTCTTAAATAACTTCAAAACTAGTAATTATAAAAAAATATGTTTGAGATGCTCTTAATGAGCCCTTTAATAATATGATATTTCTTTGATATGTAACACGATATAGTTTACAAAACTTTTATTTTTCATTTTCTCATTTTTTTATCGTGGCGCTAGTTTTAAAATTCATTGATTTACGTTACACGTCCGTCTTTGGGTCGTTAATTTACTTGTGTGCACCAAATTTAAACCCAGTTGGTTTAGTAGTTTCGGAGTCAATTGGCTGTGACAGATGGACAGACAGACACACGAGTAATCCTATATGGGGTTCCGTTTTTTCCTTTTGAGGTACGGAACCCTAAAAATCGTATTTTAAATAATGCCTTTAATTTAAGTAATCACTTTGACTTGTTTAAAGACATGGATGTAACACCTGTCCCGCTGTTCCTTATATTTGGACGATATTTTACATGAACACAAAATGCCTATATATATGGGGCCGCATTTTTGCGGTTTCAGGGTTGGCCCCACAGAAAAAGTGGTTCTAATGACGTGTACAATGATCCCTTAGGAGGTTTACCGTTAACAAATACTAAGACTGTATGTTTATGCTCTGCATCCTTGGTAATCAGCTTCACTACCACCTTTCTTACTGGTTATTTTTTAACCATAACTCCTTTTCATTCACAAAGAAGGTTGAAGAAATTCTTTACGTAACCTATTTTTCTCCAATAGATCCAGCCTGTTCCCACATCTAAACTCACGGAGAAAAAGTTTTTTTCTCTTTTATTTATCACTAAGCCTGGCGCTAGAAAATCCAAGCACCCGTTTATTTGGTCACGATTCTTCAAACCGAGGAAAAGTTGAACGAGAATATACTATATTCAGCGCAGAACCGATAAATATTGCATTTACTTTATTTGGTTCAAAGTACCTATGCACATTCATTTGTTTCGTGGTGACGTAAAAGATATCATGGTACACCTATGATTGTCTTTTGTTTCGTCCATGATTGGTTCAGTATCAATATTATTTAGTGTTTTATAGACAGAGGCAGTCTATTACAAGAACGCTAAAACGATTAAATAACATTACGCCTTGTAATCCCCGAAGGGTTAGGCAGAGGTGTACGTAGCAAGTACACCCACATTTCGATGGAATAGAGGGCGAGACTATTGCCATCAACCGGGCACAAATCGAGACTCCGTGGTAGCCACCACTGAGAAATTCCTGATGGATAAATCCAAAAACACTATACTATTATCTAAAGGTTAACCACCATCAATGTCATTCAAGCGACAAAATATCCTTGTAAAAATCAACATTGTCTTTCATAAACAATCTGGTGTCAAAGCATTTTTTTCAGTAGGTACTTACATTTTACGACTGACCTGGGTTTCCTTCTTCTGATTATATGTAAAGACAGTTGTGAATGATCCAAGATATAGCTAAAGTACTTTTTATTTTTAGTAACTTTTTTGTTTGCTGTAATGCGACCTTCATTCGCTTGAAATTATTATAAAAAATATAGTAAAATATTAAAATACAACACTTCCATTTTTGAATCGTATTTTGTAACCAAGGGATTTAATTTTTTTGCACGGAACCCTAATTGTTTTTCTAAAATAAAAAATAGCCTATGTTAGACCTTATAACATCAGCTATCTGTCAGTAAAAATCCCGTCAAAATCGGCCCAGCCGTTTCGGAGATTAGCAGGAACAAACAGACAGACAGACAGACAAAATTTGAAAAAGAAGTTTTTTTGTTATAAGTGCCGCATATATTATCATTTGCATTAAGTAAAAAGCTGTTATTTTGATATTACAAACAGATACTTAAATTTTATTTATTTGTGTCGTGTAGATAAATAAAATAAATAAGTAAGTAGGTACTACGCTATTTTAGACCCACCTGTCTGATGGCTGTCTGATTCACTGTATTTATAGACACACGTGTAAGGAATTAACAAAAACCTTAGAGATACACGAAAAACTAGCGTTTTTCGTGTATCTCTAAGGTTTTTGTTACGTACCTTTGTGGTAGCTATAAGGCATATGTCCCACCGGTGACGAAGCGACTAGCTATCGATTAATTTCTTCCTTGCATAGAGGCACAAGCGCGCAGTATAAAAATAATAAAAAATACGTCGATTTTAAAATAAAAAAAGATACTCGTTTCATATTATATGTATAATACTAGCGACCCGCCCCCGACTTCGCACGGGTGCAATGTGATGCATATAAACCTTCCTCTTGAGTCTCTCTATCTATTAAAAAACCGCATTTAAATCCGTTGCGTAGTTTTAAAGATCTAAGCATACATAGGGACAGACAGCGGGAAGCGACTTTATGTAATACTATGTAGTGATTTTCATAATTTATTCATATTTATGAATTATACTGATTGTGCTTGTGGCAAACAATTTAACTAAAATGTTATAGGATAATTGTATTTCAGATTCAAAAATTATCGTATTTACGTCTACTCGCTTACACCACGGTCAACGGCGCACGTACTGTGCGATTTTCAAAGATTATAATTGTAACCGGAGTCTGTATTAAATTAAGTGAAATCAGTCAGACTTTGATTCATATCCTCAACAATTGGCCAATTGTTGAGTAATAGTGGTAAGTTGTCTTCCGTCGTCCCCGTAGGTGGGTCCTTGTTGTCCAGTGAGCTAGTTGGCTAGTTTGATATGGTGCTGCAGCTCAGAGATATATTCCCGGCGCCATCTCTCCCAGAAGTGTTGCCTTATCTTCTATATGAGCTCATGTCTATTAGGTCTGGTAGCGGTGACGGGCTTCGTTGGAATAGACATAAGTATAGTCTCCCAATTAGGGATGGGATAGGTCAGTATAATTGGACGAGAGAGGAGTCAGCGGCCGTGAATTTAGGATGGCTTCAATCTGTGTGAACGGCGCGCGGCGTTGCTAGCTCCTTAAACGTCTAAGCAGCCTTTCCTGCTACACGTTTTAAATGAAACTTATAGCTGATTTAAATCCAGCCTCAAATATTCCGCCGAAGTGGGAAGAATAAACGGGGCTAAATCGTCGTTTTTACGTTTACACCACGCGCTCGTGCCCAGCAAGCCCCTCAGGCAAGAAACATATATAAATAGTTGATACATGCATAAATAGTTGATCGCTGACTGTTCACATTGCCGACGAATACCTAATAATTCGTCGCGTCGCAGTGACAGCAGCTATCAAAGAGAGTACTAGGTCAGCGATGCTCGCCTGTTGGGCAAACAACTTCACATTCATTGCCCGTCAATTCGTTTTTAGTAGCTAGCTCCATTCGCTTCTCGCTCAACTTTATTTTCTATTATCTGTATACCTACATTATTGGCAAATAAATGATTTCTATTTCTATCAAAAGTTGGAGATATTTTTCCATAGAAAACCCTTACAATGGTACAGTTACAATTGAAACTTTTTTGAAACGACTGGGAACTATAGTGCGACATACGGAAAGGTTCCTACAACAGATCGTTCAAGCGGTCAAAACGAGTAGTGCCCACTGATTATTTTTAGGGTTCTGTAACCTCGAGGAAATTTCCAGGCACCTGCCCGTATGTCTGAAAATCGTTCTGCATGGGAAGCGTTGGTGGAGAAAGCTATGAGAAAGGTGAAGAAGACCCAAATGGTACCTTATTACTAAGCCTCCGCTGTCTGTCCGTCCGTCTGTCTGTCAGCGACATATCTCATAATCCGTAATAGGTAGACTTTGTTTTTAAGTTTGTATGTAGGAGGTAATCTTCAGAACTACTGACCCGATTCCAAAAAATCTTTCACCAACGTGAAGCTACGTTATTCTCGAGTGTCATAGGCTACTTTTAAAATGTTTCTGTGGGTTAATTACCCTACATAACGGGAGCGAAGCCGCGAGCAAAAGCTAATTAGGCATAAAAAGACAAATTTCCGTTGCCAAAGTGTTTGGTTAAGAATTTCTTGCTCTTTGAACGAGCATGGAAATGGTTAAGGTAGATGGTAGATACAGAATAATTGATAAAGAGTTTTTGGGGAAATTTTGAGGTGTATGAATTACCGGTACCACGATTACCGGCTTAGCCAAAAACACTAATTTTGGCTAAACCGATAACCGTATCGAGTTGTTAGATTGATCGAAAATCTATTCAGTAACGAAGTGGATACTGACTTCGCAAAAATGCACCTTTGTTAGAATACGTAGAAAATTTGTGTGATGTTTTGGACAACAACGTCCGAAAGAGCTTTAGGTCTATGCAAAAGTAGCTAAAAAAGGCGTAGTTTGCACGAATGGACTGGTAACTGAAAGAAAAAAAAGAAAGAAAGAAAAAAATATTGGTTTGTTGGGACATGACGTGCATCATACAAAATCACTGCGTTTATTCAACTAAATACGACAAAGAAGAATGGCACCGCCTCACGAAATCCGGGACCGCATTGTGCAATGCTTTATCGGCTTCGTTAAGGGTCTTGTTACACCCTTTATGTATAATGTCGGTCGAACAAGCTATTTGGTAAACACGCGGAAATTTTCACAATCAAATGACGAAGCGTATACTTTTCCAAATTTTATTTAATAAAGGTTTTTGCAATAAGAGACTGACTCTTAATGACATAAGCTTTATAAAATAAAATTACAAACAATATTGTCAGTGTACTAGGATTGTGAATATTTCTGCGTGTATACCAAATAGCTTGTTCGACCTACATACATTCTTTCATTAACGAACGCCATATCCACAATAATATTAATATCCTCTCTTGGTAACACTCTCTCATTTTTTATTCATAATGCGTAACAAAATACACAGTGTCAAAGCTAACCGTCATAATTCAATGAATTATAAGGGCTTCAACTTCGAGGTTTCCGCAACCCAGACTGATAAAAATTTATGAAGCGGACTTAATAGTTCGGTTGAAACGTCAGGATTTTCGACCACGTGGTCGGAATGTTTTAATGTAGGTAAATTAAGTAGCTACATAAAATTATGCAGGAAAGGTATAAACTGAATACCAGGATATTACCTACTAGCACTTTACCCGCGACTTCGTCCGCAAAAAGTGTGATAGTTCGGTTAATATGAATGATATAAATATATAATGTTTAGCCTACCTTATAGCCAGTCAAAGAATTTTTAGAATTGGATAATTCGTTCCGGAGATTACTCCCTACATACAAACTCACAACCAAATTTTACCTCTTTATAATATTATTATCCTTTATTCATATGAATACAAATTAGTTACATTTTTAAATATTTCTTATAAAAAAACAATATAAAAACATTTAAAAATATAAAAAATTGTTGCCCGCCGGTATCGGGAACAGGGTCCAAGCTACCGGTGGTCAGGGCTCCAGAGAGAGAAACCTCCTAACAATACGAGCCGTGTCCAGGAGTACTGCTTTCTGTATCAAGCCCTTGATCCAGCTGCCTAACGAGAGCCTCCTCAGGTATTCATCGAGGCTCTTAGCAATTAAGCCATGGGCTGATACGACTATCGGCACAATGATCGCTGAGTCCACATCCCACATGTCGACAACCTCGCGAGCCAAGTCAAGATATTTTATTTGCTTATCTTTCTCGGCTTTCACGAGGTTCTCATCATGCGGGACCGTAATGTCAACAATTTATTTATTTATTTATTTATTTATTTATTTATGTACACACAAAATACTTAACAGCAATCATAACAACAATCATTGCGCGCCGCTCTGATCGATCCACCACCACTATATCAGGCTTATTGGCTAAAATAGTCCTGTCAGTGATGATGGATTGATCCCAGTACAATGTGATATTGCCATTTTCGAGAACTGGGTCGGGCACATACCTATAGTACGGCACTTCCGATTCCACAAGTCTGTATTTTAGAGCAAGTTGCTGATGGATAATCCTGGCTACAAGGTTGTGTCTATGCAAGTACTCTCCGTTAGCCAAACGAGAACACCCAGAGATAATGTGACGGATTGATTCACCTGGACGGTGGCATGCCCGACATATGTCAACCGTGCCGTCCTTCACAATAAATCTCCGGTAGTTATTCGTCATCATAACTTCATCCATAATTGCACAGACAAAACCTTCGGTTTCTCCGAAGAGGTCCCCGGAACGTAGCCAGGCTACGGACGCTGACAGGTCTACATCGGGCCCGTGCAGGGCCCGGAAAAAGCGTCCGTGAAGCTCCTTACTCTGCCATACCTCCCTGCGGTCGTTAGTGTCAAGCACTACAGGTTTGCGCCAGTTCTCTTTAGCCAAGGAGAGCGGGGTGAGGCCCTTGTCCACCGCGACCACATCTCGATGCATCCCCACGTCGGCTTCTAGGAAATATTCCCTGAGACTGCATATCTCGCGATTGTGGAGAGTCTTAGCGTTTAAAAAGCCTCGACCCCCACACTTCCGCGGGATATACAGTCTCATAACCGAAGAACGTGGGTGATGCATTCGATATGCCGTCAACAATGTACGGACCTTCCTATCCAGGGCGTCTAGTTCTGTTTGAGTCCATTTCAGTATGCCGAAAGAGTACATCAAAACCGGCATGACCCAACCGTTGAAGGCACGCACCTTATTTCCGCCTGCTAAAAGACTATTAAATACTTTTTTCAGGCGGCCAAAGAAGCGTTCCTTCAACGATTGCTTCATGTCAGCAACATTGATGCCCAGCGCTTCCGACATACCCAAATACTTATAGGTTTCGGTTGCTGAGAGGGATCTAAGATTTATGGAATCCGAGAGCTGGGTTCCCACAGATTCCACAATCTCCCCTCGTTTTACATGCATGACCGCACATTTGTCCACACCAAATTCCATCCTGATGGCGCTACTGAAAGTTTCAGTTACCTTCAGTAGCTCCATCAGTTGCAAATCGTTGGGGGCAAAGAGTTTCAGGTCATCCATGTAAAGGAGGTGAGATACAACTTGACCACCTCTCCTCAACCGATAGCCTAGACCTGAATCCTCCAGCAGCGTGCTAAGAGGATTCAAGGCTAAGCAGAACCAAAGTGGACTCAAACTGTCGCCCTGAAATATACCTCGCTCTATCCTTATCGGCTCGCTATTCCTCTGGATTTGCCGACATCCTGGATAGCGAAGGACTGTCCTCCATTGTCCCATACACGACATCAGGAAGGTGCGCAGAGTTGCATCTACTTTATACAACTCTAGCACCCTCATGAGCCATGTATGTGGCACGGAGTCATAGGCCTTCTTATAATCTATCCAACATGTCGACAGATCCCTTCGGGAACGGCGAACCTGTTGGCTAATGGCCATATCAATGAGGAGTAACTCCTTAGTACCGCGGGACCCGTTCCTACATCCATTTTGAGAAGCGGACATGATAGAATTATCATCAATGTGTTTGTTAATTTTAGCTCTCAAAATGGATGTAAGAACTTTATAGACTGTCGGAAGACAGGTAATCGGTCTATAATTTTTAGGCTCCGCAGTACTACCCGATTTATGGAGCAGGTGGGTTATACCTGTTGTCAGGAACTCGGGCAGCGACCCTGACTCTAAGGCTGACTGGAACAGGGTTGCCAGGCGAGCGTGCGACCTTGTGAACCATTTGATCCAAAAGTTGTGCAGCCCATCCGGCCCTGGAGATTTCCAGTTAGGCAACGGACGGACTGCACGAACTACGTCTTGGGGGCAGATGGTAATTGCCCCCATTTCTTGTACTGGATCGCACGCCCGCTCGACCTCCCGGATTCATTCATCCTCGGTATGGCTAACAGGCACCGACCAGATGCTGCGCCAGAATGAACACATGGCATCATCATCCGGCAGGGGCGTGTCAGCCACACCTTGGTCCGGTCGCTCCCAAGCCCTATAAACCCACCTTTCATCTCTTTGGAATGTGCGATTCTGAGTGTATCGGTCCACCCGCCGTTTATACCTACGAATACGGTTTGCCCATGCATACACTTTCTGCTTCAGGAAGTCGATGCGCTCTGTGACACGGGACATGTAGTCTCGAGGACTGATATCAGTCCCCGAGAACGCCCGCCTCACAAAACGCATCACTCTAGGGCGTGTATTGCCCTCCCTGAAGCAGATCAGTTTGCCGATGAGTGCTCTGGCCCCACCAATACGTCGTTCAATCCTGTACTGCCATGCTGGTACGGCTGGCTTAGGTCGTGTAGCTCTGTCATCAGAAAATTTGACGTGAGCTACACGACATGCCGCTACAGCCGCACAATACAGGATTGAATGAGCATCGATGAGGTCTTCGCAGTTATCAAAATAGTTTGACAACTGCGAATCCAGAACAGCCACCAGCGCCCTATTTTTGTTATGCATGGGCAAACGAGGTATGCGTGGCCTAAGGTCGGCTGGCATGAATCGATATTCCCGAATCGCACCTTCCAAAGCACTCCTCATTTCCTCATTGCACTGGGTACTTATATTAGTAACCATGTCATCACTTACGTCGTTATTGCGATTTGGTATTATGGTAGACTGTGGTGGAACCACAGCCTGCGACGGCGTGGCAATGACATGGCTACTCTGCATTTCAGTCCGCAAGCGATCAAGTACGGTGTCATCCAACATACGATTACGCTGGATGACTCGCACCTGATCCGACAGTCGTTGCGCCGACACGTTGACAGCTGGCTCAAGCACCTGAAACAGAGAGAGCATCCGAACACGGTACGCGGTCAGGTTGTTTCCTCCCTCTGTAGCCCCATAATATGCGCGCATGACATTCTCGTTTATGGAATGAGTCCATCGCATGCGCGACACATTTCCATCGGCAGCGGGGACCCTGTTCGGGGCCGGTTGGCCTCTAGGTCCCAAGCTCGCTGGTGGCCGTCCTCTTCCTCGTCGTCGAGGCGATGGTGGTGGTGGTGTCGACGGCGGGGAGAAAAACTCGTCGCTCGAGCTCGACGCAACTGCAGCGACCGGCGACACGATGCTCACGGATGTGGCGCGTCCCGGCGGCTG
Organism: Eugnorisma glareosa; assembly: GCA_947578425.1. Classification (NCBI taxonomy): domain Eukaryota; kingdom Metazoa; phylum Arthropoda; class Insecta; order Lepidoptera; family Noctuidae; genus Eugnorisma; species Eugnorisma glareosa. The sequence continues at coordinate 4,388,010 of OX387957.1, read as the reverse complement.
CGAGGCGGAGCTGAGCGACGAGCCCGGAGATGGTGGGTGTGCCTGTTGTTTGGCTCGGCTTCTGGTCAGCATTTTATGACGTTTTAGTTTTATGGCATTGATTTTCTTATATTTTCATTATTCGTACATTCCTGTCGTGTTTCGTTTGATTTGGATAATGCTTTTTTTTTTTCATTATTTCGTTATTTATAATTCGTTTTGTTATGGAAATGTGGTAAAAATATTAAATAAAATTGGTTTCAGAAAATTTTATGTCACGTCAATTTGACATCCGAGCCACAGATTATTATTATTATTATTAGTTTAGAATTAGATTTACCAGAATTTTAACCGGTTGGCAACGCTACATTCTTAAAACGACATGCGTGTTTGAGACAGCAACTGCGTAAAAATATACTGTTTAAATGTGTCACCGCGATGCGACTGACTTGATGTGTAGGTACTGAAAGCGTCGTAAGTCGTATCGTCAAAGGCCGTGCACGGGACATAGGGGAAAGGTTTCAAAGCTGGAGGCAGAGAGGCAAAGAGCGGGGACGGTTCGATTAAAATTAAATAGGTAATCGTTCTCTTCGTTAGTGTTGCCAGTGACGCTCATGGCATAGATTGACAAACAGTGTGGTTACGTGAGGTGTAGATGTATTTATTATTTTCGTCTTCTTAAATTCGTATTTATTATACTTCACATATTTGTATTTGTTTATTCTTTTGGAGATGGCTTCTCGCAGTTCAGCCTCTGGGGCTGGCTACTGCTTAACCGGGCAAATCCTGTGGATGTCTTAAGCGACCACTCGCTAGGGGCACCCCCTGTGAGGTACGAGCCTCGGCTTAGGGCGTTTTGTTTATTCGTTGTACACATTATTTAAATATATAATATTTATGTATTTTTTAAATTCGTATCTGACCGTGGCATCACTTTGGGCCCTATCAGAATACCAGCGCTGTGACGTTTTGTAAATGTTACAGCACCATCCTGAGATTGGGGCCTTTTAGCTTCGTACAGGACTAATTTCGTTGTTTTTTTTTTTTTAATTTTATAATACTTTTATAATTTTGCTGCACCTACTGTAAATATAACCATTTTTTTGTTTAATGTTTTGTCCTGTGCGGGCTAATAAATACTTTTTCTTTCTTTCTTTAGGTAATGTACAACCGCGCTCCCTTACGGTCGACCGATACTTTTCATCTTTATGCTCTGAGTAATAAGATTGAAAATTGGTCATCTGTGAGCCCCGTAGTACATTAATTAGTTTAGTATAAGACCGACCTTATTTGTGAGTTTACACAACGACCACAAAACTCTCAAAGAGATGTTAGCAAACGGGAAGGGGTTCTAAAGGACCGATGCTTGCCAGGGCTGCGGGACAGTTCGAAAGAGATACCGCGGCCCTGGAACACAAAGGGAAAAAGAAGGAACCTGGATGGGTTTTAGTCAGTACAAGTCTGACACTCCCTTCCACTGCACTCAGAGGGAAAGGCGTCATGTGCCAGGGTTGTGGGACTGTTCGAAAGAGATACCGCGGCCCTGGAACACAAAGGGCAAAAGAAGGAACATGGCTGGGTTTTAGCCAGTACAAGTCTGACACTCCCTTCCACTGCGCCCAGAGGGGAAGGGGGGGTCAATTGATGATTCCCCAACAGAAAATAAAATAAGTGTTTAAAAGGTATCAAAGTTTTATTTTAAAACCAATCGATTAATTACATGTCTTTTAAAAACACAGAGGGAAAAAATAATATATGAATCATTGTTATCACCTATGCACAGTGATGTTGAAAAAAACACTTTTATGCAGTATGGTCGTCTCAAATCATACATCCAATCCATTCCAACTGGGTTGTTTATTTGTTCTTATTCCAACCTCTTTTACAGAAAAGCTAGTCTTACCATCCGTATCACATAACAATCAACATTTTATCTATTTTTACCCCTTTGCCCATTCCTTCCACATAAATCGGTGTTGTGCCTCCTCGCGCCAATTTGTGAGGAAGCCATCCAACTTATCTATAATTAACTGTATGTATTACATTGCCTTAACACAGTAGTAACACAATAGTAGACTGTCAGATACATTTGACTATTATATGCCGGTTGAAACTACACAATGAGGCACAAGACAACAATGGTCCAATAGAGGACCCAATTAACATGCTGGCCTATTGTTAGCCACGATTGCCGTATTATATTCGATGAGTATTATAAATAGCAGCGAAATGTGGGTTATTTGATATGCTATCATCCTACGAAGAGTTTTGTTATTCTTCTCGGGATTTATCCATTGAAAGGTTTTGACAATACAAAAGTCTTTGGCAAGGTACAAGCTTTTTGACCAGATTTTAAACCATATTCATTCTACATTTTTATGTTAAATGGGCCTACTCTTAACTTCAGTCTTATCCTGAGGACAGAAATGAGATCGACGACGATCGAGCTAACCTAAAAGAAGTATATATATTGTATACAAATATTATAAAGAGGTAAATTTTGTGAGGTTGTAGGGGGTAATCTCTGGATCTACTGAACCGATTTTGAAAATTCTTTCACTTGTAGGAAGCTACATTTTCCTCATCCCATTGTACAACGTGCCCGTGGGATAATTTCCGACCATGACGCACGAGCGAAGCCGCGGGCAACAGTTAGTAAGTAATAAAAACATAAATATATAGCTCTATTTAAGTCGAGAGTTAACTCACGGCTTAAATAGATTGGGGTTATATGAACTCGGTAACTTTCTAACACCATCTTCATCTATACCTCATCTCATTTCCATTAATTACCGTTTTTCCTTGCCTACCTTTAATAGTTGAATACTATCTTCATTACCAAGACACCAAGACCATGCTAACATAATCAGCTTTGAATGTTCATTCTGCTGAGCCACGAGCCTCTTCTATGTGGGAGGCAGCGAGTTGTAATCTACCACGTGGGCTCAGTGCGGATTTGTAGATTTCACAAGATTTTTGGAGTTAACTCCTTATGCTCGTTTCATATAAAGAGTGTAACAAGGCCCATAACGAAGCCGAAAAACACTTGTTCTCCTCGTCATTGCGATCATTTTTTTGTTCTAGACCATACCTGGGAACCTTCTAGTTACGGAGATATTGGGGGTCAAAGTTCCAAAATTATTCACACGTATTTTTTTGAAATACATGTTTTAAATGAAAGATTTTTACCTTAACACCTCCACGATCCCCGTACTATTCAATACATCAATCAGCACAATGTTTTGAGTGCGTTACATTGAGTCATACCGTAAAACGTGATTTTTCACCCCAAAAAAGAAGTCGTTCCCCAGCAATAATTTTTGCGTAAAGTTACTTCGTTTGATGTACTGAATGCTTGGTTGACGGCTTCGTTAAGGTTCTTGTTACACCCTGTATATGGTGGCTGGTAATTAGTGAGAAAACTATCACGTGTATCGGCGTGATAGTTTTCTACTTTCCTAAAGAAACATTTTTTTTTAAAACTTATTCATTATCACAATAACGCAACAGCTGTATAAAATTTGCGCACTGCCCTGGTGCTCTGCCTATCCACTGTTGCACAGTTCGATAGTAATGAGACAGACTGGCGTCACGCGGCTAACAGCTGATAGGTCTCAGGCGTGCGCAGGCGTATTTCATACGGCTGTTGTGTTATTGTGATAGTGAATGGGTATAAAAAAATGATTCTTTGGGATTGTTGTTTGTTATCATGAGTACAATCACGTGTTTAAGCACAGTATGAAAATAGATGCGTAGTAAAATTGAGCGTTTACAAAAAGTGAGTCCGTTATGCCTTCCTCTGCGCAACTTACTTGCGTATCTCATAGCGCTCCCTGCTCTTCAGCATAAAGTTCGTTTTCCAATTCTACATTTACCCTTTCGCCTCTCTCTGTCTCTCTTTTTTCTAAATATGTGAAAGCAGCATGGGACTAGCATAACAATAAGGCCACTATTTTTATTAATTGACTGTTTCAGTATAGATGTAAAATTGATTGTAAAATTGATTTAACGTTTTATTTACACGCATCGGAACTGACACGCACTTTTTTTTCATCTAAGGTATGATGGTTTCCTAAAGAGCTTAAAAAAAAATGTGCGTGTGAAGACACAATGTTAATAATGTCGTCAACATTTCGAGATGATGAAATATATTACACAAAGTACCTCGCCCATCTTGGTTCGAACTCAAGACCTGCAACATGCACACACTTCATAATTATAATTCGGTAGTCTAATAACACTGGTTCCGCTCCACAATTGACGGGTGAACGCTAAACAATGTATAAGGCAACAATAGGACTGTCACGTGCAAACTCGTGCACTGGCACTCGCGGTATGGTGTAAAGCTTCAATACGATACTAATTGAAGCATAGCCTTCAATAAATTCATTCATTGGAAGCCCTTTGCCCAGCAGTGGGTCAAAATAGGCTGATAGAAAAAAAAAGTTGTTTTTATTAAAGGTCATTTTTCATAGGTTTCATACGTATGAAACCTTTACAGTAAATACTAGTTCTTTTTATAATTTACATTACAATTATTACAATAGAACGGACACTTCATAATGTCGAAAACATTTTAAAAAGTAATTCACTTCCTTCTTTCTTATTAATCTGCCATTTAAAAAAAATTGAATGAGGCTTTTAGTTACAAACAGAATAAAGCGATTGAAAGCGCTATGCGAAACGAGCAACATCGACACTGACAGTCGATGAATTGAGAGATGACACTTTGACATTATATATTAATGACAGAATGAGAGTCTCGTCATTTTGTCACTCGCAATTATTACGTTTCTATTGGCGTAATTATAACCTCAAATACCAAAAGTGTTTTCTTTTTTTTTTTTAATTCTCAGAAGTGTCCGTGATTTTAATTTAGTTTTAATCGAATTAATGCATTATTTAGAACACAGAAAGTTAATTCACGTCTCTGTTGGTTCTAAGGCGAACGATGTATAGACGCCGAACAATGTCCTTTGATAGCGACGGTGAAAACAAATGTCATAAGATACTAACCTCCTCTTCTGCCTTTCTGCCTCTTCGTCACTTGAAACTTCCATGGTCAATAAATTAGATTGTTTTGAGGCAGGATTAGACTGAACGAACATACTCCAAGAACAAGGGCAGTTTATCAAGCCTGTTTTCTGTTGTTGTTTATTCGATTAATACTATTGTCATTTTTGCAGTGGGCAGCATTGCTCGCAGAACGAATGGTCGTTGGGGCCAAAAAGTTCTGGAGTGGCGACCGCGAACCGGAAGACGTTGCGTTGGAAGGCCTCCGACTAGGTGGACCGATGACCTGGTGAAGGTTGCGGGGATCCGCTGGATGCGAGATGTATGGGACCGGTCAATGTCGCGACACTTGGGAGAGGCCTATATCCAGCATTGGACGTCTTTCGGCTGAAATGATGATGGTGATTGACATTTTAGTTTGAGCTCGTGGCTTATAATAACAGTTGCTCGGGTTGTTCTTCGGGTAAGGTCGTTTGCCTAGGTTGGTCCGTAGATGAGACCGATCATTACATACCGAGTTTCCTCCGTATCTTGGAAAGCACGTTAAGCCCTTGGTCCTGGCTGTCATTTATAGATCGTTTACAATCGTTACAGGTAGTCAGTGGCCCGAAAGTCTAACAACAGTCTTACCAAGAGGTATACCCCGTATTACCTGGGTTGTGGAGGTGAGATAGGCAGTCGCTCCATGTAAAATACTGGTATTCAGCCGCATCTAGTTAGACTTAAAGCCAAATGCAACTTGGTTGGGAAAAGGCTAGGCAGATGATGACTATTAACATAGTAACAAGGTCTATTCCTGTCGTCATGGAATGATTTGGGAGAGTGCGAACAGAATATGCATTAATTGCTTTGGCCCAAACTCTAAATCAAGCTTTACGAAATACAACGATGTCTGGTTATTAGAACTTCATAAAATAAGTGCACTCAAGTATGATTAAAAATTGATGATTAGAGATCGAGTAACTTTATGAGCCATAAAACTACGCTTTAAAATCTAATGCGATAAAGAAGAGACTTATATAATCTAGTAGAGAGACTAGTCATAAAAATATTAGGTTTAGTGCCCATAAGTATCATCTTATAACACATTGCCATTAAGATCTTTGAAATAAATTAAACGGCGCAAAAAAAAAGATGTGTTTTAGCCGTTTGGGGTTGAAAAACCAGGGCTATGGGGTCCAAGTGCCCAGCTAGTCTGTTGGGGCATCGCCAAGCGGTTGGTCGACTCTTCCCGTGACCAGAGAGCTCTATTTTTTTGTCAAAGAATCAGCACGTTTGGATGCCTTTTAATGGTTTTCTTCTTTTCTATTTGTACATATTTATTTGAAGTTTGGTTATAGATAATGATGAGCATAGAAATAATATTAATTATAATACTAACGAACGCAGGGAGGTCTGGCATAGTATGACTGCTTCACGGACGCTTTTTCTGGGCCTTGCATGGGTCCAAAGTAAACCTATTAGCGTCCGTAGCCTGGCTACATTCTGGGGACCTTTTCGGAGAAACCGAAGGTTTTGTCTGCGTAATCATGGATGAAGTTATGATGACGCATAACTACCGGTTTTTTTTTGTGAGGGACGGCACTGGTGTCAAAAACGGTTTAATTATATCGGGCATGCCACCGTCCAGGCGAATCCATCCGTCACATTATCTCCGGGTGATCTCGTCTGGCTAACGGAGAGTACTTGCTTACTTATCCATCAGCAACTTGCTCTTAAATACTACCTTGTGGAATCGGAAGAGCCGTAGTATAGGTATGTGCCCGACCTTGTTCTCAAAAATAACAGTATCACATTGTACTGGAATCAATCCAACATCACCGACAGGACATTGTAGCCAGTAAGCCTCATAAGTGGTTGTAGATCGATCAGGGCGGTGCGCAATGATTATTGATATAACGGTTCCGCATGACGAGAACCTCGTGAAAGCCGAGAAAGATAAGCAAATCAAGTATCTTGACTTGGCTCACGAGGTTGTCGACATGTGGGATGTGGACTCGCGATCATTGTGCCGATATTCGTAGCAGCCCGTGCCTTAATTGCGAAGAGCCTTGATCAATACTTGAGGAGGCTCTGGTTAGGCAGCTAGATCAAGGGCTTGATTCAGAAAGAGGTACTCCTGGACACGGCTCATATTGTTAGGAGGTTCCTTTCTCTGGAGCCCTGATAACCGGTAACTTGGACCTAGTTCCTGATACCGGTGGGCTTCTATTTTTTATATTTTTGAATGTTTTTTTTTCCTTTGTTATTTTAAGAAATATTTAAAAATAAGTATCTGAAGAAAGTAAATAAAGGAAATAATAATAACTTATAGTTATTAGTTGCAAATCCACGTCCACGACTAGAGCTATATCAGCTCTAGTCCCTTCCCGGGAGCCAGGCCACTTCTCCGTGAGAGGAACTGTGTCATAAACTACCAGGTAGGCCCAGTGCGGATTGGTGGATGTGACATGTCTTCAAATTTTTAGGCCAAGGGCGTGCCGGTTTCCTCACGATGTTTTCTTTTACCGTTTTTAGAGTAGTGGTGATTAAATAAATGACACAAAGTTAATTGCCTGGCTGAGTTCAAATCCCTTGCGACGTGTAATTCGGGGCAGTTTCCGCTTGGCCACTACAGATCCGATGATAAATAACATAGCATCACGCTTGTAATCACGAAGGGGTAGGCAGAGGTGTACCTAATAGTACACCCACATTTCACCAGTTATGATTAAGTCCCATGTGACAGGAGGCGAGCCTATTACCATCAGTCGGGCGCAAATCCAGAGTGCGTGACTGCTACTGAGAAATTACTGATGCAAGAATGTTTTCCTTATGATAAATGTAGTTCCTTAAAATTCTCTATTACTAAATGATTGATATCAAATGAGACAACAGCAACGGTAATATTCCAGTTCTCTTCAAATGACATTAGTCTCTTTGTTACCTTTTGACGTGCGGAGTGACTGACACGACCGGCTTAACATAGGTTCCGTAGGTACTTCAAAATTGAGTTGCTTGCGGAAACAAACTTGAGCATTAACATAATGCAGAACCCTTGTTGGTTAAAACTAATTAGTGGGCGGTTGTTATGTTTTAATTGTTTTAAGCTTTGGGGAAAAACATCGCTTTTTTATGTTGTAAGGTATCATATTCTCTCTGTTCCAGTCCCCCTTTAGATCTGGTTAGTGTCTTAACCTAAATTGTTCAGTGTGTGAATACGTGATCGTGACGTTCCTGAAGGTGGGGCCTGTGTGTTGGTGCATCCATGCACCAGAAAAGAAGAAAATTAACGTAGCAGTCCCATGTTGGCGCAAAAATCGGTTTGGTGAGGACGAGTCCTTAGAGAATAAATCTGTTCTTCTTCTGAGGTTCGCTTGCGTTATATTTTATTAACCCAAAACTTCGCCACTTCCACGGCTACATCGGTGGCAGCGCAGAGGTTACCCCGGTCGCATGTTTTGGAATCTGCTCAGAACGGAATGTGTTGTTTTTCATACACAGGAACTAGATGGACTGCTGTGATTTAGATCTTCATCTAGTTTTCAGATAATAAATAAAATTTGATTTTATAAGTACATGTCGACTATTGGATTGATTTGCAGTACCTGTTGATTGATTGATGAAAACAGATTTAAAGGAATTGATAAATATAGGTGCACAAACAAGTTTTTTTCTAAAAATATCGACTTGTACTTTGAGATAAGGTCTCTTTTTAGGGTACCGTAGCCGAATGGCAAAAAACGGAACCCTTATAGATTCGCCATATCTGTCTGCCAGTGTATGTCACAGTTACTTTATTCCGAAACTATTAGGACTACACAGTTGAAACGTAGTAGGTACCTACCGATGTATTCTGTAAACCACTTTACGATTTTAATACAAAAATAAATGCAAGTGAAACTAAAAAATATTTTTTTCATCAAACCTATGCGTGCGTCTACATATAGATAGATCTTTAAAAATGACATTGAGGTTCGTAAAACCATTTTTCTCAAAGTCAATCGTTTGAAATACAGAGATAAACTTCTAATTTTTAAATTAAGAGGAGGAAAATTCTGAATAAATGTAGGATTGTAGAACGTAAATAAAACTTTCAACCAAAATTGGTTTGAATAAGATTTGATGTTTAGTTTTTGAGATATGGGACTTTTTAACAAACTGCAGCAGTAACTTTGTTTTTCATTAAAATACTATGGAACACAAATTTAGTTTTGCTGTTGAATGTAAAATACATGTGAATGAGCCTTCAAATATTTTTAATATATTGTTTGTTGCTAAGGAACCCTGTGTGCGTGTGAGGGCGACTCACACTTGGCCGGTTTTTAAATTAGTCTTTGATTATATAATGTCTAGATGGAGCGTCGCCTTACAATCAAAACAAAATACGAGACAACAATTTCAAACATGATTGCGTGCGGCAGCGTGCGGTCGGTGTTTTACACTGTGCGTTTATGTGTGCGAACTTATAAGCCAACAGTTGGCTGATATTTTTTGACACGTTTGTGCACATTTGATGCTCTATCTAGACATTATATAATCAAAGATTGACCTGACCTTGATTGTTTGACCTGTAACAACTTACTTTAGGCACCAGTCTCTCCCAATGGTGGAATATACTAGTAGTATAAGGCAAAAACATTGTTTATTTTTAAGGGAACCAACATTGCATTCACATGTTAGTATGGGTTCCAATACACTTTATTCGCAAAATACAATAAACACATTATACAAGGTGTAAGGAATTCTGACTCACAAACGGTAAATAAATAATAATAAATAAATTCTTTATTTCACCAAAAGCCACAGTACAAGATCCACAGACTAAGACAATATAAGGCTTGTAACTAGGTCACAATAAAGTTAATGCTCTGACTCCTAAACTAGGTGTATGTGCCTGTGTCTTAGGAGTCAGTGATTCTCCGTAACAAACAAAGCCATAGTATACTAATACGGGACGTTACAACAGTAAGCAAATGGTGTAAAAGAAGAGAGAGAGAGAGTAGGCTAGTTCCACGTATTCAGTACTTACATCATTCTGAACCCCACAATTTTTTTTTTTGTTTTAAATTTTTCATCAGTAGTAAAGAAAAACCTGTTCCATATATTTTGACGTGCAGGTATTGCACTTATGTAGGAAACAGTAGAATTTTTGATATATGAAAGGTCATCATCTGCCTAGCCTTTTCCCAACTATGTAGGGGTCGGCTTCCACTAACCGGGTGCTGCTGAATACCAGTATTTTACACGGAGCGACTGCCTATCTGACCTCCACAACCCAGTTAGTACTGGGTAATACGATACCCCTTGGTAACACTGTTGGTCAAACTTTTGAGTCACTGACTACCTGTAACGATTGTCAAAGATCTACAGATGACAGCTGGGACCAACGGCTTAGCGTGCTTTTCGAGGCACGGAGGAAACTCTGTATGCAATGGGCGGTCACCCATCCATAGACCAATCTAGGCAAGCACTGCTTAACCTAAAGATCGACCCAAGGGGCTGTTATTATTTTGCCACGAGCCCCACAAAGGTACATGTAGATAAGAGATAAGAGCTCGTGTATGAAATTTATTTTACATACCAACCTTTAGTATGACTGAGAGCATCTTAATTAAAAGTTCAAGATTTCAAAACGGTAAACTTTTTTTTTTTCCCAATGTTAAGTCCCTAATCGAAATAATTGGTTCTACATTACAATCAAATCAAAAGAATAGTTCGCGAGACCACTACAAAGGCCCTATAAACTTTATTAAATAAAAAACATGTATAATGAGCTATTCAAGTAAAATTTATCGTTGAAAATCAAGATATTGTTTTTTTTTTTACCTTTCCACGAGGCCTACATTAAAATGTATTTGCGTTATTATTTGAGTAAGTATTTTTTTTCTGAAGCTTTGAAATATTTCCATTAATATTTTTCTCACAACAATAACAAACTACTTTACTGGTACAATTGCCATTCAACGTGGCAATGCTGCCAGTCTTCTGGGCACGTATCCAGATGACAGCGATGCGGAGGAATACTTCGCCGCCTAAGTGTCCTATTGTCGTCGTTGTGTATATGTAGGTACTTACTTTTAGTCTTAATTTTTGATGTTATTTAATAGTTATAAAAGTCACAATTATACTTTACTGTTTATAGTCTTTGTAGCCTTTTTGTTGATATCTAACAGTAATATGCTCGCTTGTCGATCCGTGGACACCGATCATAGAACACTGTCACTCAGATCGAAAAAAAAAACAATGAAATCAAAAATCTGGCCAAGCGTAGTCAGTGATTAGGGATAGCAATATACCTCGCAACGGTTCAATAACTAAATGCAAGCCCAAGCCAAAGCAAGCCGCTTGCGTCGTGACCGTTTACTACAGTTTATATAGTAATTCCCTACTTAACAGGCTACATAACTATATTGTTGGGACTTAGGTATCAAGAACCAAGCTTACCGACGTAGCCCGAAGAGTTACTAAACTTAAGTGGCAGTGGGCAGGGCACATTTCTCGCAGAATGGATGGCCGATGAGGCCGAAAAGTTCTGGAGTGGCGACCGCGAACCGGAAGACGTTGCGTTGGAAGGCCTTCCACTAGGTGGACCAATGCCCTGGTGAAGGTTGTGGGAATGGATGCGAGATGTATGGGACCGGTCAATGTCGCGACACTTGGGAGAGGCCTATGTCCAGCAGTGGACGTCTTTCGGCCGAAATGATGATGGTGGTGATGATGAGGAATCATTTGTTCATGCGGTTTTGCAAACTTTGAAAATCTACCAACACCGCACTAAATGTCGCGATACGACAACGATCGGCTCACATGATCTGGTCATGATAATGTCTTGACTTTACAATTGGGTTTGTTTCGGTGTTGCTTCTCAGAGTCATGAGTGAGTTGGATGGGATACACTTCTCATTTAAAAAAATTTTGACGTGCAAAAGGATGTGTTGAACAGTTTCATGCATTGCAAGCAGGCACTACCCACTTGCCTACCAAAAAAGATCCAGTTAAACTCAATTTTACGGAACAAATAATTCAACATTTAACAGGCTTCTCATCAATTAAATGCTCCTAGAACATACGAATTTTTGTAGTAATAAAAACGCACGCCAGAGGATGGCTATAAGAGTAGAGGAAGCTAAGAGAAACGATGGACGGACTGTGTGCAGGATGATACGGCTAGCAATGAGCTGACCGCTGAAATGACGAGTAATAAAGACCCTGCTGACCCCAAATAAATTGGGATAAGTGCAGGAGAATCATGATGATGACAAAACCGCACGACTGGACGTAATCCACTAGCGGTAAAAAAGATGGTAAACGTCCTCATCGCGACTGAATCGCAGCACATAATTACCGTTTGTAAACAGCCTTAGTACGGAGACGTTAATTTTCTAAATAATTTATTATGTAAATTTTTGTAAGTATATAATTAATTTTGTAAGCAAACTTACCATTAAACTTAATTTTTGGTGCTTTTAATGTTAAAAAGGATAAATATTATGTTGTTCTTGGGTATTGCTGTTGCTCAGTTGCAGATGTATGTTAGTCGTTTGTGATTGTACCTTGTAGAGAGCTGATTTATCTGTTTCGTCTTGACCTGTTACAAAGCACATACCTTAAAAATGTTCTTTCTTTAAGTAAAACTGGCAACCTCTCCCATTTTGCACGGTTTTAAAATACCCAGATAGGAAATCGAAATGATTGAATTTTATGTTTAAAATCATACAAACTTCCCGAAAAACTTTTAATGATGATGAAAACCCGAATCAAAAGCCGTTGCGTGGTTGACAACAAGGCGTTCCCACTAACGGACACGAACTTATCGTATATTGTGACATTCTAAAAAATTTCGATTTTTTATAAGCGGTATTATAAACCAACTATGTTCACAATCATACGGGGAATTAAATGCACAAGCAACTTTTTAAAGACACGTAGGTATAGCCAGATTGGTCCGTGGATGGGTGACCACCTATTGCATACCGGGCTAATCCGTTGGTCCCGGCTGTCACTCATAGGTCTTTGACAGTCATTACAGGTTTTGTCAGGTATTTGTCCAAAAGTCTGACAACCAATCATACCAAGGAAAGTCGTAGTACCCAGTACATTCCCAGTTACCCTATACCTCATGTTAAATCTTCGTATTCAGCTGAATCCAGTAAGACTGGAAGCCGATCGCCACATCGTTGGGAAAAGGCTAGGCAGACGATGTAGGTATAGTAATAGTTTTTGTTTGCAGTAAGAGCGATTCTGTAAAATGCATTTGTAACATCGGAGCATCACTTCAGTTATCGCACACAATTTGAAAGCGAGCTCATTTGTTTTTAAAGTGACCCTCGAAAGCCGAAATACGAACTTTTTGTTATTCAATTATTGACCGTTATCAATATCAGAGTTCTTTCATTTGCATGTATACTGAACGACAAAGGGAAAATTTAAAATATTCTTTTTTGTCCAAATAGTTTGTTATTTGTGGCATTTCTCTTTGTATTGATGCAAGACAAATAAAATACTGACATTGCATTGCATTATGTATCAAGTTTCAATACAAAGGATTGAATTGTGGACTGATTGCGGCTGGATAAAGAAGTGTATTCGAACCAGGCAGATACTTCTTTTGTGTATTTTAATCCATCATGAAATCACGCCTCTACTCCCCGAGGGGGTTGGCAGAAATGTACCCAATAATAATAATAATCATATAAAATAAAGGGCTTGATTCAGAAAGCAATACTTCTGGACACGGCGCGTACTGTTAGGAGGCTCCTCTCTCAAGAGCCCTGACCATCGGTAGTTCGGACCCTGTTCCCGATGCCGGTGGGCTACTATTTTTTTATATTTTTAAATGTTATTTTATATTGTTTTATATTTAAAAATGTAACAAATATGAATAAAGGAAATAATAATCTCTTTATTTCAGAATAAAATTCCATAAATCTACGTTAGTGCATGATCACTTAAAAACCATGTTATCGTACAAATACAACGATATTAGTAACATGAAACCTTAACAAGTATGTTAGTAGACATTAACGATATTTACAAGAGCATATAGCTGACTTAGATATCTGATAAAATAATAGTACACCCACTTTTCCCTAATTCTGTTTAAGAGCCTATTGCCATCAACCGGTTTTATATCCGGACTCCGTGGCTGCTACTGACTAATGGAAAAATAAAAAACACTTTGCCCGACCCAGGAATTGAACCCAGGACCACATGCTTAGCAGTGTCGCTGGCTATTCTCGATCAATAAACAAGGTAGTCCATCATCACCACTGCTCTCAAAGCTAAAGGAAAACATCGTGAGAGAAATATACTAGAACTAAGCGATGGCATCTGCCTACCCTCACGGGTCCCGCTTAATGAATTAAGGAGGTCATATTTACTAAATAATAGCAGCTGATCCGGTCGATCTTCAGGATTCCTAGGTTGGTCCGTGGTTTGGTGACCACCCATTACATCCCGAGTTTCCTACTAGCCGTTGGTCCTGTTTGTCGATTGTAGATCTTTGACAGTTGTTACAAGTAGTCAGTGGCCAGAATGTCTGGCAAGGGGTATTTCCCCGTACTAACTGGGTTGTGAAGGTCAGTTAGGCTGTCGCTCCATGTAAAGCACTGGTATTCAGCTGCATCCGGTTAGACTGGAAGCAATAACCTCCATAGTGAAATGGTTAGAAAATAATAATTTAAAGATTAATATTGAAAAGACGAAATTAACGATGTTTAGCTAACGTTCAAACTCAAATATGAGTATATACTACGACAGCCAACGCATAACACAAGTAAACACATCTAAATTCCTAGGATTAACAATTGATAATAAATTAGATTGGAAAACACACACGGAGGAGCTTACCCAACGTATTAGTAAGTCGGCTTATACAAACTTACCTCAGTAATAAGTGTAGACGCTTTAGTCACAGCATACCATGGCTTGGTGGGTTCAGTTCTGATTTATGGTATTATTTTTTGGGGGAATTCAACCAATAGGGAAATAATCTTTAAAGCTCAGAAAAAGTGCATCAGGACAATGTTTGGATTACAGAGCATAGATACATGTAAACCATTATTTATTAAATTTTAAATATTGACTTGTCCATCCTTATATATTTTTGAAGTTGCTGTATTGGTTAAGACCAATCCTAAGTTGTTTATAAAAATGTCGCACATTAATAACCGAAGTCGAAGAGATAACAGTAGCGTATGCGTAAGAAGGTCCCACACAGCATTAATGCATACAAGTGTATTTTGCATCGCACCAGTTATATTTAACCACACCACGACCAATCAAAGAATTAAACGTGAGCTTATTTAAGAAACGGCTAAAATCCTTACTGGTGAACAAAGCATATTACAGTATTTCGGAATTCTTAACAGACAAAAATCTAACGATAGAATGTTGACATGCTTATAAAATACATGTATTGTTTGTTGTTGATTGACATTAGTATTGTATATTGATAACGGTATTGTATTTTGACATTGTGTTATAATTGGTTTTCAGTCTGTGCCTTGACACGTACATACATACATACATTTTTACTGTATTGACATTTTATTTTTATATTATTTTGTTTTGAAATTGATTTCTATTGTTATTTTTATTCATTAATTTGTAGTATGCAATTCTTTAAAGTTGTTTTTTATTGTTCAGGCTTATTTTTATTTAACTATTGAGATTAACATTTGTACGCCCTGTGGTATAACATAGCGCGCTCTTTATTTCCTTGATATACCATTACCATTGTACCTATGTTAAACAAATGAATAAATGACTTATGACTTAAGCCGACCCCAACATTGTTCGGAACAAGCTGGCTGATGATAATGGAAGGTTTTCATTTTTGACACCTGTCAAATGAGTCTTGTACAGCTATATGAAGGTAATATTTCCAAGGACGAATTCCTTCACAAATAGCTTAATTACGAGTACCTACCCATTTTATCATTATAAATTATCCTCCAAATATTGTTGGGGCAAACGATTTATTTGCAAACAGAACACGCATCTGTGAATATGTTTCTCGAGAAAGTTAATTAACTGAAGAATGTTTGATTCAAATAGGCGTCAAATTGTTTAAAGTTTCTCCTTACAATACAGCACAGTTCTCAAAGATATTTTCCAAAATCTGGGCATTATTTTGCCTTGACTTAAATAATTGCTATAGTGTAATTACACTTCCGAAAGATTCCCCGAATTGTTTTTGTAGTATTTCTGTGTCTGTACAATTGGAAACAATCTAAAGTTGTACATGGGTCTTTTGGCGCGTGTCCTTCATCTTAATTGGAACTAACACATCCATATTGTTGTTTTCAGCATATTTTGCACAAATGTTTACCAACAGCTCTCTCTGGTCAATTTCATGTAAGCGCCAAAAGAATCATGCAGCACTGTATACTGCCAACAAAAATAAGTCATTATCAAATGTTAGCGAGGTCACGGTGAAACCTCTGATACTAAAAACGGCGATCCAAAGTTGCTACATAGTTTCGTAGCAAGATGGCTACGCGGCCTACGCCGTAGCAGATACTCGTAACCCTCTACGTGTTTCATCACTTCTTTAGATATTTTGAACTGACTTCAACAAATTATGGTCGCTTGTAGTCATGCATATTTTGCGCTTCTTGTGCACCGTAGTCAATACTTCTCTAACCTTATTCCCTCGAAAACCTTTGATGAATCTACAGTACATTTTTTTTCTGATTGTGATATCATCAAATCAGGGTTTATTTGGGCGGGGTGGAATGGAGTGTCAGACTTGTATTGACTAAAACTTATCCATGTTCCTTTTTGCCCTTTGTGTTCCAGGGCCGCGGTATCTCTTTCGGACAGTCCTGGCACCCCTTTACATCTACACATCATAACCTTGTAATACCCGTGAAACAATATCACATGCTAATGCCGACCGGCCCAGAGCAAGTGGAATGTCACAGCATAGCTGAGACCAGCCTGTGTAGCAAATGCGTAGCGTGATGGCTACGCGGTCTACGCCGTAGCAGATACTCGTAGCGCGCTACGCGTTGAAGCACTTTTCTTGACTTTAAAATTTTTCCTTTGCGTTTATACAGGATCCTATTAAGGTAAACTCAAACTAAAACAAAAGCTTTTACGCCTTCCATTTTCTCAAAAACTTTTGATAAATTCCCCACCCCTCTCGCCCTGCCTTCCCTCCCCGCTATTCCTTTGTTATCTACACAGCTTAACAATGTAATGCCCGTGCATCAATATCACATGCTAATCCCGACCGGCCCAATGGAATGCCACAGCATAGCTGCTATACCAGCTCGCCAATATGACTGCAATTTTACGGATAATTCGACGAGAGACACAAATTGTGTTTTGTGAGCCAATGGAGTAGTTGTGATGTCGTGCAGATGGTTTTGATAGTGGGGATTGGTTGGATGTAAGGGTATGATTTCCTTGAATATTCAAATCAAACCGGTAAAGTTTATCAGGGAAAATTTAAATAGCAGGTGACTGGAATTTCGTAATAACTCAATATTAACAAGAATTAAGTTCTGTCTTATTATACTATGTCCTTTCATAATTTTGTAGAATGGCTACTTGACAGTCTTATATGGTGATTTTAAAAAAAAATACATCTGAATATACATCCCGTCTATTGTAAATGTTTTCCCAACACGAACAACTTGGCGATGCAAATATAACTTGTCAAACTTTTCAATCATGTTTTTTGGCTTCGGTTAGACATAATACGATAATATTTATGATTTTTGTCCTGATAGTATAATAGTATCATAACTCTATATTATCTTTACTCGATTGTTATATGTGTCTTTTTCATTGCCCCGTTGGTCTCGTGGTCGCAAGCGCGACTGCTGAGCGTGGGGTCCTGGGTTCGATTCCCGCGTCGGGCAAAAAATGCTATTGGGTTTTCCATTCGAAATTTCTCAGTAATAGCCCGGAGTTTGGAAGTTGGCGGTATGATACCCCCGTGCCTCGGAAAGCGTGTTAAGCCGTTGGTCCTGCGCCTGATCTCTCTCCGGTCGTGTCGTATTGCCGTCCCATCGGACTATGAGAGTAAAGGAACAGAAAGAGCACCTGTGCCTGCGCACACACTTGTGCACTATAATATCTCCTGCGCCGATGGCTAATCTGGGTTGAGATTGGCCGCTGTGACCGAAAACGGCCAGGAGGACTATTATATGTGTTTCAAAGTCCACAATAATATTGTCAAGATACACCTTGTCTCTCCGGGTTTCACGATCATCCTGCAAAATACACTAACAAGACTACTTACCTAATCCACTGAAACTCAAATAAAAGCCTCCGATACCCGCTTAACATCAAACGCACCATTGTTTCCACCAATTTGAACCCGGACCCGCATTCTAAACTCCGGGTGGAAACCAAACAAAACGCGGTAATTCCCGTTCACAATGACACTAATCACTCTAAATGTCCCTAACACACAATTTTCATAAACTAAAGGGAGGAATTAACACTCCCATGAAACCTGCTTTTAACCTAGTTATGTGGGTAATAAAGGACAATGTAATTTGTCATTATTTACTGGGTGATAATGGACACTCAAAATTGTTTATTCTACTTTAATTATGTGGTTAAAAATCTTTTTCATGCCCAGCCGAAAGAAGTCCACTGCTGGACATAGGCCTCCCCCAAGTGTCGCCACATTGACCGGTCCCGTGCGACTCGTATCCAACGGATCCCCGCACCCTTCACCAGGTCATCGGTCCACCTAGTGGGAGGCCTTCCAACGCAACGTCTTCCGGTTCGCGGTCGCCACTCCAGAAGTTTTCGGCCCCATCGGCCATTCGTTCTGCGAGCAATGTGCCCTGCCCACCTGTTTTCATGCTTGTACAGGAATAAATCCAAAAAATACCACATTTTGCTGACAACATTAGTAAACCACTGCTTGATTACTAATGAGTAACTCATGTGAAAAAAGTCTCCTTTACACAAGTAAATGCAAGATTTCATCCATCTATTGCTGTATATAAGGTATGTTAATAGTTCTATGTTCGGCTTCCTTAATTTCTATATTCACAGACTTATTCAAATTCAAATGTTTATTGATTACCACAGTACACTTTATACATTTCCAGATGTCAAGCGAATGCATAGTCCACTCTAATGTACCAATTCATTGTATCAATTATATAACTATAGTGTTACGACTGTGAATTCAAAACATCATTCTCTAGCCCTTATATCAATTCATTTGGGTTCGGTGCAGCGTGTCTTCTTCTTCCATACTTCTCTATCATATTATTCATCACAGTAGTTCAGACAGTCCATCCATCGGTTCATTTATCTTCTCTCTTCTTGATTAAATTCAAACTTATCTTTTTGAATTTTATTTCATTACCAAATACAGTTAGCCACTAGTGAGCCAAATTAAAACAGCAAAACAGACTACAATTACGTAAAACTATTCGTATTTTACAATTTAGCGAATGAAACTACGGAAGCCCCATTACTGTGAGTACTACCTTTGGCAAATTAAATGAGACATAAAAGTCGACGCCAAACAATCGGTTTTAGACTAGCGTTTTTTTTCGCGCTTATAATCTCTTATCGTCTTACACGATAACATTTTGCGCTTCAAAAAACCGAACGGTACACGCGCTTATTCCAAAGTGTTCGCCCAGAAAGGCGTCTCTCGCGACTCGCGTTTATACGAGCTAATCAGTGCGTCAATAGATAACGCAAGTATCACGATCCGTATGAAAACCAAGCGTGCCATTTTTTAACTACCTACATTGACGTCAGTACTATTTAGTTGCTATACAAAAAAGGTACTATACAAAATATACTACTTGGTTGTTTTAAACAAAATAGCTTGCGACACCACAGCTACATTAAGTATAAAATGCTTAACCCGGGCTCGCAAAGTAGGCGTTCTTGCGTTATCTAGATCTAAATCTGTGGCGTCAATGCTCGTAAGAGTTACTCGTGTGGGAAACAGCGCCGCTATACACGTCTACACGCGTTTTGAAAAACGAACTTACACGTGCAGAAAATACGCTTACCTCAAACCGCTCTTATAGCGAACGGAATCCTACATGTTAATAATTATTTATTTTCATTAAATATGATAACTAATACTTAATTTTGAATTATTTAAATGAGACATCATGATAATTTTGTGAAATTAAATATACAGCATATTAACTAATATAACCTGGATGTGAGTATTTAATATGTTGATAAAGCCAAGCATATAATTTTCATGCTTTTCGTTCATAAAATTGCTCGACTGAATTTTAATTTCGTACTATTTTGTTATCATATCTGTGCACATTCGAAATCATAATATTTTTGTTAATTTGTGAATAAAATTACTGGTTCCAAAATAATATATTATATCTAGGGTGGAATTTTTCAACGATACCTGGAAGAAAGTATACGAAATACTGGAGATAGAAAATTTTACTTACAGGAAACTTTCCTTTATTTCTGAAAAGAAATAAATCTGTTTTCAAAGATTTTCGAAAATTCGCATGCAACACTCGGGAATCGAACCGGCTAAATTCCAATAAAATAACAGCCTGTACTTTCATGGCATCCATAGACAGGGTCAATCATAAAGATTAAATCTCTCTAACAAACTAGATAAATTAAATGAATGGAAAACCATTAAATCTTAACTAATCAATTCAGTGGGATAAGTTATAGCACTTTTACTCAAAGATACATTCAATTACCTAGGTTAATATTAATTAACAATTATCTTTGGCGTCATTTATTTATTAAAATGTGTGTTGCAATTTGCACAAACAAACACGGAAATTGCAATCTTCTTTCTTCAATTTATTAATTAGGTACTAACACGAGTAATCGGATGGACCTTTGAGTAAAAGTGCTTTTTCTTATCCCATGGACTTTATATTTATTTATATCATTTAATTAGACATGTTTGTTGGAGAGATTTGGTCCATATGATTGACCCTATGGATTGATGTCATAAAACTACAGGTTATTACTTTATGCAATTTAGCCGGTTCGATTCCCGAGTGTATCAAGCGAATTTTCGAAAATCTTTTTTTTATTATTTTTTATTATTATTCTTTAAAGAAATTATAGTACAGAGGTGTTCCTTAATTCTAAACTCGCCAAACTTTTACGTTTGACGGCGAGAGGCGGTCTTTTACATCACAATTTACCTCCTTCTTTACATAGCTAATACTTATATCTATCATACTGTTATGTTTGAATCTTATACAATGTTATACGGTGTAAGTATTTAGCTCTGTTTGCTATCCTGTATAAAGTTTTTCAATTTTGTCTTAAGTGATCCTTTACTAACTTTAACTTGAACTTGACTTGATTGAATGCAGATTTATTTCATTTTAAAAATAAAGGAATGTTTTCTTCGAGTAAAATTTTCTATCTACAGTATTTCGAGTACTTTCCCTCCAGCGTTGAAAAATTCCATCCTGTGTAACTGTCAACACTATTTTTGCAGAACTTATAAGAGTCTAATAGCTATAGGTTAGCTTCTGAAAGTCAGACAAGTTGCAACATAACATCACTTCAGTAATTCCCGAAACTTAAGCAGACGTTTACCTAGCGTACACCAGCATTTCACCAGTTACGAGTTCAAAGAGGTTGTCAAACTAAACTGGCGGAATTGAACGTGGCACTGAGTGACTGCAAGTCGTGTTCTGCTCCAAGCCGAGTCCCTACTCACTACTCTACAAGAGAGAGTATTTCATATTATTGTATACCTGGCTTTTACCTGCGGCTTCACCTGCTTCTAGGTCAGAAATTATACTACGGGATAAAAATCTTATTATTACGTGCCAAATTCCATCAAAATCTGTTCACGTAATATCTCACCTAAATTTTAATCCCGTTAATAGGGCGTGAAAAAGTAACAAACACAGTAACTTTTTCTTTTGTATTATAAATTATGGATTAACTGCATAGGAATACCTGAATAATGCTCATAAACATGTCCTAAAGGTTATACAATAAATAAATGCACTGGAAATAGTTCAAACGTGATTACGAAAAACAAAACACGTGACGTCGGATTATTTATAAAAGTTTTATACATTTTATCAAGTCATGTTGTAGATTAAATAATAACATATCATCACACCTGATCTCCAGAGGGTTAGGTAGAAGTCTTCTTAGCGAGCAAATTGAGTCAGCCCAAAACTTGGCGACGAGTTTGGCATTTTCAGTAGCGTCCATCAGCTCCTGTGATGTGCAAGCGACAGGACAGGCAGGACACGATATCAAGTGTCCCATCGTTTGTGTAGCAACACCACATTTACACTCCAGGGCAGATTCATCTATGAATCTCCACCTGAACAGGTTTTCCTAGCTTCGACCAACCTATAATAATAATAATCGATGTGACCATCCCGCATGACGAGAACCTCGTGAAATCTGAGAAAGATAAACAAATAGAATATCTCGACTTGGCACACGAGGTTGTCGACATGTGGAATGTGAACTCGACTATCATTGTGCCGATTGTCGTGACGGCCAATGGCCTTATAGCCTTAGGCGGTTGGATCAAGGGCCTGATTCAGAAGGCAGTACTCCTCAAAACAGCTCGCATTGTGAGGAGGTTCCTGTCTCTGAGCCCTAACCACCGGTACCTTGGACCCTGCTCCCGATACCGGCGGACCACTATTTTTTATATTTTGAAATGTTATTTTTTAATATTAATTTGTTTAGGAATATTTAAAAATGTATTTAATATGTATATAAATGAATAAAGAAAATAATAATAATTGTCTTTATTAGAAAACACAAGTTTGACACATTAAAGTACACAGCAGTCATTAGGAAACAGAAAAAAAAAACCTGTATCCGAAGTCTATTTAAAGGCTTCCAGGTCAGCCATGGCAACTCGTGTCCTCTCTCTCGTGGCTACTCGTAGTAGAGGACTAACAAATAGTACACCTACATTTTGCAAAACAAATCATCGCTCTCATTTACACCATTCAATTAATTTGCCTTGCATTTCTATTGCGTGTGGACTAAGAAAGTTCAATTAAGTTACCTAAGTTTTGTTAAATTAAATGCTCATTCAATTCCATCTTGCCATGTGATTACCGGGTAAAGTAAGGGTGCACGTGATTCAGAACTATTGAAGCAATACTCACACTTGTATGTACAGTCAGGTATTTGAGTTTAAGTTAGTAATTACTTATGCAATCATTTTTATGTAATACAGAATAATTTGAACGAAGTAAGAACTGTCAAAGAAAGCAAAGCTAAGGATTCTAACTTTTGACAGTTCGAACTTCAAGCAGTTACTAAACTACAGAATAAACATCGTATCTTAAATAATGACTTTTACTCAAGCAATCACTATGACTTATATATACTTATATATACTCTATAGCTATGGCTGTAAGAATCCGAATTTTTGACAGTTCTTACTTCAAGCAAATACTACACAATACAAATCGTATCTTAAAAAAAATATTTTTACTCTAGTAATTACTTTGTAGATACGATGTAAGTCTATTGAAGACCTTATTTTTAATTGATGTTAATAATTGCATTAAACATAGTAAAATATGAGCAAGCGTGGTGATCAATTCTCGCGCCTTCTCTGATAAGAAGAGGCCTTTGCCCAGCAGTGGGACAGTAATAGGCTGGTATTATTATAGTAAAATATAAGTTGATTTACCATACAGGGTGAGTGGGCGTGGATGGCCAAATCCGAAACGATGAGGAATAGCGAAAAATGCTCAAAGGAGTCTCGAGCCAGCTATGAAGCGATCACAAGCTAAGTAAGAACAAGATCACGAGTAATAATCGACTAATTTATAAAATGTACCTGAATAACAATAACATTTTCTCGCATACGAAATGAATAGGATATTTAATGGATAAACATGTTTTTCTGCATAATATGTAAGTTTCTCTTTTGAATAAAAGACGCTCTTGGCTGGTTTTATTTTGGCATGGAGTTAAGTCATTTTTACCAATAGGAGCTTCCTTCGGTAACACGTCTTGCCTCATAATAAATCTTAAATTAGCAATGAATTGGGCCAAATAGCAATAACTAAACTATAGAAATGATATTTGACAACAATATTAAATCCAGCGGGCTGGATTTGTGGTTAATTATAAACCTGTTGTAGACTCGAAGTTGGTTGAAATTCAAAATATTTACAGTTAACTGGTAATGCTAGGGGCTATTTACGTCTATCTAATCTTAATTAAACCTGGAGGCTGTATGTTCTGATTTGCTAAACTTTCAGTATTTACCCTAAGCAGACTAAACTGATGTTAACTTGTGTAATATTGATTTGAGATAGATCAAAGATAGTGTTAGTTATGATGGAGGTCGTGGCTAAATAATAACAGCTGTGCGGGTCGATCTTCAACCACGCTTGCCTAGCTTGGTCTGTGGATGGGTGACCACCCATTACATACTGAGTTTCCTCCATGCCCCAGAAAACACGTTAAGCAGATGGACCCGGCTGTCATTTGTAGATCTTTGAAAGTCCTTACAGGTAGTCAGTGGCCCAAAAGTCTGACAACCAGTCTTACCAAGGGGTATCGTATTACTCAGTTTTAATTGGGTTGCTGAGGCAGTCAGTCCATGTAAAATACTGGTATTCATCTGCATTTGATTAGACTGGAAGCCAACCCCAACACAGCTGGGAAAAGGCTTGACAGATTATTATAGTGTCTATCGTATGTGTGCTCTAATAAAATGATAATATATATCGAGGTTTCTTAATTTTGCTTTTTCATAAATCAATGTTTTAAGAGATATTTGCTTTTAATTTCTTAAATAAGAAGAGGAAAATTCTGAAAAAAAAAATGAGTTTGTAGAATGATAAAATAGAACTTTCAACGCAATTCACTTTGGCTTGAATAAGATTTGATATTTAGTTTTTAGATATGGAACTTCGTGAAACTGCACCAATAACTTTGATTTTCATTAGTCACTTTGAAAATCGAGTCGAGTGTAAATTGACATACTTGATGAGCTTTAAAAATATTGGTAGTACATTGTTTGGTGTTACGGAACCCTTTCTGTGCGAGTTTGCCGGCACTTGGCCGGGTTTTCTACTTGCTTTTAATCCGGGGGTTTGAGTTTGAAACGTTTCCTGCAGGTGCTTAACTTCATTTATTTAAGTTCGTTCTCCCATTGTATAATTTGCAAATTAAAATGTCAAGAAAATTGGATGGTTCTGGAATTTCACAAAATGGCGCTCATTTATTGGTGCTGGCATACCGGACTTCTAATTTTAGTTGAGTCTAAAACGAAGGCAACGTACATATATATAGGAAGGCTTTTCATTAGTGGTGACGAATTTTCTAAGTTTTTCTACTACGAACATCACAACATAAGATTTTCGATAGCTTTATGTCAGTTCAATTATTTTTTTATTACTGTTATTGCTGATACAATGTTACTTTGCCTAGACCCTACGGTACCAAATTTATATGTTTAGGGACAGTGACGTGATTAGGGACCAACAATACGGCAAGCCTATAAGGCAAGTAGACTGTTCAGAAATCCTAACATCTTGAAGAGATTATAGGGGTAAACCAAGCCAAGGCGTTCAATTATTTTTCTATAACTGTTATTGCTGATACAATGTTACTTTGCCTAGACCCTACGGTACCAAATTTATATGTTTAGGGACAGTGACGTGATTAGGGACCAACAATACGCCAAGCCTATAAGGCAAGTAGACTGTTCAGAAATCCTAACATCTTGAAGAGATTATAGGGGTAAACCAAGCCAAGGCTTGTGTGAATACACCGTCATATAGAAAAAAAAATTGTCCACGGGTGTCGGGAGCAGGGTCCAAGCTACCGGTGGTTAGGACTGTAGAGACAGGGAACTCTACGATACGGCCCGCATTGTGAGGAGGCTCACAATGCGGGCCGTATCGTGGAGTACTACCGTCTGAATCAGGCCCTTGATCCAATCGCCGGGCGAGAGTCTGGACAGATGTTCGTCGAGGCTTTTGGCCTTTAGGCCACTGGCCGTAACGACAATCGGCACTAGTATTGGTTTAATCATTTTTTCTAAACCAACGTAGTTTTAAAAATAAGTATCAAATAGCGCAGCAATACAACAAGGTTATAAATTTCAAAGCAAACCGTTTCGTAAACATTCGACGACCCGAATAGGCGCAGCGGTAGTCTGGCTGCCTTACGTTCTTAGGGTCCCGGGTTCGAATCCCGGTAGGAGCAAGTGTTTGTGTGATGAGCATGGACATTTGTTTCCGAGTCATGGATGTTTATATGTATAATAAGTATGTATTTACAAACAAAAAGTATCTATGTAATAGTATCAACTATCTGGTGTCCACGACACAAGCCTCGTTGCTTAGTGTGGCACCTAGATGGCGCTGTGTGTAATGTCAAGCGATATTTATTATTATTTATTTATTTATTTATTCCTTTAAAACATCAACAATCAGCTGAAATTTAAACAGTTGCAATCAACTTCGCTATCGATTGCTGGCTCAGTATCATATAAACTTTCTGTGTACGCTAGATACTTTTCAATGTATTGCTTTATATTTTCCAACATCGTGTTGTTTGCTAGCGATAGAAATCGGAGTAGATGGATTGCATTTAAGCAGGGGTTGTTTGTGGACATTCTGTAAGCAATACCGGTGTTGTCGTCTTACTGTGGGTGGACCTGAGGTCGTATATAATAACTGGCTGGCTGGCTGGCGGGTGGCTCACCTACATGCTGCAAAGGGAATAAAAAAGACATCGCGATCGGTGGAGACAAACCCGTGTGTATACAAGGTGAATTTTTCAAATGGGCTTGGATGGCCAAATCAGATACAATGAGGAAAAAAATACTCAAAGTAGTGTGGAGCCTAATTTTTATGAAAACTAAAACTGAATCACTAGATTTTTGAAAAATTTATATTCCTAGCCAGGAATCGATCCCGTTGATTTTGAAAAAAAAAACCACAGTGTATTATTCACCACTCGATAGCGTCGTCACCCTGCACAACCTGTTATGTTAAAAGTTTCAAGCCAACCTGTCAATTTCGCCACTAAGCCTCACTGGAAGTCTCAGTAGAAGATCGGAGTCTGAATTTGCGCCCGGTTGATGGCAATAGGCTCGCTCCATATTACATGTGGCTTAAATATAACTAGGGAATATCGGTGTACAATTAGGTACATTTCTGCCAAACCCTCAGAGAGTATAAGTTCACATCAGCCGAGTTGCGGCCAAACGTAAGCCTATTTAGTATAAAAAAACAAAACACCAATAATCATGATATTGTACTGAGCTGTTAAACGAAGTCCAGTGATTCCTCATCTAGCCAGCCAGTCTTAAATCAGGTGACTGACCAAAATACCTCGACAATCCCTCAAAGGCAAAACTCCAAACTCACTGCTAACTTGTTAACTGCCCCAGTTACCACCAAAGCCTTGACGAACACCGGTAGAAATCCCAACGTTTACATTGTGACACGGACTTTGTAAACAGTTAGCATGATGTATTTGTACACGCGCCCGTCAGTTGACACACTAATGGTTGCTTGCATTGTTGTGGAGTGCAAGTGTACGCCGAGAATAGGTTTCTGAGAAACCAGTGGGTGGTTGATTGGTACAGTTATTTTGAAATATTTATTGAATAGTAAGATAAGATAAGATTTCTTTATTTGTTTAAACATTGTATACGTACAAGAGCATGCAAGATATTACATCGGTTAGAGTCCAGACACGTTTAGCCGTAAGTATCGGCGTACAAATATTTCCAATATGAAATAAAGGGTGTAACAAGACCCTAACGAAGGCAAAAGGCACTTGTTCTTTCCGTCATTACGATTATTATTTTGTTCTAGACCACACCTGGGAACCTTCTACTTACTGAGATATTGGGGGTCAAAGTACCAACTTTTTCACAAGTTTTTATTTGAATACATGTTTTTAATGTAAGATATTTACTTTAAACACCTCCACAACCCCCGTACTATTAAATCCATCTACCAGCAAAATGTTTTGAGTGCGTTACATTGAGTCCTACCGTAAAAATTGATTTTTCACCCCAAAATAAAGTCGTTTCCCAGCAATATTTTTTGCGTAAAGTAACTTAATTTGGTGTACTGCTTGGTTGACGGCTTCGTGAAGGGTCCTGTTACACCCTGTATATATAATATTTTCCGTAATGAGTAGGAGTTAAAATGTTTGAACTAAATTCTCCGGAGTTCCACGAAAGCTTGGAAATTCAATTAATACTGTTAAAGTAGTTACTGCTGTTAGGCATAACAATCATAATTTTGTTCTGCTTATTCAGATAAGTTGCGTAACTCGACTAACGCTTCTGATTGTTAGCGAGAAACTTCGGGGTTCTATCTTTCCACACGGATTTTTTCATTATACAGTTACAGTGCAAGAGAGATTCTTAGTGCAAGCAAGATTCATTCTCAGATCGGGCAAACTATTATTGGGTTTAAGTTTTTTTTTTCAGTAGCAGCCACGGAGTCTGGATTTGTGCCCAGTTGATCGCAATATACCCTACATTACAAGGGACTTAAAGATAATTCCAGAAATGTGGGTGTACTATTAAATACATTTCTGCTCAATCCTTCGGCGATTACAGACGTTTTGTTACGAGGTTACATACTTACTGACTCATAGCTGTAGCAATTGCACTTGTGACCGTTGTTGCTAAGAGTTAGATTTAATCCCCAGGTCGCGAAAAATAATGTAATTGCGGTTTTAATATTACTGGTGGGAGTATTGAAGGACATTACCGAAGACGTGAAACTTGTAAACAATTTCTAGGCCTATTTAATTACAAAACGTACTGGTAAAGAATAATAATTGGGTAGTTACTGTTGACACCATTTACAAATAATACCAAGACATAAATTCTCTAAAAAGACTTTATTTTAGGTCTGAAACCTAGGTTAATTTTTAATCAGTTCCATAAAATTCGATTTATTTGCTTTAAAATAAATAAAAAGTTGATAATGAATAAACACACTACACTATAAAGAGTATGCAAATTAGGGATGTCACAGATTACAACATCTTTGCATTTTAACTGCTTGTGAAGTCTGGCCGAAGTTGATTATGGATAACGTATCCATAGCTTATTCTCATTCTGATCAATGAGTACGAGCTATTATGAAAAATAAAATTACAATTTATTTATTTAAGCTTCATGTACAATAGTGGTACATGGCGGACTTAATGCCACAAGGCATTCTCTGTTCTATTCTATTTTTATTTATGGCAAATGCTGTCGATGCCAATGTCGACAATTCTGCGAATGTCAGAAGTGAATGAGACAGCAAGTGATGTATAGAGAGAAAAAAAAGGCTGTCTTGACCAGTCAACTTTGGGTTAAATAAAAAAAAGAGCATCAAGGTACTACAATCTGTCAAATATCTAATCGATTTTCAATTTTATCGCTACAGCACTAAGTTCAAAGTTGATTGGGAGAATTTGACAGTTCCGGGTAGTTTGATGTGGTGGCGTCTGTGCGATGACAGATTTTCAACCAATGACGATGCTTGGTACCAGCTATGCTAGCGCCATTCGATTTACAGTTGAATTCCCAATTGATTGGTGGTATCGACTATCTTATTATTAAGATACTTTAAACCTCTGTATTTCTGGAATTCTGTTCTTTAATTATTTATATATTATTAATTCATTTATTTGAATTAATTATTCATTTATTTATCTAGAAAAACATTAGACAATTATAATCCATACAATACATTACCTAAATTAAAATCTGATTTCACATTTGTACTGACACTACATAAAATTTAATTAAAATCAATTTGCACAATGCTAACATTACAAAAACTAAATAATTAACAATAATATCTAAATTGTATTTGTATTGGATATAAAAAATGTGTTAGCGAGCGCCTAAAGCAATGCGCATCCATTTAATGCCATCGCTATCAGTGAGCCCACAAACGAAAGACAAATCACTACATAGTATAAAACAAAGTCGCTTCCCGCTGTCTGTCCCTATGTATGCTTAGATCTTTAAAGCTGCGCAACTGATTTTGATGCGGTTTTTTTTTTTAATAAATAGAGTGATTCAAGAGGAAGATTTTTAAGAAAAACATTGCACCCGTGCGAAGCTGGGGCGGGTCGTTACCAATAAAATCAAAATTGTGTTAATATTGGATATAATAAAATGTGTTTAATGGCATCGCTATCAGTGAGCCCACAAACGAAAGACAAAGCGGCGGATCTGTATCGTAAACTACAAAACGCTTTCACTTGTAGTACCTAAAGGATAGGGATTTCATTCACGCACGGATGTGTTTGCAACTCATGTAGCAATTTTACTTTATGACAGACTCATTCACACTCCATTTTAATATTATAAACTTGAAAGTTAGTCTTAAATTGTGTCTGTCGGTAGGGTATTTCAAAGAGAGTTTAGGACCCGAAGAAGGATTAATTCTTGTTTTCACCCCAGATATTTGGGTGAAATAATTACGAAATATGAAATCTGCGTAGACGAACGACCTAGCTCTGGAGCCAGTTTCTCAGATTTTTCTGTACCTTATTTTTATGGCAATAAAGAAATTTATTTATTATTTAAAATAAAGTAGGTAAAAACCTTCCGTATAAAAAAAGTTTTCATCTTTTTTCATCTTTGTATTCATCATTCAAGGAATTTAAATCAAAAGAAAACATTTCACGGAGTAATATTTTACGCAAATGACCGATTTTCCTTCGTGAACCAACGTTACAAAAATACTTGACTTGATTACTTGACTTGGTTTGACTTTTGATAGAAAAATGGACTCCCAACGGAATAATGAGGTATTTGAGTTTGACTGGCATTTCGTAGTAATCCACAATTTTAGTTAGTAGATCTTTTTTTTTAAATTAAGAATGGCAACTGAAATAATAATTTTTGAATAGAAAACATTTTGCTTTTATATTTACATTGTTTTCGACATATTGTGACATCTATCAACCCCCACTGAGCCCACGTGCTGGATTATCATTCCTTCTTCTCACGTCGAAGAGCCCTTAGTCACAGCTGTGTGGCGTACATTAAATGCTGATTATGCTATACTTATGCTATTTAAATACATATATAATCTCACGCTTTTTCCCATGGGGGTAGGCAGAAACCACAGAACGCCACCTGCTACGATCCTTACATACTCCTTTCGTTCATACGCGAAACCGATGAGACGGCTAAAATAATTAAGAAAAGACGTATTCATATTCAATTTTTTTCATTTTTGTGGAGGTTTATATAGGGTTAGTAACATAATCCAGAAAAAGGGTTACACCTTAAAAAAATAAAACATGTTTGTTGTATGGGACCTTTTTTACCGATGGGAAATCATCAAATAACCCCTCCCGCTCTGGGCTGAGCAGGAGGGAGTGTCAGACTTGTACTGACTAAAACCCATCCATGTTCCTTCCTTTGCCCTTTGTGTTCCTGGGCCGCGGTATCTCTTTCGAACAGTCCCGCAACCCTGGCAGGCGTCGGCCCTTACGGACCCCTTCCTGTTTGCTGACTCTCTTTGAGGCACGCGTGGAACACGAACGCGCCGTCGACACGGCCTGTCGTCATAAGACGGACGGACGGCGAGCTAGCCCATAGCTCACCGTCCACAGGCCCGCGTCTACGGTGGCCGGGGGCCACCACGTGGCCCCCGACGCCCGGTGCGTCTCCCGCGGCGGCTGGGACGTGAGGTTCTCTCCCTCTCACGTCCCGCCACCTCCTTCGCTAGCATGACTGCTTCGCAGAAGGAGGTGACGGCGTCCCATTCCGTCTCGCTCCGGACCATGGATTGAACCAGGGCCGGACGCGAGAGGTCGCCGCCGCCGATCGCCGCTACGAGGACACGGCGTTGCTCCGCCCAAGCGGAGCAGACCTGCACAGTGTGCTCCACCGTGTCCTCCGGTCGATCCTTGTATGGGACCTTAAATATTTATTTATATTCTGTTGTTATAGCGGCAACAGAAATACATCATCTGTGAAAATTTCAACTATCTATTCTAGCTATCATGGTTCATGAGATA
This sequence comes from Eugnorisma glareosa, assembly GCA_947578425.1. Classification (NCBI taxonomy): domain Eukaryota; kingdom Metazoa; phylum Arthropoda; class Insecta; order Lepidoptera; family Noctuidae; genus Eugnorisma; species Eugnorisma glareosa. The sequence continues at coordinate 4,356,066 of OX387957.1, read as the reverse complement.
CAGCCTGGTGACAGACAGCCAGACATACAACAGACGGACAGTGGAGTCATAGTTTCCCGTTTTTACCCCTTGGGTACGGAACTCTAGAAACTAAGTGTGACATATGCATCTGACAGCAGTGAACCACATAAGGACAGTCCACTGTGCTAGCAATCATTTTCAGAATCCTGTTAGGGCTGGCCATGACGCGAGCCACCATCGATGCTGCTCGCTTTTGCATTATTGTGTGAAAACAATCTACACGCGTCGCCGCAACATTCCTGACACACTACAACGCCATGGCAACCCCATCAGTTTCCGGAACACATTATTGAACCGAACACGAAGGGCTCCATATGACGCTTGCGAATAATTTTCCCACAAGCTGCAAGTGTAGAAGGTGGTGCAGAATGATCTAAAGAGTGTCACCTTTACGCCTGCACTACAACGAGCAAACCTGCGGGCTAGCATATTCGCGCCTACGGACAGAGCCCTCCGTTCCCTTTCAATGTCAGCATTGTCCATATGGTCAGTGGTGACCAAGTAACCTAAGTATTTAAATAGTTCCACTCGCTTAAGAGCACCGCTTGACCGCGTTATTTCCACTACCATATATTATTTTCGCGGTGGAGTAGACGAAGGCGAAGGTGAAGCAGGTATTTTTTTGTACTTTTTCGCATCATGGTAAATAGACGTATTATCATCAAAACACAACAACTACGCAAAGTTTCAAGAACACAACTTGTTTCTAAGCAAGAAACTTCTAACCTGTCTCTCCACAACTTAAAGTGATCACGACTTACTTTAGCACCCCTGCTTGCAACAAGTAAGTAATTTTACCTGGAACAGTGTCACTAAATTGTACGAAGCGGAGCAAGTCGAAGCTACTAAGGCCTCGTATAGACTGAGCAACTTAAGCGAGGGAGAAGTATCAATCATGTGAAACTGCCATCTAATTTGCGTCCATATTCGGACTTCAGAGAGTTACAAGTCCTTTCACAGATCATTTGCCTCTGTCTGAAACAATCCAACAGCATCTTTATTTCAACGAAAATAACGATCTTTAATTTTGGCAGACTTGCCAGTGAGACCAATCGAAGAGCAATCTTATTTTTTATGAACATAAAGATTACTTTAATTTTGACAGTAACGCAAAGTCGGAGCCAAGCTGTAAATATTTTGAAAAGACTGCAGACTTGTTTGATTTCTGGCCACCAATAAAATGATCACTGTATATTAACCCACTTGGTTTAGGGTACCGTGGCGATCCATCAGCACTAAAACAACATTGAATTTATGTAGGTAAAATGTATTCTGTATGTAATAATATCAATTAAAGGATTTAAACTCAAACTCAAACTCAAACTCAACTCAAAAACAGCAGCTATCCATTTTTTGCATTGTTCCAGTTTCCAAGTAGCTGTTGGGAATCGGTAAAACTTGCATTTTCTACTTCTGCCAGTATTCTTGAAATTCACAACACACCTACTGCTGTCACCCATTTTGGTTGGCGAAATAATGCGATTAATAAAATTTGTTAGATAAGTCTAAACAGATTGCTTTAACACTGACAGATATAACAGAGCCTACATTATTTATATTTTTGGCCACCATGAGCGCTGCGATAGATTATATTACCCGGAAGGATCTTGCGTCTCGCGCGTTTCCATTGTTTCGAATGATCCTCCTCTCTTCCTTCGAATGATTTCCGTCACACTGCGATGACTCCTGGCATGTTTTCTTTTGTTTTTTCACAGTTACAGCTCATTTACGGAGACGCAGCGCGTCGCGCGGCCTTGTTTTTATTTGGTTTTGTTTATTTTTGTTTCGTTTCTGGCGTTTTTCGCATTTGACATATTGCGAACCTATCATTTTGCTAATTTGTCTTTTTGCCAACCTGTCATTTTGCTAATTTGTCTTTTTGCGAACCTGTCATTTTGCTAATCTGTCTTCTTACGATTCTGACCATTTGAGACAAAATACTAACACCTGACAATTCGCTAATCTGTCATGTTGCGTTTCTGACGTTCTGCGCCCAAACCATTCAAACATATTGCGTTGTATGAGAAAGTTTACGGAGAAGCGATTTTACGCGCGATTGCTTGAAATGCACCGCCGCGTTGAACGCCGCGTGCAACTGGCGGTGCATATGGCATGGCACGCGGCGTTCAACGCGGCGGTGCACGCGGCGTCATACAAGCAAATACGAAAATAATATGGCAGACGACACCGCTGCGGTGGGCACTGCAGCTCCTCACGCACCGCACCACGCGGCGCGTCACGCGCTGCGTCTTCGTAAACAACATCATACCTACATTGCCATATGTTTGTGTTTGGGCGTGTGATTATGCAGGCCACTGCACGCCGCGGCTCCGTAAATGAGCACTTACTGTCGCAAGATGCATGTCACTTTGAGCATGAGCTTTTGGTCCAGTTTGTCAGAGAGCTCATGCGAGGCTTGCTAAAAGAGCTCCAAGTTGGTAAAGCTGATTTACACTTGCGTGTGCAAGTGTTATGAAGTCGTGTTAGTGCTGAGTTGAGCTGCCTGAAACTGTCTTATTACCTGCTTGCAGTTTGGAATATTAATATTTGTTATGAGAGAAATGTGCAGTGCACGATATTCTGTAGGTAAGTGAGCACCTCGTTAGAGTACGCTTTGACTTGTGCTGTACATACAAATTAAAGTTGAAGATAGCTACGTAATGAAATGATAGAACCACGAGGAATAATAAATGAATAACCTCCTGTCTCACCGCCGACGATAAGTGATTAGTTATTGACGTTTTTCTCGTAAAAGGAACGTACAAAAGAATGCAGGTACCATATGAGTAAAAGAGATGTAGCTATAATATATTTGGTAATACTTGATCGCTGACTGCTCAAACCGCCACCGCTTCTGCCAATTAAACGATTATTTTTTAACTTCTAGCATTTACTCGCTTATCGTTGGCAAAGGGACAATTGCCTTTATTTCTGTTTTCGTCAAGTTAGGGATAGTTCAATTAAACTTTTGCCGTATTTCAAACTAAACTAAAAGGAAAAAATGGTTGAATTGTCACAGAAATAGAAGCACGTGTACGATTGTACTTTCATCTGTCTCTATGGCAGTTCTATATTTTTTTCCTTTCCTTTTTTATGCGACTTTGTGCACTGATGCAGGTAGTTGGAAAAGAAATGAAAAGTTTTATTTCCAGGAATCCATATCGCCTGGATACCGTGATTCAACGAGAAAGAAAATAAGAAAGAAATACCTGTCCTGTTGCGGAATGATCTTGAGAATAATCTATATCTATACTAATATTATGAAGAGGTAAAATTTGTTTGTAAGTTTGTATGTAGGGGTAATCTCTGGATCTACTGTACCGATTTTGAAAATTCTTTCACTAATAGGAAGCTACGTTATCCCCGAGTGTCAACGGCGTGGGATAATTTCCGACCAAAACGCGAGCAAAGCCGCGGGCAACAGCTAGTTATCTATAACCAAACTTAAAATAATAATAAAAAATATGTACTTATAGAAAATTCGTTCTCAAGCGGTTGGTCGATTCTTCCCGTGACCACGGGGTTATTTCGAGGGGTTTATTTTTTGGTCCAAGAATCAGCATTGCTATTTAATATGGCAATGCTGCCAGCCTTCTGTGCACTATTCCGGTTGACAGCGATGAAGAATTGAAGCGCTTGGGAACTTTCAACTGACAGTATTGTAATAGGTACGAATTATACAAAAATATTGAATTTAAAACTCAATTTTGTTTTATGATGTTGCAACTTTTATTGAAATTCTGTACAATTTATTAAACCACACTGTAAAGTAATAATTTTATGTAGGATTAATTATTGGAGTAATTCAAATTTTTACAACAACACATTTGTCTTTTTGAAAAGCAGTGCTGTTTAAATAGAATTCAAAACAAAAAAGCTAAGTATTTAAAAAAAAACATCATTATTAATTCATTCACATTTCAAATATTACAATTTTATTAAAAAACAGCAAATGACAACCCTTTTGTTTTCAAATCGAAACAGAAACAATTGTGAAACAGAATAGACTGACATTAATTTTCTAATTAGACAAATTAATTTCACAAGAATTCGGGACCTAATATTTCTTATGAACTAATTAATTTAAATGGAAACATTCGGTATAATTTTGTTATGAATTCGCTGTCATGGGAATTGAAATGCAGGTTTAGCAGTACGACGATGTATGAATTTTCTGGGAGAGTACACATTGTACACTAAAATAGTTTTTTAGTGTACAATGTTTACATGTATGTAATGTAATGTAACTTACCCGTGTATCAATGTTGTCTTACCAAATAAATTATATTATTATTTTATATTATAATCAAAATGATAGTTATTTTGACCTGGGGCAGATGTGAGTGGGAAAACCGAGAGGGGTCGCCCTAGAAAAACAGATATTACAATGACCTTATTGGTGCTGTTTATGTAGAAAGGTCAGATACGTAACATCTAACTCGTAACCGGCGCGCTTGTATGACCACATGTATGAACTGCACGTGCATATCCTGTGTAGTTTATGTTTGCCCCCATGGATGAAATAAAAATAATATCTTTATCAATAAATTAAAACAATTCCTAATAACCAAAAGCTACTACACTATTGACGAATATTTCAGCGATAAATATCAACAACAATAAAAAATAATTTTGCAAAATACTTAGATTATATTTTAGTAGTTTTATATTTTATGTAATTTTAGTAGTTTTCAGCGCCTTAATCCTCTCTCCTATTAAAAACTAACTTTGCTGTGTCCCACAGGGTCCAATTTTTTTCGATTCGGTGTTTTACCATACCGTTATTATTTATGTACAAATTATGGAATGCAATAAAGTATTGAGTATTGATAATGGCGCGAGTTTATTTATGTATGTGTCGGAGACGGTCATTGGTACGGGCTTAAAATGAATCTCAAGTACACGGTGGTGACATCACGCAATCTACTTACAAGGCTACCCACACCACAGTGTCACCTGTTACAGAGTCAAGATGGTAAACTCTGAGCCAGGATGTAGAAGGCTAGCGGAATAAATCCTGACACCCCGACAAATGTATTTTTACCTAACATAACTTCAAATTCAAATATTTTATTTCAGATACAAAAATCCACATATGTTAGTAGTAGTATAACTTAGACTAATGTTAGTATTAAATTAGTAATCAAACAGTTCAATGATATACGCAATTAACAATCTATTAATATTGACCACGTTGATCTAGTGGTCGCAATCGCTAGAGCAGAGCTTGAGGTTCGATTCCTAAGTCGAGCAAACTGTTACTGGGTTTTCATAAGGAATTTCCCAGTCCCACGGAGTCTGGATTTATGCCCGGTTGATGGCAATATGCTTGTTCCCAAACATGGGACTTAAACATAACAGACGAAATGTGGATGTACGATTAGGTACACCTCTGCCAAACCCTTCGAGGCTTACAGGCTTGATGATGGTAAGTATTTCATTTAATTAATCGCAAATACTAACCTTGTGTGCAAATGGTTGGTTGGTTGTTTTCTATCATACTTAATAACATTGGACCTCCAACATAATAATATAATAATAAAGCCTTGTTTATTCCTTAATAAAAAATTACATAATTTGATATTTTAAACATTTTAAGACTATAAAATTAATTGAATTTAAATTGCAATAAAAATAAAAAATAATAACCCGAATTAAATTAATAATAAAATAAAAATAAGGAAATTCATTATTACATGCAAAAAAAACAAACAAATCACTATTATTAATTACCTCTCTACAGAGTAAAGGCCTCCTCCATTTTTTTCCACTTCCAACAACTTCTGGACCTCCAACTTAACTGGTGGAAATGTGGTTGTCCCTCATACCACCGTTTACGTTTCTGGGAAAACATGAGTGATATATCGTGTTATGTTCATCAAAAATTACATCAGACCTTTTTTCCAGAAACTCACTTCAACCACGTTTTAACGAGAAGGCCTTTTGATAAAAATGTTGTTTTAGCGACGCCTACATTAATTACCCTTTTATCGTTTCATATTCTTTGCTTTAAATATTTATATTAACTAAATATACGTACGTTTATAATTGGGTACATCAGTATTTTTGTTGTATCGTTGGTGTAGTGGTTGCAAGCGCGATTGATGAGCTAAGGTCCTGGGTGCGGTTCCCGGGTCGGGCAAAGTATTGTTGAGTTTTTTTATTAGGAATTTTCCAGTAGCAGCCATGGAGTCTGGATTCGTCCCCGGTTAATGACAATGAGCTCGGACCTATTACATGGAACTTACTGGTGAAATGTGGGTGTACTACGATAATAATAATAAATCATTTAATTCTGGTAACAAAGACCCATAACATAAAAGACTATCACACATATTTATAAAATAAACCAGAAAATATAACTATCGTACACGAAGTGACGGCGTCGTCGTGTTGCGCTGCGTGGTGTCACGTAGCCTTCCGCGGAAACGTCGATACATGACACCCTTCGGCCAAAACTCTTCCTTGAGGAAGGTCTCAATATAATGAGTCGGAACTCGCATCACGAACGACTTGAAACTAGTGTTGTGTCGCGACTCCAACTTCTCAACCCTCAAGGTCCAGCTGGTCTTCGATCGAACATACTCCACGATTTTGATTCCGTTTTTTTTTTTTTTTTGGTGTTTTATGTACACCTTTGCCCTTACCCTTCGGAATTACAGGCGTGATATTATGTTATGTTTTTATACTCTTGAAAACAGACACTGTGAAATGTGAGCATCATCCCATTTTACACTAAAAGCAATTTTAAATGAGAGAAAGAAAAATTTTATCCGTTACTTGCGCAATTTTTTATCGCAACCTCATTTAATGAATCATGGAGCGAATTAGGATAGCGTCATTTTATGAACAGCGAGCAGTGGCGAAGATTCCATACAACTCGATTCCTACCGGCTTCCCTTTGAAAAATGGCATAGTCAGTATTTTATAGGCAAATAATAAAATCACATAAAAAATATGTACTCCGGGTCAATTTTTGCAAGAGGTAAACCCTTGCAAAAATTGACCCTTCGCTGCTGATAGCGAGCATCTTGGCCCTGAAAAATAAAGGGTGTAACATGACCCTTAATGAAGCCGAAAGGCACTTGTTCTCTCCGTCATTGCGACTTTTTTTTGTTCTTAGACAATACCTGGGAACCTTCTAGTTCCGGAGATATTGGGGGTCAAAGTTCCACCTTTTTCACCGGTTTTTTTTAATACATGTTTTAACGTTAGATTTTCCTCCATCTCCACGACTGCCGTACTATTCAATACATCCACTAACATAATGTTTTGGGTGCGATACATTGAGTCCTACCGTAAAACATGACTTCTCACTTCAAAAAAATAGTCGTTTCCCAGCTAAAAATTTTGTGTAAAGTTAATTAGTTTGATGCACATAATGCTTGGTTGACGGCTTCGTTAAGGGTCTGGTTACACACTGTATTTATACCCCTCAAAAAGAAAGAAACGTCTGACAGCTAGGCTTACCAAGGGGTATCGTAGTAGAGGTCAGATAGGCAGTCGCTCCATGTAAAATACTGGTATTCAACTGCATCCGGTAAGACTGGAAGCCAATCTCAATAAAGTTATTAAAAGACTAGCTTGGCCGATGATGATGGTGAATTGTGCCTTTTTTCTTGCTGTACCTTTGGCTAACTCATCAAGTTTCGATATATCCCAAAATGGGAATCGAAGCAACATCAAAAATACTGCTTTATTAATACGCAATGTCGAAGCAAACCCTTTTAATTAACTTTCGATGATGCTCATGGAATTCCATTACTGGCAGATTGGATTTTTTTACAAGAGGTGCGTTGTGAATTTTAAAACTTTAAGTTTTTAAGTGCTCCGGCTGTAGTGAAAATTAATATTAACTGGTTTTTATACAGGGATGAAAATATTAAACAGTTTCAAGCTAAAAGTTTGCGTATTAAAATATGCATTTTTAATTTATATTCTAATCTACTAGACTAGGTTTAATTAACTAACCCTTTTTTTATGGGAAATCATTAAATGATCCTTCCCACTCTGGGCGGAGCGGAAGGGAATATCAGACTTGTACTGACTAAAACCCATCCATGTTCCTTCTTTTGCCTTTTGTGTTCCAGGGCCGCGGTATGTCTTTCGAACAATCCCGCAACCCTAGCAGGCATCGGTCCTTTCGGACCCCTTCCCGTTTGCTAACATCTCTTTGAGCGCACGTGGAACACGAACGCGCCGTCGACACGGCCTGGCGTCATAAGACGGATCGACGACGAGCTAGCCCATTACTCACCGTCCACAGGCGGATGGACAATGAGCTAGCCCATTACTCACAGTCCACAGGCCCGGGCCTACGGTGGCCGACGCCCAGGCCCAGTTCGTCTGCCGAGGCTCTCTCGCTCTCACGTCCCGCTACCTTCTTCGCTAGCATGACTGCTTCGCAGAAGGAGGTGCTAATTAACTAACCCTCAGGTTAGGAAGCTTGAAACGGCTAGCAGATGCTTCCCATGACCCAAGGGCTGGCTTTTACCTTGGCCAGAGATAAGTATTGCCATGGCATGCCACTTGGCAATAGTGCTAGGCACAATTATACCGCGATGCGTTAGATTTTTAGTTTATGTGTATAGTTAGTTAATATAATATATTAGATTAGTGGATTACAAGTTCAATACTAATTTAATTGGTTTAGAAAGTCCATGGTTTTCATTTCTCTACATGGGATATTGTAATTGTTACAATCTCGAAGCATTGTGGAGGAATTGGGGTGGAGTGCGGGTTGATAGATAACACTATACATAATGTACCAAACACCAACTCCTTTGTCTTGTGGTCGCAAGTGCTACTGCTGAGAACGAGGTCTTGGGTTCAATTCTCAGGTCGAGCAAAGTGTAATTGGACTTTTACTTCAGGAATTTCACGGCAGCGACGGTGCCGGTATTTGTGCCCGGTTCACCCCCTTTTACATGTAATGGGACTTAAAATAAACCTGACAAAATTTGGGTGAACTTTAAGGGTAGGTACAGTCTCGAGCACCAATATGAAAACTTTTACAAAGTTTTAAAAGTGTTTTTCTCCTACTATGTTAATTAGAATTTCATGTTGTTACGAACATAGTATTCTGGAACTCATATTTTTTATGAAAAAAATCCTATCTATAAGTTACAATCGTTATTTCTCGCGAAAATTGCTTTTGAATTTAGGAAAACGTATACATATTGGTGCTCGTGTCACCTATGCAACACTTCGGAGAATAGAACTACAGCAGAAAGAACGAGAAGAAAGCTAAAGCAGAACTAACCTTTGAAGCTATTTAGTCTGGGCGGACACATACGGCTTTGATTAGTGGTTGACTCGAGTTGGTATCATTGACCTGTAGCAAAAATTAATTAATAATATTCCGCAAATTGGGGGCAGATACTCGTATATCTATAAATGAGTATCTGCCCCCAATTTACGGAATATAATTAATTAATTTTTAAAATATTAAGTATATACTCAATAATATAAATTAAGAAATTATATTATTGAGTATATTAAATTAAATGTTTTAATCTAGCGTGTCTTTCCGTTAGGTATCCTACCTACCTATTCAAATAAATTAATTTACCACTACCTACTTTTGTTAAATTATTCAATTAACTATAAGAAAAGAGACTTACGCAACTACTAATTTAGAGACAATTTCTTCTCTAAACTAAGATTTAGTCCTTTCATTTGTTCAGAAAATGAAGTTTCTGTAACAATTTGTTATTTCAAAGCTTGTTTAATATCTTGGGATAGTTTTATTGGCACAGACCGCCTAGATACATATTTTAATTTGAAATTATATTTGAATTTAAAATAAGAGTAGGTACCTATGGGGTAATAGTTATCTTTCGGCGCTGTTTTAATGTTTTGTAATAGTACGGTAATATGCATAGTCGACAATACATAATTTTAGTTAATACTAGCTGTTGCCCGTGCGTGACCAGTGACGTAGCTATGTAACCATGGATCCCGGGGCAAAAAATAAATTGGGGCCCTATTTCAACTTAAATAAATACTTTATGGGTGCAAAACTACTTCCTCCAAAAGGAACTAAGGTTACAAGAGCGAGCAAAGCGAAATTGAAAGTTTTAACACCCTACCTTGAATAGATTAGAATTATTTCGACTCTTTATACAAGAGTTACTTGGTCGACTCACAGACAAAGTCAAGATTCGAGGAGCAGTTGGCCGCAAGAGCGAGCGAAGCGAGCTCGAAAATTTTTTTGACACCTTGCCTTGGATAGTTTAAAATTGTTTCTATCCTTCATATAGGAGATACTTGGTTGAAAGTCAAGATTAAAAAAAAAGTAGTCAGAAGGGCGAGTGAAGTGAGCTCAAAAATGTTCGGGAACACAGGTTTTTTAACAAAGACATCTACTAAAAATATTTTAGTTTGAGAGTGATTCTACAATTTATTACGTATCTACTTAGTACATTTGCGGCATTAGGCAGGAAAAGTTTTAACTTTTAAAAATCCTGAGGCCGGCCTGCCTGGCGAAACCCATGGACTTGGATGAAATATTGCACACGGATAGAGCTCGACCTGGAGTTAGAGGTATACAAGTATCTTATGATACTTTTACCCCTTATAAAAGAATCCCGTGGGATAATATTTTCAATGTTGGTCCGTACCGTACCAGGCGAACCAAGTCCGATGATGATGGTGCTGGTAAAAAGCCGACCCCAACATTTTTATTTTATTTTATCACATAGGAACATAGTTGGGAACAGGCTAGGCAGAAGATGCTGTTATGTTCTGGAGATGGGAGATATTTGTGATTTCGGTTCAAGCCGTTCGAAGTTTGTTGGGGTCAGGAGCTAAAACGTTGCAAGTCGAAAATTCTCTATTGAACTAGGTGATATAACTTTTTCCAACGTCGTTCATGGAGGCCGAGGCCCCTTGAGCTTGGGGGCCCCGAGGCACTGCCCCGCCTAGCCCTCCGGTAGCTACGCCACTGCCCGTGGGCGGGAAACCCTCATCATCTGCCTGCCTTTTCCCAGCTATGTTGGGGTCGGCTTCCAGTCTAACCGGATGCAGCTGAAGCAAGTGTATTAGTATCACTATAAGTACTTATAAAGGGTGTAACAAGACCCTTAACGAAGCCGAAAGGCACATGTTCTCCCCGTCATTTTTTTGTTGTAGACCATACCTGGGAACCTTCTAGTTACGGAGATATGGCGGTCAAAGTTCCAACTTATTCACAAGTTTTTTTTTTTAAATACTTGTTTTTAATGTAAGGTTTTTGGAGAGGCACCTCCACGATCCCCGTACTGTTCAATCCATCCATCAGCACACTGTTTTGAGAACGTTACATTGAGTACTACCGTAAAACGTTATTTAACCCAAAGGTTGACTGGTAGAGAATGCCTAATGGCATTAAGTCCGCCTATGTACCAATATTGTACATGAAGTTTAAATAAATAAATAAATACCAGTACTTTACATGGAGCGACTGCCTATCTGACGTCCACGACCCAGTTAGTACTGGGTAATAGGATACGCCTTGGTAAAACTGGTGTCAGACTTTCGGGCAACTGACTACCTGTAACGACTGTTAAAGATCTACAAATGACAACCGGGACCAACGGCTTCATATGCTTTCCGAAGCACGGAAGAAATTCGATAGGTTTGTAATGGGTGGTCACCCATCCACAAACCAACCTAGGCAAGCGCGGCTTAACCTGAAGATTCATCCGAGTAGCTGTTATTATCTGGCCACGAGCTCCTCCAAGGCGGGAAACCACAGAACTAAAATAAATGTATCAAGTTTGACTTAACGATGCAAATTTTGCTTGACAAGCAGCGCCACTTCTTGTGGTCATACTATACTGTGAGGGTCGCCTTCAAAATTGTACCTTAAGGTGCTTATTTCTTGTAACAAATTCTTATAATCCGTTTATTTCATCAGTTGATATTAATTCAGTGAACGTCAACAGTAGACATGTACGGATGTCTACTCTCACTCATTTTACGGAAAAAATTCAATAACGTGACATGTCGAGCTGTGGTGCAAGTTAAGAGAGAAGAGATGTCAATACATCACTTTAATAAAAGATTTTAATGTTTTTTTTTTTTCATTTTATGCCAGTTTTTTTACGGGATCCATTACTAAGCCTCCGCTGTCCGACCGTCTGTTTTAGTGTTTTTTTGGAAGTCGTTTTTTCGCAGAAAGTTTTTTATTTTACCATTTTTAGTTGTAGTATACCACACAAATTCTTGTCATGAATTAATTTTTACATTGAAAATAATAATAATTAAATAACATACACAAAGTCAAAAATTTCACACGAAAAAAGAATTTTTCAAATCGGTTTACAAACCATGAGGCCATGAGGTAACAAAAAAAAAACTTTTTTAGAAATTCGAATTTAGAACCTTCTCCTTTTTGAAGAAAGTTGGTTAACAATAATTAAAAATTAAAGGGGCTCCCCTTCTACGGTGGTACGGAACCCTTCATGCACTAGTCCGTCTCGAATTTGGCTGTTTTTTTTTTGTTATGCTAAAAAAAAAACATTTTCAAAGATTGTGTTAATGTCACCTCTGAACTTTGTTTTTGGTTACAGGTCCATTAATGTGTCAAAAAAAAATACGTACTCTCGATCGCTATGTTAGTGACAGTCACTGACGGCACCACTGGTTTCCGCTCTGAATGAACGAATGAACATTATATTTAGAACTGCTTCATCCTATCCCTTAAAACAATTACATTATCCGGGCCACAGAAGAGGGGCGCTCCATACGAAAATAATTTTATGTGCAATAAAAAGCCTTTTACTTGACGCGTAAAAAGCCCGGTTTCAGTGTACACCGCCATGTTTGGCGGCGGATGTACACGAATTTTCATAGATATTTGAGTTTTTTTGGGATTAAATTGGATCCTGCAGTTACAATAAACTCTATATTAAAATCTCACTTCCATTTGCCTATAGTTAATTCCCTCTAATATACAAGGTGTAAACTACCCCTTCACGAAGCTGTCAACCAAGTATTCTGTACATCAAAGTAAGTACCTAACTATATGAAAAGATTATTGCTGGGAAACTTTACTTTTTTTTGAGCGAAAAATCACTTTATGGTAGGACTCACTCGATGTAACGCACTCAAAACATTGCGTATAGTTTGCAACATTGCATTGGACGCAGTAGGGATCGTGGAGGTATAATATAAAGTAAAGTTATTAAATAAAAAACTTGTGAATGAGTTGAAACTTTCACTCCTATTATCTCCGTAACTAGAAGATTCCCAGGAATGATCTAGAACAAAAAAAAAATCGCAGTGACGGGGAGAACAAGTGCCTTTCGGCGGAGATATTTCGGAGATATTGGGGATCAAATTTCCAACTTTTTCACATGTTTTTTTAAATAAAAATACATGTTTTTCATGTAAGATTTTTACTTTAAACACCTCCACGACCCCCGTACTATTCAATATATCCATTAGCACAATGTTTTGAGTGCGTTACATTGAGTCCAACCGTAATACGTAATTTTTCACCCGAACAAAAAGTCGTTTCCCAGTAATAATTTTAACGTAAAGTTTGATGTACATAATGCTTGGTTGACGTCTTCGTGAAGGGGTCTGTTACACCCTGTATTCTCGTCATGTAAAATTCAGCAATAAATTGCTGCAATAAGTGCTGTTTACATTGTCTGATTGATGTAATTTCCATTTAAACGAATATCAACTCTATATCATTATTTGTCAAGATGATTTCAGAATGACTAATGTCATAATTAATATGTTGGAAGTTGTAGCACAAATTGGACCTTATCTGTGTCTGTTAAAGTTGTTTTACCAAGAACAAAGACAAATATTTGTTCGCATTTAAAAACTAAATCGAGAACGCAGTTTTAGTACAGCTATTCCCCATTTAATCAATGACCTAACAAAATGCTCCGGCAAGCATTTTATCAAACCAAACGGATCACAATTCAGCGAAGATATTCGGATAGAGATGTCAATATTACTTGCTATCAAAGCATTGCTTCAGGCTATACTTCTTGTTGATAAAACTAGTCAGTTTCTACATAGCCGGTAAAAGCTGACCTATCAGTGGACAGAAACCTACACGAAGACAGTTCACCTTATACTGGAAACTTAACTTAATAATATTATAACGTCACCAGTACAAACTGACCTCTAATTTTAAGAAAAGTCCATACAATGAAAGGTCGGGTTATACTGGTACTTAATAGATTCATATATCAGTGAGCCTACACTCTTACAGTGACAGGGGTGACAAAGTGTGAGTCAATAGGGAAAATGGCTTACTAAAGAAAGTAATGGTTAAGCAAACTTGAGGTTATTTGATACCATCGCTTAGTTCAGTTGTTTTTATCGGAATATAAATATTTTGTGGCATTCAATAGTTAGGGTGGGGACAAACATCGTAGGGGACCTAAGTGGTCTTATACCAATAACATGCTAATGTAGTTTTTTCTATGAAGGTCAAAGACGGCCTTTTAAAAAGACAGTTGGGAAATTACACAGGCCGTAATGGTGCCAGTCACATTTTTGCGGAAAGCATAAATTTACCACCCAAAATCAGGTAAGGAGAATACCAGCGGTTTCAGACTAGCGTATTTGCCCGGTTTGCTTACGCGCGCACACGTGCTTTTACCTCGGCATGTTCGTGTGGAGTGAGCGCTGTGGGCGCGCAGAGCGTCGTCGTCGTCGTCCTCGCCGCTCACGTTTATATGAGCTTATAAGCGCGTTAACGCTCGTACGAATCACGCGTGTAACATAAGGCGCGAGTACATATACGTACCCGCGTTTAAAAAAAAATAGTTTATACTACTAATCTGAAACTACCCTAAGTGTAAACATAACATTATTCCAGGAGGGCATTTTCTGATAGAAAACGTTAACACTTTGCCTGACCTGGGACTCGACCGAAAATCGATCGTAGCAGAAGTTTAACATATTCATTAAAAATCTTAAATAATTTCTTAACTCTTTGAGGGGGCTTACAATGGCCGCTTAAACAGAATCATAATAAGATAAAAATCTATACTAATATTATAATCTATACTATCTTTATCTATGCTAATGTTATAAAGAGGTAAAGTTTTTATGTAGGGGGTAATCTCTGGATCTACATAACCGATTTAAAAATCTTTCACTAATAGGAAGCTACATCATCCCCGAGTGCCATAAGCTATATTTACAACGTGCCCGTGGGATAATTTCCGACCGAAACGCGAGCGAAGCCGCGGGCAACAGCTAGTATGTAATATTATGAATTACTTATAATTCGTAAACTGGTCACAAAATGACAATTCATAATCATAATAACACACAAACCCCTCCCATACACTCACGCACACTTAACCATCCCTACACACCGTATTAGTGACAAGCATATTCACTTTTTTGTTTTTATTTCTTCTATGTCTTATTAAGTAATTCAAATTTTGTTTTTTTTTCTAATTTCTTTTTTCTGTAATAATTGTAAAAAAAACAAGTCTGTTAATTAATGTTAATAAGTTATGGAAGAGTGGAGTCTCCTAACACAGGCTTTAGATGCCTAAAGGGAAATTCCAAACACTAGTTTGTAAGAAAAAACTTGGCCAAAACCATAAACCAATTTTTTTTTTTTTCCTTTTCATTTTATAATAATACTATTATCTGCGTCTGTGATTGAATGTTTCCACTAACTAACTAACTTAACTTTCCTCTCGCAGGTCTGCTGGAAGAAATTTCTTATGAAATAAGCAGTACCTTTGTGCTCTTCTATCTTAATGTAATGTCCTGTTAAGTATTTTGTGTGTACATAAATAAATAAATAATCTTGTGAGTAAAGTATTGAGTATGGCTGTGGATGTGTATAAGATTAGAGGAAGACCAAAGAAACGATGGATGGAAAGAATGATATGGCACGAAAAGAAAGAAAGAAAGAAAGAAAAAATGTTTATTTGTCGCAGGGACATGACGTGCGTACAAGAAATAAATTAACAATAATCATTCGATACATAACAAATAAATACACAGGACATATAGGTACAAAGAAAAATAAATACAAAATTAACAGCTTGCACGTCGTGACCGCGACAAGCAGGTTACCACTCAGCATGATGCTGTGCTATGGGGGGAAACCAGCACAACGCTGGTTTTCAGTGGTCACCTGTGAAAAAACGAAACGTGTCGAGATGACGAGTAATAGAGTAGTATGAAAGAAGACATGCTGCAGTGACCTCAAATGAATTTGGATAAGGGCGAGAGAATGAACTATGATAACTGACGACCCGAATGGCACAGCGGTAGTGAGGCTGCCTTACGTTCTTTGGGTCCCGGGTTCGAATTCCGGTACGAGCAAATGTTTGTGTGATGAGCATGGACATTTGTTTCCGAGTCATGGATGTTTATATGTATAATAAGTATGTATTTACAAACAAAAAGTATCTATGTAGTATTATCAACTATCTGGTGTCCACGACACAAGCCTCGTTGCTTAGTGTGGCACCTAGATGGCGCTGTGTGTAATGTCTAGCCATAAAAATAAATAATAAATAAAATAAACTGCGTCTGTGATTATTTTAAGAAGTTTAACAAGATTCATATTATTATCATGATTCTACTAAAGCGGCCATTTTAGGCTCCCGATCCAGGGAAGGGTTGATGTCCCCTTATAGCGACGTCTCAGATAACAGCTGGTATATTAATAAACCAAAAGTTTAACCGGATTTTTCCTTTATCATAAACCATTCGGCCATCATTATTTTTCATCTTGTATCTTGCGGGCTCTGGCAACGAAAAATGAGGTCTAATATAATTTGATATTCCCCTGTTGACGTACAAACGTCAAAGCTTCAAAAATTGTGAAATTCTGGGGATTTTCGTTTACTTACTTTAATTTTTGTTTACGGTTTTATTATTATTATCTTGTTAGGTTTAGATTTCTTATTTGATGTTTTAAAAGATTGGGAGTAGAGATGGGACGTCGACGTATTTATCGTAAACGAAACTAGACCGTTAATCAACTAGTCGACGTTGGTCGTCGAAGACTGGACTGGACTAGCCAGTTGGTCTCGCATCGATGTCGAGGGATCGACGTAGCTAGACTAGTCTAATTGCCGCGTTACTTTTAAGTTAAAAATTACACTTGCAAACATTTAAATGATTTACCACGTGTATGAACTCTGACCTTGCGCGTCAATCAAATGAAATTCGACTAGTCGATTGATCAACGTTAACCGTCGACTCGTTTAATGTACGTTAACCGTCGAATTAACTAGTTCGTCCATGCAACGCCCATCCCTAGTCGGGAGTATTTTTTAGACCATCACTAATTCAATTTAGTGTTTATAAATCTAGCAGCTGTACATATTGTGTTGTATTGTATAGCGGGCTAGTGTCCGCAAGTCCACGTCTAAGCGCCTATTTTGCGTACGGGTGGGAAATCTATTCGATCCACCCTAACTCCCCGAGAAAGGCCAGCAACGCCTTGATGTTGCTGGCAATCTCGCGGAGAGTACTTGGGTTACCGAAGTACTTTGCCCTGTATGTTGCAACCACTGGTCAGTGAAGAAGCACGTGGGTTGCTGTCTCGTCTACCTCCATGCAGGCTCGGCATAGGCTGTCCGTGACTCCTATGACAAAGAGGTGTTTATTAAAAGAGCCGTGTCTAGTGACGGGAGCTGTACATAATGCAAACCAGTGCCTATTAAGATTTTGATTTAAAAAAAAGTTTGAATGTTCAGGAGAAGTAACGCACTATTTAAGCTTATTGTGAAGTTAGTTTAGGCTAGGATATTTTAATTTATAATGTAACTTATAATATTGTAAAAATGTTTAAGGGAACATGAGTCCAAATTATTTAAACAATCACTTGTTTTTTTCCAAGGAACTCTACCGCTTGATTTAAGCACACTGACAAGACAGTCAGTAAGATGTTATATATGGTGTAAGGTATAGCCTTCCACAGACTGATGGGGTGAATTCAGTATTCATACTAAGATGACCGGTACAAAAAAATATTCCAGGAATGTTTTGTGATCTACATTTATCGAAAAAGTGGAAAAAGTACCACGAATTTATATTAAGCCTGATATGTTGTGCATGAAAAGTAATATAGTTTTTCAATTATTGCCTTAGTCTATTCAACATGGCGTCTTACTGTTTGCTTATTCTGCTTTCGTTCTGAAATCATGTCACATAAAAACGTAATATCACGTCGATGATAAACATGAAAAGTATGTGTTCTTGTAATAAATAATTTATTATTATACTCTTATACATATTTTTCGACTAATTATAGGCAATAATGATGATCTCCTTGTTAAAAAAAAATAATAGGTACTACTTTTCTGTAGTGTACTTCTGAATGAAAATTCAAAATGACATTTTGTTTTGACAAATCCATCAGTGTCTGTCAGTCGAGTCTCGTTCATTTTTATTGTGTGCATAAAAACCATGTATTATCATGTAAAAAATGTCACTTTATTCTATTCAGGGGTTTGTTTACCAGCTTTTTTAAAAAGTACAGGTTATGGCCGGAGTTCCATACAAAAATGAAACATCTACTTTGATTTGTTTTATTTCCCCATACGCAGTGTACCGTGGCAAAACGCACGTAGCGAACGGCAAGCGCAACGACGAATTCGATGAACTCTGTAGCTAGGCAGGAAGTGAACAGCTGATTTCATGCGTATATCTAGCGAATATGGGTGTACTTGTTAAGTACACCCATAGTGCTTAACCCTTCGGGAATTACAAGGTGTGATGTTATGTTCAGCGCGTGAAGCTGACATTTTTTTTTATAATGAAAGACTAAATAACTGTCTTTTATCTGCAAAACCACCTTACTCCGGAAAGTTCGCCATATCTGGATTAAATAAACGTCACATTACAAACTTTCTCATCGTAAGTTCAAAACTGCATTAGCTATCAAATGTTGGCAACACAGGTTATGTTGTTGTTTGCTTGCCTAAGTTATCTATACTAATATTATACAGAGGTAAAGTTTGTGAGTTTGTAGCGGTAATCTCTGGATCCGCTGAACCGATTTTGAAAATTATTTCATTACTCGGAATCTACATTATACCCGAGTGTCATAAGCTATATTTACAACGTGCCCGTGGGATAGTTTCCGACCAAAGCGGGTTGCTGAGGCCAGATAAGCAGTCGCTCCTAGTAAAATACTGGTATTCAGCTGCATCCAGTTAGACTGGAAGCCAAATAGCCAAAAGGCTAGACAGATCATGGTGTTGTTTATTATTCATTATTTCATCGTTTGGGCTTTTCAATTAGTTGAAACTGTACTTGGTATTTAATTTTAATTGGAACTATGGAAGAGAAACCCATACTAGTTAGTAGGTATACTTAAAATGCACATAGTATGTTTTGTGTTTGGGAAAGTTTTCAATGAAGTCATTGAAAAGTTTCCTAAGTTTGGTTTTTCTTTTAAGTAGTGAAAACTAACTTATTTTTTTGGTTTTACACTACTGTGTTGTTAATGTTAATTTGTAAATCATGAGACAATAAGAAGTTATCTTTTTTATAATCTGTTCAACAAATTTATTGATTTAATTTGATTTTGAAAAACTTTCTAACTCTAGTACTCACTTTGTAAGATTTATTCATTTTTTATCTACACTATCAATTTTGTATAAAACTGCAAAGAAAAAGCATTATTTATTCATTATACATATTGTTACGTCCCTTTTTATTTTATTAAAGTCAAGCTCTCCAAACTCTGCTAACAATATTATAAGTTTCTGAAAGGTGAAGCCTCAAAGTTACGATTTGATGTAATAACAAACTAATGGATGTACACAGAAAGTCCATTTTTCTTCGATATACTTATAATATGGATGGATCTTGATAAGTCTGGAAGGAAATGCTTTGATTTTTAAAGTTAAATGTTCCTGTTTTAGTTTAGAAGATTCATTTTTATAGCCAACGATACGTATGGATGCAGTGTATAATAAATACCTACCATTTAGTCTTGAATCTTGTACAGAATTCAAAGTGTCACCACCCAAATCTTAGCCAGAGATATTCATTTACAAACTGAATGCCATGCTTTGTTAAGCAGATAAACAAGCAAACAGACAAAGGGTTATTGCGAGATAAAATCGACTAAACTTTGAACACTTCTTGGTCAAAGTAGAATCGTATTGTCTGTATAGGTATCAAGTATGTTATAGTTGGCTCCCAGTTTATCCGGGTGAAGCTGAATACACCTACTGGAGGTGTACATACATGGTGGAAATGACATTAACGCACAAGCGGTTTATTTATTTAAATTTCATGTACAATAGCGGTACATAATACATATGCGGACTTAATGCCATAAGGCATTCTCTACAAGTGAACCTTTGGGTTAAATAGGACAACCACGGGTTACCACGTAGGTATTCATTACTTCATTCCGAACACATAGCAATTTTTCATCGGTAATTAAAAAAAACTGTTGTTTGCTACAATATAAAGGGTGTAACAAGACCCTTAACGAAGCCGAAAGGCACCTGTTCTCCCTGTCATTGCGATCTTTTTTTTAGTTCTAGACTATACCTAGGAACCTTCTAGTTACGGTTATATTAGGGGTCAAAGTTCCAACTTTTTCACAAGTTTTTTCTTAAATACATGTTTTGAATGTAAGATTTTTACCATAACCACCTCCACGACCCCCGTACTATTCAATGCATCCATCAACACAATGTTTTGATTGCGTTACATTGAGTCCTACCGTAAAACGTGATTTTTCACCCCAACAAAAGTTTCGTTGTTTCGTTTTCCAACAATAACTTTTGCGTAAAGTTACTTAGTTTGATTACTGAACGCTTGGTTGACGGCTTCGTGAAGGGTCATGTTACACTCTGTATAGTGCAATACCTACACGGCCAAAGTGTAAACAGCTGATTAACTCGTATTGTACAGGACTAATTTCATTGTTTTTTTATGTTTACTTTTTATTTAATTGTGTTGTTATTATAGCTAGCCCATATTGTCCCACTGCTGGGCAAAGGCCTCCCTCCATTCCTTCAATGGTCATGATTCCGTGCTGCTACTTTCCAATTCTCAAGGAAGGCATCCATTTCGTCTCGCCATCTCCTTCGTGGTCTGCCGCGACCCCGTGTCACTGTTTCAGGGCACCAATCCTGAGCTTTACGGGCCCACAGCTCGTTCGGTATGCGACAGACATGTCCTGTCCAGTCCCATTTAAGTTGGGCAGCCTTTTGAGCCACGTCTACGATTTGTGTTTTGGAGCGCAGTGTAGTGTTTCGAACATGATCGGTTAATGTTACAGCTAATTTTGTTGTACCTACTGTTAATTTAACGATTGTTTTGTCCTGTGCGGGCTAATATATACATTTTCTTTCTTTCTTTAAATGAAAATCAATTTCTTTAAATGAAAACAAATCTAATGATGCACTGAATAGATGGCAAGCATTTGCGGTTTGGTGTCCCATTACACCCTGTTACATGGAGCGCCTGTCTATGTAAAACGATACCTCTATGTAAGGCTGATTGACAAACTTTTCGGGATTCTGACTACCTGTAACGATCATCAAATATCTACGAATAACAGCTGGGACCAACGAAGCCCCTTCGTCAAATTGTCATTATCTGAAATTAATTGACGGTCCTATATTAATATATCGTCATCATATCGTAAGCTAGAGATAGCGAGGGAGAGACGCTAAGGTACCAATACGTCTATACCAGCGCTGTGACGTTTTGTAAATGTTACAGCACCATGCTGAGATAGGGGCCTTTTGGCTTCGTACAGGACTAATTTCGTTGTTTTTTTTAATTATAGTTTTATTTACTTTTATAATTTTGTTGTACTTCATGTAAATGTAACCATATTTTTGTTTTATTTCGTCCTGTGCGGGCTAATAAATACATTTTCTTTCTTAATTTCTTTCTATTGAGCAGGGTTATAATATGGAAACATACAAGGTGTAAACAGATTCTTCACGAAGCCGTCAACCAAGCATTCTGTACAGCTAACTAAGTAACTTTACACAAAAAAGACTGCTGGGAAAGGACTTTTTTTTTGGGGTGAAAAATCACTGTTTACGTACGGTAGAACCTAATGTATCGTACTCAAAACATTGCGCTGATGGATGCCTTGAATAGTATAGGGGCCATGGAGGTATTTAAAGTGAAGTTAGAATATTTAAAACTTGTATTTAAAAAAAGAACTTGTGTTAAAGTTGGAACTTTGACCTCCAATGTCTCCGTACCTAGAAGGTTCCCAGGTGTGGTCCTGAACAAAAAAAAAAATATGGCAATGACGGGGACAATATAAGTGCCTTTCGGCTTCGTTTTCTAGACAAACTGAGTCGTGTCCAAGTTGAAACTATAGCTACTTATTTACTTGGTTTGTAAGTAGGTACCTATCTGGACATTATGCAATGCACTTAGTCGTACGGATGCTTCAAACAGATTTGAAAATGGACGCGTATTATTATGAATAATTAATAATTAGCGCTGATGAACTGGAAGTTTACCGTTTGAATCCACTGCGCAAAGACGCGCATAAATGAAAACCTGCAGAATATGTTTAGTTATTATTTTGCTCCATTGGTGCGATGCTATGTTGCGGTGCCGGCGCGCATCGGCTTTCATGTGAGAGGATACACGAATAAATAAATAAATACTCCTGAATACCACACGCATAGTGGGTAGGTAGCTCTCTAGAACCCTGACGACCGGCAGTGGGAACCCTATATCTGATACCGATGGCTACTGTTTTTTTAAATATTTTTGTATGCTTTTCATGAAAATGTTAATTAATTGTGTACACTTAATGTGTAATGAACGAAGATATAATACATATTTACCTTCATTTTTGTGTAGGAAATATGGTATTTAAAAATGTTTGTTATGTTCTTATTAAGCGCGTTTCGACGTCTGTTTGAATTTTTAATCTACATATTCTGGGCAGCTCGTAGAACAGTCAATATTTGTGAAACAAATATTAGAATACGAACATAATTTAGGTTTTGAGTATAATTATTTGTTTTATACATAGTGGAATTAAATAAAAGGAAAATCATGAAATCTAAACTTATAAATCCAATTGTATAAGATAAAGCACTTGTACTCAAAGGTCCATCCGATTACTTATGTTAGTACCAAATTAACAATTGAAGAAAGAAGCTTGCAATTTGCTTGTGTTTGTTTGTGCAAATTGCAATACACCTATCCAAAAAAAAATACATACATACGAACATATAACCTCCTCCTTTTTTGAAGTCGGTTAAATAGTTCTTCGTCATTTTAATAAATAAATGACGTCAAAGATAATTATTAATTAGGTAAGTACTAACTTAAGTAATCGGATGGACGTTTCAGTAAAAGTGCTTTATCTTATCCCATTGAATTTAAAGTTTAGATTTCATGGTTTTCCTTTAATACAATTTTTGAAACAATTGTGAATCGTGATCTTTTGTTTTTCGATGACGAGTTGGAACAGTGACGAGTCGGGTGTAAGCCATTTAATTAATCATGTTTGTCATGCTGGGGCAACATCAGCGGACGACGAAGATTCGTGTCGCGTTGGCGCGCCAAAACGATCATGTACGAGTATACGCGATGTTCTTGTCTACATCATCGCGGATGTACACGATGTTTTTGGCGCACCAACGCGATTACGCGACAAAGATTCATGTCACAGCTCCTGACTTGATCGATTTCTTCGTAGCTTATCGTATGCGTAGCGTAATCTTTGTAGCTTAGTATCATCTGAGCTTATTTTTAATTCTGACCCACGCATCATGTATTTATTAAATGTTTCTTTTTATGGTCGGGTTTCTAGGATTACATATCTGTTCAAAAAAATCAAATCAATGTTCGTATCTGTTTAATAAAATTGGATAAACTCCAACACTGTTTCTTTGCTCCAGTCCATAATGTAGGTACAAAAAATCACAAGCACGTCCGTCGCGCTTCAAAGTGAGGACTGCACTGAAGTGACGCAGGTGTAGCCACGAAAGTGACTAAACCCTTTGATGCGCGCCAGTTTACCGAAAGTGCCCCGATACGAATTCGTGATTGCCCGATTACTACGTGATGCAACGATCTACTAGTCCACACTTATCGCGATAACGCGAATATTCGCCGTAGCACGCTAATGTAGCCCAAGCATTAGTGAGATTTGATTCTTAAGATTGACCCTATCGATTGATGTCATAAAAGGTGTGGGAATCTTTGAATACAGATTTGATTCTTTTTAAAATGAGGAGCATTTCCTTTGAGTAAAATTTGCTATTCCCTGTATTTAGAATTCTTCCCTCCAGGCGAGGTTGCAAAATTTCACTCTCTATATAAGAGTTATAGAGGTACTTCATAAAAATATCCACAATACCAACTGGGAAAATTCTGATAGGCAAAAATTATTATAAAATATATTTTTTTTATAATCTTGGGAAGTTCTTCTCTTTATTTTATTTTAATATACTCTCAAAACAAGTCCCGGTCAAATTATCTCTCCACCACACTTGGTTGAGAATGCCTTAGGTCTGGTCTTTTAACTTTTTGTGTGTAAAAAGATTAAAAATTATTTTTTTTTAAATCGTCGGGAACATAAAAAAATGCTTGTATTTACCCTTTTTTATCACCAATAAAATATAATCTATTGTAGATTACTTTTATTCCGAAATTACAGCAAAAATTGCATACATAGTACAAAATTAAGTGATCCTCGCTTCAGGCAATTACTTTTAATATATATTTACGATACACCCGGCCTTAGGACCTTCGCCCACCGCGACTTTTGGCAGCGATGTAAACGCAACACGGCTACGATGCCAACGATTCTGTATCGCTTATATCGTGATGCTGTCGCACTACAGTCGCCCTGCGAATGCGCGCCACCCTTCTTACGTTCTCCACTCTTTAAGTTAATTAGTTAGTTTCCGAGCCACTGACTACCTCTAACGACTGGCAAAGATCTATTAATGACAACCGGGAACAAAGGCTTAATGTGCTTTCCGAGGCATGAAGGAAATTTGTGGTGAGTACTGGTTGGTCACCCATCTCGACCAACCTAGGCAAAAAGATCGACCCAGGCGGCTGTTATAATTTAGCTATGAGCTCCTCACGAGGCGTGCAACAGCATCGCTACAAAAAGTCGCAGTGAGCAATTGCCTTTAGGACATAAGGACGGTCATGTGGGATATTTGCCTAAGTGGGTCGAAATCCCGTTCGGGCCCGGTCGGGGACGCTCGAGTTTCATCGGGGATTGACAGCTTGTTTTTAGAAAATCCTCTTTTGATGGTTATCAACGGGTTAAAGGGATTTGTTGCGGATGCTGTAAAGAGGGATTTTGTTCTTTTTTGTGTGTAAACGATACGTGTTCGTAAGAAAGGACAAGAATCCTTTCTAAATCAGCAAATAAAATAGGATGTACACACGGCGACACATCAAGCTAGACATTTCCAGAACAACATGGCCTCGATTTGTACAGATTTCTCGTATAATGAGAGATTTGCTTTTCCTGATTTTGTATAGCTCGATTGGTTGTTGTGCATACCAATCGAGTCTGTGTGGTTCTTTCCACACAAGATCATCTTAAACGCTAATCTGTATGGCCCTAAGTTTACTTCAGAGTTTCTTTTCGGAGTCGTCATCATCTTCCAGCCCTTGTCCCATTCTACTTGGGGTCGGAAACAGGAAACGGTTGGTAAGACGTTTCATACACTGCTGCATGCACTGGTCGGGATTCAGCCGGCACAATACGTTTTCTTCTACCATTCTCCCCTGTCAGACGTCACGACATTATTGACTCCTTTCTCTTTCAAATCATTCCTCACACAACCATCCATCTTTTATTTGGCATTCCTCTCCCCCTCCATCCATCAACATTCATGTCCATCACTCTTTTAGTCACATGCGTTTCATCCCTCCTCATTACACGTCCATACCAAGACAGACGACTTCCTTTCAATTATTCTGTAACACGAACTTCCTCTAATATACTCAATCCTTATTTTATACATTCTTGTCACTCCACACAATCTCAACACATTCGGTTTTAGGTAAATGATTTGAATTTTTGACAATGGATGAATTGAAATTGTAGTTATCATTTTCTTTTTCAATTTCATTGAACTTTTTTATGGTTGGTTGGTTGGTTGGTTTATATAATTAGTTAACATCAGTATATTATTTAATGGTGTTATTTCTTATTATGTTGACGTTGTTTTATTATTGTGATTTTTATTAATTTATTTTGTGATAGTGATGGTGTATTTTTCTATTTCTTATTATTCGAGTTATGTTTTTTTTTGTAACACATTCAGACACAATGTAATTGGTATTGAATAAATAAAAAAAAAGGAATCTCATCTCCGAAACATGCAATCGTTTTTCATTCATCTTTTTCAGAGTGGGTAGTCAAATAGTAAACACCTACATACAAAGTGGCAATGTCCAGTGTCTTATTAAATAACTTACCCAAAGAAACTCTCAAACAAATCGTGAAAAAAAAAATTTGGTCTCCATAAAGGGTGTAACCAGACCCTTAACCAAGCCGAAGGAAAATTCTGTTATGTACGTCATTGAGATCATTTTTTTTGTTCTAGACCATACCTGGGGACCTTCTAGTTATGGAGATATTGGGGTCAAAGTTCTAACCTGCTTGTCGCGGTCACGACGTGCAAGCTGTTAATTTTGTATTTATTTTTCTTTGTACCTATATGTCCTGTGTATTTATAATATTTGTTATGTATTGAATGATTTTTTTTAATTTATTTCTTGTACGCACGTCATGTCCCTGCGACAAATAAACAATTTTTCTTTGTTTCTTCTTTTCTTTCTTTCTACTATTTTACAGGTTTTTTTTTTGAAAAACATGTTTTTAATGTAAGATTTTTACTTTAAACGCATCCACGTCCCCCGTACTATTCAATGCATCCATCAGCACAATGTTTTGAGTGCGTTACATTGAGTCGTACCGTAAATCGTGAATTTTCACCCCAAAAAAAATCGGGATGAGTAAATCGGATTTGAGTTTCTTTGAGGTGACTAAAAAAGTTCAGAAACCGGGTGTTAAGCGCGTGACTGTATAGCTTGAACGACGTGAAAAAGTGATTGACCGAACAACAAAAAGACTATTTGCCGAAATAAACATCATTTATTATTTAGAGTAAATGTTTCTAGATAAGTGTCGAATTAGTTTTACCTCCAAACCCGTCGGATTTATGATTTCCCAAGATTGTTTTCTTGAATTTCTATACAGGAAAACAAATATACAAATTAATGACAAAACTGACCTACATTCCAGTTTGCTTCCCTAATAATGTGATAATAGCAGCTTCTACTCAGATGGCTATTACGTAATCAGGAACGGTGGAAGAAAAGAGAAAACTGCCGGATAAGTAAATACATTCGAGTCAACAGGGGGTCGAGACTGATGAGTGCTTTGATCGATTGCAAGACATTGAGGAGTTATGAATGGAGCGGTAATGTACACTGATTGGTGAACATACTGTGTAATGACGGCACGGTTGGCGCAGTGGCTGAAAAATTTGGTGCTGAGCTGAGTGTCGCGGGTTCGATCCCCGCGCGGAACAAATATTTGTATGACCGGTGATGGTAGTTGTTCTGGGTCTGGCTGCTTGTGTAAGTTTCAATGTAACGCATCCACGATACAGTAGAAATTGCTAGTATGGGGGCAACTTTTAACCTTTCGTATGCCGAGTATATAGACACAAAAGCTATTGTGTCTCGCGTAGATCCACGTTCCCGGCACACGAAGGGTTAAAAAGAAATGACTGTCGAAGTATAAAAACGACGATCTAATCCTTTTCACTTTGACATATTATTAGCTGTATAAACAATCCAATTCATTTGTATTTTCTTGGTTTTGATTTCATAGTCACATTTTGCAGCTATTAAGGACGGGGGGGGGGGGGCTATTTTTTATTTCTAAGGTATTTTTGTTTTTAAAAATGCCGAATAAAAACAATTTTGTGAGAGCAAAGGTGGCCTAGTGGTGGCTTCAAACCCAGGCAGGCGCATTACTTTGTGTAATTTACTTCATCACTACTGCTCTCAAAATGGTGAAGGAAAACATCGTGAGGAAACCGGCATCTCTTAGAACCAAAAAATTCGAAGAAATGTGACATCTACCAACCCGCACTGGGCCCGCGTGGTGGATTATAGCTCATTCTCTCTCATAGAGAGGAGACCTGTATCCCAGCGGTGGGAACATTATAGGCTGATTATGCAAACACAATTATCTTTCTTTCGTTATATTTACCTCACCGCGTGATATAGGTTGCAATCCGTATTGGTTAAATATTCTAATTTTGCTAATAAAAGTGAGCACTTCATTATCTTTACTCATCCGTGGAAATACAGTGCCCGTGGGACATTTAGGTTGTGTTGACAAAGGATTCTTTGATCGTAACTAATATTGTAACTGCGACTGGTTTGATAATGGATCGTCTTGCACGAGGACGCATTCGGTGGATGGAAGTAATTTATTCGCTTATTGCTGTTTGTCAAGATTCTCTTGTCTGAAGTCTCTCTCTCGCCTCTTGAGTAACTTCTCAATCTTCCCATAGTTTAGCATTCACACCACACTATAGTGATAATTATGGACAGATGGATGTAGTATGCATGCATGTATGTATGTGTGTATGATATGTCATGCTGAGTTACACAGGTCTTCTTTTTTATTATTTAGTTTTAGATTCTTTTTTTTTTCATTGTTATTTTTGTTGTTCCTGTGCTTGTCCCAAATATATATTTTTCTTTCTTTCTTTCTTTCTTTCTTAGAAGGAGCTCATGGTTAAATAATAGCAGCTGCACTGTTTGATCTTCAATATTAAGTAGCATTTGCTAAGGTTTGGTCCGTAGATGTCTATTACTTACCGAGTTTCCTCCGTGTCTCGGAAAGCACGTTAAGCCCGGGGTGTTGGTCCCGGTTGTCATTTATTGTAAATTTTTGACAGTCGGTGGCTCGAAAATCTAACAACTAGTACTATTATTAATAACTGGGTAGGTAGTCATTCCTTTTAAAATACACCCACTTAAAGAGAAAGGCGACCCCATAGTTTTTTTTTTATTTATTCATTTATTCATCTAACAATTCACATTGTGTTTGAAATTATGTAGTACATTAATAAATTTATTATAGTTTTTATTTATTATAGTAGAGAAAGGACTGGTAATGACTCCACCATAGTCATGTTAATGCGGGAATATGAGAAGTGAAAAATAAAATATTATTTTGTCGAGCTTGTTTATCATAAAATCACATAACGTCACGCCTTGTAATCCTTGAAGGGTTAGGCAGAGATGTACCTGAAATTTCACCCACATTTCACTAGCTATGTTAAAATTACATGTATTAAGGGAAGCCTATCCATTCCATACTCCATATTGCTTATTTACCCATTAGTAAATTATGTATAATCCTAAGATATATCCTACTATCGCGGATAACTCATGTGGCATTGTAAATGCCGCCACAGCTCTTTACAAAGAACGTAAAGCGGCTTCAATAACCGCGGTTTCTAAAATCAAGCGATTTAAATCCTACTAAAAATAAGGCATAAAAAGTCACGAACCGCTAAAAAGCTTAAATGGAACGAATTTCCAGCTGATATCATTTTGAGCTTTTATTTAACTCAAATAATTGGCTTGGAAACAATATTTAAAAAATTGCCAAATTAATTTGCTCCTTATAGACATTTTTTCAGGAGTGTTTTAGGTGTATTTTCGCTTGATGATTAAAAGTATGTTTGCTACGAACAAGCAACGTTCGACTTTCATTGAGTGCCGAGACATTTGTTCTGCTCCAAATAATATGTTTTAGTCTTTTCTAGAATTTTGTGCAAGTGAGCGAAATAACTGCGAAGGAAAACATGGTGAGGAAACTGGCATGTCCTAGAACAAATACATCAAAGACATGTGACATCTACCAACCCGCACTTGGCACGCGTGGTGGATTATACAGTCCATGAAAAGGAGACACTGTCCCAGCTGTGGGAACTTTACAGGCTGATTATGAGCTGAATGAGACGATATAAGGTGATGGCGCTGACAAAATTAATTTAACTTTAAAATTAAATAATAGGTATGTAAATTGTTGTTATTCAATATTTTAATTACGATTAGATATAATTATGTTCTATACTTATTATTAACACGGTAGTCACATTATTAATTATGAGACTGCCTCGTTGGTCGAGTGGTCGCAAACGCGACTACTCGACCAACGAGGTCGAGGAAATTCCTTATACTGAGGAAATTCCTTATTCCCATAAGGAATTTCCTCAGTAGCAGCCGCGGAGTCTCAATTTGTGCCCGGTTGATGGTAATAGGCTCGCCCCCCAATTACATGGGAGTTAAAAATAACTACGACTACTAACTGACGACCCGAATGGCGCAGCGGTAGAGAGAGGCTGCCTTACGTTCTTAGGGTCCCGGGTTCGAATCCCGGTAGGAGCAAATGTTTGTGTGATGAGCATGGACGTTTGTTTCCGAGTCTTGGATGTTTATATGTATAATAAGTATGTATTTACAAACAAAAAGTATCTATGTAGTAATATCAACTATCTGGTGTCCACGACACAAGCCTCGTTGCTTAGTGTGGCACCTAGATGGCGCTGTGTGTAATGTCTAGCGATATTTATTATTATTATATTTTATTAACTGGTGATATGTAGGTGTATGGGTACCCTTCTGCCTAACCCGACGAGGATCACATGCGTGATAATGTTATGTTACTATAATAGGATCTAAAATCACCGCCACACCGAGGGTAAATAAATGGTGGTAATGAGGTTGTCATTATTTGAATAGAATAAGCTTATTATAATAGCATTCTTATTAATTTTACTGTTAATGTACACATAGAAGACAACACAGGAAAATAACATTATAACATATGAGTACAAAGGTACTGCTTATATCTTAAGAAATTTCTGCCAGCAAGAGGAGAAATGAAAAAGAAATATTTATTTATTATTTATTTATTGAAATCTCCCTTACAACTATCAAACTACAACTATCAACTATATAGACAATAGTGTGTGAGAAAAGGAAGAGAATAATGTGTTTATGTGACTTACCTAACTTAACCCACAATACTCAATATAAATACACATCTAAGTAGATATAAATATATATATATATATATCTTTTTTCTTATTGTCTTTTTTTAGTGAAACAAAAATACAAAATCATTCTTATAACCTTTAATAAAAACCCTCATGGAAACATTCAGCGGTTTCGTAGAAAACGAAAACGGGACGTCTTACAAACCAGCGTTTATTAGAAATTATTATATTCTCATTCATCCCCTTGGTAACGATATTGATTTAATAGAACTGTTGGTTTTCTTATATATAACATAACAAGTCGTGAGTACTAGTATACAGGTTGAATTTTTCAAGTGGGTGTGAATGGCCAAAACCGAAACTGTGAGGAATAATAATGATGATGTATTTTTGAAAAATCAATATTCTTGGCCAGGAATCGAACCTGTTGGTTTTGAAAAAAAAAACAGGTTCGATTCCTGGCCAGGAATAATGATTTTTCAAAAATCCAATGTCGCAGTTTTAGTTTTCATCAAAATCGGGCTCGAGACTCCTTTGAGCATGTTTCGATATTCCTCACAGTTTAGGCCATCCACAATTTATCGTTATATGCTTTTAATTTTTAACTCATGGTATAATGAATGTCAGAAGCAGTAGCTCCATGTAAAATATTGGTATTCAGTTGCATCCGGTAGGACTGGAAGCCGATCAGGATAAAGCTGGGAAAAGATTAGGCATATAATTATGAAATTAATTGAAATATGCCTACAATTTCGTACATTTTTTTTTTATTCTCAAGGTCGTATCAATATTTCAACATTTTGCTTTATAGTTTTGCTAAGTGTTTGTAGACAATCATCTCTTTAGGGATTCATGGATCGTGGTGGCTCCCGGCCACCGTAGGCACGGGCCTGTGGACGGTGAGTAATGGGCTAGCTCGCCGTCGGTCCCTCTTATGACGACAGGCCGTGTCGACGGTGGGTTTGTGTTCCACGTGCGTTTCAAAGAGATGTCACCAAAACGGGAAGGGGACCGAAAGGACTGATGACTGAGTAGGCCTGACAGGGTTGCAGGACTGTTCGAAAGAGATACCGCGACCCTGGAACACGAAGGGCAAAAGAACGAACGTGGATGGGTTTTAGTCAGTACAAGTCTGACACTCCCTTCCGCTCCGCCCAGAGTGGGAGGGGTCATTTGATGATTTCCCATAAAAAAGGTGGTTCATGGATGGCTCAGATCTCAAGTGTGAATGCGGCGTGTCTCCACAGACAATGGCCTACCTTCCATCTTGCGCAGCATGCCCTGACACCAGCGCACTTGACGATCTTATGAAGTGACTGCATCAGCGAGCGAAGTTCGCATAGCTGAATTTTGAGCCATATACTCGTATATTAAATGAAAATTTGCCATCGACACGCTAAGAAGGAGAGTGCTCTTCACTGTAGATAAGTACTGAACAGCGGGACAACGGCCTACACACATTTAAGTAGGTAATTTTGAAGAGCTAAATGACGATGAATTTTATTTCCTAGAAAGACTATATTAATCTCTTCTGCATATTAATGTACATCAGGACATTGTATCAACTTTTCAATTAGTATGTATTATAGAGATGTTATGTTGTTTGCTGTTGGTTGCTACCAGTGAATTCTTATTCTGATTTCTGTAAATCGTGGCTATTTTGGTGAGATATAAGTCTTACCGGTGGACAGTCTTTAATAGATTTTCATTTGCTTTTTCCTCCAAAATTGTATTTATTAGAAAGTAGTTACAGGTGAGTAGGCTATAGGAATAATAAACGATCAAAAAAAATTCTAAATGTATTTTTTTATATTGCTTGTCTTTTTTCATGCGGCTTGCGTATGGCCGCAGCTCCTGATGTGAAGCGATGACGCGGCCTAGCGTGAAGCACGCTTGCCTAGAAGAAACCGATTCACTCAAACTTTTAAGACATCTAGATCAAAATGATCGGGAAACAGTTTACCCTACTGATCTGCACAAACACCAATAGGCAGAATAGTAAATTTTGATATAAGTAGGGAAACTTTGTTTAAAAATTAAATTAAAATGAACACCCGATCTGCAGGCGAGGGTGTTATGGAACCAAGAACGGCAGTGACAAATTCCTACGCGTATCAAACGATGCTTTTCAAAACACTTTTTTTTGTCAGAAATTATTAGGAAACAATGATTTAATTTCCTTTTTCGAAGAAGAAGCCAAGGTAGGATGCCGCTAGATAGCATAATATGGAAAAAAGAAAATTCAATTATTTTTTTATTAAGAACAAAAAATAAATTTTAATGTTAATTTGACGCATATCTCTTTGCTGAGATTAAAAAAAAACAAGTCATTGAACCCATTTGGACTTATTTGTGGAATTTTTTATTTATTAAAAATCCACGTGAAAATACATCGTGTGAAGTACATTGCATGTTGAACCTGATCGTAGTGCGATAAGAACCAGTTTTCGAGAAAGTGTATTGAAAAGTAATTTTCTGTTAATAAAAGAACCAGAATACGTACGCCGCCAGTTAGGTGCCAGTCAGGCCTGCCAAATTGTGAATAAGAACATAATCAGTCCGGAGTTTAACCGCCAAACGACTTAACTACCCGCTCGCCATACAATATGCTCGTCACGGGGTGTCTTTACGAAGAAAAAACATTGGGATCAAGAAAATGCGTAGTATATATTTATATTAGTTTTTGTTGGAATCGAAAAGTAACATAACATTAAGCCTGTTATCCTTAAAGGTTTGGGCAAAGGTGTGTCGCTAGTTGTAATTTATTTAAGTCACAAGTCAGGCTCTATGTTGTTACTACGAAAAAACGGAAAACCCATTAACACATTTTCTGACTTGGGGAACGACCCCAGGACCTCAGCAGCTACGCCTGCGACCCCTAGAACAACATTTTTATTGATATTTTCTTTATTCACCTAACACACATACATACACACATTATATAATTATTTATTTATTATATATCTTCAAACATTTCTTAAAAAAAAAAAAAGTATATATATAAAAAAATTGTGGTCCGCGGCTGGCGTCTGGAACAGGGTAAAAGCTACCGGTGGTTAGGACTCCAAAGACAGGACCTCCTCACAATGCGAGTCGTATCGAAGAGTACTGTCTTCTGAATCAAGTCTTTTATCCAACCGCCTATGAAGAGCCTCGAAAGATGTCGTCGAGGCTCTTGGACATAAGGCCATTGGCCATTAAGACAATCGGTACAATGATAGTCGAGTTCACAACCTCGTGTGCTGAGTCGAGATATTTTATTCGTTTCTCTTTCTCAGCTTTCGCGAGTTTCTCGTGATGCGGGATGGTAACATCGACTATCATTACGCGGCGTGCTGATCAGTCTATCACCACTATGTCAGGCTTATTAGTGTCAATAGTCCTGACAGTAATGATAGACTGCATGCACTGCGGCATGACTCAACAGTTGAAGACACGCACCTTATTTCCGCCTGATAAAAGACTATTAAATACTTTTTTCAGGCGGCTAACGGCCTTCAACGATTGCTTTATGTCAGCAATATTGACGCCTTTTTTTTTTTCGGATGGGAAATCATCAAATAGACCCTCCCGCTCTGGGCTGAGCAGGAGGGAGTGTCAGACTTTTACTGACTAAAACCCATCCATGTTCCTTCCTTTGCCCTTTGTGTTCCAGGGCCGCGGTATCTCTTTCGAACAGTCCCGCAACCCTGGCAGGAAAATATTGATGCCCTGCGCTTTTGACATGCCCAAATACTTATAGGTTTCAGTTGCTGAGAGGGATCTAAGATTTATGGAATCCACCACAAGCTCCCCTCGCTTTATATGCATGATCGCACATTTGTCCACACCAAATTCCATCCTGATGGCGCTACTGAAAGTTTCAGTTACCTTCAGTAGCTCCATCACTTGCAAATCGTTGGGGGCAAAGAATTTCAGGTCATCCATGTAAAAGAGGTGATATATAAGTTGACCACCTCTCCTCAATCGATAGCCTAGACCTGAATCCTCCAGCAGCGTGCTAAGGGGATTCAAGGCTAAGTAGTACTCAAACTATTGCCCTGAAATATTACTCGCTCTATCCTTTCGGCTCGCTATTCCTCTATTAATCAGTATCATTTCGTTGTTTTATATCTACAAAATATAAGTCTTGTATAATAATACCACCTATCATAATAATATACTGCTCGCGTTGAGTTCAGGAACTGTTCCGCGGGTTAGAAAGTATTGTATGTGTTAATCCAGGTTATAAACTATCTGTATGCTATTTTCTATTCAATATCCATCCATCCTCAGAAACTTTCGCATTTACAATATAAGTAAGATGAGATTTAAACAGGATCACATAAAAATAACAACTGAAACTCTGCAGACGTGATATGTATCGAAATAAAACCAGCATGCTAAACCAAAGAAAATAATTTTAGTATTTTTTGGATTCAACGTATTACAGCTAAGTATCGGATTACTGAATGGTTAATTACGAAAATCAGATTATACGTCTGAGCAATTTAAATATAACGATTTTTAAACTGTCATTTGAAGTAAATAAACGTTTAAGTTTCTCTTGTTAATTTGATGTGCCCTTGTTTATGGTGCTCAGAACCATTTACTTCGAAAAACAATTTAGTTAATTTGTCTACATGAAGTGATGGACATAACAATACGAAGATAAGTGAACGATTACCATTTAAATGCCAAAACAATTTCCTTGAATCCATTTATATCCATTTGTATGTTTTTATCGTTCTCTGTTAATTAATGTTGAGACTCACTGGACTTTGACGTTAATTACTGTAAGATAAAAGTTGCGTAAAGATAAAAGAAAAAATATCTTTTAGCAATCTCTACATGACATTTTATTTTGAAGATTTGAAATCTTTTGTTGAATATTGTTCTTTTGATCACCATCAAAAGAACAATATTCAACAAAAGATTTCAATTATTCGATGGTGATCTAACATACGTTTTGAGCAGATCGTACTCGTACTTACAGAACAAATCGAGAGCTAAACACGCTCTGCCACGCTACAAGTGTGCATAGACGCAACACCCACACATACAAACTGCTGCATTATGGATATAATGCAGCAGTTTGTATGTGTGGGTGTTGCGTCTCGTAACAATAGCACATCCTGCCCCTCTTTGTCTCTGAAGTGTTCAGCCACTGTCAGCCCGGTCAGAGCAACACGCGCTCAGGCGCCGGGCGGCTCATTCATTTGACCGTGTACTAAGGCCACCTGGTCAAAAAAACACGGTAATTAGGTTCTCAAAAACTCTACGGTACAATTTATAAGACGACTGGTCCAATGGCAATGACAGACCACAGACTCTGAATAGGGGCTGCGATTGGATAATCGCAGCCCCTATTCAGAGTATCGATCCATGACGTCACAGATTCGCAAGAAAATGCGTGCTGCTGATTACAGGACTCGTTAGTTCAGTGGTCAGAACGCCTTGGCAAAAGTAGTTGGTAGTTTCAAATCCACCACGAGTGGAAGTTTTTGCTTGGGTATTTAATTTTCATGTGATATTTTGGTTTAATTTTCAGCCCTCTTTTTTGGACTGGACCAGATCTTAACAGAAGAATGGAAACATAGGCGTGCTACAAAAATGTTTGGGCAAGCCTAATTCAGCACTTTTGGGCCGCAAGAAATAACGGGTGTTCTTTTTAGAGGCTTCAACATCATTTAGCCGACCCCAACATGGTTTCCCAAGGACCCCAAGGTTTTCCCTATTTTTACGTTCTTGGTAAAGCTAATAATGACATTGGAGGAGCTCGTAACAAAATAATATCAGCCACTCGGGTCGATCTTCACGTTAAGCCGCGTTAGCCTAGGTTAGTCCGTGGATGGGTGACCACTCATTACATACCGAGTTTCCTCCGTGCTTCGGAAAGGACGTTAAACCGTTGGTCCCGGCTGATCTATTGTAGATCTTTGACAGTCGTTTAGTAGTCAGTGACCTGAAAGTCTAACAACCAGTCTTACCAAGGGATATCGTGATACCCAGTACTAACTGAGTTGTGGAGGTCAAATAGGCAGTCGCTCCATGTAAAATACTGGTCATCATCATCATCATTTCAGCCGAAAGACGTCCACTGCTGGACATAGGCCTCCCCCAAGTGTCGCCACACTGACCGGTGCCGTGCAACTCGCATCCAGCGAATCCCCGCAACCTTCACCAGGTCATCGGTCCACCTAGTGGGAGGCCTTCCAACGCAACGTCTTCCGGTTCGCGGTCGCCACTCCAGAACTTTTCGGCCCCATCGGCCATCCGTTCTGCGAGCAACGTGCCCTGCCCACTGCCACTTCAGTTTGGCAATTCTTCGGGCTACGTCGGTAACCTTGGTTCTCTTGCGGATGTCTTCATTTCTGATTCGATTACGCAAGGAAAATCCGAGCATAGCCCTCTCCATTGACCTTTGGGTGACACGTTTCGGTCCCGTATGTAATCACTGGCAACACACACTGGTCATAGACTTTCGTCTTGAAACACTGCGGTAAGTTGGACGAGAAGATACCGCGCAGCTTTCCGAACGCTGCCCAGCCTAGTCGGATTCGACGGTTGACCTCTTTCTCGAAGTTAGACCTACCTAGCTGGACCGTTTGCCCCAGGTAGACATAATCGTCTACAACTTCGAGTATAGAGTCTCCGATCTTGATAGGAGTGGGTCTTACATGGGCATTCAACATAACCTTGGTTTTGTTCATGTTTATTTTAAGACCCACTCTTTCGGAGGCTTTAGTGAAATACTGGTATTCAGCTGTATCCGTTTAGACTGGAAGCTGACCCCAACATAGTTGGGAAAAGGCTCGGCAGATGGGTTTTATCAAAAGTGATACATACCTAAAGCTATTACGAGTGCGGCTTTATATCGAAATATTAGTTTGTAGTTCCGAAGTAACATATAGGCCTTCAGCAAACACGATCAGTTCCAAACTAGACTTTAGTTACAACGGCATGTGACACGTGACCGCGCCAAAATGATCGATTGTTAATGGTAGTTCGATTACTTATCGATGTTAGTTCTAAGACCTGCTTTCTGAAACCACTAGATAATCTACTTATAGTTGTACATAAACGTGTCAAAAGACCTTTGTTCTGCTCGCCATTGTGATCATGTTTTTGTTTTGGGCCATGCCTTCTAGTTACGGAGATATTGTAGGTCAAAGTTCCAACTTATTCACAAGTTTTTTTATTAAATAGATTTTAAGATTATAGCTTTACTTTATAATCTCCACGCTTCGTTTACTGTTCATTGCATCCATAAGTACAGTGTTTTGAGTGCGTTACATTGAGTTTACCGTAAAACGTGATTTTTAACCTCAAAAAAAAAAGTATCCCAGCAATAATTTTTGTGCACTTAGGTTGGTGTACAGAATGCTAGGTTGACGGCCGTCAACAAGGGTCTGTCTACTCCTTGTATACCCTAAGTACACTATCTTATAGTATAGTAACTAGCTGTAGTACTAGACGGCCCCGTTGGTCGAGTGGACGCAAGCGCGACTGCGGAGTATGAGGTCATGGATAGATTCTCAGGTCGGGCAAAGTGTTATTGGGTTTTCCTCAGTAGCAGCTACGGGGTCTGGATTTGTGCCCGGTTGTCGGAAATAGGCTCGCCTAGGTACATAGGACTTATTATAGACCTACGCCTACCATTTCACCTATTATATAACTGGTGCAATGTGTGTGTAGTTACTCTTAGGTACATCTCTGCCTAACCCTTCCGGGATTACAAGCCAGGTTATGGTAACTGGTATTATAAGCTTGTATCTATATGCTTTTGCATATTATCTAACTATTCCCTCGCTTCGGTTTCGACACTCGGAGTTCAGACATTATCTCTGGGTGTTCTCGTTTGGCTAACGGAGAGTACTTGCATAGACACAACCTTGTAGCCAGGATTATCCATCAGCAACTTGCTCTAAAATACAGACTTGTGGAATCGGAAGTGCCGTACTATAGGTATGTGCCCGACCCAGTTCTCGAAAATGGCAATATCACATTGTACTGGCCTGGGATCAATCCATCATCACTGACAGGACTATTTTAGCCAATAAGCCTGATATAGTGGTGTTGGATCGAACAGAGCGGATGTCTATTAAGACATCATTAGGTTCTTCTTATAACTCCGAGTGTCTTTAGATAGGTGTGTTAAGAATAAAAACAAAATGGCGGATTTTTTACGCTAAATTGTAAGACGTTAATATTTCAACTCAACCTATCGAGCAGGTTATTTAAAGTAAAAGGAAATTAAAAGGAGATTATCAGAGCTGGAGGAGTTACGATCCGAAGATTATGATCAGAAAAAAAAATACATAATATTTTTTTTTAAATTAAATGTTACTTGTTCATTTAGTAGAAGAAGGTCGCGCAGTGGTCTCATATATATATTTTTTAACTTTGCTTGGGTATGAGTTAGCTATAGTAATACATAATTATATTTTCACCACTCCCGCACGAAAGAAGTGTTTTTCCTCTACGAAAAAAGGGAGGAAAGTTGGTTTTTCCTCACTGTTTGAACAGTGAGGAAAGTAATGATCCCGTTCAGAAACTAACCTTGCCTGATTTTGTTATGTTAAGTTTTAAAGATATTTTAAAAAATAAATAATTTTATGCTTAGAATAGAAATATTTATAAGTTAAGATTAATGTTTTTTATAAAATTTATCAAATTATTGTCAAATTAGTTCAGAAACATTAAAAAAGTTTAATAAAATATTGAAAAAATTACATCGTCAAAGAAGAACGGTCATTTGTGACCCAGAACCGACACGAATGAGACATATCTCAGTTTTTTTGTTATTTTAAATATAGCTAAAAAAATTATTTACCTATGATGACTGAATACTTTCTTGCTGGGAGTGGTGAAAAGTTTTGTATGCAACATGTGAGCAAGTTCATTTGCTATTCGTTTCGTTGAGTCTTTCGCTTACTCAGGATTGAAATTTATAATCACTCGACGCGCTCGTGATTCTATTTTTCAATCCTTCGTTCGCTCAAGACTCAAAATCAAAACTCATAGGAAAAACGAACTTTCCTCACATGTTGGATAAATAACTATTTTTTCTTTTTTGTCTATGTTGATGATGTCCTATTATGGTCTATTTAAATGTAACTGGACCGTAATAGGACATCATGTGTTCCTTTTCTATTGAGAAAAATGAACACATGACCAGAATTTATATAGAAAGCTTTAACTAAAAAGGATTAAATAAAAACTTTGTATACACATAAACCTAAAACAAAAAACATACATAAAATTTTGTCAAAACAACAAAACAAAAACAAAACTTACACTACACACACACTTACACACACACACTTACACACACGTACACTTACACTTTTTACTTACTTACTTTTGTTATTTAACTTTGTTTTTTTAGAAGTCGGCTGTCTAAATAATAACAGCCGCTTGGGTCGATCTTTAGGTTAAGTCATGCTTGCCTAGGTTGGTCTGTAGATGGGTGACCACCCATTACATACAAAGTTTCCTCCGTGCCTTGAAAAGCACTTGAAGCCGTTGGCCCCGGCTGTCATTTGTAGATCTTTGACAGTCGTTACAGGTGACTACCTGTTACGACTGCCCATAAAGTCTGACAACAACTCTTACCAAAGGGTATCGTACTACCCAGTACTAATGGGTTGTGGAGGCATAGGCATAGGCAGTCGCTCCATGTAAAATACTGGTATTCAGCTGCATCCGGTTAGACTGAAAGGCGACCCCAACTTAGTTGAGCAAAGGCTAGGCAGATGATGGTTGTCTTATTTACAAAAAAGTTTTTTAATAAGTTTCCACGAATTTGAGTATATTTTGAAAATTTATAATTAGAATTTATGTTTCCAAATAATACGAGTACATGGAGTAGTGATTTTAATATAAGATTACAACTGAACAAAGACTGATACTTACA
This sequence comes from Eugnorisma glareosa, assembly GCA_947578425.1. Classification (NCBI taxonomy): domain Eukaryota; kingdom Metazoa; phylum Arthropoda; class Insecta; order Lepidoptera; family Noctuidae; genus Eugnorisma; species Eugnorisma glareosa. The sequence goes on along the minus strand of OX387957.1, from coordinate 4,315,131 downwards.
CATATTTTTACTTGTTTTTACATTATAAATAGTAATGTTATTATTGTAAAAACTTTAAAAGGGGTGAAAAATACCTGTGAAAGCTGCTCAGTATTAAAAGTTACTGAAACGTCGAAAGCACTTGCCTAGTTTTGACGAATTGTGCGTTATGCTCTAGATACGTATTTCCCGTTTCACGATCTCAATAGTGGGGCGGAACAGTGGGGCCAGCGGGAACATAATTGCAGACTTCCCGTTGACCCCACCAGAAGGACAGGGTAGTGGGGTCATCTTCACAACAACATCTTCTGTTATGGGAACTAAGTTGTAGGAAAAGATTTATAATATATTGTTATTTAAGTGACATGCCATAAGCCGAAGCTGCTTCTCATTACTTTTTTTAATTGTTTTTATCCTTGCTAAAATCATGTTGCTGAAATATGTCCTAACAATCGCGTAGTAATCTCGTAGCAGTTGTGTAGTAATCTCGTAGCAATCTTCGTAGCAATCTCGTAGCGATGTTCGTAGCAGTCGGTTAGTAAGGTGTAGTCTAAGTTCCTACCTTCCATCTCTCTTTTATATCTACGAATGAAAACGTCATGTTTCCTATAGTATTAAATGAGCAATATTTGTATAGTCGTATAAGTGTTTACGGGGACGAAAAATCAATATAGCTAGATCCCTTAACTGGGAAAATTCATTTTCTCTAGTTTCACCCGATCAGAGCTCGGCCACCCAGATACTGTATCATTACTAAAGTAAGCTTTTTCTGCCCATCATTTATTGCCTGCTCTTCGATGGTCTAGAGGTCGCAAGGTTGACTGCTAAGCATGAGGTCGTGGGCTTGGTTCCCAGGTTGGGCAAAGTGTTATTGATTTTTGCATCACGAATGTCTCAGTAGCAGCCACGGAATCCAGATTTGAGATCGGTTGATGGCAATAGGCTCTCTTCTATTACATGAGACTTAAACATAACTGGCGACATATGGGAGTACAGTCACGAGCACCAATGTGTATACACTTTCCAAAATTAAAAAAACAATTTTCGAGAAAAATAACGATTTTAACTTGGAGTTATGATATTTTTCAGAAAATTACGAGTTTCAAAATGCAATGTTTGTAAGAATATGAAATTTTAATCAGAAAAGTAGGAGAAAAACCCTTTTAAAAGTTGTTAAGTGTTTACATATTGGTGCTCGTGACTGTACTATTAGGTACACCAATGCCCGACCCTTCGGGAAGTACAGGTATGAAGTTATGATATGTTAATTTATCATCACCATCACTACATATATAACATTACAATACACACTATATATATAACATTGCACCCGTGCGGAGCCGGGGCGGGTCGCTAGTCAACAACAAAATAAAAACGTAATAAAATAGCGCTGTCTCCAAGTGAACAAAAAGTGAATTACTTAGACATATTAGTGAGTCACAATCAATCATGTATGTTGCTATGTGATTTATGATCGTGTTACGTGAGAGAAAAGCTAATATTTGAGACGGTGACGTGTGAATTAGGGGAAGTGTTGTGCGTAGATACTGATGGTAGAAGTGACGGCGAAATAATAAAGAAAATAATTGAAAATTCGTGTTTTGTTTTTAGATCTAGCCTTGGCTTATGAGACGATTTTGAACTGATACTGATGAAGAACCCTTGCTTTCCTCTAAGGGTTTAACTGGAAGTTGAATCAAAAAAGTTTCAGTTTTGTTCTTGGGAGTGCGGCTCACTGAGTGAATACCGACACTTTGAGACCCCAAGCCTGATTTATTTGTAGATGTATTAATTACACATATAATACCAGTTGGAAAAAGAAAATAAGATACAAAAATTTTTTTTTTTTTAGGAAATGGCATCTCGCAGTTCAGCCTCTGAGGCTGGCTACTGCTTAACCGGTCTATCCCTGTGGATGCCTAGAATTTAAGGCCTCCAGCCAGGGGCAAAATGAACTTATAAACTAAGCGACCACTCGCTAAGGGCACCCCCTGTGGGGTACGAGCCTCGGCTTAGGGCGTCGCTGGGGAGAGCAGCAAGGGGACAGGCTGGATATGATTTAGTGGCTGTTTTAAAATATTTTAATCCTAGACACTTATACTATCGGCGGAGAATCTTAACACCGCGATGTAGAAATCGATCTCAAATGCACAACGCCATCTATTGACAAGAATACAAACAATTATTCAATATTCTCGCTGTGCCGCTAAACAACTGATACTTTTAGCCTGCGTCATCCCACTGCTGGGCAAAGGCCTTTCCCCCTGACTTCCAGTTGTTTCGATCCAGGGCTAATGTGGGCCACTGGTCGTTGGTTTTATCTAGCTCGTCCCGCCATCTTCTACGAGGCCTGCCGCGACGCCTTCTGAACTACATCATATTATAACACGAAGTTTGTAAGCTCGGAAGCGTTAGGCAGAGGTGTAAATAGTATACCCAAATTACGTCAATTATGCTTAAGTCCCATATAACAGAGAACGAGCCTATGGGTAGTTCTCTAAAGAGCGCTCGAATAAATTTATAAATTTGAGAAAATGTATCAAATAAGTATTCAGTTTTTTTTTAAATAAAAATCCATTCTGGGTATTTTTTATGTAGAATTATTCAAAGGGAATAAAATTTCACATACAGCATAAGCATAATCAGCCTATAATGTTTCCACTGCTGGGACACACGGCCTCCTCTCTATGATAGGGAATGGGCTTTAATCCACCACGCGGGCCCAGTGCGGGTTGGTAGATGTCACATATCTTCGAATTTTTGTTTTTAGGACATGCCGGTTTCCTCACGATGTTTTCCTTCACTATATTGAGAGCGGTGCCGATGAAATAAGTAACACAAAGTAACCTGGGTTCGAACCCACGACTTACTGCTCGTAAGTCGGGGCAGACAAAAAGAGCTCTTATTCAAAGAGTGACTCTTTGAGTTTGGAAATGGCAGGTGAGAAACAGACGTTACAATTTTATTTTGTTGTAAGAATATCACTTCGGTTTACTTAATATTACTCAGCCTCTATATGAAAAGTCTCTTTAAGTGCAATATTGTGTAGAATTTAATAAAAAGCTTCTAAAAAAATCACACATTTCCACTAAAAGCTGCCTGACAAGTTACAGAGCCACTTTTTTAGAACAACCCCTATCTCCTTTGAAATGTGCACAAGTTCAGACTCCAGGCTAATTCCTACTGGAAAATCGTAATAGACCGATCTGGGAATCGACCCCAGGGTCTCTTGTTCAACAGTAACGCTTGCCACAACTGGACCAAAGAGATAGTTATTATTGATTAATTATATTTAAGATATTAATAATATAATTATGCTGTAAAATATTTTATCAGACGTATTTGGTTTAAAACGCTCATACAAAAATATTCAAATACATATTTACGAGCGATAGACGAACAACGACGATGAAATCGTGATCCAATACTTGTTACTGCTTAGTAACATATCGGTCTGTCTACTGTCATAAAATGGCGGTGAAAATTTATAATAAACTACCGGAAAAACTAAGAAAAAATAATAACTTAGAATTTAATAGAACTTTAAACAATTGCTTTGTGACAGATGTTTTTATTCAATAGAAGATTATTTAAATTTTAAACAGACATGATGTATTTATATTTAAAAACACTTATTTAAATTATAATTATTGATATTACTTACTTACTCTAATCAATAAATAAATTAACTGCAAGACAGTTAATTTATTTACTGTGAGATGTAATTTAATAAACTGACTTTCATTTGTTTATTTCAATCAAGATATTAACATTATTTACAAACTACAAATCTATAGTAGTAACAAAAATATGTACAAGTATCAAAAGGGTTACAGGGCGTCAAAAAATTCGTCCACATCGCTGTCAACAGGAAAAGTGCCACGTTGTATGGCAATGCTGATTCTTTGGCCAAAAAATAGGCCCGCCCTCTGGTCACGTGAAGAGTCGACCAACCGCTTGGCGATTTCCCGAAATACTAGGTGGGCACTCGGACCCCATGGCCCTAGTGTTTCAACCCCAAACGGCTCAAACACGTAACTACCAATTAAATTATTGTATTTGCGCCGTTTGAGGTTTTCAGCACCTGCAGCAGCCGCCCCAGCGCAGCTCACTGTGCTAGGAAGATGGGACGGCGCAAGGGTGTCGACGCAAGTTGCATCCCACACCGAAGGCCTACCCATCTTCCAAGGCATTATGGTCATACCATCTGGTCTCTTCCCATCGACGCGTGCCAAGCCAGTCGGTTCTAAGACAGCTGGCACCCCGGCGGTGGCTAAATAAAAAAAAATAAACTGACTTAATATACTTTATAATGTAATGTGCCTATTAAACAAAGTTAGACTGTACATTTTATTTTGACTATGTGTATGACTAATGAATAATGACATTGATGTAATTTCATGATGGATGATGGATTTTTTATGATTGCTTTATTAATAATACATGTACTAGAAATATTTGCACGACTGATAAGTCGAATATACTGAGGCTAAAATTATTTTACCATGTTATTATGTACCTATATTCCGGCAAATAAATAAATTTCATTTCATTTCATAAAAACACAGAAAAACAGGCAGGCAGCATTCGTGTGTCAACATAGAAACTGTTCAGGATCAAAATGTATGTGTGACTTTATAAGTTTGTAAACAGTTATGGTCACTAACATTATCATTAACACTAGAAACGGGATATTTACCTTGCTTACTGTTCATTTTGAGTTCCCGATATTTCGGCGCTGTTGGTGATTAATGATCTTATTACCAAACTCAACGCGAATCATTTCTGTACTATAGGGTACGCCGACGACCTCGCCATCCTCATCTCGGGGAAAGTGACGGGGACAATCTGCAATCTCACTCAACAGGCGCTACGCATCGTTGAAAGGTGGTGCAGAGAGTTCGACCTCTCGGTGAATCCCACGAAAACTGAACTAGTTATGTTTAACCATAAGCGTGTACTAGGCCCCTACTGCCTACCCAAACTTTTTGATACAGAACTCCAGTTAGCTGACGAGGTTAAGTACCTAGGAGTCATCCTGGATAGTAAGTTAAACTGAAGCAGCCATCTTGACACCAAAATAAACAGGGCCTGCATCACCTTTTGGCAATGCCGGAGGATGATAGGTAAGAAGTGGGGTCTATCCCCCAAAATTATACTTTGGTTATACTGTGCGGTAATCCGACCCATGATTACCTACGGGGCAGTGGTCTGGTGGCCCCGGACCAAACTAGCTACAGCCTCCATCAAACTGCAACGCTTGCAAAGGCTTGCCTGTATGGCGATAACAGGTTGCATGAGGACTACTCCGACAGCAGCTCTCGAAGCCATGTTGGGGCTCCCACCGCTCCATCTGTTTATACAGCAGGAAGCGACGATGACGGCAGTACGCCTCAATACACTCCAACTCTGGGGTAAGAAAGAAACTCAGCATACCGCAGTACTGGAGGGATTCTACAACGAGTTCCCCCTAGCGAAAGCAGCAAACGATCGGATACCCAAACAGTTCGTATTCGATAAAAAATACAAAATCCAACTCCACGAGGACCACCGCTGCGAGGGATTGAGCCCCGCAGAACTGCGGATCTTCACGGATAACGGATCTTCACTAAAACAGGTACTGGCACTGGAGCTGGAGTCTTCTCGGAGGATCTCAACATCCACATAGCCACACCACTGGGGGCCCACAACACGGTATTTCAGGCAGAATGCATGGGCATTGCTCTGGCGGCTTCAGCCATCTTAGCCAGGGAGGTTGTGGACCACTCTATACGTATACTCTCAGACAGCATGGCGGTACTGCTAGCACTAAACAACCACACAGTCAACTCGGGGTTAATACACGAGTGTCATGAACGCCTGAACCAGGTTGGTAATCTCAATAATATAACCATCCAATGGATCAAAGGACACAGCGATTCTCGAGGCAATGACGCAGCGGACGAACTCGCTAGAAGGGGATCGAGCATGGCAGCAGTGGGACCCGAACCCATCGTGCCACTCCCTTTCGGGTACCTACGCACACTGGTAAGGAAACGAACCAGTGAACAACACCACAAGCTGTGGCTAGACCATGGTGAGTGCAGGCAGGCCAAGGAAGCACTTCCTACTATCGACGGCCGCTTCACCAAACGAGCGCTTCGGCTGACCAAGCTACAGCTGCGCACAGTTACAGCCGCCATCACTGGACACGGCTCTTTTAACAAACACCTCTCTGTCATAGGAGTCACAGACAGCCCCCTGTGCCGAGCCTGCATGGAGGAGGACGAGACGGCAGCCCACGTGCTTCTGCACTGCTCGGTAGTTGCAACATACAGGGCAAAGTACTTCGGTAACCCAGGTACTCTCCGCGAGATCGTCAGCAACATCAAGGCGCTGCTGGCCTTTCTCGGGGAGCTAGGGTGGATCGAATAAATTTCCCACCCGCACGCAAAATACGCGCTTAGACGTGGAGTTGCGGACACCAGCCCGCTATACAATGTACAATAGTACCGTATATACTTTCATAAGCATTCAGTAGAAAAGCTGTTATTTTGAAACCGGCTTAATGTTGTTTATTTGAATAGATACAGATCAGTTCAGTAGCTGAATCTAAACAGCTGTAAATAGTGCTTATTGGCACAGGTATTTGCTGAACTGTTGGTTTTATTAATACTGATAGAACTTTACCTATAAAATCACTCAGAACTTTTTAATTGTAAGAGCAGTTTTTAATAGCCAGTCCTAAACCCTAATTGTTATATATATGTACCTACACATGTCGACGGATGCATAGCGTAGGGGTGCGAGTAGACTCTAAATAAAGTCAGTCTGCAACGAACTAGCGAGTTTAATTGACCTCCGACACTTGGTATAACACGTGGCGAAGAATGGACTCACTTCTCTAAAACTGGCTACGGGGTCGACTTATAAATGGCATTCTACTCCTTTTGATCATATATGTCACAAGAGTGGAACAGTTTTAAATTGCGAATAAACCAGTGGTTTATCGCAAACGACTTAACTACAGAAACAGAAAAAAGGAAAAGTCAAACAATAAAACGGAGGGCGATAATGTTAACGATTTTGGTTGAACCGGCGTTCAAACTTGCCTGCGACCTCGCGCAACCAAGCAAGGTGGAAGGATTGGGGTTCAAGGCGATAATAAGGCAGAGAAAAGCTTTAAGAGATGATCGTAATCGTATTGCAACAAACAAGCGAGAGGGTGGGGGGTTCTCATAGCATTGCGACGTGAGCTCCGACCGGTGAGAATAATGACACATCCTGCTCACGCGAGCATCGAACATGTTATGATCCAGCTGCCTGCGTCGCGGGCCAACACACGCCAACATTATAAGTGCTGCGTACATATCAGGCAGGTGAGTCGCACACTAAATGGGAGGTCAGGATAAGCGGATTAGCGACTCACTGAGCATATAAAAAGTTGGAGGAAGCGTCACTGGACAAATTTATTATGGGCATGCCAAACTTTGTTGATTTCAATCTATCGGCACTTCCGTTTAAAGAGGGCCATTTCATATTTCTCCTTTCTTGAATCTGACTGGACTGCTGGTAAGCCTGACAACATGTCTTACCGGGTATAAATAGTACTAACTGGGTTGTGGACGTCAGATTAGCAGTAGCATGACATGTAAAATACTTGTCATTAAGAGATTTTTGCCAGTTGTTATAGGTAGTCAGGGGCCCGGAAATCTGAAAACCAAGCTTACCAAGGGGTATCACACAGTGTACAGTTGGGAAAAGGATGTGCCGACGATGATGTAACTAAGTACGGCTTTGTATGAATAAACATAGTTCGAAATGTAAACCGTGATGGATCATAAAGTTTTATCGCGTCTGCTACACACTTGCATACGTCAACGTTATGACTTCATAATGTTGTGTACGATGCAAATGTTCGCACTGACGCATTAAATCTAGTTACATAGCAGTTAAGGTGGAGGAAAATGTCGTGAGACAAGTACTACTGCATGTATATTTCACCGAATGATTGTGAACATCGTTAGTTCACAACCGCGAATTAGATTATAATCTATCTCGCGAAATTGTAAACCATCGAACACCTTGTGAACTTTTATAACATAACGCATTCATATTTGGTATTTATAATCTATGAATGTCAAAGCGTCAATGTCACTGCTTGACAAGATCGACCGATCCAGGATTCAACCCAGTGTTTTTACATTTCGATCCTTACTCCCGACTGTGATAATGATAAAGCAAATTGACAAGTTAGACTATTAGGCCAGGGCTGATAATTTTTGAGAACAAAAAAAATTTGAACAGGATGAAACCTATTGCAAAAGGAAAAAAATACATTAAAAAAAGATGAAACGTAAATTACGGGCGATTTGAGGTCGGGAAGGGTAAGGGTGAAAAAAGGTTTATCGCAATTTCCGGGAATACTACAACTCCTATCGAAAAAATGTAAATGGCAAAGACGAGTAATTAAAAAAAAAAACCTTACGGGCGATTTGAGGTCGGGAAGGGTAAAAGGTAGGCTCTTACCCTTCCCGACCTCAAATCGCCCGTAATTTATTTTTTCCTTTTGCAATGGGTTTCATTCTGTTCTAATATTTTTTCACCTTTTATTATTTTCAAAGGCTTCGGCCCTGGCCTATATGTGTTTTGTATTCAGAACTCAATCACTCACTGTCGGAATAACATTCGAAATTCAAAAATATTGCCAATATACTATTTAAAATGTTTTGGAAAACTGTTAAGACGCCATGTTTGTTTTACTGACTAGTAGTACAAAAACTAGTTTTTCTCAAACGCGGAACCCCATGGGACATGCGGCAATAGCGAAGAACTAGTATAGACTGCGGTCTTCATGGACGCGAAGTGCGCAACTGCGCATGATTGTAAAACAAAAGAAGGGAGCGGGTTCTCGTCTAATTATTTCTCTTCTTCGGTTTTTTTTTTGTTTTCACTTTTACAGCATAATTGGTAAGTAATGTCGAATACTTCCAATATATTCCTGTTTTCCTTCGAGCTCCTCTTGATGTGTTCCAATTGATTATATAAATTTATACGACACTCGACTCTCAACGACTCGCTCATATATTAAGCACGTAGATACGCTTGACGACATATCAAGTTATACGTCCATTTCCAGTTTATCCTGACCTCACATTGCTCGAAAAGCTAATAGAATTCGAAATCAGCTTATACTGGCAAATGACGAATTGACGACTGGAGTTGACGAAATCCATCAAGTGTGTGACATTATTGAAAGATATTGAAATTATTTGATATCATCGACGTAATCGACTTTTGACTTGAGGAGCGGCTAAAATATTACCAAACGTTGAAATCGGTTCAAAACGGCACGGTTGGCGCTGTAGCTGAGCTGCTGCGCTGCGTGTCGCGAGTTCGATTTCTGCACGGAACAAACACTTTTAGGGCCTACAGGTAGTTGTTTCGGGTCTGCTGTTAGTGTATGTGAGTTTAAATGTTTGTCAATGCACCCACGATGCAGGAGAAATTCCTGGAGTGAGGCAAGGTTTAAAAGATAAATACTTAGTTGAAATAGGTCCAAAAGAGTCAAGAAATAAGCAAGGTATCAATAACCCACTTTCTTTTCAATTTCAATGAAAACTATATGATTGTAATAAGACAGCTGTCAATTTACATCGACCTTCCCTTATAAATACATAAGTCAATTCAATAATTATAATCATTCTCAAATATATCAACATAATTATTGTAATTCGAATTAATTTATTTTGTCAACAGAAGTAAACGGTATTTGGTATAATATATAAAAGCCGTAGCCAATGACCACGGTCTAGTGAAATCCAAATATCATCATTTGTACAAATACGTCAATTACAAATACATAAGTCAATTCAATAATTATAATCATTCTCAAATATATCAACATAATTATTGTAATTCGAATTAATTTATTTTGTCAACAGAAGTAAACGGTATTTGGTATAATATATAAAAGCCGTAGCCAATGACCACGGTCTAGTGAAATCCAAATATCATCATTTGTACAAATACGAGCCTTTTATATACTCCCTGCGGCTCATCCCAGCTTCACTTGGGTACCTAATCAAGGACATTACACACACAGACATAACAGGGTATAAAGGGTGTACCAAGAACCTTAACGAAGCCGAAAGACACGAGTTCTCCTCGACACTGTGATATTTTTTTTGTTCTAGACCATACCTGGGAACCTTCTAGTTACGGAGATATTGAGGGTCAAACACAACTTTTTCACAAGTTTTTTTTATTTTAAATACATGTTTTTAATGTAAGATTTTTACTTTAATCAACTTCACGAAACCCGTACTATTCAATCCATGCATCAGCACAATGTTTTAGACTGCGTTAAATGTAGTCCTACCGAAAATGTGATTTTCATCCCAAAAAAAAGTCGTTTCCCAGCAATAATTTCAAATTCAAATTATTTATTTGTGAAACATAGGTACAACATAATAAGATCTATTTTGAATGTCAGGATCGCTATGTTTAACCTAATAGGCATACAAATTTTGGATACTTTTATAATACAAATTAAAACATTTTCATGCATTGAATTTTATTATTCAAATTAAATTAAATACTATTAATAACCTAACCTAACCTAACCGCCCGGTTTCATTCGTCAAGCGGCAGATCCGTTTGGGGTCGCTCGACGAATGGAACCGGAGGTACTCATTCACATTAAATTATATAGAGTTAAGCTTAAATAAATCGGATATTTGACTCTGCCAACGACATGCCAATTATTATTTATTTAAATTGTCTGTTATGAATTCACCAATGGAATAAGTACGCTTTTTTAACCATGAAGTCTGTTAGCATTCTTTTGAATTTGTTAACATCATTCTCGACTCTAACCCTCTTATTAATAAACACGAAATAAAATTACACCAGGAATAACAAAGGAATAACCATACATTTTCAAGGGTTTTAACTTGGAATAACTTTAGTCTGTGTTTATTAATAGGAGGGATAAAGTCGTCGGTATCATATTATACATTTTTGGAGCCATAACCAGAAAGCCTTTTGCGTATAATGCTGTTTTGTGAGGGATAGCGTGATATTTGTCCCGATGACGTTTAATAGTCAGTTTTTGCGTAAAGTTACATAATTTGATGTATAGAATGCTTGGTTGACGGCTTCGTGAAGGGCCTAGTTACACCCTGTATTATCAGTACTTTTTTATTCATTTCATCATCATGTATCTGCCCTTGCTCCATGTTACTTGAGGTCGGCGCAACACGTTCTTTCTTCCATTCTCCACTGTCAACCGTCACGCTATCATTTACTGCTTTTTCACATCACTTTTATTTATACACAATGCCCCTTTTTTTTCGGATGGGAAATCATCAAATAACTCCTCCCGCTCTGGGCTGAGCAGGAGGGAGTGTCAGACTTTTACTGACTAAAACTCATCCATGTTCCTTCATCGCCCTTTGTGTTCCGGGGCCACGGTATCTCTTTCGAACAGTCCCGCAGCCCCGGCAGGCATCGGCCCTTGCGGACCCCTTCCTATTGCTGACATCTCTTTGAGACGCGCGTGGAACACGAACGCGCCGTCGACACGGCCTGTCGTCATAAGACGGACGGACGGCGAGCTAGCCCATAGCTCACCGTCCACAGGCCCGCGATACACATTGCCCTAACATAACATAAGTCGTATTACAGTGTTATGATTTGTATAAAATACAAGGGCGAGACTCGAATTTACTACAGGTGTTTCTGCTTTATCCAAATCGATTTAAATTCCAAAATACAAAAGTTTTCAATTAAACTAAAGTATTCACTCATTATCAAAATTAAAGTATTCTTCTTGTTAAGCGGTCGCTGATTTCCCTGGAGCTTTCAACCCTTTCGATACAAAGGCGACAATGAAGTTTTCCCTCGCCTTTGCGACTGCAGAGTGGCTGGAATGAAACAATATTTTATCTATATTTCTGTGCTGTCTAACAAAAGTGAATGTTTTTTATGGTAGTAGGTTCAGAAGAATTTTATCTCTATGGTGGAAACTAATATTAATTTATTTCAGACTAGGTTCTGCCCGCGACTTCGTACGCGGATCCTGTTGCTTATGCCAGCGACAACGGGGTCGTCAAGAAAATCGAAGATCTGAAACGTCTGATGTAAAATTCTAAGGACCGGGGACGGGAAAACAACGGGATGAGCGAGACGATTTGAGACGTTCCAGATCTAAGTCCACAGGAAATGCTCATCAGACTGAACAACTTTTGCTAAGATGTCTTTCCTTAATATGTTATAGTGTCGCTGGGCTTCGGAGTTCCACAACAGGTGTTCCAGATCTTCAAATTTATTCTCACAGCAGAAAATGCTCTTCACGTGGAATAATTTTTGCTATGGCACCATTTTTATATCTCTTATACTTTACCTTGTCTGTTGCGGTTCTGCATCAGGTGGTCAAATTTCCAAAATAAATTATAGCGTATCTGTTGACCAGACTTAATACCTACCTTAATACCTATACAACAAAAAACTTTTCTTTCCGTTATTCCGCAGCGGATCCCAAAGGTACACTGAATTAACAATAATATTGCAATTTTGATACGTCAACAGAGAGTGCTCATCAGGCAGAACAACTTTTGCTAAGACGTCATTCCTATATATATTATAGTGTAGTTTGGCTCTTGGAGTTCCACATCAGGTTTTCCAGATATAGCAGAACATATATAGGAATGACATCTTATTAAGAGTTGTTCAGCCTGATGAGCACTCTCTGTTGACGTATAAAAACTGAAGATCTGGAACACCTGTTGTGGAACTCCAAGAGCCCAGCTACACTATAATGTATATAGGAATGACGTCTTAGCAAAAGTTGTTCAACCTGATGAGCACTCTCTGTTGACGTATAAAAATTGAAGATCTGGCACACGCGTTGTGGAATTCCAAGCGCCCAGCTACACTATAACATATATAGGAATGACGTCTTAGCAAGAGTTGTTCAACTTGATGAGCACTTTACTTGTATCACCTAACAAAATTAAATTCTGGCAGGTACGAGGACTTCATGACGTAGAGCTTACTTGTTTTCCCAAAATACATAGTACAGAAGCTGTCTTTGACCTAGTCTGCGTAATTTTCCATTGCGCTTATATATACTTACTTACTTACATGGATAACTAGGTATTTGAATAAAATTAAGGACATGAGTCCACCATAATTTGAACATATTACCAAACAAAATTAAATTCTTGAAGGTATTCTCAGAATACACCATATAAGTACATACGCTATCGTTGACCTGGTCTGTGTAATTTGCCATTACGCTAATATGCCTCGCTCGGGTAAGCACGGATGTCGTTTTCTCTCGCTCGTTGAGATGTAGCGCTGCTGCGATTAATGGTTATCGTCCTTTCTCAGAAGCTCGTTGCTTAGCATTTTCTTAAGTGCATTATGTGTGTTGATATTTTTTCCTTAATAGAAAATATTTTCTTGGCTAAAGATGTTGGTAGGTTTAAGTGTTTAACCAAGAAAAGGTGTTTATTAATAGCCCGAGTTCTAAATGTTACTTAGCATGTATTTTATTCCTGTGACTATAGCACAACTACAAGAGTTAATTCATCATCATAATCATTTCAGCCCAAAGACGTCCACTGCTGGACATAGGCCTCCCCCAAGTGTCGCCAAATTGACCGGTTCCGTGCGTCTCGTATCCAGCCGCTCCCCGCAACTTTCACCGGGTCATCGATCCACCTAGTGGGAGGGTTTCCAATGCAACGTCTTCCGGTTCGCGTTCGCCAATCCAGCAGAACTTTTCGGCCCCATAGGCCATCCATTCTGCGAGCATGTGCCCTACCCAGAGTAACGTTTATAAATCGTTTTGTTTGTAGATCTGAGCCTAAGTTATTTTATAATGTCAAAACCTCTTCGTTTTTAAAACAGAATTGTTAATCTAAATAAATATTAAGAGATTTATTCATAAACGTTGCGTAAAGTCAAGACACGTGATAACATCAAAAAAGATAAGCTGACGTAAATCATTACTTAACTCGAGGCAGCGGGTATTATGGATAAACCTAATAAAACCCTACGTCACAAACAAACGTCGTCTTTTATGCACAAATAAAAACAAATCGCTATCGTTTATCCTTTCACAAAGCAGAAGGATTATCACGATATTCTCTTTTATTTCAAGCTTCTGTAACAAAGAAGTAACAGAACGTAGCATTTTTCTCATGTTCTGTGGTTAATTATGAGGATTATGCTTATTAGGGGACATTAAACCGTTGCTATTTAACCATACGTACTTTTATCTTTGTTCTACCGAAAGAAATTTTGACACTATGGAGGCTATCGAAAGAAATGTCTTTGAAAAACTTTGATTCCATGTCTCAGTGATGGCTTAATGTAAAATGAGATAATTGCCAAGTTTGATTTGTTAGGTACAATTTTTACCGACTCAGCCAGTTGCAAGTATGTAACGATGTTGTTGGGTGGGTTCCGTCCATCATCACCATTCACCTACCGTTATCCCAATTTATATGAGGTCAGCGCAGCATTTCTTCTTCTTCCATACTTCTCTATTACTCGTCATCTCATCAGACATGGCTATTTTTTCACAAAAAAAACGTTGCCCCGCTCTTGGAATTTCTCCTGTATCGTGGGTGCATTTACAAACATTTAAATTCACATACACAAACAGCCAAAACCGGCGCAACTACCTGTAGGCCATACAATCGAACTCGTGACACGCAGCGCAGCAGCCAGTCGCTTAGCCACAGCGCCAACCGTGCTTTTCTACGCACAGTCCATCGATCTCTTCTTTGATCTGCCTCTACTCAACCTTCACGCTTAAATTACCTCACGACATTTTCCTCGACACAGTGTTCCGTACATCGTATCTATATTTAAATGTCTTAGTTCTAACCTAGTGTCGGTCTCCCAGTTCTAACTTGGCACAAGTTCTATTCAGTTCAATATTTTTTTGAGTCCCGAGCTAGCCTCAGATCTTTGATTGTAAATTCCTCGTCCAAGAACTCTAGATTCCCAATAACAGTTAAAGCATTACCCCCTCAATGCTCTCACCTCAATACCAGTTCTTGAATAATATTAAAAAATACTTTCATTAAAACCAATTGCATTCTTATTCTGATCCCGTGGCTTCAGATACCAATACCACAAGCAATACAATGCGATTAAATTGTGTCCAATAAAATGCTTCGAGCGCAAAGATATGTGCAGATACTGAAATTGAAATGTCATGTTATAGTACTTTTATTGAACCCTTTAGTTTACGGTTGACACTGCACTGGAGAATCCACGTCTGTTTTCACGAAAGGTTAGGTAGAAGTGTGCTATTATAGCACACCTAGATTCCGCCAGAATCCCATGTGATAGGGTAAGCTTATCGCCATCAACCGGGCACAAATTCAGGCTCCATATCTGCTAATGAGACATTCCTGATGAAAAACCCAAAAAAAAAATGTACTGGCAGATAGCTGATATTATAAGGTCTAACATAGGCTACTTGTTTTTAGAAAAATAGTCAGGGTTCAGAGCAAAAAAAAACATTGCAATCGGTAACAAAATCCGATTCAAAAAGTATATTTTTAATATTTTTTTTAATAATAATTTCACGCAAACGAAGCTCGCGGGCAACAGCTAGTTGAAAATAAAATGCTAGCTATGTTTATCGAATACAGAGAAGTCATAGACGCGGTATAAATACGAAAAATAATATTATTCATTTTAAGGGATACTAGCCAAAATTGTTTCAATGGATAAAATATATATTTAATGTACTAGCAGTTCGGTACTCTTTGAGAACTATAATATTTGAGGTCAATAATATCGGAACCGCTTATTACCCAAGATTAAAGGTTTTTGATCTCAATGTGCGTATATATCGCCATCCGAGCCCAAATCTATTTGAAAAGATAAGATCATTACTGTTTAATTATAATTTTAAAGGGATGAATAAAACAGTAAATTACAAAACAACCACCCCTCGTTTATTCTCCACAAATGTAACAGTAAACATGTATACTAAGTACTAAAACATTGATTCATTTAGTTTAACAAATAACACTACCAAGCAAATCACGAAAAACTTCGCTAAATTATAGTCTTACAATACTTTACCTTATTTACAAAATGTCTCTACTTAAGACTAAGAGTTAGGGTTTGTACAATTTAATTTATATATGAGGAATATTTCTAAAACATTCTCGATTTGTGTTTCCTGACAAACTCATAATTTCAAACATCGACATTTTTGAAAATGATACATTATACACATTAGAAGCTACACATTATAACTCTGCTGCTTACATTTTTATTCTTATAAAACAAAGCTTAAAAATAGCTAATATACACAAAGACATCACCTTATTCTAGTTTGAATAAGACATTAATGATGACAAAAACAATTAAGATGGCGTTCTTTCTATAATTAAAGCTAACAAAGTTAACACAGCTAGCTAACATGTGAAAGTTATTAAAGATAATGGAAATGTAAGCAACGGAATTAACAATAGCAATACTAAATATTGTGATGTTTGAAACTGGGCTCAACAGTATATCAGAAAACACCAATCAGAGATGACTTAATTACTAAATACATCTGACAGTTTCACTGCCATTAAGACAGAAAATAAATATAGGCCATTTGGATACTCGCTTCATATTACTTGACTAACTTAGTTTAAAGGACACACATTCTCTGATGTACAATATATTTACAGTAACTTAGACTCTAAAACAATAGCATTAAGTAACACTGATCACAGTAAGCAAAGCAAGTTAAATATCTATACAATTTAATTAGTTAAAAATGTAAAAAAAAACACAAACATCACTTTTAACATAATTATATTTTACATTATCCGAATTCTTCGTTTCAATGTCGTTGTAACGAATTGAGGCCTGTAAAAAGGAAAAAAAAAACATTAGTGACAATTATTATGATGTATCATTATTTTTGTTTACGTTATGTTTTTGGCCTTCAAATTATTTCTGGCATTTTCTACACGTGTCGCTATTAAAAGCTTCCTTGTAGAAAATTATAATTACGGCCAAGGCCTCGAAGCGAAATGGATAGTGGGAAGTCTGATCAGGCTTTGCAGATGGCAAGGCTAAAAGAGATGAAAGGATGACTGTGTTTGACATGCCAAGACTCGATCGTGTCTTAAACAGCGCTTCGTTGTTGCAAGGATTCTACGAGACTGCTGTCGTCCATACTGAATTATTATAAATGCAAAAGTAACTATATTTGTATTCCTTTTAGATTTAGTAGAAAGGCGCTAAGATAGACCATAACCTGGGTTAGAATATTTTATCTAACAGTCGCATAGGTGGATCTTCAAGGTTAAGCCGCGCTCGCCAAGGTCGGTCTGTGGATGGGTGACCATCGTAACATACCGGGTTTTCTCCGTGCCTCAAAAAGCACGATAAGCCGTTGGCTGTCATTAGATCTTTGATAGTCGTTACAAGTAGTCAATGGCCCGAAAGTCTGACAACCAGTCTTACCAAGGGGTACCGTATTATTCAGTACTAACTGGGTTGTGGAGGTCAGATAGGCAGTCACTCCATGTAAATTACTGCTATTCAGATGCATCCAGTTAGACTGGAAGCCGACTCTCACTAATTTGGGAGAAGGCTAGGCAAATGAGTCCCGATAGTAAGTTGTCATGGTATATTTTGCTACTTCCGTGACCATGAGCAAAAGCAGGCTGATGGTTTCAAAACTGTCACAAATAAGAACAAGAGCATTGCAAACAGTCAGAATACAGATGAGGAAAGAAGACCCCACGAAATTCGGATTAAAGTTGATCAAAAAGTTAGAAATCAATTTGGACTTGTGCTAACTGAATCCCGTCAAACAATGACATAATTTGCCTCGGCTCAGTTCATATGCAAATACGTGGCGCGCTTCTCTTAAATCATTATCATAGATCGTTAGTTTAATTAAATCCTGCTCTCGACTTCGTTCTGCCGAGGCAGATAGAAATTTAATTAAAGGTATAAATAAGCAAGCGTTTTAATTTATAACATAATACTTAGATAGTTTCTTAGCATGTTGTTAAGAAAACTTCAGAAGAAATTCATCTGCCTAGCTTTTTCCCAACTATGTTTAGGTCAACTTCTAGTCCACTCAGATCAGACTGAATACCAGTAATTTATATGGAGCAACTGACTATCTGACCTCCACAGCTCCACAGTCGGAAAGAACTGGGTAACAAAGGGTGTTACAAGACCCTAAACGAAGCCGAAAGGCACTTGTTTTCCCCGTCATTGCGATCATTTTGTTTTCTAGACCATACCTGGGAACTTTGTAGTTACAGAGATATTGGAGGTCAAAGTTCCATCTTTTTCACAAGATTTTTGTTGCATACATTTTTTTTTATGTAAGATTTTTACTTTAAACCTCCACGACCCCCGTACTATTCAATCCATCCATCAGCGCAATATTTTGAGTGCGTTACATTTAGTCCTACCGTAAAACGTGATTTTTCACCCAAACAAAGTCGTTTCCCAGCAATAATTTTTGCGTAAAGTTACTCAGTTTGATGTACAAAATGCTTTGTTGACCGCATCGTAAAGGGTCCTGTTACACCCTGTGTAATAAACCTTGATGAGACTGGTTGTCAGACAATCCACGTTTGTACGATATAGCTAAAACATTGATAGCTGTCAGATGGCTTTGAAAAAGAGGAAATAAAAAACCACAACTGAAATGACTCATGTTTTGCGTAGATTCAGTTACGGACAATATCAAAGGTAAAGTAAAATACCCGTGTATTTGTTGTCAAACAAAGCTAACAATCGCTCCCGGATGAATTTCAACTGACTTTGAGCTGTTGGTAGCCACCGTGAACTTATTGATCCAAAAGACATGAAGAATGAAAGACATGACAACAAGACAACACGTTGTTACAATGTTGGAGACGAAAGCTTAAATAAATAAACAGAGGTTGGGAAATAAAGGGGATAAACGTTCTAAGGTATATAGTTACAAAACCTCAGGAGACTAAAACAAAATACATGGAATGGTATAAGATAAACCTCTTTGAAAACTAATTCATTTTGAAAACAAAGTTACTGCTGCAGTTGATGAAAAAGTCCCATATCTCAAAAACTGTACATCAAATCTTATTCAAACCAATTTTGGTTGAAACTCTTATTTACGTTCTACAATCCTACATTTTTTTAGATTTTTTTTTTATCTTAGTTTAGAAATTAGAGTGCTTTAATTTTTCAAAAATTCGAAGTCTCAAACGATTGACTTTGAAAAAAAATGGTGAACCTCAATGTCATTTTTAAAGACCTATCTACAGCGTGTAACAGAAAGGGTATAATCATATGGAATACTGTGGTATGGACCATCAAACTGAACAACTTTCTCTATGGGACCACCATCGAAATCGTAAAAAAATAATTAGCTGTCCTATACAAAATTTCAATACCTACTCGACCCAAATGTATGGGACAGCTGATTATTTTTTTATGATTTCGATGGTGGTCCCATAGACAAAGTTGTTCAGTTGATGGTTCATACCACAGTATTCCATATGATTATACCCTTTCTGATATAGTCTGTATATGTAGACGTACGCATAGGTTTGATGAAAAAAAAAATTTTAGTTTCAGTTGCATTTATTTTTGTGAGGAGCTCGTGGCAAAATAATAACAGCCGCTCGGGTCGATCTTTAGGTTAAGCCGTGCTTGCCTAGGTTGGTCGGTGGATGGGTGACCGCCCATTACATACCGAGTTTCCTCCGTGCCTCGGAAAGCACGTTAAGCCGGTGGTCCCGGTTGTCATTTGTAGATCTTTGATAGTCGTTACAGGTAGTCAGTTACCCAAAAAGTCTGACAACCAGTCTTACCAAGGGGTATCGTATTACCCAGTACTAACTGGGTTGTGGAGGTCAGATAGGCTGTCGCCCCTTGTAAATACTGGTATTCAGCTGCATCCGGTTAGACTGGAAGCCGACCCAACAAAGTTGGGAAAAGAACCCCAACAGAGTTGGCAGAATACATCGGTACCTTCTACGTTTCAACTGTGTAGTCCTAATAGTTTCGGAATAAAGTGGCTGTGACATACACGGACAGTCAGACAGACATGACTAATCTGTAAGGGTTCCGTTTTTTGCCATTTAGGCTACGGAACCCTAAAAAAGCCGCTCAGTTTATAGATTTGTGCCGAGCATATCCGAACATCCGCGCATGAAGTGATAGTAGAAGCCGAACGGAGTAGAATTAAAGCCGGGTATGTTTTGTAATTGTTCGGCTCGTCTTTATTGTTGTACGAAATACTGCCGAATCGAATCTCGAATTCGTACACGTGTTTGCTCTCAAAGAAGGCGCCCACGAGTCGCCCAACATAGACGTCAATCTAATAGCTAACATTTAAATATCAAATAATACATTGGGGTCATGGAATCCGAGTACCCAATTAGTCTTTCGAAACATCGCCAACCCGTTGGTCTTCACGTCACCAGACCAGGGCTAGTCTATTTTGCGGTCAAAGAATCAGAATTGCTATTCAACGTGGCAATGCTGACAACCTTCTGGGCAATATTCCTGTTGACAGCGATGTGGACGAATTTTTAGACGCCCATGCTTTTCTCCTTTTCTATGTGTCCATATTTTTATTATAATTTTAAGTTTGTTCATAGATAATGATGTAAATACAAAATAATAATTTTGCTTATTAAGTTATGTTAATATCAAATAATAGTTGAAATTATTCATAGCCACGATAATGTATACAGGACCGTATGCTAATCAAACTCTCGATTAATTCTAATGTAAATTGATATCATGTAGAGTTAGACTATGTATTGTTTTTAGTTGACAAATTGAATTACCTATATCGTATGTAATCATTATTGGGGATAATTTGATGGCAGATGAAATTTGAGGTTTGGTTTAATAATGGACTGAATTGACGCGTATTTGATGCCAATAACTGTGGATAGATGGACAATTTGTGTACAGGGTAAAACGGGGTGCATTGGAATGCAGGGGTGACTCGAGCCGGGGCTGCGGGACTGTTCGAAAAAGATACCGTGGCCCCGGAACACAAAGGGCGATGAAGGAACATAGATGGGTTTTAGTCAGTAAAAGTCTGACGCTCCCTCCTGCTCCGCTCAGAGCAGGAGGAGTTATTTGATGATTTCCCATCCGAGAAAAAAAAGGTCTAAATCGAGACAAAACTTTAAAAGTGATTTACACATTGAAATAATATGACATTTGCCAACAAGGTCTCTAAATAATTAAGTATAACTAATTAAGTAAATAAAATAGTGGTAGCATTTCATATTATTGTCAAAAAATATTGTGACACATTTTAAACAAGTAACGCATTGTTCACTCTATGAAACAACTTTTGTGAATTGGCATGCTTTATTGGAGTATAAAAGTGCGTTACAATGGATTTATTGAAATAAATAGTATGACGTTGGTCCCGGCTGTCATTTGTAGATCTTTGGCAGTCGATACGAATATGGCCAGAAAGCCCGAAAGTTGACAACCGGTTTCACCAGGGGATAATATTATATAGGGCGTAAGTAAAGTTTTTCATACCCCATAGAAAAGGGGAACAGACGGGTGTTGTGTCTAGTGGGCTACTGCCCCACAGGTTGTTGTCGGGTTTTTCTATATACACTCGGTTCCAAAAATAACGGGTCAGTCACATAAACCCAAATATCTCCCATCCTAATGAAACGAAGACTGTTCAATTGAGAATTTAATTATACAGATAAAAAATTAAAATAAAACTTAGTTGCACCCACAATATTAATCTCTAAATTTAAAAAAAACTAAAGATGTCATATTTTTCTTAAGATTACATTTTTTTTATGATTGTTTTTTTGCTGTTTCATCACTTTCTTCATTTAATACTTTGTATTGTAATGAAGTTTTTTTTTTTATCAACCAGCTTAAATAATATGCTATTAGAAGCGCAACTAAAAAGTCTTTACTCTGTTTTTTATTTCATTGATCTAACTTTTACAGTTCTGGAGGTATTTCAATTTTTGTGACTGACCCGTAATTTTTGGAACCGAGTGTAGTTTTATGTCGCGGATAACATAGTCAATGTGCACGATTTAGAAAGTTGATGTGTTCTTCATTTGTGTCATAGTTGGCACTGTATAGTACTCTTTGTACTGTGTTGATATCGTACTTTTTGTAGCACCGCTACAGTTTTACCAAGTAAATCGGTTGTGGTGGTCAGTTATCTAGAGGCTGTCGTTTTGCATCCTAGTCAAATTAAAGGAGGTATCTATACTAACGATTCTCGACACAAATCGATACTGAAAAGGGTAGTTTAAAAAAAAAATACCGATTTCGGTAAGTGTAAATCACCCTTATTAAAACGCAGCCAGTCTGTTCCTAGCCCAATAAACGCGCCGTCACACACACAAACGCAAACGTTTATTGCACAGTATAATTATGGACAGTATGGAAACTAGGGGATTGTTCTCGCTTACCGATTTCCGAAAAAAAACAACTGCCCTTTTTAGTATCGATTCGGATCGAGAATCGTTAGTATAGATACCTCCTTGAATTTGACTAGGATGCAAAACGACAGACTGTATAGTTGCTCCATGTAAAATTCTGCCAGTTGCATTTAGTTAAGACTGAAAGCCGTCCTAGTTGAGAAAAGGCCAGGTTAGGTTAGACGGTAATAATAAAATTGTTTACTAGTTTTGGGATACAGCTGATGACAACTTTTAAGTGAGTTTACAACTATTCGATACTTGTATTAACATACAATCGATGTAAGCGACACTTGTCGCAAAGGACCCATGTTGATGTCGTTTAAACTGTAATTTCCTTCGGCCCTTGACAAACATCTCCAATTTCCTGTTTAATTATACTAGAGGGAATTGGTTTTGGTCGATCGGCAAAATAGAAGTCTCAATACAGATAAAAATAAGCTCTGAAGCCTTGATCCGAAAAACACAAAATAAGCTCGTAGAACAAAAAAGTGTTATTCAGGTGTCGCTATTAACTTAAACTCGATAACCGTAATGTTGACACACCGAAAGGCTCACAAACATTCCACCCAGATTCCTAAACTTCCTGTGATTTGCTTTCAGCTTCTCATTTTGTATCCAAAACTTTATCTATACTTCTATACTAATATTATAAAGAGGTAAAATTTGTTTGTAAGTTTGTATGTAGGGGGTAATCTCTGGATCTACTGAACCAATTTTGTTTTTTTTTTCACTAATCCGAAGCTACATTATGCCCGAGTGCCATAGGCTATAGTTACAACGTGCAGGTGGGAAAATTTGCGACAAAAACACGAGCGAAGCCGCGGGCAACAGCTAGTTCCAAATAAAGAGCTGAA
Organism: Eugnorisma glareosa; assembly: GCA_947578425.1. NCBI lineage: Eukaryota > Metazoa > Arthropoda > Insecta > Lepidoptera > Noctuidae > Eugnorisma > Eugnorisma glareosa. The sequence continues at coordinate 4,291,838 of OX387957.1, read as the reverse complement.
AGAGACTTTTGTAATTGGTTTTATCGAAAGTTTCCATGAGTTGCAAGAAAACTTTCCCAATTACGCAAATAAAAGGGGAAGAGGTGAAATTTGAAGTTACAAAGTTGGTTCACGTGAAGATTTGAGAGAACGAGCTTGTGTTTAACTTGTTGAATATTGTCACGGAACTCCTTTGTTGAATGTGAAGAGTATTTCCTATTTATGAGGCGTCTTAACTGGCTCGACAGATATGAAGATTCTTTTGTATGTATTTGAGATTCACACATCAGTGATTTGTAACAAAAATAATAGGTTCTCTTTTTAGATGAGTTACAGTTCGTCATCATCTGCCCAGCCTTTTCCCAACTATGTAGTGGTCGGCTTCCAGTCTAACCAGATGCAGCTGAATACCAGTATTTTACATGGACCGACTGCCTATCTGACCTCCACAACCCAGTTAGTACTGGGTAATACGATACGCATTGGTATGACTGGTTGTCAGACTTTTTGGGCCACTGACTACCTGTAACGACTGTCAAAGATCAAATCAAATCAAATCAAAGCATTTATTTCAAGTAGGCCAGTTACAGGCACTTTTGAACTATCAAAACAAAGATAACCATGAAATGTACTATAGTCACAAGACATAAAAACTGTGAAAGTACTGTAGTTGCCCATTCCCAAGCGTAGATCTCTATGGAGAAGAACGGGCAAGAAACTCCATGGACACTCTTTTAAATCAGCATATTGTTACAAAACCTTGGTTACATCTACAATTGTCAGCCGGCACCAACGGTTATAGTTAATATATGCAATCCACGTTCTGCTAAGGATAAGTCTAAAAATGTTATGCTACTGTCAAAGTGATTTTAGTGAATGTTTATACTTACAATTATATAGGAGATTTCGTCTCCCTCGGTTCACTGAGTTGTGATTCTTCATCTATTAACTGCAAGTTCACGTTTTCGCTTTTCGTATGAAAAGTTGCTGATATTGTCTTGTCTTCTAAAACAATATTCTCTACCTCCACACCGTTATCTTTTTTCCCATTGCCTTCCAATATCCTCTGCTTTATCGACGGCCCTCTATTGAACGACGAAGCCAACAAAGTTTCTTGAATGGTGTCATTACCATTACATATTTTATCAGTTTTGTGAGTTGGCATGCGACCAGAATGGTAACTGTTTCTCACTCCGCCAGTTGACTCAAAAAAAGGAAGCACTTGCTTGAACTCCTTCCTGAAGTTTTCGTTCAACCATGCGTATAGAAAGGGATTGTAACAAGTTGATGCCATCGCCATGGAATGAGCGAGAAAAAATGACACAAAGTAATAGTTCCACTCCGTCATCTGAGCGTAGAAGTCATTGAAAATATTGATCAAGTTTATAGGCAGCCAAGATATACCAAATATAGCCACCATGGATATTAGCATCCTATTTGTACGTCTTTTTCTATCTCTGTCGGCCTCTTCTCTTCTAGTATTCTTAGCACCTGGTTTCGACCTCGCTCGGTCATTCAATCTTAAACTAACGCATGTATAACATATTGCTATTATTAAAAACGGTATTAGAAATTGCAGTACAGTTGTGAAAACTCCGAATATTTTTCTAGATTTATCGGAAGGCCAACTTTCTTCGCAATAGTACGTCCTATTGTTCGTCGTTTGTATTCCCATGAAGAGGCCGTAAGGGCAAGTTACGACTAGGGAAAACACCCAAATGAATATTATAATAAATATACAGGTGCCCAATTTCATCCGTGGATGAAAGGGGTATATTATGACGAAAAATCTGTCTATTGCTATAGACGTTAGTGTTAGCGTAGATATATACACACTTGTGCCTTGAGCGTACGGCATGAGGTGACAGAGCAATCTTCCGAACACCCATCTTCCTAGGAACGTGTACATTGGCGTCAAAGGCACAGCGAATATGCATAGCAATATGTCGGAGAGGGCTAGGTTAGTAATGAATAGGTTTGTGACGGTCTGCATCGCTTTATTTCGGAACACGACATAGCAGACGAGGACATTACCGAAGACGCCGAGAACGAAGATAACTGTGTATAAAATACAAAAGGCAACTTGAACTATTTTAACGTCAATTATATCTGTGGTTTTGTTGGATTTGGGCTCGTCCATCACTTCCACTGATTCTCCAGTGAGTGTCTTTGTGAGGATGAGGACCCCTCCGCCTATGTAGGTGGTTCCGTTGAGAGACATGGCGGCGGGGACATAGCGACTGGCTAAGGATGCCAGGTCATCATGGCTGCTACTGTTGTATACGGACAGCATGTTAACTCCAAATTATCTTCCTTTCAAAAACTTCTGGTGCTCTCGAGTCCATCTGTGAACAAAGAAAAACATTTTATTATGCATTTAAGTAAAAAATACTAAATCAGAATTTTGTTCAAAGGGATTTAAAATATGTTTGAACATATATTTTCAAGACAGGAAAATTAGTTCAAAGCCCACGCTCAATTTAACCTTGCAGCATGTGAATTTCCTTGTTTGAACCTTCTGACACGTACGTAGAGACTAATATTGCTTAACTGATTAATAACATTCCGAGATAATGGTGCTGTACTCGGGTGGTTACCATGGCGACAGAAACGATCGCTATTAAACCCAAAACATTATTTCGGATGGGCTATATATTACGTCATACTCCGGCACCATGTGTCACGGCAACAAAAATACTGGGAGAATTAAATTAAATTTGTAAGTTTGGGTCGAAAACCTTCATCAATCTTCGGTGTCACGAATATCATTATGGATGGTTCTAACTATGTAGTGTTTTATATTCAAGAGCGAACGTAAGTGTCATCCCAAATTTTTCTAGTGAAATAACCTTTTATGCTTCGATGGTCTCCAATTATGTTGATAGAATCACTTGAAAGATTTTATTATTTATATTATCATGTACTCAACTCTAGTACCACTCTAGCGAAACTCGCAGACGTAAAGTTATCAATAATATAATATAAAACAAAACAAAAAAAATACTAATGCATACAAATCATAATTATATTATAACTCTCTATTATAAAATAATGCAAAAGTTCGAGAAGATGGATGTATGGACGAATGTTTGTTATTTTTTCACGCAAAAACTATTGGATGGATTTAGATGTTCGCCAAAAAGATAGTTTAAGAACCTGGATTAACATGTAGGATACTTTTATCCCAGTAGTACGATCCCATGGGACTATTTGATATGTAAAGTAAAAATTAACCTATACTAATTCTGATACCATTTCGAGATTTTTAAACCTTATTTTTTTGCTGTGAAATACTAAGATGACGTTTATTTTAACAAAAAAACTTTAAACCACTTGACATTTCACCTCCAATACATTTTTCCTCCACACGTTGAGCTTATTGGGGCCATCAGATTTCATCTGAGAAGCGTCAGGTTTAAAGTTTCTATTATAAATAAACGTCAAAAACTCCACTCGGGCGTAGCCGCGGGCACAATCTAGTAGTATATAATTATCATCAGGATTTGATTATCTATCACCGTACCTACATAAGCCTTCAAAATAGACCTTTTATTAGCTCGTTAGAGAGTGTCCCCCTAATCGCCAAACTTGGTATTATAACTCTGTAATTGCCATTTAATCCAGTTGTTATATTGTTTGTTGTTGTTGAAGGATTAACAAGATAATTCAACAAGGCAGGAACCACTTCCAAAACGCTGTTAGCTGAACACCCTTGTAAACCTATTAAGCTATTGATAAAAACATACGCGCCTGTATTTGGTGTGAAATTAAACTTTCAAGGATTATGGTAAATGAGCTTATGTTACTACACATATGTTTATGTAGTAATGGCAGGATTAGGGATGGAAGCCAATCTGTATATGGTTATGCTGTCCAATCGTTTAGTTTTAAAGAGAGGGAATTGTAGGCACACAATGGACCCGACAGTCAATCTTTTCAATTTACAAGAAATTCAGCTATTTATTGACTTTTCGCTTTATAAAATCAACAGGATTTTAGGTCACCCAAGAAAAATCGATTGAACTGTACGAAAAAAAATGTAATTCAGTATTTTATTAAAAGTAAGTAAGTAAAAACGGTTTCTTCAAGGCAAACGTGCTCCACCCTAGGCCACATCATCGCTTCACATCAGGCGAGTTGCGGCCAAACACAAGCCGATTTCGTGTAAAAAATATCCGAAGTGTTAATCGACTATTATCACTCACTGACCCAACGATTTACTATACGATGAAAATGCTTCTCGAAAACGGTGCCAGTGGAAAAATAATCGTCTAACAAAATAACAGAAACGCGAAACGGGAACACGTATAGAATTTAAAATTAGTTCAACAACTTGATCAGCGGACGAAGAAGTTTTGACTACTTTTGACCTAGGTGCATGTACATCAAAAGTAGTCAGTTTTATGTTGACAGTAACAAGTACAGCACTCAGAAGTATTTTAATACCGTAGAGTTACCGAATTTTCCTGGAAAACAAACAAGTTGAAATAAAGTTTCTAATTATTCAATCGAAAATCTCGTATCCGTTGACAATTTTCAGCGATGTCATTGTAACATACTCCACATTCTGACTATTCACTAATATCTAGTCGCAACTACGGCGTGTATTTTAAAATCCGTGTTGGGATTGAACCTCATCTAACAGGACCATAGCGGGAATGCTATGGCACGCGGCAGCATCATCGAAGCGCTCGGCAACCCGCTCTGTGTCTCGTTCTAGCAAATTCGGATCTGAGCGATAGAAAAGGCTAGGATGAGGATGGAAAAGTGCGATTCCGTGCTACCAGATGAGGTTCAACCCTCATCTCCCCGTCGGACCCTCCGTGCATCGGAAAGCTCGTTAGGCCGTCATTTGTAGACATTCAAATCAAATCAAAGCATCTATTTCAAGTAGGCCAGTTACAGGCACTTTTGAAATGTTGAAATAAATACAACAATGAGTAGCTACAATCCCAGTCACAAGGCATAAAAATTGTGGAAGTACTGTAGTTGCCCATTCCAAAGCGTACTAGATGTCTATGGAGATTAAGCTTTTTTCAATCGGAATATTATTACAAAACCTTGGTTACTTCATTCATGTTGAGATGATACATAATGTGAGAATGATGTAGCAAGGTGTACACGTTAAAAGTGCCCTTAATAATGACAAAATTCGTTAAAACAAGCCAGAAGCCTGCAAGTCTGGCAACCCATCAGACCAAGGGGTATCGTATTACCCAGAGACTGGTTTATGGTGGTCAGATAAGCAGCCGCTTTATGTAAAATACCGGTATTTAACTGCATCTGGTGAGACTGAAAGCCAACCCCAACGCAATTGGGAAAATACGTGACAGGTGGTGACTATTGTGGTGACACCCACCCGCAATAACTTCACTTTATCCGTGATCATGGTGCTTGCAACAGCGCAGAAATATCGGGAACTCGAAAAAAAGTAAACATTATTATTAACACTATAAACGAGATATTTAACATGTTTACTTGTTACATGTTTGTTTTGAGTTCCCTGTATTTTTATTTTTGTTTTTTTGGTTAGTTACCATGACAGGTTAAAAACTTATATAATTAGTAAACATTGTAAATATCGCGTTTTCAGTGTGATTGATAATATCATGTTCATTTTTCAATGCTTTATATGTTATTGATTTGGAATGTATTACAAAATAACGGTGTTGTACTTCACAATCAAAATAACTCCATAACACCGGGTGATTCGAAGTAACGTTACAATTAAGTAAGGAACCCTTACAAAATTAATGGGAATATTTCTGAGCGTCATTCCAAAGATTCTTGTCCTAATGGTTTGTTTATTGTTCCTTCAGAATCAGGCGTTCTGGAGTTAAATCAAATTTAAAAGGTATCTTATGTTTTAAGGTCATTTCAGGTGGTATAAGTAAAGGAATATTTGAAACTCTTGGCATGACGCTCTGTCTTCACACTTGATATTGTGATTATGGCTAATGGCATCAAGCATTGGCGCACATGTTCAAATGAGCACAAGGGTGATACCTAACTCGTGGCGAAGATTTGGCTATGACTAAAACAAAATAACATTTTAATTAATAATGTAGTTAATAATCTGCACTGCAGGGTTTTGGGAAGCCAGGGTTGCGGGACTGTTCGAAAGAGATACCGCGGCCCTGGAACACAAAGGGCAAAGGAAGGAACATGGATGGGTTTTAGTCAGTAAAAGTCTGACACTCCCTCCTGCTCAGCCCAGAGCGGGAGGGGTTATTTGATGATTTCCCATCGGTAAAAAAAAAGGGTTTTGGGAAAAAATATGTCTTTGCTTGTAAGTAATTTTTTATTTACAATGCCTGATTTATTACAATGACTGTACCCTTTTTTTGCTAAAATAACTGGGTGTGTTGGTGAAAACATAAAAGTGATCAAATTTAAGCTGCACTATGTGGACACGCGTAAAAATCTTGGCGTGTCCAGATGGCAAAATAATAAATGATACTAATTTTAAGTTTCACCAACTGGACACTCGCGTGTCCAGTCTCTCGTGTCGAGTTGGTGACAACCCCCTTCTGACATGGGTATAAAAATACTGATGTAGAAGTTATGCAATAACTAATATGTCTTTATCATTATAACATCATTTATGCTTGAATATACACTAATAAAATATTGCAAGGTGGTGTAAATATTGAACGTATAAAAACAGTGGTCATATAAAATTAAAGTTTTTATTTTGAATACCTACTGCATTGCATTTTCAGATATTAAAACTGCCATAAGACTGCAGTAAAATGTATCGTTTTTGCATTTTATTGAGAGGACTGTTTAATATGTTTCATCTTAAAAATACGGTTATGTTTAGTTGTTTACAGTGGAGGTCGCAAAATATCGAAATTAGGGGCTTTGAAAATACTCTTAATGAAGCCGAAAGGTACTTGATCCCGCCTTCGTAGCGATATTTTTTTTGTTTTGGAGCTGGGGAACCTTCTAGTTACAGAGATAAAATTGTTATAACATTATTTTAAATACTGCCATAAAGCCTATACAATGCATCCATCAGCACAATGATTGAGTGCGTTATATTGGGTCCTACTGTAAACCATGATTTTTCACCCCAAAATATAAGTCGTTTCCCACCTATATTTTGCTTAAAATTTCATAGTGTGACTTCGGCTTCGGCTTCGTCCGTTTACACTATGTGTCGTAAAAAATGTGTCTATGTGTCGTGTAAAATATAATGGGAACTTGTAAACATTCCTCGCAGGCTGACTGGTATCAACTAGATGAGAATTGCAGAGGATTGAGTTATGTGGCGTGCGATTAAAAAGGCCCCTGTCCAAAAGTGGACTGCTGTAGGCTAACAATGATGATGAAATATTACTGGCGGTTTCATTTCCTACAGGAAGGTTACTATGACGTCTAAAAGCAGTTATAATTCAAATGTAGGAAAGAGACAGAGCTATTCAGGTCATCTAGCGCCATCCTTTTCCCACACTAGAATTACAGCTGCTTTAAGACGTCATGGTAGGCCACCAGCTTACGGTACAAGTAAACGGCCGGACGAAAATTAACACAAATGAGCAAGCGAGTGTCAACTTAACTGGTAGACTGAATTATCAACACCGAAACGAATAACTTGAGTTACGTTTAATTTTAACTAGGTGATGAATGTTGTTCCAGAAATGGTGATATTTACATTTCTTTTCTTCATTTTGTTTAAATATTTCTTCTTTGTTTCGTCATATTTTCTTTGCTGATCAATAATTATGACTTACGAACAGTAGGTCGTGGGTTCGAACCCCGGCAGGCGCATTACTTTGTGTAATTAATTTCATCACCACTGATCTCAAAAACGGTGAAGGAAAACCTCGTGAGGAAACTGGCATTTCCTAGAACCATAAATTCGAACCCGCACTGGGCCCACGTGGTGGATTATAGCCCATACCCTCTCATAGAGAGGAGGCTGTGTGTCCCAGCAGTGGGAACATTATAGGCTGATTATGTTTATGCAATAATTATGGGTAAATATAAATACATGTCAGATAGTACTACTAATAATCAGATATTTAAAAAAAATAAGTCATAAAACAATAGTTCACAAGAAATACTTCCATTATTAATCCTCTACAAAAGCACTAAATATTTTGTATGAAAATCAAAATTTAACCACGAAACACTCGATTTGTTAATATTTGAAAACTGTTTCAGTATTCATAGTAAAGTACTAGTTCCAGTGAAAATTCTGAGTTATTTATATCAATAAAAAATTCAACTCGATTTAGCAGACTGATAAATAGTTGGTCAAAGCTGTTCCTAAAAAACGTTGTAACTTGTTTGTAACAATAATTAACGCGGGCTTGGCTTAATTCGCTACACTTCCTATCTTTAGATATTTTAAAACTTCCAAAAAATACCGCTATAAGTTATGCCTTAGACCACAAACTCACAGAAACCTACCTAAAATCGTAATCGTAACTCGAAAACATCCAGAGTCGTTAAAACTGAATTAATGGCGTCACAAATTAACGAAAAGACTCAATCCTTCGCACAATTCAATTGAGTCCGTCCCTTTTGAAGGGCATGGCCTCCTTTGTGACATGTTTCATAGATTGGAATTTGGACATTCATTTGTTTTTTGAATTGGTTTGGTTTGTGAAAGGTCACTTTTGATGTAGGAAAAGATTAAGTAGAAAATTCTATGCTGGCAACATCTAAAATCGGAGGTATTGTAATTTCGCAAGTCAATGTCGAAGCTCTCCTTAGGCGGTTGGATCAAGGGCCTGATTCAGAAGGCAGTACTCCTAGATACGGGAAATAATGCAACAAAAAAATCTTTAAATTGAGCAAGGGCAAACAACAGGCAAGAAATAGAAATCGCGAAAAGCTTCTTGGAACAACTACTGGTCCATAAAGACGCTAATGAAGGGTGATCTTCCGATCTCCCCGAAGCTCAAACTCATCGACATGTGCATTCTGCCCATCCTAACCTACTGTGCTCAGACCTGGTTACTCAACGAGACTCAGAAGTTCCGCCTTTAAGTTTGCCAAAGGGCAATGGATCGTAGCATTCTGGGTGTCAAAAGACAAGAAAGGGTTCGATACACCACGCTGCGTTCCAAAACGAGCATAGTGGAAGTTAGCAAGAAGGCTGTTAGGCTAAAATGGGATTAGGTGGATCACGGAAGCCGCATGCACGATGACCGCTAGGCAAAAGTCTCCACACGATGGTTGCCGGAAGACGGACAGCACCGTTGAGGCTGGCCCAGAAGGAGGTGGCGAGACGATCTGGACGCGTACCGCTAGGGTTGGTCCGAGGGGGCACGGGAAAAGAGTACATGGAAGGAATTGGGAGGGGGATATTTGCCCAGCAAGGGGCAGGTTTTGAATAGACAGGGAAAATAGAACAGTCACTAGTTGTGCAAAAAATAGTAAAGCAAAACTAATGAAGTATTTTATTTTTGAACTGTTGACAGTATGTATTGTTCCGGAGAAAATTTCCAGGAGATCACAAAAATAAATAAGGTACCTAAAAACGTATTGACTTTATACGAATGCTGTATACGGGGTGGAGGGACACCGACGCGAAAACGGTTACAACGTAATCTGTACATCATTCTGAGCCCCGAACATAGAAATTTTTCATCAGTTATTTAAAAAAAGAACAGTTTTTCCACAGATTTTGACCGTGTAGGTATTATTGCACTTTTGTAGGTTACAGCTGTTTTCCTTTCCAACCCTTATGTGTACTGGCAGTTTTGCTTCGGGCAGGTCTATGCATAGCGTAGTATTTCTTTATTTTTGAAGTAGAAAGTTTCCTTACAAAATAAATACTAACGTCCATCAGTAACTCCTAATATGTAGGTTAATAAATTCGATTTTTTTACGACGCCATTTTTTTTTAATCTTTCATCATTACCCAAATTGATGGGTAACAAACTAACAACATCCTTATTTTTATGGGTTTTTACGTTAACAAGTGGCTGATGGAATGAAAACACGCACTTATCTACTTTGAAATAAGTAATTACGGTGAAGGCATGAAAAATAATAAAATTTTAATTATAATACGATATTCATGATATGATATTATTGTATTGTATTGTATAACGGGCTGGTTTCCGCAACTCCACGCCCAGGTGCAGGTGGGAAATGTATTCGATCCACCCTAGCTCCCCGAGAAAGGCCAGCAGCGCCTTGATGGTGCTGACAATCTCGCGGAGAGTACCTGAGTTACCGAAGTACTTTGCCCTGTATATTGCAACCACCAGGCAGTGTAGAAGCACATGGGCTGCTTCTCGGCTTCCTCCAAGCAGGCTCGGCACAGGGGGCTGTCATCATGATATGATATTGATATATGGAATTAATTAATAATGATCATAAATTAATAATATTGAAGTATATTGTTACACGTTCTATCTTTGTTTTCGATTCACTCTCACAAGGAGGAGCCCTGTGTCTCCGCAGTGGGAAAATTATAAGCTGGTAATGTTTATTGGATGATCAAATTATGAGTGATAAGCGAGCATGTGTGGGATAAAGGTCAACGCCCTTTTGTCGGTCCCGCTGAAACAATGAATGTTTCTTGGGTCAACTGAAGACAATACATGGAAGGATCAAGGAACAAAATCAATCAAAAATGCCTCTTTATTCTATCAAACAAATGACACAGAATCTCACCAAATCCTATTGTAAAGTAACCAAAAATAAAACAAAAATAACTATATATCTTATCGGGGGAAAAAGACAGTCTAAAGTATTTTCTGAACCTTATAATCTTTCCTAAGCGCCAGCGAGATCACTTTCCGCACGTTTGGCTCGCTATAAAATGTGTAAACGACCCCTTTACTTTAAAACCTAACTTATGTTATGGGTGATCTTTAACCCATATTCTGAAATGAAGTTGAAGAGTGTATCTTAGTTAGCTAGATTGGAATTGAGGTATAAAATGTGTGTTATGTGGATAATCTATGCTAGCAGAATTTTGATGATGATGATGTGGCCATCTAGCCGATTTTGGCCACAATAGGCACTAGGGTGGTTGTCGACTGCTTTGGTGTGCTGCTTTTTCATGTGCTCTTAAAGTGGCAGTGGGCTGACCAAGGACTTGTGGCCGGTGGAGCTAGCTAGTCCAGGAGAGGAAACCGCATATCAGCAAGCGGCGTGTAAGATGCCCCCAATGCTAGATGAACCGACGACCTTCAAAAGGTGACTGGGACAGATTGGATGCTGCATTTGGAAGACAGAGAGTTGTGGCATAGCTAGGGGGAGGTATATGTTCTATGATCTTGATCTTAGCGTGACGATGGCAATCTAAATTGTGTGGGCTCAGATCTGAGCTACTAGTTTGGCGCTTTCAGTAGCGTTCCATCAGTTTCTGTAATGAACAAACAACAGGACACGTAGGACACATTATTAAGTGCCGTTTCGTTTGTAGAACAGCACCAGATTTGAACTCTGGGGCAGAGCCATTAATGAATCTATGATGGTTCTATGATGATAATGATGACAGTTGATTTTGGCCACTGCGACTGCATTCCATGGCTTTCTAAGGTGGTGGTTGGGAGCTTCGGTGTGCTCTTTTTGTGCTCTCAAGTGGCTAGCATATCCAACATTGGCCGAAAAACTCCGATCTCAAAGCGCTTACGTCAGAACACCATTAACGTCATTGTAAGTGATAGCTCATGCTGGTCTTGCTTTGAGGTCATCACGTTCTGGCACGTTCGTGTTCCACGCGCGCCTCAAAGAGATGTCAGCAAACGGGAAGGGGTCCGAAAGGACCGATGCCTGCCAGGATTGCGGGACTGTTCGAAAGAGATACCGCGGCCCTGGAACACAAAGCGCTAAAGAAGGAACATGGATGGGTTTTAGTCAGTACAAGTCTGACACTCCCTGCCGCTCCGCCCAGAGTGGGAGGGGTCATTAAATGACTTACCATGCGTAAAAAAAGGTCACCACGTTCTATGATATGAAATCTGTTGAATATTAATCAAGATTCACATGTGATTATCTCTCTGAAACACAAGTTTGTCACGGTCGGCATAGTTGCATTATAATACCATTCACCCAGCTCGTGAAATTTCCATTAGGAACGAAGTCCATTAAGCTGATATCAAACGCTTCACTTTTTGCTCAATTTTGTCTTTCTTCATTCGAGAGGAAACGTATGAACACAAAAGGAATCAAAAGTGTATTAGTGAACCGATCCAATGATGTTGGAGGTTGGCACTGTGCATTTTGTCCGTGCGAGTGAAGGTAAAATGAAACAAAACTAATTCAATCGAGTGAAGTGCTTGATATCAGTTTTAGGGGCGGATAAGAATACGAGTCTCCATACATATACAATGTGTAACATAATTAACGCACAACCTCTTAAGGGTTCATTGTACTCATCATTATGAACAACTTTCACTATGGGACCAAAACTGAAATCGCAAAAAAAAAATCGACTGCCCCATACATTTCTGTGCGCATAATTCGACAAAATGTACTGAACAGCTGTTTTTTTTTTCGCGTTTTGGGGTTAGTCCCATAGTGAAAGTTGTTCATAATGATGAGTACAGTGACCCCTTAAGAGGTTGTGCGTTTATTCTGTTACACATTGTAGATTTACTGCATTGAACTGTTTCATATAGTAGTTGTGCTACAATAAGCATTGCATTCGGTTTGATACCATCATCTGCCTAGCCTTTCCTTATTGGTTCTCTTATTGGGGTCAGCTTTTAGTCTAACCGGTTGCAGCTGAATACCGGTATTTTACATGGACCGACTGCCTATCTGACCTTCACAACCCAGTTAGTATTGGTTAATACGACACCCCTTGCTAAGACTGGTTGTCAGACTTTCGGGCCACCGACTGTCAACGATCTATTAATGACAGCCGGCTTAACGTCTTAACATATTTTCTGAGGCCGGGACGAAACAAGTAATTTGTAATTAGTGGTCACCCATCCACAGACCAACCTAGGCAAACGCGGCTTAACCTGAATTTAGCCACGAGCTCCTCTCTGCATTCGGCTAGATAATTGTAGTTTATTCCAAAAAGCGTAAAGGAAAATGGTTCCTGAACATGGCTTATTTTTACAATGTAATGCAGCAATCCAAAAAAAATAAGTCAGTCCTAAACTTCAATGATAACTTAATATTCAGAAATCGGCAATGAATCATACTCGTTCTTTAAGAAACTACAAAAGAGAGTATCAAAGAGAGAGGGAGAGAGAGAATTCTTTATCTGATGCTCAAACGACACAACCAATATTCAAGAGTAGTTTATTCACTCCACAAACGACAGTCGCTCTATATTTTTATCTCAAAGTAAGAAAAAGCACTGAGTCGCAAATCGCAACAGCATTCTGATAATGCTTAGACATAACCGATGGTACCTATTCCATTTACCTTGGCTTAATCTCGTAAGTACTATTACCGGTGACTACGAATCCAATACGCTTGGTAAATCTTTTTGGCTTAGGAGTAAAATAATATTCTTTAGTTCCATTCAAAGATTGAAATCGTTAGATTCACTCAAACACATTTGAGATACCTACTATAGAGGAGTCATCAGAAAAAATGACATCCCATTTCACAGTGACAATTTAAAGAAACAGTCAAATTTCTTAGGAAAAAATTGCGGACGCGAGTTCTCTCGCCAGAATCTGACACACTGAAGTATCTGTATCTCCGCTCTCTACAGCCAGTCCGTAAGTTCCGTACCGGATTAACTGTTACATTTTGTTTAAATGTTTTATACAAAATGATATTATTTTCAAGTTTGACACAGAACATTTGTTTTTGTACTGTGAGTAACTAGTTTGCTCTTGCAAGTATATTAAGATTTTGTTCGCATTGTCTTGTTCATCGTATGTATTTCGATTCATCCTACCGTCGTTTTTCTAAGAAAATCAGCGCTATGCTGTGGGCAAGAACAACATAACAACATCATGTTGAGTGGTAACCTGCTTGTGGCAGTCACGGCGTGCAAGCTGTCCACTTTTTTGTTACGTCCTGTTGTTTTTATACATATTTGTTATGAGTTGTATGTTTATAGTTTATTTTTTCGTTATTTTGTGTGCACGTAATGTCTCTGTGTCAAATAAATGACTTTTCTTTCTACCGCATCAAAAAACCATCATTTTGCTGTTTGGTTTTGACACCTCTGTCAAAACTCACTTTGTCTGTCTCACAGTCAAAGTCACATGCTGCCTTGAAGAAATGTGTAAACTCACTCTTCTCAGTATTGAACTTTTCGCGCGACATAATTACTGTGAGCATATCTGAAGATTTAAATCTTTGGTCCCATTAGAACGTGTAGTTTCTACTGAGGAAAATGTACGAGCAATTAGGAAAACGGCTCTCTTCAAACTTGTGGACTTGAGACTTGGAAATTGTTTTAGTAGTTTCGTTAATTATTTTATTGTTGGTAGTTGAGAATTGTGACTAACATTTGAATTGGTGTTTGTGTCTGAACCATTAAAGTCTGGCAAACACAGTCATAAAGGGTGTAACAAGACCCATAACGAAGCCTAAAGGCACTTGATTTCCCCATCATTGCGATAATTTTATTGTTCTACAGCTACACCATACCTGGGAACCTTCTAGTTACGGAGATATTGGGAGTCAAAGTTCCAACTGTTTCCCAACTTTTTTTTATAACATGTTTTTAATGTAAGATTTTTACTTTAAACACCTCCACGACCCCCGTACTATTCAATGCACCCATCAGCACAATGTTTTGAGTCCGTTACATTGAGTCCTACCGTAAAAAATAATCGTTTCCCAGCAATATTTTTTGCGTAAAGTTACTTAATTTGATGTACATAATGCTTGGTTTACATCTTCGTTAAGGGTCTTGTTACACTCTGTATTGTTTAAAGTGCTGAAGAACTTAGGCGACTCTCTTAAGTCATTTTAACGTCGGAAAATCCTCAGCCTTGACTGCTGGGTGGTCACCCATCCCCGGGCCGACCTAAGCAAGCTCGGCTTAACCTAAAGATTGACCTGTGCGGCTGTAATTATTTAGCCACAAACTCTTCGACTTTCAACAGTATAAACATGAGATTTTTGTAACCTTAGGTTGATTCAATTTTTTTTGACTTTTCCATAGGCGCTATCTCTGAAAGAACTTATCTAGCCCTATGCTTAATTGCTCATTTTTTCAATGAACACCTTAAGCAATTTTTTGAAGCTTTATTTGAGTTAGGAAGGCACGGTTGGCGCAGTGGCTGAGCGATTGGCTGCTGCGCTGCGTGTCGCGGGTTCGATCCCCGCACGGAACAAATATTTGTATCATCTACAGATAGTTGTTCTGGGTCTGGCTGTTTGTGTATGTGAGTTTAAATGTTTTAAAACGCACCTACGATATAGGAGGAATTCCTAGTTTTGGGAAACGTTTTTAAAAATAAAAATAAAGTTTCTGGTTAGTTAGGTTTAGATTCTTTCTATTTGGAGGAATAATAAATAAATAAATAAATAAATAAATAAATATCGCTGGACATTACACACAGCGCCATCTAGGTGCCACACTAAGCAACGAGGCTTGTGTCGTGGACACCAGATAGTTGATACTACTACATATATACTTTTTTGTTTGTAAATACATACTTATTATACATATAAACATCCATGACTCGGAAACAAATGTCCATGCTCATCACACAAACATTTGCTCCTACCGGGATTCGAACCCGGGACCCTAAGAACGTAAGGCAGCCTCCCAACCGCTGCGCCATTCGGGTCGTCGGAATGCCTTTAATTAGCATGTTAGAGATATACCGTTGGATTTTTTTAAGCACCAATGACTTTACGTCTAGTCACCAACCTTCATTGTACCAGCGTGGTATGGTACCTATCATAATACAAAACATCACTCTTTGTTTTTCTCGAATCTCATAATCAGAGGTGTACATAAATATCTTACCTCCACATTTAGCCAGCTATGTATTTTTAAGCTCCAAATAATAGGGGGTGATCCTATTGCCATCAACCGGGGACAAATCCCTTGGCTGCTATTGAGCAATGCATTTTAATTGCTAACAAGAATAATTATTCGAAGAATCAACTTCTAAGCAATAGTTCTAAAAATACTACTCACGTATAAATAAACTACCACAAAAAGCAACAGACTGTTTAGGTACATTATGTCACGACACCGGTACACCGGTGGGTGCCGTTCGAATGCCTTGCCGAATTCACTCTGGAATACGTGCCAGGAATTTAAATACTCCTGAAAGTGTTTTTCGTAAACTTTTTCATGTTCGTAGCACCCTTTTATGGCCAGATAACGCACCTTATGAGTAGCGAACACTTTTTTCAGAAGATGTAATTATTTCTGTCCTCTAAGCACTGTCCCACCACACCAGATATTACCGAGACGCAAGTAGGGCTCCCAGCAACGGACTAGTTGTTCGTTTGACAGAGTATTAAATACTACTAGCTTTTCTCCGTAGCTTCGCTCACGTTAATTTAGAATTTGACAATCAATTTCTCTGCTTATATATGTATACAGGCCCCTGCACGACCCAGCACACACACACACACAGGCAAAACACACCCAAAAGACCGCAGACTGCAGGACCCTTCACGAAGCCGTCAACCAAGCATTATGAAAAAAAAATTGCTGGGAAACGAGTTTTTTTTTTTGGGGTGAAAAATCACGTTTTACGGTAGAACTCAATGTAACGCACTCAAAACATTGTGCTGATGGATGGATTGAATACTACGCGGGTCGTGAACGTGTCTATAGTAAAAAAAATACATTAAATACACGTATTTAAAAAAACAGCTGTGATAAAGTTGGAACTTTGACCCCCAATATCTCCGTAACCAGAAGGTTCCCAGGTATGGCCTAGAACAAAAAAATGGTCGCAATGATGGCGAAAACAAGTGCCTATTGGCTTCGTGAAGGGTCTTGTTACACCCTTTAATAATATAATTCAATCATGATCCGAAAGACACGTGGCGCCATCTATTATCATAAGAAAGTTATTGTTGTTTTCTTCGGGAACAGTACTTTTTTTCGGGATGAAAGGTACCTTGTGTCCGTTTCTGTACACCTGACAACATATATGCAAATGTCAGTATGATCGGGTCAGTGGCTAAAGCGTGAAAAGGTAACAAGCAAAAAACAAACTTACACTCACACGATATAATTGTAGTTTACGTCGAATCTTTTTTTCAGGCATTGGTACTGTTACTGCTCAATTTGATCAGTTAGTGTTTCCAATAATCGACATTCGTGAGTATTTTTGTAAAAAGAATTACGTTTCCTTTTTCGTTAAAAGTAACTGAACTGAATCAAAGCCTTCTCACAGAGAACGTTACATTAGAATTAATGTAGAATAGATTTCGTGCAAATCAGTAATCTTTTGTTTTCTTCACTCAAGATGAATGAATGTATTTAAATTGCATGCATGCATAATAAGCCTGTAATATTCCCACAACTGGGCCACAAACCTCCTCTCTATGAGAGGGAATGAGGGCCCAGTGCGGGTTGGCAGATGTCACATGTTTTAGAATGTTTTGTTCTAGGACATGCCCGTATCCTCACGATGTTTTTTTTCCTTCACCCTTTTGAGAGCAGTGGTGATGAAATAAATTACACAAAGTAATGCGGCTGCCTGTGGTCGAACCCAAGACTTATTGCTAGTAAGTCGGGGCTACCATCAATGGGCCACCACTGCTCCACTTTACTTTAATTAAATTCCATGTTTTTCGAACAAACAGAAAGTCGAGGTACATAATTTGACACAGAAAAGTGCGCATAGCATCGTAATGTGTGAACACTGTTGGTAATTTTACACCTTCTTGTAAATAAGCACCTACTTTTCATTCGAAAGCAGACTCTTTTTCTGTCCTAAGCGATTCTCGCATTATATTCTCATTTACTGTAAACACGAGCAAACATTACTGTACCAATACAAATATTGACAACGAAATCACGAAGTCACAAATTGACGCCAGAAAATCCTTTATTATTACTTGTCTTATCAAAGAACTCGCCATTGCTTCCTGATAAGTATTGGATCTGATCACAAACAGTACGACAAAAATATACCATAAGGATGTCCTATTGCCTCTATAAGCCTCTATTTACTCACGCATTGGTCCAATGACACTGAAAATGTGTCGGAAGTAAATAAAATAAGGGTCATATTTGATCAGCATTTTTTTGTTTTTTTCTTTAATGTAAGTATATATTTGTATTCTGGATCAGAAGAGGGATATCTTCCGGAGCGTGTCTTTATAGGAAATGGAATGATTATATTATCAGGGTGATACGACGGCCATATTGAGAAAGTCATGCTAGGTTACTCTGAGATGAGGTAGCAGTTGATATTTGTGTTGGTCTCTCAACAGGACAGAACATAAACAACGGGCACCTAACCGTGCTTCATGAAGAACTAATATACTGCATCACAATTTACTTATCAAAATTGTCACCAGGTAACGCACCTAAAAGTAGAAATTTAAGTCGTTCGATTTCGCCGTACTTAGGTCAAAAAAGCGTTGGCTCTGAAAAAAATGTGTTTATACTGTATACGTAATCCATTCAACTGTACTTAATGCAACCAATGGGATTAGGTAAACAAAGTATTCTGATTCCATGGAACTACTGGGAGAAAAAAATCCCAGTAGTCCCATACTGGAATTAGAGAATACTACTGGGATACGGCGATCAAACGACGATACAATTTTCAGTATGTGTGCGAACTTGCATACTATAGTGTATTTTTAAAAGAAACAGAAATATAAATCTGTTTTGACGCGGCAAGGCGAATCTAACGAAACACCATCAAAATTGACATTATGATAACCGACGCTGATTTATTTGTCCGATTATATAGGTTAAACATCCTGCAAAATTTAACAGATTCTAGCGAAATGGCACTAACAGATTATTTTAGAGTAGTCATAAAATAAGAATAAAGTTTTATGATGCAGCCTTTAGCTAAAAATAATTATTTATACTGCGTGTAACAGATAGGGTATAATCATATGGAATACTGTGGTACGGACCATCAAACTGAACAACTTTCTCTATGGGACCAACATCGAAATCGTAAAAAAATAATCAGCTGTCCCATACATTTGGGTCGAGTAGGTATTGAAATTTTGTATAGGACAGCTGATTATTTTTTTACGATTTAGATGTTGGTCCCATAGAGAAAGTTGTTCAGTTTGATGGTCCGTACCACAGTATTCAATATGATTATACCCTTTCTGTTACACGCTGTATAGACTTGGTAATAACAAGTCTAGTAATACTATGAATAAAACGTTAGCACATGCTGGTAAACTGTTATAATAATAATAATATCATCTGAATATTATGATCTAAATATTGAATTCCATACTAAGAAAATATTTACCCAAAATTATATCTTTCATATTAGGATACATTAATAGGGATCTGTGTGGTAAGCTCACATTCCTAGAGAGTATGGCTGAAATTACTTATTTGTGAATATTTTTGGCCAAATAAACATCTATTTTTCGAGAGTTTTGGTAAAGTATTGTGGAAGATTCGATGGGTTGATAAAAGTATGTTACAAAAGAGAAATTACCTACTTTATTAAAGAGCGATGTTTTTTTTTTCTAGTAGGTTCCTACTTAGGCACACAAAGTCTGTTACAGTAATCAAAGTGTCTAGCCTCTAGACATGTGGTAATCGTACCGAAGGTAGTTTATGTAGTAGGGTTGCGGGACTGTTCGAAACAGATACCGCGGCCCTGGAACACAAAGGGCAAAGGAAGGAACAACAGTGCGATGCCTGTTATGACTTACGAAGCCGAAACGTGGACACTCACAGTGCGGCTGGTCCATAAATTTAAGGTCGCTCAGCGAGCTATGGAAAGGGCTATGCTTAGAGTCACTCTGAGGGATCGCATTCGGAACGAGGTAATCTGACAGAGAACCAGAGTTGTCAACATAGCTTACAGAATAAGTAAGCTGAAGCTGAATGGGCCGGTCAATTTAGCTGTAGAACTGATGACCGTTGGGGTAGACGTGTTCTTGAGCGGAGACCGCGAATCGGCAAACGTAAGGTGGGACGCCCTCAGGCTCGGTGGAGCGACGATCTTCGCGGGGTGGCTGGTAGCAACTGGATGAGAGCTGCTGAGAATCGAGTTGAGTGACCTGCGGTTGGGGAGTCCTATGTTCAGCAGTGGACTGCCGTAGGCTGATGATGTCAAAAGCTAAAATGCACGATTTGCTCGTAATATTTACATAGTTTCAAGGCTTTATTTAAAAATGTGTACGAAAAGTTGTGTTTTTGATTTACAATAAATCAAATGTTGTATCTTAAATTTTTTTCGACCATGGTTACTATGAATGATAAAAAATGCAATCGCAATTTTCTTTTTAAGGCTATCCCCTCGTCTGCCATGCGTCGAAGTTCGTTAAAAAAAAATTACATTCAAGAATCCGAAAAGATGTTTTGTAAATTCCAATAAATGTCCGATTAACATAATGCGACGTGGACAAGCCAAACTCGGTTAAAGTTACGATGCGTCTAGCTAGGTACGGTTTAAACCATAACAACCTCAATCCACACACAAACATTTCAATTCAATGTCTCACTCAAAACATGTATTATCTATTGAAACTTAAACAATAAGAACACGCACGTGTGCACTTCCCTTTACAAGACCGATCGCAGCCTGAAGTGTGTCACAGCATACAGATGGCAGCCATTAGCAAGCTCGCTCCGTTTACCCCAAAGGAGTCGGGAGAAAAGATTCGAAAAGATTCGGAAATATTCGGCTGAATATCGTGTGTCTTTTAGTAATGAGTGTCTCTACTTATGCTGTGATCGAAAGTGATCATGGAAAGTTTTTTTATGGTCTTTTTCTTTATCTTGTGGTTAGTGCCTAACCCGGTGTCAAGATATTATGCTACCCATGGGCCTCTGACTTGGCTTTACATGCCGTCAAGAAATATCTCTCAGGCATGCTGGTGTGTTTCTTCACCGAAGCAAGTGATAATGAAAATAAAAATATAATTTAAGTACAACATTAATTTAATATAATATACTTATAATTAATCTATTTGAATACATAATTTCATTGATACATACATATTATAACAAATACTTCTAAAATACTTTTATTGTGACATGATAATGACCTATTGTTATGCAATACCTAAACAATAAAAATAAATATAATGTTACCCCTATGTACACTGACATAATAATATATACATATAAAATTATATACCGAATGTAACACATCTAATAATTTATAATACTTATAATATATTTGATTTGATTAAATTGCTATGCAGCCCTCTTCCTCTCTCCTAAATTTTTGCGTGCCCGACAGGGTCCATATTGTATCTTTAATTTGTTATTACCATCTCTGTAACATATGGAATGCAATAAAAAATTGAGTATTGAGTATTGAAATGATACAATATGCACATGAATCTGAAAAATCAGAGGGCGAGTCCGACGGTCACGCCACTAGACCATCACTGTTTTTTTATGATGGTCATTATCTGCCTAACTGTTTTCCAATTATGTTGAGGTTGTCTACAGTCTAACCGGATGCAGCTGGATACCAGTATATTCATAGAGCGACTGCCTATCTGACCTCCTCAAACCAGTATTGGGTAATACGATACCTCTTGGTAAGACTGGTTGTTGAGGTTCCCGTCTGCTGATCTGTAACGGCATAGAGGAAATTCGGTATGTAAACTTGAAGATCGACCCGTGTAGCTGAAGTTAGTTAGCCTATGAGCTCCTCTTTAACTTATGAGTACCGTTTGTGCTGATGTTCAGTTTGTTTATCGTATAATGATTTTGATAGATGCCTTGTGATAAACAACTCGACGCAACAATCACATACAAGCATCAATTAAATTAGTATAAATTGGTATATTTATAGCTCTGAGCGGATACTTCGGCCATCTTTCAGTATTATTTAATAAGCCAGGTCTTAATGTGCAGATAGCTATGTCTTACTAGCTTATGTCCGCGGCTTCGCCTGTGTAGAGCTCGGTAATCGTCCCACGGGATCGCACTACTGGGATGAAAAGTTTCCTAAGTGTTAAAAAAGTTTATAAAATATGCATGAGCCAAACATCCAAATGCGTTCTTTAGTTTTAGAAAGACTGATAAACATCCATCCATTCATCCTCAAAAATTTCCGCATTTATAAAAGTGGTAAGTTAGTAAAAACAAATAGTAAACATGGGAAATATTCTTTTTTAGTGTTAATAATAATGGTAGTAAGTTCTTTGAAAAACAATATCGACATATTTTCAGATATTTGATTAGAAATCGGTGGCCAATAATCAATTGTATCTATTGTATTGTATATATTGTACGTCGGGAATCGGTGGTTATGTTAGAAATCCCTGACATTGTGTTTTAAATGCTACTCAATTAATTAATCCGTATATTCAAATAACGACTGTCATTTATTGACAGAAATATGTTTAAGGGACTTCGCCCAACTTGTGGCATGACCGGCCACTATCTTAAACAAAACTGGTCGGTACCTGGTTGTGTGACCAAACTTTCTTTCTGGTCGAAGCTTCTGCGGCCAAAAGTCGTGGTCGTGGTGGCAATTCGAGATTTCTTTGCCTAACTATTACTTTTTCTGACGGTACATTGCACTTGCACTTAGCAACAGACACTACGTCTGGATATTATTAAGCCCTGGCCGGGGGCCTTAAATTCATTTGAGACCACAGAATAAACCAGTTACGCAGTATTGCAACATTATAGAGTTGAACTGGATACGAGGGTTGGCAACTCTAAAAATACTGACAATCTTGATTTAAGGCGCAGACTGGCTAAGATTTTAATCGCTACTAGACGGCGTAAACTATTGTCATCATTACGGAGCGTGAATAAGGTTGAAAATTGAAAATAAAATGTATTTCTGTTGAAATGTGACTAAGCTGCGAATGGCATTTATTATACAGGTTTTCTTTACATTATTCAAAATATAGATATTATATTAAATAATTGTATAGCTAAAGTTTAAAAAAATGCTAATTCTATTAAATTCTTTAAAAAAAAACTGTAGTTATCGCTGGAAATACAGAGATCATCGACGTCAAAGTTTATTTTTGTGCCGCAACTTCCCAATTTTTTATTGGGAATATAAAACTATGATTTATTATTCTGTTCGGTTTAAATTTGTCTTTAAACCCTTCTCTGTCCACTGTATTTTTTGTGTTACATATTTTCATAGCATTACGTCGTACTTGTATGAAGAGATGTAAGAAACTATTTTTTTGGGAATATTAAGGTAACACCGAGCCTTAAACTAAAAGTTAAGTCAGCAAAAGTTCCAAAGAAATGGGTTGAATAAAACGCCTTTCGGTAATCCAAGAACTTTAAATAAGTTAAATGCCCAAATCCAAGCAAGTACCTATCCACTTAATAATTAACTTAATTCTCGAACGCAATCTTCTAAGTTTCGGGTTTAATAAGAAAAGTTTATAGTTATGTTCCATCCAGAACTTTGCGTGATGAATAGCCATAAAGAGACCTATGTCACTTGGGGGCCTTATTCTGTCAACATACCGTGTTTATGCAATACATTATATTCTATCCCTTTTGGGGACTAGTAGCCTATATTAACATCTATGAATTAATGATTAAAAGTGATTAAGATAATTAAAAATATGTTACGGACATTCAGAAGCCTGTTAGTCTAATAATCTGTAGTATATACTTAGTAACTTGGTGTGAATGTCCGCAGAATTTACATTTTTGTCTGTATTTTATAAGTGGAGACCTGTAATTGGCTTTCAGACTAATGTACTGTCCTTGATCTGTTTGTTTTAGCTGTAAGTCTCCCATGTTATTTAAATAAATAAATAAATAAATATCGTCTGTTTAAAATTTCTACTCATCAAGTGACTTATTTTATGGAACAATATGCGACTCCCGCATTCCCCTTAAACTCAAGGGAAAGATTTATAAAACCATGATTAGACCTGCTGTCTTGTATGGATCAGAATGTTGGGCCACAAAAGGGATGAATGAAAGGTATTTGCATGTGGCTGAGATGAGAATGCTAAGGGGGTATGTGGTGTAACGCGAATGGATAAAATAAGGAATGAGTACATAAGAGGGAGTCTGAAAGTGGCGCCGGTGACTGAAAAGTTGTATGGTAATCGGTTATCGTGGTATGGACATGTGATGGGGAGGAATGAGGAGAATGTATTGAGGAAAATGTTGAGTATGAATGTGGATGGCTATAAGAGTAGAGGAACACCAAAGAAACGATGGATGGACTGTGTGAAGGATGATATGGCTAGAAAGGAAGTGACTACTGAGATAACGAGTAATAGAGAAGTATGGAAGAAGAAGACATGTTGCGCCGACCCCAAGTAAGTTGGGATAAGGGCAGGAGAATGATGATGATAATGCAGTGACTTATTTTATAAGAAATTGGTAAATAAAATAATAGTAATAGTAATTAATTTACCACTGACTTAATACTATGGAAAATGTATCGAATTTTATTTGACATGGAAATATGATTTTTTATGATAATAATAATAAGCCCAAATGTTTGCATGTCACATTATTATGACTTAGTATTAAGGATATGGATTATTTGTGTTAAGACCGAAATTGCACCAATACTTTATAGCAAATAAATTGATTTGATTTGATTTGCCAATAAAACCGGTCCAGCCGTTTCTGAGATGAGACGGAACAAACAAATAGACAGACAAATTGAAAAAAAAATGCGATTTGTTATAAGTATTATTAATGATTTTGACATGATTAATGGTGATTTTGACATATTTTTAATGATTTTGACATTATTATTATTAATTATTTTGACATTATTAATAGCTAAATTATTACCAAAATTTTATGTACCAAATATTATATACTAACACTAGTGTTTAAGATGTGTGTGTATTACTAACATATTGGATTGAATGATCTGACAATAAATGATTTATTATAAGTGCCATATATACTTTCATAAAAAGCTGCTTTGGTATTATGAACAGACACTTCAATTTAATTTATTTGTATAGATGTGATTTTTTAAATAATTTATAACAATAAAGTAATAATGTATTTTTAATGTATTTAATTTAACTTCCATGTAAGTAACTATTGTATTCTCTATGGGCGGGACATAGCTGATCAGAATTTAATTATTTAAGACCTGTATTATGTACTTACCTATGATCCTATTGATCGTTTAACCCAATAACTGGGTTTTGAGTTCAGAAAAGCAGTCAATCCATGTTAAATACTATATTCATCTGCTTCTGGTTAGACTGAATGCGGTACAGATTGAGGTACAGATTCCAGCAGATCAAGCATACTCGAAACTGTCAAATTTTTCCAATCAACCTTAAACCTAATTCTTTAGCCGTAAAGTTAAAAATCTATCAAAGAAATTTTACAGATTATAATAGCTTGATGTGCTGGCGTTGTGCAATAGATATTGAGCTAGTTCTCAGCTTTCAATTGAGGAGGCTAGGTAAGGCGCAATGGTGTAGGAAAATAGGGCTAAAACCACGATTGGCGAAGAGTTTAGTAATTTTTAGAAACTTTCTACCTTATTAATAAAGATAATTATTTATTTTTTTGCTAGAAACCTAATCATATTATGGAGTCAGCAATATAAAGGTATAAGCCAGTTCACGGAGGCCCATTAGTACTAACTTAAGTTAATCCTATCACTCTGTCTTTCCACAGAACCGCAAATATTCAAACTACTCACATTATATTTCCAACTTTTTTTTTATGTAGCTTTTTTTAAGCCTATATAATGAACTCTATGTATATTATAAAACTTGAAATACCTATGCAAGTGCTGTGGGTGTGCATAAGTGACAAATTCACTCTAGATTTTAAGTTTAAATATTACATTATACCAAAAAATGTATTAGTTAATAAGTCGTTGGAGTGCCATACAATTAATTAAATAAAAAAACTTATATTTTCTTTCACCGATGTCAGTATCAGAACTCAATGTTAAAGCTTGCAATTAACTTCTGACTCCGCTATACCATCAGAAACCCACGCGACACATCAGAACGAAGAGATATTTCGTATATTTTCTATTTGCGAAACAGCTGAAAATCGGAGACTTTAAACGTCAAACTGAAAATATACAGAAAACTTTTCAGTCAGTCTAAAAGGGTTGCTATGCTCTTGCTTGGATCGAGATATTTGATTCGGCAGTATTGTTTGAACAAATAATTCGAGCCAAAGCAATAGTGATGATTCCTGAGTCAAAAAATATGATTTTATTTAGAAAAAATACAATTTTTAAAATATTGAATAGTAGTTAATTCCACATGTCGACAACCTCGTGAGCCAGATCTAGATATAGATATCTATTATTTCATTACTATTATAAAGCTTGTACCGATCATTAAATTTCGTTCAGCATCTACCATCGCTGACTTATGATCCATCAGGTGTGCTCGGCACACTACTTGCAAACCCGAATGGCTTTTTTCCGAACGCAACATCATTTTTTGCTGCTGCGCTATTTCAAATAAGTATCTAGCAACCTTAACAGAAATACAAGATAATGCTGAACAAAATAAGCAGGTCAGTGTCCTTAGCATTGCATAAGTTTGTAGCAAACACTTTAGTGACTGGACATTGGCAGAACGCCAACAAATGCAGTTACGTTTTAGAAAACAGTGACTTTGCCGTGTGAAGACAGATTTATCCGAACATGTAACGTTGTTTTGGTGTTTTGACAAAAACTGTGTCCCCCCTCTAATTTCTAAAGTAAGAGAAGGAAAAATCTGAATTTTCTGTGTGGGTCAGCAGCTATTTAAAAATGATAATTATAGAGGTTCCTGAAACACTTTTTCTTCTTGTCAATGGTTGAAGAGATATTTGCTTCTAAAGTTTTAAAAATTTGTTCCCCTCCTCTAATTTCTAAAGTAAAACAAAGAAAATTCTGAAAAAAAAAAGAGTTTTTAGAACGTCAAAAGAACATTCAACGTTATGGGAATTTTTCGTGAAACTGCAGCAGTAACTTTGTTTTTCATTAACGTACTATGAAAAATTAACTAATTTAGTTTTGCTGTTGACTATACCTATGAATGAGCTTTCAAAATATTGTTATTACGCTTTAGTGATAAGGAACCCTTTGTGTGCGAGTCCAACTAGCACTTGACCGGCTTTATTTTCAATTCACTGAACTTCTCTTTTGAATCTCTTAAAACTCTGCTCTATATTTTTCATAAGTACTTCGTTTCTCTTTTCATCATAAGATTTCTTCTCAAAAATTTGCCTCAAAACTTGACACGTTATGAAGCTATGCTCTAAGCAATATCTTACTCTTTTACGAGCATATTAAAGTGTGGGAGCGTCAAGATTTCTATTTCACACTTTATGAAAAATGTTGACTGCAACTAAAAACATATTGCATCTGTCATGCCATGTTAAGCCTCATAAAGTTCAAGGTATTATCTGTTCTGTATCTACAACATAACGTAACATCCCCGAAGGCTTAAGTAGAGGTGTACTTAGTTATTACACCCACATTTCGCCAGCTATGTTAAAGTCCTATGTAATGGCGGCGAGCCTATTGGCATCAACCGGGCACAATTTTTCAGGCTCCGTGGCTGTTACTGAAATATTCCTGGAAAAACACAATAACACTCTGCCTGACTCGGGAATCGAACCCAGGACTTCATGCTCAGCAATCCTGCTTGCTTCCACTAGACCAACTAGGTAGTTATCACTGTTGTGACTAGAATAGACTAGTCAAATAAACTAGTTAGTTCTAACTACTGTAGATACCATATTGAGACCCGGGGGATTACCGTGATGTCATAAGCAGGAGTGATTCCAGTGCGGGAAAGAGACAGAGTTATACAGGTCGTCTAGCGCCACATCTTTCTCATACTGGAATTACTCCTGCTTTAAGACGTCATGGTAGGCTACCAGGTTTTGCCTTAAATCTATAGTGGTATGAACTTTTATTTTAAAACCTGATACTGACCTGCAAATTGCTAGAACCTTGCCCCCCCCTTTGTCATCCCTTAAAATAACCTATTTTTTTCCTCTTGTCCTCCCATAGTTAATTGTAGTACATTACATTTGTACCAATTCAACAGAAATTCAATTTACATAACTACCAGATATATTTGGAATGAAATAACCAGCGTAGTCCGAGCATACAAAATAGTGAAAAGAATTTTAGCAAAAATGCAACGAAAATGAGACTTCATTACTAGAATAGTCTGTTCAGTTTGCTTGGATTGAAGACTGAAATTTCTTTGTTACGAAACTTTATACCTTCACATGAAACACAACAAATAGTGTATCTTTAATCAACATGAATATAGACACGGGACGCCACGGGGCGTCGATTTGGAATTTCATCCTACGAAATACGAAAATGTTTTTCGACAGCTACAAACAAAAATACGAGCATTGGCTATCTTAAACCTATAGTAGTCCTATTTTAACCTTGCAGACTTATCGCCAACATCGGCCTGTCTCGGAGCGTATTGTGGTGTTGCGTATACGATCGGTGTTTTTTTTTCTCTTTGAAAAAACGCAAACAAGTTTGGGCTTCTGGGCCTCCGTCAAAGACCAAGTCTGGGCGTCACACATGTCGACGAGCTTACGCTTAAGTGAGGTAGTAAGGTCGCCCTTCATAAGCGCCTTCATGGACCAGTA
Source organism: Eugnorisma glareosa (assembly GCA_947578425.1). Classification (NCBI taxonomy): domain Eukaryota; kingdom Metazoa; phylum Arthropoda; class Insecta; order Lepidoptera; family Noctuidae; genus Eugnorisma; species Eugnorisma glareosa. Next base: position 4,263,259 of record OX387957.1, on the reverse strand, counting down.
GCTTCTCCAGGCATTTTTGACGCGACGGTCGATCCCTTTGTCCTATCCTGTTAAAGGAAACTAGCTGGCCCAGGTAGATATATTCGTTGACATAGTGTATTTCCTGCCCATCGACCTCGGCCCTATATTTAACAGCATTGGTCATGACTTTAGTCTTTGACTGACTCATCATCAGTCCAACCTCAAGGCTTGCAGTGCTCAGGTCTTTGAGCATTTGTTGCAGTTGAGCTGCTTCAGAAGTAAAAAGCACAATATAGTCTGCAAAACGAGGGTTTGATAGCATTTTATCACCGATCGGAATGCCTTGCGTTGTAGCAAGGTTTTAAATATCTCCTCGAGGGTGCTGGTGAATAGTTTAGGAGAGAGCGGTGGTCTGACCCACCCACCCTGTGGTAATCTATGCTGCTCTGATCCTATACCATACATCTCTGTTCAAGTAGGCAACGTGTATTTGTTGAAAGCTCTGTGTTCTTCTTCCCATTCGTAAATGTAAAATAACTCATTTTTTTATATTTCCGTGTGCGTGACAGGGAAACGAGGATTAAATTAATGCATTTGGTTTTATAAAAAAAATTGTTTGACTCATATATTATCAATGTAAGTTCATTATTTTTCCTATCAAGAAAGAAATGAAAGCATGAGCAAAGTAAACTCACTTTTTGATTGATCATTTAGTTTGGAAAAGTTTTTTTTATTTTTTTTATAATATCTATTTCCTTAAATCGTTAAGAAATAAAGGTTTAAAAAAAAAAAGTTTCGTACCTCAATACGAGTAGTTTTTCTTTTAAATCTTAGGTTGTTTCATTACAAGTGTCTTTCTACCATGCACAGTTTTTTTTACAATTTTCTTGATCTTTAACATACGGACACCATTCAGGAAAACAAGTGAGTATAGTTTGAATATGAATTTGAAATGTTCTAATTTGTGTGTTGATGTTGTATTTATTATTGAACAATTTAAAACTAAGTATGTTGTACCTGAAATAAATGAATTTGAATAATGCCTACTTGGGTTCAAATCTACGATTCTAAAGCTCGTTACAATTATGAATTTTAATATTTTTGAAAAGTATTTTATAAATATAAAAATTCATAATTCTAAAGAAAAAAAAATCAACAAAAAAACTTTCTTCGTTCATCTTTTTTGTTTCTAAAAATTGAAAGTGTTATATTTTTGTATTTTCTGTTATTGTGATTGACTTTAAGGCCACACGTGCCTGCTAATTTTATTTTAGAACTATTCTCACAAACAATACGATGTTGACGATAACCACAATGAACGGGAATTTAATTTATAAATACCATTGGAAACAATAGAGCATCGCTCACGCTTGAATCAGTTTCTAAATTGATTGATTGGTTGATACAGTAATAGAATTTGTGGTTATGTCAATAGAGTCTATTATCCGATGTACGGGTATGAAGTTCGATTTGTGTAGGACCAACATAAATCAAACTACTTTGTAGGGCTTACCTATAGTTTACGCTTGGAATTATTTGTTGATATCAATGGGCGTAATCAGATATTATACCAAGCAACAAATTGACTTAACATACACTTAGTATGTTGACAACAACTTTTTTGCTAGCTAAAATGAATGTGGTTTCTCTGTTTTCTGTTCTTTACAGATAATTGATGGCCTCTACTAAAGGCGCTAAAGTTTTGGGCTGACTTAGTCTAGATTGCTATCTACAAGTCGTTACAGGTAGCGTGATTCGAAAGTCTAACCACCAGTCTTACCGAGGGGTATCGTATTTTTTTACTAGTCTTTACTGCCCCAGTTCTGGGCAAAGGCTTCCCCTAATTCGTTCCATAAGATTTTACCTCCTTGAACCAGCCGTCGCATTACCCAGTACTGACTGGTTCGTGGAGGTCAGATAGGCAGTCGCTCCATGTAAAATACTGGTATTCAGCTACATCTGGAAGCTGACCCCAACATACTTGGAAAACGGCTAGGCAGGTGATGCTACCGACAAACTAAGAAGAATATTTTTGATAAAAATAATACAGGTCACAGCCTCTGTATAAAAAAAAAACCCGGCCGATTGCGAGTCAGACTCGTGCACGAAGTACGCGATTCCGTGCTATTAATTAAAAAAAAAAAACGAATTGGCGTCAACTATGTATGTATGGGGACACCCTTTAATTTTCAACTATTTATAATTTTTTGGAATTTTTCCTTTATTTGTGCTGTAAGGCCTTGCTTTCTGCCAAATTTCATGATTGGCGTCAACTATGTATGTATGGGGACACCCTTTAATTTTCAACTATTTATAATTTTTTGGAATTTTTCCTTTATTTGTGCTGTAAGGCCTTGCTTTTTGCCAAATTTCATGATTCTAGGTCAAAGGGCAGGACCCTATAGGTTTTCATTCCCTTGTGAAATCGCATAACATGTGAAATAAACAGTCATAACTTTTGATCGCGTTGACGTACAAGTTTGATTTTTTCATTGCTCCAATGGGTAGAAGACTTGAGTATTTGGAATTAATTTCAGATTGATACCGCCACGAATTCCTGAGAAAAAGGGTCTTGACAGACAGACAGACGGACAACAAAGTGATCCTATAAGGGTTCCGTTTTGCCGATTGAGATACGGAACTATAAAAAAATGTCTTAAAGTGAAAGCTACACCTAATTATCATCCAGTAATTTTTCAAACTCACAGAAAGACCAATATCGTAACAATTATCGTATCTGTTTCATTTACAATCAAATCAATCATAGAACTCAACCAAATGATTTTATTGACTCGGTTGAAACCGGATTCCTTTGTTATTGACCTTCGCGTCGTATTATGAGTTATTGTGCTAACTGGGAAATATTTAGCCCGGAATTGGCCATCAAGCAGTTTGTGATGTTCCGGAATAATTGTTTACTGACGCTTTATTTTACTCTAGCTCATGCACGCAGCTTCACCCGCGTGTAGATTGATAATTGTCCCACGGGATCATGCTACCGGGATAAAAAGTACCCTATGTATTAGTCAAGGTTATAAACTATCTGTGTGCTAAATTTCATCTAAATCCGTTCCGTAATTTTTACGTGAAAGAGTAACAAATATCAATGCATCCAGTCCAGACATCCACTTATCCTCACAAACTTTCGCATGTAGATTATTAGTAGAATGTATAATAATACTGATAGAATTTGAACGAAATCAGTTAGCCTTATCGCACAAAGCAATTTTATTCTAATGATTACAATAATGAAATTAAGATGATAACCGCGATCTGACCTTTAGCGACGATATTTCATTCACAGGTAAATCTTTAATACGCTCTTTATTTGGTTTCAGTGTATTTTTTTTATTTTCTTTCAAATAACTTGAAAGTATTGTACTGTTTAACGGTCTGGGGGTTACTTTGACGTCTGAAAGCAGGGGTAATTCCAGTGTGGGAGGGAGATGGCGCTAGATGACTTGTGTAGCTCTGTCTCTTTCCCACACTGTAATTACTCCTGCTTTAAGACATCATGGTGGGCCACCTGGTGTCCTCAACTCAAAGCGCGTATTTCGCGTACCTACTTGAAATTACAATATCTTGAAAAAAATTAAAACAAGATTGACTAAAAAACTGGATCTTTCACTGCTCTTTTATCTACGAGTATTCTAATATTATAAAGAGGTAAAGATTGTGAGTTGGCGCGGTTGTAGGAGGTAATCTCTGGATATACTGAACCGATTTTGAAAATTCTTTCACGAATAATAAGCAACGTTATCCCCGAGTGCCATAGGCTATATTTACAACGTGCCCGTGGGATAATTTCCGACAAAAACGCGAGCGAAGTTGCGGGCAACATCTGTTATTAAATAATAAACAGAGCCTTAAATAAGATTCGTAGGACGTTATATAATACAGACAAAATAATAAACCAAGAAGTACGTACAGTCTTACATTTAATTGTTTTCATTCCAAGAGATATTGTTCATTCAAGAGAAAATACGGAGGCTATTCACAGATAGCCAAGTGGCAAGTCCCTTAGAAACGCGATAAGTAGGAATATTCACTTGATTGCCCGATAAAACGCACAAACCCGGGCCTTTATTACGTAACATCCTAACACATTGAGCACAGCAAAAAAGGCCCAGAGATTACATTAATTTTACGGAAAAAATACGTCTTTTTTTTAGGAAATTGCCTTCAAACTCACATAACATGATTAAATTACTTGATTTTTTTTCATCGAAAAATTCTGGCTGATGTAACTTATCTACTTAATTTTATAGGCTGAAGAAAAGGTTCGTTTAGAATTCACGGTCTACGGATTTAAAGAATTTTAGCGTGACGACGTATTAAATTCTATTATTGCGACTTTGTAAGTGGCTGAAAGTATTTTAATTAAATTAAATTCCACTTTGATAAATGAAATGTATAAGGTACTGAATGGAATTTGGAGCAGACTGTGGTTTGTTTATAAAGGCGTTGAAAACTGTTAAAGTAGACTGTCTCGTTGGTCTAGTGGTCTCAAGCACGACTGCTGAGTATGGGGTCCTGGGTTCGATTCCCGGGTCGGGTAAAGTGTCATTGGCTTTTTCCATCAGGAATTTCTCAGTAGCAGTCACGGAGTCTGGATTTGCGCCCGACTGATGGTAATAGGCTCGCCTCCTGTCACATGGGACTTAATCAAAACATTTGATTTTACTTAGCAATAAGTGAAATAAACAAGTCCAATCAACAATACATACTTCACGATCATCTTCCTGCTCGTGTCGGCGTAATACCTTTTAATGAACAATGAATGATACTTATCAGCTGCTCAATAAAAAAAAATAAACAATTAAATACATGTAATAATTTGTAATAATATTATTCAACTGCTATTTAGCCCTCTTCCTTTCTTCTAATGTTGCTGTGCCCGACAATTGATATTTTACATTGTTACACCACCAATGCAAGAAAGACTTGAGTATTGAGTGTCATTATTAAACTATGTCACGCGTAGAGCGGTATGCTACGCCGTAGCTCCGGAGCTACGGCGTAGCACAGCAGGCACTCATCGTGCTACGAGAATGTGTGGGCTGTCTACGCAGAAAAAAGATATTCTATCTGTCTAACCAGAGGCCCTAGCATGAGCGCGTGGTGTAAACCTAACGCAAATACATCGACTTTTTTAATTGAAATGCAGTATTTTAGTTTAATTATTCGCAACGAGCGCTATCAGTATCATCCATAGATATGAATAAATTCTTAAAATTATGAAAATAGAACTCGTCGCCGCGCTTGCCGTTCGCTTGCCGTTTTGCCACGATACATTGCGTATGAGGAATGAACCCCATCAGTCTGCGGAGGGCTGTCACTTACGCCCTGTTTGTAAAACGGATGTTTTTAATTAAAAAATCGACATATTTCCGTTACGTTTGTACCGCACGCTCGTGCTAGAATCTCTTTTAAGCTCTTGTGTCTTAGATTACGATATTATCACTACAAATTTCATTTTAAAAGAATAAACAATATTTAATTGTTCCAGACTTAAACATATTTACAATTACAATTATTATAACTTAATGGCAAGGTACAAGACAAGTGCAACTGGGCATAAACTAGGAGGACTCCTGAGCTATAAGCGCCAGTTACTTGCGGTGCGAATGTAATTATTATAACATGACTCATTTGTTCTATTTTTTTTTTAACCATGGCTTTCTTGCCGTTTCTTCTCCATAGGAAACGACCAACCCGAACCGTGCACGTTTTCCTGACGTTTTATAAGTGCCTATGTAGGCCTTTGCTAAAATAAAATATTTTCATTTTGATTTTAGAATCTTACTGGCAATTAAAATTGCATCCTGTGTTAAACTCCGGGTCGTAATTCTGACTCAGCAGTGTTTCATTAAATAACAGATTAAACCACGTCAATTCAACGTCACTTTCCGAGTTTGCCAAATTTTGACCGCCATAACTGTTAGCTAATGCATTTTAGCGAACTGGCTTTTATGTACTCAAATATTAGAGCTTCGCTCGTATACGTAGATGAAACTTTCATAAAATTTTAATATGGGTTTTTGATATGAATTCCAGAGGCTACCGGTAAAACCGATGTTGATTGACGTACTGGTATTTCATTTTGATAATGCAAAACATTATCATACTAGCATATCGAACTAATTGTAGCATACATACATCATATCACGCCTATAATAACGACGGGTTAGGCAGAGGTGTACCTAATAGTACCTACATTTCATTTTGCCAGTTATATTAAGTCCCATGTATTAGAAAGAAAGAAAAATATTTATTTGGGACAAGCACAGGAACAACAAAAAATAACAATAAAAAAAAGAATCTAAAACTAAATAATAAAAAAAGACCTGTGCGAGGCCAAAAAGGCTCCTATCTCAGCATGATGCTGCGATAGATGAAAAACAAATACCGCAGCGCTGGTATTCTGATAGGGCCCACTGTGACGTCACGGTCACAACTACGGACACACAATACATTAACACAAAAAATAAAATAACATAATATTCACTTATATAAAATAAACACTGTAACTTTACAAACAAAAATGATTAAATTAAAATATTAATAATAATCGGCTCGGCAGCACCGAACGTTCCGACTTCGCTTGTCAACGCTACAGACTATTGTCTATGGTCCATGACAAGCGAAGGGACGCGAGCGCAGCGCAGAGGGAGGATACATTTTGGCAACTGGCTGTCAATGTCAAGGTGTTTTTAGAGAAACAACATAAGAAAACAACAAGAAAAACTAGAACGCAAGCCTATTGCCATCAACCGACCACATATCCAGCCATCGTGGCTGCTACTAAGAAACTCCCAACGGAAAAACCCAATAACACAATTTGTCCAACCCGGGAACCGAACCCAGGACGTAATGCCCAGTTGTCGTAATTGCGACTACTAGACCAATGAGGCAGTCCAAACAATGAAAAGTTATAATTTCCGACAAGAAAAAAAATAACGCTTGCTAACTGACTTATTTGAATATTACAGGATTAATACTAAATAATAATACAAAAAAAAATTGATGTTAATGGGCGACTATTTTTTTTTAATATTTTTAAATGTTTTTTTCTTATATTATTAAGTTGTAGTTGTTGTTTGTTGTATAGAATATTTAAAAATGTAACGAATATATGTTAAAATGAATAAAGGAAATAAATATTACAAAATAGGTCCCAGTATAGATAGATTCCTACAAGACAAAATATTCTGATCAAAATCAGATTTCCAATAACAGAAATAGAACAATATGGAATTCAAATAAATTCAGAAGTTAGCCTTTCATTCGACGTGCATATTCGTGATCGTTCAGCCGCAAAACGTGCTTGTATGTAATACCGAGAATCGTATTCCACTGCATTCGTCTGAGTAATCCAATGCTCTGATTGGACGAGACCGGCTGAATTTTAATCACTGTCGAAAACTAGACAAAATATAAACCACCATAAAAGGGTGTAACAAGACACTTAACGAAGCCAAAAGACAGTTGAAAAAAAAGTTTTTTTTGAAAAGACAGTTAAAAAAAAATCGCAATGATGGGATCATTGCGATTTTTTTTTATTCTAGCTAGACCATACCTAGGAACCTTTTCGTTACAGATATATTGAGGATCAAAGTTCCAACTTTTTTCTATTCAATTTTCTTTTTTTAAATATATGTTTTTAATGTGAGATATTTATTTAAAATACCTACCTCGTACTATCAATGCATCCGTCAGCAGTGTTTTGAGTGCGTTACATTGAGTTTTACGGTAAAACGTGATTTTTCACCCCAAAAAAATGTCGTTTCCCAGCAATGATTTTTGCGTAAAGTTACTTAGTTTAATTTAATTATTGCTGGGAAACGACTTTTTTTTGGATGGGAAAAACACATTTTACGGTAGGACTCAATGTACCGGACTCAAAACATTGTACTGATGGATGGATTGAATAGTACCGGGAGTCGTGGAGGTGTTTAAAGTAAAAAGCTTTCATAAAAAACACGGATTTAACTTGTGAAAAAGTTGGAACTTTGACCCCCCATATCTCCGTAACTAGAAAGTTCCCAGGTATGGTCTAGATAAAAAAAATATCGCAATGATGGAGAGAACGAGTGCCTTTCGGCTTCGTTAAGGGTCTTGTTACATCCTATACAACGTGTAACAGAATAAACGCAAGACCTCTTAAGGGGTCATTGTACTCATCATCATGAACAACTTTCACTATGGGACCAACACTGAAATTGTGAAAAAAAAAATCGACTGCCCCATACATTTCTATGCGCATAACTCGACAAAATGTACTGAACAGCTGATTTTTTTTTCGCGATTTCGGGTTTGGTCCCATAGTGAAAGTTGTTTATAATGATGAGTACAATGACCCCTTAAGAGGTCTTGCGTTTATTCTGTTACACGTTGTAATTAATTAAGTGTTGTGAAAATTAATACATTGTCATTGTTAGCAACCTTACTGCAATATAATGTTCTTGCTATTTGCAGCAATATAATGACGGAATAGTATCTTCCTAATTACATACCTAACTCTTTTGTTTATTGCGGGTATTTTTTTTTATACATGTACCTAAACGGGATGAAAGTCTTAACTGAAAGACGTACGTTTTTAAGCAAGGATTCCCCCACTGTCAAACATCAGATATTTTTGCCAAATCAATTTTTCCACTTTCCACATCACACACATAATTTATTTTGAAAAAAATACTTTCAAGTTAATTTATAAACCACGGCCGCGGAGCGAACCATGTACAGGTTCTTATAAATTAAGTAGGTAATTACTAAAACATCTGTTTCACTTTTAAATGTATCTTCAAAAAAGGTGGGTTACGAGGAATTTTATATTTAAATTAGGGCCATTACAGCTGAGCCGGCTCTTAAACAAATGAGTATCTGTGTCACAAGTGCTTAAGCTATTACAGATCCAGTTTTTTCTTCTTTAATAACCTTGAAAAGATGGCACGTTTCGTTTTCGATAACGATATTTATGTATATTAAATACTCACTGAAAAAGAAGCTTTGAATACTGATTAAAATTACTTGAAACGATTTTTTTGTAAGAGTAATTGAAATACCCGTAGTGAGCCTTTGTAGATAATCCAATATATTACTCACTACCTCGCAATATAGAAAAACACCGTGAATTAATAATAGGTGGGCGAGAAGAAGTGAGCGAGCGTGTTGATCAATGCTTCGTTTTGCTCTCTGTGTCCTTTACCCTGTGATAAGTATATCTAAAAAGGTAGATGGCATGTATTCCAATAATAGACGAGTAAACAAAAACACAAACTAAACAATATATTTTTAGATACACGTCTTGTATCCACAAGAATCGACATAAACAAATATGTTTTGTAATACGACAGATGGTTATTGTGAAAACGTGTCGAATAGTCTCAAGGTTTTACGAAAAAAAAAAATTACTTTCACTTGATTTTCTGGTTGTTGAAGATGGGAAGGTATATTTTTATGCGCTGTATAATTATTGTTAATTTATTTCTTTCTATCTACGATTGCATGTCATGTTCCTGCGGCAAATAAATATATTTTTTTTCTTACTTTTTATGTTGACGTAGATGAAGATATCACAAGAAACAATATACAAGTTATACAATTATTTATTATCTAACTTCCTGCCCTTGCCCATGTTACTTGGGGTCGGAGCAACATGTTTTAATCTTCCATCCTCCTCTGTCAGCCGGCACATTACCATTTCACTCCCTTTAAGTTCATATCAGCAGCATTATCAGCCGAGGGGTGGAATTCACTGCCTGCGTCTGTGTTCCTAAATTTATACGACACCAATCTATGTAAGTCACGAGCTAATAGGCTTCTTTTGGGTTAGATCGATCCATCGTCAACCTCATCTCTGTCCTCAGAACAAGATTGAGGTGTAAAGTATGCCTATTTAATATTACTAAAAAAAAAAAAAAACATTTTTCACATAATCCGTCCATATTATGTTATTTAGTTTTATTGCTATATCCATCCATCAATAAAATATTCAACTTTCTTCAAGTCACGTGTTCACCCGTCCTCGCCACACGCCACCAACACAAACGACTCCATTTCAACTTTTCTGTAAAAGGCGCCATAAAAATCCACAAAAACAAAATTAATTATTATTATAAATACCGACCTCAACGTTCATAATCGATATTTCTAACTGATCGAACGCTCACTATGTATACAATCACCCCATTTTGTCACGTAGATATTGTAAAATGTACTGTAAACAAAATCGAAACGTATTCAGTCAAGATACGGCACGTTTTGGACGTCAATCACAACCTTACAAAACGTCAACTGGGAACCCCTTCCTAGTGTATCAACTTATCAAGTTTTACATTGTTTGCCATCAGAATAGTTCAAAACGCAAACTTCATTTTAGCTCTCTCACAAAACCATGACCCAATAAATTTATTTTCAATACCTACCTGTCAAAAGTATCAAACTACATCGTCATTCGGAACCTTTCCGCTGTAGTTGAAAGCAAAAACAGAGAAATATTAATGTCATGGGCACAAGTGTCTCCATTAATGTAAACCGTAGCCAATTTACCCTGACCCTTTTTAGTGGCGCTGCTTGTCAAGAAAGCTGTCAGTGAAACGTCAAACTACGTAGATATTTCAAGTTAGTTCCTTCGATTGCCGTGTGTCAGAATATGTTGGTGGAGTGGAGGTTTACACAATTTGACGTGGGACATTGTAAACAAGGTTGGGTTAACATCGATTCACGTTATTGACACAGCCGTATCGTAGCCGTGGCGATGAATACGATGACATTTATTTTTTCTGTGACGTCCTTTATCAAAGCCGATGGATAGCTCAATATTGGTAGCGCTGATTGTGTTTTGTTTTTGTCGATGTAATCGTACTTACGTGCTTTTTGTTTTGTTTTATTAAGTGCGGAGGTGTTATTTGTTTTCCGATAAAATTTGAAGATCACGTCATCATAATAATGATTCCAAGTTTTACGGTTCCCTTTATATTTAGAAATTAGTTGTTGCCCGCAATCTTCATCCGCGTAAAATTATTATAAAAAAATGCTTTTAATTTTTCTGCACCTAGTCTAATTTACTCTTGATAACACTAGCTATCTGCCAGCAAAAGTCCCGTCAAAATCAGTCCAGCCATTTTGGAGATTAGTCTTAGCAGACAGACAAAGGAAAAAAAATAGATAATGGAATGGGTTTCATGCAAAAAGTTAAAACCTATGAAATTGTTAACAAATTCCGATTCAATTATAAGTCATATATATATAATAATAAATATATAAATATATATAATAAAACAGCTAGTAGTAAATTAAAGAAATAATTCCAGTTCTTATGTTGTTATTAGTCACTACATAGTATAAAACAAAGTCGCTTCCCGCTGTCTGTCCATATGTACGCTTAGATCTTTAAAACTACGCAACGGATTGTGATGCGGTTTTTTTAATAGATAGAGTGATTCAAGAGGAAGGTTTATATATGTATATTGCACCCGTGTGAAGCCGGGGCGGGTCGCTAGTTAACAATAAAATACCTGTTGTTTTCTTATGCTTTGATCAAAAAAATCTAGACTCAAGCAAATTTAACCCTGAAAATTCTAGAGATGAATTGCCATTTTTTCCCAGAACTTGTTTTTCCACGTGCCGCGAGCAAAAACGAAGAATCGACGAATATCTCTTTTAGACCGAATAAAAAGAAAACTAAGTTTGTGATTCACCAAATGAATATAGCCCTTTCGTTTCCCAATTCTAGGAATATCCCACACTCCTCTGTAAGACGTGGTTGCTATTGGCAGAGATAGATATTGAATTTTCCGAGGGTTCTCCTTTGGTATGTTTTGCATGTACTAGCTTATGCCCGCGGCTTCGCCCGTCTGGAGTTCGGTTTATTCAAATTCAAATATTTTGACTTAAGTCAATGTTTTACGTAAACATTGTAATAATTTTTTTTTTCCTTATGAAGTAATTATGCAGAGCAATTTCAAATTTTTTTTATGGTATTTTTTTTAATAGATCCTATCTATTGTACACGCAGACACGTGCCTTTTTAATATCGTAAATTTCATAGTTTAAAATGTTATCGTGCTTGGCCTAAACTAGCTAAGTTACTACTAAAGAGATTTTTTATTTCAATAAGCCTCTAAACACTACCATAATAAATCAATTTTATCAAATACTAGCGGCCCGTCCCGGCTTCGCACGGGTGCCTATGTTACTCAAGGTGAATGTAGCTTTCTAATGGTGAAAGAATTTTTGAAATCGGCGCAGTACACAGTTTGAGTTTATTCATTACAAACATACATACAAAAAATACAAATCTTTCGTCTATAATATTAGTGTGTATTTAAAACATAATGTTTCTTTTAAATATTCCAACATTTCCGCTAATAAGTACTTTTTAGAATTTGAAATAATTTTGAATGCACAATATATATACTTTAAATATAACCCACATATTTTGATACCGCCATACCACCGTAACCAACACCCGTCAAACTATATAACGGCTAAATAATGACCAGCTCAAGTACGGCGTATTTATTAATTAGTGGGATTGAACCGGTTTAAATACAGAGTACATTCGTTAGCTATCTATTATTATAAAGTTTGACGTCATTTTGCCGGAGTTTGCGTTTTATCTTTAACTTTTTAGGTCACGTTTTAATATTCTACATTATTTCTCTAATGCCACAACTTTTGAACCAGGCTACAGGTAAAATTTAGTCTGATGAGTTTATTCCGATGAAACAAAATGTGACTGAAGAGCCACAATCGATGTTCCGCACCCTGACCTTAGACCTCAGCAGGAGCGCGCAGTGTAAACGATTTTTAGTTAAATGAGGGCTATCGTTTTTGAGCTCACCAGATGGCGCCACTTTCACTTATGGTCATGTCAATAATTCTATTTTATACTATAAAGTACCAATAACTTCATAAAAAGTTTATATTATCACGTATAACAACATAGTGTAAACTTCAGAAAATCATTTAAGTACAATATTCTCCCTAAATTAGCAATGTATCAAGCATGAAACATTTAAAAAACATTTTAACTCCAAGTTCTAACAAATAATATCATAAGTTGCTACTTAAAAACTTCAAGTCATAAATAATCAGGAACAGCTCAACCTTGAATATTATTAAAAATCCGTGATAAAAAAGCACACAACGCGTGAACTTTCTATGACATCTGACATTTCGGTGCCCTCGCGCTACACTAGCGCCTCTAGTGGTGAATTCACACGAGATAGCCCCCATTGTTTGCAACAAGCACAATTAGTGCCATCCATGGAGATGAATTACATTTTTAAAATTACGAAAATATTATCTGTGTAACGGTTATTTTCAATTTGAAAATCGACATAGTTACGTAACCTTTACACCGCGCCCTTTTGCTAGCCCCCCTGATCTTTGTGCAACTGCATCTGCACTTTGAAGAAAGCACAGGTAACACTGTCGATGTGGCAGAGTTCTCGTCTAAGCTCAAGTAACTTAATATGGGGTTTCATTGATACGACGATAAACCGAGGCCAGATGGACATGGTAGGATAAACTGGGACTCCTCGGTTAAAGAATGTTACCAAATAGCCTTACATCATTATTAGAACGACAGACATAAGTGGAGGGAGAGATGAGAGAGACATAATTCATCTTTACTGTCTTAAATTATTTAGAAACTACAAATCTATAATCTAAAACGGTAATAAAAATATGTACAAGTATCAACAGGGCGTCAAAAAATTCGTCCATATCGCTGTCAACAGGAAAAGTGCTCAGAAGGCTAGCAGCATTGCCACGTTGTATGGCAATGCTGATTCTTTGGCCAAAAAATAGGCCCGCCCGCTTGGATTTCCCGAAAGACTGGTTGGGCACACGGACCTCATGGCCCTAGTCTTTACTGTCTCTCTTTTAGAGGCTTGACTGTGTTTCTTAAACATAGTTACAAGTGCTGATGCCAACATTTTAAAAGGAAGCTTTATAATGAAAATGTTCCTTTGAGGGAGTTAAGTACACCAAACTTGTACACACGGCTACACATCAAGCTAAACATTTCCAGTATAAGCTGACCCCGCATTGTAAGGAAATCCTATACAATGCGAGATCAGCATAAACTGGAAATGTATAGGTTGATGTGTAGCCGTGTGTACAATCTGAGGCCATAAGAAAGGAGGTTCTGAGATTTATAGCGTCGATGTTACATATCATGAAATGCGAAGAAAAAAAGCTTTTCTCTGAACGAGAACGAAACTGCAGGCATCAAAGTATTTTGTGTTGACAATCATGTGTCCTTCACCAAAGTTAGGTCGGGAGAGACTGATAATTTTCGTAGAACGTAAAAATCTTATCACACAGAATGCAAATCCAAAATACTCTGTACCAAAATGACGTCGAAAGATTTTTGCGGTACAGCTAGTCTGCCCAAATGTGTGTCAGCCTTTGAAGGTTATCAGACAAAAGAAACAATACAAGTGACGTCATAAGAAAGTCTGAAGTTATTCCTGTATAATTCTGTTCATGTATTTGTGTGTTTTCTCTTGTACTGTTTCTATTTCAGTCCTTTCTGTCATTATAATTTATTCATCTTCGCGAGAACTTGTGGCACAGGATTAAGTTCTTTTATATTACGCTTTGAAGCGAGATTTGTCGGGCTTCTGAATAAAGTAAATGTCTATTTGTGTTCGCTTTTTAATAATTAATAATTTATTTTGTATGTAAATGTTTCTTCTCTTTGATTGTGGGCTGTGTCTGCAGCCATTATTGAAGTAATAAGCAAAAAGCTCAAAAGAAGGATTTTTCACATTATTTGTAACTTTTGTTTGACTAATTTGTTAAGGTTTGTTTGATGTTTAATTTTGTTTAAATAGATGATAGTGTTCGACAGACTACACTGAGCTCTAAGACGCAAATCGTTGACGTGGCTCAAAAGGTTGCCCAACTTAGATGGGACTGGACAGGACATGTCTGTTGCATACCGAACGAGCTGTGGGCCCGTAAAGCTCAAGATTAGTGCTCTGAAACAGTGACAGGGGTCGCGGCAGACCTCGAAGGAGATGACGAGCCGAACTGGATGGCTTCCTTGAATTGGAAAGAAGTAGCACAGAGTTGTGGCCGTTGGAAGGAATGGGAGGCTTTTTTCCCAGCAATGGGGTAATATGGGCTAGCTATAATATGATCGACTATCGGGGGGCACGGCAGTGCCCCCGCCAAGTCGAGCGCGAAGCAAACACTGCCGTACCATCCTTTACGGGAACTATTTCGCCGCATTTTCAGGCCCCTATTTGAGAACCTCTGGATACGACCAGAACGCAGAAATTGTCGTCATCCAGTAAGCTATAATCACATACTTAAAATCCAAAATTTCAAGTCTGGAGGTCATTTAGTTCCGAAGTTAAGCGAAAGCAAAGTTTCGCATTTATGACACTCACTCACTCACTCATGATCGTCAAAATAGAACTAGTACTTCCCATAAACTCAGAGAGCTGAAATTTGGTACAGAGTTAGGGTTTAATGGCAACATAAAGGAAAAACTATAAAACTAGGATAATCGAAGATCTGGAGTACCTGGTGACCCTGATTAGAAAACACAAGAGCCCAACCAAACTATTAGAGATCGACATATCGCCTTTACAAAAAACTATTCAACTTGGTGGGCCGCTTCATTTGATGTCAAAAATCGAAGGTCTGAAGTATCTGATGAAGAATCCTCAGCTGGTTTCAGCTTATACACCCAAACTACAAAAAGAAGTGAAATCCCACCAAAAACATTCTGTAAAAAACTAGCCAAGACTCGATGGAGCTGCTTGTTTATCTCTAAAAAGTAATGAAATCTAGACAAAGTCGTGCCGCTTTTCCAAGTGGCAATTTTCCATCGTCAATGGGTAGCGGTTCTGGCGGCAGATTGGTGCAATTTTTAGAGATAAACAAGCAGCTCCATCGAGACTTGGCTAGTTTTTTACAGAATGTTTTGGTGGGATTGACTTTATCATAATCTTTTTAAGAGCGCTAACATGTTCTCTGTCCACTTTTTAGACATAATTATGTACCCTGCTTAAGCGTATGAAGTTTCATTAAAATCGGTTCAGTCATTTCCAAAAACAAATGAATTCAAAGTTTGTATGAAATGCCGTAAGACGTTAACACCCATAACTAAGAACGAAAGTGTAGGATTATTCAAAAGCAGTTTTGTTTTCTTTATTATAGACCAGTAGTATTCAAAACAAGGCTGACAAAGCTAACTGTGGCTTAGTATTAAAAGAATTTGTTCCAGAACTTACTTTTGGGAGGCAGCAGCGGATTTCGCTTGTGTGATATCTGGAAATAATGAAACTTTGTTAAATAATAGGTAGGTACGATAAGTGTTTTGAGAGAACTTGAGGTTATTGATATAATTAACATCGCTTAGACCAAGTTTAGACCCCGTTTCGTAGTTCTCATGTCATTATGACATCCAATAGGAATGACATACAGTATGACCACTTTAAGCGTACAGTTCAAGGTGGCGCTGCTTGTCAAGAAATAATGCATCGATATGTCAAACGTGGTACATTTATTTTAGTTCTATGTTTTCTCGCCCGCATAGATAAGTTGGCTGAAGTGTAAGCTTTTCGAATATATCAGTCCAACACACTTTTGAGTTTCCATTATCGTTATCGCTGATAAATTGTCACTTTGTCTAGCCCCCCTTATCACTATTCATGAAAATAAACACATCACACGCTCGTGTAACGTGCTTTATTTCTACGAATCGAAACTTTTGGTCATTTTTCTTTATTTATTGAAGAAAAGTTTATTCGGCCTCAGTCTTTATATGGATTCCTAATATCCTAAGCAAAAAAACTTGAAACGTGAAATGTTACGGTATTCCAATATGAGGAACTTAGTTTGTTAACTCATTTGGGAACGCGCCACAGGTTTCTAAACTAAGTTTCCGAGGTAATTTGTTTTGAACTTATAAAAATTTCATACAGTTGTTGTACAGTTGTTTTTACGTCATTACAATTTGGTGCCGCCCATTTACTACTGTATAAAATATAGATGTTGCCCGCGGCTTCGCTCGTGTTTTGGTCGAAAATTATCACGTTGTAAAAATAGCCTACGGCACTCGGGGATAATGTAGCTTCTTATTAGTGAAAGAATTGGTTTAGTAGATCCAGAGATTACCCCCTACAACCTCATAAACTCACAAACTTTACCTCTTTATAATACTTAATAGTATAGATTATTTTAGTTTCGTTCCCTTTGATTTCGGTATATATTCTCATGTCTCTCTCTATTTTTAATTACTCTGTGGCATTTAGTAAGACAATGTCATATATTTCCAGCATTCTGATTACAAATACAGCCAACTCATTGTTCTTTTCTTAACCAAAAGTACAAACAAGAAATAGAAAAGATTGGCACAATAGAAATGAGTCCATTTTTAATACAGCACCGGTTTATACAGGCTGACCGTAACCGTAAGTAATAGAAACTTATGTTATACCCGCTTACAACTGTCCCGCTCAAAGGCACAGGGGTTTCTTAATATGCAGAAAAGGATCCAGCATTAATCAACAGGCTTTGAATACACTAGTAAAGTATTGTAGAGGTTTTGTCGGGATTTTTAGTTTGGCAACCAACCTTCACGAATGTTTTATAAGTTACTGGCAGCATAAGAAAACGAAGACTAATAACTAACCATATTTGAAATTGGAAGAAAGAAGAAAGTACAACGGCCTTTTAGCGCGCGGCAATTAGACGGAACACAATTGTCATTCATACACAATTCGTACAGAGTATCAAAACATGCCTATGTCACTGTTAAAAATTTAGTTTTACTTCTCGGAATAGTTAAAGGTACTATTTTCAATACGATACGTGTTCCATTTATACGAAAATTCCGGAGTGACTATTCATTGTTCCTATAGTAGTCATACTAGAAAAGGAGTAACCGGACAGTGCGAGTCGGACTCGGGCATGAAGGGTCCCGTACCATTGTAGAAGGGCAGCTCCCTTTAATATTTAAGGTGGATGCGCAAGGGTAGCCCGCGAAATTTAAATTTTCTTACGTTTATTGCAATTTGCAGGTAAGTGTCAGGTTGTATGTTGATGAAAATATGAATCGCGCCAGTAACACGTATGGAGTTACAGAATTATAATCATTAAAATCATCAATACAGCTTTCCAAGTTCATATAATCACATTCAATAGCTATTTCATGAAAAAGTCACTTTTTGAGATTATATGAACTTGGTGGGTTGTATTGATGATTTGAATGATTATAATTCTGTAACTCCAAATGTGTTACTGGCGCAATTCATATTTTCATCAACATACAACTTGACACTGACCTGCAAATTGCAATAAACTTGAGAAAATATAAATTTCGCGGGCTACCCTTGCGCTTCCACCTTAAATCATTTTTATAATTTGTTGTTACAGCGGCAACAGAGGTACACATTCTGTGCAATTTTCAACTGTTTACCTATTACGGATCATGAAATACAGCCCGCTGACAGGCAGATGGATGGACGGACGGACGGACAACGGAGGCTTAGTAATAGTTCTCACATTATGTATAATCTCAACATGAATGATGTAACCCAAGATCTTGTAACAATATTTTGATTGAAAAGAGTGTCCGTGGAGTTTCTTGCCCATTCTTCTCCATAGAGATCTACGCTTTGGAATGGGCAACTACAGTACTTTCACAAGTTATTATGCCTTGTGTCTGTGACTGTAGCTTCGCCTTTGTTTTTCTGACTTTCAAAAGTGCCTGCGAAGGTCTAATTGAAATAAACGCTTTGAGTTTGAGTTTGATAGAATCCCGTTAGTTACCCTTCGAGTACGGAACTCTAAAAGCTACTGCAATGGCTAACGTACCTCTTAAAATACCCACATTTCTTCGCAGAGAAAACGATATTTTATATGGAAATTCACACTTCGCCACTTTAAAACTCTCCTAGGATGTATCGGATCGTTTACAACATTCCTTCGCGTTTGCAGAACTAATGCTTCCTGCATAAGATTTATGGCAACAATTTATTGGAATGTGCTTTCTGAATTTATTTATATTTTCACTCGGTTCAGTAGTCGACTGGAATTTAAAATAGTTAAGTTACTGATGTGTGAAATTGAAAAAAATCCTTCAAAGATTTCATTTTGTGAAACGGTGTTCGTTGTTTTGAAGTTATAAAGCTTATTTTTTATCCATGTCTGCTCATACTTGTAGCTTTATAAATTGCAGCGATGAGATTGATTTCTAGTGTCTTTATAAAGTTTATTTTTGTGAGTTGCATACTAAGTATCGAAAAAGCTAAAAATTTAATAATTCCGATAACTTCATTGGGATTATGAAAAATTGTTGTTGTGTTATTATTGTTGCGATTTTTGGAAACAAATATTACGACTCCGAAAATCGCTACTGAATTTAATTAAGTTTACATACACGTGCCTGTAAATGATAGCATGACGGCCTGGCAGGGGAAAATGGCAGAAGAAAACGTGATGCGCTGACCGTAAGTAATATAGCACAAGGTGAGGAAGTTGCTGATTACATAACACGTGCCTAAAAGTACCATCAATGTTAAGTAGGCACACCTATTGGCGGTTCTTGCTTGCACACAAGCTTGAAACCTGTTGAGAAGTGTAAATTATGTTTAGTGGTTCTTACTCTTCCACTAACCCCTTCCCATCCCCTCCTCCATTCCCTCTTCTTGTCTGATTAATTTCATTTCGTTGCGGGATCCAAGACAGTTCAATTGTTTCTCTAGGACTTCGTCAAGCTTCATTGTCTCAGCACTTTTCTGGTGGTCGCCACTGTTGATTCTGGCTTTCAGAAGTTGCAATGATTTGGGAACAGTGTGGTGGGATTGTCACAATAAAAAAAGCTTAAAAGGTCTGCTTGCCATTAAAACATTCATAATTTATGGTTTCTGAAGAGTTTCCTTGCCTTATGAGCTTAATTTAACTTGCCGTAATGTTGACCCATAGGAACTCCGCTTTACATCTCCTACTTAACGATCTCAAAAACTTGTAAATACTATTGTTTACGTGTATACAGGGTGATTTTTTTAAGTGGGCGTGGATGGCCAAATCCGAAATTACGAGGAATAGCGAAAAATGCTCTAAGGAGTCTCGACACTATCAAATAGTGTAAAAACACAGTGTCTATATTTTATTCCGAAATCAATGGATTTGTTTCCTAGCCAGGAATATTGATTTTTCAAAAATCCAATGATGCAGTTTTAGTTTTTATGACAATCGAGCTCGAGACTCCTTTGAGCATTTTTCGATATTACTCACAGTTTCGGATTTGGCCAACTACGCCCACTTGCAAAAATCCCCCTGTAAATATAGCATCGGATATTAGTCTCGCCAGTCACACAAAAGAAACCTAAATCGTGTTAAAGGAACAAAGAATAAAGACGTTCACTAGATCTCTTTTATTCCGTCAAGAATGAGAAAATCTATTTTAGAATTGCGACTCGAATCTGAACGTAAATAAGAAATATTGTGTTATTGACAAGGAGAATTGTCTCTGCATGATCCCTTGAGTGGTAACTGACATGTTAGACAATTAGTGGAGTACGCTTTAGCCTAGCCAGGCCTTTTTCTTATAGCCTAGAGTGTTACTTTAGTGGTTTTGGCTTAAAGAATAGCCAAGAGCATACAACAAAACCATAAATCTTTAATGTTCCGACATCTGGTAGGCTTCGTCTATATAAGAGGAAGATCACTGTACTCCACCACATAGGCCTAGTGCGGATTGGTAGATGCCACATGTCTTCGAATTTTCGGTACTAGGACATGCCGGTCTCGTCACGATGTTTTACATCACGATTTTGTGAGCTCTGGTGACGGAATAAATAACATAAAGTAACGCACTTGGGTGACTAAGTACCAATCCTACTTCAACATTACATAGAAAAAACATTTATTCGGAACCACACGAAGAAACTAGAAGTTACAACAAAAAATCAGTAGGAAAGTGGCCAATATATCAGAAAGAGGTTCGACTGCTCGATTGATTTGCTAGATATATCAGGCTATCTGTACCATAGATTGGTCTAGACTTGGCTCTAGATAGACATATTTTTTCATCCTAAAGTTAGGCGCGTGATTATACATGAGAAATATTTCCCTAACGTTTGAAAAAAATATTAAAAATGATTGAAAGTGAAAGTAGTTATGTTTTTGCATTTATAATTTATTCTGGTAATTAAAAAAAAATATAATAAAAATATATGAGTATGGTCAGCAAAATAAGTTTTTTTTTGTAAATGGATATAATCGTGACATAATTATTTTCAACTTTAATAAAAGAGAAAGTAACGTTATATGTTTATTACCTTTTCGCACTTAAACGGATTTCGGAGAAACTTGGCACACAGACAGAAAATAGCTTTAGTTAAGGACGTGAGATATTTTTTATCCCGGTGGTTTCGTATGGGAATTAATGAGGAAAATGAAGTGAGGAAAATGTTGAGTATGTATGAATGTAGATGGCTATAAGAGTAGAGGTAGACCAAAGCAATGATGTATGTACTGTCTGAGGGATTATATGGCTAGAAAAGAGGTGACTGCTGAGATGACGAGTAATAGAGAAGTATGGAAGAAAACCCCAAATAAATTGAGATACAGGCAAGAGAATGTTGAATATTTTGTGGCATGATTTCTAATCACTGCAAGGTAAGAAGATGTTTAAAAAAAATAGGTTAGCTTCTAAGCTACACTAAACATGTATTGCAAAACTTCTGAAACATTCATCGCTTATGCTGTCCGTACATGTTCTAGATTATGGAAATAAATACGTTTTTCAACTACTATCCGTAGTTCTTATAAACATTACCAGTTTATCAGCACAGTTCATCTGTTAATGTTTGATTTATTGCAGTAAAGTTATTGTTTCTTCCGTTATTTATAGTTTTATTTACAGACAGGATGAATTCCTACGTTTTGATTAAAACCATCCGTCCTAGTTTATCTTTCAAGTTCTTTTGTTCTTTTCAATGAGGAAAAATTATGTAAATATATTTTTGTGAATGGAATAGTTGTGTCTCTTTGAATACAGAAATAGTTTTGCAGACATAGCAACAGTTTATATAAAAAATGATACAATAATCTGCCGGCCACAAATTGTTTTGCCGAAAATCCTACTAACAATAACTTCATTTGTTTTTGTCTTTTTAATTCATGAACGTCCAGTTTTCGCAATTGATCGATGTTCAAACAAAGTTGGCATCATACAGTGCGAACATTTAAAATCATGATAAAATTGCAGTTTGGTTGTTAAATAATCGATTCAGATCCTGTCATACTTTTCATACAAACGCTCGTATGTGATTATGCAGTTGTTACATATCTATCTTTGATTTTTTTGAACTAATAGGTATTTTGCGCACTATATCTAGGTTTCTATGGTAGCAAAAATAAAAAATTGTAGAAACAAATTCAGTATAAGCCTCCAAAAATTGCTGTTTTGCACAAATTTTAACTGAACTTTGGCCGTTAATAATGTACTCATAAACTGTAAAAGTAAAGAAAACATCTCGATAGAAACTTTGCACATGTAATGGAGATTCTTAATGTCAAATATTTATTTCACACACTTGTAAGACTTATTCAAAAACACGTATTTCCTGGAACAAGTTTAAGAAATTTTGGAACAGTATTTTTCGTTCAATGTCATCGCGTTAGGCGGTATGAGGTGCGCGGGAGACGAGATGTGCGGGGTCGGGGCGGGGTAAGACGGGGGAATTGAAAGAAAATCACCGCTAAGGCTCTGGATGAAACAACAAGCTTTTCGACCATGCTCGCGTTGACGATAGACAGACCGGGAAGGGCCCTCTTAACGATTTAAAGTTGTCAACCCAAATTAAATGAAACTAATTCAATTAAAAGTTTTAGTAAATAATAACTACTTTATTATATAAAAGTAAGACTTTGACAGATCTTATTGAGTGATTCGAATGTGTGCATTTTTGACTGCGCTGATTATGTCGATCAATCAATCAATGAACCCAGCCTATCGCAGTCCAATGCTTATTCAATCACTTACTACTTACTTTATCTGATGCGAAGCTTTAAAAATTACTAAACAGGCTTGCGTTTGACCGCTACTAGCCTGATGTGAACCGATGACGCAGCCTAAAATGGAGCACGCTTGTCTAGCAGAAACCGATTCACTCGAACTTTAAAAGGATCCAGATTATAATGATCAGGGAACAGAGAAGCCGGCAGTGAATACCACAGACTGGCGGTTCGCTCAATAAATGTGGAAGCATAGATGTCCGTGGAACATCAACCCTACTTCAAATATCGAACAAAATACAAATGTAAACCTAAAATCGACCCACCTGTTTATAACTTACGTCGTGCAAACAGCTGAAGCCGACGTACCGAACCTGTAAGTCAACAGATACCTTCTGTGGAGGTTTTAGTGTTCGTTTGTTTAAACCGCACTTCACTTGCCTTTCTGCTGACGTGACGTAAACGGGGCTTAAAGTGTTTTGTTGTTTGGAGTAGGTGGATGCGGTGACTGATGTTTTTAGGTATCATACTATCTTACTTCTTATCTTACTTATATTATAAATGCGAAACTTTGTGAGTATGGATGGATGTTTGTTTGTTACTGTTTCAAGCGAAAAGTACTGAACTAATTAGGATGGAATAACACATAGCTACTTTTTATCACGGTAGTATGATCCCTTGGGACAATTACAGAACTTCACGGGGGCGAAGCCACGGGTATAAGCTAGTTCAATATAATGTTAGACTGCGTTTAATTTTTAAAATCATAACGTACCTACCTAGTTTCGAAATTGAGACGTCATAAATTCGATTGTCAACTACAGGACTATCGTAATCAGTCTATAATATTAACACCAAAGGATGTAGGCCTCTCATTTGTAAGAGGGAGGGGGCTGTATTTCTCCACACGGACCCAGTGTGGATTCCACTTATCTACCAACGTAGGTAACGTGTACTCACTTTACGCACAAGGTATTTATTTAGGTTTATTGAAGGAATTAACTTATATAGAACCCATGCCGTCTGGCCAAGCCAATTACATCCAAGAATTATAAAGATGGATGGTTGTATTGCTTTGTTTGGCAATGTAGCAGTGTCAGCACTAAATTGGTACAAATTTTGGCAGCACGAGCAATAAAACAAGATGCCCCGATTTATTACAGCGAAATAAAAATAAATGCATTGCAAATATAGCAAACCCAACGATGCGAAAAGAACTTGAAAGTTGAAAGTTCATTCAAAGCAAGTTCATTCAATCGATTGAGTTGTTGCGTGGGAGTCGAACATGCACGACGCTAACTCACATAGCTGTCCTTTCACCATTTTGGTTTAAATGCATGCGGCATTCACAAATTTATATCATCTTAAGATAGGTCTCGTCGCGTACTCCACAAAGCCTAAAGACTTGGGTCTTCAATCAGTGCGTCCTGCCTGTTATGACTTACGGAGCCGAAACGTGGACACTCACGGTGCGGCTGTTCCATAAATTTAAGGTCGCTCAGCGAGCTATGGAACGGGCTGTGCTTGGAGTCTCTCTGAGAGATCGCATTCGGAACGAGGTAATCCGACAGAGAACCACAGTTATCGACATAGCTCACAGAATAAGTAAGCTGAAGTAGCAATGGGCCGGTCATATTAGCTGTAGAACTGATGACCGTTGGGTTAGACGTGTTCTTGAGTGGAGACCGCGAATCGGTAAACGTAAGGTGGGACGCCCTCAGGCTCGGTGAAGCGACGATCTTCGCAGGGTGTCTGGTAGCAACTGGATGAGAACTGCTGAGAATCGAGTTGAGTGTCGTGCGGTTGGGGAGGCCTATGCCCAGCAGTGGACTGCAGTAGGCTGATGATGATGATGATGAAGATAGGTACATTAAAAAAGTCTTAAGAGCTTAAACGATTTATGGCATTTTATACAAACTTTCAAGTATTTTTTAGTAAAATCGGTTGAGTCATTTCGAAAAAAATATACTTGAAAGTTTATATGAAGTGCCGTAAGTCGTAAACGCTCTTATGACTAAATGAATGATTAGTAAATGACATGCAAAACAAACATTTTTAATTGAATTTCGTTACGTCTCCTACACCAGTTCATGCTCGGCCCACAGTAGGTGTATGTTGTTAATAAATTAGTAGCAATATGGCCTGCCCATTATATTCACATTTACCCAACTGTATTCTTTACCAAACCGCATTTATATTATACAGCATGTGCTGTCGGTCGGTCTGCAAGTCGGTTATAAATAAAGCATAGACAAAGGTCTAGAGAACTGTGAACTCTAGTACTTTATGGCTGCTCTATTCTATTTTATAGTGAATACGTGCAATACCTGGCTTTTGAAATTGGACACGTTCGGGATAATAGTGAAATCATTATTTTAAAGGCATTGTATAAAATTATTACGAGTAGCTTCATAGAATTGAGTTTAGCACCCTTTGCAATTAATAACAAAAAACGTTGTATTCCTTTTAAGTGGGGTTATGATTTTAGCAGTCTATGTATGTATGTATGTTTTTATGTATGTTCCTCCGTAGCGCCTAAACTTTTAATCCGATTTTGATGAATAAGGTGTTCATCGATTTGTTATTATGGCCTGGGTAACATAGGCTACATTTTAACCGACTTCAACAATAGGAGGAGTCGATTTTACCTTGTAAACCTGTAGTATTCCACACGAATTCTTCAGAACAACGATTATAGCTAGAAATACAAGCACACAAGCATATACAGCGTGTAAAAGAAAGAGTATAATCATATGGAATACTGTGGTACGGACCATCAAACTGAACAACTTTCTTTATGGGACCACCATCGAAATCGTAAAAAAATAATCAGCTGTCCTATATAAAATTTCAATACCTATTCGTCCAAATATATGGGACAGCTGATAATTTTTTTACGATTTCGATGGTGGTCCCATAGAGAAAGTTGTTCTGTTTGATGGTCCGTACCACAGTATTCCATATGATTATACCCCTTCTGTTACACGCTGTATAGATACACACACACACACACATAGATTACTAAATAACCATAACTTTGGTAGAAAGTTTTGAAGCGAACCCTAAAAGTAAAAAAAAATATAGATGCTGCAAAAACTCAGTGTTTTAGAGATACGGTAAAAGCGCATATTTCAGTATTCACTTTGAATTATTCAACGATCAGAGGTCACGACTATACTCTGTTTTCTATTCTAAATATGACTTGGTATTTATCTTGTCGCCTGCCATTAACATTTACCAAACATTCGTGCAGGTCGATTCAGACAAAAACTCGGCAGTACCTCCACTTAATTATTTCAATTGAACACAATAAATGGGCATAACTTTTCAAACCAAAGCGAACCACTTTCAACTTTCTTAATCTAATACAATCCTTATTATTCCGTTTCTAACAAGGCTGTTTGTAAACATTTATGCGTACAGTTCAGTAATCAATACCCAGAATGGATAATGGTTTACATTTAGATGCTAATAAATCTGGAATAACACTCTTATTGGGCCTCCTCTAGTTGTCATGGATACAAGAAAAAAGATGGCGCCTGGCAGCCATCTTGACCCAAAGTAATTGAGCGGGAAACTCCTTAGACTTTTTTTCTATTCTAGTTGTTTAATCGGTCGGATAATTGTTTTTATTTAAGGAGGACTTAGATGCCTCAAGTTCAATATTAGAATTTGTGGGATGAGGAAAATTGTTTGTTTAATATGGAAATGGCTACCAAGATAGTTTTGTAAGATAAATTCTATTTAGTTTGACTGTTACTGTTAGCCTGTGTCATTCCACTGCTGAGGAAAGACCTCCCTCCATGACTTCTAAAACCTTCTATCCAGGGCCAATGTGGACCACTGGTCGTTGGTTCTGTCCAGCTCGTCCCGCCATCTCCTGGGAGGTCTACCGCGTCGCTTTCCGGCTGTGTCAGGGCTCCACATCGTGGTTATTTTGACTAAACTGTAGTATAACCTGAAGTATAAATTGAAATGTTTGAAAGACACGTAAACACTTTTAGTCAACGTGATTTAGTTTGTAAAGTGAAAAGTGCTGACGGGAAAGTCCCAGAGGATGCATTCTAAACTTTTACATGAAACGTTAGTCTTCATTTTGCATGTATGATGTGTATTGAAATTGATACTAAAGTAGTATTAGTATAGAACCCTAAATAATTATTAAACAAGATGTTAAGCTGGCCGCCCATTACTCGGCAGACTGGCTATTTAGGAAGGTACCTAAAAGGGTACCTGAAAATAAATGTTGAAATATACTAAACCTGATCTGTTGTTAAAATATTTAGAATTATCAACACCAAACACAATACGTCACTGAAGCTCTAACACCACGTAAAGGAGAGTGAAAAATCTATAACAATTTTACCACATTTTTAACATTTTTTTTTTCCCGTTTCTACGGAACCCTATTACTAAGACTCCACTGTCCGTCTGACTGTCGGTCTGTCACCAAGCTGTATCTCATGAACCGTGACAACAGACAGACAGTTGAAATTTTCACAGATGATGTATTTCTGTTGCCGCTTTAACAGCAAACACTAAAAATAGAATACATTTAATATTTAAGGGGGGCTCCCATACAACAAACGTGTTTTTTTTTAGATAATGTTACGGAACCCCTCGTGCGTGATGAGACGTTGCATTGCTTGTTTCTGTTTCTGATTGACTGAAACATCATGTCTTCCGATTCTCTAGCAAACGGCATCAAAATGTCAAAATCGCCAAAAAATTACTTACATGGTGTTAGAACTTCAACGACAAATTTTATTCCGCAATTAAATAGGTCTAATGTAATAAATAGAACTGATGGCTAATGGAACCATCAAACCCAGACGTGGAGACCGCGTATCAGCAAGTGTAGTGTGGGGCGTAACGGCTGGGTATGGTTGGCTGTAGAATGCAGAGAACTGGGTGTCATGGCGCAGCCTGCGTGAAGCCTGTGTCTTGCAGTGGACTACAACCGGCTAAGTTCATTCATAGATTGGTTGTAATAATTAAGTCGAGATCAATGAACGACATTAACATTTTGACCGGCATAGCATAAACGAACGCGCGTGTTCTCTACGCCAAGCCACAATTTCACCTACCATTTAGTCACATATACGTGACAAGCAAGCGCGTGCCCTGTACATTGCATGTGGCTTGTTCCCTTCTCTGTCTTGCAGTTTTATTTTGACAGCTGTGCAACAGTGACAGGAATATCGCTTAGAAAAAGTATTTATTTATTTATTTGATAACATGTAAAACACTGGTTAGTACAATCATAGATCTCGACTTTAGTATTCAGCACAAGATAATTGCATAACATAACATTACGCCTGTAATTTGCAAGGGTTTGGCAGAGGTGTACCTAATAGTACACTCACAATTCGCCAGTTTTGTTAAAGTTCCATGTAATAGGGGGTGAGCCTATAGCCATCAACCGGGCACACATCCAGACTCCGTGGCTGCCTGATAGAAAAACCCAATACTCGTAACAATTTGCCCGACCCGGGATTAAACCCCATGCTCAGCCGTAGCAATTGCAACCACAAGACTAACGAACAATATTAATCAACTTACGTGATCTCTATGAACGAAGCATAATGTAATTTATTGGATTCGATTACATTTAAGCTTCTATCTTTGAAGTTTCAGCAGTATGATTTCGTATTAGCTAATTATGCTTACTAATAAAATTTGTGTACCTACAAAAACAAGTAAGATTCGTTAACATAGGCTCATAAACAACGTGACAAGACTTGCGAATGCGAAGTCAGACGTGGCAAGAGGTATTGGTCCGTTACAGGAGAGACAGACCTTAAGGGGTATGAATTAAACAATGTCATTGTTTTGAAAGGGTAATGGTAAATATGAGGAAACGGGCATGTAACCAAAAACTCCAAGACATCTGATATCCGTCAATCACCACGCGAGCGGGTGGATTCCAAGCCAGATAGGACAGGCCTCCTTTTCCAGCAGTGGGAACATTATTGGCTGATTATGCTGACAGTCATTGCTGCTGCTATTTACTGAGTCGGATAAAAACACCATCCTCATATTATAAGTGTAATTTTATCGGTTTACATCATAATTCTCACGCCCTCATTCCAATTTAATTTGGGGTCGGTGCAGCACATCTTTTTCATCTGAATTTTATCGACTTAAAAAATAAATAAAATTTACCAACGTGTTGGTTTGAAAAAATACCCCAATTTTATCGGTTGCTTATGAAGATCTATTTGAATTTTTAATATCGAAACATTAAATGTTTGGTTCAGTTATAGACCGCGACGATCTCCACATGTGGATCTGCGGAACATCCTAACATATTAAAATTACAGTTTGAGTTGGCCACTAAACCACTGTTTATAGAATCCATCCGGTGAACCAAACATTTATGAATAAGCCATAAGGACTAGACCACGTTCAAAAGCTTTTCTAACATATTAAGTAGTCAGCCCAATACCACAGTCCAAACCACCATGGCATTTACTCCGCTTCTGCACATTTGTTTGCTTAAAGTTTTATATAAAATACTAAAACTATAAATGCGAAAGTAGCTAGCTGCACAGAGTTGAGAAATTTGGCATAGAGATCGACCATTATATTTATGCGTGATGACATAGATTTTTTTTTTCTTGGTAGTACGATTCCGCGGGATAATTTCCGACGTGAGCGAAGCCCTGGACAAAGGCTTGCTGCTGGCTATTAAACAAATAAGCCGCTGTTGAATGACAACACGAGATTACAATCACAATAAGACAATAGTATGGTAAAATACTCAGAGTTCATTCTTCCGAAGGCTCTATATCAATTCATACCCCAAGAGCGAAGTGGACCGTATCAATTAGGTTTGGTCTCGAAGTAGCCCGCTTTATTTCGTTGTGGTACATGCTTTGAACCCGAATTATGACCGAATTGGACCATGATTGGAACCGTTCCCGGTATGCTTTTGGGAATAGATGGGATATTACGCGTGTTTGGAGAGACTGAAGTCGGATGTTTGTCTTTTGTCTTTAGGGAGTGCCTCTTGTGTGTTGTTGCTCGGAAACGAAATAAGAGTATAGGGAAGTGAAATGTTAGGTCACGGATTCCCGTGACCTAACTGGAAGCGCCAAGCATAGAATTTAGAATTCTATGCGTTTTATCGATCCGAATGAATATTTCCCTCTGCTGTGCATGTCTTTCGATAATAACGATGACGATAAAAGTTTCAGATGTTTTACTATTATCGCTCGTTTAAATATACACAAGAAAGCAGTCTTGCCAAAGGGTATCGTAATATTATACCTCCACAACCTAGTACTAACTGGGTTGCGGAGGTCAGATAGGCAGTGACTCCAGGTAAAATACTGATATTCAGCTGCATCCGGTAAGACTGCAAGCCGATCCCAACTTATTTGGGAAAAGGCTAGGCAGATCATGAAATAGATACTGAAAAAATAGAAAATGACTGGAAACGCGTCCAAAATTTTATTCTGTTCTCCATTTCACACGTGTCACATGTATGAACATCGCTAACGACATTCGTAACTATTTCGATGCAAATTGGATTCCCAGAGTTTTTGATGTGTCAAATAAATCATATTTGGTGCATTTATTTGAAATACATTCGGGTATTTTTTTTCTATCAATGTTTTAGCAGAAATAACTATTTACAAAAATTACAGTTTTAAGAAGGAATATTATTGGACATATTTAATGTTTTTAGAAGGCTGAGACCGACGCTGAAACTGTTTTTTTTGTCAACAGCTATTAATACTAACATAGTCGCATCTAAGAATCCAATGGAAATCTATCGAAGCACCCATGATATACACATGTTTGCTATTTCGGTATAATAGTAATAACAAACTTAGAAGATAATCGAAATCATCCAGATATTGAAAAAAAAAATGCACTCCAATCAAGTGACTTTTTAGCTTGATTGACGATATCTTGTTTAGATTAATCAAAATCTTAGTTAAGTTGATCATCACGACATGATTGCAGCAATACTAGTTCAAATGATTGAACGCTCAAAACAGTTTCTAGATTACCCTTAATATTACATCATGGTAGAAGAGTTTAAAAAAAGAGAAAAGTAAAAAAAAAATAACTGTTACAAAACCAGATAGTTGTATCAATCAAGCATTTTGATTACTTCAATAAAGATCATTGAAACTTTATTAAGTTGATTTGACTTGATAGCATAGCAATCATTCAAATTCATTGCAATTAATTGTATTAATTATACACCTTGATCAAACCTTGCGCTAAATGTTTGCGCTAAATAAGTTCCTTGGTTGTGTTTATCACTATTAGGTTGTGTTTATTACTATTTGACTTGATTGCTGCAAATAGGTTTTGTGATAAGTCCAATCAAGATCCCGTTTCAAATCTCAATCAAATAAAAGAAGTAGCTGTGATCATTGTGCTTGATAGGCTCAGATGCAAATAAGTTTAGTCAATCTAAACAAAATGTTGATTGTGGCAACTACTTTTTTTGGCAGTGTATAACTTCAGTAATTTAAACATAATATCACGCCAATCGACGAAGGATTAGCAATAGTACTTACATAAAAGAGTACCTTACCTTCTCAACCAATTGCCTGCTGATATAAGATCTCAGAAAATAAAAGGCAAATTTGCCAAATTACTTAAGCTGTTCTTTCTCAAGAGTTTGTGAACTGTTCAAAGTGTTGAAAGTGGTTCAAAAATTGTTGACGGGTAGCAAATGGGTTAAATAGTCGTATTAGATATAAGTCATTTGATATAAGATATATCCTTTATTTACTGTCCATACATTTAATATTAGATTTTATTGTTAGTTGCTTTATAAGCCAAATAAGTGCAAATTGTCCGCACTAGTAAACCTAATTTTGAGTACTGTTTGTTCCGTTCTCACAGACAAACTGTGAAAACGTTTTTTTTTTGGGTATAGTTCCTAAGTTAAGATACGAGGAGCCCGTGGCAAAATAATAACAGCGGCTCGGGTGATTTTTAGGTTAAGCCGCGCTTGTCTAGGTTGGTCTGTGGATGGTTGACCGCCCATTACATACCGAGTTTCCTCCGTGCCTCGAAAGCACGTTAAGCCGTTGGTCCCGGCTGTCATCTGTAGATCTTTGACAGTCGTTACAGGTAGTGAGTAGCCCAAAAAGTCTGACAACCAGTCTCACCAAGGGGTATCGTATTACCCAGTACTAACTTGGTTGTGGAGGTCAGATAGGCAGTCGCCCCATGTAAAATACTGGTATTCAGTTGCATCCGGTTAGACTGGAAGCCGACCCCTACATAGTTGGGAAAAGGCTCGGCAGACGATGACTTCCTAAGTTAAGATTTTTTGTAAACTACCCTTTATTAAAATAAATAAATAAAATAATAAAATATACATTTCGCCAGTTATGTCTATGTCCGGGCATAAATTCAAACACCGTAACTGCTACCGAGAAGTTCCTGATTGAAAAACCCAATAACACTTTTGCCTGATCTGGGAATCGAACCCGAGGTCCCCCTCGTGTTCAGCAGTCGCGCTTGCGGTCACTAGACCAACAAGGCTGTTGTGACATCACTATTTAGTAAGTAATTAGTGTGTTCGCCACTAGTGATTGTCTATGATGGTAGATACTTCCGGTAGCTCACTCCGGTCACTGCCATGTCTGATCCTGTCGGATATACTGCTGTGTCTGTCTGTAATAATTATGTGTCTTCTATAAATATATCAAGTGTACCCAACTGTATGTTTCATTCAACTAACCAACATAAGAGAGGCAATCGGTAATTTATTGTATCCGAAATCGAATTGTAATTGGAGAAACATAAATGTAGTTTATCTTGCAAAACTATCATGTAGGAATATTATTTATTGGGCAAATTATTTCTCTTGTTATTCGCGATAGCTGTGGTCAGTGACCGAGACGAGTTTTATTCTTATTTAAAGAACTAGCCATTGCCCACGACCTTCGTTGGCGTGAAATTACTATTAAAAAAAAGAATTCTATTTTTGAATCGGATTTTGTTACCATTTCAATGGTTTAATTTTTTTGCACCGAATTCTATTTTTCTAAAACAAAAGTACAGCCTATGTTAGACAAAGTGTCGTCAAAATCGGTTCAGCGATTTCGGAGATTAGCCGGAATAAACAGACAGAAACACAGACAGACAAAAATAAAAAATAAAAAACTGTTTTTGTTATAAGTGCCGTATATATTTTCATGCATTCAGTAAAAAGCTGTTATTTCGATATTACAAACAGACACATCAACTTAATTTATTTGTATGTATAGATAGATTGTATAGATTTGTTTCAGAACTTACTTTTGGGAGGCAGCTGCTGATTTAGCTTTTGTGGTATCTGGAAATAAAGAAACTTCGATAAATATTATGAACACATTGAGGTCTTCGATAGTGGCATAGGTAAACTCGAGATAGTGGTTTAGGTATTAAATGTAACCATAACTCGTGTTTTATTTTCGATTTAAATGCTTCGGGAGGAAAGTTTGAAAAACTGACAGATTTCGGAATTAGCTAGGGGAATCCAAAATAAGAGGATGGCAACACCGAACCAAGCTTTGAAAAAAAAGGAGTAAGGAGTCATCTGCCAGGTGTATTTCAGATTCTGTACCAGGGCCTTAGTCAGGACTAAGGTTGACCTTAAATATTAGGTGTATGTACTATTAGACACACCTCTGCATAACCCTGCGGGACTTACAGGCGTGATGTAACATTACGTGACCATCATTGTTCTGACTCAGCTTATCCAAAATAGCCTTAACTTTACCTGCCAAGTACTTCATAAGCCCTTAATTTAATTCATATTCCATGCGGTATACCGCTAGCCGGTTCAAACCAGTTCATACCGGTATACCGCTGCCTGTACAAAGGAGCGCCGGCCGGATGTTTGCGGGACGGCCGTGCCACTGATTTCCGGTACAACCCTAACTGTATAAACCTGTTTGTATATTACACGGTATTTCATTAATACGTGTCTAGTCGCTTTTGAAGTACCTGTCTATTTTGATTTAAAGCGTGAGCAGATTTAAATTTAGAACCAGATTTAAAAAAAAAAAATGTATAATAAAAAATAGATTCGATTTTTTTAGGAGCTTCGTGGCTTAATAATAACAGCCGCTCGGTCGATCTTTAGGTTAAGCCGCGCTTGCCTAGGTCGGTCTATGGATGGGTGATTACCCATTACATTCCGAGTTTCCTCCGTGCCTCGGAAAGCACGTTAAGCCGTTGGTCCCGGCTGTCGTTTGTAGATCTTTGACAGTCGTTACAGGTAGTCAAGGGCCCAAAAAGTCTGACAACCAGTCTACCAAGGGGTATCGTATTATTAGTACTGGGAAAAGGCTCGGCAGATGATGACCAAACAGATTTTTTGTTGACTTAACATACCTAATCTATAATCACTCACTCATCAAAAAACAAAAAATAACTTTTTTTTTTTCCTCGGCCTCCCCTGACTCAATTTTGACGCTTCGCCACTGGTAAGTAGGTGATATTATTAGCTTATTTATTTTCATAACATAACGCCTGTAATCTCCAAAGGGTTAGGCAGAGATATACCTAATAGTACACCCACATTTCGCCAGTTATAGGGGGCGAGCTTAGTGCCATCAATCTGACACAAATCCAGACGCCGTGGCTGCCACAGAGAAAATACACAGTTTGTTAATATTCTTCTTTTAGAGAAAATCTCTTGACGTACATACATACAATCGAATATTGTGTCACGTGGCGGTAATTGGAACTGGTACCGCCTTTTGAACCTCATGAGTCCCCCATTCAGGTACTAAAAGACCAACGCAGCACTGTCAGTTCGTCTGGAGAGCTGACTAAACGATCCGTGTAAGTTGACAAATGGAATATTTTCACAAACTCCAAGCTACTACAGTACAACATAAATCTCCCATCAACAACACATGAGTGACGTCACTTGACCTCTCTCTCGGGTCACCGTCTAAATTAAGCTGTAAATCTAGCACACCCGATTCGACCATCTTGACCGTAAAGTCGACCGTCCACTATTAGTAACAGTGTAGCTTCGTTCTTTTGATCAACTTTTGAAATTCTCCGTTGAATTGTATTAAAAAAAATATGATTGCGGTATCGGTGCATGAAGAACTGGGTGTAAACTTCCTTCATCCTGCAAAAGGAAGGATCCGCCGACCAGGCGGGTATTGTGCCTGGTGGAGATTCTTGCCTGTTCTTCTCCATAGAGACCTACGCTAGGAAATGGGCAACTACAGTACTCAAACTCAAAGCATTTATTTCAATTAGACCATTACAGGCACTTTTGAATATCAAACAAAAAAAAAGCTAAGCTACAGTCACAGTCACAAGGCATAATAACTTGAGAAAGTACTGTAGTTGTTACTTTCACAGTTTTTATGCCTTGTGACTGCGACTGTAGCTACATTACATTGTTATCTTTGTTTCGACGATTCAAAAGTGCCTGTAACTGGCCTGCTTGAAATAAATGCTTTGATAGATTGATTCGGCAGCCGGCAGTTGTTTTCGGGTTTTCTATAATGGTCTTATGAGGAAATGGATGGTCTTTTCTCCATACAAACGCTTTCGCCTGTTTTCTTTCTGGTTTATGATTTTAAAGCTATGATTTTTTACAGTTAAATAAATATATCAACCTCTTATATATCTCTATGTTTTCCTTTTTGATGATACATAATCTGTATCAGCACTAGAACCTATAAAAAAAGCTCAAAATTGCCTATTTAGACCGCTATCAACAGGCCTAGTATACAAATTTTACATCTATTAATGAAAAAAGAAAAACTTAGGGACACAGTTTATATCCTTCTTATTCAGCTTATGAAATTTCTTTTAAATTGGTCGAATATTGGAGGAAGATATAGTCAAGGGCCAGACCTCGAATTATCACTTTTTACTTGTCGGATCTGTAGTTCTTTTTATCGCACCAATGTTGAAATAGACAGTAGCAGCAGCAGCGACAGCAATGGTTTCTTTAAATACCTACCGCATTTCCTATGCGCGGATAACTTTAATAGAGCGATTTAAAAGTTTGATGTTAGTTCTTCATTTGTGTCATAGATGGCGCTGTAGATCTTTTTGTCCTATGTTGCTGTAGTGCAGCTACGCGGTAAGTTATGACTATGACCATAATATGGTAAAAGATCGATGCGGTACGGTACGTACAATGTGGAATTGTAGACAGCGAGGTTTACCAGATTAGCTGCGTGGTTCATTTGTTAGCCAGCTATGATGTATACGTTGCAGTGGAGGATACCGGCAAATTTTTCATTAAAATTGAAAAAAAAATATATATATAGGTATATTTAAAAAAAATTAAAATTAAATAAAAATAAAATTGAAAATTGATTGTATTCTTAAACACTTTAATGTACTATGTAAAAATTAAGCAGTAACTTATCTCAAAAACCCCTTAGCAACAGTGCTTGTTAAAGAATAAATGGATAAAAATAAATAAATAATTTATCAGGACCAAACATTTTGTCCATTTTATATACCCACCAAACTGCGTAACAGTTTGTCGGCGGTATTAGCGCTCGATGAATGGTGATGATGATGGAAGTATAAGTGTCGCCGTGTCGAGCGAGACTAAAGTTACGACAACGATTCGAAAATGCGCAAAAGTGTGTTGAATAGCAACAGATTTCTAATCTAACCGACTTCCAGTCTAACCGGATGCAGCTGAATATAATAATATTTTACATGGAGCGACTGCCTATCTGACCTCCACAACCCATTTAGTACTGGGTAATACGATACCTCTTGGTAAGCATTAAGTATTTTAACTGCGTGGATTAATTTGTTTGAAAACGTGGGTCTACGTTTCCACTGCAGTACACACTACACACCCACAATTATGTACAACTGTAGTAGTGTGCGTGGCCCACAAGGTGTATATCTCAAAACTGTGCTGCGATACATGTACACAGTCGTGAGTTAATATTCGTGTATAGTGTGAGCCGATGCACTGCGTGCATGGCATTGGCAGCGTTGAGCTATGTGCGCCTTATTCGAACAAGCCACGCATGTACCTACTAATGACATCAATAGATGCGTAGCTTATCTGTGGTTTGCAGTGGACACAATCACATACACTTTTTTGCAAAGCGAAGAATAACTCACGAGCTTAGCCTATCCGTGCACCGCTGTGGGTATGCGCCTTTATTGAAAGCTCGTGTGTAGCTTTACCGTGGGCCATTGTGGAACAGCACCTAAAACGTCACTGTATACGTGGGTGCAAAAGACAAGGGACAAGTTTAAAATGAGAACAAAGGGTAGTTTCGTTCGGGGCTGCGGGACTGTTCGAAAGAGATACCGCGGCGCTGGAACAAAAAGGGCTAAGAAGAAACATGGATGGGTTTTAGTCAGTTCAAGTTGTACTTACTACGTACTCGTAAATAACACATTTATTTAACTTACTCGTTATCTATTTATTTGTAACCATTTATTTAGTTTATTACTATGTTTGAAACTGATGTTGTTCCGTCACTTACCCTCCAAATGTTCATAGGAAGACCTCCTCACCTGTCTGGCATGAATGCTGAAATTAACCTTTTTGACGCAGCCGTGAGGCACACAGCGCATAAGTATTATGTAATTTGTCTGTTTTTTTTTTTAGTTTTTAATACGTCATACATTTTTTATTTATTATCTTTTTTTTAAAATTATGTGTGCCTAAGTAACTGACGTCAAATAAACTTTATTATTTCTTTCTTTTTCTTTGATTATTCTGTGGCTCAAGTCTAACACTCCCTTCCACTCCGCCCAGAGCGGGAATCATTTGATGATATCAAAACCGAAAAAAAAGGTAGTTACGTTTCTAGCCAGTATTTTTTATGTATGTCCATCGGTTGGTCACGCATCAGTTGGATAGTGTTTTGTGAATAAATTAGTGAGCTAGAAGACGAACAATTGCTGGGGCCTCTCTTTGTCTGTCCGTCCCAAAAAGATAGTAAAGTTTTACGAGATATAAAACCTCTCCAGTTTATTTCACATATCGGAAAGGTCAAGAAATCCTAAAAACTGGAGATAGCTTCTTAATATCTCCGTCTCAGCATTTATTTAATAATTTTGTTCATTATATTTGACGCAAAGTACCCAAATGAGGAGCATTATTATAATTGTTATGTCGGAAGTATTTTTGTATTATTTTTTTCATTAATTCAAATCATGTCTAAAATGGTACCTATCTGACTGTTTCGTTGGTCTAGTGGTCGAAAACGACTGTTGCGCATTAGGTCCTGGGTTCAATTCCCAGGTCGGGCAAAGTGTTATTGGGGTCGACAATTAGGAATTTCTCAGTAGCAACTACGAAGTCTGGTTGATGGTAATAACCTCGCCCCCTATTACAAGGGACTTAAACATTACTGGCGAAATGTGAGTGTACTATTAAGTAGACTTCTGCCTAATCCTTCGGGTATTACAGGCGTAATGTTATTTTATGTAATATGGTATCTACCTCCTTAGCAGACGTCCCCCTAATTCACACCCAACCCATCGCTAATTCTAAATATACCCCTAACTTAACAACTACTATAAACTCAAGTCAAATTGCTGTATCCAGTTCGCAACATTACTAATTAAACGCTCTCGGAACTTCGTCTGCGATAGTTATAGAGACTCGGTCGCTTTGTTTCAAGATAATGTCTCATTCGTTGCTGGGTACCTACTATAATGTACTCTGTGGTACCTACCCAATGATGTCACCCGGATTTCCAATGAAATGTTTTGTTAATTAGGTAGGTAGGTATTATATTATATCAGGGTTCGAAGTGATAATTATCATCTTACTAATTAATTATAAATGCGAAATTTTGTGAGGATGGATGGTCATTTGTTTGATAATCTTTCACGCAGATAGAACGCATTACAGAACGGATTTGAATGAAATTTAGCACACAGATAGTTTATAACTTGGATTAATACAAAGAATACTTTTTATCTCGGTAGTATAACCCCATGGGACGATTATTGAACTCCACGCGGGCATAAGCTAGTTGATCATAATCTTGATAATAATATGATTATCAGACACTTGACGTCACGTGTAGAATTGCTAACAATATTAAGATGATCAACAGTGCTAACTAAAATATTGAATGTTAACTTGTTAACTTGTTTCTTGAAATACTAAGGAAGCGAAAACTTAGGTTCAAAATACGCTGGGCAACTAAAATATTGAACAAAGTAAATAAGCCTAACTTTTAGTACTTAACAAATATTTTAGTTTGTAATACTTTATCAAACAGAAACAGATAACAATAAATATTTTCGTTGAGTAATATTATAGAAGGATCGATTTTTTCTTACGTCATTTATTTTTAACCCATGAAAATAAAATTGACGTTTGACATTGTACGGCTCAGATTGGTCAAGTTGTAGTGAGGTGAGTTGACGCAAACCAGAGACTTCACAATCCCAAGTACACACATCAAAAGTGTCTAGGGATCAAGCATTTTTATGTGGATTTCTTGAGATTGAGATGTGGCTTTGTAATAAATTTATGATTTTATAAATTTATATGGATCCTTTTTGGTGCATTTCATAATTTGAATCAGGAACTGTGAATCAAATTCGAGTAAAAGATGAAAATCAGCTGTCAATATTTTCCCTATAAAAACATACAACGCATTGAAGACATTATTAGTGCTACTGTTTCCCTACTACTGATTAAAACCAACGTTATTATGGAGCGGCGACGTCATTTAAGCAGGGAAGAAATGCTCAGAGCCGTGGGAATGATAGAAGCAGGTTCCCGGCAACGTACTGTGGCTTTAGCTCTGAATACAAGTCAGAGTGTTATCAGTCGACTTTGGACACGTTACCGAAGCACTGGTACCGTGGCTGAGCGCCATGGAGGACGGTATCGCTGCACCACACGGAGACAAGACCGATACATTCAAATCTTAACTCGAAGAGCTCCAACAATAACCGCCATGATGTTAGCCGTGAGGCTTCATCACTCTTCAGGGAACTTAATTAGCGACCAAACAGTCAGAAACCGCTTGCATGAAGTGAACCTTCATTCCCGAAGACCGCTACGGGTACCACCTATAGCAATGCACAATCGTAGGATACGATATCAATGGGCTCTTGAACACAGAAATTGGGCAGAAGAACAATGGCGTTTCGTGTGCTTTTCTGATGAGTCTCGTTTTGGTATGAGACCGGATACAAGACGTATACGACACTGGAGAACCCCTGGACGCCAACAGCGATTAAAATCCTGCCAGGAAGTCCATCCTTATAGTGGTGGAACCATCATGGTATGGGCG
Source organism: Eugnorisma glareosa (assembly GCA_947578425.1). Classification (NCBI taxonomy): domain Eukaryota; kingdom Metazoa; phylum Arthropoda; class Insecta; order Lepidoptera; family Noctuidae; genus Eugnorisma; species Eugnorisma glareosa. The sequence continues at coordinate 4,223,057 of OX387957.1, read as the reverse complement.
GGTATTTGGATCGGCGGAAGAACTGAGTTGATTTGGATCAGAGGCAACCTCAACGCTCAAATTTATGCTGAGACGATTGTATCAGACGTCATCGTTCCTCTACAAGTGCAAATCGGTCCCTTATTTCAGTTAATGCATGTTAATGCACGACCGCACACCGCAAGAGTTGTAAGACAGACTCTCGCCGCAGCTAACATCTAGGTCCTGCCCTGGCCTGCTCAGTCGCCAGACTTGAATCCGATTGAGCATGCATGGGATATGCTACAGAGAAGAGCTCTGCCGAATATGGAGGGTATCCAGTCGCAAGAAGACCTTTTTTTGTTGTTGCAACGAACATGGGCGGCCATTCCACAGCGTGATTTGGATGAACTCATTTTGAGTATGCCAAACCGATGTTCTTGTGTTGTTAGTGTTCGCGGTAGAAACACGGATTATTAATTGTTTAAGTTACCCAATAAAATTTTAAAGAAAACTGTTATTTCAGTCTTTTTTTCGAACTTTTGTGTTAGTGGTTCAAATGTCAAAAATCCCTTTATTAGGAAAATGGCAAATTTCTTTATTAATGCAAAGGTGACTTGGTTTATCGTTACTGTGACAAACGAAAACACTTTATTTGATGAATCCTTAAAGAAAATTTTAATTAATATCAATCAGGAGAAAAGTTATTGCAAAAATATATGTTGATCCCTAGACACTTTTGATGTGTGTAGTTTAATGCAAAGTTACACAATGTTATGTTGGTTGGTAGGTAATGGTCAACTAACGTTTATTATAAAATAAATAAATAAATATCGCTGGACATTACAGAGAGCGCCATTTAGGTGCCACACTAAGCAACGAGGCTTGTGTCGTGGACACCAGATAGTTGATAGTACTACATAGATACTTTTTTGTTTGTAAATACATACTTATTATAAATATAAACATTATAAATATATGAATTAAACATCCATGACTCGGAAACAAATGTCCATGCTCATCACACAAACATTTGCTCCTACCGGGATTCGAATCCGAGACCCTAAGAACGTAAGGCAGCCTCACAACCGCTGCGCCATTCGGGTCGTCATATCATCAGATATAATTATAAAATTAATTACGGAAAGTAGGTCGCAGCGTCAGCAAATTACTTGCCTGTACATGAACAGACATTTTACAGACATTTTATGCAAAAAACTGTAAAAGTTAAAAAAACTTTTCTCGGGAAAACTGAAAAATTTGATCTTGATCTTCTTGACAAAGAAACCCAAGAAATTAAGTAAATTGGGTATTTAAAACTAACCTCATACTATTAAAAATGCATCATACCTAATGAAATGAATTGTTGAAATGGGTGATCCCCTTTCGAAAATTCTGCAACATTACCATAACACAAGCATCCTAACAATATCTTTTCAAGAATTTTCCTGTTAGATACAAGGTGAGACATTAATAAACCCAAAAAAGAAAGGATTTTCTGCCTAAATATTCTGAGACTGGTTATCAGACTTTCGGGCCACTGACTACCTGTAACGACAGTCAAAGATCTAGAAATGACAGCCGGGATCAACGGCTTAACGTGCTCTCCGAGGCACGGAGGAAACTCGGTATGTAATTAAGGGGTAGTCACCCATCCACGGACCAACCTAGGAAAGCGCGGCTTAACCTGAAGATCGAGCCGGCTGTTATTATTTAGCCTGGAACTCCTCCATTCCGCCATCTTAAACTGATTTCGTGATCATAAAAGTTCTAGTTAAAAATATCCGCACCCATCGTATCGTCGAGAGGTGCTACGTAATTTGATTTGGAACGCTCCCTGCGTCACCTTAACAATTATTTCTAAGAATAGGCCACCTCCCTTATTGGTAGTCGCCTGTAGGTATACTAACGTGCTAATGGTTTGCTAATGAGCTTGCCAGACATCATGTAGGTACCTACCTCCGATGTGGATGTATATACTGCCAGTATACATCATACATCGGAAGTATAATACTGGCAAAGCTGGAGGGTGAACGGAAATATACGTCTTCTTGTATTGGTGACCAGTCGGAACAGTGACGAGTCGGGCAGCCTTCTATAACCCGACAAATGTATGAATCGACGATATATAAAAATGCTTGAGTCGCATCACAACATCAACTTTTTGGCGTTCGTGGTGCGAACATCAACGTGTTTCCAGCACCTTGCCGTCGCGGGCCTGTGGACGGTGAGCTATGGGCTAGCTCGCCGTCCGTCCGTCTTATGACGACAGGCCGTGTCGACGGCGCGTTCGTGTTCCACGCGCGCCTCAAAGAGAGTCAGCAAACAGGAAGGGGTCCGTAAGGGCCGACGCCTGCCAGGGTTGCGGGACTGTTCGAAAGAGATACCGCGGCCCTGGAACACAAAGGGCAAAGGAAGGAACATGGATGGGTTTTAGTCAGTAGAAGTCTGACACTCCCTCCTGCTCAGCCCAGAGCGGGAGGGGTTATTTGATGATTTCCCATCGGTAAAAAAAAAAAAAAAAAAAAAGCGCCTCGCCGTGGAACATTACTTTTGGCCGCAGGGAGTGGTGTTCCGTCGCTTCCACGGGCAAGTGCCACACAAACGCACAGTGACATAGTGCACCGCTGAGTGTTACAATTTAAATAAATGATTAAATATACAGGAATATTTTTATTCAGTGCGCAAACTTTGACAAATTAAAATTAAAAAAAGTTTTATTAAACAAATAAATTATTTTATTATCAAATTAGTTTTCTGTTCTTACGTAATCGGGTAATAACTTAACAATGAATGTCATAGGTATTTACATTAATACATGACATGACACGACGGAGTAGTAAAACACAATCGAACGAACAAGGAAACTTGCAAACAAGAAAAGTAACGGTTTGGGAACATGACGAAATAGCAAAACTGACAATCTAAACTAACTGGCGAACAAGAAAACTTGCGAACAAGAAAAGTAACGGGTTAGGGACATGACAAAATGGCAAAACTGACAATCTAAACAAACTGACGAACAAGGAAACTTGCGAAACATGAAACCAACTTAATAGGGAAATAGACAACTTACTGAAACTGACAAATGAGGAAATTGGCGAATTTAGAAACTGTCTGAGTAAACTGGTGAATTAGTGACAATGACAGTAAAGAAACTGACCAGCGGTACGCTAACTCGATTAAAGGTTACTAACAGAAATTGTATTTTATCATAAGTATGTTAGTCTGTAAGGTGTAACAAGACCCTTAACGAAGCCGGCAACCAAGCATTATGCACATCAATCTAAGTAACTTTACGCAAAAAATATTGCTGGGAAACAAATTTTTTTTTGGGGTGAAAAATCACATTTTGCGGTAGGACTCAATGTACCGCACTCAAAACACATTGTGCTGATGGATGGATTGAATAGTACGGGGGTCATGGAGGTGTTTAAAGTAAAACTCTTACAAAAAAGTTGTGAAAAAGTTGGAACTTTGACCCCCAATATCACCGTTACTAGAAGGTACGGACTAGAACAAAATAAATGATCGCCATGACGGGGAGAAGATGTGCCTTTCGGTTTCGTTCTCTTTATATAGATAGGCCAATGTTGCCTGAGAATAAATAAATAATATGTTATGTCTCGTATAAGAAAACTTTAAGTACTTGAAAAGACAATAAATGTAATCGTTAAAACAGCAGAGCTCTTACGAGGAGAGGGCGGATTGCAAGTAATCACTTGACAGGAGGTACAGCCCACCTCCCTTACTGGACGTAGCCCGTAGGTGTACTAATATGCTAATGGTTCACTAATGAGCTTGCGAACGTGTCCGTCCGTTATGTCTATAATATGTAGGAGAAAAATTGTAATTGGTGTTCCGTCTGTCGTATTTTGTAAGTTGTTTTACGACTTGCTATCGAAGACTGTGCCTTATAGTCTTCTAGAAATAGGAGAAACATTAAAGGATGTACTATTAATGTTAAGATCTGCTCTGAACGTATATCTAAATGCACCTATTTAAAATGTGTTAATTAATTCGATGACCGTCCACGAACCCAAAACGAAGGATAGGTGCCTTTGTTTTTGAAGAACTCTAAGCAAGATTTAAAAAAAATCGTCCATGGAAAACTTACAATGTCACTTTTGGGATATCTTCCATGATTTTCAATTATTGTGAGCATCCGAATTGACTGGAATACACTGGAAGACGACCCCAGCATAGCTGTTGGGAAAAGGCTAGGATAATGAGAATACATTACATTATAATCTAGTTACTAGGTTTGTAGTTCTATATTAGTAAGGCTAATAACATCTTGAAACCCTATTAATTGAATTACAATCTGTGTATGGATCTATAAGTACCTACCCCACTTAGGTACGGATCTATTCTTGGTCTCTGGCACAAAATAGGCCAACCCAATAAATGGCTAACGAATGGGTCTTGACGACGAAATCATTATTATTAGGTACCTACTAGGACCATAAACTTGTAATAAGATTAGGCGAACCCTACCGATCGGTTGTTGATTATTTATTAGCTTTTACTTAAGGTTATTTTTTATTAATATGCAGAAAGAAGTTTTCTTTGATCTTTACATAAAGGGTGTAACAAGACCCTTAACGACGCCGAAAGGCACTTGTTTTCCCCATCATTGCGATAATTTTGTTGTTCTAGACCATACCATCGGAGGGTCAAAGTTCCAACTTCTTCACATTTTTTTTTTTTCAAATACATATTTTTAATGCAAGATTTTTACTTTATACACCTCCACGATCCCCGTATTATTCAATCCATTCTTCAGCACAATGTTTTGAGTGCGTTACATTGAGTCCTACCGAAAAACGTGATATTTCACTCAAAAAAAAAGTCGTTTCCCAGCAATAATTTTTGCGTTAAGTTATTTATTTTGATGTACATAATGCATGGTTGACGGCTTCGTGAAGGGTCCTGTTACACCCTGTATTATAAATAATAACTGTAAAAGAATACGCTTTTGGAGCTAAACATATAAGAAGAAGATATGAGAAGATGCCTTGTTGGTCAAGTGCTCGCAAGCGCGATTATGAGCATGAGGTCCTAGGTTCGATGCCTGGGTTGGGCAAAATGTTATTGCGGTTTTTCCATGAGGAATTTCGCAGTAGCAGCTACGGAGTCTGGATTCGAGCCGAGTTGATGGCATATAAGATCGCCCCTATTACATTGGACTTAAAACATAACTGGCAAAATGTCGAAGTACTATTAGTTACACAGTCTCTGACAACATGAAACGATTGACAAAGTAGAGGAACGACATTTCATACACGTTTAAAGCGAAAAGCGGATGTAAGTATTTAAAGTGATAATTTCAATTGTAATATTTTTATTAACACAATTATATTTTAAATATAAATTTATAAATTAAAATAACTTAAAGTAAATAACCTAACAACAAGCTTAAAAAACGGCGTCAAAAAACTCTTCCTCAACGCTGTCAACTGGTAATGTACCCAAGAGCAACACTAAGCCTTTGGCCAAGGTAAAAGCCAGCTAGTCACGAGTTGAGTCACGGGAAGTGTCAACTAAGCGTTTTGAAATATCCTTGAAAAGGCTGTGAACACTCGGACCCCACGGTCCTCAAACGGCTCGATAATATAGTTACCAATGAGGTTACTATATTTAGCTTGAGGTTCTCTGCAGACGAGCGGCAGCCCCAGCACAGCACGATGAGCTAGGAAGATGGGATGGCGCAAGAGTATCGACTCATGTTGCGTCCCACACTAAATATTTTTATGAGGATCCAAAAACTGAACGAAATGAGGTGATAACGTCTCAAGTATTTTATTTTAATCTTTAACTGCCAACGTCTAATGAAAATATGATAATGTAGCAACATAATGCGGCTTCAGAATGGAGGAAGATGAGCTTTGTGAAGAATAGTGACCTGTCACAACGGAGCGGCGCAACCATCAATTGGCTCTTGTGTTTAACTTGCTTATAACCGCGGCTTCGCTCGCGTGGAGTTCGGTAACTGTCCTACGGGATCGTAAAAGGTCGTAAACTATCTGTGTGCCAAATCCATCCAAATCCGTTTAGTAATTTTTGCGTGAAAGAGTAACATACATAGATCCATCCTCACAAACTTTCGCATTTATATAGTAAGTAAGATAACAGATATTTGCCCGTGGCTTCGCTCGTGGAGGTCGTGGGATAATTTCCCAACGGAAATGTGCTATCGGGATAAAAAGTCCTATCTTATGTCCAAACCCACGTCATGGTGTATATTTATACATATATGTGCCATATTTAATAGAAATACGTTAAGATGTGACAAATAAACTCACTTTCACATCTATAGAAATAAACACAATTTATGTGTCTGTTTGTAATTTTATATTAACGTCTTTTTACTAAATGCATACGAAAGTATATACGGTACTTATAACTTTTTTTTTTGTCTGTCTGTTTGTTCCGGCTTATAATCTTCGAAAAGGCTTGACCAATTTTGACGGGAGTTTCACTGGCAGATAGCTGATGTTATAAACTACTTTCATAAGGATTCAAAAGGATTAGCGTTCCGTGCAAAAAAATTATAACCCATGAAATTGTTAACAAAATTCGATTCAAATAATATTTTTATTATTTTATCTATATTTACGCACTAAATACAGAAAAGAAGAAAACAACAGAAACTAGTACAAAGGTGATGCTTATTTCTAAAGAAATCTCTTCCAGCATACCTGCGAAAGGAGAATCTAAAAAAAGAGATGTAGATAATATGTTATCTATACTAATATTATAAAGAGGTAATGTTTGTGAGGCTGTAGGGGGTAATCTCTGGATATACTGAACCGATTTAGAAAATTCTTTCACTAATAGGCAGCTAAATTATCCCCGAGTGCCATAGCCTATATTTACAACGTGCCCGTGGGATAATTTTCGACCAAAACGCGAGTGAAGTCGCGAGCAACAGCTAGTTTTTATAAAACATTCACACGGACGAAGGTCGCAGGCAACATCTATTTTACAAATTATTAGTTGGGATATCTCCTCTCCGTTCCGTTCAGACAGACACTAATTTGAAAACCGTAGATTGAGGTTATTGGGTAAATCCGCCAATTTGTCTGATTGAATTACTAACTTGATTTGCGAAAGCAAGTGCGATCGTCTATTTGTTCTTACTGAATGTAGAACACAGGTTGATGACCCTGGGTCATGGATTTTGTACAGTCATGAGCACTAATGTGCAAACATTTTCTCCCACTGCTTTGGTATTTTTTTTAACTAATAATGGGTGTAAAAAATATCCTTAACCAAGCCGAAAGGCATTATGTAACACGTCGCAAGAATTATTGCTGGGAAACGACTTTTATTTTACTGTGATACATTACGGTTTACGGTAGCATTTAATGTAAAGCACTAAAAACATTGTTCTGATGGATTAATTTAAAACTGGTATTAAAAAAAAGTGTGGGAAATATGAACTTTGACCTTTAATATCTCCGTAACTATAAGGTCCCCGAGTGTAGACCAGTACAAATAGATGATCGAAATGACGGGAAAAAAAAAAATTGATGTACACCAAAGGGGTGTTTTTGCAACCGGTTTAGGTTGATATCGGTATTTGCCGGTAAAATGGTATTTTTAACATATCAATGCTCGTGACTGTACTCAACGTGGGTTCAAATCCTAAACGTGGCCTTATTTGGGAACACCTAAATTTTAATACAAAGATTATAATTTCCTTAATCCCACATTTTTGTAAACAATTTTTGTGAATAGCAAAAAAATTACATTATATTTCATTGTTATAACTGTTTAAATAATTACGTTCCTACGTTAATGTTTAACTTTGAATTGGGGCATAATTTAAGCGAAATTGGCGAGTACGGTGTGCAGCGAAAGTTGTTTATTTAATTTTCCAATAAAAAAGTAGGTACCTAATTATAATGGCTACAAATATAGATACAGAAGACTAAAAGCACAGCTAAAAGTAATTACCTACATATATACAACGACGACAATAGGACAGTTAGGCGTCAAAATACTCCTCCCCATAAAAAAAAAAACGAAACACTCCTTGTATGTTTGTGTTTTTAATTATGTAAACTTACTTATTTTTACTAATTTTCTGCAGAAAATGGCACAACACGATTGTGCCTTGACTGTTAACCGAATTCTCTACGAAATCATTATCTGTCATTCTTATTTTTCTCTCCGTCAATTAGGCGTTACGTTTAGAACAATAGTTATTATGGTAACTGTAGACTCTCGCCGAGGCACTCCGGGTCAGGGAGCTGTCGGTCGAGAGTGTGTAGTCACCATTATGTTTCTGCCAGTTGCCAAGTTACCTTGAATAAATCGAATAATCGTATTGCTGTCTGTACATCAGTACACATACCTTATAACATTTCGAAACATTTATAACTTTCACTGACGGGCGACCACTTTTCAACCTTGTTACTAAGGGCATAAGAGTGAAATTTCATGCTAAAAACTGAAATCAGCCCCTCAATTAAAATAAACGGACAATTTTCTGAAACTGTTACTAATTGCTTTCTGTATGGAAATATTACGAATACGAGTGTCTGTTTAATTTAATGCCTACGTCAGATCTGAGTAAAAGCACTGATGTGCCTAATAGGGTAATCTTCTTGACGAGATATGTTTAAAATTACAAACGCTTCGTTCAGTTTCTTAACATGCTATGTACCTTGTGATACGGCTTCTATCAAGCGACACATGATTGCTTCACTTGTTTCCTAAGCGTAAGTAAAGCTGACATAGACGATAGGTTATGCATGTGCAGTTTTGTCTGTAAAGTCTCAAGCACCAAATATGTAAACACTTTTCTAAATTTAAAAGCAATTTTCGCGAGAAATAACGATTCTAACTTGGAGATAGGATTTTTTTCATAAAAAATTAGTTCCAGAATACTATGTTCGTAACAACATGAAATTTTCATCATAGTAGTAGGAGAAAAATACTTTCAAAAGTTGTTAAGAGCGTTAACGTATTTCATACAAACTTTGAACTCATTTGTTTTCGAAATGACTGAACCGATTTAAATGGAACTTCATACGCATAAGCAGGATATATATGTCTAAAAAGTTGACAGAGAACATTTTCGAAAAGTCTTTAAATAAAAATAATTGGAAATTTCTGTTTCTATGGAAAATCTAAAATCGATATAATTTAGCTGTAGGTTACACGTATTTAAAAAAAAATCATCTGACAATTTTTTAGATGTATGTATTCTGCTTATGCGTATGAAGTTTCATTGAAATCGATTCAGTCATTTCGTAAACAAATGAGTTTAAAGCTCTTAAATGTTTACATATTGGTGCTCGTGGTTGTAAATTCAAACTGTGCAGGCATGCAAAAACGTGTATAGGAGAAAACTGTACAGTTATCCATGGCCTGTACATGCAAGCTAGAGAATATATCAAGCGAGAAAGTATTTCGAAATACTTTTTCGCTTGATTAGCGCAGGCATAACCAAACGTGTGTTGCAGGTCGCATGCACAGGGGCCTTAGTCTGCTATTGCAATAGTTATTGCAATAGCAGACTAAGGCCCCTGCATTGCATTGATTTAATAAGGCCCCGCGCAGACGAATTACCCTTTGTACGCACGTCAAACGAGTTTCGAACGCGCTTCAATACGCCGTGGGCTAGGGGCCTTATTAAATCAATTATAGACCATTCTTACACTATTGCAATAGCAGACTAAGGCCCCAGCTTTCAGTTAAACCCACTAAAGCAACCGTATTGTCGTGTATTGCCGGTGATGGCATGCTTGCAAATGAGCCAACTGAAAAGCTTGCAGTCACATATGAGTCCTTAATGGAACTCTGTTTTGCATGAAGGTTGTACATTTAAAACTGTCATGCAGAATCGTCTATGGCCGGCTTAACATACCGTCGCCGCGCAAGTCGCGTCATGGTACACACGGCGACGCATTAAGCTATACCTTTCCAGTATAACATGGCCTCGCTTTGTATAGATTTCAAATATAATGAGAGATCCGCATACACTGGTGTTGTATGCTTGATAGGTCGTCGTGCATACCTTGTAGCATGTTCTTAGCAATTTCTTTCATTTAATTTTTCCGCAGTTGCTGTCGCAAGACGCCTGTCGTTTGAGCGTGTCGCTTGTGGTTAAGCGGTTAAAGAGCGAATTGTTAACTTAGGTAATTTTCTAGACGAGACATATTTCAAATTATGGACATTAATAAAACATCATTCTCTGCCTAGCCATTTCCCAACTATGTTGCGGTCGACTCCCAGTCTAACCGAATGCAGCTGAATACCAGTATTTTACATGGAGCAGCTGCCCAGTATACCTGTCTATCATAGGTATAATTATTTTATAAGTTTTTAAACTGTCGTGGTCACTAACAATATCATTAATAATAGAAACTGTTTGTTTTGAGTTCCCGATATTTCGGCGCTGTTGCAAGCAAACATGGCAATTATAAACATGGTAAATAACCCATTTCTAGTGTTAATTAAGTATAATTATTTTGTTAAAAATCAAACAAAGCTAACTGTATAAACTATTTCAAATGAAATACGGTTAGTACCGGGGCTATGACTATTGCCTCAATTGCCTGTCGAATCCAAGACGGTGTGCAAATTCAATGGAGAGTCGACCTGATGACCTCAATATTGTTGGATTTGGCTATAGAAATCGGAAGCGTCTCGATGGGTAGACTGCCATTGAAAATAGTTTCAAGAGACATCACGTCGACGAGACGAGACCTCCCCAACCATAACCTAAACATCTAGAGCAGCGGCGGCCCAGTGGTGGCGGCCCCGACTTACGAACATTAAGTCGTGGGTTCGAACCCAGGCAGGCGCATTACTTTGTGTAATTTATTTCACCACCACTGCTCCCAAAAACAGTGAAGGCAAACATCATGAGGAAACCGGCATGTCCTAGAATCAAAAATTCGAAGAAATGTGACATCTACCAACCCACAATGGGCCCGCGTGGTAGATTATAGCCCATTCCCTCTCATTGAGAGGAGGCCGTGTGTCCCAGCAATGGGAACATTATAGGTTGATTATGATGATCACCTAACCACCGCTTATATAAACAAATCATCATTTATTTCAGATTCATCCTATGATTACATCCATATATGTTAGTAGAATTGCGAACTTACAAACTAGTGTTATGCTCGAGTTATGGTCTCGAGTTCGAACCCAAGGCACGCACCCCAGACTTTTCGGATTCATGTGCGTATTGTATAATTATCACTTGCTCCGGTGAAGGGAAACATCGTGAGGAAACCAGCATGCCACAGAGATATTTATTGACGGCATGTAAAGCCAAGTCAGAGGCCCATGGCACGGCATTAACTCTGACACCAGGTTAGGCACTAACCACACGATAAAGAAAGAGTGTTATGCTTGTGTGTATGTCGATTCAAATTCTCTTATCATTCACGATTATTTAGTCCAAAAAGAAATAAAATTGTGTTCTTGTTTTTCCTTGGTGTGACTATCTTCCATCCTGCCGCGTAATTTACCTATTTTCAGAAACAGCCTCTGTATAGCAGTTTAAATATTTTTAAAGCTTCGGAGATTGTCACCCTGTATTTTATTCGACCTGATTAAAGAAATTCGTTTTCTAAGAAAAATAAGATTTCTTTCAAGAAAATTTGTTTCGAGCTCAAGTGATCATTCTGTATTAAGCTTTTTCTCATCTAAGGTCGGGAAATTGATTTTGAGTTTTACTGCTAGAATTCATTTTCGAAATTGCTTTTATTTTACGTAATACCTAGTTAGTACTTGGTTAATCTCTGCTCCACATTTTGTATTTTTTTTATATTAACACATTAGATGCGTTGTATAATACAGGGTGTAACAAGAGTCTTATCGAAGCCGTCAACCAAGCATTATGTACATCAAACTAAGTAACGGACTCAAAACATTGTGCCGATGGGTTGAATAGTGCAGGGGTCTTGGAGGTGTTTAAAGTAAAAATCTTAAATTAAAACAATTAATTAAAAAAAAAAAAACTTGTGAAAATGTTGGAACTTTGACCCCCATTAACTCCGTAACTAGAAGGTTCCCAGGTATGGTCTAGAACAAAAAATGATCGCAATGACAGGGAGAACTAGTATTTTTCAGCTTCGTTAAGAGTCTTGTTATACCCGTTATGTATTTGTAATTGATTTGGAATAAAGACTAATTAAAAAAAAAAACTAGCTTAGATATTGAGGTAAATTTAAAATTTATTTTAAAATAACACGACCTTTTCACAAAAGGTCAACTTCAAAATCAGTAAAATTAAACACAGTTTCAAAATAACTAAATGCCAAACAAACTTTAAGAAGAATAAAACAACAGTTAGGAAAACCAATTTAAATTCCTAGGATTAAATGGTCCCTTGGTTCTAATTTATATTTCAATGCGGGTCAACATTCATTGAATCGTGAAGACTTCGCATTCCATACATACTCTATGTCTTATTAACATAGCTTGGTACAGGTACCCACTACATCGTCTCTTGTTTTCAGCTCTAATAAAAAAAAAACCAACAACCACATTCCGAAAAACCTGATTCGATATTGAGTTTTATGGAAGAAAAAACTTCTTAGAATAAAATCATTTCGGCGGGTACCTATTCATTTACTCGTATTTTCCGACTCTTACACAATTTTTCAGCTCATGGGCGCATGAGGTTACCATGACGCGCAAGATTGGTGACCATGGAAACAACGAATTACCGAGATCCCTCTAAATTAAGTATTTTATCTTTATAATTTCCATCCAAAGAAACGATGGACGGACTGTGTGAAGGATGATATGGCTGGGAAGGAGGTGGTTGATGAGATGTCGAGTAATACAGTATGGAGGAAGAAGACATGCTGCGCCGACCCCGAATCAATTGGGATAAGGGCAAGAGTATGATGTCTGCATATTCGACCTCCACAACCTAGTTAGTACAGGGTTATTATGATCTGTCTTCTTTCTTTATCGTGTGGTTAGTGCCTAACCTGGTGTCAGAGTTAAATGCCACCCATGGGTCTCTGACTTGGCTTTAAATGCCGTCAAGAAATGTCTCTCAGGCATGCTGGTTTCCTCACGATGTTTTCCTTCACCGAAGCAAGTGATAATTATACAATACGTACATGAATCTGAAAAATCAGAGGTGCGTGTCTTGGGTTCGAACTCGAGACCTATGACTTGGCAGTCCGACGGTCACACTACTAGGCTATCACTGCTTTTACGATGCATTATGATGATGATATCAGAATAACTTCAGTAACTGAGTTCAGTGTCTTAGAAGTCACAACAGGCAAAGATTTCACCCATCTCGTAAAAAAATGGTCACGTTTCTTATTCTTCACGTGTCTTCTCCACTTATAATGAAAATCGTATCCTTTCGTGTTAGGGAGCAGTGAGCTCATTCGTCTCTGTGTGGATATTTTTTACCTTAGCACAAGTTACAACATGTTTTTAACATCTTATATATGCTCACTAGATAAATCTTTCATGTTGTTCGTGTAGTATGTAGCTCGGTGGTGGTTCAATCTCAGAAGATCCATTGGCCAGATACATGATGGATCTAATCTCATCTAGTGACGATTGTTTTTCTCACTAGATCTATTCATACAAAAAAATAAGTAAAATGTATCTAATGGGAATTTTTCGATTTATTCTTCGTTCGTCCTAAAGTTTTATCCTACATTCCGAAAAATTCTTAGTTCGTCCCACATCACTATTGAAGTTGTGCTTCGTCCCAAATTAAAAGATCTGTTTTTAATAGATAGAGTGATTCAAAAGGAAGGTTTATATGTAAAACATTGGGGCGGGTCGCTAGTATTATAAAAATGCGAAAGTTTGTGAGGATGGATGGTTGGATGGATGGATTTTTGTTACTCTTTCACGCAAAAACTACTGACCGAAATTGGATGAAATTTGGCACACAGATAGTTTATAACCTGGATTTAAACATAGGATACTTTTTTCCGGTGGTACAATCCCGTGGTATAATTACCGAACTCCTCGGGATGGAGCCGCAGGCATAAGCTAGTAGTTCAAGATTTGGTAGGCATTTTAAGCAAGACTCTGAATTCATTGCATTCAGTAAAAACATTCAAATATATTGATAGCAATGAATTGATGAAACATGTAGCTAAAATTTAGAACTTCACAAATCGTGAACTGACATATCAATTGTAACTACATGTTTCAGGAATAACTCAAAATGGAAAATTTGTATAAAACCCAATGAGATAAATAATCAGCTGTCCTATACAAAATTTCAATTCCTACTCGACCCAAATGTATGGGACAGCTTATAATTTTTTTACGTTTTCGATGGTGGTCCCATAGAGAAAGTTGTTCAGTTTGATGGTCCGTACCACAGTATTCCATATGATTATACCCTTTCTGTTACACGCTGTATATATAATAAATATCTATACTTTCTGTCTTATCAAAAGCCACAGGGGTAGCCCTTTCACCAAATAATAGTTTTGTACAAAAGCTGCCGCTAGTTGGTACATAAGGCGTGGCTAAATTAAAGTGATAGAAATAATGAAGTATATTTTATAACAGAACAATTTCATTCAAATTGCTCTGTAGAACAATTTTCTTATCTGTCAGTTGCAGGTCGGCTCATGATAAAATTATGCGTCTGTATAGATTTGCTGGGCCACGAAAATAAACATTATGATGAATATAAATATTTAAGAGAACAATAATTTGTGATCGAAATATTAGCTGTAATTTTGATTGAAGTCAGTGTTCTGAATCCACATTTGAATTCGGTTATATTAATAAACAAAAAATAAATCGACAAATCCATATACTTTAAGTACCTACTCATTTTATGAAATATGAATAATATGAAAGAAAAAGTAAATAGACCGTACAAACACCGTAGTTACATCAAAGAAAGCACTGTTCATTTCGTTTTTATGAGTTCCACAATTTACATCAATCTATTTTCCACTATCCTAGCAAGGAGCAAATAATTACTTAAGCTCTACACTTAGAAACATCTATTTTTCCAAACCTGTATTCAGGTAACATTTTACTAACCAAGAGAAATCCGAAGCTACTATACCTTTAAAACAAAACACAAACGAAAGATCCAAAACAAGTAACTGGATAAAGGTCATATTTCTGCAGGCTTCTGGATTTTAAAGACAATTCCTTTGTCAAATAATTTAGGCAATGAAAGGATCTTCCGTAATCATTCGAAACGTTCAGAAAACTCATTAAGTTCAGGGCATAAAGGTACGGTTTGAAATCCTTTTCCTGAATGCAATCAGTAATGTGGTTTGCACCAACCAAGTCTAGAATAAATTAGTGACGTCATTTTCTTGGTTTTCACTATAGTCAGCCAGTACTTTTCTTCTACAAAAATTTATGACGTGCCCACTGCTGGGATACAAACTCCTCTCGGTAAGGCAGTGTCCATTATTCACTACGAATTCGAAGGTCTACCACCACATGCCTTCGATATGTCTTCGAATTAGTGGTTCTAAAGATATGTCGGTTTCCTCGCAATAATTGTCTACACAGTTTTGAGAGCAGCAGTGATGAAATAATTAGTACTTACACAAAGCACAAAATAAAGTGCCCGCATGGGTTTCGAGAGCAGCGGTGGCCTTGTGGTGGCAACCCCGACTTACGAACAGTAGTCGTGGGTTCGAAGCCAGGCAGGCGCATTACTTTGTATAATTTATTTCATCACCACTGCTCTCAAAAACAGTGAAGGGAAACATCGTGAGGAAACCAGCATGTCCTAGAACCAAAAATTCGTAGACATGTGACATCTACCAACCCGCACTGGGTCCGCGTGGTGGATTATAGCTCATTCCCTCTCATAGAGAGGAGGCCGTTTGTCCCAGCGGTGGGAACATTATAGGCTGATTAAGCACGGGTTTCGAACTTCATCATCATCATCAGCCTATAGCAGTCCACTGCTGGACATACACCTCCCCAATCGCACGCCACACAACTCGATTCTCAGCAGCTCTCATCCAGTTGCTACCAGCCACCCTGTGAACCCTGTGTGTGTGTCGCTGCACCGAGCCTGTGGGCGTCCCACGTTACGCTTGCCGATTCGCGGTCTCCACTCAAGAATAAGTCTACTCCTACGTGCATAGTTTCTACAGCTAATATGTTTCGAACTTACGACGCGTAATTCGGGGCCGACTACTGTGCCAGCACTGCTTTCACTTATTCATCGATCATATTATCATCCACGACATTTTATGGCATTTCGATATTAGATCGGTTCTTGAAAATGTTTATTATAACTGTTGTGTATGTGTTTCCTTGAAATTCAATTAAGTAAATAGTTCTGTTGAGTCATTGTTTTATACATAACAAAATAGACCTAACATAACAAAACTGATAATTTGAACCTATACCGTTATAGTGTGCTACACTGTCATACTGTGTACAGGATGTTTATATAGAGGGTGTCCCAGAAGTCGATGTCAAGCCGGAATCAGGCGACAGACCAAGTGTTTTTACTGTACCATAAAAAAAAAACTGAATTACGTATTTAAAAAAAAATATAAGCAAAGATAGCAACAGGAGTGAAAAGACCGTACCAGGGTGTAGATTTACTCGAATTTTGTTTTTTTTTTTTAAAATCTGTTTACTATATATTATGACTTGGACTATCACCCGTCCCTCCCTTCTGGGACACCCTTTATATATATAAATTTGTCACTTCACCCACTTTCCTTCTACAATTGTCACAAATACAGAAATAAACTTGCATAGCAATAATTTTTATTAGCAGTGACATTTGGAACCAAAAGTCTACAAATGTTTCCACGAATATCTATTTGGAAGCACACTGTCGAGTTTTCTACCTATAAAGGTATTGTTTATTTTGGTTTCATAATACCAATAGGCTCACTTTTGTTGTTCTTTGTAATCTATTGTTAGATCTAATATTACATTTTGAACTTTCTATTCTTGCAAAATGATTGCGACAGTTATTCATTAAAATCTCAATCCCAATTTAATTGGGGTTGTATTTCCCATCTTTATCTTCCTATTTCGCGATTTCATTGAGTAACCTATACAAATAAATAACATTTAAGCGTCTGTTTGTAATTTTTACTGAATGTCTATGAAATTATATACGGTCAAATACGGTACTTATAACAAAAAAAAAACATTTATTTACATTTTTATCTGGCTGTCTGATTGATCTGGCTAATCTCCGAAACGGCTGGACCAATATTGACGGAACTTTAACAGATAGGTGATGTTATAAGAAATAGCTTAAGCTACTTTTATTTTATTAAAAGCATTCGAACAAGGAAAACAACAGGGAAATAATATTTTTACGTTAATTTCACGCGGACGAATGTCGCGGGCAACAGCTAGTTTCAAAATAGAAGAGAAAAAACCTACCAAGGATTTAATTGTGGCTGAAAAGAATTTTCAGAGAAAGAAAGTCGTCGTTTGTACGGGTCACAAAAAGTTCAATTCCCCCGCAAAACTTATCGGCGGTAAACATTTTGGGGTAACATCCGACAGGTTGATTTGCTACAAAATTGTGCGTGAACTCAATTTATTGCCGTTACCTTTTTTTGCTTGGGGTTAACAAATTTTTGGGTAATTCAGAGCACTTGCCAGAGTTTATGCGGAAATTGTTGCGTGGGAAAGCCGAAAAGTATATTATTTTTTAGACGGTGATTGATTGTTATTAGATATGAAGGGGAAAGCATTGTCACTTGATACTAGTGATTTCTTCGCTACGACTTTGTGGTCAAACTGATAAATAGCTGATGTTGTAAAAATACCGACTAGAATTTTTGCTGTACACATCTGATTAGACGACTGTAAGAAATTCCTGCCCGTTAAAAAAATACTTGAGGTGTTGTGCAAAGATACGGTACGTAGCAGAGTCAATAATTTTCTAAAAACTGATGGATGTCAGATAGGAAAATATTTCCTAATTATTTATAAGCAAGGCTGATGTTTTAGAAGGAACATTAGTCATCATCATCTAATCTAATTTCCCAACTGTGTTAGAGTCGACTTCCAGTCTCATTGGATACAGCTAAACAGTACATGGAGCGACTGCCCATCTGTCCTCTACAACCCAGTTAGTACTGGGTAATACGATACCCTTTGGTAAGACTGTATGTCGATTCTGTAAAATTCAAACAACAACTCGCATCTCACCTCGCTATTCACTCTCACTTCGCATAAGGTTCAAAATGACCTTGATTTTGCATTCTGTAAGCATCACCTAGGCACTTGCGAAGTGAAGTGAGCTCTCAAGCGACCAATATTGTACTAGTGATTACCACACTCAACAAAATGTTAATCTAGTTTTATCGATTCATGTTTTTTGACACAATTGTTGAGTTTTGGGCACAGAATCTAAAGACAATATGATGTTTAAATTAAAATTTCTTATTTTATGGAATTTGAGGCAGCTATTATGTAAAAAAACAGAAAACTCTAAGTTTGTGCCATGAATATGTATGCTTCCCTTACGAAAAAAAAAAACAATATGTCAGTGTCAGACAATATTTTGATAGTGCGCGTTGTTTGTTTTGATCGTTCAGTGCCGAAAATAATTTGAAATAATCATGAAGTAAGTTTATAGTTGTGGTTGTGAAGTTTAAAAATGATATTAATTAAAATAGTATTTATTTTGTTTTCTAATCCAACAATAATGTTCCAGTCTAAATGAGACACTTTCCTCTCGTCCATCGTCGGCTCAGGTTGGAACTCTGTTAGAGTTTATGGAAAGAAACCCTGGCATAGCGAAGGGTTTCTTGAGAACTCAAAATGCCAGAGAGCGAAGTCGACGCCAGTGGGAGGAACTAGCTGTGCGCCTAAATAGTGTAACACAGTTAAAAATTACAAAAAGTGGACCAAGGTAAGCATCGCTTTTTTCACTAAGTACATGTTAGTTAGAACCACCTAGCATTCCTGAAAGCAAATTTACTTGTAATAGGTTTATGTACAACAACAACAGAGTCTGGCACCTACAGAGGAACCACCAGCTATTGTGATTTATATAAGTTAATAATAAATTACTAACTACTAGGTAGGTACATACCTACTATTATAAATCTGCTGATGTGTCTAGATTCTATTCTATTAGATCTAAATGTAGTACTTAGCTATATATCCAATTTACTTTTCAGGGTTCCGCACCAACTGAGGATACTCTAAGTTACAGACTATCAAATCCTGTAATTTCAAGAAGAAGACTGTGTACTTCCTCATCCAGCTCAACTGTTGGAACAAGCGTCGTATTTTGCGGGTATGTGTCTGGGTAGACGGATTTGAGTTATCACGTTACCGTGATAACTCAAATCATGTAACATATTTTGAGAACAGATCCGCTACACTCTGACCCGAGCTATTAGTTTTGCTGAACTAATTTAGTTTCTTATTTTTGTTGATTACTATTTAATAACATTACCCAAGATTTTTTTTCAATCTCCTTTTTGAAATTTTAAGTGCTTTAATATAATGCTTTATACTGCGGCAACTTTCCTTGGAATTGTCAATATTTAATTATTATATGGGTAAGTGGGTTTCCTTTTACGATTGTTTCTGTTTCAGAATATCCAGATAGAACACACTCCTCCTCCAGATCCTCATACATATCATCCTAGCATGTCCCCTCCATCAATAACACACACCCACACCTCCTTCACGCCGCGGTGCCACCCAAGTAGCCTCTCCAGTGATTCGTCGACCAATAATGTTAAACAACTTTCACGACTATTAGGTTCCCACCTATGAAATCAGCGTTTTGTATAAAGAAGTTGCATTTTTCATACTAACATTTTCTTAATTTATTTAACAACTATGAACACTACTGTTTTAAAACTTTTATGCAGTAATGTTTAAAAACTAAGATAACGTATGCCACTTAGTATAAGCAACAAAAATAAGTTTTGGCCAACTTAAAACAAATAGTGGTAATTTTTTCTAACAAAAAGAGGAGTTAAAGGTATTTTTTTTGTTTTGAAAACTATAAGTAATAAGGTTTTTTTACTATTGGTAGTTGTCTATGATGGCCATTATTCGATATAATATCAAGCAATTAATGAATATTTTAATTCTCAGAAATTAGAAGTGACGAGGTTCTCTATTTGTGAGAAAAAATGCCACAAAATAAAAATAACTATTAAAACATCATTTTTCAAATGAATGACAATGAAAAGCTGCTATTTAAGATTTTCCATTTACGCATCTTAGTAATTGGCGTTCTTTTTTCAGCATCATGTCACATGTCTTCAGTTGCTGCTCCTCTACCATCTCAACGGCGAATGGAATTCTCGACCTCTACTGAGAGATTCTTGAGGGTGGAAGAACAGCAGCTGGAGATACAACGACTAAGGAGGAGTGCAGAAAGAGAAAGGGCCATGGATGAAAGGAATGTAGAGAGAGACAGGATTTTGGCTGAAGCTGTGGCTGCAGTAGGGAAAGGGCTGCAAGCATTGGCAGACGCTAACAATAGAGATAGGGTGTAGTAATTTAAGTTAATATAATAAATAAAACATTTAAACGGATACTAATGGTTTTATTGAATTTATTATTTTGCCCATTGGTGATTAGTTTGATTCAATTTTACCAATTGCACATTTCTTGCATGGTAACCTTTGCGGCAGTAGAAATGTTATTCATTCTCTACTGGTTTTTTCAATGCCACCAGAGTGCCAGCGACACATCCAAGAGCTGCTGGAAACCCAAACTTTTTGTAGAACCTGCAATTTAAAGTAACCACTATCATTATCAATTCTCACAAAAAAGTAAAAATCAAAGAAGAGTCACTTTAATTATAATATACCTACTAACCTTTCCTTTAACACTTGTCTTTCTTGTATATTTTGAGGGAACCTTATATATTTTTTACTATTGCCGGATTATTATGAGTTTCCACTACTTCATTTATGCAACGAGATGCTGATGGTTGCGATTTATATGTCCTTATATTTTCTTATGGTAGTTCCATTAGCCAAGAATGACAAGGTGCATAATATCTGTGAAACAATAAATCAATAAAAAATTAAGTAAGTAATCTAGATCTAGTCAAAACAAAATAGGGGGTTATGTATGCATAATAATTATACCAAGTACCAATATTATAACTATATTAATTTAAAGTCCTTAGGCTAACATGAAAACATAGCTAGCAGAGAAACAACCTAAAGCGAATACTCCTTATTATGAAGTGTTTTCATGAGTTTCAAGCGATAAATTATGTTGGTGTGCTTGTTTACAAATCTATCAGTTATAAACTGTGTAAATACTTTTAAAGTAACTTTATACTTACTAAAATGAAGCACTTACTTTTACAAGAGTTGAAAGTCCTTTGCCTCGACGTTTTGTGGGCTTTATCAGAGGCAGTAACTCACATAATCTAGTCAGTCAATTAGTTCCTTTGGAAATCTTTATACGCTCACATAGTCGTCATCTCCGGTTAATAAAGATAAACTTCGAATTTGGTTACATTGTCGACGCTTTTCTAGTTTATCCAAAGCATGAGCCTCTTCTAAAAAGATTTAAGCAAAAACATTCTTGCCATCGTATTCACTTTACACAAACGCCCAAAAATAAGTTTTTAACCACAAATTTTATAGTTATTGTACAAATTAACACGGACATAAAAATATTATTTTAACTCAATTTTTTGATGATTTCTTTTATTTTCACTCGTAAAATAGATGCTTTTTATTTGACACTTTGAATCGGGTTCGAGTGCGAGGTGAGCGTCGATGTGATGGTGGAATTACCTTAGAGAATGCCACTTCTTACGTCATCTCATACTTTATCTGTCAAAATCTCACCGTCAATTTAGTTCAACTCGCTGACACGCTCGCAAGGGTGGCGCTAGTATAAATTCGAATGATCAACCGAGTTTTTAGAATGCCAATCAAGAAACTCACAGTGGATTCACAATCGAAGTTTAGAATGAGATCTTACAGAATCACACTGCTGGTTGTCATACTTTCGAGCCACGGACTACTTGTAACGACTGTCAAAGATCTACAAATGACAGCTGGTACCAACGGCTTAACGTACTTTTCGAAGCAAGTAGGAAACTCGGTATGTGTTTGGTCGCCCCACTCATCGACGGACCAACCTTGGCAGCGTTTGCTGCTTGACTTGGACGATCGATCCTTGCAGTTGTTAGAATTACCCACGAGCTCCTCGAGAGAGAACATTCGTATCATCACAAAAACAAAAATGCAAACGATGTTCCATTACGTAATATCTTTGATTATGTCCCGTCATACTAGTGCGCTTACACCGGCTAATCGGAGGTAATAGTCGGCAAATTGCAAAGACATCAAACGTCAACGATCGACGGAGATTAGATAAATGAGAGGTTAATGTCTGCTATAAACTGTGATCTTATCTTTTGCATGATTTTTATATCGTTTGCAAATAAGATTGAAATGGAGATATTTGTGGTAATGTATCTATTTGTTTAAACACACAGGTTTTGAAATGACGGCTGGAATGGCACAGTCGCTGCGAGCAATTTGCTTTAGCCACGCGTCCGACTGCAGACGATGAAGCGACTGTCTTGCCGCTCAAGAATCGCATCAAAGGTGATAGGTCTAGTGTCAGTAAATTAAAGACGTACCTACACATAGGGTGTAAAAAGACCCTTCACGAAGCCGTCAACCAAGCATTCTGTACATCAAACTAAGTAAAGTCTACGCAAAAAATATTGCTGAGAAATGATTTCTTTATTTGGGGTGAAAAATTACGGTTTACCGTAAGACTCAATGTAGCCCACTCAAAACATTGTGCTGATGGATGGATTGAACAGTTCGGGAGTCATGGAAGTGTTTCAAATGAAGTTATAAATTTAATTATTTTTAGAAGGTGTGACAAAGTTGGAACTTTGACATTCAATATCTCTTAAATCGAAGCTTTCCAGATATGGTCCAGAATAAAAAAAATATCGCAATGATGGGAAAAACCAGTGCATCTCGACTTCAGTGGGTGTTTTTACACCCGTTTTCGATAGTTAAGCGATGTCTGTTCATACGCCCGCCGGCCAGAACTCAATAAAACAAACAACTAGACTAGTTCCTCGCTCAAATCGCTTCTCGCTTATCGCCGGCAGTAGCACAGGATGCCTGAGCGCTCCGGGGAAGAACATCGTTCAAATATTTGTATGTTGTACGTTCTGTTGGTTCAGGTTTCGGATATATGTGAGACTTTATGTCAGGAAACGTTAAGAGGATGCATTCTAAACGATGACAACGTCGGTAAATAGCTGTCAAATTTTCATATTTCCCTGTTTTTATGAATATTCATATCACTCAATGAAATTTTGAATATCACTTTGTTGTGTTAACTAAAATATTGATTGTGAATTTGATTGAATTGCAAACAGTTGGTCGTTAAACATTTTCAGAAAACAAAGCTTTAAGATTAAAACATTGAATAATAAACAAGCAATATGTTTAAAAACGAATGTAGAACCTTTTTCATAAAGGGTGTAAGCAGACCCTTAACGAAGCCGAACGGCACTTGTTCTCCCCGTCATTGCGATCATTTTTTTGTTCTAGACCATACCTGGGAACCTTCTAGTTACGGAGATATTGGGGGTCAAAGTTCCGAGTTTTTCATAAGTTTTTTTTAAATACATGTTTTTCATGTAAGATTTTTATCTTTATACACCTCCACAAATCCCGTAGTATTCAATGCACCCATCAGCACAATGATTTGAATGCGTAACATTGGGTTCTTATCGTAAACCGTGATTTTTCACTCCCAAAAAAAAGTCATCCCATTGATATTTTTTGCGAAAAGTTAATTAGTTTGATGTTACTGAACGCTTGGTTGACGACTTCGTCAAGGATCCGTTTACACCCTGTATAAAGAATGAACGTGGGCGAAGTAAAAACAGTATTCCTATTCCTTACATTTCTTGTTTTAGTTTCTGTCTATCTCCACGAGAGAAAAGCGTGTGGTAATAAAAAGATGTATAAATGCAAAATGCAGCCGCTTGAGTCGATCTTTAGGTCAAGCCGCACTTGGCTAGGTTAGTCCGTGGATGGGTGACACCCATTACATACCGTGTTTCCTCCATGCCTCGGAAAACACGTTAAGCCGTTGGTCCTGGCTGTCATTTTTAGATCTTGACAGTCATTAAAGGTACAGTACTATCTGTATTATCTGGGTTGTGGAGGTCAGATAGGGGGTCGCTCCATGTAAAATACTAGTATTCAGCTGCATCCGGTTAGACTGGAAGCTGGCCCAAAATAGTTGGGAAAAGGCTAAGCAGGTTCATCATTCAAGCAAAATTTCTGGTTGTATTTTCTGAGCAAAACAGTTTTTTTTTTATATAAAAACAACAGGGAAAACGGTCTGTTGAATGAAAACTAATCAGAATGTCGTTATCAGTCGATATTAAACCGACAAGATAAGGTATGATAGTATAATGACGAAAATAGTAACATGTTAAGCCTTGATCGTTTCCGGCGAACTATTACAATGTCAAGGATAGGCAATGTTATTTTTTTGGTCAAAACATTAGTGAGTCATTGTGATAACATTACGTTTCGCAGACAAAGGCCAAAAACATCATAATCATCATCATTTCGATCTGGAAGCCCTCGGAGCCCTCTGGTAGGCCTCTTCTCTCTTCTGTGCGTCCCTTAGCCCCCGTTTCCTGCGATCTTGACGATTATCGTCAACCCATCCGTCAAACAACCATTTAATTCGGAGACTTTTTTCACTACAAAGATTAAAATTGAAAGAAGATGTATTCGCACCTAAAAATGATACAGTGAAATATAAAAAAAGTATTATCAGGCTTATCACCCCTCATGCATGTTACAAAAAGGTAGTAAAAAAACATCAACAACTGAATTATCCATTCGTCAAAATTTAAAATGATAAGAAATGTAATTGTGTGTAATTGTGTTGTTGTGTTGTGTTTGTGTTGTTGTTGTGTGTGTGTAATTTTTTTTGTTTTTTTTGTTTTTATCCTACAATATAACACTGCAAAGTATGTGGTCCAACATGCTCTTGGCCGATTCCTTCTTTTAAACACCTCTGGAATGTAAAATCTCGATATTTCATGAGAAGGGACACTGCTTGGAAGGGATAGAAACATATTTTTTCAACAACAAAAAATTTTGTACTTCGGAGGTACCTTCAATATTCTTTTCTGGAGTGTTAGGCATTTATAAACACTTGAATAGTTTCTCAGTCATGCGTGGAAACCACCGTCATGGAATGAATAAAACTGGTTTTTATTCAGAACGTACTTTCCATACGAAGATCGGGTGTATAGGAAGTTGACTGTAAATGAAAACGCAAAACCTTTTCGTTTCTTCTACTTTTCGATATTTTGTACCCACCTACTCTAATATTATATGCTACTCTATGACAAGTATAAATTATGATATTATTGTCCTATGATGACATGGTACTTATAAGTAGGTACCTACTACCGAGTTGACTGACGGTGTGTCAATTGTTACCCTTATGCTTTATGAAAACGGTTGAAAAGTGTTCGACCTTCAGTGAACTCGGTAGTTCCTAATGTATCAAATTAGTTAATACGTTAAAGAAAAGAGAAAGTTAGGTTCAAAAAAAAAGAAAAAGGTGTAAATGATGGCGTAACGGTTGACAGAGGAGATTGGACGAAAAAAACGTGTTGCTTCGAGCCCAAGTGACATGTGACGAGGGCAGGAACATGATGATGGGAGTTTAAAACAAGTAATCGGTCAAGAGCATGTACACCTTTTTTTTTTTTTTTTGTTTTCGGTGGAAACCTTCAAAAGGCGGCAGGTCTTTGGGGATAAGACCGGGGAGTGTGGGATTTTTACCGCACTAAAACCACCCCGGTGGTCACCTATATCTATATCTGCACATGAGAGGAGGCACCGTTTCCTCTTAAAAGACCTGTCCGGAGCCCCCTTTGTACAACGCCTGAAAAGGCACATCCCTGGGGCGACTATACAGAAGTCTCCCCTGAGCCTCGCTGTGCAAGTGTGCACGACAGCACGTGACCACTGTGCTGCCGGTCATCTCTAAGGTCACTCGGTGAGCGCACAGAGTCCCCACTCTGAACGCCTGTGACCCCAAAGTAAGAGCATATACACCTACATAAGGTCTAACTTACCGTAATTTTATTTTAGAAAAATAATTTTGTTTGCGTGCAAAAATTTAGTAACAAAATCTGATTCAAAAAGGGAAGTTAATTTTTTTTAATAATAATTTCACGCGAACAAAGGTCGCGGGTAACAGCTGCTTGATTAAAAAAATAATATTGTTTGCTTTCAAGTTCTTTGAAAGAATTCAAATTCAAGTCAAGTTCTTTGAAATAATTATGTTAAATATAAGGCCACTTTAACACACTTAAGGCCAATTTAAGGCCAATTTAAGGCCACCGTTATGTTAAATTTAAGGCCACTCTGTCGCATTGGATTATAGATAAGTAATGATAGTGTAGGTAAGATTGTTATAAATAAATTAAAAAAAAAAAAATGTTTAGTAAAATGACACAGTCACTTACCCGCGGCTTCGCGTTGGCGTACCCCGATAGTATCCTATATCCAAATCCAAAATATGGACTATCTGTCTACCAAATTTTATGTAAATCCGTCAACTGTCAATGGTTGAAAAGGTTATTTTTATGTAAGAATTCTTGTCGTAGGTTTTTCCGTTTAACTCTTTTATAGGTACAACAACAAAGACTAGTGTGAAAGTGATGAAACCTTATTTGTGAAAAACCGTAAAGCCTTGCGAATGCTTGTTTGCTTGCAGTCTATGCCCACAGTCCTCTAAAAATCGATTATGTGAAAACAAAATGTTGTATTGTGTTGTTCACTTTTTTATTTTTTTTTGGTATATGACCTTCTTTTTCAAAGGGTTGTGTTTGTCAAAAACTCTCATTGTTTGTGCTGTGGCGTTAGTCAGTCAGTCATATTCTACCTGTTTTCAACCGAGTTCAAAAAAGGTAGAGGTGACGTACTCGTAAAATACATTTTCTGCTTTGTTCTGTCTTTTAGATTACGTGCCTATCCTATATAACTGGAGATTATAAAAATATTAGCTTGTACTGTAAAATCCTCTTTATAGTTTATGTGTATGTCTGAAGAACAAGAGAAAATTTTAGAAACACTGGGATTGTGAGACAGGAAAATGCTATACCTAATCACAGTAATACTCAGTAGACTTAGATTTTGTCTATAATATCAGATAAAAGGATATTCCTTGTCATCCAAAAATAGACTATACCCCTTTAATACCCAAAGGTAAATCTTAAAAGGCGAAAAAGGGATTACGTAAAGGATGTACCTTCACAAGAATAAATATTAATAGACCCACTTAAGAATAGCTATTTTTCGTAAGACACAAAAATGTGAACGCTTTTCGTTGTTCGATCAGCATAAACAAATGTCAATCACTCTTAAACAATGTTTGTCATAATAAATCAAAGAGTAAAGCTCTGTTTATAATAGGGCACCGTTGTGCAAGCTATAAAGACGCACGATTTCACAATATTAATGAAACATGGCAACATCGTCCGTAATGTGGTAACACTGTACGTAGCGTTGTAGCCACAAATTCCAGAGGTGTGTTTCTGGGGTTTGGCTATCGTCAAATGTTGAAACGAGAGTACAAGGAGACACATGCCACATTAGATAACAATACCTTTAGCCCGCAAATTCTCCTCCGTGGAGGTCAGACATTCTCCCTTGGGAACATACTAATAGGGTTATGAGAACCTTCTAATACTACCTTCCGACCTAATATGATAAAAACGAAGATTGTTTGTTTGCGAAGATTCTGGTTTTAATAATGATTTTAATTATTATAATATCTTTAACTACAAACGTGTTACTGGCGCGAGTCATATTTTATCAACATACATCCTAACACTGACATGCATTTGAATTTCGCGGGTTACCCTGACGTTTCCACTCGTCTATATAAAAATGTACTCTGTGTTTCCACCTTAAAGGTAACACACAGACAAAGGTATTTATTTTTAATAGGTTTTTACAGTGTCAAACAAAATTGCTCTGGTGTGAATCCAGCTTTATACCTCGGTCTTGGCTATCGTTCAAGCCCCATCAAGTTTCGTAGCTGACCTGAAAGCCTATTGATTACTATTTGGTTGCTACTCATAGATAAGGCAGACTAATTTTGTTTTACGAGATTTTATATAAATCAGAGGGGCTCGAGGAGTCGTGACTAAATTACGTCAGTCGCTCAGGTTCATCTTCAAGGTTAAATAGTAAAAGAAAGAAAGAAAATTGTGTTTATTCGGCATTATTCAAAAAAAAAAACTTCTTAAAAATTTAACAAAATAAATTAACAAAAAAAAAAAAAAGTAATGCCAAAAGGGCCTCAGCTCAGCATAATGCCAGATGGCCACACAAGGTATACCACCTGACGCTGATTTTCCGCTGCAGCCCATGAGTGACGTACGCTCGAAAACATGAACAAACACATATAACTAGTAATATTATTAGTGCTTGCCGAGGTCGGTCTATGGATGGGTAACTATCATTATGTTCCTAGTTCCAAATGTGGGTTGGAAAGCATGTTAAGACGTATGTCCCAGTTATTATTATTATAGAAACCCGAAATTCTGACAAATAGTCTTACCAAAAGGTATCGTATTATCCAACAACTGGATGGTGTAGGTCAGATAGGCAGTCACTCTATATAGAATACTAGTACTCAGCTGCATCCACTTAGACTAGAAGCGGACCCCAACATAGTTGGGAAAATGCTTAATATTGATGATTAGAATTCATATAACTTATACCTTAGTGTGTAACTCAAACCACTCGCCTTAATTTGAGATTTTAATAAAAGTAATTGGTATGTGGGAAGGTTTGTAAGGGTTGCGACGGGTCTCAGACCTTCATTATTTAAATTGGTCTTATTAACTTTCATAATTTTCAGAAAAATCATTATAAATTATCATAGACCAACATAGAGGTCTAGCAATTTAACACATCCATTTATTTTGAACCAAAGCGAGTACAGAAATATGATTCATTTGACCATTAAATGTGTGCCCTTACATTTTACGCAAGACGAGAATAATCCTGATTGCGAAGAAGGACAAAAGAAGAGCATAATATAATGCATCGGTTGTTCTCTCATCGTAAAACTTAATCGAAGGGAAAGGTTTACTAGCTCAAACGGTGGGATGACATATAGGCCACATAACGATTCCACAGGGCGAAATACTCGGGTCGCTTTGATACCACAGGGCGACATACTGGGGCCCCATTCCTAATCAAGTTACTGACGTTACCATGCCATTTGTAGCATCTCAGGACAAGGGATAGAAAATGGAACAAATTAATTATCTTCAAGATCGAAATAGATGTAGAGGAAAATCAAGGAAAAGTTTTTCACGCAGCAAATTGGTGGTAGTTTCGTGTAATATGGTCGCTGCCTTTTGGGATTTTAGGTCAATTATGATTGTTGTTGCTCTTGTAAGTCTTCTCAAGGTTGCTTCGAGTGGCCCTGTTTGATTACGTCATATTATTTTTCTTATTTTATATCTGGCCAGACCACAGGGTAACACCATACTCGTAGGTAAGACTGGTGGTCAGATTTATGACTATCCGTAACGACAAATATATACAAATGACAGCTAGGGTTCGTTTGCAGTGTGTGACTCTACTAATAAAAGGATATACAGGGTGTAACAAGACCCTTCACGAAGCCGTCAACCAGGCGTGATGTACATCAAATTAAGTAACTTTACGCAAAAATTATTGCTAGGAAACGACTTTTTTTTTGGGTAAAAGTCATGCACTCGTGTAGGTGTTAACCGTAAAAATCTTACATTAAAAACGTGTATTACAAAAAAACTAGTGAAAAAGTTGGAACTTTGGCCCCTAATATACGCTGTATAACTAGAGGGTTCCCAGGTATGGTCTAGAACAAAAAAAATAATTGCAATGATGGGGAGAACAAGTACCTTTGGGCTTCGTTAAGGGTCTTGTTACACCCTTTAAACTCCTACTTAAAGACAACAAAAGCCAAGTAAAATAAAAATCGTGAGACGCGGTTTTCGAGTTATAGTTAAGTACAGTAATGGACAAAAAGTGAGACATTGTTTTTGATTAATTTTAAGATCTATCTACTTAGTTCTTGGTAGGTACATTATTTATGTAACATCGATTTGCTGTCGAATTGTCACGCCTCATAATAAGTGAGCTAAGCGAGTCGTGACTGTTACTAATAAGGGTCGGTAAACCGCAGTTCCTGCACCCAACGAAGGATAAGAGATAAGCCCTTACAAATGAGCTGAATCCTCGACGGCGGACATTTTTGATCAAGCGGCTCCGGTGACCGGAGGAGATACGTAATCCTTTCAGAGGGCGAGACAAGTGACAATTAATTTTCTAAACGTTTCGTATTTCTGCAATGACTTTCAGCAGGATTAACATACAGTATGACCGTTTTAAGTGTGCAGTTCAAGTTGGCGCTACTTGTCAAGAAAAAATGCATCGATACGTCAAACTTGGTACGTTTATTTTAGTTCCGTGTTTTTCCGTCTGCACAGATAAGTTGGTTGAAGTATATGCTTTTCCTGTAGCTTATGTCAGTCCAATAAATTTTAGTTTTTCATCATTGCTATCGCTGATAGGGTGTCTCCACCTCCGAGTTCTCAGAAGGTATTTTATTTATTACGATATCATTAGAGAATTCTTATTCTGCACACAATTAAAAGTTATACATACAAATTGCACTAATATAGCTTACTAGCTGTTGCCCGAGGTTTTGCTCGCGTTTGGGTCGGAATGTAAGGTTCCCCTCCAAACACAATTCAGTTGGTGGTTGCGTGTGTTCCATAGCGCTCTATAACCGTCCCTGACGATTTTAAAGTCTAAAACGTACCTTTATTACCGACTTAAACCATTTAAATTCATATTTTTGTGTGGTTGTTTCAGATAAATCATAATAACCATTTAAATCGAATAAATATTTCACCGCTGTCACCGTGTTGTGTAATGAAAGATAAGTCTGAACGACAACTGTTTTAATCGTAATTAAACATAGACAATCCACAACAATTATCCCCCGGGCATGTTGTAAAAATAGCTCATGGCAGTCGGGGGTAATGTAGCTTCATATTAGTGAAAGAATTTTCAAAATCGGTTCATTAGATCCAGAGATAACTAGAACTTCACAAACTCACAAACTTTACCTTTATAAAATATTAGTGTAGATTTTAATTAGTAGAAAGCTCAATCTTACTATACTAAATAATTTAGAACAGTACTCAGTTAATAAGAAAAAAAGTGATAAATACTCGTCGAAAAAGTAGTAATTAAATTTACAAAAAAATATATATATTTTGAAGTGCTTATTTCCATTTTAAGTTGCATATTTTGCCACTATTGTTGCATATTTCGACGTTTGGAAGTAACATATAATCCGGTATTTAGTGAGCACTATCCAATATTGAACTCAAACAAAACTAATATCCATAATATGTACCGTTAACCCAGAACGATGTTAACAATATCCAAGACCAGACGTTACCCGCATAGGTTACATTATACAAACGTGTATGTACATGTCAGTAAATGAGCAGCGAACTACGTATGTATAAGTTTATATATATACTGAAGTATACATTAGCTCTTACACAATTTTCTAGGTCAGATTATCCTACATAAAAAGGAGTCTACAGTTACAAAACAAATAAAAGTTAAGACTGAATTCAAAATGTTTTAAGGGCACAGCATTGTTACAGTATCGAAAGAATTAGAAGTCACTTAAAATACTTGCCCTGTCTTTAGAAGTCGGTTAAAATACTTTTTCAATGAAACAATTCGCGCGCCGCGCGGGTGCTTTGCCTACCCACTGTTGCACGGTACGATAGTCATGAGACAGAACGGCGTCACGCCGCTAACATCTGATAGGTCACAGGCGCGCGCGCGCGAATTTCATACGGCTATTATGTTATCGTGATAGTGAATGAGTATATAAAAAATGTTTCTTTGGGAAAATTGTTTGTTAACATGGGTATAATCACGTGTTTAAATACCAGTGCATTCTAAATGAATGTAGCTATATAAAAAATCATTGACATTATTAACCAGTCAGATACGTAAGTCTATTTATCCGAATGAAAAGGCAGTTTTGTTTCAAACACTGCATCGTTGGTCTAGTGGTCGCAAGCGCAACAACTGAGCATGAAGTCCGGGGTTTGATTCCTAGGACAGGATAATGTTATTGGGTTATTCCACCAGGAATTTCTCAGTAGTAGCTACGGAGTCAGGATTTGTGCCCGGAAGATGACAATTTGCTCGCCCTATATTACACGAAATTTAAACATAACTGTCGAAATGTGGGTGTACTATTAGGAACACCTCTGTCTAACCCTTCGGCCACTACAGGCGTGATGTTATGTATGTACGTTGCATTAAAAAAGCTCAGTTCAGCGTCGAGAGTAGAAAATCCAATAGTGGTTTTAGATATTACATTTGAGATATCGTCTAGTGTTTGTATAGACGAGGTAAGCTATCCGACAGGTTCTTTGGTACAATGTTTTGCTGTCACAGATACCTACAGATCTATTTCTATGTATTTTCACAGCTGTCTCGTCTCCCAGACCGATATGTGAAGAAATGCTTTATGAATTATGTATTACCGTCTATGTTTTCCGAGGTAACATCTGCCACAGATTTTCTTTGTTTGTTATTTACTTAGAATCAGAGGACCTTATGGCTAAATAATAACTGCTGATTGGGTCGATCTTCAGGTTTAACCTTTCTTGTCTAGGTTGGTCCTTGGATTGGTGACCACCCATTATATACCGAGAACCTCGGAAAGCACGTAACGTCGTTGGTCCCGGCTGGCGTTTGAAGATCTTTGACAGTCGTTGTAAGTAGTCAGTGGCCCGAAAGTCTGACAACCAGTCATATTATATTACTTATTTTACTTATTACAAAATACTGGTTCACATAACATGTCATGGTGTCTAATGTCACAAAATGTCACCTGCAACCATGGTACAGCGAAAACAGTACGTATAGTCGTTAACAAAAATAATGCTACACAATAAGTAGCAGTTCATTTTAAAACAAAATCTTTGCTTCGCTACCAATAAAAAAAAACAGAAACTGATCAATCAAATACAAAACACTTGACGACTAAATTCACCAAAAAATTCACACAATTCTTATCAAATTTTTCGGCACGCCATAAAAGGATGTTTGCAGAAACCGTAGCCACCGCGTACAGTTAAGACCTAACAAGATAGTGGTATCTTGGATCAAAGTATTACAGGATTTGTCAGTATCGCGCGTATAATGTGAAATTAAAGGTTACATTTAAGACTTTGGTGTTTACCGCGGGTAGAGTGACTTGTGGTGGATGTCATTTAGTAGATGTAAAAGTACACCTTATTTAGTTGAATTTTAGCTTGATGAGTCAGGAATTAGGTATTTTCTAGGCCTCCCACAAGGTAGATCGATGACCTTATGTCCTAGCAAGAGAGCGCGGTGTAAACGTAACGTAAAAACGTCGATTTGTAAATTAAAATTACTCGTTTCACATACCATATTTTCATAATTTTAAGAATCTATTCATATCTATAGATGATACTGATTGCGCTTGTTGCAAACAATTTAACTAAAATGCTAAAGTATAATTTTATTTTCGATTCAAAAATCGACGATATCGTCAATGGACGCTACGACGACCTCTGATGAAGGCCGCGGGAATTCACTTGATAAAAAAAAAGTACAGGAACGGGTGAAATGGCATCCTTTGTGTTTATTTCCAGTAGAGGACGAGTATAGACTGGCTGGTCTGGTGATGATAGAGGAATGAGGCCTGCGTATTAAGTTATAACACCTACATAAAAAAGTACGGTGAATAAAAAATAAAGTGTCAAGAGTTCTAATGCTGCAGTAGTAGGTTAAAAAAACTACTGTGAAAAATAACTCATACGTGTTTGTTTACGCCAGCAACACTACGCTCCATCTAGCAACCCTAACGGTGGGGGACCATCCTCTCATCACATCATCTTCAAGGCTTCTCATTGGTTCAAAATGACGTGATATCCGTCGGCAGCCAATGAGAGGCCCACGATTCCGTCGACGTCGTCGCCATTTTTGCTTTTCTTTAAAAAAAAATATACGCTATTGTTCCTGCCCCAACGCACCTCGAATTTTGTAAACTACTAAATAAAATCGAAATTATAATTTTCAAGAAGTAGCAAAACTATTTACACGCCTCAAGACCTCCAACAGTGTTTTTTAATGCATTATGATGATTCTGAAGAGTTAATTACTATTTTCTCGCTCAAATAAAATTGAAGATTCGGGATTTGCGTGTAAATAATCATCCGTAGCTTTCGAAAAATGCACCTTATAGTACATAGCACATAGCCCATTTAAGCAGTTGTTATTCTAGTCTTCTAGTAGGTAAGTTAATGTTTGTAAGCAGATGTTTGTTGGTAAACGGCGTGAGCTCTCTATTTGTGCGACAAGACTGTCTCTAAAGTACGGCCTTGCAGCGCTGAAACAGCTGAATGATACGGTGTATGGCATGATGTCATTTTGAAGTATAACGGAATGGTCTTGCAGCGCTGAAACAGCTGAATACCACGTACTATACCGTGCTGTCATTCTGAAGTGCAGCGCTCAAACAGCTAGAAGATACGGTATGACTTACTCTCAATAAACTGTCGTTTCTCTAAGGTTACGGTCCTAAAGCGCTGAAACTGCAGAAGTTCCGTTGCACTTAGCGAGGCGTGTTTTGGACTATCGTAAAATAGAGCTAAGAATTCCTGTAAAATACGTACCTACGTCCGTTCATCTTTTATACGCAAAGACTAAAGAATCACTCACACTATTTACGTGTTTTTTTATTCGTAGGCATAACTTTTCTGGCCAGGTTATAAAAGAAGTGCCTATAACTTTCCCAAGTCGGAAAAGTTCATAGCAATAAAATCTATTCGAATATTCTTTACATTTGAAAAAATATTCCGTCTGTCTGACCACTCCTTTGTATTCCAGTTAAATGTAATTTTTATCCTGTTAGTACCTCTACCTACATATCCTCGACATCGATTTCGATATATACGCGAGTGAAACTGGGGGTCTAAGCTAGTTATTCTCGCAGAAAAATCACAACAGTGTGGTAAAAGCATAGTCTAAGCAAAAATAAATCCTTTGAAATGCAAATAAGATGGCTAGTTGTTTTATTTTGAAAGTTTTCAGCTAAGTATAAATAAAACTGCGCCTTAGTAGGTATATTTTCTGCCCGAGTCTGGACAGAAATATTATTTGAAAAGAAAGTTTATTTACGGCACAATGAATGCCTTTCTTTAGTATATTTCGCAGACTGTATCATTCAAATGATATTTAGAATATTAATACGAAAATGTATTCCTCTGACTATCCATTTATGATGTCTCCATGTCCAAACTACCGAACTGATATTGCTGAGTAACGGAAAGGGGCAATTCGGAAAAGGACGAGGTTTTGTGTTCCGGAAAATTAAAAAAGTTACAGATGACTACAACACTACAGTTTTATATCATAAGTACCAATATAAGTTTGCCGTATTTAACGAGCATCTCATGAACGTTTCACAAAATTAATAGCATCGAAAAGTCTAATAAAACGAACGAGAAACCAGTAAATATTTTGACATCCGTTTCTCAATCCCTCTCTTAAAAGTCTTAACTCACTCTTAACAGTTTTACAGCGCAATAAAAATGTTTGCCTACTTTCAGTAAACAACTCTGAACGGGGTTCTCATACTATTTTCGTATACAGTTTAGCCTCAGGAAGTGGCTTACATTATGGTTTCTTTGAAGTTTTAGTCGGTAAAAATGCACTCGGAAATTTAGGAGGACTGCGCTGATTATTGAATCAGTTATCATGCGAAGGGCAGACCTGTACATAATAGTACACCCGAGCGGGGCGAGCCTTATACCATTAACTGGGCACAAATCCAGACTCCGTGGCTGCTACTGAGAAATTCGTGATAAAAAAATCTATTAACACTTTGCCTGACCCGGGAGTCGAACCCAGGATCTCATGTTCAGCAGCTACGGTACGTTAGCTAGAAGGTAAAATGGAATTAAAACCTAATCGAAGAGGGTTAAGAGCAGTGAGGAAACGAACATGCCAACCAGGCATGGGACATGAACCAACCAATAGTGAGCTCGCGTAGCAGATTAACGCCCACTCTCACGGAGTAGTAGCCTGAGTGCCAGCCTATGTTTTCTGAAAGGATTTGACGGCGTTTTACTAAGTTTTTAACATATTTGTCAGGTGTTTCTGTGATTACAAGCAGAATTTAATTTGGAGGAGTGCGCAGTACCTACATGTTTTTCCACTTTGGCACAGGTGTCCTAGAATTAGTCGGCACCTCAAATTTTTGCCGAACATTGTAAATTAAACGCGTTTAGAAGTAGTATTTCATGTCCCAATGAAGGGAAATTAAATGCCTACTACGTTTTGAGAGTACATGCACATACATATGATGGGCATATATTGTAACATAGATTAAGCATAGTTTGTTTATTTAATATTCGAACGAATTTAAAGTAAGTATTTTCACAGATGTTTTGTTTAAATTTACGTTTAAGTCGTACCAATTTCGCACTTCTTTACAACTTATAGTGAAATCTTTAACTTCTAAATATCGTCACTGAAGTTCCAACATCACGTATAAGTCAAAAATAGCAACTTTACAGGAGAGTGGAAAAACAAAATAATTATACCTAGGTAACAGTAGGTACAAAACCATTTTTTTATTTGTGTTCACTTGTCAGACAGAGACGTTGCATGTTTCTGATTAGCTGAAACAACCTCCGTTAAAGCAAATGGCATCAAAATATCAAAACCGCCAAAAATTGACTTACGTAGTATTAGAACTTCAACGACGATA
Source organism: Eugnorisma glareosa (assembly GCA_947578425.1). Lineage (NCBI taxonomy): Eukaryota > Metazoa > Arthropoda > Insecta > Lepidoptera > Noctuidae > Eugnorisma > Eugnorisma glareosa. The sequence continues at coordinate 4,186,241 of OX387957.1, read as the reverse complement.
TGTAACCTTAGCAAAAGTGTTATTAACATTTTCATTTCTCGATGAACACTTGCTTTATTATTGATAACCTAAATATATTTAAACTAGCGACCCGCCCCGGCTTCGCACGGGTGCAATGTTATACATATAAACCTTCCTCTTGAATCACTCTATCTATTAAAAAAACCGCATCAAAATCCGTGGCGTAGTTTTAAAGATCTAAGCATACATAGGGATAGACATCGGGAAGGGACTTTGTTTTATACTATGTAGTGAAGAGTAAGTACAATCTATAGCTGTCAAAAATATAAATTTCTCTTTAACTTTCTTTTTATTTACATTTCTGCTGCTACTTAACATTGCTTATTCAACTTAGTTATTTTATGTCATGCATAAGTTCGGTAAGTCTAAATATACATTAAAATTTATAACTTTTTTTTTTTTGGGGAATAAATGGCGTTATTTTACCTTTGTATTATTTTTTACTAAATCCACAATGAGATTATGAAGTTAATAAAAGGGTAATTGTGATGGTACTTTGGTGGGTTCTAGTGTACGCCTGAGTGGGTTCCTGGCCCAAAAATATCTATGCATTTACGTGGTATTGCAACGCATACGCAACGGTACAATTTATAATCCTACTCATAATATAAATGCGAAAGTTTGCGAGGATGGATGGATGGATGGACGTTTGTTACTCTTTCACGCAAAAACCACTGAACAGATTTGGATGAAATTTAGCACACAGATAGCTTATAACCTGGATAAACACATAAGATACTTTTTAACCCGATAGTATGATCCCCCATAGTATGGTAATAAAATGCAGTACTATCAACCCAAGAAAATAATTAAAAGTTAATTTTAACAACTGCTGGTCGCACAAAAAAAAAACTGTTACAATTTTCTGCGACAGTTCAAACGTCCATGACTGTCGCGGCCATTCAAGCTTAGCATTTGATGTCACTTCCCTCTATCTGCCTTGTAAACAAGGCAGATAGAGGGAAGTGACATCAAATTTTTTGTCTTGACATCAAATCTTATTTTTTGCCCTTAATAGAATAGTTTTTCTATATTTTAAGTGCTTTATTAAAGCCAAAATTGCAATAACAATATTATAGTAAAATCTTAGTGAAACTTTAAGTACTTTTCAACTAAAAGTGTTTCTTCGACACGTAGCATTTGACGTTACTACCGGAATCGATTCGTTTTGTGTTTGCGTTCCGTTTCACCAAAAACACGCTACTAAAAATATTAAATTGTAAAAAAGGTGTTTTATTAGAGAATTAAACAAGTGTACCACAAAGTTTTATGGGCCATTATTAGGCATTTTTAAGAAATAAAAAAGTTTTGTATTTCTTGCATGTACCCTATTATCGAACTCCATGCGGGCGAAGCCGCGGACAAAATCTAGTATATTAAATAAAACACTAATTTTGGAAAAGTGTAAGCCTAACTTATTCGTGTGTTTTAATCATGGTATAAAAACTACAGTAGCACATAAAGTGAAAGATAGTGTATAATCAGAAGGCCTTTACAACGTGACATCAACCCAAACAATCATGTTGAAGGTTTTTCTTGAAATACGATACGCTTTAACAAGATCTTTCCACTTGTCCACGCCATTTTTTTTTTTTTTTTACCTATTGGAATCATCAAATAACCCCTCCCGCTCTGGGCTGAGCAGGAGGGAGTGTCAGACTTTTACTGACTAAAACCCATCCATGTTCCTTCCTTTGCCCTATGTGTTCCAGGGCCGCGGTATCTCTTTCGAACAGTCCCGCAAACCTGGCAGGCATCGGTCCTTTCGGACCGCTTCCTGTTTGCTGACTCTCTTTGAGGCGCGCGTGGAACACGAACGCGCCGTCGACACGGCCTGTCGTCATAAGACGGACGGACGGCGAGCTAGCACTTGTCCACGCCCTAAGGTGGTTTTTAACGGCTACAAGTTAATCTGAATACTAGGAATTATAACAACCACTCCAGTTAATCTTCAGGTTAAGATGCGCCTGTCTAGGTTGGACTGTCGATGGGTGACCTCCCGTTACTTAAAGAGTTTCATAGAAAACGTAGCAGTCGTTAAAGTCAGTGGCCCGAAAATCTGACAAACAGTATTACTAACTTGATTCGTATTCCCCAGTAGTAACTGTGTTGTGGAGGTCAAATAGGCAGTCGCTCCATGTAAAATACTGGTATTCTAGCTGTATCTAGTGAGACTGGAATCCTACCAAAGGCCAGGCAGATGATGAAATTAATCTGAATACTATGTTTTTTCATTTTTTACCCGAGACTCGAAGTTCTCGGGGTTCGTAGGAGGGTTTTTGTATCTGTGTATCACGTACAAGATGAATATACCTATATATTAAAAACTATTTTGTGCATCAAAATCTAATCACACCTTTTTTACAAAATTGTCAATTCTATGGGTTCCATAGGTATTGATGTTATGTAACATAAAAATCATAATTATACAGGGTGTATCAAGACCCTTAACGAAACCGTCAAGCAAGCATTATGCACATCAAACTAAGTAACTTTACGCAAAAATTATTCCTGGGAAAATCCTTTTTTTTGAGGGTGAAAAATCACGTTTTATGGTAGGTCTCAATGTAACGCATTCAAAACATTGTGCTGATGGATGGATTGAATAGTACGGGGGCCATGCAGGTGTTTATAATAATAATTATTCTTTATTTATCGGACAACAATAATCCATTGTGTTAGTAAGCAAATCTTACATTAAAACATGTATTAGAAAAAAACTTGATGTGAAAAAGTTTGAACTTTGACCCCCAATATCTCCGTAACTAGAAGATTCCCAGGTATGGTCTAGAACAAAAAATGATCGCAATGAAGGGAGAATCAGTGCCTTTTGGCTTGTAAAGGGTCTTGTTACACTCTTTATAGGACTGAAAGACAGCAAAAGAAAGAGAACAATATCAGATTTATGTAGTCCTTTCATTTTCAGATTAATAGATTGTCTGAATAAGTAAATTGCAGGCCTCCTTCTAGTAAATTGAGCTTTAAATAGACTGAAAACCAATTCAGATTTTCCTTTGTAGTTTGTGCTGAAATGGAGAAATACGTCGCACTGACTTTCAGTACCTATTATGAAAAAAAAGTATTTTCAGAATTCAGTGACTATTTGTCACTGAATTCTGAAAATACTTTTTTTTGTAAAATTATTGAGCTTTTAGTTTAAACGTAATGTCTATATTACCTAAAGGTGATAGAGGACTGTCATAGTTAACTTCGAACTGTACCTAATAGTACACCCATATTTCGCCAGTTACGTTTAAGTCCCATGTAAAAGGGGGGAACCTATTGCCATCAACCGGGCGCAGATCCAGATTCCGTGACCATTAGATCAATGAGACAGTCTACTCGTATAAGTTTTTGGGTAATTAGTCAATTTTTAATAAAGATAAAGATGGTAGCCATAATAGAAATTCCCCAACAGGCACGATACCATTATATTTGTTACATCTCTGTCTAATGAGAGGCCTTTGATTGGGTTTTTCCATCAAGAATTTCTCAGTAGTAGCCACCAGTAGCGAAGGGTCAATTATTTAAGAGGTGAGCTGGAGTACTTAAAGTCAATGTGATTTTATTATTTGTCTAGAAATTCCGACTGTGCCATTTTTCAAAGGGAAGCCGGTAGGAATCGAGTTGTATGGAACCTTTGCCACTGGTAGCCACGTAGTCTGGATTTGCGCCCGGTTGATGGCAAAAGGGCTGCCCCCTATTACATGGGACTTTAACATAACTGGCGAAATGTAGGTGTACTATTAGGTACGCCTCTGTCTAACCCTTTGTGAATTACAGGCGTGATGTTATGCTATGTAGTAGTCCTTATAATTACTGTTATTTACACTCCATTCAATATGCCCTAGTTATGCGAACTACACCATGCAGTAAATCAGTTAAAGTGCGGGTTCATTTGGCTTTGTTGAGAGAAATAAGTTGCGGCCATATTTGGGCTATATTGCTCATTGAGTTATTGCTTATTGTGCCTTTTATTGTTCGCTGGATTTATTTGTCTGTGATATAATTGAAATGGTCATTGAAAATAAGGAAATCTTTCAGTAGAAGTTGTATTCTTTCCTTAGTTTCTCAGTTGATTTGCTAAATTACGAAAGAACACGTAACACACAATATTTATTACGCCTATAATCCCCGAAGGGTTAGGTAGAAATGTACCTAAAAGTACAGTACGCCCACATTTTGCCAGTTATGTTTAAGTCCCATGTATGAGGTTGAGCTTAATGCCATCAACCGGGCACAAATCCACACGCCGTGAAATTCCTAATGGGAAAATCCAGTAACAATTTACCCGACCCGGGAATTGAACCCAGGACCTCTTGCTCAGCAGTCGCGATTGCGAACACTAGAGAAATGAGGCAGTTACCAAAGAAAAATTATAAAAATAAAAACATGCGATTATTTTTCGTCGAAGGTACAACTGGATAAAACTGGTTTACACAATCTAAATTTTGATCCATTTTCAGGAAAGATATCACGATTTTAATGAAATGAAAATACAATAAAGTCAAACACATCTTTCACAACGTTCTGTACCTGTCAGAAAAATGTTTCCATTATCGATTCAAAATCGGAACTGCCATAGTAAAAATTATTACAGACTCGCTCTATATCACAAATCTGTCACCACCAGTGAAATGTAAGTTTTCTCAAAGATACACATCGTAAAAATGAGAATATAGGTTAGTTGTGATACAGATTTAAAAATGTAATTTCATATTATTCGCCCTTAGAAAATATCCGCTTTAAAAAAAAAAAACAAACTCGTTCCTTTTTCCCGCATGGCAAGCCTTATTTCAATGAATCTGTACTAGTAGTATTATAAATGCAAAAGTGACTCTGATTGTTTGTTTGTCCCGTTTTCACGACCAAATGGCTGAGCGGATCGTAATGAAATTAGGCAAGACGATAGATTATCCTGAGGACAGGACATGGGCTATCTTTTTTTTTCTCACACATGCCCATCAAAACTTCCAGGTTACGTGCACCTGGCAACAGCTAGTATTGGTATAGTTTTATTCGAAAAAGCATCACAAACAAAAATCACTGTTTTCTTTACTTAAGAGGCCGGCGACCGATGCGTTTTTCATACAAACGTAATACCAAAATAACTTGTAAATCAAAAACATTCTTAAGGTACTGTCTCTTTATTCCGATTGGAATACAAAATATCTAGGTTCCCAATGAAATATTTTGAAAGGACAATGATATAAAGACGAGATATGAGGAATTTAAAATTTCTATAGAAAACTTATTTTTCTCATAACTCTTGTTTAAATCAGTGTCCATTCAAAATATTTCATTGGGAACCTAGATATTTTGTATTTCGATCGGAACAAAGAGACAGTACCTTAAGAATGTTTTTGATTTACAAGTTATTTTGGTATTACGTTTGTATGAAAAACGCATCGGTCGCCGGCCTCTTAAGACAACTCACATTCCCAAGTGGTTCGATCAGTACACTTTTACGTGACTATAGAAAATCTCTGAAAGATAACAAAGGTCCTTCCGACCGCTTTATCTTTTATTCTCAAACAGCAGCTTATTTTATTTGCGGAATACTATCCGTTATCTCTTCATTCTTTTATCAATAGATACAAATGCGAGAAGAACTTCCAATTACGCCATATTTGATGTGATATGATGCGCTATCTAAAAATGGAACGTTGTCATGATATGGAGTGGGTACTTCAGTTTTCGGACTGATATTAAAATATTGATAAAAGTTTCTGACGTTCGTTTTTTAAATTGCAAATGCATGTATATCGTGATTTTAAGGCTGGAACGACGAGATAAAATGATTATAAAAATATTGAATAGGAAGGATCATCTGTCCAGCCTTTTCCCACTATATTCAGATCTACTTCCAGTCCTACTGACCGCAGCTAAATACCAGTATTTTAAATGTAGTGACTGTCTATCAAACTCATACAAAGTAATTTCTGGGTAACCCCTTGTTAAGACTGGTTGTAAGATTTTCGGGGTTCTAACTACACGTACCGACTGTCAAAGATCTATAAAAGGCCGACGGGATCAACGGCTTAACGTCCTTTCGAGGCTCGAATGGGTCTTTGTATGTACCTAATGAAGGACCTCCCTTCCAAGAACCGCCCTTGGTAAGCGTATTTTACCTAGAAGACCGACTCCAACAACAGAATATTTTTCCAAAGACAGCCATTGAAAATTTTTTTTTTTTAATGTGGCCATAAATAAATAATCCTGTATATGCATAAAAAATAAAAAAATTGTTAAGTGCCTAAATAAATAAACTTTACATTTCAAATGAGACGATCGTTGCTTTCGCCGTTTGTTTAATTTTCTGTCTTTTAATAGAACCTTTTCATCGCGCATTGGCAAAGCAAATCATATATATTTAGAAAATGACTAATGAGTCACCTTGTTAGCTTGATTCCCTTTGAAAGTGTCCTCTGAATAACTGTTTTTATTTAAGGCTAGCTGTTGCCCTCGGCTTCGCTCACGTTTTCGTCGGAAATTATTCCACGGGCACGTTGTAAATATAGCTTATAGCACTCGGAGATAATGTAGCTTCCTATTAGTGAAAGAATTTTCAAAATCGGTTCAGTAGATCCAGAGATTAAACCCCACAACCTCACAAACTCACAAACTTTACCTCTTAATAATATTAGTATTGAAGTATAGACTAGCTGTTGCCTACAACCTTCGTCCGCGTAAAATGATTATAAAAATATATATATATATCGGATTTTGTTATTGGATCGGATGGTCGGATGTTATTTCAACCATTTTAATACTTTTTTTGTATTGTCCTGTGTGAGTCTAATAATTACTTTTCTTTGTCTTTTCTTTGCTACCAAATTCAAGGGTTTTAATTTTTTTTCACGGAACACTTATTCTTTTTCTAAAATATAATATCCTTATAACGTCAGTTATCTGCCAGTAAAAGTCCCGTCAAATTTGGTCTAGCCACCTCGGAGATTAGCCGGAACAAACACAGAGGGACAGACAAAAATTTAATAGTCTTTTTTTGTTTTAAGTAATGTATAAAAAAATATGAAAAAAATCGGTAAAAGATATGAAAAAATGCATTAGGTAAAAATGTGTTATTTTGAAATTGCAGACAACCAGACTCTTTAATTTTATTTGTTTGTATAGAAGACGATAGTTTTATTTATAGCAATTAAGAAAAGTTAGCTTGAGAATAATATAAAACAATGAAAGTAAATCAACAGCGTTGTCTATACATCTACCTATACAAATAGATAGTACAATTGAAGTGTCCGCTTGTTTTATCATAATAACAGATTTTTTCTAAATGATAGATAGATAGATAGATAAATCATTTATTTAGTGAACACAAAAGACACAACACACGGAAGTACAATTAAATTATAAAATTTACATGAACATTCTTTAAATACCTATAAAAATAAAAAAAACAAGGTGCCAATTTGCAAAAAGGAAAACATAATTTATGAAATAAGTATTGTAACACCATGACAAACTTCAATAAAATAACGAGTATTTAAACAAGGTGCGGTGTGCGCCTCAAGGTTGCACCAAATGGGAGTCCAGCTCAGCATGTGTCAGGCATGCACCTGACGCTGATATTCAACAAACAAACACACAAAAAACAAAAACACACTTTTTGTAATTTTGTCTCTCTGTCAGACATTCTGTCTGTTTGTCCCGGCTAATCTCCGATACGGCTGACCCACCGACGAGACTTTTACTAGCAGATATAAGGTCGAAGGATATTGTAAGGTCTAACATAGGCGGCTAGTTTTATTTTAGAAAAATAATTAGGGTTCCGAGCAAAATTAAAACCGTTGAAATTTTTAACAAAATTCAATTCGAGAAGTCATTTTTATAATAATTTCACGCGAATGAAGGTCGCGGGCAACAGCTATTTAACTATAAAAATGAAACCAGCTCAAGGATTGGTGAAACCAGTAATGACAAATTGCATACCAGCTGCGCATACAGGACACTGGCAGTTATTTCAGTATTTGTGTGATGGCGTACGTGTTCGGAAAACACGTCCACAATTTTTCTGTTCAGGTATAGCCCAACCTTTAAGAATCTTTCTGATTTCAAGTACCTAACACAAGAACCAAAACCTAATTTCAACGAAATCGATTCACATAGTTCTTCAAACGATTTTAGATTTTATTAAATTACGATTAAATACCCGCCCCTAAGACGACCCATTGACCAAATGCTTGAAATTCCTAACTGCCTAGTAGAAACTACTTCCTCCTCCCTCCACCCTACGTTTCCAATATTTAAACAAACTTATACAACCAAACAATCAGCATCACTACATAAATAAAAAAACGTTGATTCAAAGGATTCGGGGATGTAAAATTTATTGGTCCTGAACCAATAAATTCAATATTCCCGAATCTATTTAAAAAAATTCTTAATTATCAAATTCTGGGAACGATCCCGATTGCCCGACCTATTGTGACTAAGTAAAAGCTCATAGATTTAATCCTATCAATAAAAATATTCTACTTCGGAAAATCAGTGACCTAGATATTCCTATCAGAATCGATAACATTAATTTGTATTAGTAGTGTCGATAAACATTTTATGTTGATTCAGAAAACAGCGTGTAACCAGCTGTATCAACATCTGTCTACTTTTCTAGTCTAATCAGATGCAGCTGAATACCAGTATTTTACATGGAGCTACTGCCTATCGGATCTCCACAACCAAGGTAGTACTGGGTAATACGATACTCCTTGGTGCGACAGGTTGTCAGACTTTCGAGTAACTGACTGGCTTATGCCCGACTCGTCTCTGTTTCGATTGGTCACCAATTTTTTTCCATATAAGAAGTCCCGATTCGTCATTATAAGAAAACAAAAGAATTTTTATTTAATTTTGATGTTCCTGATTCGTCATCAGTATAATATAATAATGTAATATACCTAAAGACTGTCAAAGATCCACAAATGGCAGCCGGGAACAAAAGCTTAACGTGTTTTCCGAGGCACGAAGAAAAGCTAGGTACGTAACGGGTGATCATGATCACCCATCCACGGAAAAACCTAGGCAAATCGACCCGAGTGGCTGTCATTATTTAGCCATGAACACCACCAGTAATGTGTGTAATGTGTGGTAATAGTTACTGTGTGTACATACTATTTTTTTCCAAATCATTTTCGTATTTAAATTATTCTTCTGTCTTCATTCCAATTTTTTTGGGATCAACGCAGTATCTCTACAGCGTTTATAAGAAATGCTTCGTCATATTATAAGGGTGTAGTACATACATATCATGAAACTGAACAACATTTTCCATGGAACTACCATCTTAGAGCCAGTCCACACGGCGCGTTGCGTTGGCTCGCCGCAACGCAAATAGTTTGACGCATTACCGGCCACACAGGCGGCTGCGTCATCGCAGCTTTGCTAAGACGCAATGAGCGCTGTCGCTTTGTCCCGAGGGCTGTAGTCAGTCGTATGTGCGTTGTGTCGACGCAGTGCACTGTGTATAGGTATACACTATGGTTATTAGTATGTAAAACGAGGCAGCGACAGCGCTACGTCGACGCAACGCTGACGCAACTCGCCGTGTGGACTGGCTCTAAATCGCGAAAATATAATCAGCTGTGCCGTACCAAATTACAATACCTACTCGACCCAAATGTAAGCCATGATCTCAATTTTCATTCCTTTTCTAGATGTATACATACTCACACAATCTTTTACACTAACATCTGTAAAAGTACAGTTTATATTCGTTGCAAGTATTTATATTATGTATCTTTTTAACGTTCCGTACCCAGGGGGTAAAAACGAGATCCTATTACTAAGACTCCACTGTCTGTCTGTCACGAGGCTGTATCTCATGAACCGTGATAGCTAGACAGTTGAAATTACCACAGATGACGTGTTTCTGTTGCCGCTATAATAACAAATACAAAAACAGAATAAAAATAAATACTTAAGGGGGCTCCCATACAACAAACGTGTTTTTTTTTTTAGATAATGGTACGGCACCCTTCGTGCGCATGTCCGTCTCGCACTTGTTAAATTACTATAACGGTAGCTGAAAGTTCCCTAAACTTAACTTTTATTCACTTTAATCCAGTAAGCTTTCAGGCTTATAAACTTGTTGTGTAAAATTTCAGCCAATTTTTAAGCATTCTGGCCATCCTGTAGTGCATGTTTCGTTGACAATACCTACATTTTGTAATAATGTAGTTCTGAGAATAATCGGTGAATGAAGTCTCCATAATAGTTCTTGGTTTACTGCTTGAGAGCAAATAAAATATAGGTATGTGTGTTGCCACACTATTACTAATAAACTACAGCAACTATGTCCATGTAAAGTTCCTACAACTAGGACACATGTTGTAATCCACCATGCAGACCTAGTGCATATTGATAAATGTTACCTTCATATCTTCAATTCCTCAAGACCCCCTTTTGCCTTTGACTTCTACTCATACCAAACTGAAATGCAGAAATTCGTTTCAAAACTCCTTAACCTTTCGTATGCCGAGTATAAAGACACAATTAAAAACCTATTGTGTCTCACGTAGATCCACGTTTCGGCTCACGAACGGTTAATACGTAGGAATTGCACAAAGAGTCGAAACACATAAAATAAAAATGAGTAATAAAAAAATGCCAAAAAAACGTCAATTTTTCTGGATAACACCATGGTTCTCTCTGTTTGCGGAAAATTCAAATAAGGACGTTGATTGCGACTAAAAAAAAATGTCTTTGATAGCGGAACGGGCTTTGACCGCTCTAATGTCATTATGGAACTTACCGGTTTGAACCAGATTTTAGTCGTTAAAACTTTCAAAGTGTCTTTATTCCACTACCGTGCTGAATTAAAATCGCCGGTTTAGTGTTACTAATTGTTAGAGGTACGGGGAGATAAATTTTGGCGAAAAGTTCAGTTGACGGTGAAACGTGACCGATTATGTTAACCTTTAAGGTTTTCTTTACTTTTGTTACGTAAGAAAATGTTTAAATCATCATGTACCTTATCACACCTGTTTTTCGAAGAAGAGTTAGCCAGAAGTGTGCCTACAACCTTCTTATAAAATTTTAAATAATTTTGTGAATTAACAAAATCTTTTAGTTATAAGACTATTTTAATTTTAAAACTGTTATCGGCGAGACAAGGTCTGAGAGTATTCGAGGACGCAGTTTAGTAGTCCACCACCTCCCACAATTGGGTTAGGTCATAAGCTTGCCTAGGTTGGGTTAGGCTGCATAGTGCAGCCGGGGATCGTGGAAGGCGCACTAGTTCCCATGATCCCCGGTGCAAGTGTGGGAAGGGAACACCGGGGTGGTTTTTAGTCAGTTTGAGTCTGACAGACCCCTCCGCCCGCCCCAGGGCGGGGGACATCCGTGAGAATTTTCCACCCCGAAACCAAAAAAAAAGGCTGCATAGTGCAGCAAAGGAAATATAAACTAGGTAAGGACCTCTGCTAAATTTGAGGCTACCCTTTAACATACTAAATAATTTTATTATGACGTATGAAAAGATTTTCATTAACTGATCAATCTCATGTCGTTGTGCACACACTGTAAAAAACCTAAATACAGAAAGTAAATCACATTATAAAAGTATATCACGGTTTATAGTACGTATCTAGTAACATGGAAAAAAATAAGTTACACAGGAGCTTCAGAGCCGCCATTAATCTTAAAACAGTTTAAAAACTAATAAAAAACGTAAAACAGATACCTGCAGAAACTTTAATAACTAAGAAAACATTTTAAAATAAGTTCACAAACCTTTTACGAGGCGACTTGATCGTTCTATTGGTTCACTGAAACACTCGCAAACTGCCACAAATAATTCAAGTTCAGTTCTCTATGACAAATAAATTCCACTGTCTATTCAAAACAATCACGAAGAAAAACTAACGCAACGCCAAAAAAATAGAAGAACGCACTTTTTAAATCTGTCAAAGTTATTTGAAATATGAACGTAAAACTGAACTAGACTTTCATGGGTTTTTTTTATTATTAAAGTTTGTTTTATTCAGTTCTGTAGTCAGGCTTTGGAAAACTGCTTACAGCCAAGTTTTACTGTCTTTCGTGTTGTTGACGGCTGATACCGTTACAGAGGTTCGCATCGGACGCTGGCTGTATACAGACTGAACGTAGCGAACGTTCGCCTACGCTGTCCGTCGCTGCCTACGCTCTTATTTTGAAAATGTAAGCCATAAAGACTAGTGTACACTTCTTTACTAGTTGCCAGGGTTTATTAATATTTAGAATACAGTCTTGAATAAAACCTTTTTACATGAAAATAAAAATGGCCGTGTATTTTTATGTAGTCTGACAAAATATATGATCTGCTTTACAGGCTCATTTTGTAGACTCTGTAATGTTATTGTCGGGAAACTTAACTCGCAAATTCTCAAGCAAACATAGTAGAATCTTTAATAATGTGTGCGATATGATAATGTTATTCAAACTTGCCTATCGTTACAGAAATTCCAGACACTGAGTTTCGAGATCTTGGCAAGAAGCCAAGTTCAACATTAACGTTGTAAAAAGAAATGATTTTTCATAGTCAAAACTGGGAGTTATCAAGTTAATCAATCATGGAATGGATTCGAAGCAGTTGCTTTCTAGATTTGATTGAAATTGTTCAATGCGGTTCAATAAATTGTTGGCGGAAGCAGAATGCAATTTGAGAGATTATTTACATTTCGAGATTTCAATAGTGAAAATGGAATCTAGAAATTATGGATAATTTAAATAGGTTATTAAATAAATTAATAAATCTTGAGTTCAATTGCCAGTTTGGCGGTTTGTTTTTGGGCGCTGTTCCCATGTTTTGTGGCTGATAGTAGTGCTTGTCCCCTATACATAGCGCTGTAAACATGCTGGTGCAATGTACAGTCGTCAGCATATCAAGTTACCACAAACTGTCAAATTTCTCCAAATAATTTAAAAACATAAATGTTGATGGTTAAGTTCAAAATCGAATGAGAAAATTTGTCAGTTAGTAGTAAGCTGGTGCGCTGGCGACTGTACAAAAAAAAACTTACAAAATTATTTTACTTTAAATTATTATGTAAAATTAATTGCCTCATTATCCTATTTTGAATTATTATTGTTGACTTTGTGTATGTTATTTAATTATTATTATTTTATGTTTATTGAATTGTTTTGTCGAATTTGTGTACAACCTGTATGGATATTTATGTCTGATTAAATAAATGAATTGATTGAATTGAATTAAACAACCCTGCGTAACTTTTTAGGAAATGCGTGTTGTTTATATTATATATGTATTATACTGGGAACTGTATACATAATTTTCACTAAATCGTTGAGTCGAGTTGTCGTAAGCGCAACTGCTGAGCATAAGGTCTTGGGTGCGTTTCCCACGTCAAGCAAAGTGTAATTGAGTTATTCCATCAGGAATTTGTCGCGCGTTTGTTTGCCACGGAGTCTGGATTTGTGCCCGTTTGAGGCAATAGGCTCGCCCCCTAATTACTGACTTAAATATAACTGGCAAAATATGGGTGTACTATTAGGTACACCTCTGCCTAACCCTTCGGGGAATACATGCGTGATGTTATCTTTACTTCTATACCAATATTATAAAGAGGTAAAATTTGTGAGTTTGTGAGGTTGTAGGGGGCAATCTCTGGATCTACTAAACCGATTTAGAACATTCTTTCACTAATAGGAAGCTACATTATCCCCGAGTGCCATAGGCACATATTTACAACTTGCTCGTGGGATAATTTCTGACCAAAACGCGAGCGAAGCCGTGGGCAACAGCTATGTTATATATTTTCAGTAACCTAACCTGCTTACCTACGTGGCAAGAATACCTATAATAATTTTCAGTGCCACATTCACTCAGCTCGTTACTCCGTTGACGATCCGACGTAAGATCATTACCTCGCAGTTTCACGACCTCCAAATATTCTGTATCACGAAACACGATGCTGTGTCGCTTGTTATCTCGAATGCCTATTACCTCAATACTTTAATATCTCCATTCTCCATCGTTCAGACTTTCTACGAATGATATGTTGCGCAGCATTTTGGGTTTGTTTGCTGTCAGCAGGTTTTTTTGCCTTGGAAGATTCCATTCTATGTATTCCTTTGAAATTGCCCCGTTGATCTTCACATGCAAGAACACAGACAAGGAGGCCAATGACGATTTCAAGGTTGGATGAGCTGATATGTTATCAATGCGACACGTCTCAATTTGTTGTGAAATAACAATCGAATTATTAAAAAACTTAAATCATGTGCCCAGCTTTTTTGCCAACTATATTCGGGTCGACTTCTAGTCCAGATGTCAGTATTTTACATGGAGCGACTGCCTATTTGACCTCCACAACCCAGTTAGTACTGGATAATACAATACCCCTTGGTAAGACTGGTTGTCAGACATTCAGGCCACTGACTACTTAACGATTGTCAAAGATCTACAATTGACAGCTGGGATCAACGGCTTAACGTGCTTTGCGAGGGACGGAGGAAACTCGGTATGTAATGGGCGGTAGCCCATCCACGGACAAAAACCTTGGCAATCGCGGCTTAACCTGAAGGTCAACCCGAGCAGCTATTATTTAGCCATTAACAAAATATAAAATAAAAAAATATATAGGTACAAATATCAAAAAGCGAAAATAAGGCGTCAGAATATTTGTCCACATCGCTGTCAACGGAAAAAGTGTCCAATAGGCTGGTAGTTGCCACGTCGGATGGCAATGCTGATGCTTTGGCAAAAAATAGAACGGCCCTAAGTTTTACCATTAGGAATTTTCCAGTGGCTGTCCAAAATTTGGAAGTTGGTGGTGTGACATCTCCGTGCCTCGGACAATGAGGATAAAGGAATAGAGAGTGCACGGGTATCTGTGTATGCTTAAACTTGCCTGATGGTCTAAAATGGCCGCTTTAGCAGAATTATAATAGGATAATAATATTGGTTTACTGGTTGTAAAATGGTGACAAAGTGACAATTGATAATAATAACTGCGTCTGTGACCATTTTAACGTGATTCATATTATTATTCTGTTATGATTCTGCTAAAGCGGCCATTTTAGACCCCCTGATCTTCGTTGAGATTGGCCACCACTACCAAAATTCAATCGATGAGGTACTTCGTTTTCTCTCGAAGTTTTAAAAGTAGAAAAAAGTTGTTTTAGGGAACCATGTCGATAAAACAGTAATTTCGCTAAGCGATTAAATTGAAGTATTTTTATTTTACTTTATTTTTAAAGCCTCCACGTGTAAAGACGAAAAACATAGATGTAAGCGAGGTGCACATGTTTACGACTTTAAATAACATTTGGTCCTGTTTTACTTGTACGAAAATATATCATAAAGAATGTATCTTCATCTTTGTAATACAGCATAGCAAACTTAGTTTTAATTGCTCTAAAAAACTAAAATCAATCAATTTGCTTTTACTTTTCAATTAGAACAATTTGTTTCATTTGGTTAACAAAAGCAGAAGAATCTAGGATATATTCATACATGGTTGTCCATCGAAATATTGAGTGCACAACCATATTCACAAGGCAATAAGCAAAGTTATAACCCACAATAAACTTGCTTTGTCATAATATTTTAGTTAAGGCCCGATGGAAGTTTGTTTCACAAAAAAATAACTCAAACAAAATATTTATTCACGAAGTAAAAGTTTATAATACCTAACATTTCTTTTGGAGAAACCTTAGAAAAGACAGAGTATAGTGTTCTTAATTTATTTATAGACTGAATAAAGCTTTTTTACTAACTGGAATACGAATAAAGTTTTCTTTTGGGTACGACTAAAGTAAACTAGAAGTAGGTACTAGAAGTAGTAGGTAGAAGGCCACAAAAAAGCCGAAACAATTACTATTATGACACGGGATTCGTGCCAAAGCTGACATAAACTCTCCCTGCATGCTAAGCTGACTATGTCAAAATAAAAATAAACAACGGGTAAGTGCGCGTCGTACTCACACGCATACAAGGTTCCGTAGCACCCAACAATATAATAAAAATATTTTGAAGGCTCATTCATAATTATGTTGTATTGTTTTACATTCTACAGCAAAACTAAGTTTTTCATAGTATGTTAATGAAAAAGAAAGTTACGTTTACCACTGTGGAAGTGTCTATCTTTCAAATGATTGACTTTGAGAAAAAATGGTTTTAGGGACCTCAATGTAATTTTTAAAGACCAATCTATAGACATACGCCCTTGTAGGAATGACGAATCCTATTCCTTGTATAGGAGCCCTTAATCTTTTTTTTTTTAATTTGTATAAAAATCGTAAAGCGGTTTACAGAATACATCTACCTACTAAGTTTCAACTGTATAGTCTTTACAGTTTCGGAATAAAGTGGCTGCGAAATACACGGACAGACAGATGGACATAACGAATCTATAAGAGATTCGTTTTTTGCCATTCGGCTACGGAAGCGCAAAAAACGAAAATTAAACGGAAATTTTAAATGTGAGTAATAAAACAATAAACACAGAACTTACTTTTTGTTCCTCATGCGTGGACGATTTGCTTACGCTAGTTTTAGCGACGTACCATGTAGATCGCACGCCTTAAATTCCATGGTGCTAAACTAGCTATTAGTATAACTAGATGGAATAGTATAACAAACAGAATTTTTAGTGTCCATTCTGTTATATTGTATAATTAATAGTATAACTAGATGGACTAACCCTTCTTATTCCTTCTCTGTCCATGCTATAAGATTGTGGAACACACTTCCGCCTAGCATTAAGACTTAAAAAAAAAAGAAATGTAATTGGGGTGGTGGATTGGTCTTTAAAAAAATAATAATGATAATGACTAATCAAATTGTTAGCGTTATACATTCATTTAAAGAGAGCGTTAAGTACATTCGTTTAACGGAGCCGAAAAGCACTTGTTCTTTAAAAAAAATGATCGCAATGACGGGATTGCGATCATTTTTTTGTTCTTGACCATATCTGAGAATCATCTAGTTACGGAGGGAGATATTGGGGATCAAATTTACAACTTTTTTTAATGTAAGGTTTTTACTTTAAACAATCCCCCGACCCGCGTACTATTCAATCCATTCATCAGCACAATGTTTTGTTTACCGTAAAACGTTATTTTTCACCCCAAAGAAATGTCGTTTCCCAGCAATAATTTTTGCGTAAAGTTACTTAGTTTGATGTACATAATGCTTGGTTGACGGCTTTGTGAAGGGTCCTGTAACACCCTGTATATTATTGTGTGCACTTACACACTATATTTTAGGTTAAGATACTCATATAAACTTTTTATTCTCTTCCTGGATGGGATTAAATGAACTTAGAGGGTTGTTCTGATGATTCTAATTGTAATAAGTTTTTTTTTTTTTTCATATATGTTAATATGTGTAAACAAAAAATGAAGACGATACAGTACGTCGAAAACTCGCGTGACGTCACTTGTAAGTACACTTTTTACCGACAAGTGACGTCACAAGCCCCCACTTCGATTATTTGATGCGTTTTATCTTCGTCATTTTTTATTGATAAAACAAAAAATATGCATCCAATATTTTTCGATAATCTAACAGACGGACTAAATAGAATCATATTTTTTATACTCAGGAATCATTGCTATTCACTTGTCTGGTCGGAGGATTCTCCTGAATGACTGCCATTACCTGCTGATTATTACCTGGCCTCTACAACGTGGTAACTGGGTAATACGATACTTCCTGGTAATAGCGATTGTTAGACTTCAGGTTTCAGGCTCCGGGACTGTTCGAAAGAGATACCGCGGCCCTGGAACACAAAGGGAAGGGAAAATAAGTAACATGGATGGGTTTTAGACAGTAGAAGTCTGTCACTCCCTTTCGCACCGCCCAGAATGGGAGACGTCATTTGACGATCTGCCATCACAAAAAAAAAAAGGCTTCTGACTACTTGTAACGACTGTCGATTATATACAAATTACAGACTTAGCGTGCTTTCCGAGGCACGGAGCCACTACATACCAAGAGATTCGCTCTTGATATGTATATCAGTCGCACCGACCTTGGCGAGCATAGCGTAAACTTCGATTAACCAAAGGGTTAATCGAAGTTTACGCAATTAAGAGTCAAAGGACTCAATTTTAAAATTTACTCAATTAAGAGTCAAAGGACTCTTACTATTAAACCACGATCCCCATAACATAATATTATCTAACCCTCTCCAAATATTATTGGCGAAATTACAAGCCCACACTAGAAAATATGACGCCGTCATCTTGACATAACATTTGACATTTCAAGTCAAGAGCACAATGTTGTTGACAGATACACTTATGTCACCAGCACTGTGTATGCCACGATATATCTCGCTTCTTGTATCTCGAGACACGTCTACGTTCCCACAAGTGAGAGTTTTGTGAGGAAAATATGTGTCATACCAATTATGTTCCTTCTTAAGTTTGAAGTAGACGCATGACGACCAATCAAGCTGTGCGAAACCTCAGCTTAATTAAGCTGATCTTTCATTGTACGGAAAGCTCATATAAAGCGAGGTCAGGTTATATTGGATATGTGTAACTTAATGTGTCGCCGTGTGTACAAATGGCGAAGAAGTTCGTTATAAGCAGCCAACCAAAGAACGGCTAATTACATGTAGGGGTGATAATAGCATTGCTTACAGCACCGATCATTTCACCAGTTCAGGTGGAGATTCATGAATAACTCTGCCCTAGAGTGTAAATGTGCTGTTGTTCCACAAACGATGACACACTTGATAGCGTGTCCTACCGGTTCTGTTGTTTGCTCATTACAGTTGCTGATGAAGCTACTGAAAGTGCCAAACTCGTCTTTAAATTTTGGGCTGAATCAATATCGTTTGCCATCGACACGCTAAGAAGAAGGTAGTTTTTATGAGCTTTCAAAACGCGATTCCCCTATATATATTTTTTTTTGTTTGACGTCACTAATTTGCCAACCCAATCACTCAACTAATTTTATTGATATTAATGCAACTAAAGATCTAATAGAGGTCATGTGTGTAGCACTCACATGGCTTGCGTCTATAACCAGATGACGTATGAACGTCGACGAGGCAAAAGGCGTATGTAAGGACCGTTGCAGGTGGCGTTCTGTGGTTTCTGCCTTGGGGTAAAATAAATGAGTTTAAGTATGTTTATATTATGTAATTTTACAGTAAAAAAAAATTCATCGGGTTTTAAGCCCTAAAATAAATGTCAGAAGGACGAACACCTCCTTTATAACCTCCCTTTATAACAATAAAGGGTGTAGCAGGACCCTTAACGAGGCCGAAAGGTACTTGTTGTCCCTATCATTGAAATCATTTTTTTGTTCTACACCATACCGGAACCTTCTAGTTACGGAGATATTGGGGGTCAAAGTTCCAACTTTTTCACAAGTTTTTTGTATGATTTTTACTTTAAAAAATGACCCCCGTACTATTCAATCCATCCAATCATCAGCACATAGTTTTGAGTGCGTTACATTGTGTCCTACCAGAAAACGTGCTTTTTAACCCCAAAAAAAGTCGTTTCCCAGCAATAAAATTGTGTAGTTACTTAGTTTGATGCATAATGTTTGGTTGACGGCTTCGTTACAGGCTACAGGGTCTTGTTACACCCTGTAGATGATTATACTCAGTAGTTCGTTAAATAGTTTTTCATTTTGTCAACCGTAAAAAAAAATATAATATAACTATTTACTATTTCCGCTGATGTCTCATCCTCAGTCTAAACTGTAGTACTTGTCCAAGTTAAGTAAATATACACGCCATTGTTTTAAAAACCTGATTAGGATTAGTGCAGAGGGCTACAGTAATTAATCACTGCAGGAAAGTATGTGTAGGCTAGTTTATTTTTCTACACTGTGCAATAATGTAGTAGAAAGCCACCCCAACTAAGCTCTCCGCTGAAAAGCGGCATTTTTTGGACCGATTTTTCATAGAAAAAAAGCGAAAGAATTCGAGTGATTTGCATATCGGATTTCAGTGAACTGCAACCATTTAGGCTGAAACAAAAGGGGTACAGCTGAATGGGAAAAAAAACGTCGGAGTAAAAGGTAAAAAATATTTTTACATTTACGTTTTTTGTTTTCATTCATTCAGCTTCACAAAATGGTTTCCGATTTCCCGTTAACCCGATAACACATTTAATATTCCTTAACTAGAATAAATCTCGTAAATAAAGTGCTCGTGGCAAAATAATAACAGCCATTCGGGTCGATCTTTAAGTTAAGCCGTGCTTGCCTAGGTTGGTCTGTGGATGGGTGGCCATCCATAAATTACATACCGAGTTTCCTCCGTGCCTCGGAAAGCACGTTAAGCCGTTGGTCCCGGCTTTCATTTGTAGATCTTTGACAGTCAGGTAGTCTGTGACGCGAAAGTCTGACAATCTGCCTTACCAAGGGGCATCGTATTACCCAGTACTAACTGGGTTGTGGAGGTCAGATAGGCAGTCGCTCCGTGTAAAATACTGGTATTCAGCTGCATTCGGTTAGACTGGAAGCCGACCCCAACAGAGCTGGGAAAAGGCTCAGCAGATGATGAACTAGATAAATCTCTCACCATTACCAAAAAAAAAATATACAATAGCACGCAAAAAATAATTCCTAAACGTGAATTTCATTTTACCAAATTCTCTTTCGCGGATGTTTTTAGTACATAATGTGTATACAAAAACGGCAATGTGTGTTGTATGGTTTTTATGAGTAAAAGGCGAGTATCAACCTATAATAAACAGGTTATAGATGTATATAAATAATTGTTTTTGTGTACGAGCCAATGAGACTAGTGGCTCAGCTTGAGAGACTTTTTGTTCCTGACAGATAGTTGGATGTTCCGTTTTACGCACAGTTTCTAATTCTAACTCTCCCTTGGTTCGCGCCCTGTGAATGCTGAATGCTCTACTGACATCGATGCCGAAGTGTGATTTATTTGCCTCGAGATGGGTAGACATAAATGTCGTGGAAGTTTGAGTTTCTGTCAGAGGATAAACGAAAGATGACATTTTCATGTACAGACGCCCTGGGGTGCGCCAAAGTTCACCTAAATTTTAACTCCGATAATTGGAAATCCGAAATTGTTCCTAACTCCTCTGTCTCTAAAGTTCATAATTCCGAAGCATTCAACTTCATAATGTCAGTAGCAATAAACATCTATTATACTTTTATTTGTTTTCCTATATTTTCTCAACATAAATATCTTTTACACTATTATTCAAAGTCGTATCTTTTTTGTTTAGATTTCTTTTTATTCATAATAATCAGTATTATATGTTTTATTAATTAAATCGTCTTCTTTAATTTTATTTATAGCGGTGTGTACCTGCAAAGATATCCATAGGTTAGGCGCGAGGTTAGGTTAGACGAGCGAGCCGAGCGAGCGAAGCGAGCGATGCCGCGGGAGCGGCCGGAGCGCTACCTCGAAATTGGTCGCGAAATTTGTATTTTTTTCATAGTGCCAAGACGACACTGACCTGAATTTCATTAATTCAAGACAAACATCAGTGAAACGACCTTTAATCATTCTAAACAGTTGGTTTTTTAGACATAATTATCTCAGGTATAGTTATAGTAATAAGTATGTAGCAACAATAACCAAAAATAAAATGGCTAAATGTAAAAATGTAAAAAAGCATACCCCCAAATAATAATCATATCCTCAAATTAAAACTATAAAATATCATCTTCTATCCACATATATTTTTTATTACACTTGGTAAATGTTTCTTTCTGAGTATGAGTGAAAATATTATGGTAATTATGTTTAGGGATAAAAGCTTTATGACAAAAAGCAGTAGGAGTTTAAATATATTTACATTAATGATATTATTAATTACAATTCTCGGAAACATAAGTGTTATGAACATCGCCGGTAGCACTACAAATAGTAGGAATGAAAACTTTAGGAAGAGTGATCATTCGGATTACAAATCATTAGGAAGAACAATTTCGGGTAAAGAACTTTAGGTGAGCCAATATGGACCCACGCCCTGCTATAATAGATTTTCAAATTTATCGCTATAGCATTTGTTCAAGGTTGATTGAAAAAATTTGACAGTATCGGTGTTGTTTGAATCCCAACACTAAACTTACTAATTTTATTCTTTACGGACATCACTAGTACCATCCTCTGAGTGTCTCGTTCACTTTCGTCACGGGTCGGGCCGCGACAAGTCGTCTATTTGTACCTACAACGTGCTCCTGCCTGACTGATTGACTATAGGTGAGAATATACATATTTTCATAAAGAACTAGCAGTTTTCCTGAAAACAGCCACTACTACAAATCCCTACAATCGGGTGACTGGATGTGCAGGCGTCCGTACTTGTTCTGTAAGAAGATGAACAAAAGATGAAATTTATTTGTTATTTTTTAATATTTTATTTAAAAAATACTATTCCTTATTGTAAATACATGTTTATTTTAACTGTGCAATAACTTGCTGGCTGCCTGGCTTTAACAATTATATTTTACGTTTACTCAAATAAATAAATGAGTGTGTCAATCTTGTGAATGATGTTATTTCTTTTCATAACATCACACCTACCGTCCCCCACTTACGTTTAAGTCGATCTAATATTATTCAAATAATAAAGGAAGTCACTAAAAAAGGGAGGCACTTGTTCTCCCCGTCATTGAGATATATTTTTTGTTCTTGACCATACCTGGGCACCTTCTAGTTACGGAGATATTGGGGGTCAGAGTTCCAACTTTTTCACAAGCTTTTTCCTAAATACTTGTTTTTTCTGTAGGATTTTTGCTTTAAACACCTCCACAACCCCCGTACTATTCAATGCATCCTTCAGCACAATGTTTTCAGTTCGTTGAGTTTGAGTCCTACCGTAATACGTGATTTTTCACCCAAAAAACAGTCGTTTCCCAGCAATAATTTTTGCGTTAAGTGACTTAGTTTCATGTACATAATGCTTGGTTGACGGCTTCGTGAAGGGTCCTGTTACACCCTGTATATCTACCCTTTTTTAGTGATTTCTGGTAAAGCTTTTAATGTTACTAAAGCTTCCCACCTTCACCTCCCCCCTACCCCCCTAACCTCCTCCGCTCTTCCCCCCTCACCCCTTCCTCACTCCTCTCCCTCCTCTTCCCTCCTTCACCTTTTTACTTTCAATGTACACAACGCTTAACAAATACCATTGCCGCCCTAAAAAAAAACAAGTCAATAACATAAAAAAGAACGGTAGATACAGCCAGTAATTATCAGCTCTTACAAGGCAGTGCCTAATGAGGTATTTGTAAGCAAATGTGAGTGCCTGACGTAAATCTGTACGTACTTCTACGTTATATGCCTTTGTCATTATGGTTCAGGATGAGAGCAGTGTTGGCTAACCTACCACAGTTATGTAACTATTTATTCATTAGTCTAGTGGTTGCAAGCGCGAGGTCCGCTGAGCATGAGATCCAGGTCGGGCAGTGTTAGTGGGTTTTTCTGTCAAGAATTTCTCAGTGGTAGCCTCGGAGTCAGGATTTGTGCCCGGTTGTTGGCAATTAGCTCACCCTTATTACATCGGACTTAAACATAACTGGCGAAATATGGGAGTACTATTAGATACACACATTTGCCTAAACCATCAGGAATTATAGGCGTGGTGTTATCTAGTGTCGTGGTGTTATGGAAAAAAATAAGCAAGTCGACGCGGCTTATTTCGACTTTAAGAAGGCTTTCGATCGTGTCCAAAATGACGTCCTATTAAAAAAACTGTCAGCCATAGGATTTACCCCAAACTTGCTTCAACTCTTCTCGAGCTATTTCTCTGACCGTCTTCAGTATGTCCAAATTTTTGGACACAAACCTGAGCCATACACAACTAGTTCCGGTGTCAGTCAGGGAAGCACCCTAGGGCCTACACAATTTATTGTGATGGCGAATGACCTGCCTAAGGTCGTCTGGACTGCCCGATGTCTCATATTTGCAGATGACCTGAAGCTATTTTTGGGTATAAACAGTGCACAGGACTGTGAAGTGCTACAGAGGGACATTGATATGGTAGTAAAATGGAGTGAAGCTAACCACTTAGAATTTAACACTTCTAAGTGCAAAACTATTTCATATACCCGTTCGCGTACGCCCATTCAGCATAACTACCACGTTTCGGGCGTCCCTCTGGAGCGTGTTAACGAGATTAAAGATCTAGGACTGACCTTAGATGCGAACCTGACATTCAATCAGCACATCATTAATATCTGTGGCAAGGCTTTCCAATCTCTTGGTTTTGTTATGAGGCAGGCAAACAAATTCAGGGATAGGAATTCTATAATTACGCTGTACTATTCTTTTGTACGTAGCAAACTGGAGTACAATGCGCTGGTATGGGGTCCGCATGAGCAAAAATATAAGCTCATGATAGAACGGGTCCAACGGAAATTTGCTCGGTACCTTTATAAAATAATATATATGGATACTACCCCTATTTATATCCGTGTCTGTTTGTCGCGGAAATGGTGGGCATCAACACGTTCGAACTAAGACGCCAGTGTGCGCTGCTGATGCACTACTATTTACTACTAAATTATAGAATTGACGACGAGACTACTTTAGCTCGTTGTTCATTGTTTGCTCCGGACCGACTGCGACGGTCGCGGGCCTGTGCCTCGCGAGGCCTGTTCGCGGCTCCCTCTGTGCGTACCCAAACTGCTCGATATACGCCCACAACCCAGGCGATGAATCTGCTAAACGCCCTGATTGCTCAGGAGCCGAATTTAGATATGTTCATGAGTAGTTATAAAGCTATGCTTAATTATTCCATTGAGTTTAGTAGTTAGTTTAGTCTTATGTTATTAGTAATAGTTATTATGTTGTGATGTGGGCTTGCTGCACGCTTTAGTGTAAACTGTAAGTGCAGCAAGTAGGTATCTATTTAAACAAATAAATAAAATAAATAAATAAATCTATACTAATCTATATTTCTAGCATTATAATAAATAGGTAATGTTTGTGATCTTGCCAGTTTGTGAGGCTGTCGGGGGTAATCTGTGGATCTACTGAACCGATTTTGAAAAAGTGTTCACTAATAGGAAGCTAAATTATCCCCGAGTGTCACATGCTATACTTTCAATGTGCCCGTGAAATAATTTAAGACCAAAAGGCGAGCGAAGCCGCGGGCAACAGCTAGTGTTATAATAAATCCCCAATCCAGTCTGACAGTTTAGCTTCCAACGACTTATTATTTTAATACTGATATAAAATTAAACACGCCTAAAACCGCAATATTAACACCACTATTAATATAATAATTCATAATAGAGGACGTAAACCAAGTTAGGGTCTAAATTAGCGGATAAAGTTAATATCCAATCAAGTGGGTCATATTATAAGGGCCACGGGTGGGCCATGTCTTAGGGCCCTCGCTTACTGCGACATTTTCGGCCGCGTTACAGTCGCGATGCTGTCTGTGTACCTTCGCCCACGTAACCGTGATTCGGTATCGCTGTATCGCATTACAGTCGCGATGCAAACGCTATTCAGCATCGATGCATTTGAACGTTACAATTGCAAGATGGACTGCGTCAATACAACATCAGTAACGGTATCTTTGGTGTTACTTTTACGTAAACACCTGAAGCGTAAACAACGTAAATACTGACGCGCGTTTGCATGTCTTCTGATGCCCGTTGCAGATGCGATTTACGATGCGACAACATCGCTACAAAGAGACGCTGTGGGCGATGGGCCTTAGGCATTACGCCAGTGATCCTTTGCCGTAAAGTGGGCCTTATTAAGGAGCAACACTAAAGCCACGACACACGCGATTAAGGCGATAAAACCGCCATTTTTGTGGCGTTATTTGGCACCCGTGCAGCTATGATAAGGGTTCACTTTGCACGTTATATTTTTTCGCAGGTTACTTCACTAATCTTTGGGTAGGATGTACAAAGTGTTGTGAAGATAAGTGGGGCCGGCGCCGGCCGGACACCGAAAATATTAGACAGCAATTTTCCTGATATACCTTTTTTTTTCTTTTTTATTGACCCTAGTTAAAAATAATAACGTTTGGTAGACCGTTTTCGCCTAAAAAGAGAGCTGCAAATTCTCTAGAATCTAGGCATTAAACATTAAAAAATATACCAAAATATCACCTGAAGTTTGAAAACCAAAGCAAAAACTACAAATGGTGGTGGATTGGAACCACCGACCACATAATGACTTTAGCCATTGGCGTTCTGACCACCGAAATAATGAGTCCTTTAAACTGCAGCTGAAACACGCATTCCCTTAAGAATCTGTGACGCCATGGATATCGATATCCTGAATAGGGGCTGCGATTGGACAGAATGCAGTTTGTATTAAGGGTTGCGTCTATGCACAGTTGTTTCGTGGTGCAGTGTTTTTAGCTCCGAAACAATTACCGAACACGACGCGGGCGAAGCTGCGGGCATTAGTTAGTTGTTCATTAAATGAATGCCTATCAAACAATACTTCTTACGGAGGGAAACGTATGTTACTAGAAAACAAAAGCCATTTTCGAACTTGAAATGCCAAGGCCGGAGCACTACTTTGTAACTCTCTCTCAACCATGGAGTTTCTTACCGGTTATTCTCCATAGGAAACGACCAACCCAAACCGTGCACTATTTCTCGACGTTTTATAGGTGCCCATGTTGGTCTATGTGAAATATAATATTTTGATTTTGATTTTTAAGCATCCGACGGATTATTTAACACAAACAACTACCATACATTAATAAATAGACACATAGGTAATAAAAAGGGAAATAGCTACTCGTATCACAATTGTGTTTCTCAACAAAAAGTTCTGTTGAAGGCTTCTAAAATCAATGCGCGTTCTTGGTAGAGAAGTCTTATGAAAATCATCAAGAATTCGTGTTTATTTAGATTGTGGAAAGACCTTTTGAAGAAATGATTTGGAGGTCAAAAACAATAATACTATATCACATCATGTATTTTTTGTTTCTATGTTAAATACATAGAAATACATGTTGCAGAGCGCAGTATTTGAAAGGAGAAGATAACGGAGCGTCAAGCAACCATTGACGTTTAGTTTAAACATTTTAATATTGCTTTTGAGAGTGTTTGGTTGTGACGCGATTACCAACGACAACTGACAGCTGACGGCCAATGGTCGAGTTTGAGAGGGCGGACGTGCCAAGTGCCAACGGGTCATTCGATTGTAAGCGGAGCTAACAGTCGGTCGTAATTACAACCAACCTAACTAAGTTCCGTGTGGTTATTTGATTAGATTTTTAAGATTTTAATCGTTAAATATTGTGAACATACATCTTTTTTTTTTGTAACCAAAATTGGATTAATAATAAAGTTAAGTTCAGTGTTCTCGACAAATACCTAGTGTTTTTTATTTTTCATTATGTCTGAAGAACACCAAAATGAAAACTACCCCCCTTCGCCGGAATATACATAATTATGATTTAATTTTTTTCCGCGTCTAAAAAGATAAAACAGATAATGTCGGACGTCATGTTATCACGCGTCCAAATACACGGCGACACATGAAGAATCATCAAAATTTCCAGTATAACTTTGCCTCGCTTTGTATAGATTGCCTATACAACGAGAGAACCCCATAAACTGGCTTTGTACAGGTTGATTGGCCGTCGTGCGTACTAGGGGCCTCAGATTTTAATAATTCCTAATAGGTAGGGATTTTACCGAAAACTTAGGTAAAGTTTTCGGTGAAATCCTAACATTAAAAAACATTAAAAAAAAACTACACTCAGACAATAAAACATTAAGAGCAATTACAAGACTTTGAGCTCTTTAACTACAAATACAATACCCAAAATACAATTACTAATAGGTACTGTTACTGTTTGCGAAAGAAAACACTCAAGTAACATAATTCATAGAGTACATTTGCTAGGCTTCGAGAACCTCGCACGCCTAATGCCGCCTTTCGACAAGTTCCAGGAAATCTCTGCTACCACTATCAGAAACGTGACTGAACTACGCAATATTGTACGTAGACTCAAGCTAGTAATGCCTAAGAGCTTAGGCAGAAATCTCATTACGCTACAAGCTGAGCTCAACGTTACTGAGTGGGAATCTCTGGATTATGGTTCTGTTTTATATGTGAAACTTCTTGGGCCAGAATCAGGAAACAGGGCACTGTTTTATAAATTTGACAAGTGACAAGTAGGATACCACCACCACCACCTGATAATAAATTGACAGATTTTTACGATTTTTTACATACATATTCAGTTTGTTTAAACAGCACATGTCGAGAAAACATTTCATTTTAAGGAAAACACAGGTTTCACCGTATCGCCTTTCGCCTCGCCGTCAAACAGGCGTCAACCTAACGGAAACAAGTGGATCAGCAGCTCCAATACGTCAACTCGGCTACGGCTAAGCGACGCCGCGCTTACGGCTAGGCGACACCGCGCTTACGGCTAGGGGACGCCGCGCCAATGGCTCACCGACGCCGCGCACGTCTGGAAGTTGCCGTGTGACAGCACGTGTGTCAACAGTAGTGTGCGTAAGGGTTGACGAAGAGGCGTAACCTCGGGTACGGATAGACGTATAAGCGTGGCTACGGAGAGACGTAAGCGCGGGGACGACCAGCCGTAAGCGAGTTGACCACGCACCGCACCGGGGTTCGTGAGCTTGTCCCGAGGCGAGGCGATTACCTTACGATTCCGATTAGTGTGCGTTGCAGTAGGGAGTTTCATACAAAGAATACTGAACGGCTCGAATTGCTACAGTGCCGATCCCTTTCCGTTTTGATAAGTGTGCTGTGTCCTTTAGTCACTTTTTGACAAATACATCACATTGTCTGTTACATGAGAAGAGGGCCCTGAAATGCTAAGCTAACACACTCCTTCGAGTTTTAAAATCGGATACCTACACAAAGCGTTTTAATCTAAACCATGAAAATCTCCGTATTCAAACAAACATAAAGGCTCAGTACTAACAACATGGGTGCTCATCTCCAATCTATGCAGATTTATGCTGAAATCTAACCCATGTGATGCGCTTCCGATGCCTTCGTCACGCACGGTAGCACTCCTCCATATTGACAAAGGACAGTGAATGACAGATCGGTGTTTGAAAAAAATATATAGGACGCATGTTAAACGCGTTGGTTTGACCGTGCCTTTATTTATTTTATGCTTCGCTGCTGCTTTTGCAAATTAATTCCCACAGATAGAGGTAAGAAATTATAGCGCGAGAACATTCTCGCGACCGGAAAACTCAACGGTAAGTATGGTTGATATTAGTTTTTTTTCAAGATAGTGGCCGGTTATGCTACAAGTCGTACTTGTGGCAGCCTAGAGCTCGAAACCCCTTAGTGTGCGTCTCATAATTACCCCCAGTTAAAAAAATAGCCATAACCGTACCCGTAGAACCGATGACCGTTGGGATAGACGTGTTCTTGAGTGGAGACCGCGAATCGGTAAACGTAAGGTGGGACGCCCTCAGGCTCGGTGGAGCAACAATCTTCGCAGGGTGGCTGGTAGCAACTGGATGAGAGCTGCTGAGAATCGAGTTGAGTGGCGTGCGATTGGGGAGGCCTATGTCCAGCAGTGGACTGCCGTAGGCTGATGATGACAGAAAATAGAAAATTTGGGCACTATTAAAAATCTTGGTAGAGCAATGTTATTGCGATCTCTGATTTCTTTCTGAAGTTATTTTAAGACAGCAGTTTTTAGGATTCCATACCTCAGTTGGCAAAAACGTAATCCTGGATGAATGAAGAATGATTTTGTTGTCCGTCTGTCAAGACCCTTTTTCTGAGGCACGCGTGGATACCTCCACGCGTCACACGTCAAGCTGAACTTAATATCAAATACTGTTTAAGTGAAAAATAAAACCTGTAAGTCAACACGGTCAAAAGATATGACAGTTTAAACACATATTTTGCGATTCCACAAAGGAATCAAAACCTATAAGGTACTTTCCGTTGACCTAGAATCATGATTGTCCATCTTGAATCATGTTGTTATCTTGAGTCATGATGTCTTACTGCAGATGTAAAGGAAAAAAAATCTGAAACCCGTCAATAATGTAGTTTAATATCAAAATACCTACAAACATACGGAACCCACCTCGGTGCGCAAGTACAACTCGCATTTGGCCAGTTTTTTATTCAGGCGTGTCAACTCTTCATTTTATTTATAACCAAAAGTCACGTGACTCCACTTGAAGTGTTTTTTACCGTATTTACTTATCTGTACTTCAGAAAGATCATAACTTAGCAAATATTCCTAACAAATGGAATAATACAATCCATTAAGTGTAGCTTATTTCTTTCAATGACATGACTAAGCGTATACAGAACCCTTATTTTATCAAGACATTGATAAAGTGTGTGGATTTAAATTGATAGGGTAAGCAGTGATACTTAATCATGGAGATGCATGATATTCTGTTGGATTCATTTGTTTTATTTATATTTGTTTCAAGCAAAGCTTTTAATACTTGGCAGGTTTTTGTTTCATGTTTTCGCGAGTTGGTCTGTGAGACCGATAAAATAGTATTTCGTGATTTTTTCTGCTATAATCAATGATGGCATTTTGTACTTCCTGTAAGCTGCATGATTAGTTACTACGATAATTTCAGGATTAGAAGAGTATTGGTACGAATAGTGCTTATAACCGTACTAGGCGTATATCGGTCTGTAAGAACGACGCGGGTATAGGTATTTCAAAATTTGTCTTCCGTGATTTTGTAACTTAAATTATGATACTTATGTCTCAAATTAATTTTGTTTATAATAGCTAATAGTGTATGTGTGTAATGGATTG
This sequence comes from Eugnorisma glareosa, assembly GCA_947578425.1. Taxonomy (NCBI): domain Eukaryota; kingdom Metazoa; phylum Arthropoda; class Insecta; order Lepidoptera; family Noctuidae; genus Eugnorisma; species Eugnorisma glareosa. Next base: position 4,155,536 of record OX387957.1, on the reverse strand, counting down.
TAAGTATGTTTCTTTTCAGCCTTGTAGCCTTTCCAAATAAGTTGGGTTTGGCTTGCAGACGAACCGGATACAGCTGAATACCAGAATTTTACATGGAGTAACTGCCTATCTGACCTCCACAACCCAGGGTACCCTTTGCTAAGGCTCGTTGTCAATCTTTCGGGCCACTGACTACGGGGCCAAAGGCTTCACCTGCTTTCCGCGGCACGGAGGAAACTCAGTATGTTATGAGTGGTCACCCATCTATGGAATAACCTAGGCAAGCGCGGCTTAACCTAAAAATCGACCCGAGCAGCTGTTATTATTTAACCACGAACTCCTCAAATATTTGTCAAAAAAATACTATGTTTAAAATATATATCGTGCATTGACGTTGTGGCAGACATGTAATATTTGTGTATTCAGTTCACTTTTTATCATTTTTCTACAACTGTCTTGTAAGTACCCTACACTGTAGGATACATAGTTCAGATTGCTACGTACTGTTATACTAATAGAAAATTAATGTAACACTTCACTATGTTCCTATTAGTGCAATAATATCTAGTTAAGTTAGTATATGTACCTAGTATAAAACGAAAATGGAAAAAGAGTACCTATGTACAGTTATGTACCCATTTCGTTTCATTGTTATTATAAGCTTTTATTTTATGTTTCGTATACCTGAAATGGGTAATATTAAATGGGTTATACATATTATGTAATGTTACATTTATGCCATCAAGATCGGAGACTCTATACTCGAAGTTGTAGACGATTATGTCTACCTGGGACAAACGGTCCAGCTAAGTAGGTCTAACTTCGAGAACGAGGTCAACCGTCGAATCTGACTCGGCTGGGCAGCGTTCGGAAAGCTGCGCGGTATCTTATCGTCCAACTTACCGCAGTGTCTCAAGACGAAAGTCTATAACCAGTGTGTGTTGCCAGTGATTACATACGGGACCGAAACGTGGTCGCTCACAATGGGCCTCATTCGAAGGCTTAAAGTCACCCAGAGGGCAATGGAGAGGGAGTTTGCTCGGAGTTTCCTTGCGTGATCGAATCGGACATGAAGACATCCGCAAGAGAACCAAGATTACCGACGAAGCCCGAAGAATTGCCTAACTGAAGTGGCAGTGGGCAGGGCACATTGCTCGCAGAACGGTTGGCCGATGGGGCTGAAAAGTCCTTGAGAGGCGACCGCGAATCGGAAGACGTTGCGTTGGAAGGCCTCCCAATAGGTGGACCGATGACCTGGTGAAGGTTGCGGCGATCCGCTGGATGCGGGTCGCACGGGACCGGTCAGTGTGGCGACACTTGGGGGAGGCCTATGTCCAGCAGTGGACGTCTTTCGGCTGAAATTATGATGATGATGATAGTTATGCACCATCTATTTACCCATATTGAATATTATGCGAATAAATTATTTGATTTGATTTTTATTTGACAAAATCTGAGTCATCGATTCGAGAAGAAGAATTGAAGGATACAGTTTTATGCCGTCGTGCAAATGCGAAGTTAGAAACTGGTGCCAAAAAATTGTAAGATTCTTTGAAACAGTTTCGTCGTAAACTGTAAAATCTGACCGACACTATTTCATCGATGATCCTATTAATATTATTGTTATTATCATTAACACTAGACACGGGAAATTTACAATGTTTACTGATGATTTTGAGTTCCCAATATTTCGGCGCTTGCAACAGCAAGCACCATGATCACGGATAATGTTAGTGACCATGACAGTTTCAAAACGTGTACTTTATATATTTTCCACCGAACATAAAAAAATTAAAGTTTTAGTAAAGTACTAAAATTTGGTGCAGCATTTCACTCGATAGGTTCTGAAAATCGAGTTCTGGAGTAGTTAAAAGCACAGTTGTAGGAAACGGTAGGAAGTATGAAGTTATAATAGAACTCAATGAGCTTATAAAGAGCTTTGAAATTGCAAATGTACGGAAAAGTTCACATCGTAGTTTTAAACCCATTAAATAGTATGTTTGCAGTTGGAACTGATTTTATTTTTGCGTTTTATGAAAACATTTTTATGAATTTCAGTTTTGTGAGATTTAAATAGTCTTTGGTTTAATTCGATGTGTACTTGGAAAGTCCTGTTTAAATAAGTAATTTCAGTTAGGTATTAATTTGCTATTCCTGTTGCTGAAAATCAGCGCTGTACCTTTGTTTTGTGGCTTCTATTTGTATAATCAACGCACATTTTCCTCATTTGTTTTAATTTTCCTTTTCATTCTCATCTATTTCTGAGAAATAAAGAGAAACTACAAAAACAAGCGAAGAAAATAGCCTAGAGAAAACTTATAACTTACTCTACTTACATTGCTTTGCATTAATATTTCGCAGTAAAAGTTATTTGATTCAACTGGGCGGAAAGAATGAGTACGGTGCGATTACAGCAAAGACTATATAATTCTCTATGGATTACGGTATCAAGCAGTGTTTTTCATTCCGCAATCGATGCACCCCATCATTACACGACCGTTGTTCAGCATTTATAAATACTGGACGTCATAAGTACCTAGAAGACAGGATTGGTATTGAAAATTATAAACACGACGTAGATGGTCAGGTTCACAGTGATTGCATTCGAAGGCTTTTAGGATGGTTGACGAGAGCTTTGGTGGGCTGCTCTTTCATGTGCTTTCAAGTGCATATCCAACTTCGGCATAACAGCTCCGAGCACAAAGCGGGAATATCAGACACACTGTTGACGAGTCTAGTACACACAGCTACACATAGAGCTATAATTTCCAGTTTATGCTGATCTCGCATTGTATAGGATTTCCGTACTATGCGAGGTCAGCTTATAGTGGAAATGTATAGTTTGATGTGTAGCCCTGTGTATGTTTCCAATGACAGTTTAATTTTAATACGCAATTAAATTTCATATAGCCACCTAGATGGCGTTCATGCTGGTTAATTAGAATAATCCCCAAGATTCTACCGTTTCATCTATAGGTATGATAGAAATAAATAAAATTGAAGTGTGTAGTCATGCAGGTTACGAATTAAATCGAATGGACGATTTATGGTGGACATGAATAACGTTTATTGTAACAATTTACAGTCAACATTACAGTCTGAATATAAGAATAGAATAGTACAGGTAGAATTCTTTAAGTAAAAAAACGTGACCGTATGCGACAGCGATGCGAGCCGGACTGCCTGCCTGCGACGCCGCGGCGTGGCGCGGCGAGTGGTTTTTATACCTACATACGCACTTTTTGGTTTCGCGCGGGCGCCTCGTTGCTATGCCCTACTACAAGTGTCTGTTTGAATGCTTATGAAAGTATTTAAACGGTACATAACAAAAAAAAAATTGTCTGTCTGTTTGATCCGGTTAATTTCCGAAACGGCTGCGCCGATTTTGACGGGACATACTGGTAGATAAGTGATGTTATTAAGAGTAACATGCTAATTTTACTTTAAATTTTATTAAGGTTCCGTGCAAAAAAAAATCCTTGGAATTGTTAACAAAATCCGATTCAAATAGGGAAGTAATATTTTTATAATAATTACACGCGGGCAAAGGTCACGGGCAACAGCTTCTTTGAAAATAAAAAAGTAAGTAGTTACCTACGTGTAGCGTTTGTTATTCTTGTATTGTTTTAACTAAATGAGGAAAGTGGTTACAGTGGTAGAATAAAAGCGAGGCCATGTGTGTTTTTGTTTCATTTATTTTAACATAACGTTATATCATGGTGGTTTTTCCTAAAGTGTTTTTTAAATCAGTATCATTGTGTACTTTTACCGTGTAGCACTTTTGTAGGAAACGGCTGTTTTTCTTTAAATTGCCGATGAAAAATTTTCATGTTGGGGGTTCGGCATAATGATGTACTGAACACGTGGAAATCGTTTTTGCATCGATGTATTCCATTCCGTATGTTCGTGATATACTTAAGATGTTTTTACTTTAACTGTCATGGTCACTTAAACTATCATTAATACTTCATCAACATCAATTCAGCCGAACGACGTCCACTGCTGGACATAGGCCTCCCCCAAATGTCGCTACATTGACCGGTCCCGTGCGCCTCGCATCCAGCGGATCCCCGCAACCTTCACCAGGTCATCGGTTCATCAGTGGGAGGCCTTCCAACGCAACGTCTTCCGGTTAGCGGTCGCCACTCCAGAACTCTTCGGCCCCATCGGCCATCCGTTCTGAGAGCAATGCCCTGCCAACTGCCACTTAAGTTTGTCAATTCTTCGGGCTACGTCGGTAACCTTGGTTCTTTTGGGGATGTCTTCATTAATAGTTAAAATGAAATAATTACCATGTTTATTATTTGCTTCGAGTTCCCGATATTTCGGCACTCCGATTATTCGATTTATTCGTGATCATACAGGGTGTAACAGGAATGGGCACGCCACAATAGTGGCGATAAGTCCCCTCTTTGAGGAGTGGCTAGAGAGGCGCCACGGCACCCTCACCTTCCGCCTGACGCAGGTCCTAACCGGACACGGTGGTTTCGGGAGGTTCCTGCATCGAATCGAGCGGGAGGAAACGCCCGGGTGCTACCATTGTGAGGATGACCGGAGGACACGGTGGAGCACACGGTGAAGATCTGCCCCGCGTGGGCAGAGCACTGCCGTGTCCTCGTAGCGGCGATCGGCGGCGGCGACATCTTGCGTCCGGCCTTGGTTCAATCCATGGTCCGGAGCGAGACGGAATGGGACGCCGTCACCTCCTTCTGCGAAGCAGTCATGCTAGCGATGGAGGTGGCGGAACGTGAGAGGGAGAGAACCTCACGTCCCAGCTGCCGTGGGAGACGCACCAGACGTCGGGGGCCACCGTAGGCGCGGGCCTGTGGACTGCGAGCTATAGACTAGTTTGCCGTCCGTCCGTCTTATGACGACAGGCCGTGTTCCACGTGCGCCTCAAAGAGATGTCAGCAAACAGGAAGGGATCCGAAAGGACCGATGCATGTCAGGGTTGCGGGACTGTTCCAAAGAGATACCGCGGCCCTGAAACCCAAAGGGCAAAAGAAGGAACATGGATGGGTTTTAGTCAGTAAAAGTCTGACACTCCCTCCTGCTCAGCCCTGAGCAGGAGGAGTTATTTGATGATTTCCCTTCCAAAAAAAAAAAAAAAAAAATGATGTAACAGGACATTTCACGAAGTCATCAACCAAGCAATAAGTATATCAAACTAAGTAACTTTACGCAAAAATTATTGCTGGGAAACGACTGTTTTTGGGGATGAAAAATCACGTTTTACGGTAAGACTCAATGTAATGCACTCAAAACATTGTGCTGATGGATGGATTGAATAGTACGGGTGTCGTGGAGGTGTTTACAGTAAAAAAATACGTTAAAAACTTAAATACGTTAAGAACTTTGACCCCCAATATCTCCGTAACTAGAAAAAAAAATATGCCAATGACGGGGAAAACAAGTGCCTTTCGGCTTCGTTAAGGGTCTTGTGACACCCTTTATAGCGCTTGCAACGGTGCTCGAAACAAATAATAAGCATGGTAAATATCCCGTTTGAGTGCAATCAGCTGTGTGATAAATTAACAGAAGAACTCCAGTCAAAAGGTAACATTCTTAACCAATTTTGTAAAGAACCTAAAAGCGTCATTTTTCCAACAAACCCTTTGCTTAGGCATTTGATTATGACTCCAACTAATAATAAAATGTTGTTACAATGTCACATGTGATGTCAAACACATTAATGACGAAGCTGAGTGTGCTCAATATTATTTAATTTTACTTTTGTACGTCAGGGTGGCCATGTTTGCGACGCTTTGATAGGAAAATACGGATTTATTTGTCACGTAGTTTTTTCTCTTTTATGTTATATAGACTTACAGCGGAAAAGATGCAACTGAATTTGCAAGATTATTCCAGTGAAACAATGGGACGAACGTTGATTCTTGTTTAAAACAGGCTGCGATTGCAACCATGGAAAGATTTCCAGAACCTTTCGGATTCGACTTTTACTTTGCAATTAACGAGTTTCACAGGAAATATATTTCCTAGACAAAACCTGCCGCAGAGTCTTTCTATTAGTGGCGAAGGGTCAAAATTGAGTCAGGGGAAGCCGCAAAAAAAAAAGATTTTTTTCCTTTTTTTTTTCTTTGTTTTTTTGGACTCATTTTCGTTTAAGTGGCCCCGACCATGAAAATGATACCTCTGACGAACAAAACAAAAAAAATATTGGCGCCTTTTAAATTTTCATTTTGACCTCATTTTCGTTATCAGCGATCCGGAAAACCATGAAAATGACACCCATGACGAAAAAACAGAAATTTTTCTTCGTCGTCATCTTGGATTTTCATTTTGACCTGATTTTCGTTATCAGCGATCCCGAAAACCATGAAAATGACACCCATGACGAAAAGACCGAAAATTTTCTTCGGCGCCATCTTGGATTTTCAGTTAGACCTCATTTTCGTTATCAGTGACTCCGTAAACCATGAAAATTACATCCATGACGCCATCTTTGGATTTTCATTTTGAATAATATATAGGTACAGCGTGTAACACAAAAAAATACAAAAAAATTATCAACTGCCCCATACAAAATTTCAACACCTACTCGACCCAAATGTATGGGACAGCTGATTATTTTTTTAAGATTACGATGGTGGTCCCATAGAGAAAGTTGTTCAGTTTGATGGTCCGTACCACACTGTTCCATATGACTATACCCTTTCTGGTTTTTTAACATTGTAATCTTTATTATTTACTTATAACTTGGGTATAGAACTTGGGTGGTGTAATAAAAAATGTTTATATCCAGAAGCTCTATTTAATTATTTCGTTTAATTTAAAGAACCGGCATTAAAAATTTTGCTCAACCTGGGTGATCTCAGATATTTTGTGGTTAAATAACTTCTCGGTGAATTGACTTCCGACTTAGGTGTAATAATAAAAAGTGTTTATTATGTTATGTTTTATCTAAATAATATGTTTATTTTCGTTGGCCGGCTTTTGAAAATAGCCCAAAAATGTTTGGAGGCTGGGTGATCTCCTTTTGGATATGCCGTGGTCTAGAAAAGCTTAACTTTAAATTCGACCAAAATTTCCTATGTGCATTTTCAGCCATCTTGAAGAAAGGGAGATACGGAGAGCTACGAGATCCGTTAAGATACGAACATTTTGATGCAATACGTTTTTGTTCTTCTTTTACGATCTTCTACTTTTCTACTTTTTACGATCTTCTTTTTATTACGGTCGTTTACATTTTTTTGTTATTGAGAGGTTCACATGCATTTCTAACACTTTTTTTGTAATGACTAGACTAATAAGCGACCGAAGAGGTTTTACTATAAGGCATCCTTTTGCAACTCGTACAAATTCGAAAGCGCTTTTCACTTGTTTCGACCATCTTCAACAGCCCATCTTCTATTGAACAATAAAGGAACCCTCAACAAGACATTTCTTAATGTACAGAATAAGTGGTCACTGTACTTCTGCGTTTGTTTTAACACGTTGTCATTGCCGTTCGCTATGCACGAGTGCTCACGAAGGATTCACAACGTCACTACTCGATTACAGACCAGACTACTATTGACCAGGCTTTTTTATTTTAATTTTCACAGTGGTAAATAATAGAAAGATGATACTTTAAGGCGTGGCGAATAAAGTATGTTTCAGGTAATTAATTCGGATAATCATTGCTTGGGTTCGATTACCAAGCTGGTCAAAGGGATATTGGATTTGTCCATCAGGAATTCCTCCGTAATACTCAGAAGTAGGATTGTTATGGGGAAAAACCAAGTAACCGTTCGATACCTTGAATTGGAAAAGCCCAATCCTACGAATCGATTCTAGGACCCGACATTCAATAGTCGCACTTGGGATCACGAGACTAACGAGGTAGTTAAAGATACAAGAGCTATAACTTAGATTAGTTTTGCACCTGACAGGATTACAAAAAGGTAACTTTGTACAATTCCTACCTTAACTAAAGCTCAAAAAAGAAACTTAAGAACGAACATCAAAGAAATATACAGAAAGTGAAAGAAAAAAGAAACTCCAAATTCGGGAACCTAAAAGAAGTTTTTACTGTTGCTCAAGGCTAGTACTTAGACCCAATTTTGGCTAGTTTTCTACCTATAAGAGCCGACCATAAACATGTTACATTTCGTAAATTGAACGAATTGAGAGACGTGACCAATTGCTGGGTAATTTTGATCAATAGGAAAACAGTGTACCGTCCCACATACTGCTTACTTTACTACTTTTCTTGATCTAGTCTGTCGGTCTAGAGTCAGCCTAGTCGTCTATTTACCAGCTCGTGTGGCGCGATCAGCGCGCCTCCTAACCCCTGCGTCTGGTGCAGACCACTTAAGTCGTACCCCGAGGGGTGGGAACACATACAATCTTTCGTGGATTTCTCGATTATTTTGTAGAGATTTATTCTATCAATTAATTCAATTTGATGTACTGAATACGTGGTAGCCGTTTGTGCGTCAGTGTCCCTTCCAATCTGTACGGAGTGTAACAAGACCCTTTATGAAGCCGTCAACCAAGCGTTATGTACATCAAACTAAGTAACTTTACGCAAAAATTATTGCTGGGAAACGACTGTTTTTTTTGGGGTGAAAAATCACGTTTCACGGTAGGTCTCAATGTAAAGCACTCAAAACATTGTGCTGGTTGATGGATTGAATAGTTAAGGAGTCGTGGAGCTGTTTAGTAAAAAAAACTTTAATTTAAAAACATATATTAAAAAAAAAGTGAAAACAGGTGGAACATTGACCCCCAATATCTCCGTAACTAGAAGGTTCCCGGGTATGGTCTAGAACAAAAAAATGATCGCAATGTCAAGGAAAATAAGTGCCTCTCGGTTTCGTTAAGGGTCTTGTTACACCCTTTAGAGTGAAACAATTTACTTCTTTTCATAATCGACTACTTTTTTATGAAAGTCGTAATAAAACATAAACTCTTACTCAAGAAACACGCTACGATGCGTTTCGAATTACTTCTTGCAGTGCTTGCTAGTCAATTCGAAATAGAATTTCGAACTTTACATCTAGAAGATTAACGTTTAAAATTGCAAAGCCATGTGTTTCTACGAGGAATACAGAAAAGTTCAGATCTTCATAGCTAGTTTTATAACCACATCAACGTATAAGTTCTAAACAATAAGTATTCTCGCAAAGCAATTAAGACAAACTCGACTGCACTTCCAATTACTTCAGAGATTTAATTTCCAAGACTTGTAAACTTAGCTTGGCTTTGTAACTTGAAAAGATTTATAAGTGTAGTATTAAGTAAGTACGCAGGCAGATAAATAATATACAATATAATACATAGTTTATTCATGTCCACACAAAATATTTAACATAAGACATTCTATGAAGATAGAAGAAATTGTTTTCATGCAGACCTGCAACAGGACAGTTAGATAAAAAATCACACATGTGTGATAGTGTATTTCTACACAAACAAAACATGAAAATTTAAATTAGAACTTAAAATAAAAATTAAAAAAATAGTTATTCTATTCTATTTAAAATAAACATGCACACAAATATACCTACAGACATAAAAAAATATTATGGTTTTGTAATCATATATTATCAGTAACAATTAATTTAAAATAATTTACACACCTGACCTCCTACATTAAAAACTATCAAATAGCCTAAACTAACAACAAATAAAAAATCCACCTCAACGCTGTTAACTGGTAATGTGCCCAAGAGACTGGCGGCTTTGCCACGTTTTATGGCAATGCTTATCCCCTAGCAAAGATAAATGCCAGTCTTTAGATCACTGGAAGTGTCAACTAATCGTTAAGAAAATTTATTTATGGAAGCTGTATAGATTTGCATGTCTCAATTCTATTTGTAAAGTTTGACATTCAAAAATGCCTTTAAATGGTTTGTCTCAATTTTACGTACACATTCTGATTGCTTGATTTTGTATAAAGCTCGCAATAGCTTTTATTTGGACAATTAATTTGTCCATAGAGGAGTTTTGACCTCTTAAGTAGATAGTAGGCGTATTAAGTATGTATGAACACCTAAAGTAACCGACTTCTGCTGTAAAATATCACCAGCAAAACCATTAAACTAACACCTTTAAAAAAGGATAAACCTAAAAGCCAAGGCAGTGAAACTTGACGGCAGGCCGTGTCGACGGCGCGTTCGTGTTCCAGGCACGCCTCAAAGAGAGTCAGCAAACAGGAAGGGGTCCGTAAGGACCGATGCCTGGTTGTTATTTGATGATTTCCCATCGGTAAAAAAAAAGGCAGTGAAACTCGCTATTCATTACAGACATTTACAGAAATTGTGGTTCTCTATCCTAGATGTAGGAGTTCTGCAACATAGAGGCTATCGAACAGTCACAGTTCTCAAACAAATTATGTTTTAAAACCATTTGTGGAAGTTTGGTACAGATTTTTTTCTGGATTGGGGGCCTAAAATGGAAACTTTATGAGAATGATAAAATGAATCACGTTAAAAATTTAAAATTCTTGAAATGGTCTTTATTGTTATGAACACAAAGTCCATTTTAAGAGTTTTAAATTTTTAACGTGATTCGTAATAAGATTCCGGTAAAGTGGCCATTTTAGGTCCCCAGATTGGTAAAAACCCGCTTACAAAGGCATCTAATAAACATAAAATAACACCTTGCCTATAATCCACGATGGGGTAGACAGAGGTGTACCTAATAGTAGACACACACTTCGCCAGTAACGTTTTAAGTCCCGTGGAGTTGCGGACACCGGCCCGTTAAACAATACACTATAATAAAAGTCCCATATAATAGCCTATTGCCATCAACCAGGCACAAATGCAGACACCGTGGCTGCTACAGAGAAATTCCTAATGGAAAAACCCAATAACACTTTACCTGACCCGGGAATCGAACCTCATGCTCAGCAGTTGCGCTTGCGACCACTAGACCAACGATGCAGTTTAATAGGTATCTAATAGTTACTTAAAATGAATACAATATCCTTGAGATATAAAATAAGTTTTTAGTTATTACCACTAATAACTTCGTCTGAAAAAATTAAACTCCTGAAAACAAAATTGAAACCAACGCCATCTAGCATTAACCCTCTGCACTACGTAGTGTCGACATGACTGATGAGTTCCACTATATCGCGAGCGGTATCAACAAGTGGTTTGTGAAGAGTGCAAATATTGCGCCGATTATATAGGGAGGTCGCCATGTTATACCATTTTATTATTTTATTGCAGGACAATCCATGCAATAAACGTTTTATACGGGAGATTATAGACACTGATAACTGTGTAGAAAGCGGAGGATTTAGATTAAAGTCATTATCTATGGTTATTGTGCGTGAATTTTCCTAATAAGTAGACAATATTTACAGAACTATTAGTAAACGCGGTAATGTCTACAATTAATGAGATATATATTATCGTAGCATTAGGTACCTATACGGATCTGAAAAATACAAAAAACCTAGAATTAAGAAGAATAGGTAGGATCAAAATTAAGCAATCAATCAATCAGTTGTTTTGTCAATTACCTAATTAATCAATCACGCTCTTGTTCCCATTGGTCCGGCAGAGATCCTACCTATCTTTCTAGTTTTCGTGATATATTAGTATTACTTTAACCTACACACGGGTGTCTTTTTAAATTCCCAGAATTGATAAAGATAATGTTTTATGTTTGTTAAATTTGTAAATAGATACTTATAATCAAAGTACATTGTAAGTACTCGTAATTTTAATTTTAAGTTTGCATGCTGAAGGAAGTAAGCACAATACGAAAAACCTTTTTTTTGTTAGACCATAATGTAATCCTGCCAGGGTTGCGGGACATTTCGAAAGAGATACCCCGGCCCTGGAACACAAAGGGCAAAGGAAGGAACATGGATGGGTTTTAGTCAGTAAAAGTCTGACACTACCTCCTGCTCAGCCCTGAGCGGGATGATTATTTGATGATTTTCTATCCGAAAAAAAAAAGACCATAATTTAACCACCATATTTCATGCAATTAGAGAATCCAGAATCGTGTGGTTAATGCCTAACCTGGTGCCACAGTTTTTATGCCCTCCATGGGCCTCTTACTTGGCTTTACATTCCGTCGAGAAATATCTCTCCATCACGATGTTTTTCTTCACCGACGCAAGTAATAATTACACAATACGCAAATTAATCTAAAAAATCTGAGATGCGTGCCTTGGGTTGTACTTAAGACCTATGACTTGACAATGCTCACACCATTGGCTTGTTTAAATAATTCCTATATTGACTAGTAACAAATGCCCCCGCCTTCGAATGCCTGCGTAACATTTGAACCCTGGTAATACCCCCGGTTATTAATAGACTACAATAAAACATGGGACTGTTGGCTCAAGTACCTAAGTATATTGACAAGATATTTGCCCTTTGGCTGCGGACGACATCGCCATTACAAAAAATTCCACTCCGCTGACAGAAGTCGCATACTAACAAGGAGTTGCTATACCTATTAAGCGGTAAAGTTTTGACATTGAGCGGGCCTGGCGTAGTCCGGATTTTCAATACAATATACAGTTTCGTTACCACTGATGTGCAGCCATGATGGAGAGGGAGTGGAAGACCACGGAAACGATGGATGGATTGTATGAGGAATGATATGAAACAAGAATTTGTGTAGTATACTATCACTTAAAAAACCGACTACTGAAAAATCACGCTCCAATTAAAATCGGGGTTTTTTTTCGTTTAGTAGCATTAGTTACCTGGGGCTAACAAATCGATTAACACCTTATTTATCAAAATTGGATGAATAGTTTAGGCACTACGGAGGAATAAACGTAAATACACACATACATACATAGACTGCTAAAATCATAACCCTCCCTTTTGGCTTCGCCGTAGTAGGGTAAAAAAGTTGTAAATGATTGCGTGATGGTTGACAAGGGAGAATGGAAGAAACCAACGGGTTGCGCCGACCCCAAGTAACATGAAACAAGACGATGAAGATGCAGCCATGGAACTAATAATTGTGTTCTAAGTACAACTGTACTTGTATAGAGAACTTATTATTTAAATACGAACTCTAGACAATATTCGTGACTTCTAGCGGTACTTCCCGATCCCAAGATATTACATCGTAGGGCTAGAAGTCTCCTAATTAGGAGTCAAATTCACACAGGCTATATGAGAAATAGTATGTTCTAACTAATAACTAACTAACTAATCATAAAGGCACACACACACACATACCCTCACACACACACGCACACACACTCAACACACACACACACACACACACACCACACACACAAACACACACACACACACACACACACACACCACACATGCATGCACTCACACTCATAAAGAGAAGTCATACCAGTATCTCTAACTTTTCATTCATTGTGTACTTACTTGTTTGTAATTACTTAAAATAGTTTAGTTATATAACTACCTAAAAATATTATTTTGGTGTTACAAACAGACCCTTCAATTTTATTTACTTGTATGTATATATACATAATTATGTATGTATGTAGGTATAGCTGTTTAGATTTTTTTAAAAACTGTGTTAAGGAGGAGCTCATGGTTAAATAGTAACAGCCGCTGGGGTCGATCTTTAGGTTAAGCCGCATATTACTTGCCTAGGTTGGTACGTGGATGGGTGACCACCCGTTAAATACCTAGTTTCCGCGGTCCCGCGCCGCTTATCGCTTATCGCCGGCTGTGGCACACGTGTCTTTCTAAAGTAATGTAGGATTGTGTTTAATGATAGTTATTATAATTATACTATTCGCTTGGATACTTTATTGTAATGACTCGTTCAACTATTTACTTGCTACAGATAAAACGTATTGTGTTTTGAAGGGTATAAGGTGCTGAATTGCGGGACATATAAAAAATCCAGTAGTAGGTGTTTTTGGGCATGTAAAATTGCGATCTGTACACAAGTCTTTTCTCATCTTTGTCTCTTAATTGCTAGGCCCCGATTACGAGATACGTGGATTTCTGTCTAATGGGTGTAAAAGACCCCCTTAACGAAGCCGAAAGGCACTTCTTCCCCCCGCGTCGTAGCGATTTTTTTGTATTCAATATTGTGTAAAGTCACTAACAGTCGTACAAGCATTGTTTTTGTTTTGCTTAATTATTTATCATTATTAAATTTTTACTCTGGGGCTAATTCAACAACCGCGAAAAAAAATCAGTACAGTTGTGAACTCATAGTCGTTAAAATGCATTGATTAGTTTTTTTTTTGGGATTCTATTTTTAAAATTATCTTGCTTATGTGAAGTAAAAAATCTTGAGGAAACCAAACCAGCACACCTGAGAGATATGTCTTGACGCCATGTAAAGCCAATTCAGAGGCCAATAGGCGGCATAAAAACTCTGACACCAGGTTAGGCACCAACCACACGATGAAGAAAGAAAAGAGTCAAGAGAAGAATCAAGAAACACAGTAATTTACGTGGTACTGAAGCAAAGGTAGATTTGTAGTCGGCCGCGTAAAAAAATATATTTAGTAACACCCAGCGCACATCCGCTGGATGCGAGTCTTGTGGTCAGTGTGGCGACATTTGGGGGAGGCTTATGTCCAACAGTGGACGTCTTTCGGCTGAAATGATGATGATAAGGAGGGTTGCCATCCGTCCGGGTTTCGCCGGATTTGTCCTCGTCCGGGGGCCGTCCGGGCGAGGTTTTAATAGGTGTCCGGTTAAAACTTTTTGTGATACTTTTATTATAACACTACATTATAATACATTTTTAAGCTAGTTTCGCTTGCTCTTGCATCCTAAGTTCTCTTAAATATTTTTTTAAGAAACGATTCTGTATGTAAAGTTATTTAAAAGAAAGTAAGTACGTCTCTCGCCGCGTCCTCACTTCTTGTTTGAATTCACGAACTCACTATCACCATACTGTTCGTCTAGCGATGTTTTTCATATTTTTCTTTTATTTTTTTGGGGTGTCTGGGAAAAAATCTCTATTTCACCTAAATGTCCGGGGTTTTTAAATTTTCGTCCGACATCGTCACCTTAGGTGATGGCAACCCTAATGATGAGAGGTCTCCTCTTTTTCTTATTCCTGAGGAGTCTCTCCTATTTTCTCCCATGTACCCCAAAAGATATTGAAACAATGGCATACCCACAAATTCGTGTCGAATATTTTTTCTCCTTAGCTAAAATATAATAACAGCTGCTCGGGTCGATCTTTAAGTTAAGCCGGTTGCCTAGGTTTATCCGTGGATAGGTGACCGCTCATTACATACCGAGTTTCCTCCGTGCTTCGGAAAGCACGTTAAGACGTTGGTCCCGGCTGGCATATGTAGATCTTTGACTATATTTACAAGTAATCAGTGGCCCGAAACTCTGACAACCAGTCCTATCAAGGGATATCGTACTACCCAGTACTAAATGGGCGGACTGGCTCGGTTGGGTTAACTGGGTTGTGGAGGTCAGATAGGCAGTCGCTCCATGTGAAATACTGAAATTCACCTGCAACGGTTAGACTGGAATCCGACCCCAAGATAGTTAGGAAAAGGCTAAGCGGATGATGATCATTTACTTTTTAATGTTTATCTTACGGATTATCGGGCAAAAGATCGGGTTTGACCCGTAATTCCCCAGAATTACGGGTCAAACCCGATCTTTTGCCCGAAAAAAAAACAGCTTTAAAAAAAAAACACTTAGTGATAAAGAGTCGTGTTATCGTGTCTCACGCATGTTCCAATGTTTAAAAAAGAACACATCGTACCTAAAGATACTGGGAATCCCAAATTCAAGTCAAAACATATTTGTAACCTAGTCATTATCTGTCTAACCTTTTCCCAATCATGCTGGGGTCAGCTTCCAGTCTAACTAGATAGAGCTAAATACCGGTATTTCACATGAGGTGACTCACATAACCCATTTCTAACACGATCCCCTTTTTTTGTCGGATGGGAAATCATCAAAGAACTCCTCCCGCTCTGGGCTGAGCAGGAGGGAGTGTCAGACTTTTACGACTTTTACTGACTAAAACCCATCCATGGTCCTTATTTGCCCTTTGTGTTCCAGGGCCGCGGTATTTCTTTCGAACAGTGCCCCAGCCCCAGTAGGCATCGGCCCTCCTGTTTGCTGACATCTCTTTGATGCATGCGTGTAACACAAACGCGCCGTCGACAAAGCCTGGCGTAATAAGATGGACGGACGGCGAGCTAGCCCATTACTCACCGTCCAAAGGTACACGCCTACGGTGGCCGGGAACCACCACGTGGCCCCTGACGCCCGGGTGTGACTCCCACGGTGACTGGGACGTGAGGTTCTCTCCCTCTCATGTTTCTCCACCTCCTTCGCTATTATGACTGCTTCGGAGAAGGAGGTGACGGCTTCCCATTCCCTCTTGCTCCGGACCATGGATTGAACTAGGGCTGGAAGCGAGAGTGCCCTAGTGCTGTCCAAGCCATCGGGGGATCTCCCCGAAGGTAACACTTTGAACAAGTCACTGATTTGTATTATTTATTGATTGATTGTCAATATCCAGGTACTTAACTTTATCGTTTTAATAAGTTCAAGTTAAATTGTGTCTTATTCATCTTTATTAAAACAACAAATTTTAAGGAAGTAAAAAATTACAATGGGAGTAAAATTTGTTTATTTAGAAAGGATTTGAAAACAGGTAATCAGGTAAAAAAAAAAAAAAAAAAAGTGGTTCTAATAATTTGGAATGCATAATAAGCTGCCATTTTATTTTATTTTCAAAACAGCAGCTGCGCATATTACAAGTTACAACCTATTAATCATAACGGGCAAGTTGTATGAGACAAACTATAATAAAGCTTCTGAAAATTATGCTCGTTTTCGCCGATTTCCAAAAGGAGGAGGTTATCAAGTCGTCTGAATTTTTAAAATAAAATAAATGGTGGCAGGCCAGACTCGATACAAAAATATTCAAACCCGTTTGTAATGAATGTACATACATTGTTTAAGGAGCTGAATTAACTTTATTCACAATAATACTGAATCTCTGTACCACCCACGCTGTTATTACGGGTGTTTCGTCGTTTCGCACCACGAGTGGTTCGCGCCCGAAACATTCTTTTTGAGGTTCACAATCTAGCGGACACTGAAAAATAAAACAAAATCATTACACATTTAATGATAGAATTAAAAAGTTTTCTATTTAAATGCTTTAGAAAAAGGAAATTAAACTAAATCTATCAATTCAATAAAACCTACAATTTATATGATATAAAAGATTATACAAATTTTTCGACAAATTTTCGTAAAATCTTAATTTTTGAAGTATTCTGAATTGTACAAAACAAAAATTTACCTAATCAATTCTCTACTTATAAAATAATAAAATTGTCCTCTATTATTAAAACAAAGGTCCAAATAGCGACGTCATAAAAAAATATTAGATTTTCGCCCCTGGCCGTTAGGAATGTAATATTTCTTCCGCAATTCAAGTATTCCAGTTATATATAGATTCTTGAAAATTGTATGGAAGCCTCTAGAAGTTTTTATTCTAATTTCTTTAGACTAAAAATGTTTTGTGTACTTTTATTTTTATTCTTCTATACCACCATACCATAATTATTGTATAGTTCTTAGTATTATTCCTATTTTTATTTTATTTTTAATTCTTATTTTGACTAATTTTATTTAGTTTTACTTAAATAAATAACAAAAAACATTAAAATATAAATGAAGATATGAATGAAGAAAGTCGTACTCGTGTCTTCAAACTGAATTATCTAATTTATAAATAGCCGAACATCGTATTTATACTTTTAAAACTTTAATTAGCATACCTATCTACGTAAATTATTTCGGCTTTGTCTCTCACAATCTTATTTATGTTAATCTCATGCATATACCAGTTGTTCTTAGTATTTAGTTTTATTATAGGTGTAACCCCTTTCCGCGTGTTGTAAAAATGTCAAGTGAAAAAGTCTATTTTAGGTCTGTATAGTTAGTAAATAATGTATAGTTATGTTGCAGTTAAAACCCGCTTTTAGTTATAACTCGTTTTCTCTAGTTAAAACTAGTTTTTATTGACTGCCTTTGTTACAGCTAGTTATAACTCCGCCCCTAAGACGACCCACTTACCCATATAACAATAATGCCATGGCGACAGTATTAATTTCAAGTAATTATAAAATCAAATAAAGATGTGATAAAAACAGCTTACTAAGAAACACACATAAAATGAAATGAAGTAAGACTACCTAACTAATAATAATTTTACATTACAAACTATTGTGGCTTTTTGAGTTTCAAAAGGTTGGCTGTTTTCTTACAGATACATCTTTTTGATACGAGTATACACCTCTTCTTACATGCGCAGCGAATAAATCCTTGGTCTGTTCCTATAGCTGCTTCCTTAGCAACTACAAGTTCTCAAAGGCAAAGGAGATGTTCCAGAAATGTGTGGAGCCTGGACTAGCACTATGGTATGTACACTGTATGTGAATATCCCTTTATAATACAGTAACCGCTTTTAGGATTCCGTAGCCGAATGGCAAAAAACGGAACCCTTATAGATTCGCCATGTCTGTCGGTCTGTCTGTCTGTCTGTCCGTCCGTGTATGTCACGGCCACTTTATTCCGAAACCATCATGACTACACAGTTGAAACCTAGTATGTAGATGTATTCTGTAAACCGCTTTACGATTTTTAAACAAAATTTAAAAAAAAGTAAATCAAAATCAATCTTCCCTTATATGGAACTGAAACTGAAAAAAAATATTTTTTTCATCAAACCTTTACGTGCGAGGCGTTTTTAGATAGGTCTTTAAAAATGACAGAGTTTTCTAGAACCATTTTTTGTCAAAGTCAATCGGTTCAAAGATAGACACTTCCAAATTGGTAAAATGTGTGTCCCCCCACCTCTGATTTCTAAAGTGAGAAGAGGAAAATTCTGAAAAAATGTAGGATTGTAGAACGTAAACAAAACTTTGAAAGTTTTCCAAAATTGGTTTGAATAAAATTTGATAATCAGTTTTCAACTTTACTTGAGACTTTTTCAACAAACTGCAGCAGTAACTTTGTTTTTTATTAACATACTATGAAAAACAAATTTAGCCTTCAAAATATTTTAAATTATTGTTTGGTGCTACGGAACCCTGTGTGCGTGTGAGTACAACTCACACTTGGCTGGTTATTTAAATTTTAATATCAGAAATAATTGAATTGGCTCAGTTTTCGAGAAGAAAAAAGGAGAATACGAAACATGACAAATTATAATATAATCGGTCTGAGTTGCAGCTGCTATCACACTCTACGGGGGCAGGTTTGGCGCAGCACGACAGTAATAGTTTCTTCAAAAACTATTTTTCAAATTCTTCGCAGGCCCTGTTCCCTCTTAAATACGCCTTTCACCTCGTTCACGTGCATACATGTGCCCAAACACGCTCGACAATTGCGAGTACTATGATAAAGATAAAGATCATTTTATTTGTCAAAACATGCTTAAAAATGCAAATTAAGCAATTTATGCATGCAAATATGCTTGTACTATAACATATTCTATGACACTACGAGTACGCACCTTTTCATTATGAAGAACATCACTAATAAGGTCAGTGTATGTCCTTAGAGGGCGTCCTCTCCCGGCGTTGCCACTCACAACCGCGATTTAGTTCATCATCAACACATTGTTCTGTGAAAAATTGCTCGAGCCTTTACATCTCGGTCTTGCTTTATCCGTAACTCCTTGAGGCAAAACACGTAGTCTGCAAACAAATCGTAAGTGGTCCACCATGTTTATTTACAAAAAGCAAAGCTCACACAGTAGCGTTTACAGCTCGTCAGAATGTTCTCGTATATTTTATGGGCTTTTAAATTACTAAAACACAGCATCTAGAAGAAAGTATATAGAAGTAATCTTTTATATTTTTCTTTAAATATCGCTGGACATTTCACACAGTGCCATCTAGGTGCCACACTAAGCAACGAGGCTTGTGTCGTGGACACCAGATAGTTTATAATACTACATAGATACTTTTTGTTTTGTAAATACATACTTATAAACATCCATGACTCGAAAAAAATGTCCATGCTCACCACACAAACATATGCTCCTACCGGGATTCGAACCCGGGACCCTAAGAACGTAAGGCAGCCTCACTACCGCTGCGTTATTCGGGTCGTCACGAAGTAAATATTTATGCTGTGTAGGCTTCCGTACGTTTTTTCACGGGTGACCACTGAAAACCAGCACTGTTCAGTGGGCCCCCCATTGCACAGCATCATGCTGAGAGTAACCTGATGGTCGCAGTCACGACGTGCAAGCTGTTAACTTTTTTTTTGTTTCTGTCCTGTTGTATTTACAATATTTGTTATGCGTTGTATGGTTATTGTTAATTTATTTTTTGTATGCATGTTATATCCCTGCGAAAAATATTTTTTTTTCTTTATTTCCTTCATTTTTTTTTTCTAGTCTTTTTAATATCTGTTTGTGTATAGGCGCAAGTACGGTCCTTTTTTTTTCGGATGGTAAGTCATCAAATAACTCTTGCTGCTCTGGGCGGAGCAGGTGTGTCAGACTTTTACTGACTAAAACCCATCCATGTTCCTTCATCGCCCTTTGCGTTCCGAGGCCACGGTATCTCTTTCGAACAGTCCCGCAGCTCCGGCAGGCATCGGCCCTTGCGGACCCCTCCCTTTTGCTGAAACCTCTTTGAGGCGCGCGTGGAACACGAACGTGCCGTCGACACGGCCTGTCGTCATAAGACGGACGGACGGGGAGCTACCCCATAGCTCACCGTCCACAGGCCCGCGCCTACGGTGGCCCCTGACCCCCGGTGCGTCTCCCGCAGCGGCTGGGACATGAGGTTCTCTCCCTCTCACGTTCCACCGCCTCCTTCGCTAGCATGACTGCTTCGCAGAAGGAGGTGACGGCGTCCCATTCCGTCTCGGTCCAGACCATGGATTGAACCAAGGCCGGACGCGAGAGGTCGCCGCCGCCGATCGCCGCTACGAGGACACGGCGGTGCTCCGCCCACGCGGGGCAGACCTCCACCGTGTGCTCCACCGTGTCCTCCGGTTGATCCTCACAGTGGTAACTCTCGGCCGTTTCCTCCCGCCCGATCCGGTGCAGATAATTCCCGAAACAACCGTGTCCGGTGAGGACCTGCGTCAGGCGAAAGGTGAGGACGCCGTGGCGCCTCTCAAGCCACTCCTCAAAGAGGGGAGCAAGTACGGTCCTGGCAGCTTCATCTTAGCGTGTCGATAACAATCTAAATTTAGTCGAACCAAACTTTAAAACCGTAGTTATCAATTTGACTCAAACCATGCTGAAATGGCAAAGGTCGGAATTCTTACCTGAAGCAAGCAAGCAGTGAGCTGTGGATTTCGACAAAATAACATTTTATCAGTGAGAACGATGACGAAAGACAAAAATGTATTGAATTGACAAACTACCGAAAACATAACAAAACTCCGGTAATCTCCTAAGGGTAAGACAGAGGTGCACCAAATAATATACCCACATTTCACCAGTTATAAGTTGTTGTGCAAGTCTATTGCAATCAACCGGGCAGAAACCAGACTCCGTGGCTGTACCTTAAAAAAATCCTGATGCAAAACCCAATAACACTTTGCCCGAACTGGGAATCGAACCCAGGACCTCATGCTAAGCAGTCGCACTTGCGACTTACTAGTCGCGACCAACGAGGCAGTCAAACTGAAAAGCTTTATGTTAATCCTGCTGAAAGCGAATTTCTACTGGTGCCCTTTGCGTTGAAGAAACCGAAGACCTGTGTAGAATTTGCGAGGGAAGGACCGCAACGTCCAGCTTAATGTAGCCATAATGTAATAAATAGAGTGCACAAGTTGGTGTAGCCACAGTGTTTGCCACAGACAGCTGCACTGTTGCTTATTCATAGCTCTTCAACCTCAAAACAATGTACTCATTAGCCACGTTCATATTTATTTACACAAGAAGGCTAAGGACTGTTGCCAACAAGGATTACTTTGGAAATTATCACCGCACAGTTCAAAGGTTTCCCAAAATACTTGGTAACACCGACAAAGGGCAAAACTAAAAACAAACAAAGGCAATAACAATCATATTTCATATACGTCTAAAAGATAAGACTCTGTGCAATTACTTAAAATGGTAGTTACTTACCTGAAAAATTACTGAAACGGGTGAAATACTTCAGTTATCTCAATTCGGATTAAAATTGAGAGTGAAGGGGGTTTCTTTTGAGGGAAATTGCGCCTCTTTGTGCCACACTACAAAGATAACAGGCGGGAGTTGAGAGTTTTATGAGGAGGGCTAAGCCTCGAAGCGTAGCAGACTGTGAGTGTGGGGCTTCAGTGCTAGCGGAACAAGATATGACGAAGTACGAAAGAAATATTGAATAGACTGTGTGAAAGATGATTAATGGTTAGGAACGGGATGGCTGCTGAGATACTGTCTAAAGACGTATGGAGGAAGAGACCCAGCGTCGACTTAAAATAAATTGGAACAAGAGTAGCAGAATAATGACAATGATGAGTGAAGATATTAAAGATGGCGAAATATGTCGAATTATAAAAAAATAAAGTGAAAAAAACTATAATCTGACTACGTAAACAAGAATTTGTGTGGTATACTAAAAACACGACAGCTGAAAAATCACGCTCTAATTAAAATCGGGAGTTTTTTTTCGATTTGTAGCCTACGTTACCCGGGCCATAATAATTACATCCACCTTATTCATCAAAATCTGGTAAATTGTTTAGGCGCTACGGAGGAACATACGTTTAAATAACCATATATAAATAGACTGCTAAAATCATAACCCTTCCTTTTGGCTTCGCCGTAGCTGGATAAAAACTTGGCCACACCGAGTCGGGTTCTCACAAATGAGGTTCCAAGTTGGTACGCTGAACAGTTTGTAACACGAACGTTAGTCTTACGTAGTTACTATAATATCCGTACTCAATAAACCCTCGAATCGATTAGTTTTCAAGAATAAAATGATCTTTTAAACGATGAAAATTAATACTACATTTTATTAAACACACTATAATTTTTCTATTAAACTCTATTTAAATTGATTTTTGGTGGTATATAAACCTAGAGGATAAAAAGGTGGACAGTCTTTTTGCAAATATTAAATGAGGTGGCCTACCATGACGTCTTAAAGCAAGAGTAATTCCAGTGTGGGAAAGAGATGGCGCTAGACCACCTGTATAGGTCTGTCTCTTTTCCACAGTGGAATTACTCCTGCTGTAAGACGTCATATTAACTCGCCGGATATTTTAAGTAATATAGTTTACCTAACACGACTAGCATGGTCGCTGCGCTGAGACCCCATCCTTACGTTACGTGTTTCCTCCATACAAGTTTTCAACCAGACACCATTTCAAGCGTTGTAAATAATGCTAATCCACCAGTTTTCCGCGATTACATGATTAGAGGTATATTAGTCACGATGAGCTAATTTCGGGCTATCAGTACTCGTAAACATGGTGTGAGGAACTTTGTTCTAGTTATTAGATAAGGCTAAAAATATGTCTGGAGTTAGCACTTCATTTAGCGGGGAAACGTTGGTTGGTATAAATAGATCATGATTAAGGAAAATGCCTTTGTTTAAGGTTGCATGGTTGTTTTTCAATTTGACCTTCTTTGTTCAAATGGTAGGAGGGATCTCCTTGAAATTGTATTCATTTGTATGAGGAATAATACTTACTGTAACTTTATTGGTAGTAATTAATGTATTTGAGCCGTTCTGGGTTGAAATACTAGGGCCATTAGGTCTGAGTGCCCACCTAGTATAAAATTTCGGCTCTTCACTTGACTAGAAGGCTGGCCTTTTTTTGGCCAAAGAATCAGCACTGAATTACTTTTCCTACACACATTTTGCTATTATTTTTTGACAGCCATGTGGACATATTTCAAATTCAAATATGTTTATTTGTGACACATAGGTAAAAGTAGGTACATAGTGTTATCGAAAACAAGTTACGTCTCACTTTGTGCTGCCCTGCAAGGCATATAAAATAATGTTTACACATTAAGTAGAGCAGATCCCTCCGGCCGTTTTCGCAACTGTGATTCGCAACCAGTTGCGAATTAAAGTATTTAAAACTGAAACTTAAATAATAAACTAAAACTACTGTTATTTATTACAGCTAATTACCTAATATTAAATCTTTAATAAAATATAAATTAAACAAAAACAAATTTTAAACAGTACAAAGTAAGTAAACAAAAAGTGGCACATTGCTCGCAGAACGGATGGTCAATGGGGCCGAAAAGTTCTGGAATGGCGACCCGGAACCGGAAGACGTTGCGTTGGATTGGCTCCCACTAGGTAGACCGATGACCTGGTGAATTGGTGAAGGTTGCAGGGATCCGCTGGATGCGAGTCGCACGGGACCGGTCAATGTGGCGGCACTAGGGAGAGGCCTATACCCAGCAGTAGACGTCTTTCGGCTGAAATGATGATAATGATGAAACATTAAAATTATTGTGTAGTATGTAATAACAACGGTTACTAATAGTTCGAAAAATATTTCACCGAATTTCATTTCACGTAAAACTTTTCAACTAACATCGTTTCGTTTATTTTACTTCATCGAAGTCATGTCTGCCATTGTATCAGTTGACCTATTATCAATTCGATTTTTTTCGTTACTCCAACCTTTAATTTGGTCGAAAAACTTTTTACCGAATTTACACTAAGCCGAAATAACATTTGTTCGAAGTATTCTGTTTCCGAACATTCATTAAACTACTGTTTTAATTACCATATTTTCATTTCACCAAACGCCTAGAAAGTTTGTGCAACAGAAGTGGTTTTATGTGATCCTAGTAGGAAGACTGCTGCATGCTTGTTTGCGTACAAGCAGGCATGCAACATGCAAGCAGGCATGCATCATGCAAGCATGCATGCATATAAAAAAGAGGTCGGTCAATAGTTTTCGGTAAAAACAAATTCAAACAAAAAAAATCGGAAAATTGATTGGTTTCTAATAACAACAACCTTATAAACTTTTTGACGCCCTGTCGCCTTTTCTCATTTTGATATTTGTACAAATTGTTGATATACATTTACATTTATTTGTTAGAAGAACTTCAATTTTACTGTTTCATTTTTATTCGCTACTGCTGAGTTATTTGATTTTTCCATTAGCAATTTGTCAGTAGTAGCCAAGTTTATGCCCGGTTGATGGCAATAGGATCGCCTCCTATTACACAGAACTTAAACATAACTGTCGAAATGTGGGTGTACTATTAGGTACACCTTTGCCTTACCCTCCGGAGATTACAGGCGTGATGATATGTTATGTATATATTCTATGTACTAAATAAAATATATTTAAGTAACACATTTTTTTTTTTACATAGAAAGAAAAGAAACAGCAACATAATGTAACCTATTCTTATAAGAACTATGTAGGTTTGTTCGTAACAGTTTATCATGTTAGATAGCAGCGCATGCGTCGAATAGTAATGAGAGGGGAACTCATTAATTAGCCTTGTGTTATAAATCATACAACTGCCTCGGGAATTTATTTCTTGTTATACAGTAGTCTTTGTTTTTCCGTAAGTTGGTCATTGTCAGTCAGTCATTTATGTAAAATTAAAAAAAATTGAAATAGTATCAAAACTAATTTTTTCACTATATAAATAGCAGCGATACCCTAGTGGTGTGACCGTCGGAGTGCCAAGTAAAAGCCAAGCCAAGGTATAACTTGCTTCGGTAAAGAAAACCAGCATGCCTGACAGATATTTCTTGACGATATGTAAAGCAAAGTCAGAGGCCCATGGGTGGCATAATAACTGTAACACCAGGTTAGGTACTAACCACACGATAAAGAAGCGGACTATATAAATATTTTATTCATCATTATCAGCTGCCTAGCCCTTTCCCGAAACTATTGAGGTCAGCTTCCAGTCTTACCAGATGCAGCAGAATACCCGTATTTTACATAGAGCTATATACTCCCTATCTGACCTCCACAACCCAGTTAGTACTGGGTAATACGGTACCCCTTGGTAAGACTAAATAAATATTTTATTCAAAATTCATATTCCCTTTTTTTTAATGTATTTGTTTTATTAAGTCCATTAATTATTTTTCGATATCTTCACTAAGGATTTAAATCATTAGATGTACTGTCACCGTAGTCATCATCATCGTCGTCCACTGCTGGGTATTGGCCTGTCTGTGCCAACCACAACTAGGATAAACCCGTGAAGGCAATATGATTTATTATCATTTTATGTTGGTCATTTTGTCGGCTCCGCAGCCAACCTACTGACTATGATATTTTTAGCACGGTATGAGCTATTCTTGTATCCTCTACCAATTAGCATAAAGAAACAAATAAGTAAATAAATAGATATAAATGCATTTCCAACTGCAGAATGAGATTTGCAGACAACTGAATAAAATATCGAAGAACTTCCTGAATGACGTCATTCAGATAGATTCAAGGACTGACCTACATACAGAATCCTTTTAGCTGGTTTTAGTATATATAATGTATTTCCTATTGGTAAGGAAAATGAAGTACCACTGCTAGTACTTTTTCCAACTTTCAATTCAGAATACAAAAAAGGAATTGAGGATTGATAAACTACCACTTACAACTTAAGGACTGATAATCATAGATTTGAAATAAAGATATTTTATTTTCTAGAGCTGTTAGCAAAAACACTTAAACGAAACCAAGGAAACTGTATTCAACAAGAAAACAGAAACAAGGTCTTTAGACCTTTGGTTGAGTGTTACACACATTTTTCTTGCCCTCAAAGAGGCTAGCCACTTTATTTTGAGACCAGTGATTTATGTAGCATCCTTAACCCTAAAGGCCGAAACACACCGGATCCGTACACGTAGACGTGCACGTGCACGTGCACGTACCATGACGTTGTAATATATGGAACTTTATAGAGACATGGCACACCGCTTGCGTGACGTACACGTGCGCGTAGACTACATGCGTAACGCTACGCATTGCAGCTGCTATGTGTCAAACTTGTTGCGTACCTACGCAGAGCGGAACAGCAACGTCACATTGATGCGTGCAGTGATGACGTTGTAGTCAATGGCATTCCGTATTGGACGTCACACCGAACAAGTTTGAACACGCACGTATCTTTGCTGCGCGTGACTACGCGCGTGACTTACGCATTCAGTTGTATTTGTTTTCAAGTTTTACCGATAGTAAGTGATGTTTTGTTTCGGTTTTAATGATGAATAGTGAAATTAAAGAAAAACTAATTGTTTGTACAACACAAAAAACAAAGAGTCAAAAATATGTCATATAAAACTTGAACCCATGTTTTTTGGCACACCCAGGAATATTCTGTCACAATAACAGTAATATTGCTTCTTCTTCATCAGATGAACTACTTGGTCCATTTACCCAATCTTCTTCAGACATCGTGCACAATAATTGCTGGGTACGCAAAGGACCGGTGCTTTGCGTGCGTACCACGTATGCGTAAGCGTAAGCGTACGCATATGCGTAACCTGGCCTGTCAGGGGTTCACGCGCGTCACCACGCGCGTGTACACGTGTACGTCACGCCACGCATCTGGTCTGACCAGGCCTTAAATCTTTGTAAATACGTCTTCAACAATAAAGGAGTAAGTGTAGGGTCTGTGTTTACAGGAACATGCTGATAAAAAGATGCTTACTCCTGTGCTAATCTATAGATCACATCATGACTTAGTTTTAAGAGCAATAAAAGAAAATATGAAAAGCAAACTAAACTTTTTTTTTACAAGAATAATAATTTTAATGAATAAACTAATACTTTATTACAACGATTATTATTGATTTCGGTCTATAGGGTTTTTGTTATTGGGTTCGGTCGGTTAAGCTTCAGAAATCGGTGACTTTTGTCTGTTCGATTGAGTTTTTTTGCCACCGACTTCTGAAGCTAAAGTTATTTTTCCACGTTTTTTTGTTTTTAAGTCGGTTTTATGTTTTGCAAAAAAGTTTTTTTATTTTTCCTTTTTTAGTTGCAATATTCTACGCAAACATTAGATAGATTTCATGGTAATAGGCATATCCCCAATAAAATGTAACTTATCGTTATCATACCTAACTGTCGATATCTAGTTGTACTATATCTGCGTACGTACTCCCTCAGAGGCGTTATCCCGTACAGGCGTTATGTTATGTTCTAATGTTGTGTAAAAAATAAACATCCAAGCGATTACAGCAATCACGACAGATTTTCTGTCTATTAATGAAGCGTTCCATTGTATATCTCCGAAGATCAGCATCAAATCTTCACCAATTTGAAAATAGGACCACCGCGAAACAATATTCTACCAAACAAAAAAAGAATCATCGAAATCGGTTCACAATTGGCGAAGATATCGCTGAAAATACACACAAAAAAAAAACAGGCGACTTGATAACCTCCTCCTTTTGGAAGTCGGTTAAAAACAATATTCGTTTTATAAGATACGTTAGTGATGCGCCCGTCCACTGAGCTGTCTCGAGCAAATTAAAAAGTGAGTGTCGAATCGCTCGTAAATATTTGAATATCTTTGGTCTCGAACGACTTATACTTGGACCTGGATATAACTGTCAGTTGATTTTAACAGTTCGGCTAACGTCACATTGTTGATGGTTCCTTAAGATATGATAATGACGTTGGCTTTCTCTTTTCGAATAAAAGACAGAGAATTACGACGTATGCTTATCATTCATAATTCTCCTGTCCTTATTCCATTTTTTCGGAATTGGCTCAGCATCTCTTCTCATACTTCTCTGTCATGTATTCGTCATCGCGTGAGTATAAAATGACGGTAAAATTAGCCAGTAACGAAGGTAGTAGACCCAATGTCCTGGCTGTCCTTATATGCGTCGAATCACTTTATTATCAAGTCTACGGCACTTTGTTGAAATTATTATAACACAGTATCCGATAACAAGATTTCAATGCCCTTTGCATTAGAATCTGCAAAATTATTGAACTAAATTCATTTTTAAAGATTACATGCACTGTCTTACATTTCCCAGGATATAGAGTTTTGGTTTTAAAATATCATAAGCTGCTAAAATTAAGAGAACTGTAACACCCTATGTACAGTGTACACATGCCGACATATTAAGCTATACATTTCCAGTAAAACATGGCCTCGCTTTGGGTAGACTTCCCGTACAATGACAGATCCACTTGTACTGGTTTTACATGGCTTGATTGGTCGCCGTGCGTACTTGTAGCTCCACCTATGTAATAGCCGAGTCTATTTCTGGTTCTATTGTTAAAGTTCTTTGGAAAGACTTTGTCACGATGTTGTCTTGCAGCATAGTGCAAACTAAATGAAATTACATAGTCAAAAATTGTTTTAATAAAAAAAAAAAACGTGTTGAAAATTCTAGTGAAAAGAGTAGGTGGGAAAAAGAGCGACGTTGAATAGTGTTTTTGGCTTAAAATAGAAGGTGCAGAACAATTTTTACTACTGGAATGTTTAAAGCCTATTCATTCGTAATTTGTGGTGGAAATTTCAGACAAGGGAGGATTTGTAATTTAAATTCTTTCTCAAGATTGATGAAACTTTTTGTGGCGGATTGCGATCGGTCGTACAGTCGCAATCATAGAATGTCATTGCCGTAACACTCATTTGTGTACTTGGCTACCATACAATCATATTCGTAACCTTTGAATATATGATGTCTAGATGGAGCGTCGCCCTACAACCAAAACAATGAAAACGAGCCAAAAATTTCAAACATGTGTGCGTGCGGCTGGTGTTTATACTATGCGTCTATGTCACTGTGTGCGAACTTATAAGCCAACAGTTGGCTGATATTTTTTGACACGTTTGCGCACATTTGATGGTCTGTCTAGACATTATTTAATCAAAGTTCGTAACATTCGTCCTGTTGCGATACGTTTTTGCTAAAATGTACCAAACCTGTAACAATAAGTTTTGGATTATAAGGAATTGGTTTTACTGGATAGTAATATACCACATTTGTAATGTTGTATTTGTTTTACTTTTATAATAGATTTAATAAGATATTAAGCATGAG
Source organism: Eugnorisma glareosa (assembly GCA_947578425.1). Taxonomy (NCBI): domain Eukaryota; kingdom Metazoa; phylum Arthropoda; class Insecta; order Lepidoptera; family Noctuidae; genus Eugnorisma; species Eugnorisma glareosa. Next base: position 4,125,655 of record OX387957.1, on the reverse strand, counting down.
GTCCTGGAAAAGTGTTATTGGTTTTTCCATCAGGACTTTCTCATTAGTAGCCACGGAGTCTGGATTTGTGCCTGGTTGATGGGATTCCTTCCCTAGGATTCCATCCATAATCCATGGGACTTAAACATAATTGGCAAAATCCAGGTGTACTGTTAGGTACACCTCTGCCTAACCCGTCTGGGATTACAGGCGTAATGTTATGTTATGTTAAAAGATATTGTGGGTTGGCTCATTTTGGCAGAACTAAGTCCAGTCAACGCTCTAGAACGTGTTAGTATCTGATAGTCAATTTTAAAATTTCCGATTCACACATTTCGTTAATTTTACGTTCAGACATTTTTGCATTTAGCAGAAAACATTATCTTCATAACAAAACTAAGAATCAAAATAATCCTCAGAAATTCCATTACACGTGTTTCATTACTATTTTCGCTACTAATTATGTTGCGGACGCCGATCTCAGGATCACGACCAACATAAAACTTATGTATAGATAGTAATAAAGACACCGATCTCCGAGTCCTAAGTAGAATAAGACTTAGATATAATAAACGATAATAATAAAGACGCCGATCCCCGGGTCCCCAGTAGGTTAAGATTTATGTATAATCAATAAATAATAATGATTAGGCACATAGAAGCCAGAAACCCTTGAACCAACAGGTTCTGACATGTTGAAATGTAACAAACACTCTGATTGGTCGACCAACGGACCGGCATTCATGTTCTGTTCAAGTCCCGACAGGTCGAAACCTGTCCAGTACCCCTCCGTTGGTCGGCGCCATGTTATTGATCATTTGGCGGGAATAATGTTGGGCACCGCCGCCCCGTGCGCTTTCGCGTTCGTGTATAAAAGACCGAACCAGGCGATGCCAGAGCACAGTCGATTACAAGCTCTCTACAATGTAACTTAATAGTGAAATAAAACTAGTGATTATCAAGTAAATGTTTTAATATACAGTCCACTACGGAAATATTCAGTCTAGGTGCTGTGAAACAATACAGTCCACCTCAGTTTTGGTCCTTCGAGCCGGATAATAAGTTTAGAAACTAAACCAGTGAATATGAAAGTTTTAAACTCAGTTTTGGTCCATCGAGTCGTGATATAAGTTTAAAAAGTAAACCAGTGTAGCTATTTGAAAAGTATTAAATTCAGTGAAAAAGTAAAGTATATACTTGTGAACTTAACGTAATGTGTAAATGAGAGAATCGACTGTCACGGATCTGGGTAAACGTCGGCCAGATAATAAGTAGTGCCGCCGTCCGGATCCAAACCGAACGCCTGTGTGCCTAGCTATCTAGGCAATAGTAACGAGTGCGCGTACCTAGTGCTTCAGACGGAACTTACAAGTATGTACCTGTGTCTATAGACCGATAGACAGATCGTACAAGTGCGTACCTGTGCCTGTAACCTAGGAGAACTAACGCGTGAGTGTATCAAGTTACCAGGCAGAAACGTTGTTAAACAAAAAGAACATTACGTGAGTAACAGTGCAAAGTATATAACTAGTAACCAAGTGCGCGTAAAGTATATAATACAAGCGCGCCTGTGCCTGCTATCTAAGCAATAGTAACGAGTGCGCGTACCTAGTGCTTCAGACGGAACTTACAAGTATGTACCTGTGTCTATAGACCGATAGACAGATCGTACAAGTGCGTACCTGTGCCTGTAACCTAGGAGAACTAACGCGTGAGTGTATCAAGTTACCAGGCATAAACGCTGTTGTGTTGGACAATGAACATTACGTAAGTAACAGTGCCCAAGTATATAACAGTGACAAAGTATATAACCGTGCCAAAGTATATAAACAAAGTATATAACAGTGCCTAAGTATATAAGCGCAAAGTATATAAGCGCCAAGTATATAACAGTGACAAAGTATATAACAGTGCCAAAGTATATAAACAAAGTATATAACAGTGCCTAAGTATATAAGCGCAAAGTATATAAGCGCAAAGTATATAACAAGTGCCAAAGTATATAAACGCAAAGTATATAACAAGTGCCTAAGTATATAAGCGCAAAGTATATAAGCGCCAAGTATATAACAGTGACAAAGTATATAATAGTGCCTAAGTATATAAGCGCAAAGTATATAAGCGCCAAGTATATAACAGTGACAAAGTATATAACAGTGCAAAAGTATATAAACAAAGTATATAACAGTTCAAAAGTATATAAGCTAAAAATTATAAGTGCGTGCCTGTGCCTACTAGCCAGGCAGAATCTGCGAGTACCTGTACCTGCCAGTCAGGCAGAATCAACGTGTGCCTGCGCCTACCTATATAGGCAAGGCGCCAGAGTCAACTAAGTCAAGAACATCGAGGCAGAATCAACGAGTGCCTGTGCCTACCTATCTGGGTCTGTGACGAACCGAACTAACCTAGACTAGGTAGACAGTGCCTGTAAACAACCGTCTGCGCGCCGACCCGAACAGGAAGTGTGCCAACCCTAGGCACATTTTCAAAATGGTCGTAACAAGAAGCCAATCAGACTTAGTCGAATTAGAAGAGCAGCGACGCACACAAGAAGCCGCACGCCGCCGAGAGCAAGAAAACATTGAAAAAGAGCGACTTCGACGAGTATCTTTGGATCCGCCGGCCTCACCCTTCTCAAGGCTGGCGGAAACGAGCACAGCTGGGCCCTCCGGGGTCAGAACAACGGTGACCACGCAACAACGAGCAAGGTCACCAGCAAGGTCGCTGAGGTCACACCGATCGACCACAAGCATCACGACGCGACTACGACAAGCGGAACTAAACGCCGCAGAGAGACTGGCGGTTCTACAAAGAAAACAGATGGACGTGGAAGCGGACCTAGTTAAGAAGAGACTAGCCGCAGAGGTGTCCGCCATCAACGACGAAGAAAGCATCAATGATGAGCCCATAACAGAAGAACCTCATCTAAAGGTAGACGAGTGGCTACGAACGAACCCGCTCGACTCACGGGGGGAGGAAGCAACCAAGGACGCCAGGGAGGAACCAAGACAAATAAGGTTCGAGGCGCCCAGAGCACGATCGCCAACTCCAACCAGAACGAGAAATAGCATCGAGCAACTAGCCACGACCCTCGAGAAGATGGCCAGACCCCGTCCACGATATACGGACCTGCCGACGTTCACTGGAGCCGCCAGCGAGTGGTTGCCCTTCAAGGCAGCCGTTCGAGACTCAACCAACATGTACCAGATTCCAGCAGCAGAGAACATTCACAGACTGAGGAGCTGCCTGAAGGGAGAAGCTAGGGATGCTGTGGCCGCACTACTACACACGGCCACAGACCCTGACATAATAATGAAGACCTTGGAGCAGTGCTTCGGGCGACCCGAAATTATCATCGATCGGGCGCTCGAGGATCTGAAGAAGCTCCCTAGACCTGGAGCATCAGCAGCCGACCTCAACAGTTTTGCTGTGAAACTACAGAACATTATCTGCGTACTGAAGACCATCGACCGAAGGGGTTACCTATTCAATCCCCTGCTGACGAGAGAAGTGCTGGACAAGCTGAGTCCACATCTCCGCTCCCGCTGGTGTGACTACGCCTATGATAACGAAGGGACGGCCGACCCAGAAATCGTCGTAATCTCCCGATTCCTAATGAGGGAGGCGGACAGGGCACTACGCTACACTTATGCCCCATCCACGTGCACCACCGCAAGCCAAAAGAAGGAGACACGACCAGCCGTAACCCTAAAGAAGAAAGCAACAGTTTACAACACTGTCGCCGCAGCTGATGACGAGAAGATACCATGCCCTGGGTGTGAACAAGCACACGCCCTGCCTCAGTGCCCCAAGTACAAGGCACTAACGATTCAACAACGATGGGAGTTTCTCAAACAAAAGAGAATCTGCTTCAAGTGCGCCCAAAGACAGCACCGGCGCATCGGATGCAAGTCAAGACCCTGCGGCGTGGACCAATGCCGCCGACCACATCACGCGTCCCTGCACCAGGCGCCGCCACGACCAGAGGCGGCCAAAGCAGCAGAAGCGCCGAAGGCAGAGACGCCGAAGCAGGAGGCCGTTCTATCAGTCACGCCGCAACCAGCTATGAGTCAAAGAACAGTACTGCTGAAGATGTGTCCGATCATCGTGTCAGGACCACAAGGGGAGGTGCAGACCTACGCACTCCTAGACGAAGGAGCAACAGTAACTCTCATCGACAAAGAGTTAGCAACCAGCATCGGGGCAGAAGGGCCATCACAACCGCTGCACTTGAACGGCGTCAACATGTCACAAGAGGAAACCGAGAGCCAGCTCGTCACAATAGACGTCAGAGGCGTCAACGAAACCGAAAGGTACAAAGTCAGAGCCAGGACCATAAAAGACCTGCAGCTGCATCAGCAGGCCATCTCCGAAACCCTTCTTCAACACGAGCACCTGAGAGACCTTCCCAGAAACGAGGTGTGTTACGAACGCGCACGCCCCGGGCTCTTAGTGGGGACAGACCACTGGGAGTGCATCGTCTCCAGGGAACTCAGGACCGGCAACCCGAACGAGCCGGCCGCATCGAGAACGAAGCTGGGATGGGTGGTGCACGGAACCGCACCACGCAGCGCCCTCATTCAAAAGGGTAGGGTGCTGCATATATACGAGCCCGACCGAGAGTCGAACGTGAGCAATCAGGAGCTCCACCACTTGGTCGACGCTCACTTCAAGATAGAGGCTCTCTGCATAGAAGGGAAGCCACGAGTACGAGAGGCAGATCAGCGTGCCATCAAAATAGTCGAGGCGACCACAAAGAAGACCGAAGCAGGGTACGAGGTGGGGCTGCCGTGGCGAACAGACGACACCGTCATGCCACCCAGTTACAGCCAAGCACTCCGTCGCCTCACAACAATAGAGAAAAGGATGGACGCCGATCCGAAATTTGCCAAAGAGTACTCCAGCCAGATCGACAACCTGTTGAAGAAAGGCTACGCCACACCGTGCGACGGCTCAGAACGTGCGAGCCCGGTGTGCTGGTTCCTGCCACACTTTGCCGTGCAGAACCCGAACAAGCCCGGCAAGTGCAGGCTAGTGTTTGACGCAGCCGCGAGAAGCCACGGAACATGCCTGAACGATGAACTGTTGGAGGGACCAGACCTGCTGCTGTCATTACCGGGGATCCTATTCCGATTCCGTGAAAGGGCAGTGGCAGTAACAGCGGACATTCAAGAGATGTTCTTAAGAATACAAATAAGAACGGAAGACCAACCAGCGCAGCAGTTCCTGTGGCGAGGCGACGAGAGAGAGACGCCTCCACTCAAATTCAAGATGATAAGTATGCTCTTCGGCGCCGCGTGCTCCCCGTACATGGCTCATTATGTTCGCAATCACAACGCAGACATTCACGGGCAGGAGTACCCGCGGGCGCTGGAGGCAATCAAGGAGAGCCATTACATGGACGACCTGGTGGCAAGCTACGACGACCCAACGGAAGCATGGAAGACGGTGGAAGAGACGAGAACAGTACACGCCAACGCCGGCTTCACATTGCGGGGATGGAACGCCAGCGATAAAACAGTGCTGCGCGACATACCCCCTGAGCTGTACGCCACTACACCTACACAACTGGAGGGAGAGCAACCGGAAAGCAAGATCCTCGGCCTGTTCTGGAACGCGGAACGAGATGAACTCGGGTTCAATACATCCATGAACCGAGTGCCAACAGAGGTACGAGATCGAGCTCGCGCACCAACCAAACGCGAAGCCCTCAGCGCCGTGATGTCCATCTACGACCCTCTCGGGTTGCTGAGCCATTACACCATCCGCTCTAAAATCATCCTGCAGAGCTTGTGGCGCCTCCAGACAACGTGGGACGAACAGATACCGACGGAAGAAAACGAACTCTTCGCATCGTGGTTGGCACACCTCGCCGAGATTGCCAAGCTCCGACTGCCACGCTGCTACACGAAGAAGAAGTACGAGAGCATCGACCTCCACGTGCTATGTGACGCCAGCGAACAGGCCTACGCGACCGTGGCCTACTGGAGGATCACAAGCAGCGACGGGAGTATCACCGTGGTATTGGTGGCCGCCAAAGCCAAGGTGGCCCCAAGACAGGCGCAGACCATACCTCGGCTCGAACTTCAAGCAGCGGTCATCGGTGCAAGACTCGCCGACACAATCAGACGAGAACACCGCATAAAGATTGGTCGAACGACCTACTGGACCGACTCATCCACCGTGGTTCACTGGATACACCACGACATGCGACGCTACACACCTTTCGTCGCGCACAGACTGGGTGAGATCGCGGAACTCACAAAGAAGGAAGACTGGCGATGGCTGCCCACAGAACACAACGTGGCAGACGACGCAACAAGGCTCAGCGACACTCCTCTGAGCACAACGGATCGATGGTTCCAGGGGCCTGCCTTTCTGTACCAACCTGAAGCGCAATGGCCCACCATGACAACAGTAGAAGACGAGGTCGACGAGGTCCTGCATACCAGGGAAGAACCGAGACGAGACAGCTGGCTACCCGACCCTGCCCGCTTCTCAAAATACGAAGTCCTGGTGAGAACCACTGCACGGGCACTCGCCTTCATTGACATTTGCCGACGTAAGGCAACCAACATGGAACATCGGCACATTCAGCGCGCCGAGATGGAACTAATCCGGCATGCGCAAGAAGAAAGCTTCGACGAAGAAATGAAAAGGATCAAGTCGGCTCGAGCATTAACTAAGACGAGCCGGCTGTACCGCCTAGATCCGATTATAGAAGATGGACTCCTGAGGGTGCGAGGACGAATCGAGGCATCTTCGGCACCCACAGAGACAAAGCGGCCCATCATAATGGACGGCCGCCACCCGCTGACCAAACTCATCGTGCTGCGGGAACACTGCGCTGCGGGACACGCCAACAGAGAACGCGTGACGAACGACCTACGGCAGCGCTACTGGATCATACACCTACGACCCACCGTGCGCACGATAGAGAGAAACTGCGCTTTCTGCAAGAGACTGAAGGGAACGCCCAAGACGCCGGCCACAGGAGACCTGCCGCACGCCCGCCTAGACCCTTTCCACCGCCCGTTCACTAATTGCGGTGTGGATTATTTCGGACCAATGATGGTCAAGGTGGGCCGTCGCCGAGAAAAAAGATGGGGAGCGCTGTTCACCTGCCTGACCTCCCGCGCCGTGCACATCGAGTTGGTAGCGTCCCTTTCAACCGACTCCGCCATCATGGCACTAAGAAGAATGGCCGCCCGCCGAGGATGGCCGCGGCTAATGTACTCCGACAACGGAACTAACTTCCGCGGGGCTGACCAAGAGTTACGCAACGCCTACACCGAGTGGCTGCCCGCGCTGAGCGACGAGGGACTACAGCATCGGATGGAGTGGCGCTTTATACCTCCGGGCGCGCCCAATCAAGGCGGCGCGTGGGAGAGGATGGTCCGCTCAGTCAAAACGGCCCTCAAAGTCACCCTGCGGGAGAAGGCACCAGCAGAGGAAGTACTCAGCACACTCCTCACCGAGGCTGAGTTCTCCATCAACGCACGACCATTGACCCACGTCAGCGTGGATCCCGACGACCCCGAGGCCTTGACCCCCAACCACTTCCTGCTAGGGTCATCAAACGGCCTACCAGCAACGGGACCCTGCGAGGAAGCCGACCGACGAGCATGGCGAGCTAGCCAAGCGCTTGCCGACCACTTCTGGCGGCGCTGGCTCCGGGAATACCTGCCAACGCTGGTACCACGCGGCGAACCAAGAAACGACGCCCGGCCCCTGCGGGCTGGAGATGTAGTCCTCGTGGTCGACCACACGCTGCCCCGGAACACCTGGCCGATGGGAGTCGTCGAGAGAACGCATCCAGGAACCGACGGCAGCATTCGAGTCGTCGAGGTGCGGACCAGAACCGGCATCTTCCGACGTCCGGTGAGCAAGCTCGTCGTCCTTATGAAAAAGGAAGAGGCTACGCAGGCTGCGCCGGGGGGAGGACTGTTGCGGACGCCGATCTCAGGATCACGACCAACATAAAACTTATGTATAGATAGTAATAAAGACACCGATCTCCGAGTCCTAAGTAGAATAAGACTTAGATATAATAAACGATAATAATAAAGACGCCGATCCCCGGGTCCCCAGTAGGTTAAGATTTATGTATAATCAATAAATAATAATGATTAGGCACATAGAAGCCAGAAACCCTTGAACCAACAGGTTCTGACATGTTGAAATGTAACAAACACTCTGATTGGTCGACCAACGGACCGGCATTCATGTTCTGTTCAAGTCCCGACAGGTCGAAACCTGTCCAGTACCCCTCCGTTGGTCGGCGCCATGTTATTGATCATTTGGCGGGAATAATGTTGGGCACCGCCGCCCCGTGCGCTTTCGCGTTCGTGTATAAAAGACCGAACCAGGCGATGCCAGAGCACAGTCGATTACAAGCTCTCTACAATGTAACTTAATAGTGAAATAAAACTAGTGATTATCAAGTAAATGTTTTAATATACAGTCCACTACGGAAATATTCAGTCTAGGTGCTGTGAAACAATACAGTCCACCTCAAATTAGTTTATATTAACGATGCGGATCTGAACCGCAAATTCCATTAGCGCCATTGTAGTGAACTGTTTCATCTGTGTTCGTGTGATGTAATGACTAATGGATCCGATGTTCAAAGTTTTTTATGTTCCTGTTATACATACATAATAATATCCATTTATTCACATTTTACTTCCAGAACACATTAATTGTGTTTATTCACTCTATACTTTATCCATACTAATATTATAGAGAGGTAAAGTATGTCAACCTCACATACTTTACCTCTCTTGGGAGTAATCTCTGGCTCTACTGAACCGATTTTGAAAATTCTTTCACTAATCGGAAGCTAAATTATCCCCGAGTGCCATAGGCTATATTAGCAACGTGCCCGTGGGACAATTTCCGACCAAAACGCGAGCGAAGCCGCGGGCAACAGCTTGTTTAGTATATTTGGCCGGTGGCGATACGCTACGTGCATGGCACGCGACGGTGTTGATCGCTGACGGAACGGACTAGTGGCCATAGTCTCATACTTAAATGTAATACAAAATATTTTATGCAGGACGCAGCACCGCCCTCTCGCCTGCAAAAATATGCACATGCAGGAAAATCAATTATAATTAACATGCCGTGCACCATAACCTATATTTATTTAATGTCATGGATTTCCGCAAAGTAACGCCTGATTCTGTAATTTACTTTAAGACTTTTCAATACAAAAAAATATTTTTTACCTGATACGTTCATAACACGGTCATGGTATGCCACAGTGTAGTGAGCAGTATCCTTTATTCGCAATTGACCGGCACGGTGACAATTGCCGGCAGGATGGTGTCTAACTACCCAATTAATCGTTTAGTATATTATGTCGACTGAAATTGAGTATAATTTTAGCTAGCTCTCATTAGAGAGTCGATTTGGCAACAGGTATTGACTATTGGCTATTCAGTTGACTGTCAAATAATTTGACTTCCTACTGTTCTATCGAACACAATTCAAAGTCATAACTGCCTAACAGTCTGCTAGTTTGTTTTCTGTTTTCCGATCATTATAATCTAGATCTCTTCAAAGTTCGAATGAATCGGTTTATTTCAAGCAAGTGTGATCCACCCTACGCCCGTGTCATCGCTTCACATCAGGCGAGTCAAACTCAAGCCAACTCAGTATTCACAAAAAATAAAAAAATTGAGATAGGTCCGCTGGTCTAAGCATTATAATATGATTCCAATCAAGCATCGTCACACGTCTACAGAACTCATTCCTATAGTCTGTGGATGGGTGACCAACCATTACATACTGAGTTTTCTCTGTGCCTCGGAAAGCACGTTAAGCCGTGGTTAGTCCCGGCTGCCATGTACACATCTTTGACAGTCTTTCAGGTAGTCAGTGTCTGACAACCATGGTTGTCAGACACTCTTACCAAAAGATATCGTATTACCCAGTACTAACTGAGTTGTCGAGGTTGGATCGGCAGTCACTCCATGTAAAATACTGGTTTCAGCTGCATCTGGTTAGATTGGAAGCCGAGCGCAATACAGCTGGGAAAAGTCTAGGCAGATGATGTATGTGTTATACATACAGTTTAAGTGTTAAACAACAGTACCTATATATTCTGGACCGATTGATTATACAAATCCGTACCTACAACAACAATCAATTAGCATTACATCAAGATACTGGTTACGACATGAACATTGCACAAACCCTCTCGGGCATTGTAAACTCGGTTGATACAAGCTTATCGAAACACCACCGATTAGGAAGTAGGATTACTTAGAAACAACGGATATATAATACGTATTACAGTCCGCTTAACTATCGAAACAGTTGTAGTACGGAAATCGACCTAACAACGACAGCATAAAGGCATTGCCAAAGTCATCAGATTATTAGTGTTGATTTGCTGTTGACTGTATGGCATGTCATTTATAGACGAATAGCTTTTAAACATTTGAGCCCGTGTAATTATTAGGGTTCCGTACACGAAGGGTAACCAACGGGGCCCTATTACTAAACCTCAGCTGTCCGTCAGTCCGTCCGTCTGTCTGTCAGCGGGCTGTATCTCATGATCTGTAATCGTGTATACAGTTGAAATTGTCACAATGTGTATTTCTGTTGCCGCTATAGTAACAAATAATAATAAAAATAAATTAAAGAGAGCTCCCCCTACAATGATGGTACGGAACCCTTCATGCACGAGTCCGACTCGCACTTCACACCGGTCCAAACACCACCCAAACTAACGGGAAGTATGTAATCGTAATGTATGCTACCCCAGCATAAAGACGCAAGTGAAGTGGAAGTGAAGTGTTACTAACATGGTTTATAAGTTGCTAATACTAACACAAAATGTTATTAGTATGTATATTTAGATTAAGGTATTTATCTATGGGTCTTTGTTACCTGAAATAAATGGTTTATTATTATTATAAATTACGATTATTCTGCTGAGCATAGAGTCTTAGATTTGATTCCCAGGTCGAGCAGATTGATTTTAGATTTTTCTATCAAAAAACTCCCGAAAAATTTCTACCTGATTGATGGCAATAGGACTCGTCTCCTTTAAACGGGACTTAAACAACTGGCGCAATGTGGATGTGTGTACTATAAATACACTTCAGCTTAACTCTTCGGAATTAAACGGGCGTGATGTTATATAATGTGTACCCAAACGTATTCAGATGCATGCAATCGGAAAGCCAGCCTCGATCCAAACACCGGGGTTTGGGTCGAGCTGGTAAATTAACGAGCTGTTTCATTAGTGGCCAGCGAGCGGTGCATAACATGGCAACGTAAACAACACCGCTAGGAGATAATCGAAATGATCGCGATTAACTGGAAGTTTGGTTGTACCAGAGTATACAGGGTGTAACAAAACCCTAAACGAAGCTGAAAGGCACTTGTTCTCCCAGACATTGCGATCATTTTTTTTGTTCTAGACCATACCTGGGAACTTTTAGTTACGGAGATATTGGGGGTCAAAGTTCCACACATACACGTTTTGAATGTAATTTTTTTACTTTACTTTTACGTAAAGTCACTTAGATTGATGTACATAATGCTAGGTTGACGGCTTCGTGAAGGGACCATTTACACTTAAAATATAAAAACTTTATAACCAACTTCAAAAAAGAATTCGGTGACTTTTGTTTCGTTGATTTTTTTGCCACCGACTTAAAGGAGGTTAAAATTACGTTTTTTAAGGCTTACTGCCAGACCTTCTACACAAGTGGCCTGTGGGGCAGCTATACGCGAAAAATAATGGACGCCCTGAGGGTCCAATACAATAACAGCTTCAGAAAGTTCTTGGGGCTACCGCGTTTCTGTAGTGCCTCTGACATGTTCGATCAGGCGCAACTTATAATAGATTATCCTAATTATAGGTATTGTTATGGTTATCATAAGTATTCCTTTTACTTTTAAAAGTTGATAAAATAGTAATGTTTTGCATAACCAAAAACTTATAACAACTATGTAATACCTAAATTACATTATACAATAATTCTTTCATTATTTCAGTAGGTGTGTAAAATAAATAGTTTAAATAATAAGGAATAATGTAGCAAAACATATAAAATATTCCAAACGGATATCCATCTTTTATGTCGTTGATATTTTGGATGGCGGTAGATAGAAACGTCAAAGTTGTTTGTTCACGACTATAAAAGAGGGTGCTCCGAGGGACAGAGGTCTCCACCCCCGATGACCCCATCACCCTCCTCCAGGAGAGCAGTAGGGAAACCAGCACATTACGAAAGTACAAATACAGACCGCCATGTTTCCGTCCTCGCCGCCGAGGCCCGACGCGACGCCCACGTTCAACGAACCCCCCCCGACCCTTGCCAGAGCCAGCCCGCGATGCTGAGCCGGTAGTTTTAAACCAGCCCCTAATTAATATCACTCAGATCCAGCCTGTCCCTTTGCTGCCCCCCCCCAGCGACGCCCTAAGCCGAGGCCCGTACCCCACAGGGGGTGCCCTTAGCGAGTGGTCGCTTAGTTTTTAAGTATAGTTTTAAGCCCCTGGCTGGAGGCCTTAGATTCATTTTTAAGGCATCCACAGGGAATAGTCCGGTTAAGCAGTAGCCAGCCTCAGAGGCTGAACTGCGAGATGCCATCTCCAAAAAAAAAAAAAAAAAAAAAAAAAAAAAAAGGACAGAGGTCATTCTTGTTGGAGACATCTACCAGAACGGAGCTCTGGCCTAAAGGTAAAAGTTAAGTTATTCTATTGCTGTTATTATGCTGTTATGATGTGATACCATTTTTTAATGTTTGTTGCTTTACTATTGTTATTATGTTGGATTGCTATTGTGTTGGATATAATAATGATTATGTACCATTATTTACATAAATAGTTCGGTAATATTCAGTACAAATTTAAATTGATATTATACTATGAATTATTACTGATAACTATGTGCTAGAAATGTGTGTTATAATGTGGCTTATATTGCTTAGTGTTTATCTACACTGATAAACTGCTATTACTTGAGAATGGTCCAGGACAACGGATAGTTGTCCTAGCTTAATACTTTAAAAGACGTTACCGTGGAGTTTCTTGTCCATTCTTCTCCACGAAGACCTAGGTTTGCGAATGGACGTAGCTTGATAGGTAATTAAATTAACCTATTAATAACTGACAAGTCTAATTGAAATAAATGAATAGTCTTGTCTTTCTGTGCTTTTCTTCACGAAAACCCTTTTCCCTACACACCTAGTTTAGAGGTACTTTTAGACAGTAATAACAAGTAACGATCTTGACACTCGGAAGATTCATAATTAGTGGTTATTAATACATAATACATTAGTCTCTCACCTACTTGCTATTACGCGTGTTCACGACTTCCACGCAACGGTGAGAAAGAAAACGGCGTCACTTTTAGAAAGAGCGCGGTCGAGTCCTAATGGCATTCTGAAGATGTTAATGGACAAATTTGATTCACCGATGATGAACCACTTTATGCAGGTTTTGGTGAGGCAGGAATGATCCATCATCGATGATTTTTGTAATGTTTATTTGTTGTTTTTTGTAATGTCTTTGTTACGTATGTATGATTTTTCTGGGAGCGTAATACCATTATAGACTAACATTGTTTTTAAGTTTTTTTTGTAACTAATCCGTGCATCATTGTTGTCTGAGCAAATAAATTATATATATATATATATATATATATATAAAAGTTGTAGTCAAGTTATTTTCCACTTTTTAGTGTTTTTTTTTTGGAAGTCGGTTATATTTCGGCAAAATATTTTTTTTAATTCAGCCGTTTTAGCTGTGGTATGAATGGTATCTCAAATAAATTCTTGTCGAGTATTAATTTTTTAGTGCAACTAAAAGTTATTAGTAGATCATCCAAATCTATACTAATATTATAAAAAGGTAAAATTTGTAAGTTTGTATGTAGGGGTATCTCTGGATCTACTGAACCAATTTTGAAAATTCTTTCAATAATAGGAAGCTACATTAACCCCGAGCGCTATAGGTTATATTTACAAGGTGCCCGTGGAATAATCTCCGACCAAAACGCGAGCGAAGCCGCGGGCAACAGCTAGTGTAAAATACTGGTTGCCGCTGCATGCGGTTAGACTAAAAGCCGACCCAAACATAGTTGGGAAAAGGCTGGGCAGTTGATGACATTATATTTTACTTTCACAGATATCACTTTACAACTCTAGATAATTAAAAAAAAAAAAAAAACTTAACAATCGTTGGCAGACTGCCAATGATGACTCAGTCCAATTTAATAAAGAACCCACAAGGTGAAGGCTATCATGTACAACAAAATCAATAGAGCCAACACTATGCGTGCCTGTAGTCAATATTTAATACTTAGTCCATGGAACATCAAGTAAGTTTATGGAATGAAAGATGTTCCAAATGTTCCAATCCACTTTTAGAATTATTTATGTAAAGTTAGTTATAGGATTTTCTTTCTTATACAAGGATCCTTTACGAAGCATTCTGTACATCAAAATCAAAATCAAAGTATTTTTGTTTCACATAGACCTAGATGGGCACTTGTAAAACGTCGACAAAAAGGTGCACGGTTCGGGTTGGTCGTTTCTTAAGGAGACGAAGGAGACTAGCAAGAAACTCCATGGTTACTCTTTTCAAATCATTTGGTGTTACAATATTATCATGTTACAGCATTAGTACTTAAGTATGGGGACAGCATAGGCTCGACAATAAGTCGTTGCTTACTACACAAAAAATGTAAAAAGAGACAAAAAGTTAACAAGCATCTAGGAATCTACAAAGCCTCAAACTAAGTAACCCTACGCAAAAATGATTACTGGGAAGCGACTTTTTTTTGGGTTGAAAAATCAATGGATGGATGGATGTTTGTTCTTTTTTCAAACAAAAACTACCGGACGGATATGGATGACGCATTTGGCACAAAGATAACTTATAACCTGGATTAACACATGGGATGCTTCTTATCCCGATACGACCCCGTGGAACAGTTCCCGAGCTCCTAACAATTGACAATTCAACTTGCACTAGGTTCTAAATTGAAACCTAATCTGTCATCAAAATGTGTGTGATAATCAAATTTAACAAAACGCGGAATCAAAACACCCTATTGCAACTCTAGACGGGAGTACCTAAGTACTAATAGAACGCATGGTGCTAAAAGTACTGCAGCGAACATATTCAAAATTGACAAAAAGAACACTAGCGACATCTATGACGCAAATTAAGAACTGACATCCTGCATCGCGCTAACAGTTATCCGCGAGTTCAGGATATAACAACAACCCAGTTAGAACTGTCGGCAGTAGCCCGCTAGACGTAGACACTGTGTTAAAATTTGTCCACCTATTTTAATACTGGAACCTTAAATATGGAGATGCTTGGTCTGTATGGGTAATGTTTACAATGCCGTCTCAGTCTATCAGCAGCCACCGAGGCACCCCCGTGCTATGATGATGATGAGGCCATCTGGCCGATTTCGGTCACATCTACTGCATTCAATGGCTTTTTAATGTAGTTGTCGACAGGTCTGGAGTGCTGCTCTTCTAAGTGCTTTCAAGTGAATAGCATATCCATCTTTGGCCAAAAATCTCCGAGCACAAAGCAGCAGCATATGATTAGTTTAGTAGGGACATCTCCATTATTAGACGTTTAATGTTTCTGTAGTTTAGATATTCGCGGATTGCGTACAAAGCCGTCATAAAAGTATTAATTAATTAAGGTAAAACGTTGTAAAGATTATCAGAGACAATTAATATAATTACCCGCGGCATTTATGGCTGCTCTAACTATGGTATTTACTATTCTAATTAATTAAAATAATTCATTAGCAAATCAGCAAGGGATCAGAACAAAATGCTTTGAATTGGATTGTAAACCTTTATTTGTATAATTCCATTTAGCTTGTGGTTAAGTCTAGCGCTTGCCAGGGTTGGTTTGGGGATGGGTGACCATCCATTACTTTCCGAATTTTGCTAAGTGCCTCGGAAAGAATATTAAGCCGTTGGTCTCGGCTGTCATTTGTAGATCTTTAACAGTCGTTACCGGTAGTTACTGGCCTGAAAGTCTAGTCTGACCAAGGCGTATCGTATCACCCAGCACAAACTGGGTTGTGGAGGGGTTGCAGATAGGCAGTCGCTCCATATATAATACTGGTACTCAGCTGTATCCGGTTAGACTAGAAGCCCATCCCAACCAAAACCGAATGGCAACAATGGAAAATGCGTGCTTAACGAACAAGGCAAAAAAGCAAAAAAAATAATAAGTTTTATTTATTATTTTATCATGACTGTCAAACTGTCTGTCTTCTGACTGTCCGTCTGTGGCTGTGTGTGTTGACTTTCTATCTTTGTTATAGTCATTATAATTAAGAAAAAAAAACATAAGTTATGTCAAAAGCCATGTAAATATTTTTGCAGCTTAATGCTTTACATACTTAATGTATAAATTCACAAGTGACACCTAGACTACCCGCAGCTATCCAAACACATCATTGCAATACCCAAGTTTATATGTATAGACGCCAGCACCTCAAGCTACGGAAATTGACAAATTTTCCCAATCAACTTTGAACCTAATGCTTTATCGATAAAGTTGAAAATCTATTAAAGAATTTTGACAAATTTTAGTAGCTTGATGTTCTGGCGTCAGTACTACCAAATAATGAAAATTTTATTTAAATCAAAGAAAAACGATGGACCACAAAGTCCAAAGGCCTTTTAACAAAGAAACCAATAAAGTTTCAAAAGAAAAATATAAGAACTAAACAATAAAAAGTTTGCAAAACAATATAAAAATGTCAATGGCTCAGTGCCTGGGTATCAGAGACAATGGCTCAGCAGTCAGGGTGTTGACTGACTAAAGGTCGTGGGTTAAAGACCCGGCTGTTGAACTTATCTGGTGGACCCATTTCGTAAAAGGGCGCAAGCCTTGTGGGGGTTATCTGGGATATTAGTCATGCATATCAGCAGTAGTTTGATAGCACAATAATTATTATGTTCAACTTTCTGACTGCAGCGTATATAAAGAGGGTGTGGTGGTGAGGGTCGAAAGGTTAGAATTGCGCCACAACATCAACTTACGTCGTTCGTGGTACGAGTTCAAACCCACCATCTACAGACCTTCTTAAAGGCCTGGTCAGACCAGATGCGTGGCGTGACGTACACGTGTACACGCGCGTGGTGACGCGCGTGAACCTCTGACACACAGGGTTACGCATACGTGTACGCTTACGCTTACGCATACGTGGTACGCACCGGTCCTTTGCGTACCCAGCAATTCTTGTGCACGATGTCTGAAGAAGATTGGGTAAATGGACCAAGTATTTCATCTGATGAAGAAGAAGCAATATTACTGTTATTGTGACAGAATATTCCTGGGTGTGGCAAAAAACCATGGGTTCAAGTTTTATATGACATATTTTTTACTCTTTGTTTTTTGTGTTGTACAAACAATTAGTTTTTCTTTAATTTCATTATTCATCATTAAAACCGAAACAAAACATCACTTACTATCGGTAAAACTTGAAAACAAATACAACTGAATGCGTAAGTCACGCGCGTGGTCACGCGCAGCAAAGATACGTGCGTGCTCAAACTTGTTCGGTGTGACGTCCAATACGGAATGCCATTGACTACTACGTCATTACTGCACGCATCAATGTGACGTTGCTGTTCCGCTCTGCGTAGGTTCGCAGCAAGTTTGACACATGGCAGCTGCAATGCGTAGCGTTATGCATGTAGTCTACGCGCACGTGTACGTCACGCAAGGGGTGTGCCATGTCTCTATAAAGTTCCATATATTACAACGTCATGGCACGTGCACGTGCACGTGCACGTCTACGTGTACGGATCCGGTGTGTTTCGGCCTTAAGAGAGGACCTTTGGCTGAAAGCTGTGATATTTCGCGACGTTTCCGAGGACGGTTACGCAGCGAAACACGACGCCGACAACGTTACGTGTGTGTAGTTATAGTTTGACTAAGGTTTTTAATGATGAATTAGTTTATTATCGTTTATTATTATTATGCGTATTTATCTATGGGCCTCAGATGTCTGATAATAAAAAGATTATTATTATTTTAACCACGAACAAATATTCAGCTTTGAATACTACTCGATCCATAAGTATGGGACAGCTGGTTTCTTTTCGCGATTACAATGTTGGTCCATTGGAGAAACTGGTTCAGTTTGGTTGTCTAGAACTGTAGAACCTTTCATATACCATGCTGTATAGCGTATAACTAGTGATCCACCCCTGCCCCATATGGTTTTTACGACTTTACAAAACAACTTTTGTTTGCGGCTTCACTCCCGTTATATACGGAAATTTACCGACGTTTTAAATTGAGGCCATGACACTCAGAGTCTCTCACTCAGTCACTCATAAGTTAGCTTCCCGTTAGTGAAAGAATTTTCGGAATCGGATCAGTAATTCGGAACCTCTTTATACTATTAATTTAATAATAATAAAATTTATTTTTCAGACCAAGAGCATATTTAAAACATCTTATTTTAAATATTTAAATGACGCACGATGGAAACTTTTTGCTAGTGTAAGTCAATAAGTTATATATTGAACATTTCATGTCGGTATAAACTCTCTACTTAAAATATATAAAATCCGTTGAGAGGTTAGTAAAACAATGCGGTCATATAGACATACGCTAAAACCGACCGCAGTTCTTCAACAAACATTTTACATCTGACATAAACCTTATGACAACCAGGATCAAGGTCGCCATTGCAGTGACAGCACAAGACAGTGTCTTTACTATATGTAGTGAACGCTTCATGACGAGTTTCTCGTGTTTCTAAACCTACGAAGACGACACCTTTTCCAATTTACGACCCTCTGGAGCCATTCATCTAAGTTCATAATCCAGAACATCTATTGTTCTTTACCTGCCAATTTACGCCTGATTGCAGCACAACAATGTAAGTTGACCTAAAAGATAGCATAAAATGTACCAGCAGTTAGTTTTCCCGCTAAAACTATAAGTCATGAAGGAAAATGGGTCAAAATACTGCTCGGTCAGGAACTGGCCATCTTTTACTGACAGGACTGACTTAACAGAGCAGTTGCAATAATCTTCTAGACAATGAGTTATTCTAAAACTCAAGCTAAATAAGTTCTTTAGCTACATAACATTATAATAATACTTTATGTACTGAACTGCATATTTTGCTAATAATAAATTGTCTCAGTAAAAACTCAGTAATAGAGGTTCAGTTGAAAACTGTCGTCGGGCACTAGTAGTCTTGTACGTGTGTATTTTGCTGAACTGGGCCTATTTGGTGCAACCGTGAGATACACAGTGTTACATAATATTTTGTTTAAACTTTTTTTTTGTTTTTCTGTGTGCACTTGTGACATGTGCCACATAAATCTTTCTCGTCGACTGCTCACTTATTTGTGACTTGATCTTATCTGGCGATATGTTAGGTGCACTGTAGAAGGATATCTCTGCCTACCTTTTTCGTGTACATCAGGATGTTGAAATGATAGCTCGCTTACAAAAGTTTATATTCACCTATACCTAGACCATAATTAATAGTACATTGATGACTGACTGTTTGACAAGGGTGGAAAGTACAGGTTATTGCAAACGAGATGTCATTAAAAACCATTACACACCCGTGTATCATACGACGTTTTTCAATACAGTTATGGGAAATAGTAAAAAACAAATCAAATAATTAAATAAATTAAAAAATTCACACAGATTTCATGCCTTTTTTTTTCGGATGGGAAAGCATCAAAGTTTGAATAATTAATTGTCGCTGTGGCGCATAAGTATATACGTACATATTTCATTTTTCGATTAAGCAGGATATAATAATGTTCAAAGTACAAGAAAATTATTACACGACAAATCCGTAGTCAACTCGAGAAATGGTAGCCACATCGCTGCCATCGTCATTCGAGTCTTGATCGGCAGCGGCCCGTTTGCTGCAAGATATTAAAATTTTCTTGACATCAGTTTGACGCGTCGAGCCCTCGTCAGTTAACTCTTGCGGCACGTTCGAATAGCTCAGGAACTCCAGCTCCGTGTCCAACGAAATCCCGGAACGCGTAAGTTTGAAGCCCGAGATAGTAATTACAGGCAAGTTCGGCTCGAGAACCAGATTCATCCACTTTCTCTGAGAGAACTTCAACGCATCTTTCTTGAACTCCACTGACTTTTTGACTTTTTTCAAAAAGGTTAGGCTACACGGCAAAACCTTAACTCGATTGTCTTTGTTTTAAGCTCAAATTGTAGCTGAATAAATTGTCCAGAGGATTTTTTCTCAAATTTTTGATATCATTCTTCGTTTCCAAAATATTGAGCGCCAAAATCAAAAAATCGGAAAAAAATGATTAATTTTTTCACTATTTCGCCCACAACTTTTTTCGTTTTTAATTTTCTCGAATAATTATTTTTGCATCTTACAGCTCTCGCAAATACGCGTCTTTTGAGTTTTTTTTTGAATATCATATCTTCGCAACTCTCCGAGATATAAGGGGATCGCACTTTTTCGTGAAATCGGAGCCTACACTGGAGCGAACGAAAAAACATTTCCAATGTCAAACCGCCACTGCAAAAGTAATGATCGAGCTTGTTAAAAAAAAGTCACGACCGCGTAATAGAAAGATGCCAAAGATTGCAAAAAAATAATTTTCGAATCATAATCATAGCCTCTGAAAGTACGCCATGTTTAACAACTGTATTGAAAAGATTATTTTCTGGTTGCATTTTAGACAATCTTGGTACACTGGTAAAAAACCAGACGCTAGGTGCTAAGCGCACGTGCTTAGTAACGTAAGTGTTATCCTGAATTTACTTAAGAAAATAGAAGTACCTACAGGAAAACCCAGTAAAAATTCCACTGTCCAGTTTTCATTCAACTTTAAACTACTCGACCAAAACAAACAAACCACAGCTACCAGGAGCCCATGACTAACCAAGCGATAACAAAGCCAAGCTTATCCTCAATGCCGCTGACTTCGTGACAAAAAGGAGAGAATCGATTCAAACATAATATTTCGTTATACAGTGTGTATTAAAAATGCATTGTCATATTTAAAGGTGTGGTACAGACTAACAAACTGAACAACTTTATTAATTGGACCAACGTTGTAATCTTGAAAAAAATATCAGCTATCCTAGACAAAACGACTATGCCTACTGGACCCAGATGTATGGGACATAATTATGTAATTTTTTCCCGATTACGATGGAAAAAATTGGTCTATTTGATGTACCACAAAAATTTTCGATACAGCCTGTATAGTGCTGTTGATTCGATATAATCCCTCTGAGCGGAGTCAATCGAGAATTAATCCGAGTCGGGAGCGAAGATTTGGAGTAAAATGATTTTTAATCTTTTAAAAGCTGCCGCTGGCTGGTAATGTTTTTGTGCCTATTCCATGTATGCAAAAGGATTGGTTTCGCTGAGCTGACAAAGGAGTATTTAATTTAACATACTATTTAGATTTGCATGTCTCAAGCTTCTAGCGGATTTCGTAAAACATATAAACATAGTTACTTTTATTTTTCCTTTCATACTCACATCCTCATTACAGAATGTTGGGCCACAAAAGGGATGAATGAAAGGTATTTGCATGTGGCTGAGATGAGAATGCTAAGGGGGATGTGTGGTGTAACGCGAATGGATAAAATAAGGAATGAGTAGGTACATAAGAGGGAGTCTGAAAGTGGCGCCGGCGACTGAAAAGTTGTGTGGTAATCGGTTGTCGTGGTATGGACATGTGATGGGGAGGAATGAGGAGAATGTATTGAGAAAAATGTTGAGTATGAATGTGGATGGCTATAAGAGTAGAGGAAGACCAAAGAAAAGTTGGATGGACTGTGTGAAGGATGATATGGCTAGAAAGGAAGTGACTGCTGAGATGAAGAGTAATAGAGAAGTATGGAAGAAAACATGCTGCGCCGACCACAAATAAGTTGGGATAAAGGCACGAGAATGATGACTCACATCTTCATCATCGTCACCTACTCAGCGTTTTCCAAACTATGTTGAGTTGGGCTTTCAGTCTCACCAGACGCAGTTTAGTAAACTTGGAGCAACTGACAGAACCAATAAAGCCCGGTAACGGGGTAAGCGATACCCATTGGTGAGACTAGCTGTCGCATATTCAGGCTTCAACTCTCCGTAACGACTGTCAAAGATCTATGAATGATAGCCGGTACCAACGGTCTTTCAGCAATGGGGGCTATCGCGTATGAATTCGCCGCTAGAGGCGCTAGTGTAGCGCGGGGGCACCGAAATGTCAGATGTCACAGAAAGTTCAAGCTTTGCGTGCTTTTTTAATACGTATTTTTACAAATATTCGCGATTGTGGTCTAGATTGGGTCATTCCTGATTAATTACGACTTGAAGATTATAAGTAGCAACTTAGAATCTTAATTTTATGTACTTGGAAATAAAATAATTTTTAAATGTTTCATGCGTGCTAATTTTATGGAGAATATTGTAAATATATGAACCTGAAGTTTACACTATGTTTTTATACGTAATAAAACAAACTTTTCATGAAGTTATTGGTACTTTATAGTATAAAATAGAATTTTTGACAGGACCTTAATCGACAGTGGTGCCATCAGGTGAGCTCAAAAACGATAGGGCTCGTTAAATACCGTCACAAAATAGTGACTAAATAGCAACTTTTTTTAATAATCAAACGAACTTACCTGAAGTGAAGTTCGATTTTAATTATCCTGTCTTCGTCTTCCGAGATTTAAATGTTCACCTGTAGTAGCCCCGCTACGCTTCGACTCACTCGCACATAGTTTAGCGCCATAGGAAAGAAAGAGATAGCACTATCTCCATAGGCGCTTGATCACCCTACTAAAACATTCCTCATTCAGTTCAGAGTAGGTACCGGTCTACTGGACGAACTATAACATTGTTTAGGGAAATGAAAGGTTCACCTGAATGCCAGGGTCGGGAGGGACCTTAAATCTCTTCGACGAAGACAGGATAATTAAAATCGAACTTCACTTCAGGTAAGTTCGTTTGATTATTAAATTATCCTGTCTTCGTCTTCCGAGATTTAAATGTTCACCTGTAGATGCTTAGAGATAGACATTTGCAATGTTATAGGAAGGACTAAAATGAAAAAATGAATTCCTTAAGTAAATAATACATGTATTCTTGTTCCAATAATAAACACAAAAAAATTAAATAAATAAATAACTTAAATGATTATAACCAAAGAAATAAACAAAACTTCTTTACTGATTATTGAGAACAGCGTTTGCAAATTCACAATTTGTTTGAGCGATTGGCCTATTATAACAATTAGCAAAGGTGGCTGATTGATCTGACCATCCAGCGGTTCTCCTAATGACATCGACACTGATTCCTGCTTGATGTGCAGCAGAAGATGATGCATGTCGAGTGCTATGGGCACTGAATATTTCAGTGTCGATGCCACTAGCAGCCAAACCCTGCTTTATCCATCGCCCTATAGTTTGCGAAGAGGCGGCGTGATGAGGTTTTTTAAAAGTTATAATCAATTTATTATCGTACTTCTTTTGGTGGGTGTAACATTCATGTAAGCTATTAAAGTCTCTGTAGGACAGATTGCAGGACGCTGTCGGAAAAAAGGAAGGTCAAGAATTGGTTGGGATTTACCTATACCAGATGTCTTAATCAAATCAGTAATAGTGATTAAAACTTTGTCTTGATTGATCATAATATTGGGCAACCTAATCAATGAGAGCGTCTGACATCTTTGGCCTGTTGACAAAGCCAATAATACAACCAATTTCTTGCTCAACTGCTCCAAACTTAAATTATCGCTGGGGTATAAATCACCAAAATAATTAAGGACGATGTTTGGGTTCCATGTAAAATTATACTTAGGGAAGGAAGGCTTCAACTTAAATACTCCCCTAAAGAATCTTTTGACACGTTCGTCTTGTCCCACATTATTTCCGGAAATAAGTGATAAAGCCGAACGGTGATTGTTTAATGTTCCATACGTGGAACCATTTGTGAAACATTGAGACAAAAAATCTAGCAAATCATGTACTCCGATCTGGAACGGATCCAATCCCTTATCGTGACAGTACAACCACCATCGTTTAAAGCTAGAAGTATATTGCGTTTTAGTGCTCCCAGATATAGATGACGTCATTACAGTCAGTGCTGATTGAGGGATCTGCAATCGGGTGAAGGCTTCCCTGATAATATAGTCGCCGCCAGGAAAAGGTGGCGATGCAGAGGATGAGTTTCCCTGAAATTAGATGATAACAGAAATTTATCCGGGGGAAATATCAATACTTTACTTACAGCAAGAGATCTGAATACTGGGAACCATGCTTGGGATGGCCAATGAGGCACTACAATTATGCCGGTTGCCTCATCAGTAACCACCTTTTGCAGAACTTTTAAAATTAGTGAAAATGGTGGAAACGCATAAAAGAACATATCCCACTTAATAGTAAAAGCATCCACGTTGTAAGCATAGGGATCGCGCTTCCATGATATATATTTTTTACATTTAGCATTCGTTCTCGATGCAAAAATGTCCATCTCAGGTTCACCAAATTTTGAAACAATAGTATCAAATGCTGTAGAGTGCAATTCCCACTCAATATCAATGTTTCTTGACTCTGTGTCTGCTTCAATATTCAGGCATGACGCTATGTAGGAAGCAAAAAGAAATATCTGCCGTTCTTCACACCACCTCCATATTCTACGGGCAATTTCATTGAGATGTGGGTATTGCACTCCACCCATTCTATTTATGTAAGCGATCGCCGTAGTATTGTCAATGCGTAGGAGTATGTGACAATTAGTGAACTTGTTCGCGAAAGATTTAAGTCCAAAATAGGCTGCAAGGAGTTCCAAATAGTTAATATGACGAGAACGCTCATCTTCCGTCCACGAACCGCCTATACTTTCTCCCCCAGAGGCTGCACCCCAGCCGATACTAGATGCGTCACTAAAGATCTCTAATGCAAACGACATTGGTCTTATGGGGTTACTCGTGTTTAAAATTGAAGACTTCCACCAAGTCAAATCAACGCGTAAACTATTTGGAACAGTCATCATCTTGTCATAATAGTCATTATCCAACAAGGCTAGATATTTGGCCCGCTCTAAAGACTTTGTATATAACCACCCGTACCCGGCGGCCGGGCAAGCAGCTGTCAGGGTACCTAAGTAGCGAGCAAAAGCACGAATAGTAATTCTCGTCGTAATTAGCATATTTTCGGTACGTGACAAGATGTCGCGTCTTTTCTTTAAAGGGAGCTCTAGGGTCATGTTTTTAGAGTTTAAAATAAAACCTAAAAATTGACAACGTTGGCTTGGTACCAGTGAAATCTTCTCATTGCTTATTACAAATCCTAAGTTCACTAGGCACTTAATGCTTTCATTCATGTTTTTTAAGCATTCTTCATAAGTTTCTCCGAAATAACAACTGTCATCTAAGTAGAATACAGATTTAAAACCTTGAGATCGTAAAAAAGTAGAAACTGGTTTCATAAGTTTCGTAAAAGCATGTGGAGCTGAGCTCAATCCAAAAGGTAAAACCAAAAATTCGTACAGAATTATCAAAATAAAATCTCAAAAACTTTACATGATCATTGTGGATAGGTATAAAAAAAGTATGCTTCTTTCAAGTCCAAGTTAACCATATAGCAGTTATGTGTCATTAATTTGACAGCTGTCCTAACATCTTCCATCTTAAAATGGCTAACATCAACAAATTTATTCAGTTTCTTTAAATTTAGAATTAAGGCCGAAACACACCGGATCCGTACACGTAGACGTGCACGTGCACGTGCACGTACCATGACGTTGTAATATATGGAACTTTATAGAGACATGGCACACCGCTTGCGTGACGTACACGTGCGCGTAGACTACATGCGTAACGCTACGCATTGCAGCTGCCATGTGTCAAACTTGCTGCGTACCTACGCAGAGCGGAACAGCAACGTCACATTGATGCGTGCAGTGATGACGTTGTAGTCAATGGCATTCCGTATTGGACGTCACACGGAACAAGTTTGAACACGCACGTATCTTTGCTGCGCGTGACTACGCGCGTGACTTACGCATTCAGTTGTATTTGTTTTCAAGTTTTACCGATAGTAGGTGATGTTTTGTTTCGGTTTTAATGATGAATTTGTTTGTACGACACAAAAAACAAAGAGTAAAAAATAAGTCATTTAAAACTTGAACCCATTGTTTTTTGGTACACCCAGGAATATTCTGTCACAATAACAGTAATATTGCTTCTTCTTCATCAGATGAACTACTTGGTCCATTTACCCAATCTTCTTCACACATCGTGCACAAGAATTGCTGGGTACGCAAAGGACCGGTGCGTTGCGTGCGTACCACGTATGCGTAAGCGTAAGCGTACGCAGATGCGTAACCCGGTCTGTCAGGGGTTCACGCGCGTCACCACGCGCGTGAACACGTGTACGTCACGCCACGCATCTGGTCTGACCAGGCCTTTAATCGTTTTTCACCGTTACTCTTAGGGATGATAAAAATACTAGATACAAAATGATCGTGGGTAGGATTACATTTACGTATGACATTCGCTTGTAACAAACGATTCAATTCTTGTTTAATATAAAACCTGTCCTTTTTCGAGAAAGATGATTTTGGAATCATACCCGCCTGTTGTACAGGATACTTAAGAAAGGGAATTCTATAACCAGAAATGGTCTCAAGAATCGTTTTGTCATTAGTAACCCTTTTCCAAGCTTCAATATATTACCTTAAGCGACCAGCATGAGAGTATACCTGAGAAGTTACTGCTTCGCGTTCGTTGTGGGGGCCGCTCCCGCTGGCTTGCGGCGTGATGCAGGGTGCTGATGAGGAGCTGGCGCCTGCATTGACCCACGGCGGCGGTAGTTCGATCCTGGCTTGGTCCCGCCGCCGCGTCTCGGCTGCCCACGAACGTAGCGGTGATAAGGCTGGCGTGACGACGGGGTTTTGTAGTTTAAAGAACTCGTTTGAGCTGGAGACTGGATCAACTTGCCTGTCTTCTGTATTCCACGCGAAGATTTTATAAATTCTCCTAATGTCTCACCAAAAAGATGACTGTCTCTCTTCCTATCCTTAAAAGGCTCTAAAAAGGTCTTGTCAACCATTGGAGTGACCAGAGATCTTCTAGTCTCAGTCTCCAAGTAATGAGAATCCGACAACAGCTTTGTGGCATCTGTAAGAAGACGAAGGGTATCAGCAGTGTCACTGGATTTGGTCAATATACCTGACATCGTCCTTCCTAAGATAGTAAGGACGCATCCCATTTGTGATTGCTTCTTCTGAATCCTTACGTCACGATTTTTTGCGGACTCATTTAGCATTGCAGTTAATTCAAGATTAAGCGCTGGAGCTTTAATTAAGGGACAGTTTTTTGGAAGTAGGTATTTCTTCATTAGTTCTTCTCGTGTGTCTTTTTTAAGGCCATCTTTAAGGATAGGATCCCATCGCTTCGATAAATCAGCTACGATATCAGGACCCCAATCGGCGGTTTCAGCTTCGAAATCCCCTAGAGCCGCTAGGAGCTCGGGATCTGCGATAGGAGGAACATTATTGCCATTCGTATTAGCGTCATCGGCCGGGGCTGTCACACCCTGGGGGTCAGCTGGCTGTGATGTACTTCCCCCCGTTGTAAAAAGTTCGGGTGGCACGGGTGACGCAGACCGCGCAGAGGTGCCTGACTCATCCACGGGCCTCGCTGAGACACCGAGTATGGCATCCGCCGCCACAGCCATCGGCGTAGGCGAGCGGTCAGGTGACGAAGGCCTAGACGCACCACTGTCCGATTCCAGATATTCTGGAACGATATTTTTTTGGTTAATATCTCGTATTAACTCTAATAAAATACAATCAGTCAATATCTCGTATTGCCTCTAAAAAAAAGAAAACAATAGGTCAATATCTCGTATTGACTCGAATGTTTGATGTACCGTCTAACATCTCGTGTTAGATCTAAGGTACCATTGTACAAATATTTATTATAAATGTAGGCCTTGTATTTTGCACTATAACAACGACCACAAAAAAAAAATATGTGGGTAGTAGGTACATACCTTCAATTGATTCACGTCTATGACGACGTCTTTTCTTCGATAATTTTTGTTCGTATTTCTTTAATTTTTTTTGCCATTTATCTTCTTTATTGTGTTCATGCTTCCTTTTTGGCATTTCTTAAGTTTTTAACACTAATAAAACCCGATAATCGAAAAACTTCTTTCACCATGTGCGGTAGCCGCGCGCGCACGGAAACGAATGAGGAATGTTTTAGTAGGGTGATCAAGCGCCTATGGAGATAGTGCTATCTCTTTCTTTCCTATGGCGCTAAACTATGTGCGAGTGAGTCGAAGCGTAGCGGGGCTACTACAGGTGAACATTTAAATCTCGGAAGACGAAGACAGGATAATTTTTTAATTAGCCTTTATTTTCCCACTCCTGGGCAAAGACCTCAACCCATTCCTTCTTCTTCTCTCAATAGTGCTTTCTGTCGCCAATTGGCAAGGAAGCCATCCAAAGCGTCCATAGCAACATTATTCATTACATAGCTTTAAAGGCTAGTAAGAATAAGTTAGTGACTTTTTAAAAGGTTTTCATCTCAAATAGGGTCTACCACCGTAGTAGCAAGCGGCGAAAATAACCGTGTCTAAAACAAATTTGATTTAGGAAAAATATTTTCAAAGATTTCCTCAACCCAACGCAACTGCAACAAAACTGAAAGAAAAGAAAACAATATTACAATAATTATGGTTATAATACAAAGGATAAATAAATAGTACCTGTAATTTGCACCAATAAAACAATTCCTAAAAAGACTTTTTAAGCCGTTCGCGCAAAAAGTACAAAATACTCTTAACTAGATACCTACTTGCCCATATTTACTCACAATAATCTCAGTATTACTCAAGTGTACAGGTATCGTGTGTAATTTCTTATTGAGTAATACTTCTTAAGTCACTGATAAGATTCGACCTAACTGATAAACGTATTACGTCATGTCATGACTGTCTCTTTGATAGCATTTATACTATTTGGTAAAAAAAGGAATATTAACTCAGTTTCTCTATACTCTGTCAAAAATAAAAACAAAACAAAAACCCTTCAATATTCCAATTTCAAATTATAAAAAAATATTTTCTTTCACAGGTAATTAAAACTTGTCAGATATGACGGGTCGGTTCTACCAAATCAGACAATAAATTAATTTAAAAAAAAGTTTACTGTGTTATTGTTTAGTCAGCCTATAATTTAATACCATTTAGGAACAGTGAAAACAGGGCTTTCAGTCTACTACGGTGACGTATCATCGTATCACCGGACGGGCCACTGCTAACTCAGTATTCAGTCTCACATTGAACATTGGTGCGTACAGACGACTTGACGTTTCGTCTAGCGGGAACGTGCGCGCGAAAACTTAGTGAAACTGAGAATTTTTAAAACAATTGACAGTATTTTGTTTTTAAATACTTAAAAGATCTGTGGTTTAAATAACTCTTTGGTTACGTGCGACTTTTTGTTCTGCTTAAAAAGTTTCGTGAATAAATACTATAATAGAATTGGTTTGATTTTTGTTTTCTTCGGATCTACTTATTGGTAAGTTTTTAAAGTTTATTTACATCTAGCCTAAGCACCAGTCTCCCACAGTATAATTAAAATGATAATATATTGTTCTTGATACTTCAAAAAATTTACATAAATACTTTGTGTTATGAATAAATCTTTACTCAGTATTATTTTAATTACAAGACCATTAAATTACCTTTATCTATACTTACCTTACTAATATTATAAAGAGGTAAACTTTGTGAGTTTGTGAAATTTTAGGGGGTAATCTCTGGTGGATCTACTAAACCGATTTTGAAAAAACCTTCAACTAATAGGAAGCTACATTATCCCCGAGTGCCATAGGCTATATTTACAACGTACCTGTGGCATAATTTTCGACCAAAACGCGAGCGAAGCCACGGGTAACAGCTAGTCAATAATAAGTATTAGTTTAACTAAATACTTTTTACATTTAAGCCGCTTAAAAACGTTCTTTTTTAATCCGAATTTTCCGACATATCGTAAAATTATGAAGGATGACGTCATATGTTTATTTATATACAGTTTTCCAGCAAACCGCATAAATTATCTTCAGCCAATGATCATTACTATTGGAACGGCCAATAAATGTTAATTAATACTCTTTTACGTTCAACTCGATCATATTTATTGTAAATTAAAAATACATTTTTCAGGAAAGTTCCATGAAATAATTTTCTGATAGAAAGCGTTAAAGAGTTTTACGCAGTTTTTGCTTACACCTAGCTAAGTAATTTCATAGTTAATTAATTAATGTATTGAATAACTAATGGATATTTATAAGAAATAAAACTGAAGTCTTGAGGACCTACTTAGATAAATTGTAAATAAATCTTCAAACTGCACACTGAAAGAAGATTTTTTATTTTAACCACTATTTTTTAATCAGGAGTTTCCCCGAATGTACTTAATTTATTCATTTCATGGTGCCTTGTCGGTTTATTCATCGCATCAAAGACGCGAGCAATATTGTGATGCTATATCACATACATCTAGATCTCATAGTAGGTAATCTAGTTAAAGAAGATACACAGGCTTATTTGATAGGTGAGATTTTGATTATCATTTCTAATTAAAAACAGTTTTAAAAAACATGCGAGTTAATTCTTGTTAAGAAATCTCTATGAAACGAAAAACATTCAGATGGAAAAACTATCATACATAAAATAACACAAATACTTCAAGTTTCAAGTATAAATGACTTTGAAATTTTACATTTGAAATTGGTTATTGAAATTATTGATTAACAATACGCTGCCCTAGTTCAATAGAAAGATAATTATCTTGACCAAAGAATGTTTTGAGTTAATCATATTTTAAGATTTTATTTTACTGTCAGTAATTCAATTGCTGTTATTTGAAAATATGGTTATTTTTTTTGAAATGTTAGCTTAGTTTAACGCGTTTTGGAGTTATTTATATTTCAAAATGAATAAAATACTCTATTATATTAATACATTTGCTTTTTTAAATTGCATAAAAGTCCAATTGTTGATAATTGAAAATATGGTTAATTTATTAAAATGATAGCTTATTTAATGCGTTTGGGAGTTATTTATATTTCAAAATGAATAAAATACTTTTTTTATATTAAAACGTTTGCTTTTTAAAATGCTAAGTCTCAATGAGTTATTGAAATTTAGGCACTTAGGTTGCGTTTTACGTATATACATCCGAGAGGATTTTTTTTTACCTGACACAAAATTTATCTCAATTAGTTTTTATTTAAGATATCTTACTATTGGACTAGTGCAGTGTTATTAGAGTTTTAGACTAGAATTAAATAATTATTAAATTATACCTGTCTTATACAGTGTTAACCGCAACTTAACTGTTCTATTTTCAAGACGTATGTATGTTAATAAATATTTTACATTGTTTAAGGTGTAGTGTAAACATTCATGAACTTCGAACCTCAATAGTCAGAAAAACCAAAAAAAAATACACATCTATTTTTCACCAACAGTCGGTCTACGGTCTTATAGTAAAGGAACTTTTTATCATCCAGTTCTATTCAGTCTTTCTACACGGAACATTAGCTTTGGACCTCCGAGGTCCCATTTCCTAACTAGCAGCGCCATCAAATGTAGCCAACCGGAATTGTGCTACGTCGCTGACCGAAATACGTCACGAGTTAGGATGTGGCCTACATGGAAACTGGACTTGTGAGGTCCAAGTTAATGCAAATAGAATTAACTAAAATGTTGTTAGATGAAATATGGGTGGGAAGTCCAATTAACAGGAATACACCGTCTACACATCGTTTATGAACAGCCAATATGCCGAACATTTACGAATATGTTTGCTATAGTATCGAACAAAAAAATATATTTTGTATCCCCGATATGCAGCCATCAAAGTATCTCGCTTTTTTAAGCTTTTTTGTCATGCCTGTATATTCCAGGCTATTCCTTATACTATTCCATGCGTCAGCATCTTTGCTTCTGTTTTTATGAGATGCATATTGCGGGTCCCATATATCCCTATTAGGTATATTTTTATGAGATGCATATTGCGGGTCCCATATATCCCTATTAGGTATATTTTTATGAGATGCATATTGCGGGTCCCATATATCCCTATTAGGTATATTTTTATGAGATGCATATTGCGGGTCCCATATATCCCTATTAGGTATATTTTTATGAGATGCATATTGCGGGTCCCATATATCCCTATTAGGTATATTTCTGCCTAACCCTTCAGGGAATACTGGCGTGATTTTATAACAAGTTTTGTTACTAACATAATGTCGAAAGTATGCCTTTGCCCTACAATCTTCTATATCATTAAAAAAATATAAACTGACTGACTGAATGACTGACTGGGTGATATATCAACACACAGCCTAAACTGCTGGTCCTAAAGACATGAAACTTGGAGGGTGTGTTCTTTGTGAAGACTAAGTATCCACTAAGAAAGGAATTTTGGGAATTCCACCCCTAAAAGGATAAAATAGGAGATGGAAGTTTATATGAAAGTCCGTCAGTTTTGAAGTTAGGATCTTCAAATTTTGTGTTTAGGCTGATGATTGAAAATTAACTTATACTCGTACGTGTCTCAGCGTTTTTAATGGGGGCAGTACGTACCCGTCGGATATTTTTCGACATCCACGCGAGCGAAGCCGCGCGGTAAAAGCTAGTTTGACTGTAAAATTACAAGCTAAAGGAAGTAATAAAATAGGAATATAAGGTTTTAACACGCGGTATAAAGTCCAGCTCATGGTTCTCCGCACTACATAGAATATTCTTTTGCTACTGCAGTTTCCCGGGATTGTATAGCGGGCTGGTGTCAACTCCACGTCTAAGCGCGTATTTTGCGCGCGGGTGGGAAATTTATTCGATCCACCCTAGCTCCCCGAGAAAGGCCAGCAGCGCCTTGATGATGCTGATGATCTCGTGGAGAGTACCTGAGTTTCCCGGGATACTTTATAAAGAAATCAACAATTATCCAAAACAAAGCAATGCTCCTTATGCTTGCTTTTACATAAAATCATACATTTATTCCCTGCATAAGGCAGAGCTGCATTATTTTCGAAACTTCATCTTACAGGGATATCATCCTGGAACAATTTCGCAGAATAAATACTTAGTGCAAGTTAGCAAGCTTTGTGCTAGTTTATCATCTTACTATAGCCCAGTCTGACTAGTTGTAACTTTACTAACATTTCACTGAACTGACTTACGACTTCGCGTTTTGACTGAACATGTTTCACACGGGACTCATTTTAACTTTCTGCTCGTATTAATATTCTTTGACTCGACTTAGCTTTTAAGTTGAAGCTTATACAGGGTGAATTTATCTGGACCCGCCATAGCAAATTCGCAAATAGAAGAGGTAATTTGCTAATTATTAGACCTAGCTTTCCCTGGCTAAAGTTTTATAGTTAAGGAGATATGTCATTTTTTATATTTTATTGAGATTTTTCCAAAATTTGACATTCAAACAACAAACTTCAGTTTTTTCTTATTTTATTATTCTTTAATATTTTTTGGTCTGAACTTCCCTCAAAGTTGGGTTAAAACATAAGATATTACGTTCAAAAAAAAACATCACATATACATTACCATCACAGATATTTGTACAGCAACTGGGCCCACAAAGCGGAAAGCCGTATACAGACTTTGCGAGGCATGCGTCGCGAACGGCGCACAGCGAATGCCTCGCAAGGTGTGTACCTTTATATTCGTAGCGAGGCATGTGCTACGCACGTGCGAGGGCGAGCCAACGTTTGTCGGCAAATGCTTCAAGATCAAAGTGCCTCAGTGCGAGCATTACATTCTGTTGTGGATGTAGTCGCGCATGCACGTTCGAGGTGTGCGCCGCGTACGATATCCACGCACGCCTCGACTGAGAAAATGTTTTGAGAAACGACTAAACGAAAAAACGACTGAGAAAACGCATCTGTTCGTAGCACATGCCTCGCAACAAACATGAAGACAGACAAACGAGGCATTTGCTTCGCACGCGATGGCTCGACCCGAGCATATCTAAACTAATATTATAAAGAGGTCAAATTTGTTTGTAAGTTTGTATGTTTGATGTAGGGGGTAATCTGGATCTCCTGAACCGATTTTGAAAATTCTTTCACTAATAGGAAGCTACATTATCCACGAGTGCCATAGGCTATATTTACAACGTGCCCGTGGGATAATTTTCGACAAAAACGCGAGCGAAGCCGCGGGTCAACAGCTAGTGTTGGTATATTCTTTCAACACGCACACCTCAAGGGGGCATTCGTTGTGCGCCGTTCGTGGTGCATGCCTCGCAAAGTCTGTATCCACCTTAACGTGTCTCGCGAGAAGTTAAACTTCGTGGCTTTGCCTGACATTGCAAGGCAAAGCCACACGAAGTGAATTACCGCTATAAAAGTACTGACCGCAGCAAGTACAACTCTATTTAGTCACGAGGCTCTGTAACTATAGAAATAATACTACATTTCTTGTATCGAACTAAATATATATGTTATTACTATTATAATATATAATAATAAACGAACTATTGCCATAGCTGGTACACTTCGATGTACCCTTTCTGGAAATAAAGGTGTTCAAATCAAATCAAATTCATTTATTTGCCAGAACGTAGGTTTACAATTATGAGCTTAAAACTATAACGGCCCCTTTACATTCTACCATTACACATGGTGTGCAAACATTTCATTTTAACCTGCACAATGTTATTATTTTAATTAGAAACATTCAAAACAAAACGAAAATAATAATAGTTAGCAACAAGAAATACGATCTCATGAATGGATTAATTAATAAAATGGCAGATTAAGAATATAAATGATTAATTTTAAATTGGAATTGATAATGTCATAACTATTAATTTGAACATCAATTACAATAGGTATACCAATATTATTGCTTTTTGATTCCCTCTCCGCAATCTGTCATGTATTCGTCAAGATTATAAAAGCATTTGCCTTTTAACCATTGCGTTACCTTTTTTTGAACATGGTCAGAGTTGTATGCTTCAAAGCAGTATACCCATATTTCATCAGTTAAACGATTCAAACAATCCAACAGATAAAAATGTCTCTGAAGTAATCAGATAACGCAAGATAATTTGGCATCTTACGCATGTCTAGAACTGGGGGCCTAAAATAGCTGCATTATCAGAATCATAATACGAATCACGTTAAAAATTTAAAACTCTTAAAGTGGACTTTGTGGCTATAACTATAAAGACCATTTTAAGAATTTTAAATTGTTAACGTGATTCATATCATAATTCTGCTAAAGCTTCCATTTTAGGCGCCCTGTTGTACCTAAAATAACACAGTGAAAGACCAACACGTAATTTAAATATACAGCTTGGTAATCCTTATAGCTGATAGAAAGTTTCATCCCAGAACATAACGTCACGCCTGTAATATCCGAAGGGT
This sequence comes from Eugnorisma glareosa, assembly GCA_947578425.1. Classification (NCBI taxonomy): domain Eukaryota; kingdom Metazoa; phylum Arthropoda; class Insecta; order Lepidoptera; family Noctuidae; genus Eugnorisma; species Eugnorisma glareosa. The sequence continues at coordinate 4,090,222 of OX387957.1, read as the reverse complement.
AAAGCAGAGGTGTACCTAATAGTACACCCACATTTCGCCAGCTATGTTTAATCATAACTGAATTTTATTGTTAACCACGTTGTTGTCAGTATAGTCGCCTAAGCTTTTGTCAAGCCGAGTGTTGAGACTAAAGAACTTGAAACTGTCAATAATTGGGTCTTGCGATTTTGTAGAGAGATTAAGCAGCCTAATAGCATACAAGTTTTATCAAAATTTGGTAGTGTTTGGGGTGGCTTACAACTAACAATATAACGATTGACTACAATATAAATTACTTTAAGCCATAGCAAGCCTCCGCAGTAAGCAAAAGAGGATTATTGTAGACGTTATAACGTGGATTTTTTGATGACGTCACTAAGGAGATTAAGTATTAAATACAAATTAAACTAATGCACGCCACTTTTTACATTAGCAAATGCGATATACACGATATTTTGACCAAATAGCAAACCTTTCCTAGCGTCCGCTCCCAAATACAGGGTAAGTTTCCAACGATCAGTCAAATTCTCAGATATAATGCAGTACATCATTCTGAGCCCCACAGATAGAAACAACAACACAACAACACAACAACAACACCAACTCACAACAACACCGCAACAACATTCTGAGCCACATAGAAATTTTTCATCAAAAAACCAACTGTTCTAAATATTTTGACAGTGTGGGTATTGCACTTTTGTAGGAAACAGCATTTTTTTATAAGCGATGAAAAATGTCTATGTGGTGCTCATAATTATGTACTGCATCATATTTGAGCATTTGGCTGGTCTATGTAAACTAACCCTGTATATTGAGAAAGCAAAAAAAATACCATAAAGGTAAATCATATTTTATATTAAACCAGCAGACTGATAAATCCACCACATGAAACACTGTCTGCAATATGAGGAGTAAAATGCTTGGTAGCTCTATTTGCGCATCGCCTGAGTGATTGGAGCGATTTATTAATAATAGTTAGTAGGGCCAGCACGAACTATCATTAATATCTATGTCTACGGGCTGTGCATAAGATATTTGTTACTGTTATTTATCACCAATACTTTTAGACTTCATACTATACATACATTACGACGACCCGACTTGACGACCCGAATGGCGCAGCGGTAGTGAGGCTGCCTTACGTTCTTAGGGTCCCGGGTTCGAGTCCCGAGTAGCAAATGTTTGTGTGATGAGCATGGACATTTGTTTCCGAGTCATGGATGTTTATATGTATAATAAGTATGTATTTACAAACAAAAAAGTATCTACGTAGTATTATCAACTATCTGGTGTCCACGACACAAGCCTCGTTGCTTAGTGTGGCACCTAGATGGCGCTGTGTGTAATGTCCAGCGATATTTATTTATTTATTTATTAGGTTTACAAGGTGTAAACCTACCCTTCACGAAACCGTCTACCAAGCATTCTGTACGTTAAATTAAGTAACTGTGCTCGAAAATTATTGCTGGGAAACGACTTTTTTTTGGGTGTTAAATCACAGTTAACGGTAGGATTCATTGTAATGCAAAACGTCGTGCTGATGGATGCATTGAATAGTACAGAGGTCATGGAGGTCATTTAAAAAAGTTATAACACTAAAAACTTGTGAAATACATAGTAGATTCTTTGACCTCCAATATCTCCGTAACTAGAACGTTCCCAGGTACAGTCCAGAACAAAAAATATGATCGTAATGGCTGACGGGGAGCACTAGTCACTTTTGTGACCGCGTGACTGCCTGTGCGACTGAGTTGATATTCTAAACTTAGCAACGCATTTGGACATTGATGACGGCTTTCACCTATATTTAGGGAATTTATTATTTACAGAAGGATTTTGCGAGTGTGTTGTGTGTGTTGGTGCAGTGATTAACATTGAGGTATGCTGTCATTTTGTGGGGTAACTCGACCAACAGGGAATTAGTTTTTAAAGCACAAAAAAGGTGCATTAAATCAATGTTCAGACTCCACAATTAAGATTCTTGTAAGCCATTCTTTATCAAATACAAATTGTTGACATTTCCGTGTTTATATATTTTTGAGGTGGCTGTATTTGTTAAGACCAATCTAGACCCGTTTGACAAAATATCATTTTATAACACACGAACTCGACCACAGAACAATAACTTGTGCGTGAAAAGGGAACACAGCGTTGATGCATAAAAGTGTTTTTTATATGGCGCCAATCATATACAACCACATAAATCCTTAATTGAACTTCGTAACGTAGAGAAAAAGCTCAAAACTTTGCTGTTGAATAAAGCATATTACAACATTTCGGAATTTTTACAGAAAAAAATGTAACGACTGTTTTTGACCATATAGGTGTCTTTAAGTTCAATTCAATTTGACATTTTTCACGTTTTTGTATTATTTTAATAATTGTCTTCTCTTTTTATTTTGCTTAAACATAATTTGAATTTTGAATTAATTACACTGACTTTTTTGACATTTATTTATTTTTATTTAATTTTCTTTGTTTTTATTTTTTTCAAAATCAATTAATACTTTAATATATGCATTCCAATAATATAACTTTTAAGGTTATAAATTTTAATGTCAATGACCTCTATGAATATTTGTACGCCTTCGGGCATAACATAGCGCGCTTGTAATGTTTTATAACAACTATTTATTGTAGCTGTGTTAACAAATGATTAAATTACTTATGACTTAAATTAAATTAAGATGTTTTTTTTAAAGAAAATTTCCTTATTTTGACAAGACGCAAAAACCGTGCGGTATATTTTTTTGACATTAAGATAAATATGACAATAAACAAAATCACTAGCTTTAAATTGACATAACACATGACACTTTAACGTCATCACATTCATATTTATCACTGAACGAAAACATCAAACAAGACTACCGAATATCTCAACAAATACGTAATACAGTTTACTATGTTATCTTCAAACTTTTTATCAAAGATTACGACTATCTTAAGCAAAGTGGTTTTTCATTTTTGTAGTACAGTGATGCTGCAGTTATCTCCTTGAAACCAGATGTAACCACACTTAAGCTGGGTATCTTGTATTAACGGTCAAGAAGCGAAAATATTCAGCAATTCTCTGTCATTTCCATTAAATGACGATGATATTATAATCGGTAAAATAAGAAGGTGCAAGTAAACACTTACGCACACATACGCGTAATTAGTTTTGGGTTGGATTCCCGGGTCGGGCGAACTGCTGTTTGGCTTTTTTCCATTAGGAATTTTTCAATAGCGCAGTTATGAATTTGGCAGTGTGCCTCGGAAAGCACGTAAAGCCATTGGTCCTACACCTGATCTCTCCGGTCATGCCAGGTTGCCGTCCCATCCGAGTTTGAGAGTGGGAGAAGACAGGGTACATCTGTGTCAGCGCACACGCTTGTGCACAATATTGGCCATCATGACCGAAAACGGTCAGGAGGAAGATTGTTACGCGTAACTTCTTCAATTAAGTTTGGTATGTTAGCGCAACTATGCTCTGATAGTCTGCTTTGTCGTGGAGGCCTGATCTGACGAGCATATGAAACCCAGATTTACAAGGCCGCCATTAAAACGCGTGGTGGAGCGCAGAATACACGCAAACATGCTGCATACTGGCATCGCCAGCATCTGAGTTGATTCCTATTACAAGTTGATTTTGTATCACTTGAGATTTGTGTACGGAGGAGTTAGTTTACTACGTTTCCTCTTGATAAACTATATATTAAGTTCTTGCAGCAATTGGATTCGTGGAATACTGATACCGCAAATAGGTCCTATCTACTTTGTTATTGGCTGTTAAGTGTTCATGGAAATAGTTTCAATTGTATTATAATGTGGGTAAATAAATTCACAAGGTTTCTGGTTGGAAATTTTATATCTTGGATTTCAATTGTAGCAATTCAAATTTATGATTTTTTGTGGCAATTCTAGTCAGCAGGCAATGACAATAAACTCATCCCTTATTTATTTTTAAATGAAACTTTAGCTCAATTTATTGTTTATTTATCATCATCGTCTAGCCTTTTTTCACTGTCATCTAAAAAGGAGGAGGTTTTGTTTTCGGCCAGTATTTTAATTTTTTCATGTAGGTATGTACGCCGATTTTTCCGTGACTACTGGTTCGATTTACGTGATTCTTTTTTCATTTGGTAGAGAATGCTCGCTAACTTTACTTTCGGAAGTCGGTGGCAAAAAAATCAGTGAAACAAACAAAAGTCACCGACGACGTCCAAAAGACAAGTTATTTTCCAATTTTTTGGAAGTTGGTTATTTTTTTTTTGTCCCTTTTTGGGTTCTGCGCAACACGTGCTTTACCTACTCTTGTATTCCATCAAAGAATTTCGACTTACTTGTGTATATTCTAAAAAAAAACCACAACTGCCTAAGTTTATTTACTACCTGTCAATCCTAACAGGTTTTATTAATGAGATAACAAGGGTTCAGGTGGTTAACAAAAATGTTTGAAGAGTTCGAAATTCAATTTATTTTTCAAGAAGGTTTTGAATTCTGACCGCGAACCAAATTGCCCCTCTGAATAAATCATGAAGGTCTACATTGCTTTTACTTTTGTTTTTCGATAATGTGGAAATTGGGCAGGTAATAACAAATGGTATTTTCTTTGATCGGTGCTTACTGTCAAAAGAATAGGTTCCATCATAGTAAAATATGTTGACTTCCATAAAATAATTTAACCCCTTCTGTGGATTATTTTTTAAATATCCTTCCTTATTTGTCTCTACGTTGTCTGTCGTTGAATTATTTAACTAAGAATAATTTTGTTATATATGTATTTTCGTTTTTTTTTTTTTAATAAAATAAATATTTTCTGTAAAGGGCCTTCACCAAGCCGAAAGGCACTTGTTTTCCCCATCATTGCGATATTTTTTTTGTTCTAGACCAGGGGTCGCCAAATGGCGGACCGCGGTCCGCATCCGGACCGCCGCGCCGACTCATTTTGTGCGGACCCGCGAGAACACAGTAAATTACACTAAACTTTAGTGTTTCAAAAAAGGTTCGCAGATTTTAAGAAAATTGAGAATGTTGTAGAAATCCTCAGCAGCATTTACTCTCTGCATCCTGATGGTGAATGGAGCAATGAAGCTGCAATTGTTTTCGGAAGTGATAAAGCTACTCTGCAGATGGAAATAATCGATTTCTAAGAAAACACAGTTTTAAAACACAAACATTCGGAAGTTACCAGTGAAGAGTTCTGGATAAAATTTGTGTGTGGTAATAAATATCCAGAACTACAAAAATTAGCTTTGAAACTTCTTACTTTGTTTGGATCGACATATATTTGTGAAGCAGCATTTTCGAAGATGAAGTTCATTAGCAATAAAGAAAAGTGGCGAATAAATTGCTGATTAAATTATTAAGCGTCTACGTATGTCACTGTGATAGACACCGACGAAATAATTTACAAAGTTTTATCAAATCAAGCTTAAGGCCTGTGAAAGTCTGGAAAAAAGTCGTCATAATTAAGAGCTTTATTGACTAGATTATTGATGATAATACTGCCGTCATACGGTGAAAGGAGGTAACTAACATTTTTATCAAAAATGAGTTAAAATTGATTCGGATTCAGCAAGAAATTCTCTATCTTTCTGTCTAGCTAATAAAGCTCCAATTCGCTCGTAGCCACAGTTAAATTATCATATAAAATAAGACAAGTAAAGACTATCGACAGTGCTTTAAAACTTCACTTCAGACAAAATTGTCATTTACGCAAAATATACTTTAAAGTAGTTACGGCCATTCACCGTTTGACGGCAGACTATATAATCATGGCTTAGATTTTTTCTTTATGGCTTGAATTCATGACTTTTGGCTCAGCTATACTTTTAATGTTGCCATGGAATATAAATCTTAGACAAGTTACATAAAATGCTTGGATTTACGTATTTCATTAATTTATACTTTGTAAATACATTTCTGCATCAGAATACAATTTATGTTATAATAAAAAATATTGTTTGTGCTAAGAATATAGCGGTTATAATTTTTTAATTCATAAAAATGACACCGTATCAAAATCCCTAACGAAAAAAACATGCGTAATGACATTTACTGTACTGAACTGACAACTGAACTTTTACAAAATCTTTTTTAGTTTATTTAGTAATGAGTATTCTGCTCTAAGGCTGCATTTCAGAAACAATGACTTTGGCTTTTATTTTAGGAGGTTTTAGAGATAGCATTGCTTTGTTGAAAGGATGTGGCCAAAAAACATTCATACCAGAATCATTGTTAAAAGGCGAGCACCAGTTAACTACAGCTGAACCAAATATCTCAGCACCCGCAGGTTTTCTTGTTGACACTGTGATTAGAGAAGATGAGGAATAAATATTTAAAAAAATACGTTTCTTTTTCTATACCTGACCTACCCTTACCATCGTAATAAATCATACTAATTGCTCTTATGATAGTTGACTAAGATTATTAAATAAATAAGTACCTACTTACATCTCATGTGGCCATGTGGGCCATGTGCCAGACCTGTCGGTTGGACTTAATATTCTGAATACGCATTGCGTAGTTTATTTTGTATAAATGCATTTCTATTATTCTTTTTCGATTAGTCTGTTGTTGACAAGAATAAACATAACCTCTAAAACTTCAAGCTGGAATATCTTTAATTCCTGACTTCCTATAAAAGTATAACTGAAGACAAAATTGTTCAGGAATTCAAACTCAATATTTTAACATATTTTTCATAGGCAGACGCCAAAAAAAAATGTCAACAAAAATTTGTTTGAGAGTTCGCCACTATCCTTTCGATCTCGACTTACTACTGAACAACGCGAAGAATTTAATGTCAATAGCTTGCACCAATTTTACTCCAAACTTCAGACAGATAATTCGCAACAAAAAATGTCGTTTTTCGCATTGATACCTATGTAACAAAATACCTTTGTTATTTCCTTAATTACATTTGTTTAATAAATATTTTTTTTATAAATAAAATGTGCGGACCACGATGGTCATTTCATTTCTTAAAACGGACCCCGAGCGAAACTAATTGGAGACCACTGTTCTCTAGACCATACCTTCTAGATATGGAGATATTTATTTGGGAGTCAAAGTTTCATCATTTTCACAATTTCATTTTTTTTTTTTTAATACATGTTTTTAATGTAAGATTTTTACTTTAAACACCTTCACGACCCCCGTACTATTCAATCCATCTAGCAGCACAATGTTTTGAGAGCGTTACATTGAGTCCTACTGTAAAACGTGATTTTTCACCTAAAAAAAGTCGTTTCCCAGCAATGATTTTTGCGTAAAGTTACTTAGTTTGATGTACATAATGCTTGGTTGAAGACCTGAAGGATCCGGTTACACCCTGTATACTATACATTACTTATGTTTTTGTGTCTGAACTACCTACTTATTTCCTATCTGATCAACGCTCCTTTTACAAATAAGAGCTTAAGGTGAAAGCTACCCTGAGGTAACCGGCGAAATTTTTTTTTTTTTGCAATTTGCCGTTCAGTGTCAGTTTGTATGTTGAATCCAATATGATTCACAGCCGGCGATTACCCTGGCGCTTCCCTCTTAATATTCAAAATGTTCAATTAAAACTTACAAACAAATACCCAGATATCTACCTCATAACGTTGTAAACTATAAAACATAACAGCTGTCTAACTACAAACTATCTAATTTGTACAAATATTACCAACGTCATAACTCCGAAAAACAGATTAAAGCGGGTTCCAAACTTGTGTTTGTTTCGTGTTAATTATTATACTCTGTTAATTTTATGACGATCGATAGTAATATATGAATCACTACAACCTTTTGCGATTCAAAACTATACTCTGTTTTTTTTTAACAAACGAGTACTGATTATGTCTCTAGCATGTGTGTGTGTGTGTAATCGCCGGCTGTGAATCATATTGGATTCAACATACAAACTGACACTGAACGGCAAATTGCAAAAAAAAGGATTTCGCCGGTTACCTCAGGGTAGCTTTCACCTTACAATGACACATCTCACTCTGTCAATACAGAGTGAGATGGGTCATTGGTCGGGGCGGGGCCAATGCTTCGAATGGGACATTCTGCGAATGGGACATTTTGCGAATGGGACTGTGCGAATGGGACATTCTGCGTCCGATCCCTTTGTTCTTTTGTTAAGGCCTTTATGTTACGTCCCTAATGTTGATTACGTGGACTAATAGAAACGCAGTTAAAATTTTCGATACTCGTTTGTTAAAAAACAGAGTATAGTATAGACGTACTAAATTGTCAATATTAACTTGTACTACAAAAGGATCATAATCGAATAACTTAAGTTCAATTAGGTAATGTTCGGGTGCTCACTTGTAAGGACGTCATTTGATTCAGTAGTATTTCTTGATGATCAAAGTGTACCCGAAACAAAGACGTCAGTTAACATAACATCACGCCTTTACAGGTGGGATTACTCCCAGAAGGGAAAGGCAGAGGTGTACCTAGTAGTACACCAACATTTTGCCAGTTATGTTTAAGTCCCATGTAATAGGGGGTGAGCCTACTGCCATCAACCAGGCACAAATCCAGACTCCGTAGCTGCTACTACGAAATTCCTGATCGAAAACCCCAATAAAAATTTGCCCGACCACGGAACCGAACCCAGGACAGAGGCAGGCAACTGTGTAAGTGCAATCCTCTGGCAACTCAAAGCTACATTGATGAAATCGGCATCTTAGGTGTTCCATATTTATCATCACAAAATGAACGCGTTTAGTTAATTTATTACATTATTCATTTAATAAATATTAGTTTAACGGTGTTTCCTGCTTTCTCATCCTGCCTTGGGCTCTTACGATACCCTTGGGATATTTAGTATATGACGGATGTTAACAAAGAGAAATCCATGTTACTAACATAATAATATAAGTATAATACCAGCGTATTACTGTCCCACTGCTGGGCAAAGGCCTCTTCTCAACGGAGAAGACACGAGGATTAATCAGCACGCTTGCTCTAGACGGGTTGGCGATTTCAGACTTTTATAATTACAGGCTTCCTCACGATGTTTTCCTTCACAGATGTCTGTGATGTCCAAGATAAACTAAAGTACAGAATTGAAAAAGTCACATTGGTACTTGCCCGGATTTTAACCCACAACCTCATGCATGAGAGGCGAGGCCTTAACCTCTGGGCCATCACGACATATTACTAAATAACTAATAATATTATTTCTGTCTGAATATGAAATATAAAATCCCCGGGTTACTCTGACGTTCTAAAGCAGGAGTAATTCCAGTGTGGGAAAGAGACAGAGCTATACAGGTCGTCTAGCACTATCTCTTTCCCACACTGGAATTGCTCCTGCTTTAAGACGTCATTGTAGGCCACCTGGTATCAGCCGCTTAATAGGTACTGTTTTCTTGGAATACAAAAAGGACGTTTCAACAACACGCCTGTTGTTCATGTATTTGTCTCGGTCACGTAAATAAGTGATCGTTGCATATTTTGATTTTTACTTTTGCATTTACATAACATAAATAACTTCACGCCTGTACTCCCCAAAGGGTTAGGCAGAAGTACACCTAATGGTACACCCAGTTATGTCTAAGTCTCGTGGAATAGGGGGCGACCCTATACCATCAACCAGACCAGGCACTAAGAAATTCCTGATAGAAAAACCCAATAGCAGTTTGCCCGACCCAGTATATGACCCAGTAATATAATTCAAGACCTTATGATCAGCAGTCGCGCTTGCGAGGCAGGCAACTTCATATTAATGTGTAAATGCTAGCTTCTGACAAGTCAAAGCTCCATTGAAGGAATCAAAGATAGGCCATTTTATCAAATCCTTATAATCATTATTAGGTATATCAAACTCTTAGGCGTGAATTATACACAAATGGCTTAAGGTGACGGCGCGGCGCAGGTGCAGCGATAGCTTGGAAAGAATATTGAAAAAAAAGATAGGCGTGCCTGCGCCGCGCCGTTTGAGAATAATTCACGAGACGTTTCCAACCTACATTTTGTATGAAAACATTTTGAAGCGTCATCATGCCTGCGCCGCGCCTTCACCTTACGCCGTTTCTGTGTAATTTACGCCTAAAGGTTCAGCCTCCTGAAGTTGGTTGGTGGTCGTAAGTTCTATGTACAGTTGTTACACTATACTGATAAAGTACCACTATGTGCAATTGTGTAATCTAAAATACGATGTTACATAGTCAGTAAAAAAATATATTTGGGGGCCTCGGAATGTACACGTAGTAACCGATTGCGCCTCAATGTCCCTTCCATTCTGTTTAATGCAGTCCTTTACAGGCAGGTATTTTCGAAGCGGATATAACCTACTTTTTCGAACACCACTGAAAAAGGAACTTTTGAGTAGAAACAACAACAAAACTCCAATATTTTGTACAAAATGTCAAAATAAAGAAAATTAAAACTTGGTGCAAATGCTGGAGTTTCCTTCTTAAGCTAATTGCAAATTTTTCTTCCCCAGTTCAACTTTTCTCGACTCTTTTCTCTAACATCAGTTTGTTTACGGTATATTTCAGTTTAGTTCTGGTTTATCACACGTTTTTATCTCATTGAAGTACGAGTAACATTCTAATGCTGATTAGATAAACGTTTCACAGTTTTTTAGAACAGTCAAATGATTTGAGAAGCCACGAACTTTAACTGGATCTATTAATAAGTGTACCTATCTTCTTCATTGATCATCTCCATCGTCATCATTATTTCAGCCAAATGGCTTTCACTGCTCAGCTGGAGGTCAAAAATGGCTGATTTAGCAGAATCATACTAAGACAATAATATGAATCTCGTTCAAATTCTTAAAATGGTCATAGACGCAGTTATTAATACTATGAATTGTCACTTTGTGACCCTTTTACGAATTGTTACGTAATTCATATTATAATCATATTATGATTCTTCTAAAGCGGCCATTTTTGACCCCCTGGACATAGATCTCCTCCATAAATTGCATTAACGTTTCGTGTCAGGGGCTGCCAGCTCAACTGTCAACTTAGGTGGTCAGTCCGTCTTGTTCGTACACTTAACGGTATTTATAATTTGGAAAGCTTTTGCAAGTGGCTTTGCCCATTCGGAGGTCGGGATTGATCCTACAAACTCAAAGCATTTATTTCAAATAGGCCCGTGACGGGCACTTTTGCATAGTCAAAAATAAGCTACCTGGACTGTTGCCACAGGACAGGAGCCACAGTCATAATAACTGTGAATGGACTGTAGTTGCCCATTCGAAAATTGTAGATCGCGTGGAGAAGAATGGGCAAGAAACTCCATGGACACTCTTTTCAAATCAAGTTAGATATTACTACGGGGACTTGCTATGGGAATAAAAAGTGCTACTTTTGTGCGTTGGTGTTGCCAACACCAACGCACAAAAGTTTACTCTATCTTTCATTCCTAACGACATGAAAATTTTTGATCGGTAATATTTTTAAACCAGCTGTTCCTGAATACGGTTTGGCCGTGTAGGTAGCATGCTGCTACTAGCAGCTGACTTTTTAAAATTACTTATAAGTAGAAGTATATGGCCCTCGTAACCCCCGTTCGGAATGAACGTGGAATCTGTTTCTGCTTCGGTGTATTCCACCCTGCTTAAGAGGAAATGCGGGTGGTATTTTCTCCATAAAAATGCTCTCGCCTGTTTTCTTTCTGGTTTATGACTTTAAAGCTATGATTTTTTACAGTTAAATAAATATCAACCTCGCCTATGTCCCTATGTTTTCCCTTTTGATGATACATAATCTTTGTCAGCATTATAACCTTTACAAAATGCTCAAAATTGCGTATTTGGACCGCTGCCAGCAGAGGCCTAGTGTACAAATTTGACAACTATTAATGAAAAAAGAAAAACATAGAGATACAGTATATCCTTCTTATTTAGTTAAAGAAATATCTTTTTAATTGATCGAATATTGGAGGAGGAGATAGTCGAGAGCCAAACCTCAAATATATGACTTTTTACTTGTCCATGTGTAGTTGTCGTTATCGTACCAATGTCAAAATAGCGCTCGATGGGCGACAGCGATCTTCTTCAAATATCTACCGGATTTCCTCTTAAGTTCTCACTTTTAATATACGAGTATGTGACTATAGAAACTGTGAAAACACAGTCATTCATCCTCTTATATCATCTGCATTGATTATACAAATATATTTTTACTTAAACTTTCTTTAAAATCTCTGTGTGTCAAAGTGGCCGCAAGTATCTAAAAGACCTCTAGATGTCAAGTATACTTCACAAGGATGTGTGCAAACATCCCCGACTCAGCCCTTGAACAAGTCACAGTGCTTGCACAGCGGAACACAATGCATTAGCTTCCTCAGTTCCTCTCCACAAAGTCATAAAAAGCATCCGCAGTTTGTAGTTGCTGTTGTTGCAAGGAAATTATAGTAATTAGGTAGGTACGTTACATTTATTCTGTATTTATGCGGCCCTTGCTGCGCTCGGGTGCCATCTGTTTATGTGTATGCCAAATCATCTAGATTTTGATAAGAATTCTTTCTTTATTTACATTTAAATATCCGAAATAAAATTGCGACCACACAGACAGACACAAAAGTGACTTTGGTTTATTATCTACACATCTATACCACTAAATAAAATTGAAGTGTCTATTTTAAAATACAGGTTTTTTAATGAATGCATATGAGAGTGTACACGACAAATATAAAAAAAAAAAACTTTCTTTCGGTCTTTCTGCTGTCTGTCTGTCCATTTATTCTGGATAATCTCCGAAATCGCTGAACCGGCGAGATTTTTACTGGCAGATGGCTGATGTTATACGGAGTAACTTAAGTTACTTTAATTTTAGAAAGTGGATTGTTGTTCCGTGCATAAATTAAAACCCCTAAAATTGTCAACAAAACCTGATTTAAATAGGAAAGTCATATTTTATAATAACTTCACGCAGACGAAGGTCACGGGCAACAGCTAGTGTTCTATAGAATAGAAGCCTAGTCGGATTTTATCTTGAATGTTTTTCTTACTCCTGATAGGTTTCGGCATATTATACTAACTTAAAGTTCTTAGATAATGTTATACATACATTAAAATATGGACAAGAATAAAATTTTGTATTTGTTTCGGTTTTTTTTTTGTCACCGGTAAACTAAAAGTCCTGAATTAACCCAACACGTGTGCCTGCTAGACAACCCTATACAGGGTGTTAACGGATCCTTCATGAAGCCGTCAATCTAGCATTCTGTACATCAAACTATGTAACTTTACGCAAAAATTATTGCTGGGAAAATACTTTTTTCTTTGATGAAAAATCACGCTTTACCGTAGGACTCGTACGTCACGCACTCAAAACATTGTGCTGATGGATACATTAAATAGTACGGGGGTCGTGGAGGTATTTAAAGTAAAATTATAACATTAAAACTTTAACGAAAATTGTAACTTTGACCTCCAATATCTTCTTAACTAGATGGCTCCCAGGAGTCCTGGGTATGGTCTAGAACTGAAAATGATCGCAATGGCAGGGAGAACATACGTTATGAGTACTTTTACACTCATTATGTATATAGACACAACTAGATACTTACTCACGCGATTGTGATGGTCAGACGTATACAAAGGTTATCAAAGTTGCACTCAAATGACAATTTCACGGGTGATTTAGTTGGATGACAGTGTCACGTTTATTTAAGAGTTATGGTTATTAATTATAAACATCAAGGATCAAGTATAGCATATTAATTGGTTTGAATGGGAAACTTCTTCCTCATAGTGTCCATAGTGTCTACAAAATAACAAACAAAATAGACACTGACTATACTTTTACTCAGCCCAGATCTAAGTCGCGTTAAAAATTCGGCCATGAGTATGTGGGCTTAGCACAAACAACGATTCTTCAAAGTGAAAACGTTACAGGAATATTGAAAATAACTTTACACGTTCGGCAAAAAAATGACATTAAAAATGCTAAAATTAAACTCGACCCAATTAGGCCCACCGGCACCTTTCATACTTGGTAGCTTCATTGACTGACACCTACGTAAAATTACACGGATTGTTTCCATAGTAATATGAGTGTCCATTACGACGGTTTACTTAGTCCCCAGGTGGGTAGGTATTGATAACCTATATAAAAGGAATTAGTTACCGCCACAGAGTACTGTAAGAATGGAGCCCTAATGTCTATAGGGATAATTGAATATTGGGTCATTGAGCTACGGTCATTGATAAATAAGTTAAAACGTAAAATAGTTTATATGCGTTCGTAAGGACAAGGTGGCAATCGATTCCAAAGCGTTTTGCATTTGTAAAACCAGTTTCAACAGAATTGACACAAACTTTTCTTTGACTTAAATCATTTCAAAAGGTACACTTTTGACCTTTACTTTGGCGTGATTGCTGACAGTGTCTGACTAGGCCCTCAGATATGACCCGAAAAAAGGGCTTTTCTTCCACATTTATTGTATGAACCGCCCTTCTATGGAATTCCACAGACTGGCGAGACAAAAAGGCAAATTATACTGATGAAACCCGATAACTTACATAACAGTATATTACTGTTATGGTAGTTTTAAGATACATACATATTTGTTTTTATCTATACGCTTACTGGCAGATAACATTGATCAATCTGCTTAAATATGATCATGTCTCCGAGCACCGGTCTCTTCTTAAGTGGTTGCCCATACGTCAGCGTAGAGAGAAAAGGGGGATAACCACCTTGTTTTCTTTTCTTGTTTTTCCCATTTCTCCTAGTTAGCTAGCCCCCCACTTTCAGTATATTTGCGCCAACCTTAAGAAGAGCCTGCGATCATCGCAAAACCGTGTTCTTCAATGTCCCTCTCACCGCACTGACTTCATTCACCGATCATTCTTTGTACAGTCTACTTCTCTGTGTAATGCGCTTCCCTAGGAAATCAGGGTGGCAACCAATCGTTTATCTTTTAAAATTCAAATTCGCGAATACATTTGGGAGAAGCTGGCAGTTTCGTCACAACGGTTTTCCCCATTGTTTGTCTTTTTATTTTAGTATATCCTTGTATAACCATGTATATATGTTTATCTTTAAGTGCATTTGTAATTCTTTTGAGAAATAAATATATTTAACCGTAACTATGTCCTCGTTATAATGTGCCTCTTTTGCAAGCGTGCTCCACCCTAGGCCATATCATCGCTTCTTCAGGCGAGTTGCGGCCAATCGCAAGCATGTGTAGTGTAAAAAAAAACTAACTCATTCGATAATCTCCAATAACACGTCATATACCTGGTTTGCGATTTAGCCATTGTGATTGACCAAAAGTTATCACTCCATTCTTGCGACGTCAACGTTCATTATCTACACAAATCTTTCGCGAATCTTTGTCGTCTGTACTGTGTTATCAAAAACAACATTACTCACGTTTCTAAATCTGTGTAGTCACGTCATTTTTTCTTGTTTCTATACCTAAAAATCGAAGTTGGAAAAAAAAAAGTGACATACTCTCGGATTTGCAACCTTAGGCTCGGCGCTCAAACTTCAAAATCAACCAGCACGCTCAATATCCTTTACGCCATTTTCAATTTCCACCGTAGAAATCTTGATGAAACTTCATTGCTATATATACACCTGGATTTCTATTGCCTATTTTTTCCCGAGGCAGACTAGTTAGTTTAATATTTTTCGTGTTACGTTTCCCATAGTCTGCGTATTATCACAATGAGTTATGACATGAGATGAGTATGAGCTAGCAAATAAATAGAGTAGTATTATTACATGGTAAACAAAACTTTCGCAACATTGTTTCCGCAACATGTTTTTGTTTTCTAAAACATGTTGCACACACACTGTCTGCAATACAGTCAGCTTTAGTCTGCGACAAAGTTCATTTTATTACCTCTTTGCTGTACTTTGTTTGAGTTTCTAACAACTGTTTGCATCATTATCCTCTTGCCCTTGTCCTATTTAACTTGGAGTCGGCGCAACACGTGTGTTTCTTCCACTCTCCCCTATCAGTTGTCACGCTATCATTTACTCCTTTTTCCGACATAACATTCCTCATACACTCCATCAATCTTTTCTTTGGTCTTCCTCTCCCTCTCGATCCATCAAAATTAATAACCATCACTCTTTCTCCTGATCACATGCTCATACCAAGACAGCCGATACCCTTCCACAACTGTTAGGATAACACAAGAAAAACAATAGTGGGTTCATGAAAACTTGCTATTCAAAATAAAAAATCTTCACAGACTCATTGTTAGATGTCGCAACAAAATAGCCAGTCTTTTACACAAACACAAAACTGTACAAAATAATAGGTACCAATGGAAACCAAAAAAAGAGCTAAAGTAAATACAAAGAAAGAATGAAGGTAAATACGACAACATTTACTGAAAACAAATAATATACCACTCGACAACAGACAGCTTTAGGGGGATTATTTTACTTTTGTGAAAGCTCCCATTGACAACGGACATTAAAAAGCTGTGTAAAGCTATAACTGCTAGCTGTATTATCTGAAATTATTTGTATGGGAGTTACTACTGTCGTCACACGTTTTAAAATAATTCAAAATCTTTTAAGAGTAATAAAAATGAAAATAAATTAGAATGAATAAAAAAACTTTTCTGCCTAAAATAAAACTGGTAACTTTTGTTTGTTTGAATCAGTTTTTTTGCCACCGACTTCTAAAACTAAAGTTATTTTTCACTTTTTTGTGTTTTTGAAATCGGTTTTATGTTTTTAAAAAAAGTTTTTTATAATATCCATTTTTAATTGTAATATCCTTTCCAAATATTTGCTATGATTTTTACATTGTAATGGTAATAGGCTTATGCCCAATAAAATGGAACTTAACACATTTAACTGAGAGCATATACGTACAGCCGTGATATTATGTTATGATGTTGTGTAAACAATAAACTTCCAAGCGATTGCAGCAATCACGACAGATTTGCTGTCTATTATTGAAGAGTTCCACTGTATATTTCCGAAAATCAGCATCAGATGTTCACCAAATTTAAACGGGACCGGGAATAATATTCTTCCAAACATAAAAAGAATCATCAAAATCGGTTCACAATTGGCGAAGATATCGCTGAACAAAACAAAAACTGACAAATTGATAGACTCCTCCTTTTGGAAGTCTATTAAAAAATGGTTTATTAGTTCAACAACAACCCTGGTTGGAGCCTCCTTTTAACCAAATAAGCTGGTGTTAGGAAACTACGCTCTTTCATACTCAAATATGTATTAAATAATTGTTTAACAATTTATAAAAAAAGGGTGTAACAAGACCCTTAACGAAGCCGAAAGGCATTTGTTCTCCTCGTCATAGCGATATTTTTTTTGTTGTAGACCATACCTGGGAACCTTCTAGTTACGGAGATATTGGGGATCAAAGTTCTAACATTTTCACAAGTTGTTTTTTTAATTATATGTTTTAATGTAAGAGTTTTACTTAAAAACCTCCACGACACCCGTACTATTCAATCTATCCATTAGCACAATATTCTGAGTGCGTAACATTGAGGCTTACCGTAAAACGTGATTTTTCACCCCAAAAAAAATGTCGTTTCCCAGCAATATTTTTTGCGTAAAGTTACTTAGTTTGATGTACATAATGCTTGGTTGACGGCTTCGTGAAGGGCCCTGTTACACCCTGTATACAAACAGGTACAAAAGAAAAGAAAAGCTAAAAAACAGACGAATTGATAACCTCCTCCTTTTGGAAGGAATAAAAGAAAATTTAAACTAAAAAAGGCAGCATTCACTCTGGCATACTAGTGTGTGTGTGAGTGTGTGAATGTGCGGGTGTGTAAATGTGAGTACGAATGAATCAGAATCTAAATGGGGGGGGGTTAAGATTGGTGCAAGACGTAGGTGTCTATTTTGTTCTAATCTAATCTATCAGTAATGTCAAAATTTCTTGCCCATTCTTCTCCAAAAGAAACTACCTTTACGAATGATCAACTATGTAGAATAATTTAATTAAAGTTTGACGTTCAAAAACGCCTTTAATAGCTCAATGAATAAGTTTGTCTTAGTTTCTTTAGCTGCTATCATTCCCGGGGGATTTGTTGGTACCGATTTTATTGAAACAGTGACAACGTCTCTCATTACATCCAGACTCATAATTTCAATTATCTACATTAGTAGTTACATGAAAAATTATGAAAATAAAATCTTATAATTTTCTTTGCCATCATAAGATGTCGTCGGTATATTTTTACGCCCGTTCGCCTTAATTCTCAATTCTCAATTCTTTATTGCATCCATAATGTAATTAGTTAGTAGGAAAATAAATATATTAGACACAATTATGGACCCTGTCGGGCACAGCATAGATTTAGTAGGAGAGAGGAGGAAGAACACTGGCTGTTTATTGTGGTTACTATTCTTATTATAAGATATACTGATTTATTAAAATTTAATTTCAAAGTTGTAGTTATTGTTTTATAAATTAATCCATTTATTTATTTATTTAGTAACATTGTAAAACATTTATTTTTTAAATTATTATTGTTTTATTCACTTATTATTTATTACGTAATTAATATTTATTATCTCTAGGGTAAGTTATTTATTGGAAGCTTCATATTTGTGCCTTACCTTATATTAAGAGCATTTATGAGCTCATGCTGTGTTAAAATATTAGCCATGTGGTCCCATGGTGCGCCAGACGTAAATTACTCTTAAAATAAATCTTTTACAATATTCCTTTTACTAGTTTGTTATTTGGGCTTATAGTGCTACATGGGTCTTTTGCACGTGGCCATATTTAGAACTAGCGTCGCCATCGTCATCTCCTGACAATGCACACAAGTGCCAAAAATAAAAATGCTGCGTTATATCTTACGTCACAGCCAAAAGAAGCAAAAATCATCAAAGAGTTCTTATTTAAAAATCACAGGAAGACAGTTTTATTTATAAATTTCATGCCGGTGGGTGAGGCCGCAGATCAAAATAAACTAATATACCTTAGAGCTTTTATGGTGGAGTATATCCGGTATAACATGTCAGTTATACGGACAAGGGTCACCAGAAAACCCTGAGGTTACATTCTGAATGCTACTTGCAAGTAATAACATTAACATTGTGACATTGACGTCACCAGTTACAATTTTAGGGGAATGACTATGATCAGTAGAGCAGCGCCAGTCGTGAGTTTAGAAAAAATATTAAATCGTTAAAATTGTTATCTTAAAGGTTTATCAACTTTCTTTTCAGATAAAAAATTGCAAATATGTATTTGTAAATCTTATCTAAACGTAAAAATATTCGGTATTAACCGTAAAACTATTGCTGGCTGTACAGCAGACAGTAGGAACCTCTAATTTTTATGAATGATTATGGGATATAAATTCATTATCATCTTCCTGTCCTTGTCCCATTCTATTTGAGGTCGGCGCAACACATTTTTATCTTATTCCATTCTCCCCTGTCAACGGTCTCGCAATCATTTACTCATTGTATATTTCTTACATAATCCATCCATCGTTTCCCTGGTCTTCCTCTCCCTCTCCATCCATCAACATTTATATTCATCACTCTTTTAGTCACATACGATTCGTCTTTCCTCATCACGTGCGCATTCCAAGACAGGCAATAATTAAAGTATATTTACAAGTTTAATATTAATTTAGTCAGGAGTTTCAAAGAGTTTGTAATATTAACCTACAAAACTTTCTTGGAACAAGTCCATTAAACATTTAATTATGTAGGCCCATATTTATTATTTAATGAAAACTAAGTAAATATTTTCTAATAAATTGGTATATTAATAGCACGGTACATTTTACCTTTTATCATGAAAAGTTTGGAGTTTCAGAATTTTATTTTATTCGAATTTGGTTCATTAGCTGCTGTAATATAAAACTTAGGAAAGTTCTTGATTTTAGAATTTTTTCAAAATATTATTCACGATTCAAGCGGCAAGTATATCTCGAGGAATAGTTAGTATAGTTAATAGGTAAACCCAGACATACCCTATTAGCATTCTAGTAAAGTTAGTAGATCTCTTTCATAAAATATTACTTGCAAAAGGTCCTCATTAAAGTCTTCCTCTTGGCGTGTCAATGACAATCTAAGTTATGTCAGTAACGTCTATTAGTTCCTGTAACAAAAAAACAACAGAACACACGGGACACGATATCAAGTATGATAATCAATCAATGGGCATTGTTTGTGGAACAGCACCACATTTACACTCCAGGGCAGAGTCATTGATCAGGGTTGCGGGACTGTTCAGGGTTGCGGGACTGTTCGAATGAGATACCGCGGCCCTAGAACACAAAGGGCAAAGGAAGGAACATGGATGGGTTTTAATCAGTAAAAGTCTGACACTCCCTCCGGCTCAGCCCAGAGCAAGAGCGGTTATTTAATGATTTCCCATGCGAAAAAAAAAAGAGAGCAGAGTCATCGATGAATCTCCACCTGAGCAGGTTTTCCTAGTTGCGGCCAACCTGGATTTTATTTAAAGACTTCCAGGTTCATAAAAGTGCCAAGACAGCATTGATGTGTCCCATTTTTATTATAAGGTAGGTAGGTAAAGAACATTTACATCAGTTTTGTAAACTGGACTATATATTATTGGGTACATTTTTGACTGTCGAACATTAAAATAAGGGTAGTGTATGTTTGTGAATTTTGTTATGGAGTTTTGTGTGGACATTTGGAAATAAAAGATTTCATTTCATAAATCGTTCCTCACACAATCCGTTGTATTCTTAATTTTTTCTGCGTTTGTACGTCATGTATGTGTGCTCGTAAAATCCCGAAATATTAACAGATTTTTGACTTGAACGCTAGCGCCATGTAATAAAGTTAACACCAGGTGGACCGTATCAATCATTTACGTCATGAATCCAAACAAGTAGTGAACAATCAATCAACAAATACTAAAATGCATTACGAGAGATTTACGTCTTAGGTAAACTAGTAAGATTTATAACCACCGTTTAAGTTTGTCGTTAAAATTGTGTTTGCGTACCTCTTAAACATTTTAATAGGACTTTGTCAGCTATTAAAAGAGAGGAAATAGTTTTATATTATTCTTGGACCTGGTTTTAACAGCACAGAAGATAAAACATATAAGCGACACTCTTTCCACGATGTGGAGCCCCGACACAGCCAGAAGACAACGCGGTAGACCTCGCAGGAGATGGTGGGACGAGCTGCACAAAACCAACGACCAGTGGTCCACATTGGCCAGCTTGAAATTTCTCGTATGACGAAACAGAGTATCATATATATCGGTCATAACGGCTTTATTACCCACACTGTATTTAAAAGCATATACATGAACGTTTGTGGTTAGCTTCAGCAGATTTCTTCGTTTATTTTTCGTTTTAAAATCGTTACCTCACACTGGGAATTTCTCCTGTATCGTGGGTGCATTTACAAACATTTAAAATCACATACACAAACAGCCAGACCTGGAACAACTTTAAGTAGGCCATACAATTATTTGTTCCATGCGGGAATCCAACTCGCGACAGTCAATCACTCAGCCAATACGTCAACCGTCCCGTCAAATTTTATCTGCCCTTTGGATAACATGACATTATACACCGGTCATTGCTATATTAATCTCATTAAACTGTTCTCTAATTTGATGTTAAAAGATTGCCCTTTTAGACTTATTAATAAAAAGCGACCTTTGGACGATATCGTTCTATTTTAATAACCGATTTACCAAAGACCACCCAACGAAGTATCAAGTTCGCCTTTCTTTGCCCCCTTAGCATTTATACACCATGCTTATATTGCCCGAAAGGTTACGCAGTTATGTTATAACTGGGTGTTTATACACCCACATTTTGTCTATTACAAGTCCAGTCAATGTTGCCATTCTTAATAAAGAGCATTTTGCCATTTATCGGGCACAAAATCTTATTCTGGCTGGACCACAACTGAGAATTCCCTAAAAAAAAACTTCATAGTCACATTTTTGCCGAACCGGAAATAGAACTCAGGGGACTTAAGCTCGGCAATGAAGCTGTTTACCATAAAATTAACAAGCTTATCAATAATAATAAAAATAATTATGTTGATGGCCAAGAGCCTCGGCGAACATCTCTGGAAGCTCTCGCTAGGTTGGATGAAGGACCTGATTCAGAAGGCAGTACTCCTTGGTACGACCCGCATTGTGAGGAGGTTCCTCTCTCTGGAGCCGTAACCACTGGTATCTTAGACCCTGCTCCAGACACCGGCGGGTCAGTATTTTTTATTGTTTTAGGTTTTTATTAAATAAAAATGTAGAAGATGTATTATAACAATGAAGAAACGATATAAATGAAATAATATCCTACCCTCATAACACTTATGATTAAATCGAGTCGGGTATCAAATTAGAATTTCGGAATGAGAAAAAATATCGCTCAGCGTTTTTTCGGTTGTAGCCGTGAACCAATAAGGGTCAAGGGATAATTGCAAGTGGGGCCTATTAACGATAATGTTCCGAGTTATTTTTGCCAATCGAATTTCGGACTGACCGCAGTTTTTGCTAACATAATTTTGATTCTTACAAACTCTTACCCAGGCTTGTACCTACAGGCCTAATTCGTTACCAACCAATTACTTACTGAACTCAAGATTTGGTTGTAAAAATTGCCGTATTTCTACAGTAACTGCTTATTTTGAGGAATAATGCATTATACGAAATGACAGATTTTTGTGTCTTGCTCAACTGTTTCCCTCAGGAACAGGAAACCTTTAAGTTATAGTTATCTTTAGATTTGAATTAAAAACTCCATACCCAAAAGTGCCTTACTTTCTGATCTTTCAAACCAACAAAAAATCAAAATCATAAACACTAGAAACGGGATATAATTTACCGTGTTTACTTTGGATCATTCCCACTAGTTCTACTACACAGTTCTACGGTAGGACTAATGGGATTTTTTTTCCCACTAGTCCTACGATTCAAGGTGGCACAAAATAGTAGAACTAGTGGGAACAAAAAGTCCCACTAGTTCTACTGTTTTATTACACAATTTACGGTAGAACTAATGGGAATTTCTGTTCCCACTAGTCCTACGATTCAAGGTGGCTCAAAATCGTAGAACTAGTGGGAACAAAAAGTCCCACTAGTTCTACTGTTCTATCAATCAGTTTATGGTAGAACTAAAGGGAAGTTTTGTTCTTAGTCCTATGTTTAGAAATGTTCCAGATTAGAGATGTTCTATGATTAGAGAGTGTTACTTTGGTTCCAAGTAGTTTTAAGCAACCAAATGTATTATCCTAAATGGTGGTTCTACGTAATCAAATGTATTGCCTTACTTTTGGTTTTGAGTTCCCCATATTACGGCGCTGTTGCAAGCACCATGATTACGGATAAACTGAAAGCCAACAAAACCAACAGTAAACATGGTGAATATCCCATTTCTAGTGTTAATGATAATATTATTGACCATGACAGTTTATAAACAGTAACTTATATAAAATCTAAAGTCTGAAATTAAAGAGGGATCAACACATGTGACTATAAGAGTGATGTGATGAATATAAATAAATGTTGATGGATGGAGAAGGAGCGGAAGACCAAAAAAAATATGGATGGACTGTGTGAGTAATGATAATAGTTTTAAAGGAAAAAGGAGTAAATGATAGCGTGACGGTTGACAGAGGAGAATAGAAGAAAAAACCTGGTTGAACCGACGTCAAGTGGCATGGGACAAGGGCAGGAAGCTTCACCAGCAGGAGGATTGTAGGAGGATTCTCTTAATATTTTTTCTTTCTTTCTCCAGATTTCGCAAACTTTTCACGATTACCATAAATCGGATTGAAATTATTTATTCAGCACTCACTAGATTCGTTACTAAGCCCATTTATTATTACCATTATCTACTTTACCCGGACCATTCCCATTAAGCTTCAAATGTTTTTCCAACAGTTTTCCTCTTATCTTTAGTAAAAGCGCCTTAAGTACCACTAATGGTAATCGCATTAAGTTCCTTTTGGAATGATTGAAATTGAAACGAATCCAAGCCAGTGATCGGTTTGTATAAATTTTTATTTACAGAAAATTGAGGGATAAGTGGAATATTTCTCGATGATAGTTATACCTACTTGAGATCTTGAGACCGTTTTGTTGGTCTGGTGGTCGCAAGCGAGACTGCCGAGCATGAAGTCCTGAGTTCGATTCCCGGGCTGGGCAAAGTGCTATTGAGTTTTTCCATCAGGAAGTTCTCGGTAGCAACCACGGAGTCTAGATTCATACCCGGTTGATGGTATTAGACTCGCTCTCTATTACATGGGACTTAAACCTAACTCGCGAAATGTGGGAGTACCATTAGGTACACTGCGATATTTAAGCTATTGACATATTTTGTAATTTGATTGGTTTGGTTGTAATTTGTAAGTTGATATTTAGATTATAGGTAATTTAATTATTCTTCTTTGACATCTGTTAAACTTGATAATGTAGACAATTCTTGATTTCGTACTTTTTTTTTGACATTGGAATGTAATGAATGTTTAAATTAGAATCATTGTTAATGTCGCGAGTGGCGAGCTAGCCCATAGCTCACCGTCCACAAGCCCGCGCCTACGGTGGCCGGCGGCTGGGACGTGACGTTCTATCCCTCTCACGTTCCGCCACCTCCTTCGCTAGCGTGACTGCTTCGCAGAAGGAGGCGACGGCGTCCCATTCCGTCTCATAACAAAACCCTTAATGAAGCCGATGGATGGATTGAATAGTACGGGGGTCGTGGAGGTGTTTATAGTAAAAATCTTACAATAAAAACATGTATATAACAAAAAAAAAAACTTGTGAAAAACTTGGAACTTTACCGTAATATCTCCGTAACTAGGTCTAAAACAAAATGATCGCAATGACGGGGTGAACAAGTGCCTTTCGGTTTCGTTAAGGGTCTTGTTACACCCTTTATTTCTGCTAACATGTAGTATTTGTCCTTGGACTCGGAGGTTACGGGTACAGGTTTAATTACGAGCCGTTTTTCTAAGAATGGAGCTTACAATACATCGAAGAATCGCCCGAGGGTTTTTCGAGAATTTATGTAAGAAAGCCTGTCGGCCTGCTCGACTACATTCAGAATCAGAATCATGTAGGTACAGGTATAAGATGTTGTACATAAATTAAGAGATCGGCTACAGTCTACCTTACGGCGCACACACATATACACACACATACGCACTTGCTACACGTGCTATTTGTTGAGAATTTTGAACTTAGCAAGCAATGGATTAAACATATTGGGGTGCTGTTCGCCAAAATTCTGATCCTACCTACATTAAAAACTAATTTTCCATTATATGTGAAATACGATTTATGTGAATATAATTGACTGTTAATTCTTGTTGACTCTTGTTCACTTCGTTTAAATTTTTTCAAATTAAAACCAAAACTATTAAAAAAAAAAAACAATAACAAAACATGCTTTCATGGATTTCCGCAAAGTAGGTAACATCCTTACGTCTGATTCCATATACTATATATATACATATATATAATACCAGCCTATTACTGCCCCACTGCTGAACAAAGGCATCTTCTCAACGGAGAAGACACGAGGATTGATCAGCACTCTTGCTCTAGACGGGTTGGCGATTTCAGACTTTTATAATTATAGGTTTCCTCACGATGTTTTCCTTCTCAGATGTCTGTGATGTCCAAGATAAACTAAAGTACAGAATTGAAAAAGTCACTTTGGTACTTGCCCGGATTGGAACCCACAACTTCATGCATGAGAGGCGAGGCCTTAACCTCTAGGCCATCACGATGTATACTATATTTACTTAAACTGAATTTCTATTGCTGCTTAATATATGTAATATATAATTAATTTTCAAGGTATCCAAATATCGATTACTTGGTAACACGGCTCATTTAATGGGTATTATATAAAACGCTTCAGGTTACATCCTGGTTACATCCTGGCTAGATCGAATTCACCCCATCAGTCTGTGGAGGGCTGACCCTTACACCCTGTATAAATACTTTTGCGAAAACTCCTAATTAGGACACTCTAATGGCCAGCGCACACCGGGGACGGCAACGCAGACACGCAGCTAGTGGTAACAAGATACAGATTCCAATGTTAAATGATCGACTCCAAGGCATCAAAGGAGATTTCCCATAACGGCATTGAACATTGGAAACTGTGTCTTGTTTACACTAGCTACGTGTGAATTTACGTTGTGTAAAGATGAAATGCTCTGCCTTGCTGTCCTCGGTATGCGCTGGCCTGAAGTGTCTGTATTTCCACAGATTGCAATCAGTGCAATCACGTCTGTTTGTTCTTTACACTAAGCTTTAGAATACAGTAATAAAAGAAAGAGCAAATATTGAGAGGAGACGCAGAGAAACGTGCGGGTACTTTGATTGCGCAGTTGGCACCATCTACAAAATGCTTCCAGACATACTTAAGAACAATCGGAACGGAAATTCTTCTCTCGTCGCTTGAACGACTTATTTTAAATGTTTTCCCAAATCTTTTCCACTGGTGCAGCGACGGAATTGGAACTCTCGTGCATATTAATGTGCTGTTCTAACTGCAAGTAGCTTTAGTATCTAGTTGTATTTAAATATATACAAGTGGCAATTGCTTTTATACCATCTCGTATTTCTACAATAAATTTTCGAAAACTTACGATGTACGAAGCCGCTATTTATTTATTTAGCATTACATATAATGTTAAATGAATTGTATAGTAGGAAATGTAATTGTTAAGAGAAATAAAGGCTAAATAAATAAGATTACCTTACATTTTATTTTTATTTATTTTTCATTAAACCTTACATTTAAGATTTATTTTTACAATTTATCATTAACATTTCGTTAATAATGAAACCGCTACATGACAAAGCAAAAAAATCAAAGCTGTTTTGCGACATGTACAAAAATGTCGTCACTTTTAATAGCTGACTGTCACATGAGCACCCTGGGCAGTTCTAGGGTTAAAGTCCTCTCATCATTCTCCTGCCCTCATCCCAACTTATTTGTAGTCGTCGCAGCATGTCTTCTTGTTCCATACTTCTCTATTACTCGTCATCTCAGCGGTCACCACTTTTCTAACCATGTCGTCCTTCACACTGTCCGTCCATCGTTTCTTTGTTCTTCCTATATAAGCTCTCTTATAGCCATCTACATTCATACTCAACATTTCCCTCAATACTTTTTTCTCATTCCTCTGCATCACATGTCTATACCACGATATCCGATTACCACACAGCTTTTCAGTCACCGGCGCCACTTTCAGACTTCCTCTTATGTACTTATTCCTTATTTCATCCATTCAAATTACACCACACATCTCCCCTAGCATTCTCATCTGAGCCACATGCAAATGCAGGGTTAAAGTCCTTTGTATGTTGGAAAGCGACCTTTTAGTTCAAACAGAACTAGCTGTGCTAACATAGAACTATGTATGTACTACCGAATTCGCTGACGGACTGACACCCCATCCTTATGACCTAAGTATTAAGGTCGAAAAATAGACGACCGTTAGTAAACTTGGTAGTACGTAATAATGCAAACAGAATTCAAATGCCCATGTCAAACAATGTGTTATTCTATTCTACGAGACAATGTTACTGTCATGGCTTGCAATATCATATAACGGTTATGGCCGAGAAACTTGTTGGAAACTGTTCAAAAACTTAATAGATTTAGCTACAACCTTTCATGTGTCATGTTTGTGGCAATTCAAGCGGAAAACTTACCCAAATATGGACCTTGTATCATCTTAAAAATATATTTTGTGCATGAATTGCACTTTACGAAACAATTCCTCGTTAAGTGCTTATGATTATAAATAATTATATCAATTAGTGCAATGACAGGGGTGTGAACTGTTGACCTTTCACTTGATGATCGATCACCTCTGTTTGAGATTTACATTAGTATGTTTTACTGTACGCTACTAAATCAGTTTAAAATGTTCCCAGTATCCACTCAGGCATCCTCTTATTAGAGGGTCTGATGAGTGTTAACATGATTGATTATTCCAAAAGATGGTCCCATTTTTCGTCGACCAAGACATTAAAACATTATTGTGTCGCTCATGAATACTGAATCGAACTATCGTTTCATTCAACGTTTTTCACTCGATATAAGTATGCTTAACGTACCTGTGATCTCATACATGTACCCCGCCTCTAATACCAAAAGGGTTGGACGTAGGTGTACCTAGTAGTAACACCTATATTACACTAGATATGTTTAAGGCCCATGTAACAGGATGAGAGCTTATTGCTATCAACCGGGCATAAATCCAAAATCCATGGTTGTTACTAAGAAATTCCCTATGGAAAAAACATAATAACATTCTGCCCGACCTAGGGAATCGAACCGCATGCATAGCAGTCACGCTTGCGACAACTAAGACCAACGACCTAAGTACGGTAGGGAAAAAATATGACCTTTTAAATTTTTGTGTTCTTCACATCATTTTACAAGGACACCGTTGGCTTGTACTTCCTAAAACCCCATATGCTAACTCGCCATAATCGATCTATAACAAATTGACATCAATGACTAACAAATAACCACGTTAATATTGTGTGTTTTGTATCACAGCAAATCACGCGATGGCGTTATTGACATGTTCGAACACATTATTTGCGGAGCCATTACCGATTGTACCCGCGGTGTTAGGTTGATAATATGTTGGTCGCGTAAGCGGGCGCGGGAGCCGTTACTGAACCAGTTCAAGTTATCTTTTTCCACAATAATTAGGCTGTTTTTTTAGGATGGGAAGTCATGAAATGACTCCTCCCGTTCTGGGCGGAGCGGAAGGGAGTGTCAGACTTGTACTGACTAAAACACATCCATGTTCTTTCTTTGCCCTTTGTGTTCCAGGGCCGCGATATCTCTTTCGAACAGTACCGCAGCCCCGGCAGGAATCGGCCCTTGCCGACCGTTTCTTTGTTGCTGACATCTTTTTGAGGCGCGCGTGGAACACGAACGCGCCGTCGACACGGCCGGCCTATCGTCAGAAGACGGACGGACAGCGAGCTAGCCCATTACTCACCGTACACAGGCAGGCAACTCGGCTTGTGCTTGGCCGCATCTCGCCTGATGTAAAGCGATGATGCGGCCTAGGTCGGAGCGCCTTACCTAATAGAAACCCATTCACTCAAACCTTGAAGAGATCCAGATTATAATTATCAGGGAACAGAGAAGCAAGCAGTGAATTCCATACACCGCGCACCGGCTCGTACGATAAATGTGGAAGCATAGCGCTTTGTTCGGGTCCGTGGAACTTCAACTATTTAATGGAGACGCTTCGTCGTCGACGTCGTATCTCTGCTCCTCTGAGAATGGAAGAATTTTGTGACTTTCTCTATACAGGGTTGGTTTCCAAAGACCAGCTAAAATCTCAGATATGATGCAGTACATCAATCCGAGCCCCCCACATATAAATTTTTCACTGGTCATTTAAAACAAAAAAACAGCTGTTCTATACATTTTGACCGCGTAGGTAATGCACTTTTGTATTAAACAGCAGATTTTTTTTTCTGGGGTTTAGAATGATGTACTATCACATACACATACATATCTGAGAATTTGGCTGGTTTTTGGAAACTAACCCTGTATAATTGAGTTCAACATTTTTGCTCCGTGTTACTTAGTTTGATGTAGATACAGAACGCTTGATTGACGGCTTCGTGAAGGATCCGCCTACAGCCTGTATACTGTATAGTTTACTACATTTTTCCCGTTATGTATACTTCTGGTACGTGATTTTTCATGGTCGGTGGCCGGAACTGTGTTTTACATTAGCTTTATCTCAAAGTGCGCATGTTTATTAATTAATACTTGAAAACAGAAATGTTAATGCTCAAGCTCGTTATGATAACTAAATGGGGCTACAAACTGTTCGTAGCAGCGAGCTTCCATGTAACTTGTTTGTTTGAATGTTAATTTTATGTTGAATTGAATAAATAATGTGCTTTCCACATTCAGTAATAGGTTCTGAAATACTAATAACTTCATGAATTATTATGAGCATAAGCAGCATTCAATTCCGTTGTAATTATTATATCATGAACACCATTACTTATGGTGTCGGGTTATGTATGGTTATGGGTAACCAACCAACCAGCGGCCAACGGGACCCCATTACTAAGCTTCCGCTGTCCGACCGTCCTTCCGTCCGTCTATGTGTCAGCGGGCTATATCTCATGATCCGTAACAGCTAGACAGTTAAAATATTCACAGAAATTGCATTTCTGTTGCTGCTATAGCAAACAATGATAAAAAAGGGGCCTCCCCTACTACAAACGTACGGAACCCTTCATGTGCGAGTCGCGAGGCGCAATACGCCGGTTTTTTTTTAAACTACCCTACAAATAATTTTAATTAAAAACACTTTTAGTTGAAAATCAAGACATTTAGATGTAGTATGATTTAAAAGAATCATTCCCTCTACGTCGACTCATGAAACAAATGAAATCTGTTTTAAAAAGTTTACGCTTCACCACGAGGTTGGAAAAGTACACTTAAAACAAAAAGTGTACTAAAAGAGCTCCGAGGATCTTGATCTCGCAACAGCGGGCAGGTAGTAATAATACCAGAATAAATCTACTCATATTATCCAGTACTAATTCCACGACAGTGCGCAGTGCGCAATGTGCGCATTTCATAATCATAAAACGCATTTTGTTTTTTCCGCCGGCCTTCATACATGAGTTCACAGCCAATTTAACTTCGCGAGGACGCTTCAAAGAGCGGACATCAATCATAAACAAAAAAACTATTTAAACCCAGATTCCGTTACGAAAATAGCCTATAATTTACAGCGAAGATTACAATATGAGTACATAAAAAAATCTGGCCAAGTACAAGTTATACTAAGGTACTTTTGGAAGGAAGCTATGCCATCCCTGATTACGAAGTTGACCAGTCGGCTTCTGCGCCTGGACAGAGATAGCCTACAACTGGTAGAAGGGGCCATCACACACTACTCGCTGAACAAACACTTCCACACCTTAGGTATCACTGACAGTCCCCTGTGCAGAGCGTGCATGGAGGCAGAGGAAATGGTAGCGCATGTACATACTTCTCGAGTGCACTGGTGTCACTCAGATCCGCAAGGAAACTCTTGGAACACTAAGATCCCTTGCGGATGTCCCGAGAAGACCGGGGAAATTGATCTGCTTCTGAAGGGAGCTGGGCTGGTTGGGATAACGGCCACCATGGCTCACATACTCTGGTCCACTTTAAGGATTGATGTTCAATATTCTGTTTTCATTATCATCATCGAAAACCTCGTGGTTAAATAATAACAAGCGCTCGGGCTGCACTTGGCAATACAAACGGAGTCTGCTCCGTGCCTCGTAAAGCACGTTAAGCCCTTGGTTCCGTGGCCTTGGTTGCCATACCTTAACCTCCATTATTTGTAGCGGACCTAGGTGTCTTGCTAGGTCCCAGGGTATCTAGATAGATATTTACCCATGTCTGGTGATCCCTGCAATAAATATTAGTCACCTTTCTGGCATCACAATTCAACGAATCATACATTCATCCAGGATTTTAGCCAATGGCCTAGTAACAAAGGCAGGCGAAAATAGAACTGTTAAACCAAACACCAGTTTAAAATATTGTTCCGAACTTTCTAACGAAAGCACTTGTAACGAGCAAACAGAAAACTTTTCAAGCGATATTTGTTAGTACAATGTTCTTATTTACACGAAAATTGTTGAAATATAACTCTATATACCTACTTAGTTCATGAAAATAGTTTTACTGAATGTTAATTAAACCAATGTTGAATATAATCTACGAGTACACGAATAATATAAAGAGGTAAAGTTTGTGAGGTTGTAAGGGATAATCTCTGGATCTACTGAACCGATTTTGAAAATTCTTTCACTAATAGGAAGCTACATTATCCCCGAGTGCTATAGGCTATATTAACAACGTGCCCGTGGGATAATTTCAGACCAAAACACGAGCGAAGCCGCGGGCAACAGCTAGTTTACAATAAGCCAAGACCAAATTATCCTGTAGGTACGTTTACTTACCTGGAAGTCTCATTATTATTATTTAAGGTTCCGGTAACTGGATTGTAGAGGTCAGATAGGCAGTCGCTCCGTGTAAAGTGGTATTAGTGGTATTGTAAAGTGCTGGTGGTTATAGCAGTGATAGCTTAGCGGTGTGACCGTCTGACTGCCAAGTCAGATAGGTACAGAGACATAGGTCTCGAGTTCGGACCCAAGGCACGCACCTCTGAATTTTCGGATCATCCGGATTCATGTGCGTATTGTGTAATTATCACTAGCTCTGGTGAGGAAACCAGCATGCCTGAGAGGTATCTCTCGACGGCATGTAAAAGTCAAGCCAGAGGCCCATGGGCGGCCAAAAAACTCTGACACCAGGTTAGGCACTAACCACACGATACAGAAAGAAAGAAGTGGTATTCAGGTGCATCTGTTTCAGTAATAAGAAGATAGTTGGGAAATGGCTAGACCGAAAGGTAGCATTTTTAAAGTAATAGATACTTAAAAACGGGAACTCATATGTTCCCGCATGATATATAAATTCCTACTCAAATATAACTATAGCCAATTTATATTCAACAAAAACCTGTGAGTAGTTTGAAAGTGATATTAGTTTGTTAGTTCAAACTACGACTGAAACATTAAACACAAGGCGACAACAATTTGGCACTAATTATAGTAGTTCTACTAACCTATCAATCGAGAGCTTTAGTTGACATAATCGTGTTTCTAAGCATGCGGGTAGCAACACAGATCCATTAATGACTAACAGAACTTCTTCTATTTCGTTATATTTAAAGACTTAAATCGTTAGAAGAGCCTTACCGCGTCAATAAATTATCACGTTTCTGTTTAACATTTGAATGAAAGAAAAAATAATTAGTATTTATCGGACTCACATAAGTCAAACAATAAAATTAACAAAGAATGTAAAACTAAATTTAAAAATCAGAACAAATAATATGTAATAAAATAAATCTAAAACATAAATAAAGCCAATAGTCCCTAAGTCCTGTACGAGGCTAAAAAGCACGGTGCTGCGACATTTAAATCATAGATGTCATAGCGCTGGTATTCTGATGGGGCCCCATAACCTAGCCTACCTATAGAATAGCCTTAATTGTTCTTGCTTACTCTTGGCGTAAATCGTTCTACCGTTCCATGCGGAAGGTGCTCAATCTTTCCAGTGCAAGCACTACGCGATACTTAAAAGTACGATGAGAGCACATCTAATGATTTAAATCTGTAGGAAACCTTTAAAATAGGAATAATAATAATATCATGTTGTTATTTACCGGAAATTAAAACCCGATAACAATCCATTAGTCTCAAGATAATTTCGTAAGCTTACAATACCAAGAAATTGTTAAGCTTCGTGTTACCGACTGTTTTCAAAAGCTCCAATTATTTTATTATACGAACATAAATTGGCGTATTTATTTTATTTATGGTTGCTTTCTATTATAATTAAAAAGTATATCGTAACTCAAATTCTTCTCGTTGGTTTAGTGACCGCTAGAGGCAGCTGAATATAACGTCCTGGGTTCGATTTCTGGACTGGGTAAAATATTATTAGGTTTTTCCATAAGTTATTCCTCGCAGTCTAGATTTGTGCCTGATAGGGTCGCCCCCTATTACAAGTAAAATGTTACCCTATGATGTTATGATACAATTTGGGTAGTCGCAGAATATCAAATAGACATCTATATTCAGTAGTGAAAGGAACAAACACCCATCTACTTTTTCAATCTTCTTCTTACCGTGTCGATGGCAATCCGCCCAGAATTGAGCTACTAGTTTGGCGCTTTCGGTAGCGTCCATCAGTTCCTGTAGTGAACAAACAACAGGACACGCAGGACACGATATTAAGTGCCCATTGTTTGTGGAACAGCAACACATTTACACTCCAGAGCAGAGTCATTAATGAAACTCCACCTGAACAGGTATTCCTTGTTGCGACCAACCTGGATCCGGAGTCTATTTAAAGACTTCCAGGTCAGCCATGGCAACTCATGTCCAGGTGGGAGATTTTCAGCAGATGAAACGAATGGGTTAGGTAAGGATGCACTACCTGGCCACAGCTTTAGTCTTTTCTTCTTACTTTTTCAATCAAACACACAATCGATAATCGCGACCACCTATCGCAGTGTCCGCTACCTTACAAGGCGACAATTTGGCGCGCACAGTAATTTGTTCCACATCACCATCGATCGAAAGCCCTTATTGCGATGATTGCGTTGTTTATGGCTTAGGGTATTGACATGGCCTTCGTAATGTAATAATTACATTTGATCGGTTGAAGATTACAGTTATGAGGGAGATGATAGTTCTACAACGACGAAAAATGATAAAACCGTATTATTGTCATATACAGCCCGACTTCACCCATTCTTCTTTTTCGTGTGGTTACCGACTAACCTGAGGCCCTTGCAAGAGCGTGTGGTGTAAATTTAACGTAAATACGTCCACTTTAAAAGTGGTGTAAAAACATTTTCATATGTATTTATAAATATCAGATCACTTACAATGAGATACAGAGCTACTTCTAAATATGAATATAATTTTTGCCTCTGGGGCATTGGCGACGTTATAGTTAAATATTCGTTTCACATTTATAATTTTAAGGTTTTATTTGTTTATGGATGATACTGGTTGTGATTATTATAAACAATTTAACTAAATTGCTATAGGATACAAGAGAGCAGCGGTGGCCCAGTGGGAGAGCAGCGATGGCTCAGTGGTGGCGGCCCCGACTTACGAGCAGTAAGTCGTGAGTTCGAAGGCGGGCGAATTACTTTGTGTAAATTATTTCATCACCACTGCTTTCAAAACGGTGAAGGAAAACATCTTGAGGAAACCAGTATGTCCTAGAACCAAAAAAATCGAAGACATGTGACTTCTACCAACCCGCACTGGGCCCGCCATATGGATCGCCATGGTGGATTATAGCCCATCCCCTCTCATAGAGAGGAGGCCGAGTGTCCCAGAAGTGGAAAAATTATAGGCTGATTATGCTTTAAGATAGTATGTATTTTCGATGAAAAAATCGACGTATTTACCTTGCGTTTACACCATGCTAGGGCAGGGCAGGCTAGGGCAGACTTTTTATGCCGCCCATGGGCCTCTGATTTGACTTTACATGCCGTCGAAAGAAATCTCTCAAGCATGCTGGTTTAGTTTCCTCACGATGTATTCCTTCACCGAAGCAAGTGATGATTATGCAATACGTACATGAATCCGAAAAATCTGAGGTGCTTGTCTAGGGTTAGAACTCGAGACCTATGTCTTGGCAGTCCGACGGTCGCACCACTAGACTATCACTGCATCACCCATTGCTGGGTATGGAAAACCGAATAATTGTTATTGACGATCATCAGTATTATTCACTCTATGGTGGTATTTTTTGTGTAATGACGTGTGTAGTGACTCGCACATTGAATTTCTTGGTAGTATAATGAGAAAAAACGTTATTGTTGTCTTCTAATAACCGCTTCCGTCATACATCTACGTTATCAGATGGAGGTCACTCACAGAAATCTTAATAATAAACGCTACTACGAAAGCCGAGAAAGATAAGCAAATCAAGTATCTTGACTTGGCTCGCGAGGTTGTCGACATGTGGGATGTGGACTCAGCGATCATTGTACCGATAGTCGTATCAGCCCATGGCTTAATTGCCAAGAGCCTCGATGAATACCTGAGGAGGCTCTCGTTAGGCAGCTGGATCAAGGGCTTGATTCAGAAAGCGGTACTCCTGGACACGGCTCGTATTGTTAGGAGGTTCCTCTCTCTGGAGCCCTGACCGCCGGTAGCTTGGACCCTGTTCCCGATACCGGTGGGCAACAATTTTTTATATTTTTAAATGTTTTTATATTGTTTTTATAAGAAATATTTAAAAATGTAAATAATTTGTACAAAAGTTAAATAAAGGGAATAATAACGCTACTACTAAAATCGGGGTCTATTTCATCAGCATTCACAGGCTGCTTAAACTTTTCCGTGTTTCAATCAATTCTCTTTTAATCTAATGACACTTAACCTCCTTTCTCCAGCGCTGCGTTCAGGGCTCTATTCAATGTAAATGAAAAACCGCTTGTTATTCAAAAAATTACAAAATTATTACCTTTTTAAAACTGAATCTTATTACTTTTTTATTTGTTACCTAATATTCATAATTTATTAAATTGTCCAACCAACCAACGGTTCTATTCATTACATTTCAGACTGATATTTTATTGCTAGTAGAACCCAATCTCTCTCCTTTTTTAATACTAGCTTCTGTGCGTGGTTTCACCTGCAGTACCTCGGGGACAAATAGCCTATATCCATCCGCAGTAATGTACCTTTCAAATGGTGAAAGAATCTTTCAAATAGGTGCGCTGGTTTCGGAGATTACACTCCGCATACATACGAACTGGCATTTGCACTCAAACTTTATAAATAATATTAGTGAGATTGGATTTGTCTCTTTACAACTCAGAAGGTAACTAACCGCGTATCATCTCAACTATTTAATGACGTCAAGTCTTTATTTATTTAAACAAAAATTCTCATTATGACGTATTTAACCCGTGCAATGTCACCTTTACCCCCACTTAACCTTGTACGAACATTACATATGCATGGAGTGCGCCGGTACATAAGAACTAACAATCGCCGAGTTCTTATCGGACATACCAGACGTCAGACGTAGGTACTTTGTTACAAAAGTCTCGGTGCCAACCGCGAATCTTTTATTTTCAAAAACCTTGGAATTTCTAGAATTTTCGCTGTGTATTTTTTGACAAGGTAAGACTTCATAACAAAAGAGACAATTTGGAATGTTATGTAGATATTAAGAAAAAAAAAACTATTTTACAAGATTTGATTTTAAATTTTTTTTCTGCCCCGTTTCTGCCCCGTCTATTTGCCGCAAACGCGACTCCTGAGCATGAGGTTCTGGGTTTGATTCCCAGGTCGGACAAAGTGTTATTGGGTTTTTTCTCTGTAGCAACCACGAATTTGTGCCCGGTTGGTGGCAATAGGCTAACTCCTATTACATAGGACTTATAAAACATATCTGGCGAAATGTGGGTGACCTCTTAGGTACACCTCTACCTAACCCTTCGGGTACTACAGGCGTGTCGTTATGTGTTATATTATTTCAAAAGATTTTTTCTAAATTGATTGACACGCTCCGCAGTACTTTGCCTAATTTACTCGTACCTACGTGATTATTAGACATCTTCACAGCACTCAGTTTTATTATCGTCAGCATGAAGTAATATGAAGTATTTTCAGGTTGTTAATCTAGGTTCCATGTTCAGGTTGATAAGTCATCCTCAACTTACTCACAAGTTTTAATACGTACATAATAAACAGAGTAATATGATACTATTCCAATGTTACCTATACAGAAGCACTTAAAACTCTCAAAGTTTGATAAAGAAACAACAAAAAAAAAACAGTTTCAATCTAAAATCATACTTACGTACTTACATTATATTGACGCCATTTTCCAATGAACTCCTTTTGCTTCTGTTAGCATGCATTGACTACCTGTGAACGTGTTGTCATTTAATAATATCAAATGTTCTAACATACACTGCTTTGACTAACTGTTAACATAACGCTATAAATATTAAACTGTGATTAATATTGACTTCCGGTTGTCAGAATCAGACCTTTGGCAGATATTGCCGCAGGAGCGCACTATCCATATATATGATGCTCTGGGGCACTATCGGCTGGACCGTCGACTTGTGAGGTCGATAATTACTGTTTAAGATATTAACTGAAGTTTATTATTAAATTCTTGATTGAATTGATTTTTGTTTTATTTTGTTACTTACAAGTATATTACACGTAGGAAATAAGAACTCCTACGTCCTTTTACTTCATCTATGAACATACTCGTATATGTGGTCATACACCACGCCATTTGCGCGTAGGTTTTATGCACCTGACCTTTTTAAAGAACATCATTGACAAAAAAAAACTACAAAATACTTTAAATACTACACCAAGTATTTAAATACAACTTAGTACCTTAGTACCTTAAACCTCGTATAAAATTACCCGGCCATAATTAAACGAGCGCGGTTACTGTGACGTCACGTAATATGACGTCATTATCAACGTATATAAACTTACATAACGTATTTGCAGGCCACTGGGAATGTGACACAACGCAACATCTGGTTGCTATCGCAGGGAAATTCCGGTACTTGAATGACTAAAATCGTGGAATAATGATAGTACTTAGTAGATAGTATTGTAATATGACGACACGGTTGGCGCAGTGGCTGAGCGGTTGACTGCTGCGTTGCGTGTCACGGGTTCGTCCCCCTCACGGATCAAATATTTATATGGTCTACAGGTAGTTTTCTGGGTCTGGCTGTTTGTGAATGTGAGTTTAAATGCTTGTTATTAAAAAAAGAAATCGTTACTGTGTTATATTGGGTCTTGCTTGTACAGACCTAGACGCCAACACGTCAAGCTTCCCTACCTAACCTAATGCTTTAGCGATAAAGTTGAAAATCTATAAAAGAAATTTGACAGGTAGTAGTAGCATCTGTACATTAAACTAGGTAAAACTGCGCAAAAAAAATAATTGGCTGAAGACACGAAATTTTTTGGTGTGAAAAATCCCGGTCTACGGTAGGCTACGCTCAATTTAAAGCACTCAAAACATTGTACTGATGGATGATCATAAGAAGAAATGCGGGTGGTCTTTTCTCCATACAAACGCTCTCGCCTGTTTTCTTTTTGGTTTATGACTTTAAAGCTATGATTTTTCCTTTTTGATGATAGATAATCTGTATCAGCACTAAAACCTTTACAAAATGCTCAAAATTGCTTATTTGGACCGCTGTCAACAGAGGCCTAGTGTACAAATTTGACAACTATTAATGAAATAAGAAAAACATAGGGACACAGTTTATATCTTTCTTATTCAGTTTATGAAATATCTTTTAAATTGGTCGAATATTGGAGGAGAAAATAGTCGAGAGCCAAACCTCGAAATATGACTTTTTACTTGTCGGATCTGTAGTTGTCTTTATCGCACTAATGTCAAAATAGCGCTAGTTGAGCGACAGCGATAGTTTCGTAACCTTTAAAACTTGTATCTTTTTTTTTTTTTTTTTTAAATTGGAACCGTCAATATCCCCGTAGCTGGAAGGTCGCCAGATATGGTCTATTATAAAAAAAAACATATCACAATGTCGAGATGAACAAATGCCTTTTGGTTTCATTGGCTTCCCAAAACGTCCACACATGGTACACTTTTGCCCAGAATCGGGATGAGTCAGTTTCATTAAGTAATTTTTCGTGAAAAAAGTGTGTAACATCTATCATTTTCTGAAATTGTACGCAAGAAAATGGTTGATTATTTGATCGATAATTGAGCAAACCATCACATACTCGTATTTTTCATTCGTAAAATAACGTATTTAATGACGAAAATAAATCTTTAAATCCCTTTTTTTTTCTGGCTATACCCATGTACCTTTTTTTTTTTTTTTTTTTTTTTTTTTTTTTACCGATGGGAAATCAGACGTTCACGTTTTGTCGAGGTAGTTTGAATGGCTTATACCCGACTAGTCACTGTGAGAAAATAAAATGTGTTTCTAAAAGTAAAGTAAAGTGAATACGCCTGAAGCTTAGGCATAAGGCTAGAAAGCTAAGTCTAAAAATATATTTAATTAGGTATACAATTAGATTTAGGGATCCACTAAATAGACAGAATTGTACCTAGTACACAATATACAAGGTATAAACAGGCCCTTCATGAAGCCACCAAGGCCAACCAAACATTCTGTACATCAAAGTAAATAACTATACGCAAAAATTATTGCTGGGATACCACTTTTTTTTTTCGGGATGAAAACTCACGTTTTACGGTAGGACTCAGTTTAACGCCCTCAAAATATTGTGCTGATGGATGCATTGTATAGTACCGGGATCGTGGAGGTATTTAAAGTAAAGTTACAAAATTAAAAATTTATATTTAGAAAAAAAAGTGAAAAAGTTGGAACTTTGACCTCCAATATCTCCGTAACTAGAAAGTTCCCAGGTATGGTCTGGAACAAAAAATGATCGCAATGACGGGGAGAAAAAGTGTCTTTCGGCTTCGTTAAAGGTACTTTTACACCCAATATTCGTTATATTATTGCGTTTTCGTATTGAACCCAAAGGTTGACTGGTAGAGAATGCCTAATGGCATTAAGTCCGCCTATGTACCACTATTGTACATGAAGTTTAAATAAATAAATAATATTATTTAATTCGCAATACAAAAATAGTTGCAGATATAATCTGAAAAATTTGAGAATATCTATTAAACAGTTTAATGTGAAAATATACTATTAATATTTTTATTAAATAAATTAATGAGCGTACTCTTGATCTCAATCTTGTCCTGAGGACAGAGATGCGGTCGACGATGGAACGAGCTAAGACAAAAGAAGCCTATAAACTCGCGACTTAAATAGATTCAGTATAATAATATGCAGAATTTCGAGAAAATAATTCTAGATTTTTAAACCTAAAGACACACTAATGCTTATGCAAAGAAAATCGCAGCTCGTCACAGCACCGGTTGTAAACGCAAATCAAAACCGATACTGGCAGCATTCCAAAATAATTCTTTCAATAAAATGGAAAAATAAACATTGATGTTCAACTATCATAGATTAGCTATTACGCCTGTCAATACTAGATTTACAGTAAGAGAAATCACTAACAAAAATAAAGCTTGTCAGTCGATCTTCAAGGTTAAGCCACACTTGCCAAGATCAGTCTGTGGATGGGTGACCATCGTTAGATACAGAGTTTCCTCCGTGCTTCAGAAAGCACGTTAAGCCGTTGGTCCCGGCATTTGTGGATCTTTGACAGTCGTTACAGAAAGTCAGTCAGTAGCCCGAAAGTCTGACAGCCAGTATTACGATGGGAGTATCGTATTACCCAGTATATACTAACTGTGTAACTAGTGTTTAACGAGTTGAGTTATTAGTATTAACTTCAAGCTAAGATGAACTGTAAATTGCAAAAAATGTAACAAATTTTGAATTTCGCGGGCTACCCTTGCGCTTCCACCATAACAATATTACTGTTAAGAGTTGCATAGTACTTAGCGGTACTTAAAACAATTTCAAGACATTAACTTGATAATTTGATTGTGTATTGAGAGTTAAAATAGTTTCAATACTCGTTTATGAATATTTCAATCTTTTTTTTGTGTTAAAAATTGCTAAGAAATTAACATCACGGCTTTAATCCGCGAACGGTTAGGCAGAGGTGTGACCTAATAGTACACCCTCATTTCACCAGTTATATTAAAGTCCTATATATGTAATTAGGGGCAAGCCTATTCCCATTAACTGGACATATATTCAGACTCCGTGGCTGCTACTGGCAAATTCCTGATGGAAAAATCCACTACATTACATAAAATAACACTTTCCCCGACCTGGGAAACGAACCCAATACCTGATGCTCAGCAGTCGCGCTTGTGACCACTAGACCAACAAATCTAGTTATGTTGTAGGTTGAAATTGAGTAGTGACATTTATAAAAAAAAAATACCAACAAAAATAATTGCCAACTCAATATTAATACCAAGGAATTTGCATAGAAAACGAACTATCACTTAACATTTACATACACATAAATATACTTGAGAATTATGTTATTAAGTTGGCAATAATATAAGCGAAACGACGCAAACGCAATTTCCCTAATTTTATCGACGACATTAAAATGTAAAGGTTAGGTCACACAGGCGGGGCACCGACGAATAATAAAGGCCCTCATGAATACCGTCCAGAGAAAATCTCGTTTTTCCGTTGCCGAGATAAAAATAAACACATCGTGTGATCACACTTTACACTGATAATATTTTTAACAAATACTGTTCAACTGTTTGTGTTAGTTATTAAAAAAGGGCGTGCATAATATATTTGCGTGTTTAAGTAATATGTTTGACTTGACTATTTTATGAAGTTGGCTTCCAAGTTAAGGTATCTACGTAAGGTGTGGCAGGTAACATTAGGGAAAGTGTTGTAGTTAGAAATAATAATTTGCACTCCAATCTGTGCGCCAAGTTACGTCTACGCCAATTGTAACGTAAATACCTGATTTTTTTAATTTAAAATATTAGTTTAACTTATAATATTTTCATATAATTTTTTCATTGGAAGATACTGGTTGTGCTTGTTCCTAACAATTCAACTAAAATGCTATAGGATAATTATTGTATTTCGAATAAAAAATCGACGTATTTACGTTGCGATTTCACAACGTGCGCTCGCTTGTGCTGTTAGCGTTACCTATCCTAATTCCAAAGATTCAAAGCACGTAATGATAACGTTCTAAAAGTATTCGAGTTACTCGTAAAATACTAGCAGGGATTCATTACGTTCCCTGTTTATCTTACTACAACTTTGACTCGTTTTCGATAAACGACGTGAAAGCTGTCAACTTTTTTTGACTCGTCCTGTTGTATTTATAAATCTTTGTCGTGCGTTCTAATATATTTTTATTTTATTTTTTGGTCACTTTGTATGTACTGCATGTCTCTGCGGCAAATAAATATTTTTTTCTTTTCTTGTTTCACAGCGCAAGATTTTCGTTGGTCAAACATTTGGCTGGTATGTTCCTGCCCTTATACACAACATAACTAAGCAAAATGTTTACCTACCGACATTAATGATCTTTAACCTTACACTTACGTAGAAACACGTGGAATAAAGTATTGACTTAATAATACATAGTAGTTACTTAGTAAAGTTAATAATATTTAATTAACACTGTTAAATAAATATTGAAGACTAACTGTTGCCTTCGGCTTCACCCGCTTGGATGTCGGAAAGTATCACATGGAAATGTACTCTTTGTACCAGGTTAATTATGCAGCTTTGTCTTAAATATGTATGTCAAATGACAAAACGTTCGGTTCAGATGTTAAAAATTAGTAGTCAAACAGACAGATTGAGCTACTTCCACATTAATTTATCCATCTTTGCAATATAAAATGTCTGTGTCTGTATGTATGTTCAAAATAACAGCGTTTTGATTAATGCATATGAAAGTAAATAAGGTAATTATAACAATAACTCATTCTAGAAAAAGGATTAGGGTTCCGTGCAAAAAAAATAAAACCCTTGAATTTCTTGACAAAATCCGATTCAAATTAAGTAATGTTTTTTTATTATTGTTCCACTCGGCTGAAGGTTGCGGGCAGTAACCAAATAATTACTAAATAATGAAACGAACGATTAATATTTAATACGGCTTACAATTCAGTGCGTAATATTTAATAATATCCACACGAATTATTTTGAACGTGGCTTAAATCCTGGTCACCCACTTAGGTTTAAATATTTTATTCAGTCGTTTTACGCTGTAGCCACGCTTAAATAAATAATCTGTACGTGTTTGTTCATAATACGGCGGTTAGGGTGAATTTCTTATAAAGACGCACTTGTTCTCTTCGTCGTTGCGATCATTTTAGACCATACCTGGGAACCTTCTAGTTACGGAGATATTGGGGGTCAGAGTTCCAACTTTTTCACAAGTTCTTTTTTAAAAACATGTTTTTAATGTAAGATTTTTACTTTAAACACCTCCACGACCCCCATACTTATTCAATGTATCCACCAGCACAATATTTTGAGTACGTTACATTGAGTCCTACCGTAAAACGTGACTTTTCACCCCAAAAATAAAGTCTTTTCCCAGCAATAATTTTGATTACATAATTTTGATTTACAGAAAGCCTGGTTGACGGCTTCGTTAAAGGTCTTGTTACACTCAGTATGAAAAAAGCAATTCTTTGTCATATTACATGGAACATAACATAACTGGAGTATTGGGTTGTTCTATCAGGAAATTCTCAGTAGCAGCCACGTACTCTGGATTTGTGCCCGGTTGATGGCAATAGGCTCACCCGCTATTACATGGGACTTAAACATAACTGGCGAAATGTGGGCGTACTATTAGGTACACCTGTGCCCAACCCTTTGGGGAAATACTGGCGTGATGTTATGTTATGTAAAATGTATTCTGAAGTACAAATAAAATAATTACTATGTCATGTACTCAGTCATCCCTGGTGGTCATAGGAATGCGACTCCCAGTACACCTATTCGTGCATATTATTGACATACATAGCAATAGTGACATAATAACTAATCCTGTAAATGTATTAGAATACCAAGAGTAATGCAGGTATTATAAAAATACCAGCCTAGTACTATTCAAGTTTCCAGTGCAGGGTTTTTTTCTGCGGCAATAATACGTTAAGTCCATAAGGCCAGCAGACTGTTCAGAAACTAACATCAAAGATAAGAAATAAAACCGGCCAAGGGCGAGTCGTACTCACACGCACATAGGGTTCCGTAGCACCAAACAATATAATAAAAATATTTTGAACGCTCATTCATATTATGTTGTATTGTTTTACATTTAACAGCAAAACTAAATTTATTTTTCATAGTGAAAAAAAATACTGCTGCAGTTTGATGTAAAAGTCCCATGTCTCAAAAACTAAACATCAAATCGTATTCAAACCAATTTTGGTTGAAAATTTTATTTACGTTCTACAAACCTAAATTTTTCAGATTTTTCCTCCTCTTATTTTAGAAATTAGAGGGAGGGGGGCGCATTTTACTACTTTGAAAGTGTCTATCATTCAAACGATTGAATTTGAGAAAAACGGGTTTAGAAACCTCAATGTAATTTTTAAAGACCTATCTATAGACACCCCGCACGAATAGGTTGGATGAAAAATATATTATTTAGTTTCAGTTCCATCTACGAGGATGTCCCTTAGTCTTTTTTTTTTTAATAAAAATCGTAAAGCGGTTTACAGAATACATTTACCTATCTAAGTTTCAACTGGGCAGTCCTAATACTTTCAGAATAAAGTGGCTGTGACATGATCACGGACAGGCACACAGACATTTTTTGCCATTCAGCTACGGATCCCTAAAGATTGAAGACTGAAAAGTGAAAAGAAAGACCCGCCAATAGTTTTTTTTTGTGCGTCAGTCTTGCAGGTCAGTCTCGGAGATTGTAGTCTGCTTAACCGGACTATCATAA
This sequence comes from Eugnorisma glareosa, assembly GCA_947578425.1. Classification (NCBI taxonomy): domain Eukaryota; kingdom Metazoa; phylum Arthropoda; class Insecta; order Lepidoptera; family Noctuidae; genus Eugnorisma; species Eugnorisma glareosa. The sequence goes on along the minus strand of OX387957.1, from coordinate 4,045,288 downwards.
GAGTTCTTTGATACCTCGAGCCAGGGGCTGTCTAACTGCATGGCAAAGACCTCGTCTTATAATTATAGAGAAGAGCATTGGTCAATACGCTTGCTCTAGAATGAAACGAACGAAATTTGAGACTTAGGTTAAATTATAATATATATAGTCCCGGTTTCCTCATGATGTATTCCTTCAACGAACAATTACAATAAAGTGTAGTAGATAATTAGGTATTATGTTTCCTTCAAATATGGCATTTGCTTTTTAACCGATACCAATTTTTCACTTTGCCCAAAAACCAAAAGAATATTACGGCACACCTAAAATTTTGGACTCATATTCAAAATAAGGTACCTACTGTAATTAAACATTTTGGGTAGGGTTGAAAATGTAACTTGTTCGCAGCCATTAGGTGAAAGCATTAGCCTGGAATATTCTCTCAGCCATATTTTCTAGTTTGAAACTCATTCAACTGAAAATTTTCATCGATTTTATAGAGGAGATTAAATTTCGGCGATTTTAGTAGACTAGTTTAGCTACTGGCTCGTTACTACGTAACTTTGCCATCATGCACGGTTGGATAACAAAAACAATAAATAGGTCTTGTGTTTTAATGAAAAGCGTGCCAAAAGTGTTCGAATTTTGTTAGTTTTAGAGACTTTTAAATAGGGTGACTGGTAATCAGTGACGGATACTTAACACATGATTGTACTCATGATAACAAACAACTTTCCCAAGGAAACATTTTTTTTACTCATTCATTATCACAATAACACAACAGCCGTTTGAAATTTGCGCGCGCGCCTGTAACCTCTCAGCAATTGTGTTCGGTAGTAGTACGGTAGGTAGGCAGAGCAACCGCGCGGCGTGCGAATTATATACGACTGTTGTGTTATTGTGATAGTGAATGAGTATTTAAAAAAAATGTTTCTTTGGGAAAGTTGTTTGATGAGTACAATCACGTGTTTAAATATCAGTCACTAATTACCAGTCACCCTATAGTGTGAGGAGCTCGTGGCTAAATGATAAAAGCCGCACAAGTCAATTTTCAAGGTTAAGTCACACTTGCCAAGGTCTGTGGATGGGTGACTATCATTACATGCCGAGTTTCCTCTATGCCTTGGAAAGGTCGTTAAGCTGTTGGTCCCAGCTGTCATTTGTAGATCTTTGTCAGTCGTTACAGGTAGTCAGTGGCCCGAAAGTCTGACAACCAGTCTTACCAAGGGGTTTCGTATTATCCCGTACTAACTAGGTTGTGGAGATCAGATAGGCAGATGCTCCATGTAAAATATTGGTATTCAGTTGTATCTGGTAAGGTTGGAAGCATAATCAGCTTATAATGTTCCCACTCCCAGCAGTTGACTTTGATTTTATGTTGGTTTGAAAGATGCGAAAGTAAGGCACTTTTAGGTATCGATTTTAATTCAAATCTTAAGATAGATGTAAATTAAAGGTTTTCCGTTTCTAAGGAAAACAGTTGAGCATAATCAGCCTATAATGTTCCCACTGGTGGGACTTACGGCCTTCTCTCTATGAGAGGGAATGAGCTATCCACCACGCGGGCCCAGTGCGGATTGGTAGATGTTACATGTCTTCGAATTTTTGGTTCTAGGATATGCCGGTTTCCTCACGATGTTTTCCTTCACCGTTTTGCGAGCAGTGAAATAAATTACACAAAGTAATGCGCCTGCCTGGGTTCGAACCTTCGACTTACTGTTTGTAAGTCGGGGCCGTCACCATTGGGCCACTGCTGCTCTCAGGCTGGATTCGCAATTAATTTGGGAAAAGGCTAGGCAGATGATACTAGTGTAGTGGGTAATGGATGACTGTGTCGTTGATCTCAGCCGCTAATGCAGAGCATGAGGCACTGGGATTGATTCCCAGGTCGGGCTTAGTGTCATTGGAATTAGCAATTTCTCAGTTCAGATGTGGAAAGTTTGGCCTGATTGATGGCAATTCGCTTGCTCCCCGTTATCCAGTACTTAAAACATAACTGACTAAATGTGGGTGAACTATTAGGTAGGTACTTCAGTAACTTCAGGCTTGATGTCGTGTCATGGATGATACAATAACTTTATGCCCTCTATCTTTGTTTTGCATTTTCAGTCATAAAATCTAAAATGCTCCCGTCAAAACATAAACAAACAAATTCAACATGGCGACGAGAATACGCTCCACTACTTCTTAAAGTATAATTACTCATACAGATTGTGCTTTACTCCTGAGTCAACATTGTACTTAATCTCTTTTGGTGCCTTCCGACCGTCAGTTGATGTCAAGATTATGCTAATCCTAGCACTATGCGACCTACATACTGAATTGTGTAGATTTTGAATTCAGAACAGCTATGGCAACCGGCAGCAGGGGCTTTACTTTTTTTTTCTATTGAGATGGTTGAGTGATATACTCGTAAGTAGGCATGTGGCTTTTGGTGTGGAATAGAAAAGTTCCGTTTTATAGTTTCCTTTGTTATAAAATATGTATTTGAGTTTCCTTGTTGAGTGATTTTCATGAAAGTTACCTCAATAACTGTAAAACTTTACAGAACATAAAACTTCAAATACTGGTCTCAGTATAATGTTTTAATAATTGCGGTTTACGGTCTTCACTTCGGATTCGATTTCAATACAAAACAAAAGTTGTGTAGTCCTCAAAGTATTGTAAGGTTTTCGTTAGCGTCATAAAGCTGTTAATTCTAAAAGTTGATAACGTTGGAAATTGCTGTCAAATATTTCATTGTTTTAATGAATTAATCATTACTACAAAATATAATAAATCACTGTTTTGGAATTGCGATTTGTTTTTAAATAATAATAACGAATTGTAACAATTTCAGGTACAAAAATTAGGAATGCTTTCATCAGGGCTATTGCGTATCTCTTTTGACATTTCATAATGATCATCACCTGGCGAGTTTGGTATACAATGACCGTTCTTGTTGGTTTCAACTGACGCTACCCGTGCAGAACTGTCATTGTATATCAAAACTCGCCAAGTGATGATCACTATGAACTGTCTACAGAGATACGTAGTAGTCCTCCCTGTGGCCTTTTTGGATCTCAAACTAAATAATCAGTCTTCTTGTTAGCGTGTCGATGGCAAATTTTCGTTAGTTAAATATTTTTGAACCAGAATTCAGCCATATTGTTACGATATAAGTAGTTGTGATTCAAAACCAATACTTAAGTAAGTACAATACAGGGCGATAACATAAATGTTTTTTTTTTTTGCAATTTGCTACCTAGCTCACTTTCAGAATCCACCCTGTTCAATAGAAAATCACTACTTTGTAGAAACACGACCAGCTGCACCAGTATTTCACCAACACTAGTGATTTTCCTGTAATGAGGTGTCAACCTCCTTTCTAAGTAAACGTTGCTAATAATTTTACCTCATAATAACTAAATTATTATAAAAGTGAGATGATGAAGTTCACCTCGCGTTAATATAGTGGAAAATCGTGTTTCCTCTGTAAGCAGATGCACTGGCTTCGTGGAAAGCTAATTAGCCACCTAAAATATCTCAGATGAGAGAGTGCGTCAGACACTCATTAATTTTACATAATCTTACTAATCTGTAAATACTGAGAACCCTCAAAATAATATACGTCTAAAGATTTTCTGAAACAAGCTTTATTTAATCTTAGATTAAGTTAAAATAAAGCCTATTTGCTAGTTGCTACAGCTTGTTGTTAGTACCAGGCATTTCAGATGAGTGTCAGTTTTCATATTACTGTAAAGATTTTCTACAGTTTAAGTCAATAGGTACATAAGATTTTCGGTAGCTAATATCAGTCCCATTCATTTTTGAACATTCCATCTTCGATATAATGATACTTTGCCTTGCGCTTTATTAACTGGGAGCAATCACCAAAGGAAAGGGTTTTGAACGATAAAAGTAGGTGTAAAACGTTTCATTATTTATGTCTTTACTCACTGTGTGCTGGCAAAAGAGAAGAAACTATCCAAAATTTGTAAAACTTGCAAAAATACCTGTCCATCTGAATCCATTTGTTATCGCAACATAACAACCTAAAAAAATGGTACAACTACCAAGTAAACGTCAAAATTGGGATGCGCCATTTTTATTTAGAACTTCAATCAAAATTTGAATATGGAACGGAATTGGAAAACAATTTTTGTTGGCTCCACAGCCAATCAAACGAATAGTTATCATGTGGGTAGTCTAGATTAAACTCGTGTCTGGGTTTGTGCTTTTGTATGTCCGATGAATTAGTTAATTTGTATGAGAACCCTTATTATTCTGTTTTCGTTATAACATATACATATTTTAATTTAATCACTGTTAGGTTCTCAATTCTAGTGTTTAAAATCTCTCTAGTATTATTTTTTAGATATAGATAGATAGTTTTTCTTTTGATATCTTGAAAATAATTTGAAGCTATAGTCTGTTTTTTTTTAACAAACGAGTACTGAGTATTTCTCTCGCACATTTCCGATATTGACAGAGTGAGATTGGTCATTGGTCGGAGTGGGGCCAACGCCTTTGTTCTATTGTTGCGGACTTTATGTCGATTACGTGGACCAATAGAAACGCAGTCACAATTTTCGGTACTCGTTTGTTAAAAAAAAACAGACTTTAGTTTCTCGATTCAAATATTATCTAAGTATGGGTATTACAGTATTATGGCCAGCACCTAAAAAGAAGCCCGTAGGAGCACAGTAATATTACAGTTCTATAAGTCAATCTAGTACCTGCCATTTTAACTTAAGGGTTTTCAATATTATTAAATCGGACCTTCTTGTCGCCATTATTGCAAAAGCAGACTGTGTAATGCCGTCAAACATGAAAAAGAAAACAAAGAAAATGTCTAATAAACAAAATGTAGCACAAAATAAAACGACATCTAAATTGACTTGACGGCGTTTGCGATCTTAGCGGGATTACACAATCTTAGATCCAATCCTTTGTTTTTCCTCAAACGTTCTAGATTTTCGGTTATCCCCAGAGAACTATTTAATTCTTTTTGTTGTCAACTGGTTTCTTATTTTTCTTGCAAACTTTTCCTTGCGCGAGCATTCTCGCGTATTGTCAAAAGAAATAGGAAAAAACAATTGTTGATATGGTCCATAAACTTCCCTTCTTCGGGTTTTCCAAAAAATGTCTGAATTTCCATTTGAATTCAAGTGGTCATTGTTAAATCGATAAAAAGACGAAACTATTTTACAAAAAATCTCAAAAAATCTGTAAAATAACTGCATTTCAGTTTTGGCGTACAATAAAGTAGACATAAAGGCTGTAACGAGACCCTTAACGAAGCCGAAAGCCACTTGTTTTCCCTGTCATTGCGATAATTTTTTTGTTCTAGACCTTACCTGGGAACCTTCTAGTTACGGATATATTGGGGGTCAAAGTTCCAACATTTTGACAAGCTTTTTTTTCAATACAAATGTTTTTAATGTAAGATTTTTACTTTAAACACCTCCACGGCCCCCGTACTACTCTATCCATCCATCAGCACAATGTTTTGAGTGCGTTACATTGAGTCCCACCGCAAAACGTGATTTTTCACCACACAAAAAAAGTCGTTTCCCAGTAATAATATTTGCGTAAAGTTACTTAGTTTGATTTACGCAATGCATGGTTGACGGCTTCGTGAAGGGTCTTGTTACACCCTGTATTCTATTTATCTGCATTGCTCCGAAAACAGCCATGATTGATTTCTAATGTTCTATTCTATATTTTAATTCATATTTGTGAATACAATCCTACTATTATTCCAATATAAAAATGTGAAAGTTTGCATTTTTAATGTATGTTACTTTTTCACGCAAAAGCTACTGACCTCATTTGGATGAAATTTGGCACACTGATAGTTTGTAACTTTTTATATGGTAGAACCCGGTAGTCCGATACCGTGGGAGAATTACCTTTATCAAACTCCACGCGGTCGAAACCGCGGACATAAGCTGGTACTTTATTTTTCTGAACACAATAACTGGTCCCAAATTGTATAAAGAAGTTACACGCGGAGATTAACGGGTCCGGTTCAGAGGCGTCAAAAAAAAGGCTATACAGAAGGTCAGCTCCACGCATACAAATGGCAAAAACACGCACATATAGACACACTATACACACACTACACTCACTCATTCACACTGTACAGTGCATGCAAGTGTGCTCTAAACAGGCATTCGTTGATACGATCACCGTACAGATTTTGAAAAAAAAAAAAATCTTTTTTAAGGCATCACTGGCAAAACCACAGAAAGCTTTATTTAAGTTGCAATAAGGTTGCTCTTGCACCGACAAGTCTGTCAACTTGTCAATATCACAGTGATCTTCATTATTGTTACTTTAAGGTTGCTTTCTGTTGCTGCTCTCACAGGTAACATAACTGTGAAAAGGATCTGCTACGGAGTTCACTGACGGTCTACCACTTTTCACTCTTATGAACTAAGTAATAAGGTTGTAAAGTGATCGGCCGTCAGTGACCTGGGTTGTACCTAGATAAGTACGTTCGAGCCTAATCAATTGTTAGGAGTCAACCTTCTAAACCAACCTTTTTTGATGACGGAGGTATCAGTAGACATTTCCGCCATCAAAATATGAATCTATTATATCGTTCTTCACGGAATTAGGGTTACATCTGCCTACTCATGAGGGTTCTTTGAAAAGGATCCTCCTTTTATACGCATGACTGGATAATATTCTTTCATTCCTCAACCCGAATATAGGCACCCAATGTTGAGAATACATTCGTGGAAAAAATCACGCGCGAGAGAACCGTTGTTAAGAAAACGGATTTAAAGCTTCATAACCATGTAAATGTTGACTCCTTATACAGGGTGTTAACAGACTCTTCAAAAAGCCGTCAACCAAGCATTATGTACATCAAACTAGGTAACTTTACGCAAAAAATATTGCTGGGAAACCAAATTTTTTTTGGGAGTGTAAAATCACGTTTTACGGTAGGACTCAATGTAACGCACTCAAAACATTGTGCTGATGGATGGATTGAATAGTACGGGGGTCGTGGAGGTGTATAAAAATCTTACATTTATTTTATTTTTTTATTTTATTCAAAAGGAACACAAACACCTGCAATATAAAACATAGAGATAAGAAATACATAAAACTTATTGACAATATTGCAGCCCACAACGCTGTTCACAAATTAACTATAGGTTAGGTAACAGAAAATAATCGCTAGGATTACCGCCGTCACCTCCTTCTGCGAAGCAGTCATGCTAGCGAAGGAGGTGGCGGAACGTGAAAGGGAGAGAACCTCACGTCCCAGCCGCCGCGGGAGACGCACCGGGCGTCGAGGGCCACGTGGTGGCCCCCGGCCACCGTAGGCGCGGGCCTGTGGACGGTGAGCTATGGGCTAGCTCGCCGTCCGTCCGTCTTATGACGATAGGCCGTGTCGACGGCGCGTTCGTGTTCCACGCGCGCCTCAAGGAGAGTCAGCAAACAGGGAGGGGTCCGTAAGGACCGACGCCTGCCAGGGTTGCGGGACTGTTCGAAAGAGATACCGCGGCCCTGGAACACAAAGGGCAAAGGAAGGAACATGGGTGGGTTTTAGTCAGTAAAAGTCTGACACTCCCTCCTGCTCAGCCCAGAGCGGGAGGGGTTATTTGATGATTTCACATCGGTAAAAAAAAAAAAGGATTACAAATACAAAATAAAATAAAAATATGTAAAACAAAAATTAAAAAAGAAAACTGTTAAATGGTGTATGGTGTGGTGGTGGTGGTGTATGGTGTTTAATGGTGTATGTATGGTGTGGTGGTGTGTGTGTTAATGGTGTGGTGTGGTGTGGTGTATGGTGTATGGTGTGGTGGTGTATGGTGTACGTTTAAAAGCATTTAAAAATTTTATTTAAAAAAAAGCTTGAGAAAGAGTCGGAACTCTGACCCCCAATGTCTCCGTAACTAGAAGATGTCCAGTTAAGGTGAAAAATAAAAATGATGGCAGTCACCTGCGGCTTCGTTAATGGTCTTGTTACACCCTATAAGAAAAAAATACAAATCGCACTAAAAACCTAAATCTGTATTTATTGATGAAGGCGTCGCCCGAATATTATTATTATATGATTTGGCATTATAAAAACTGAGTCGTCCGTTTGAAAACACTATCTGCTAAATGAATTACTTACCGAATGCAAAAAAAATGCTTCAACAGTTTGTAAAAGCCGAATAATAACAACAACAGAGGCATTTAGGAAATTTTGTTATCAAAATCACTTAGTACATATTTTAGTATGACGTAAGATTTTACCTAGTGACACATTTATTTTATCTGGCACACAATGATGATGAATCGCTGTATCGATGCAATTTTACATAACATAGCATCACGCCTGTAATACCAAAAGGGTAAGGCAGAGCTGTATCTAATAGTACACCCACATTTCGCCAGTTATGTTTAAGTCCCATGTAATAAGGGGCGAGCCTATTGCCATCAACCGGGCAAAAATCCAGACTGCTACTGAGAAATTCTTGATCGGAAATTCCCATAACACTTTGCCCGACCCGGGAATCGAATCCAGGACCTTGTGTTCAGCAGTCGCACGATGCAATTTTCTTCAATCAACATATTAAAATACATTAAAACATATGGCGCAATTTAGGAGGCTGATTGAACAACAAATTATGATATCCAAATCTGGTGCAGTTTTCATCCACCAAAAGCACCTGTTCTGGACGACACACGAGGGAAAGGAACCAGTGGCTATCTTAACACCAAACAACTAAAAGGATTTAAAATTGAAAATGGGACTCTATAATAATGAACCTACAGTTTGAACTCATTAAACTCGGTTAGTAGGGTCTAACAGGAGTATTAGTAATTCATATCTCGTTAGTGGTCCACTTCAAGTGCAGTTTGTATGAAAACGGTCGGAACTACCTAGGTATGCACACTCGGTTCCGTATGAACAGTCAGCGTTTAATTTGCTTGGTCGTTTTATTTGAGTTCCTGGTATGAGTTGCTAGTTATATGCTTGATTAACATTATGTGCTTATGAGTTCCTGTGATTTTGTGGAGGAAATAATAACAGCCACTCGGATCGATCTTCAGGTTAAGCCGCGCTTGTCTAGTTTAGTCTGAGGATGGGTGACCACCCATTACATTATATAGAGTTTCCTCTGTGCCTCGGAAAGCATGTGAAGTGGTTGGCCCCGGCTGTCATTTGTAGATCTTTGACAGTCGTTACAGGTAGTCAGTGGCCCTAAAGTCTGAGAACCAGTCTTACCAAGGGGAGTGTGGAGGTCAGATAGGCAGACGCTCCATGTAAAATACAGGTATTCAGCTGCATTCGGTTGGCAACGGCTAGGAAGGTGATGATGAGCCAGTTCTTTGCTATCCGCATTCAGTTCGCGGTTTTTTGGCACTTGAGTCAATTGTTCTCATCTGGCCGGCTATTGGCTTTATGTATGTTTTTAATTATTAAATTAAAATTTGAAATGATGTCATTGTTGTGATGATTGTATTCAGTTTATAATCGTGATTACGTGGAAAATCTACATAGTACGCAAAACTACCAAACTATGCAAAACCAGTATAAACGGATCTCATATTGTACGGCAAATCTATACACAGCAACGCCATGTTATGTTGGAAATTGACTTTTTAGAATGACTAAGTGCGATTCCTAAGATTATAACACATAATCAGGATAACTTGTATCTATATTATTTTGATACAGTCTTTCTATTTATCTTTAATGCAATAAAACGACATCGTTTTAATGCACTGATGTGATATTTTATCAACTTTTTTCAGTAGTTTTATCATACACTTTAATAAAAATATCTAAATGGGTATTAATCATATCACAGTAGTTTCTTATAGTAATTTAATTTTTAATAGCTGTGTCTGAGGTTGTGCTCCCTTGCGTTGCTATCTTTTTTTCTCGTGTAGTTTGTACCTAACCTGGTGTCAGTTTTTTAGGCCACCCATAGGCCTCTGACTTAGATTTACATGCCATTAAGAAATATCTCTCAGGCATGCTGCGGTGCTATGTACTCTTTCGACACTGACTAAAAGATCATTGACTAAATAAGAACGAAATGCTCATGGACTAAACACTGATAGAGACTCCACAGATTTCCACTTTCATGACAAAAATTTCTTTCAAAAATGTAAATTCACAGCTTAAAATTCTCTAAGTAGTAGTAAGTATAGTTCTTCTTTAAGTATGAGGTGGGTTTTGACAGAGTCAATAGCACCGTTGATCCTGTCAAGATCTTGAAACACAATATGTATTGTATTAGCATTAGTTATTAGAGCAACCCGGCACATCGTAATCAGGTGTTTCTCTATCAATAGGTATATACTTATATTGACAAATCACCGTCAATAAACAAATTCTGAGAATAGGTTTAAAACTGATTAACTATCAATACACCGGCAATTTCGCTCTAATGCAATAATATGCACTTTATCCACTGCAATAAAAAAAATTAACGCCCGAGAAATAAAAAAAGAATTATAATTTTATTCCAAAAAACCAGTGACGTCACTCGTAGCCAATCGCAGTACGTTTTATTAAGTAATTTTTGTACCGAACATAGTGTGGTATCGGAAGGTATTAATTTTTATCTCCGACCAAGATTACGAGTGCTTTAGATTTCAGTGGTAACGATAACATACTCTATAGATGAGTTCAGTGGAAATTTTGGTGTTTGGGTTGATGAATAACCGGCTGGTTGCTGATCGGAGACGGAGATTTAGATTTACATTGTTAAGGTGGCTGTTCACTCTCGCCGAGACACTCCGAAAAAGAGCGAGTGGGAGAATGGACAGTCAAGCGAAGAACACCGAGGCTAAACGAGCACTCATAAACAGGGTGGAATCCGACACCACCTATTTAGTACATCGTTAAGTAGACAATAGACACCGAAATAGTAGTTCCCTACTAAAATTAAATACCTACTCGGACAAAATGGATGGGAAGACTGGACTGCCCTTTCATCCGACATTGTTCCGACAGACATGTTGCTGTACCAGTGTCGGGGAGAAGGTATTAATTTTATTGTTAATAACAGCATTTGCATGTGTATTAGCATTTGTATTTGATTTTATTTAGTTTTGTAAGTTTTATGTTGATTTAATTTAATCTACTTGTTTTATTATTAATGAATTAATTCAATTTGGTTTAGTCTGATTTTATTGTATTTTATTTGACTTTATATACCTGAAATAAATGAATTTATATTATATTTTAAAATGTATGGGACAGCTGTTGTTTTTTTTAAAATAACCTTTAGCGTCGATGTTCCTTACACCCCGTATTCACACTCGCACTCGGCCTGCTTCGGAGTGTCTCGGCAAGAAAGTACAGGTACCTTTAGAGTTTTAAATAAAACACGAAATTCTTAACAAATTTATTTTTCGCAGATAATTAGTCAATATAATAATAAATAGATCTTTACTAGTACCTAAACACAAAGTAAACTCATACCATTGGCCAACCAATCTTAGCTATGTATACATATTATGTCATCCAGCAATACCAAATTAATAATATTAGCATTCAATTATGCTGTCGGCTATTAACTTACAATTAATGAATACTCCGGGGAGTTAGTGAAGTAAGCCGGTTGGGTAAATAAGTAAACAGACCAAACTTTAGACATAAACAAAGGACAGTATGGTACAACATGGAAGTTTCATCCGACTAAATTTTTTAAATGACAACCTCATTTAAAAAATTTAAAAATTAACTTGGTCCAAACGAGCTGGGGCAAGGACTGGTCAGGGGCATGAAGATTGAAGATAAACTATTGCCTCCTTTTTTTTTCTTTCTTTTTTCGGATGGGATATCATCAAATAACACCTCCCGCTCTGGGCTGAGCAGGAGGGAGTGTCAGACTTTTACTGACTAAAACCCATCCATGTTCCTTCCTTTGCCTTTTGTGTTCCAGGGCCGCGGTATCTCTTTCGAACAGTCCCGCAACCCAAACGATTGCCTCCTTTCATATAATTTGTGGCCGGGAACCTTGTGGGAAGTGCTTTAAATGTTACAGTACCATGCTGAGATAGGGGCCTTTAGGCCTCGTTCAAGACCAATTTTAATTCAATGTATGTCTTATAATTTTGTTTTATTGTAAATTTTAATAATTTTGTTTGGTCCAGTGCGAGGCAACTAAATAATTTTTCTTTATTTCCTTCTTTACGTGACCTCCCTAACTCAAAATGTATATGCTCTAGCGGTCGTTTCATAGCCTGTTTTCGAATACATCTAATGGTTTTGGTCGTTAGGTGAGGAAATCGATGTAACCTCTAACTTGTATCGTATTATAGTACCGACTGATCTGGGTTCAAAGTTCAGATAAGATCTATAGCAAATCTTCTGTTTATTGTATGGCAGTTTGTATTGTTACACAATTAATTTCACCAAGTTATGGATTTGCTTAAAATATTGTGTAAACAAAAGTTGCTTATCGCGTCTGTCTGTGTTTGAACAACCCGGGCAACCTATTGAATTCCAATCAATTGAAATTTAATTTAATATGAAGATTGAAGGAATTTATTTAGATGAAATCAAAAATAATTTTTGATCAATAGCATTTGATTTTGATCAGATGACCTGATGATGTTTTGTAGTGTTTTCCAACCCTCGCGACAAAGGCATGACTTTATGCATGTTGACTTATATTGTAAAGATAAAGGCTAGAAGGCATAAAATCTTTCATGTGTAAAAGAAAATAACACGTCTTGGCATAATTATACAGTATGGAATTTTTCAACGCCTCCTGGAGGGTCACCTGACATTTCTTGATGCCATAAAAGTACAGGATGTTATTTTTTGGAATTTAGCTGGTTCGATTTCCGAGTGTCTCAAGCGAATTTTCGAAAATCTTTGAATGCAGAATTATTTATTTTTAATAATAAAGGAATGTTTCCTTTAAGTAAAATTTTCTATCTCCAGTATTTCGAGTACTTTCCCTCCAGGTGGCGTTGAAAAATTCCACCCTGTATGCAATCAATATCTGTAGTAGTCAATGAAAAGTGCTTCCCACAGCATTTTCTCCAATTAAAAACTGTAAAATACTAAATAGATAGATATATAGATAAACCATTTACAGAACATACATATTTACATATTTTTTTTAGGGTTTGTTTACATTTTATTTTTATTTTTACAATTTGACATTTTTTTTAATGGCCACTAAATACAACTTCCTATTGTACTAATTATAATAAAAAAACATGAATTCCCTTGCCCCGTTGACCGAGAAACAAAAGAGAATCTTGTATTTATTTTTCTGTCTCAACGCGCGATTTAATTTGTACAGAAAGGTACGAAATAAATGGTGCGATTAATATGAGAAAAGAAATGAAGCGTATAGTTGATTCTATTGTATTACCTGGTGCTTGTAATGGAAAGATTTTAGGATGTAAACACGAGATAATTTTATATTTTTTACCTCTGAATTTTATATGTCTAATCAAGGTTCTGTTGATGTTTTTAATATACTTATTAAGCTTGCGTTTGGCCGCATCTCCCCAAATGTGAAGCGATGACGCTGCCTAGGGTGGAGCACGCTTGTCTAGAAGAAACCGATTCATTCAGTGAAAAGTAAAATAAAAATAAAAAATCAAGGAAAACTTTCAAACCCATGAAAAGAGCTGACGTTAATTTCATTACTCTTAATATTAGTAACAGCATTAATGAATTCATTTACTTGCATTCTTCAGAAATTATTTTAATACATTAAAACTTTGCTCGCAGCGTTTTTGGCAAACCCCATAGGTAAAAGCATGTATAGTTCGTACTATGTTTACAAGCAATAGATCAGTTCTAATTAACTTAAAGGCGAAGAGCAGGCGTTATGGGGGACTATCTTATGTAATTGAAGTTAAAAAAGGGCTGTTTCCAGTCTAGTTTAAATAAATGTCTTTTGATTTGACTGACTCGTTGGCCTAGTGATCGCAATCGCGACTGCTGAGCATGAATGAGGTCCTGGGTTCGTGTCGGGCAAATTGGTAATGGGTTTTGCTATCAGGAATTTTTCAGTAGGTAGCAGCCACGGAGACTAGATCAGTACCCGGTTGATGGCAATAGGCTCGCCCCCTATTATCTGGGACTTAAACATAACTGGCAAAATGTGGGTGTACTATAATTGTACTATTGTGGGTGTACTACACTTCTGCCAAACCCTTCGGTGATCACAGTTGTTCATCAATTTTGTTGCTATGTGATTTGACATACTTATCTTCTATCACTAAAATTGTTCACTCGTGCCCTATCATCGAGTTCACTTAACTTTCTCCAACGAACACTGTAAAAAGATATTGTATTACCCCTCTAATAAGGTAACGGTTCGACAGCAAACAGCCTTATAGAACATGTTACAGGCTTACAGGCGAGGGTACTCGAACACGACTCGAATCTTAATGAGTTTCCTTATTGAGTACCAATTTGTAGGCCCCGTTTGGAAATTATTTGGTATGGGGATCTTTTTACAGACTCACAAATTGGTTTTTTTAAGTAATATATATACCTTGGATGTAACAGGACCCTTCACGAAGCCGTCAACCAGGCATTAGGTACATCAAACTAAGTAAACGAAACGCATCATCGGAGAAATGAATCACGAGATTGCCAGATTAAAATGCTTGGGTTGCAAGTTTTAGCATCTTTGATCGACAACTTCAGGTGGTACAAATGCATGAATAAATCCAATATATTTTTTTTCAGAATCTGCGATTTTTTTCCTATAACTTCGTACCTTTATTGTTAAGGTACATTGTTTGGCCACAAAAAAATGGAAAAAACACCTCCTTTACGCAGAAATTGTTGCTGGGATACGCCTTTTTTTTTTGGGATGAAATATCACCTTTTACGGTAGGACTCAATGTAATGCACTCAAAACATTGTGCTGATGGATGCATTGAATAGTACTGTGGTCGTGAAGGTATTTAAAGTAAAAATCTTACAATAAAATCACGCATTAAAAAATAACTTGTGAAAAAGTTGGAACTGTGACCCCCAATATCTCCGTAACTAGAAAGTTCCAAGGTATGGTCTAGAACAAAAAAAATATTGCAATTACGGGGAAAACAAGTGCCATCCGGCTTCGTTAAATATCTCCGTAACTAGAAAGTTCCAAGGTATGGTCTAGAACAAAAAAAATATTGCAATTACGGGGAAAACAAGTGCCATCCGGCTTCGTTAAATATCTCCGTAACTAGAAAGTTCCAAGGTATGGTCTAGAACAAAAAAAATATTGCAATTACGGGGAAAACAAGTGCCATCCGGCTTCGTTAAATATCTCCGTAACTAGATAGTTCCAAGGTATGGTCTAGAACAAAAAAAATTATCGCAATTACGGGGAAAACAAGTGCCATCCGGCTTCATTAAGGGTCTTGTTACACCCTTTTCAAGTAATGTGGTATGGAAAATTACTTAAATTGGGTGGAAAGGACACCGTCGCAAAAAGAGTAGCTTCGTTTTCAATACATCATTCTTATCCTCAAAAAATTTCAATGTGGAGTTGAGAATGATTTACGGAATTTTTTATCCTGTACGTCTTGTGTGTGAAATAATTCGTATGCCTATACGATTAATAATTTATTAACGGCCACATTGATCAGTGATAAACAGATCATCTTGATGGATATGATAGTTGAGTTACCAAAAAGCTTAACAATCATTATGGACAATCGTTTTCAAAATGTTTTGTATTCTACAGCTACTTTCAATAGAATTGAAATAAGGTTTCCGGTACACTTCAACCAACTTACCAACGCAGGCGTAAAAACTCAGAACTAAATTAAATGTACCAAGTTTGACATGCTCTACGTAAATTCCGTAGACAGTTGAAATTTTCACAGATCTTGTATTTCTGTTACCGCTGTAACAACAAATAATAAACACAAAAATAAATGAAAAATTAAAGGGAGCTGCCCCTACTACGACGGCACGGAACCCATTCCAGTATCTTTATCTATGACTAGCTTTTGCCCGCGGCTTCGCTCGCGTTTTGGTCGGAAATTATTCTACAGGCACGTTGTAAATATACATATAGCACTCGGGGATAATGTAGCTTCCTAATAGTGAAAGAATTTTCAAAATCGGTTCAGTAGATCCAGAGATTACCCCCTACATACAAACAAATTTTACCTCTTTATAATATTAGTATACATATTCTGTCCCTTTGTCTTAACTTGCAGAAGCTATGAAGCTTTCATGGTTTTAATTATAAAGGTTAATCAGTCTTGCCACTAGATGATTGTCTCTGATGATCAGGTTTTTTCTCAGATCAAAAATTTTACGACAATACATAACATAAACACAAACAACGCATTAACTTCCCGGATCTTTAACCACAACATAATACACCAGAAAAATCCTCCTATCTACAAGAAAACACGCATCGTTAGGTCAGTTCACCCAATTTCGTCCGTCCTTACAAAATGGCCTCTCGTACTTAGGTTTTTTCCTAGAGATGAACCATTGAACATTGCCTGCTGACCTCATTAACTCGGGCAATATTCATGAACAGGACTCGGAGCAAATAGTTAAGGCGTGTCGGGCAAATAGATCAAAATGGACGAACACGCTTCGTTGACCTTAAAGCCTAGCCAATTTGGCTAATCGATGTGGCTGGTGACTAATTGGGACCTTTGATGAGTGATGCTCACTTGATTTTAGAATCGCTTAATAGGAGTATGCGTTTAACCTTGCTGTTGCGGCGATAAAAAAGGTTGGTAATGTTTTTTGAAAAGGTAATCTCACAAGCATATTCAAGAGTAGTTAGATCGTTGATCGGAAGAAGTGCTTACGTATTGTTAAGTATGGCTTAAGTACGGCCATTTTTCCTTTACCTTCAAACTTAAACTAATCAGTTATGTCTGAAGAAATAATTGAGGAGTTCGTAGCTAATTAGTAACACTCGCTCGGGTCGATCTTTAGGTCAAGCCGCGCTTGCCTATGTAAGTCCATGGATGGGTGACCACCTATTACATACCGAGTTTCCTCCATGCCTCGGAAAGCACATTAAGCTGTTGGTCCCGGCTGTTAATTGTAGATCTTTGGCAATCGTTACAAGTTGTCAGTGGCCCAAAAGTCTGACAACCAGTCTTACCAAGCGGTCTCATTTTACCCGGTACTAACTGGGTTGTGGAGGTCAGATAGGTAGTCACTCTGTGTAAAATACAGGTTTGCACTGCATGTGGTACAAACATAGTTGGGAAAAGACTAGGCAGATGATGTCTGAAGAAATAATGAACCTATTGTTCAAATAATAGACGTTACAAATAAAAGGGTATGTCTAAAAAACTACAAAGGCAAAAACAAGTAGTACATCCGATGCTATCGAGTTCGAAACGATTTTTATCGAGATTAAAATAGTGCATTTCACAAAAGTGCATTTCACAAAATCAAGGAGGTTTTGTGAAATGCACTTTTTTAACTAAGTCTAGCACAGATCAGAATGTACTGACACGTCTCGTTGATTTAAAAGGCTCAACTCGACACGTGCTCTCAATGGTTCTTTTTGATACAGCAGAGTTAGGGGAAAGCAAAAAATCTAGTCCATCGAGCCTGGTATTTCTTTTTCTAGAATTTTCTCTGTATGGTAAAGTGCACCTGGATGTTACGTTCAGGTTTACCTACGTAGTTAGGAAAATCGATAGACGTAACGGTTGATGCTGATTGAATAGACGACGTTTGAGGCAAGGTAAAAAGTAAAAAAATATTGTGGTCAAACGCAACCCTTTCTTTTTTTAGAAGGAGAAAACTTTTTAAAGCATTTTCTGACTTTACCAGGAACTGGTGATCATTGGTATACCTGTATTAAATCGGCCTCAACTTACGAGGGTCGTGGGATCAAATCCGCGTTACTCTGTGGGATTTATTTCATCTCCACTGCTCTTAAGACTGTGAATGAAAACTTCTTGAGGTAACCGGCAAATCCTAGAACTAAAAATCTGAAGACATTTGACATCTATCAACCCGCACTGGGCCCGCGTCCGTTAATCCATTTTATCCCAGTCCATCTCACTAGCAGCCCGCGTAGCATGGCAATACTATCTCTATTCTACCAAGAATCGACAAAGCTCTTTCTATACAACTTGACATGTCTGTCATACAAGACAAGACAGAATCGTAGATGTAGAATAGTATTCTCTGCGAAGGTAATATTAGATTTCATTTTGTTTGTTTTTTGCTTTGATGTTCTTTTTCAATTTTTTTATGGTTATGTTTTATTATTGCGCGTTTCTAGTCGGTGCAAAATAAATGATTTTTCTTTCTTTCTTTCTTTTTCATACATTTTTAACATCGCCATGCTTGCGGCGATAGAAATCTTTCCACAATCTGTCATTTTTTTTTCAATTCTTCGTCGACAAATCCCGTTTCTACGGTGTTCATGCTACGCGGGCAGGAGTACTTTCTTTAAAAAAACAAAACACACACGGCCCATTACTTCCTCAACTTTCTTTAAAACACATCCTTCCATGCCGAAGCATTCACACAATGGTCATAAACCGTAGACCATTCACACTGAAGCTAGTACATTTGTACACCACGCTGATAATAAAAGTATATAGAAGTCGACAAAGGAATATAAATTGGCGGGCAGTCGTATGTGAATGGCCGTGGTCGGTTTTGGGCACTGGATTAAGATATAAGAGGTAGCGGGTTATACCTTTCAGTTATCAATGTGAAATAAATGGGACGTTTGTTTTGTGTGAAAGCTGGTAGTTTTGTTTTAATAGGCTCTCTGTCCAACGAATGGAATATTCGCTACGATTGTTCGACTGCGGACAGATAAAGTGATTGTCTCTCCCGCGTTAAGTTTATCAAACTAACTTTCGCTTGCTTCTTTGCCCGCGTGTAACTCGGATATTTTCCAGAAATTATAACGGATGAAAACGATCCTACGTTATCGACCCAGTTTATGGTCTATCTGTGTGCAAAACTTTATCAAAACCCGTTCAGTCGTTAAGATATGGTAATTTTACAGACTCACGACAGACTTTCTTCCGAATCATAATATCTTAATGTATTGGCTTTTTATTAAATCACCATTAAATGAAGTGATTTAATTAAATTTTTGTTTTCTTTATTTCAGGTAAGTATGAAATGATGGCAAATATATAACACACAGCAGTCTGAACTCACTCATAGCTATTTTAACAGAAAATGGCAATAAGCTAAGAAAAAGGTAAGTAAACAGGAAATTGCGTATCAAAAATGTATTGTTTTCGTATGATATACGACAATGGCCAAGATGGCCGAAAGTAAATAGCTTTCTGCAAAGGCTTCCTGAAAAACCTTTGTATTTCAGCAATTTACAGTTTAGACGCCATGGTTATTTTAGGTTTTTTTATGCTTAAGTTTTTCTTCTGTGAAGCATTTTTTAATCAAATTAATTCAAGTTAATTCAGTTTTCTTTTAGACATATATTTTGAACTACCCTGTATGTGCATGAACAAGCAATTCTAAAAAAATCCATGCATGTTTGAGCGGTGATCAGCAAAAAATTATCTAATTATACCTAATCAAAAAATTTACCAGCTGCCCCATACATAAAAAATTTTATATGGTTCGAGGGTGCACTGGAAAAGAGCTCTTGGAAAAAATTGGGAAATTGCCCAGCAGTGGGACTGTACAGAATAATAATAAATAATAATAAAAATGGAGCATCTGATTATTTTTTGCTGTACATTGTCGCTCAAGCTTATGTGGGTTTTTTCGCGATTCTGATTTGTGTCACGTGGAGAACGTGGTTCGGTTTATGGTCTGTAGCCAAACCTGGAAATGCGGTAGGTATTTGAAGAAACTATCGCTTACGCTCAACGTGCGCTATTTCGACATTGGTGCGCTATAGAAATCGGTAACTTCAGATCCAACAAGTAAAAAGTCATAATTCGAGGTTTGGCTCTCGACTATTCCTTCTCCAATCCTCCTGCAATATTCGACCAATTTAAAGATATTTCATAAACTGAATAAGAAGGATATATACCGTGCCACTATGTTTTTTTTTCAAATTTGTAGACTAGGCCTCTGTTGACAACGGTCCAAATAGGCAATTTTGAGCATTTTGTAAAGCTTGTAATGCTGATACAGGTTATGTATAATCAAAAAGTAAAACAAGATATTTATTTAACTGTAAAAAATCATAACTCTAAAGTCATAAACCAGTAAGTAAACAGGCCAGAGCGTCTGTATGGAGAAAATACCACCCGCATTTCCTCTTAAGAATTTTTGAAAGAAGAGAAAGAAGTTTTGAAAACGATTTTCACCGCAGCTTCTTATGACTTAAAACACCTGAATTCGTTACTCGTTTTATTGACTGACAATAGTAAAATTGATTGACCGTTCTCTGTTGAGAGACCGCGAACGAAATGTGATCAGTTTTGGGACTGAGTATCAGCATTTTCACCAAAGATTTTATATATAGAGATAAGCCCAGCTTTATTCATTTGGAAGCTTAAATAATATTCGGTTTTCCTTTTTAATGGGAATTGCGAAACAGATTATTTACCAGTTTAACGATGGATGGAGGATGGAGGGCTTAAGCATAATTATTGTGTGTTCATAAGAGCTTGTTAATTTTATTTTTGTGAAAACAAATAACGAGCGATGGATGAATAAATAGAAGCATGGCTATAAATTAAAAATAAAATACTTGAAAGGTTTAACGGATTATTTGCGTTCAATGTTTTAAGTTATTTTTTTCCCGTAGAGATTTTTCGATGAAATGACGTCAACAAAACAGTTGAAATAATATTTTACCTCGTTTTAAAACTAGCGTTTTAACGCGACTTGTCCCACGTCATCATCTGCCTAGCCTATTCCCAACTATGTTGGGGTCGGCTTCCAGTCCAACCGGATGCAGCTGAATACCAGTATTTTACATGGAACGACTGCCTATCTAACCTCCACAACCCAGTTAGTGCTGGTTAATACGATACCCCTTTGTAAGACTGGTTGTTAGACTTTTTGGGCCACTGACTACGAGTAACGATTGTCAAAGATCTACAAATGACAGCTAGAACCAACGGCTTAACGTGCTTTCCGAGGCACGGAGTAAACTCGGAATGTAATGGGTGGTCACCCATCCACAGACCAACCTAGGCAAGCACGGCTTAACCTAAAGATCGACCCGAGTGCCTGTTATTATTTAGCCACGAACTCCTCTCCCACGTTAGACCGGAAATTAGGTATCTCACAGAAAGTCTATAAAATAAAGTTCTACATATAAACTAGACTACCTTGTGTGCCTCATCGAAAGCCATTCAGCCGTTAGCTAACAGGTATTAGACAGACAAAATTACTTTCGCATTTATAATGTTAGTATGACATCAGCAACCACTTCATTCTACATCAAGTAAACATAGACCATCATGTTTTATTGATCGGATTTATTATGCAGTCGGATCGGAACATCGCGTCTACTGGTACTTAGCATTTAATACGGGAAAGATTCCACACCGCTTCGATGTTTATTTAAAATCAACGGTACCTACGAGAAAGAAAATTATTCGGGGCTTTTTAAATCAGAATCATGTAATTTTGATTAAATCAAGTTACGTAATAAAGTTAAAATGATATCTAACATTAAACTTGAGTTTCGAGAGCCTACGATTACCTCAGCAGTATTATTTTAATAATAAAGTTTAAGTCAGTGACACCAAATAAGTATGATGTATCATATACTGGGCAGATGTTTTAAACCATGGCAATACTTTATGGACGTGTTGTACTAATGAAATATGGACTTTTATTAAGAGAACGATCATGATTGCAAAAAAACAGCTGCTCCATACGCTATTGGTCGCGTAACAGCAGTTTGAACATACACTCCTCAATTGGGTTTTGAAAATCATGCCCTAAAGCAAAAGATCACTGGAATGGAATTTTCTAAAAAGAAATATCATTCCATACCATTTGTGCGGATGGAATGGAATGATAGAATGTCGAGAGGTCGACAGGAAACCATTCCAATTGATCATTCCAAATTACCGTGAATGAGCTATTTGCATGAATGTTTGCGTTAAGGAAAATTATTTTAATAGAAATCTGCTCAATAGAATATTAGATAATTTCAATAGATTTGCACTGCATGCTGCGCACTTGACGATCTTATGACTGCATAGGCAAGGGGAGATCGCATAGCTGAATTTTGGTGCAAAAATATTTAATGAAGATTTGCCATCGACGGGCTTCGAACCCCACGAGTAAGTCGTGAGTTCAAACCCAGGCAGGCGCATTACTTTTTGTACTTTATTTCATCACCACTACTCTAAAAACGGTGAAGTAAAACATCGTGAGGATCCGGCATGTCCTAGAACCAAAAAATTCGAAGACATGTGACATTTACCAACCCGCAATTGGTCCGCGTGGTGGATTATAGCCCATTCCCTCTCATAGAGAGGAGGCCGTGTGTCTCAGCAGTGGGAACATTATAGGCTGATTATTCTACGCTAAGAAGAACCGTTAAGTATTTTAATGCTTAAAATGTGAGCAGCCAAGGTTATGAGTAAAATCAGTCCTCTCCCCTTTTACAAACAACCGTTATTTATAAAAGCATAATACATACATTTGCGTCGAGCAAAAACGTTAGTCGTTTGAAGTACATATCATCAATGGAAATTATTACATTGTATACGTTGGTAACTTTTATGCTTCTATAGGGTTCTCCATTGTAGGGACACGTGTGTCCCCAATTTCTAACACCAAGTTATTATGCTGCTGGTGTTAAAAACTCAAGGCTGTTTTTAGATAAACAAAAATAAACGAGTTTGGCAGATGGTTTCATTTTAAAATAAGTAAAGGGGTCACCTGAATAGGCGGATGCCCTAATAAAGAAAAAGAACACTATTCTTTAAATTTTTGCAGTCAAAAATACACATCTACATTTGTACAGACATGTATTACATTATAAGTTTAGTTAGGTACTAGACGTTGAATAAACTCAATAAAACATCGTGTACGAGCTACGCTGTACATTGACCTTTTGGTAGTTTGTACGTCATACTCATTTTATGCATATCGATATTGTTTAGGTGTGCATTTCTGTAACTTAGTATATAATCGTAACATTATAATTCAGTAGCAATAAATCCATCAAGGGAATCACTCGTCTACTCATTTACATAACATAACATACCTTACAAGTCTACATAACAAGAATAACAAGTACATAACATTTTCACTGTTGGGATTTACGCACCAACAATCGAGGCCATAAATTATGAACGTTTATGTCATTTATTTGACAGTGAATAGCTTTTACTGACATATTCATCATTATGTTTACAACAAGAAGTGTCATCTTGCTCTCCGTATCCTTTAACTTTGGATGAAGAATTTGCACAGCAAAGTGTAATATCAGTACATAGTTAACCTATACACAGTTAGAAAATAAACCACAAAAAGTACTGTATTATTATTGCTTCTCCCTTTGGAAGCAATGTGGCCATTCTTTTTGGTCCTCTTTTAGAATTCTGTTGAAATAACCAGTTATGAAATGAAATTTTAGAACGTAAGAATTGCTACAGACTTTAAATTGTTCGGGTGTATTGGTTTAATAACAAAGCCGACTCGAAGCGATTAATATATACATTTTTGAGGCGTCCATTTGTTACTTATAGCGTTTATCGGGGGCCCGTCGAGCCTAATCACGTAATTGTTTTCCTGCAAGAAACAGTGTAAAATTGCGAAAAACAATTAAGTTTATCCCCTTAGACAAGGCTAAATCCTACACAATAATATTTAATAATAAATATTCAAGGAAAATAATTAAGCGAATTATGTTTTCTAAATCACCAAATTGACCAAGGCTTGAAAAATCCACAAAATCGAATGACGTTACTAATGGATGCCCCGTTCGGCTTTCATTCGGGTCGTGTCAATCGGCAAATTTTGTTCGGCATCTAGCATCGAATCATGTTTGGCAGCATTTATCTAAACTTATGCTTATTCGATTTCTGCCCGGCTGTGCATGCTCGATGTAGTTGTAATAACCCTCATATTTTAATTCGTTGTTGACACACATTTTAGTTATTCAGTTTGTCTTTGAAAAGAGGTATTTTTTAAGATTTGATTTAAAAACATACTGTACTGGTAGCTATCCAGATTGATTCTAAAAATGTAGCGATAAAATCAATTTGGTATTAGGCATATGTAGAAAATACTAGGTAGGTACTATAGAGTTCAAAATTGACTAGGTACCTAAAATACTAGTTCTACATATGTACTAGTAGTAGGACTTAAGTTAATAATTAACTAAATATTATAACTATCACAATATTCGTTTAAATAATACCTATCCACGATTCAAAACTCTATTATTAAATTATTAATTTCAATGTAACTTTAACTATGCAGGGGATAATATATTCGCATACAATTAGAACGTAAAGTTGTGTCCATTCGTCCGCATTCAACAGTTAGTCATTTGAGAGAAATGGGACCGAAATAATATTTACCATTATTTTCCTCAAACTGTTGGCGATGGAAATAGCTCATACTATCATCTTGCTCAATGGCGCTGAAAATAACAGGCCGTTTATAATATTTGAGTCTTGGCGGGCCGAAAGTTAGCAGACAAGTCTTTTATGAAACAAGAGAGCGAAATTTAATTTTATGTTCTATTTGTAGTCTATTATAATGTACATAAAAATAAAGTAAACTTCTAAAAATAAATTACAACCCATCAGAGAGCTAAATTAATTGTTTTTAATGGTCAACATTCTTTGAGGGTAAGCAAATGACAATGCTATGAGGGTTAAAAATCCGATGGGTACTTATTTAAAAGACTTTTATTTATTTATTAAAAGTTTCTTATTATTTATGAAGAAAACCTGGATTAATAATCGTAACATGGCACCTGGAATATGAATCCCAAGAGAGTCCCTCTAATCAGTTTAATCGACTAAACTTTAAAACAATGTAATGCAAAATTCGACTGGACAAATCTATTCAAGGCTGTGTTTATTTCAATCAAGATATTTACATTATTTACAAATTAAAAATCTATAATCTATAATAGTAATAAAAATATGTACAAGAATCAAAAGGGTTACAGGGCGTCAAAAAATTCGTCCACGTCGCTGTCAACAGGAAAAGTGCCCAGGCTCAGTTGATGAGAGCAAGGCTGGTAGCATTGCCACGTTGTATGGCAATGCTGATTTTTTGGTCAAAAAATAGGCCCCCCTCTGGTCACGTGAAGAGTCGACCAACCGCTTGGCGATTTCCCAAAATACTAGGTGGGCTCTCGGACCCCATGGCCCTAGTGTTTCAACCCCAAACGGCTCAAACACGGACCTACCAATTAAATTATTATATTTGCGCCGTTTGAGGTTTTCAGCACCTGCAGCAGCCGCCCCAGCGTAGCTCACTGTGCTTGGAAGATGGGATGGCGCAAGTTGCACCCCACACCAAAGGCCTACCCATCTTCCAAGGCATTATGGTCATACCATCTGGTCTCTTCCCCACGACGCGTACAAGCCATTCAAGCCTCAGTTGAGAGCTATTTAATTATAGTTGTTGTAGACCTACATAAGAAACTACATAATACAAGGTGTAAGCCGTCAAACAAGCATTCTGTACATCTAACAAAGTAACTCTATACAAAAAATATTGCTGGGAAACGATATGAAACATTGAATAAACAATCATGGTCTACGGTAGCTGATGGATGCATTAAATAGTACAGGGGTCATGGAGGTATATTTTTTTTATACATTTAAATTATTATTTTTTTATATTTTTTTTATACATTTTTTTTTTTTTGAAATTATAGCTTAATAAAAAGTGGGAATTTTGACCTCTAATATTTCTAGAAGGTTCCCAGGTAT
Source organism: Eugnorisma glareosa (assembly GCA_947578425.1). Classification (NCBI taxonomy): domain Eukaryota; kingdom Metazoa; phylum Arthropoda; class Insecta; order Lepidoptera; family Noctuidae; genus Eugnorisma; species Eugnorisma glareosa. The sequence continues at coordinate 4,019,521 of OX387957.1, read as the reverse complement.
GGTCCAGAACACAAAAATATCGCAATGACGGGGAGAACAAGTGCCTTTTCGCTTCGCTATGAATCTATTAACATATATTATGAAACAGGAAAACACCGATCAGGAAGCTCCGCTGTACTTCTCATACATAAAACCAAATTTAAAAAAAAAAGAAAAACAAAAATAACAAACAAAAACACAAAAAAGTGAAAAATAACTTTAGCTTCAGAAGCCGGTGACAAAAACACCAAATCAATCAAACAAAAGTCAACCTTCAGAAGCCGGTGACAAAAACACCAAATCAATCAAACAAAATTCAAGCTTCGAAGTCGGTGACGTTTGTTTGATTGATTTTGTGTTTAGAATTTTGAGAATCGATCCACAAATGGGGGAGAAATCAGGCAACATACATAAAAAAAACACACACGAACATATAACCTCCTCCTTTTTTGAAGTCGGTTAAAAATAATCTGAAATCATCTAAACTAATTCAGTAAAGTTGACGATAGATGAAGAGAACAATGAGATGAAGCCTTTTCCAAGTTCCATTCGGAGCGCCGTCGGAATTTTCCGTTAATCATAAATAACATCACGCCTGCAATCCCAGCAAAGGGTTAGGCAGAGGTGTACCTAATAGTACACCCACATTTCGCCAGTTAAGCTTTAAGTCCCATGTAATAGGGGACGAGCCTATTGCCATCAACTGGGCACAAATCCAGACTCCGTTGCTGCTACTGGGAAATTTCTGATGGAAAAACACAATAACACTTTGCCCGACACGGGAATCGAACCAAGAACCTCATGCCGCAAGCGCGACTGCTGACAGTCGCGCTTGCGACCACTTGACCTACGAGGCAGGCCAATGGAAATTTCTGTAAAAAAAAAATATTAAAAGATTTTTACCAAGTCCACAAAGTACCGTTAACGGTAAAATCATTTCTTAGTTTACGGCTTCAAGTTTAATCTCCTTTCCTTTTAAAGGCTTTTTTCGTAAAAACATGACAATTCCTTTTATAACCGAGCCTATTTTTTAAACTTTTTATCAAAAAAGACAAAAGACAGGATCAATTTTTGTAAGTTTTCAATGTATTTAAGAATTTATAAAGATTTTTCGAATTATTGTTGAACAAAGAATTTATTTTTAACAATATTATATACATATTACATTATGTATTATATAATCATCATTATATATTGTATTATTATATTTATTTCTTTTTATTTTATCATTATTATTATATTTGTGTTATTTTTTATTTATTTTTATGAGCTGTGTCTACTGTCTTATCCTAATGTCAAAGTGTTTAAACTATATGAGATTTAAGCAGTGGCTTCGCCTGCAAGGAGCTCGGACATTTATGTGCCTCGGGAACGTAACTCCGGGGTCCAATGTATCCTATGTTCTAGGCGTAAAATTGCAATATACCTACAGACAGTTACTTTTCCATTATTAATAATTTATTATTAACATTAGTATGGCCTATAAGAGACGTCTGTGAAGATATATAATACAAGGTGTAACATAAAAACGCACTACCTGTCGTATAGTATCTTGTACCACGAAACTGAAGAACTTTTCGCATTTATTTTGTTACACCTTGTATAGTCTGTAAAACACTTGGAAAACGTAGTCGTCAGTAACGTAGGTACTAAAAAGACAGACTGAAAGCGTTTTGTTAGACAGTACGTTTTGGTACCATTAATTTCATATTCATAATATTTCAATATGGACATTATCGACATCGTAACATTCGTACGAGACACGATAATATTTAGACAAGGCCGTCACCCTCCCCGTACAAATATTTTCTTAAATGTCTCGTGTCTGAAATTCATAAATTAACATTGTTCCAGATGAGTTTCGAGATTTAAAACATATCTGTTTCTTTAAAGGCATCTTCATATTCCACTAAAACAAGAAAGTCTATAAAGGTATCACTACGATTCATTTTAGTCACGATCCAAACCGAAATTAGGGTAAACTGAAAGGGCTGTGGTTTCGCTACATTTCCCTTCAACGCTTTTAGCTCTTCTAAAAGCATCACAAACCTGGTTATATCCACTAGTTTAATTACAAAGATTTCGCTTTAAATATTCTCTCGGCGAACAACGGGTTAATTTTTAATCGCCCAGTCGAATTAACCCTTGTCCAAGACGCAGGCCTCGGGCCTTTATAAAACGGCACTGAAGAATTTTTGTCGTTCGTTTTTCCTACTTTTGTCTGAAAATTATACAGCCACTCTGACACTGAAAAAAAGACCTTTACATAAAGGAATAAGGTTATATTTCTCTTGAGTTTAAAATAAGTCGTGAGTTATTCAACGTCCGAGTTTATTGTTTCATAATTTCCTCGCGAACGCTCCGTAAGATGTTATTTGCAGTTTTTTCCCAATTTATGACGTTATGGTGTTATAAATGTATAAGGAGTGGACGATGGACGCCGGGAGTTTTTGTAATTATTTTATTGACGTTACTCATTATAAGCCGAGTTCTTTTCATCAAGGGTAGGGTTCTTCTAGTTGTGAAAAGTGTGCTGATAGAGTATTTCGGGTTTTACCGATTGCGATTTTTAGACGCGGATGCGTTTACCAATCGCGATTAAAATCATGTTATTATAGAAGACTTGTGGAAGTCTATACTTGTCTAAAACTGTATCCACACCAAAGTTTGTTTTTGTGGAGCAACGTTTCAACGACGGATAATAAAAAACTAAAAGTCGCAAAAGTTATAGAAAGTTACTTCATGTTATTATGTTGCAAAATGTTTTCTACAAAAAATAATTCCCGTGTGGATGCACCTTTAAATATTGAATGTGAAGGCCAGGCTTGCTGATTAAGACTTTTGGTGTTTTTTTTGTTAGATTTCGTCAGAAAAAATCTACCTATTGGTCTTCACCTAAAGTCGAGTTTTCAGAAAATATCGCCATAGGGGATCTAGTTATGACCCCTACAGTCCAAATCAACCACCAGTTAAAAAGTTTAAATATACGTATGTATATGGGGCGACAAGCAAAATTTTAGCCATACTCTACAGGTCGCAATTATGCACCGATTGCTTTCAAGCTTGGCCAAAAAATCAAAAGGGTCAAAACTTAGGTTAATTTTGTGAATGGGCGGAATTCGTCCATGGGGGGCGGCGGGGGGTTGGATTTTCGGAAATCAGTTTTTTGGCCATAACTGTTTTCCTGGATTTTTTTGTACCGTTTAACATTTTTATCATTCCGAGTAAGAATGCAACTTTTTTGATGCAACCCCTAACTTGGGGAGGGGGCGGAAATAAAAAAAATTATATCTCCGCAACGGTAAACATTTTTAGAGCCGCAAGTTTTTTTTTTTTGAAACCAACTTGTTTACTCTACAATTATTAAAATTGAAGCTTAACGATAAAACTTATAGTTTTCAAAATAAAAATTTATAACTGTAAAATTGAAAGGGTAGAACCTTCTTCAAAATCTACCTTCTCCTGTGGCTTGCCGAAGGGGTATTTTTACAACGATACCTCTACTTGGGAAGGACAATCCTGAACAGTGAGAGAGAAGATGAGTGGAGCTAGTGGCTAAATAATGACAGCCGCTCAGGTCAATCTTTAGGTCATGCTTACCTAGGTTGGTCTGTGGATGGGTGACCACCCATTAAATACCGAATTTTTCTTCGGAAATGCCTCGGAAAGCACGATAAGCTGTTGGTCCCAGCTGTCATTTGTACATCTTTGACAGTCGTAACATTTAGTCAGTGTCCCGAAAGTCTAAAAACCAGTTTTACCAAGGGGTATCGTATTAGCCAGTAGTAACTGGGTTGGAGGTCAGATAGGCAGTCACTCTGTGTAAAATACTGGTATTCAGCTGAATTAGTGAGACTGGAAGCTGACCCCAACACAGTTGGGGAAAGGCTAGGCAGATGATGAATCCTGAACAATGATCATAATTATTTTGCAGCGTTACGATGAAATTAATTAATAAATCAATTCTGCAAAGTTCTGAAAAAATGGCTTATTTCACATAGCTTTTATTCCATTGCGGAATTTCTCAAAAAATCGAACTGTCAATCATATCACTACCGAATTGCATTTTAAATAATAACCTACTTACATTATTTGATGTTGTGTTTGTATAATTAAACAATTTTATTAGGCTAACAATTTGTTGTACGATAAAAATACTCTATTAAGCTAACAATTCTTTTGTAGTTTTTGCAGCAAAATTTTGTTTTGTGTTGTGTTAAATAGACTTAGAAATATTGTACCTGCTTTATTTAGTTACCTACATAATTGAATGTTTGTGTTTATTAATATTTGCTTGCTATTTTTATGGCCAAATGTGTCATTGCACTTTATGTTAGTTTTACCACCTTTTGTACCACATTTACCGCAGATAAATAATTTTTATTTGATTTGAAATGAAAAAGTGGATACTGGTAAAAAACTTTACAGGTCATGAAATATGTATGTCTTTGATTGTCATTGTTTGGTTTCAAGGAGATTTGTAAGACAGTAACTCGTAAACTTCATGTTTCGACCCCATAAAGTAAAACGATGAGTTCAGGGATGACATCAGGCCCTTTCGACATTATGATGTCACCATAAGTGTGGCATAATAAAGCTTGTATTGTAAACTGAATGAATATAAGGGCCTTATACAACATAGTTAGGAACAGAATAGGAATGATGATTTGTATAAAAATAACTGCTTTCAAAATTAATAAAAAGTTTCATCCAATTTGAGGTCGGTTGATAAATTAATCAAAAGTATTGTCTAGACTACAGATATCTTTTCTTTCTTGAGTTATTTATTAATACAGAACAATAATAAATTGTTTCAGACTTCAGATATACTGAATTTGATTAATACAATTTATCTTATTGTGTGACGTTTATGAAGTAAGACTACGTTATCCGCCATAGGATAAAATCGCTGGATCGGTTCACTAATTAATTCATTCGTCACTCTTGATTCATTTTGTGTTCAGAGATTTCACTTCCAGTGAATGATGCCGAATGAAAAACAAAATAATTGTGTTTGAAAGTCTGTAATATCAGTTTTAGTAGGTAAAATTGCGCATAATAATTGTTGTGTTATTCTTTAAAATCACTTATTTATAGTATATGTAACATTCATTTGATTCAAACTAAGCTTCTAGGTTAAACAACAAACTATGACTTTATTCGGTAATAACAGCAAATGCACAGATAATTCAATAAAACCTGCGACTAACATAATCCTTATTTTTGGCTTTGCCGTTGTCGGGTGATATCAAAACCATTTTTTTTTAATTTCTATTTTATGCTGATCTCGCATTGTATAGGATTTCCGTATAATATGAGGTCAACTTATACTAGAAATGTTTAGCTTGATGTTTTGCCGTGTGTACCTCCTCCTCCTTGCTGATATAATGGTCGCAAACGTGACTGCTGAGCATGAAGTCCTGGATTCGATTCCCAAGTCGGGCAAAGACGTGATATTGGGTTAGCAGCCATGAAGTCTGGATTTGTGCCAGGTTTGCCCCCTATTACATGGGACTTAACCATAACTGGCGAAATGTGGGTGTACTAATGACTACACCTCTGCCGGACCCTTCGGGGATTATAGGCGTAATATGTGTCAATCACCCAGTCGATTTTTCCTTTTCAAAACATTATGTTGGTACTAGTAGTCTGTTACACTGGCGTGCACCGAAACGAAACATAAACCATTTTATTTTTTGTTATAAAACACAACGTTTACGGTGACGCCTGAGCTGTCATTCGCTTATTACAATATTTTGTGTCGGATGTCGTTAAGATTTTCCCTTTTTTATTCGAATTCTAAAAAATGAAAGTTATGTATTCGGCCGGTGTATCTTCTTTTTATATTTAAGTACTTGAAGTTATAATTATTTGAGGTCGAAATAAAGTGGAGGGTTAACCTACGTCAAAAAGTAAGCATATTAAAAAGATATAATTTTAATTTACGACTGGCAATTTTTAAGTAGACAACTTTTTACGATTAAAAAGTTAATCATAAGCTGCCCAACTGGCGTTTTAATTTATGCTTTTTCTTCTGATTGTAATTATGTATTCACCGAGAGTAAATGGTATTTTGGTTTTCAATTTCCGCAGATAACGCAGGCGAGGTGTCGTCGCTAAATAATATGAATTGTTAATTTAGCAACAGTATTTATTTCTGTGAAAGAAAATAAAATCTGAGTGGTCTTGTTGATTGGGATCTGATTTCCCACTAGTTTTTTTTGTTAAATCATTTGCAAGATATACAAAAGCTGTCATTCGTATTAAAAATTGCCGTGGTTTTTTTTTGTAATAAAAAAATAAACCAATTAAAACAACACAATAACCGAAAACATTTATTTATTTTTTATTTTTTTATTTAGCATATATTATCCCACTGTTGGGCTAAAGCCTCTCCCATAGCCTTCCATTCTTCTCCACGTGCTACTTTCTCAGGCCAATCTGTCACAAACGCCTGCAAGTCGTCACTCCAGCGTTTTCTAGGCCTCCCTCGGCGACGACGCCCGTCTTCTGGCACCCACTGAGTGACGACTCTGGCCCATATGTCTGTAGAATACATCCACTCCCACTTCAACCTAGCAGTTATTGCCCACATCAGCGATTCCAGTTTTTTAGCGTATTGTGGTATTGGGAATTCTGTCGCTGAGCTTAATACCCAATACACTACGCTACCTAAAACATAGGCATCAAGAAATTCCTCCTCAACGCTGTGAACCAGCAATATATCCAAGAGACTGACGGGCGTTGGACGTTGTGGCCTTCTTACTTAGCCTTTACCCAAGGTAAAAGCCAGTCCTTGGGACGAAGCGTGAACTAAACGTTTGGATATTTCAGTGAAAAGGCTGTAAGCGCTTGGACTGAGGCTTTTAACCCTAAATAGCTCAAAAATGTAGTTACCCGCATGAAACTATTTTTACGCCGCTTGAGGTTCTCCGCAGTCACCGTGGCAGCGTCAACACAACACGCCGAGCTAGGAAGATGCAATGACGCAAGAGTGTCGACACATGTTGAGTCGGACACTAAAGGCCTACCCATCTTCCATGGAATCCAGGACATGCTGTCCGGTCTGTTGCTATCATCGCGTGCCAAGCCATTGGGTTCAAATAAAGCTCAAAAGCCGACGGTGACGTGAGCTCGTCGGATTATGTCATTTAAATGCCCGCTGCGCTAGGTAGTCCGAACTTCAGCTGCAGGAAGCACTGTATTTTTTATGTTTATAGTTATTTATAGAAATAAAATGGAATAATATGGTTTATATGACTAATATTAACATCATAACACGAATGTGTATACCGCAAATAAATGCAATGTTTTATCGCATAGCACTTTGAGAAAGATCTTGACCCAGATTTGAATTTTAAACATATTTATGTTGGCATCAATATATTCAGTATTATATATCTTTACAACCACCAAAACACCGGTACTTAGAACATAAATCCTATTGAATCCAACGCGTAAAAGTCCACAATCCTATTCACCGGATTTGGTTTCACACAAAATCTGTGCACATTACTTTGTCCGCCATTTTATTTCGTGCAATAACCCTAGTTGAGATTTATTGGACTACAATAAAAGTTAGTTTGGCTTAAGATAGCCTTGGCAAGATGGTGAATAGGTGACAACTGAATAGAGGAAAATAGTCCAGTTTCGCAGGAGTCGAAATTTTTACATCCATAATAAATCTGGAATACGGTGCGTGAGAATTGAGTGTTTGTGAATGTAGGTGTATATTAATGGCAGTGATTTAGGTGTCATTTATAAAGGGTGTAACCAGACCCTTAGCGAAGCCGAAAGGCTCTTGTTCTCCCCGTTATTGCGATTTTTTTTTGTACTAGATCACACTTGGGAATGGGACCTTCTAGTTACGAAGATATTGGGGGTCAAAGTTCCATCTTTTTCAAAGTTTTTTTTTTAATACTTTTTTGTAATGTGAGAATTTTACTTTAAACACCTCCACGACCACCGTACTATTCAATCCATCCATCAGCATAATGTTTTGAGCCCGTTACATTGAGTCCTACCAGAGATTTTTCACCCCAAAAAAGAAGTCGTTTCCCAGCAACAATTTTTGCGTAAAGTTAGGGTAGGCCATATATATACGGATACCCAAAAAAAAAAAAACTCGCAACATCACAGCGTCGCTCTACTTAGGATGACCCTCAAAGTAGTCACATCTATTGATATATTCACTCACCCTTCCGGGCCCCCGCATCTGCCCCTGGTGTTTTTAGTAAGCGTATGAGAAACAACGCCATCTAGCTTAAATATAAGGAATTTCAATGGTATTCTGTCGATACAAGAAGGAAGGATGTCGCTTCGTTACAAAAAAATCAAAAAATAAAACAGAGTGCGCTGTTAACAAAAAAAATAGTTTAGTTTTCGTTCCGTACCCAATTTTGAGCGTCTGACCGGAATATTTGAAAAACAAACATTGAAAATAAGCCTGTAAAAACCAAAGTTATAAATACAAGAACTCACCACATTAATCAAGGTTCAAATCACGATTTTCTGACAATGCAAACAGAAGAAAGATTCATTTGAAATACCGAGTACGAGATGAATTTTGGGTTAATTCTCGTAATTCGGGTAACTACACATTTTCCTTCAGACACCACTTGAATCTTAACATCAAACAATCGTGAATACTTATTGTTTTTAACTTCTGACAAACACATTATCAGCGCAAACTTCACAACAGAACACCATTTCTAAGTAAATAAACAAATACAACAATAATATTTACACTACTGTACGTTTCAAAACGAATTACAACCGTCAGATATTATAATAATCAAAACATTCAAGATCACGAAATAAATTTTGCTTGTCACATGAAACAAATATGGCTTCTAAGAAAATACAATTGTTATTTTGTCAATGAAAAAAACACTACCAAATATAATTGCATCACCGCATACCGTTTTAGCCGGATAATACTTTGCGGGGCAGCCAATCAGTGGCCAGCTACACTCGCAGGAGTTTACGCACCTAATCTAGCATGTGTGCCGTATATATACACGAAAATACGCATCAGTGTGCTTAAATTTATCAATGGAAATTAGGCCGGCTGGGGCCTTGCCTAGACGGCCGGGAGCGAGCGTCGTAGTATTATTACCAGTTACGTCACACGGCCGCGACAAGTTGCTTTAAGTATTATAACAGGCGTTATTTTTTATTTTTTTATTTTTGATTAATATAGTTATAATAAATGCATTTGTTGTGTTGTTGGTAGGAATGGTAGGGTAGGCTAGGCCTAATTGCCTCTATGGACGGCACGCCCCTGTACATAATGGTTGGTTGACGGTTTCGTTAAGGGTCTTGTTACACCGTGTATAGACGACATTTTTTAGTAGAAGATGTTTTTATGGTGAGATGCAAGGAATGCGGTCCCTTAAACTCTTTTTCTTTTCTAATCGAGTCCAACCAATCGAAAATCCTTCCTTAAAATGAACCATCAGTTTGTAGGCAGGTTGATTGGTACGTGGTTGTTACAGTACTAAAAGTACTGGGTGTTTCTAATCAAACTGCCTCGTTGGTCGAGTGGTCGCAAGCGGGATTGCTGAGCGTGAAGGCCTGGGTTCGATTCCCGGGTCGGGCAAAATGGCTTTTTCCACAAGGAATTTTCTCAGTACCAGCCACGGAGTGGGGAATTGTGCCCAGTTGATGGCAATAGGCACGCCACCGATTACATGGGGCTTAAACATAACTGGCAAAATGTGGGTGCATTCGGTACACCTCTGTCTAACCCTTCGGGGATTACAGCCGCGATGTTACGTATGTTAAACTTTGGTGTGCGATTGATTTACTGATACCAATACGTACCAACATAAGAATAGTACCAAAAGTTTTAATAATAACCAAAATAAACATATCTGACTTTATTGTCCAGGTTACAATAAGTATTAGCAGTTACGAAGGTAAATAAAAACGGTATCATTTGTATTTATTCATTCGTCAATGTGCTGAAATACATGCAAGGCCTATTTCTAAGGGGTCAACAAATTGCTCCTCACTTCGAACACAATATTGGAGAAATTTTCCAATTGTAACACGACAAATACTACTTGAAAATCTCCAGAAATTATTTGTATTGAGAATTTCGACGTCGGCAACTAGAATTCTTAACATTACTGAATGGAAACGGTCTAGCTCTTCTTAAATTCCTTCGTTTCATAATATTTACAGTTTTCTTTTATTACCGTTTTTATTTACGACGCCATCAATTGTTTTAAATTACCTATTTCAGTAAACACAGAGATGATTCATTGGATCATACTGTATGTTCAAAAAGACTTGTTATTTATTAGGCGTTAGCAAAATATAATAAATTAAAGTTTATGCGAAGATACGTAAATATTATTCTCAGAATTTTCATTAATTTGTTGATCATTTTGATTATTTTGTTATTGGATAGTTTAATAATTTATGAGTAAAATGTTTTAGCCTTTTATCTAGAATACATTAAGTTATGCAATTAAGGTATCTGCTTGTAGCTAGATTAAAATATTTGAAGTGAATTACTGTTTATTTAATAATGTCTGACAACTAATTGAGAAGGTATTAGAAACAGTTAATTTTAATAATTTAAATGCAATTCTTAATATGTAGTAAAATGTATGTTCTTACAAACAAAACCTAAAAAATCCAGTTTACTTCTTGCTCTTGAAGTTTCATTATAATGAAAAATATTTGTTATAAACTTTTACGAGTTCAACCATTGTGTATATTTCTGTTGACTCATAAATAATGCATGGTCGTTGATTTTGATGGTACAACAAATTGGTTAGTGGTGGCTTGTTTTAGTTCTTTTTCTGAATCCTTGAACTATCACACTGTTCGTATTGAACAACTAAAAAGAAAGAAAGAACGAAAGAAAATATATTTATTTGTCGCAGAGACATGACGTGCATCATACAAAATGATAAAAACACAAAAAAAAATAACAATAAACATACAAAGCATAAATAAAAAAAAAGACGTTCGTAGCTTGCACGTCGTGACTGCGACAAGCAGGTTACCACTCAGCACGATGCTGTGCTATGGGGGACCCACAGCACAGCGCTGGTTTTCAGTGGTCACCCGTGAAAAACTAGAAATTCAAATTTTTATTTTCAGGTCGCCGTTGTAAACATTTGTATTCGCCCACTGTTTGTCGCCCACTTAGTATTTCAGTAGCCCATATTCAGTATTTTCGACACCTTTAATTTGAATTTACTTTCTGTCGTTTAAATACTACCCTTTAAAAAGCGACGTAATCAAAATGGCGTCTATCGTGCGACGTCATCGCACAGTTGTACGGTACAGCGTCTGATATTGACACGTGTTACGGATGGGCGGACATTTTTTATGGAATTCTATCGTCTATCCGATTCAGTTGATTATGATTGTGACATGTAGTACGATGAATATGTGTGGCCTCGTAGAAGCATGTGGTTTTATTATCAACTATGTGTGGATGATGTGGTTCGATGACAACAGATTTTTGTAGATTTATTGGCGAATTGAATTTTCTCAATTGAGCGTGTTAAATATTTGACTTTTGTCTGATTTTCTGTGTCATAATCATCTTCTACCAAGACTTTTACTCTTGGGAGCAGCGGTGGCCCAGAGGTGGCGGCCCCGACTTACGAATAGTAAGTCGTGGGTTCGAACCCAGGCAGGCGCATTACTTTGTGTAATTTTTTTCATCACCACTGCTCTCAATGTCCTAGTCCGCATGTCCTAGAATCAAAAAAATCGAAGACATGTAACATCTACCAACCCGCACTGGGCCCGCGTGGTGAATTATAGCCCATTCCCTCTCATAGAGAGGAGGCCGTGTGTCCCAGCTGTGGGAACATTAAAGGCTGATTATGCAAGACTTTTACGAACTGTGTTGAGGTTCGCTTTCAGTCTTAGTATTACACAAGGAGCTTTAACTATGCATTTCAGTATTCTTATTCTCTCTTTTCGGTTTAAAATATCTTAAGCCCATACAAACGATTCGTCAGGGGGCCACGTGGTAGCCCGGCCACCGTAGGCGCAGGCCTGTGGACGGTGAGCTATGGGCTAGCTCGCCATCCGTCCATCTTATGACGACAGGCCGTGTCGACGGCGTGTTCGTGTTCCGCGCACGCCTCAAAGAGATGTCAGCGAACAGGAAGGGGTCCGTAAGGACCGACGCCTGCCAGGGTTGCGGGACTGTTCGAGTGAGGTACCGCGGCCCTGGAACACAAAGGGGAAAACTTACTGTGTGTGTGACTTAATATCGAGTTCCATTAGTGCGCGTAGCAAAAGAATAAGAAAGAGGGTAGACAGATTTGTCTGCACCTAATAATTTATTTACCATCCACCCGCATTCTCCAGTCATCCCGCGATCATGGCGCTTTCAACAGCGTCTAAATATCGGAAGCTCACAATCGTTTAATCACACAGAAGATATTTTATAAGTGACAGTGTAAGTATAGGAATGTTTCGTTACATTTAGGAACTTATTACAATAATAGTCCTCTGACCATGTTTGGTCACGAGCTCATGGCGGAGATTAGCGCGGGAGATATAATAGTGCATAAGTGCGTGCGCAGGCATTTATTTATTTATTTAGGTTAACCAACAATAAAATTGTTTACACGTTACATACAATTTAAAAGTACACAATATACATTTATAAGTGCAACAATTACTTACGGGCTAACACCACGCGCACTATTATATTACATTGTACATTTTCATTAAGTATTGCAATGAATTGTGAATTAAGAATGATAAAAAAAATGTGTAAAATTAAGCATCGATCCAGAACTTTAACAAAAAAATCAAGACAGTCGAATTAAATTAAATTAAATATATTATAATGTTTGGTGATAAAATAAAATAACAGATAAATTAATAAATTAAACTAAAATTAAATGTTTGGTTTACACAAGATAATAATTAAGAATTAATTAACGTTAAATTGTTACATAAATTATCAAATTGGCATTACATTAGAATAATAATAAGGCATCAGTGCACTTTCTGTTCCTTTACTCTCATAGTCCGATGGGACGGCAATCAGATACAACCGGAGAGAGATCAGGCGCAGGACATTGGTCCTGCTATTGAGCTTAACCTAACTTTCCAAGGCACAGGAGTATCATACCGCCAGCTTCGAAACTCCGGAGTGTTACTAAGTATTTCCAATGAAATAATCTCATAGTACTTTTTGCCCGACTTGGAAATCCAACTCAGGACCCCACGCTCAGCAGTCGTGCTTGCGACCAGGAGACCTACGGGGCAGTCTGTTAACTTATTAAAGGTAAAGGTACTGCTTTACTTCTTACTTAAATGCGCTTTAATTTATTACGCATTTCATTCTCTTAGCCTTAATCATTCAAAACGACCAAAATGGAGAGACTTCATAAGTGCGCAATGAATGCACTACAATGCTCACAGCATTGTAGTGCATTCATTGCGCACCGCAAAACTAAACTCAGAAGCTTTGCATGTGTCTGTCACACTGCAGACAACGTGCGTGTTAATTCGGAAACATAAAGATAACCGAAGCACATAGGTACTCTTTCTGGTTCCATTATAATTCAAGCGTTTACAGTATTTTTCAGTAACGGGGTTTTTGCATATTCTCACTTTTGTTTTCCATCTGCTGCTGCGGCTGATTATGCTCTCAGAGTTGAATGATTTTTTCAATTTTTTTTTAAAAGAATACCTACCGTCTCTGGAACTACGATAGATCATAAATTGCATCCATTGATTTCGTTCATAAATTTCCTCTTAGCGTGTGAAAGGCAATTTTATCTAAATTGTCTCCCCCTAGAAATTGACTACGAGTACCTTTAATAATTAAAACAAAGATGTACTAATAGGTTTTAGTTTAAATAAACAGTAAGTCAGTTTATTGGTATGTATATTATTTTGTAGAGGATGTTAGGAATATACTACGACTTCAAGTCCCCATGTAATGTTCCCTAATAATGCCAAAAGGATATGCGCTCACGTGAGCGAAGCCGCAGGCACACTCGTTCAAAATAACATTTTAAAAAAATCACAAAAATAACTCGCATTTGGCTATAAGAAAAGCCACGTGACTCGGCCGAGCGTAAATGCAATTACTGCCCGTACATTCTGTTTTATATTAAAAAAACCGGCAAAGTGCGACTCGCTCACCGAGAGTTCCGTTTAAACTTGTAGGTATTTTGTTTTTAAACTACATATTTACAGTTTTCAGATTTCTTCTTTGAAATGTGCTGTAATGTGATTCTAGGTCAACTAGAAGTACCATATAGGTTTGATTCCCCTGTGAAATCGCAAGGAGGTCACGTTTTTCACTGCTCCGAGGGGTAGCAGATTTGAGTATTTGACATTAATTTCAACTTGATAACTCCACGCATTTCTGAGAAAAAGGGACTAGACAGACGGACACACGGACAACAAAGTGTTCCTATAAGGGTTCTGTTTTTTCCGACTGAGGTACGAAACCCTAATAATGTCAAATATGTTGTACAACATAACATAAAGTAACGTTCAATGAAATTACAAAGAAACTTACTATGTGTCTAACTTTAGAATATTTATGATACTAGAAAGATTATGCATTTACTTAATTCTCAACCAAAGGGCTCTGCTGGATTTAAGGGCCAAAAGTCGAAATGCAAACAGCTTGTCTCAGATATTACATTTACACGGTATCTGCACTTTTTTCATGAAATAAATTCTTTATGTTCTTCCAGTGTGTGTTCAGCCTATCATGCTACCTACCTATATAATATTTCACCTCTTCTTATGTAGTCCTCTTTTTTGTGTCGATTCGAGATATAGATAAATATACAACGTGTTTTACCCTTCACGAAGCCGTCAACTAAACGTTCTGTACATCAAACTAAGTAACTATACGCAAAAATGATTGCTGGGAAATGACAATTTTTTTGCGGGTGAAAAATCTCGTTTTTCCGTAGGGTTCAATGTGACGAACACAAAATATTGTGCTGATATTGACCTCTACGATCCCCGTAATATTTAATGCATGCCATTAAATATTACCGGGATCGTGGTATTTAAAGTAAAGTTAGACCAATAAAAATCGGCCAAGTGCGAGTCGTACTCTCACGCACATAGGGTTCCGTAGCACTAAACAATATAATAAAAATATTTTGTATTGTTTTACATTCATCAACAAAACTAAATTTGTTTCTCATAATAAGCTAATGAAAAACAAAGTTGTTGCTGCAGTTTGATGAAAACGTCCCGTATCTCAAAAAAGAAACATCAAATCTTATTCAAACCAATTTTGGTTGAAAGTTTTTTTTACGTTCTATAATCCTATTTTTTTTTTTTTCAGAATTTTTCTCCTCTTAGAAATTAGAGGGGGGGACACACATTTTACCACTTTGGAAGTGTTTATCTTTCAAACGATTGACTTTGAGAGAAAATGGTTTTAGGAACCTCAATGTCAAAGACCTATCTATAGACACCCCGCACGTACAGGTTTGATGAAAACACTATTTTTTAGTTACAGTTCCATGTATGGGGACCCTTAATCTTATATATTTTTTTTATTTTTGTATAATAATCTTATAGCGGTTCATAGAATACATCTACCTACTAAGTTTCAACTGTGTACTCCTAATAGTTTCGGAGTAAAGTGGCTGTGACATACACGGACAGACAGACAGACAGACAGACCTGGCGAATCTATAAGGGTTCCGTTTTTTGCCATTCGGCTACGGAACCCAAAAACTTGTGAAAAAGTTGGAACTTTGATCTTCCACATCTCCGTAACTAGAAGGTTTCTGGGCATGGTCTAGAACATAAAAAATATCACAATGACAGAGACAACAAGTGCCCTTCGGCATCGGTCAGGGAACTTTTACACCCCTTAGTAAGTCGTACTTCAAGGGTGTATGTTTGACCTAGAGCTGTAAGCTATGAGAGTGTAGTACAAAGTTTAAATAGAATGCGAGGCCATTTTATACTGGTTTTTTTATTACTTTTTGTTGTGACTGCACTAAATTATAACATTACCTGTTTGCAAATTTTATAACTACCATGAGACTAAGCGCTTAGGTAGCGTCCGACTTAAATACGCTTTGGCACTCGTAGACTGAATTCGGCACAAGCACTTGAATAATCATAATACCTGAACGCACTTGAGATAATTTCAAGATCTGATTCAGAAAAACAAACAAACATTACGTCATATTTAGACAGCAACCGTGAAATTCAACGAATGATTCACGTACACTTACGTCTTATACTAAGATCTTTAAACGTTACTTGAATTGTGCTTTAGCTTGGAAAAATTCCTGTCTCTTTCTTACACTCTTAGTTTGACAGCTGTCGTTTTTTCACGGGTTACCACTGAAAACCAGCGCTGTGCAGTGGGCCCCCCATAGCACAGCATCACGCTGAGTGGTGGTAACCTGCTTGTCGTTGTATATTTTGTATATTTTATTATTTTTTGTCATTTTTTATGCACGTCACGTCCCTGCGACAAAACAAAAAACTTTTTCTTTAGTTGTGCGACAGTCACAGGAATATCGCTTGGCCCAAGTAACGTTTGGGAATCTCGGCCTTAGAGTTTCCATAAATATCACATGGCGGAGTAACTATTAAGTAATCCATGCTAATGCGGAAGCGAATCTGCTAAATATTGTTGTAATTTAAACTTCAAACATGGTTGTATGGGAAATAGATCATGTGAACTGTTCATGATCGTCGCAAATATTGACTCAACATTAAAGTACACGATTTGTCGTTCAGCAAATCTACGAAAGGTACTTGTGACACCGGTAAAATTGTCTTTGCCTGATCTAATATAATAAATGTA
Organism: Eugnorisma glareosa; assembly: GCA_947578425.1. Lineage (NCBI taxonomy): Eukaryota > Metazoa > Arthropoda > Insecta > Lepidoptera > Noctuidae > Eugnorisma > Eugnorisma glareosa. The sequence goes on along the minus strand of OX387957.1, from coordinate 4,002,738 downwards.
TGTGTGTATATAGTATATATGTCCTGTGTATTTATAATATTTGTTATGTATTGAATGATTATTTTTAATTTATCTCTTGTACGCACGTCATGTCCCTGCGACAAATAAACATTTTTTCTTTCTTTTCTTTCTTTCTTTCTTTCTATCTCTTTGTCAATCTTAAAAATCTCGACCCTAGGTAATATATCCAAAAAATAGACTCACCATCTACCTGCCCTTGTCCCACGTTACTTGGGGTCGGCTTCCATTCTCCTCTGTCAATCGTCACGCTATCGTCTACTACTTTTTCCTTCATATCCATTCCTCACACAATCTTTCCATCTTTTCTTTGGTCTTCCTCTCCCTTTCCATATCATCAACATTTATATTCATCACTCTTCACCACTCACCCAAAAAATAGACTAAATCTAGAAAAATATTTGATCGAAAACTGCATCTCTTAACAATATCGCTTGAACTGCTTAGATTTCTTTTGAAAACATTCTTATTAAAAGATGTTCTTTCTTGTATTTATATTCAGTCATTCCTTTAGTTGAAAGTTTTAAATCGCACGTTTCAGTCGTTTCTCACATTTCGTTTGCTCTCCAAGGATTTATTTGGGGATACAGCTTTGAAACGCACTCGGATTTTTAAAATAAGGGGTTTTCAATTTTAGTGAAATTATTTATTTATTTATTTACTTGAAGGTTTACCCACAGCACATACATACACATACATATACTAAATCGTACGGTGATATTATAATATACAGGGTGTAACAAGACCCTTCACGAAGCCGTCAACAAAGCATTATGTACATCAAATTATGTAACTTTACGCAAAAATGATTGCTGGGAAACAATTTTTTTTTTTGGGTTGAAAAATCACGTTTTACGGTAGGACTCAATGTAACGTATTCAAAACATTGTGCTGATGGATAGATTGAATAGTACGGGGGTCGTGGAGGTGTTTAAAGTAAAAATCTTACATAAAAAAAAATGAAATTTCAATATTATAAATTTTGGATATTCATTTTTATTATTTCTGTATAAAAAAGTAAAAAAGTGATTAACTGAAATGTCCAGCCATTTTTAATACTGCTCATATTCTGAGAAGTGAACTGAGACCTGAAATACAGGCTCAGCCTAGCTCAGGCGCAGTTGCTCATATTTATTCTTTAAGCCTCATTCTAACTGCATTTATATACTGTTCAACATGTTATATTTATAAAGAACAATAAATAAACGTATATCTCTACAATCCATGCCAAACAGACTAACATAATTATTTCACAAAAGCAATCGAGAAACTTACCCTATTTCCACGTGATAACTCACCTTATTTGCTGTACTATTAAACTTCCACCTTTCAGTTAAAACCAGTTTAAATGTGACACGAGACGATCCCGCCGTCAGGGGTGCGTAAGGCATAAGTAATTTGTTGAATAAACTTCCTGAACTACTCGCACGGTTTGTTTTGACTCGCTTGACACAGTACATAGGTTTATGTGAACTAATATGTGGAGTTTATGTTAGTTTTGTTTGAGGGCTTCAAAGTTCTGTTAGTGTTCGTGTGTTTTTCTAGAAGTTTCTTTAATGATCACTCTGAGTTAGACTAAGTTAACATTGAACTTTGACATTGAATTTGTGTTATTCCAAAAAAAGAATAACACAAATTCAATTTAAAAGGTTTTGGAATTCGAATTTTGTTAAAAATTTTAAGGTTTTCATTTTTTTTACACGGAACCCTAATGTTTTTTCTACAATAAAATTAGCCTAAGTTACTCCTTATAACATCAGCTATGTGCCAGTAAAGTGCCGTCAAAATCGGTCCAGCTGTTTTAGAGATTGGCCGCAACAAACAGAAATAAAAATATATATAATATGGTATTATAATACCGTTTATACTTTCATAATGCATTTAATAAAAAGCTGATATTTTAAAATGACAAACAAACACTTCAATTTTATTCATTTGTATGGATAAATCTACATTGCATTGGGACTTATGAAACGTAAGAAGCTAGCACGGTTCAAATATGTCGTTCCCCTTGGAGAAGAGCCGGCAAAAACTCCATAGTTACTCTTATAAAAATATTTATCATCTTTCTTTTACCTATATTTATTTGCGAACACATTTTTTTCCCATTTATTCACAGATCTCAGATTTCAAACAGCTATCATCAGTATCCACACTATACCCAACCATCATTTTTATACAATCCATACCTTGTTTCTCGAATCTTCCTCTATTATCACCTTACTCAGTAATTTCTACAAGATTATGGCCACTTAACCTCAAGCCATTACCGACACAAATGGCTTAGATTACGAGTCGCGTTGATACCGCTCATAAAGATCGTACGTAGAAACAGAATGACATAACAGAGTGACGTATCTAATATAACTTATATTACATATGTCATTATCGTACCATTATCGTTACTTTTATGATCATTTTATTGCCACTGACTCGCGAAATGCAAAAATCTACAGAGTGTGACCGGTGACGCAGTAAGGCGTAGTTCAGATAGATTGTGGCGTGGATTTGGCGCGGAGGTGGCGTGGATGTGGACATAACTGGGTCACGTTATCGTTATACTTCGATGTCAGACCACTAACCTCTTGTATTGTGCTCCAAGATCTTCTTGGAAAGCCGATAAGTAGGTCTAAGGGAGTTTTCAGAAGGAGACATTATCACTACATTTTGTGAACGAAAAACCAATTTCCGTAAAACGGAAAAACGTCGCAATTTGCGTTTCATCTCAGAGAGAATCAACGTCCAAAAGTCAGAAACGTAGATAAAATAGAATTTTTGACAGATTGAGTTCTAAAAAGAAAAGTGTTTGAAAATACCGAAATTGCCGTCACGCTCACAAGGCACCTTTTAGCAAGCTGCCATTGATGGTCTATGACTATATTAATGTTCACCACGGAGTATTAAAAGACATTGCCACTACACTTGTAAACTGTTTGCACGTCACTGCTACTCCTTTAAAAGATTCCACAACCCTTGAAAGAAAGAAAACATGTCTATTTGGCATATGCCCCAAAAACACAATAATATGAAATAAAATAAATTAAACCTAAAAAAAAGATAATATTGCGTGTCTAACGTCTGCGCCAAATAGGCCCAGATCAGCAAACTGCCGAGCCAGCTAATGCCCAACGCTGGTTTTCAACTGACTATTTTTTGCCTTAATTGCCTAAAAGATACGACACGTGTAGAATTGTGGACTAAAAAATGGCTACCCAGCTCTTCTAGAACTATAATTATAAGCAACTTACTCTATAAGTTCCACATAAAATATCATCTAACATCCGCCACGCGCGTGTCTATTGTCGCACGTTCGCGCGTGTCAACGTGTGAACTAAGCCTTATAGCTAATCCCTGAATGGAATATCACTTCTGCTTTATAAGACGGTGATATTGTATGATAATCGTGATGACTTACTTCAGTAGCACTTGAGGTGTTCAGCAGTTAGTTATTGATGAAATAAGGATAAGAAAAGCAGTAGGTTTCGTGAACTGTTTTTCAATCGGTTTCATAAATTGTGCTTCCTTATATTTGGGTGTACATGAAAAACAGTATTCTTGAGTGAAAGTGAGTGTTAAGATACAAGACGTAGTGTCTCTTTGAATTGTGTTATTATTATTTACGAGAATACTGAAAATTGTATTATCCACTTATGGGTACGTAATTTTGGAATGTTTCTAGTTTTTTAGAATCCTTATGTCTGTTTCTTAGTATTGTCGCTCATTTAAAATTCTTTGTAACAAAAATAAGAATCTAAAATAAAGATATTTATATTTTTTTTATTATTAAAAACTAGCTGTGCCCGCGACTTCGTCCGCGAGGACTTAGATCTAAATAAAAATAAAAAGATAAAAGTACCCTATGTCCGTTTCCTGGTTCTAAGCTACCTCCCCACCAATTTTCAGCCAAATCGGTTCAGCCGTTCTTGAGTTATAGATAGTGTAACTAAGTCGACTTTCTTTTATATAGAATAGATATTAATGAAATATATGTATTAAAAAATAAAAATAGGACGCTAACAATATTTTTTTAAAGTGAAAAACATCTTCCAAGAATACGTTTAAAATTTACATAGATCCTCGTTGATTTTTCATAGATGCTTCCTTTCCGCCAACCTTATTTTTTATTAAGATCACCGCCATTGTTCAGACAAACGCTTTTTGAGGATCCATTTTCATTCATCACAGGAGATTATCTGAAGTTGAGGAGTGTGAGCGAGATAAGACAATAAATTACTTGAGTAAGAAAGAGTTACAGTAATATGAAAAACGTCTAAGCTTATGATTAGTTATGAACCTTATTCCTACTTAATATGATTTAGATTTCTTTTTTTGGAGATATTTTAGTTAAATTTTCGAAAATAGAAGTCTAGTAAGCTAGCTTGAAAAAGTTCTTGATACGATTTGCAACCTATTTGGAAACAATTCGAAGAACGATTTCGATTGGACGAATACATTCGTGTTTTGAATAAGAGTTTCTTACAGATATAGATCTTTCCTTTGATACATTTTGATTTAACTGTTGGTCTCTTTTGCATAATGTGTTGAAAAGTTCTGGCGATGATCACCAACGGACTGGATTGTATTTATATCCGGCAATGCTGTAGCAGATATATTGTAACTTTGTGAGTGTTCGTTTTTGTCTGTAGGTAGTTGTTACTCTGACTGTACCTATCCTTTTTTTTTGTATGTGTTTGTGAGTCTTGTTACTTGAAATTAACATTTTTTTTTATTTGGATCTTGTATAGCGTATCTTACAAGGTCCTGCACTGACGCCAACGATATCTACTATCGAATTGCTCAATACAGTATCAATGACGCCAATCAACTGGTAAACTATCGGTAATCGGACACGCATTATTAGTAGGCATGTCTATTTGAGACATGCTGCTACAAATACACAACAAAGACAAAAAAGCTTAAAGAAAGAAGAAGACAATATTGTATGCCTCATGACTGCGCCAAATAAAAAGACTGAACCTGAACTGGTTCGCAGCTACATAATAAGGACTCCACAAAACCTAGTGATATCGTGAGTGTGTTTTGCCGTGACTTTGTATCGAGTTCCAGTAGTGCCCGTGGCAAAAGAGGGTAGAGAGATTTGTCTGCACCAAACAATTTGTTTACCATGCACCACTCTCCAGTCATCCCGCGATCATGGCGCTTGCAACAGCGTCGAAATATCGGGAGCTCAAAATAATTGAAAATCAAATTTTTCCGAAATTACGGTTAGAACCTGGGCTACCGAAAGATCTTTGTTTCAACAACACCTGTTTATTTACATCCCACATCCTGAAAATTCTCGCCAACAAACTCCAGGTCATTTCATACTTACTATTATTTTAATTCAATTCTCATTTCATCAAGAAACTATTGCAGTAGTCGGATCAGAGAAAGCCCAAACACGTGCGTGTTTCAATAACTCAAACAGTGCTATAGAACTACTGCGAACATTGCCCAATATGTGGAAAGCTTCGACGGATAGTTTTAATTGTACGGTACGGTAATGAATGAACTTCCCGAACCGTGCGAATCCATTTCGTTTTGTTTTAGAACCGCTTACAACTTTGCGCACTAAATTAAACTATTGATTCAAAGTTTAAATTTATGTGGTGGCGTGCGTGTATGACCAGATGTATGAACATGGATGAATCAAAAAGCGTATGTAAGTATTTTAGCAGTTGGTGCTGGCGCAAGGGAGGTCGCACGAGGCGGCGGCCGAGCTGATGACTTGCGGGGTTGCGATAGTCGCGGAGAGGATCCGGCAATTGGGTCTCAAGGTGGCATTGCACAAGTCCGAGGCCATGTGCTTTCATGGGCCTCGGAATGCGCCACCGTCGGGATCCATGCTCACGGTGGGAGGGGTTCCCATCGGCGTCGAGCCGACGTTGAAGTACCTAGGTCTCGTCCTCGACAGCCGGTGGAACTTCGTGGAGCATTTCCGACGTTTGGCCCCCAAACTGGAACGGGCCGGGGCTACCTTCAAGCGGCTCTTGCCCAACCTGGGGGGTCCAAACGCCTCCTGCCGGAGGCTCTACGCGGGGGTCGGTCGGTCCATGGCCCTTTACGGGGCCCCGGTGTGGGCGCGTTCTTTGAGGCGGCGAGCCGCCCATTATCTGAACGCGCCCCAAAGGGTGGTAGCCGTAAGGCTAATCCGGGGTTACCGCACGATCTCCGGCGAGGCGGCGAGCCTCTTTGCCGGATTGCCGCCATGGGATCTGGAGGCGATAGTCCTCGCGCGCCTGCACGAGTGGCGCGTGGAGGCACTACGCCGGGGGGAAACTCCGCTGCCGCGGCAAATTGTCGCTCAGCGGACAGACTTCCGGCGTGATCTCATGGTGACATGGAGAGAGCGACTGTCGCAACCCCGTGCAGGGCACGCCACAATAGCGGCGGTAAGTCCCCTCTTTGAGGAGTGGCTGGAGAGGCGCCACGGCGCCCTCACCTTCCGCCTGACGCAGGTCCTCACCGGACATGGTTGTTTCGGGAGGTTCCTGCACCTAATCGGGCGGGAGGAAACGCCCGGGTGTCACCACTGCGAGGATCGACCGGAGGACACGGTGGAGCACACTGTGCAGGTCTGCTCCACTTGGGCGGAGCAACGCCGTGTCCTCGTAGCGGCAATCGGCGGCGGCGACCTCTCGCGTCCGGCCCTGGTTCAATCCATGGTCCGGAGCGAGACGGAATGGGACGCCGTCACCTCCTTCTGCGAAGCAGTCATGCTAGCGAGGAGGTGGCGGGACGTGAGAGGGAGAGAACCTCACGTCCCAGCCGCCGCGGGAGACGCACTGGGCGTCGGGGGCCACGTGGTGGCCCCCGGCCACCGTAGACGCGGGCCTGTGGACGGTGAGCTATGGGCTAGCTCGCCATCCGTCCGTCTTATGACGACAGGCCGTGTCGACGGCGCGTTCGTGTTCCACGCGCGCCTCAAAGAGTGTCAGCAAACAGGAAGGGGTCCGTAAGGGCCGACGCCTGCCAGGGTTGCGGAACTGTTCGAAAGAGATACCGCGGCCCTGGAACACAAAGGGCAAAGGAAGGAACATGGATCGGTTTTAGTCAGTAGAAGTCTGACACTCCCCCCGCTCAGCCCAGAGCGGGAGGGGTTATTTGATGATTTCCCATCGGTAAAAAAAAAGGATTTTAGCAGTTGGTGTTCTGGGAGCTTTTGAAGACGCGACTTTAAGTATCAGTGTTCTAGAACTATTTCAATATTGTCAAAAGTTTGTGACAAAGTGAAACTCCTTCATCACATTCATTAGTGCACTGAAAATCTTTATTTTTTCAGAAGAATAATTGTAAAAAATTGTGATTCCATACTTCAGTGACAGTAACGTCTTGAAACCAAATGGCATAATTTCTAATTTACACAAAATAAATAAAGACCTTGACGAGAGATCAATGGCCAGTTGGTTCTTGCAAGTAGGTAACGATTTTGTTTGCAATGCCCCGTTTATCGTAATTAACCTTTTGACCACCAGAACATAAACGCACGCGCGTGCCCTCCACGCCAAGCTACAATTTCACCTACCATTTTGTCGCGTATTTGTGTCGTTTGGCGTACAGGGCATGCACTTGCTTGTCACGTATATGTGACAATGGCGGTCAAAATGATAATTTAAATAACACCTCGTACCAGACTGCCTCGTTGGTCTAGTGGTCGCAAGCGCGACTGCAGCGGCAGAGGTCCTGGGTTCGATTCCCGGGTCGGGGAGAGAGTTACCGTGTTTGTCCATCTTGAATTTCTCGGTAGCTGTCACGGAGTCTGGATCAGCACCCGGTTTAAGCACGACTGAGTTAGGAAACTCGATTGTCCATGAAGTTCGTGTTAAGAGAGTTAAAGAGCAAGCTAGCATATCTATATGATTCATGTCAAGCCACAACTCACGTATTAATTTCAAGTTTAATAAAAAAAAATAAAAAAATGTAAACTAACTATATACATTTGATTAATTGACGGCACGGTTAGCGCAGTGGCTGAGGGATTGACTGCTGCGTTGCGTGTCGCGGGTTCGATCCCCGCACGGAACAAATATATGTAGTACCTACAGTTAGTTGTTCCGGGTCTGACTGTTTGTGTATATGTGAGTTTAAATGTTTGTAAACGCACCCACGATACAGGAGAAATTCCTAGTGTGGGGCAACGTTTTTTTATAAAAAAAGGAATTAAAACTATTAAATAAAATAGAATAAAATAAATAAGCTAACAATAAACTATAAAAGGGCATCGAAAAACTCGTCCTCAACTCTGTCAGCCGGTAATGTGCCCAAGAGACTGGCGGCGTTGCCACGTTGTATGGCAACACTTAGCCTCAGGCCATGGCCAAAAGCCAGCCCTTGGGTCACGGGAAGCGTCAACTAGGCGTTTCGAAATTTCCCTTATCAGACTCGGACAGCAAACGGACCCCACGGCCCCAGAGTTTCAACCTCAATTTACTAAACTAGTGTCTAACTCGTGTTCAGGCTCGAAACGCGGTGAAATCAACAGAGTACTTGACAGTATTTTACCATTTTTACACAAAAATTTATCCCAATAGTGAAACACAATCATCATTATCCGTGTTATTGGGTTTTTTTATCAGGAATTTCTCAACAGCAGCCACTGAATCTGGATTTGTGCCCGGTTAATAGCAATAGGCTCGCCCTCTGTTACATGGGACTTTAACATAGCTGGCGAAATGTGGGTGTACTATTAGGTATACCCAAATGGTGATTACAGGGGATTACAAGCGCCATGTTATGTTATGTAATTTAAATCACTTTTGTATCAGTCATACCTAAAATGGGTAATCCCCTTACCACAACTGAAAGCAAACATCGTTCATGAGTCGGAGCCCTTGGTAACGTTTCTATCTATCATCGGCCTGGATAACTTCGGTCGGCACGACAGATTGATCTTGACTAATGGTCGACAGATGCCGCAGACAGATGAGAATGCCCAGTGACGGGGAACGACGCCTTTAGATGACATATTTCTTGGATTGTTGGATTTGCTTAACATCTAAAGATACTTATATCTATAGAACCTAAAGGTTCTTCTTCTTTATCCAGTGGTTAGTGCCTAACCTGGTGTCAGAGTTTTTATGCCGCCCATGGGCTTCTGACTTGGCTGTACATGCTGTCAAGAAATATCTCCCAGGCATGCTGGTTTCTTCACGATGTTTTACTTCAGCTTAGAGCTAGAACATTTGTACATCTGTCATCAATCTAACGTGTCAACTGATTATCGACAGAAATATTTAAATAGTTCAATTCGCATACCACGTTAAACATTGACGGTGTTTCTGTATTGTTTGACATTACACTAGAATAGAATTTTATTGTCTCAGTCACTCGTACTGAAAATTCGTATCTAAGTTCCAACCGGGATGTGCGCGATGATGCTGGTACAAACACTTGAGGGCACGCATCGAACGATTTAAATTTTTGAATTAACGGCGATGATAGATAAAAACGTTGCTGGTCTGGCTTCAACATCGATGTTGCTTGCTTACACATTGTCCATTAATATTTAAAAAGGGCTATTGGCAATGTACACCATCTGATTAGATTTCATTAATTACAGGAAAATAAACACTGATATTTTTGCAAACGCCTAAAGTTGTTGTTATAAAAAATATCACACAGAGATCACGATTGTTCTGTTCCCACGCCAAGTGAAATAATAAAAATTATGGAATCAGAAATAGACAAACTGATAAGTATTAGTCATGTTTCACGAAACTTCCAAAAATATCTCGTCTTTATTTATTTAACCTCGTTAAATAAAGACAAGAGCGATAACTCACTGCTCAAAATATATATTTCCATTTTTATCCACATTAGGCTTAGCTGTCATTCATATTTTTTAACAGGTAAACAATTCAGCATCTGTACATCCCTCTGACGTCACTGTTCATTCACGAATGTACATTAAAGCTATCGTGAGTAATATAAAAGGACATTTCCGTATTATATTATAAGGGTAGTCATACGTCGGACGCGTCAAGAACTTTGTCTCAGTATCTGGAATGGGGGGGAATTCTTAAACTTTCGGAATTTTAAAACAATGAGAAAAAAAAGCATTATTTTGATCCCAAAATTATTTTGAATAAATGCAGTTAAGAACGGCCAACCCGTCATACTTTTCATACAAACGCTCGTACGTGATTATGCAGTTGTTACACATTTAACTTCGATTTTTTTGAACTAATAGGTATTTTATGCCCGTTTTACCGTATGCACCATTGACCTGCACCAGCAATGGTGCAAAGGATAAAGAAAACATCTCGATAGAAACCTTGCAAATGTAATGAAGATTCTTATTGACAAATATTTATTTCACACACTTAGAAGACTTATTCAAAAACATGTATTTCCTGGAACAAGTATAAGAAATTTTCGAACACTGTTTTTCGTTCCATGTCATCGCATTAGGCGGTATGAGGTGCGCGGGAAACGAGATGTGCGGGGTCGGGGCGGGGTAAGACGAGGGAATTGAAAGAAAATCGCCGCTGTGGCTCTGGATGAAACGCGTGTTGACGATAGACGTACCGGGAAGGGCCCTCTTAAATTATACCTGCACTTCTTCACGGCTTCAAGGGCCTAGAAAACGGGAATGTCAACCGCTTTGAAAGCATTTCCTATTTCCTCAAGATTGACATAAATATTTCAATAGCTTATGCCAGGTTTTTAAATGGAGCGACTGCCTATCTGACCTCCACCCCCATTTAGTACTAGGTAATACGATACCCCGTGGTAAGACTGGTTGTCAGACTTTCCGGCCACTGACTACCTGTAACGACTGTCAAAGATCTACAAATGAGAGCCGGGACCAACGGCTTAACGTACTTTCCGAGGCACGGAGGAAACTCGGTATGTAATTGGTGGTCACCCATCCACGGACCAACCTAGGCAAGCGCGGCTTAACCTAAAAATCGAGCCGAGCGGCTGTTATTTTTGAGCCACAAGCTCCTCTCATCTTTACGATTAAATCACGTTTACAATGTTGTGGTTTAATTGGCAGCAGTCCTAATTTCCAATTAATTCAATATAGGTAACGATTCTATGGTTTTCGAAACGTATTACCGGGCATTAGTCGTGCACTCAGCTGAGGATAATGCCTTTAAGAAAGCGGCTTAAGCTATTTACTATACATATAATACCTATGTCAAGCCCTGTGATCTCTTTTCTTGGCTTATAGTTAGTTTTCTTTATTTTCTTGTACGAAAAGGCTGACTGGACCGACTTCATTATCCGTAAAAACCAATAATGTGCAATCATTTAAATAAACGTAATACGGTTTCTATTAAATGTAGTTTTTGTTCTTGGGTTCGATTCCCAAATCTGGCAAAGGTTTAAGTGTCTTTTTCCGTTAGAAAGTCATGAAGTCTGGATTGAATTGTACCCGGTTGATAGCAATAGGCTCGCCCTCTATTACAATAACTGGCGAAATATGGGTGTACCTACTAATAGGTACACCATTGCCTAACCCATCGGGATTACCAACGAGATATTGTGTTATGTAGATATTTAATAGATAAAAGAGTGTTACTGTTAGCCATCGCTATCCCGCCGCGCCGTGAATTCCAATTCTTTTGATTTATGGCGAATGTACCAGTCCTCGTTGGTTTTGTTCAGCTCATCCTGGGTTCTTCGACACTTTCTGGCTGTGTTCCTTCACCTTGTTTAAAGTCGTTAAAATCTAAGAAACGGGTTGATATTACACAACATTACATAAAAAAGTGTTTTATTTGAGACAAAATACCCATATCCAACAAAAATAAAATACTGAAAACCGTAAAGAAATCATTAGAAAATCATAAAATAACATTAAATTCATTAAAAAATCATTCAAAATAAATAAACATCACAAATATATATATATCTGTTAAACCATTTCAACATTTTAAACAAGATTTTTTTTTTATATGGAAGCAATAAATCAGAACGTAATAACCGATTCTGAAAATGTATAATGAATTCTACAAAATGAATATTATAATGAGCGGTGTATAGTTACAGTGATAATTAAAATATGATATGACTCGTCCCTGTCAATTGTTTATTGACGTACCGATTCAAAACAAAAGTTCAGGAGAGATAGCCACGATAAAGGTCACATTTTATAAGGAATTTCGTAATTTTTACCGAAAGGTATATCATCGGACAAACGGTTTACACCATAAATTATTAAATTACATAACATATCATCACGCCTGTAATCCCCGAAGTGTTAGGCAGAGGTGTACCTAATAGTACACCCACATTTCGACAGTTATGTTTAAGTCCTATGTAATAGTGGGTAAGCTTATTGCCGAGAGCAGCGGTGGCCTAGTGGTGGCTGCCCCGACTTACGAACAGTAAGTCGTGGGTTCCAACCCCAGCAAGCGCGCTACTTTGTGTAATTTATTTCATCACCACTGCTTTCAAAAACGGTGAAGGAAAACATCGTGAGGAAACCGGCATGTCCTAGAACCAAAACTTCGAAGACATGTGACATCTACCAACTCGCACTGGGCCCGCGTGGTGGATTATAGCCCATTCCCTCTCATTGAGAGGGGGCCGAGTGTACTAGCAGTGGGAACAGTAAAGGCTGATTATGCTATTGTCGTCAACCGGGCGCAAATCCAAACTCCGTGGTTTATACTGAGAAAGAAATTCCTGATTGAAAAACCTAATAACACTTTGTCCGACCTGGCAATTGAACCCAGGACCTCATGCTCATGAGGCTGTCAAAATTAAGGCAGTCAAAATTATTAAATTACTCCGTTACGTTTCTAGAGTTGTAGTTCTCATCTCTTTCAACATTTTTAATAAAGAATTCCCACCATTCTCGCACCATTTGAACCTAGTGGCTTGTAAAGTGCACCCTTGCACACTTAACACATAAAATGCAGGGCATTAAATTTTTACAGGGTGGACATAGCTGTAGATAGTAGTCGGTATAAAGTTTATGTCTTCAGCTTAATGGAGATAGAAATTATGGGACTCGGAAATGCGGTGGGAAAAAGATTTTAAAGATGGCTTGACTATGCTTTCGAAGCTGAGTCATGCTATAAAGAAGCAGGAAATATATTACTTAATGCATTAAACACTCGTTGGTTTGCTTCCTTAAATATATTTGTAATTGTATTTAGCTCTTGGTGGTTTGGTTTCATGTCATCGCGATTTTGTCACTTATTTTTAGGTTAGGAAAAGTATTTTCCCTTTCTCGCTGGACAGAAATCCTCATACATCCTATTGATACATATCTGAACTATGGAAAAAGTACAAAGATTTCCGAAACGATCACTGAATAAACTTTTGTTGTAAAAAAAATAACAAACTTCCAAAGTTTCTATTTTACCCTTTTTATTTGTGGAATCTCTACTTAACACAATCTTGTTAAGTATCGATTTTACATTATAACTACAATTTATAATACTCGTAAGTATGTCGGAGACGATCATTGGTACGGGCTTAAAATGAATCACAAGTACGCGGTGGTGACATCACGCGATCTACTTACAAATCTACCCACACCACAGCTTGCTTGTTACAGAGTCAAGATGGTTAACTCTGAGCCAGGACGACAGTCAGTCAGTGTCTGATCGCGGCCGAGTTAAGACCTCTTGGAACTGTACCCGATTCATTGTGCCCCGTGTTATTTTGCTAAGTTGTAATCTCAAGTAATTCGTTAGTTTTGCTAGAAACAATGTATCGCTCCAGTGTCTTTTCATAGCACGAAACCCATCGTCTGCCCACATGATGTAGAAGATTAGCGGAATAAATCCTGCCACTCGAAGAAGAAAAATGCATATTATAGAGGGCACCTCATAAATTATCAAAGCAAAGTTAATAAAATTTATATGGGACCACCGAGCAAGGTTTTTCTACCAAATGAAGGAAGAATCACTTAAATCTGACCAGTAATCACGGAAAAATCGGCAAACCTAAATGAAAAAAATGGTATCCTCCTACTTTTTTAAAAGAAGATATTTTTTTTTTTTACACACAATTCGTGCATTCGTATTTGAGCTTGAGTTAATGTCTTGTCAATAATCCCATTTTATACTTTAAAGTACCAATAATTTATTTTATTACGTATAACTACATAATGTAAACTTCAGATACATATTAACAATATTCACCATAAAATTAGCAAGCATGAAACATTTAAAAATCATTTTACCTCCAAGTACTAACAAATAAGATCCTAAGTTGCTACTTAAAATCTTCAAGTCATAATTAATCAGGAATGGCTCTGTCAGTCATCACAATCGTGAATATTAGTAAAAATACGTGATAAAAAAGCACGCAACACGCGAACATTGTATGACATCTGACATTTCGGTGACCTCGCGCTAAACTAGTGCCTCTAGCGGCGAATTCATACGCGATAGCCTACAAACATTGACACTATTGGTGTAATAAAATTCAGTAGCAATAGTAACATTTACGTCCATCATACTTTTATCAGTCATCCTCGGTTTAGGCGAACGAGGAATTCGTGGTAAACTTTTTATATTTATCTTATCGCCCAAAAGGCTTTTGTTAGTGTTTGAAACATTTACGCCTATGAGTGGCCGCCTACATTCCCTGCTGTTATTTGATTATCGTCATGGTTATTTGGTTATTGAGCAAACAGTTTGATAAAAAAGTTAAAAATATTTTGTCCTAAAATAGTCCTAAAACATCATTTGGGCTGTGTGTTTTAACCTACAACAAGTAGTCAGTTGAACATTTCATTAATATTCATATCTTTACTTGCATTCCATATTGTTTAAAGACCTGAACTGATACTGAAATGGTCAGGACATATTCAGAGAGTTACTCATGACAGATGGTCACAAATTATTAAGGAAGGGTTGGCCATTTAAAAGATTGACTGACGACAGCCTACAAACGCAAAAGACAGAGTCAGCTGCAATATTTTGGAGGAGGCTTTCACCGCAAAAGGCGGCCCTTACACCTAAAAAAACTAATCTTAGCATAAGTACAAACACTAACATTACTAACAAATAAATAAATACAGAACACATTAAATATTAGATACAAACCAAATATGAGGGATAAATGAAGCTAAATAAATAAAGATCTTAAACTAATGTACAATTAGGGACCTTGTAGGATACAGCAAAAAGTATAAAATGTTTATTTAAAATACAATTAAGAATCAATTTACCTTTGTAATTATACGTTGGTTGAATATGATGGCTGATGTTGTATGATACGGAATGTTTATAGATCTCGGCCTTGATGCACGAGTTCTTGCCAGTGTTTTTGCAGATATGTGTGCAGTTATTAGTCATCTATCTTCATAATTTCCATTAGAACAGCTCAGTTAATCAATCAATCATATTAGCACAGCCATCATTATGTAGTATTCTAATCCACTTTAGTTTACAACGTAGCAAAAATCGGATTGTTTTCATATCAGTTTTCAATATCCTCACTACCCAAAAGATTTCCGTTTCCGTCTTCAATTGCCATTTATTTTGTGAGATAAGTAACCAAATATTCTGCCAATGTCTGACTGGCATCGTCTTGGAATCCATCGCTTTCCATCAGCACTCACAGATTCCTGCGGTTACCCGGCTCAAGTGAAAAGGGTCCCCATAATTTATATTCACGATAAATCTTAGCCGGCGGCGTTTATTCATTTTGTGTATCATTTCCCGGGTTATTTACTTGATATTGCTTTACTTATTAGCTTATTTCCACGCATTGTTTGTCTAACCTGAGAACTGTGAGTGGTTGAGTGTTGTGGAGGTATAATTATATTCAAGCGTGTTCTTACACAAATATCGCTTGAATTTACCTCTGCAGCGCTTTCGTGTGTTGACATATAAGATATGAAATGAAAATGGTTACATGTGAAGAGCTTGCACTGAGATTTCTTTGATAATTAAATGTAAATAGGCGATCTTCCTACGCAGAACGCAAAATTTTTGGGTAATTATTTCTCACGATGAGAAATATTTACAACATGCTTATATGTTTATTTTGTCATATAAAAAATATTAAATGGTTGGTACTAAAAATGTAAAGGTTTTTGTGATCAGAAATAGCAGCCTAGACATTAGTAATTACGAGTAATTATTTATAGCCACATAATTAACATTTAATTTAGTTAAATATTTCTAGAAGTTGAAGACCTATTTATATAATAGCCCGAATACATTCCCCAACGTCTAGCCCGATCGTATTTCTAGGGAAACCGAAAATTTTACTGTTTTTAAATTAAATCTTCTGAATGTTCTCATATTTTAGGGTAAAGCGAGCGTAAAATGATTAAAATGTGTTACTTTACTCCGTCAAGTAAAGTACGCACAGCTCATTTATTTAATAACATTAAATTAGGCAAGAATTTGGTGGAAATTTGATGGTTTTTTTTTCGTGGTGTGTCTTTGATATTCGAGAGAATGTATTTATACATATTAATAAACAGAAAAAAATTCTCACTGAAAAGTAAATGTTTACTTTCATAATATTAGAACTAAGGGATAATGGCCAGTATTTTAAAACTCAACTTTATTTTCCAAAGAATGAGCAAAAAAAAAATCTAAAATGCAGTTCACGCATATTATGCAAATGTTTACGAACATTTTGTGTATTCACAAAATAACAAATGGCAACACACACATACACATTAATAAAGTTTTTCTTTATTATTTAACAATTCAAAACTGCCTGTAGCTGGCCTACTTAAAAGAAATACTTTGATTTTGGCGTATACAAACTCACACACCACACTCACACACACAAACTCACATTACATCAACATACACACTCGCATACACTTCTTTTACCAATTTTCTGATTTATAACAGCTGGTTGTCATATTATTATACAGTCAATTTGAACAAGTCTGCATCTTAGCCGTCTATGAATGGATACCATTATGTTAAGATAAACCCTTTGAAGTGTTTTTATATTTAAACGCTTGTTTACAATCTGTCTGCTTGAAGCTTTTCGGACTTTCGTTCAAATAAATAATGTATTTATGTGTTTTGGCAAATCCAAATTCGTGTTCTATCTCTGCATAAAAGTGTTTTATTTTATTATGTCTAGATTAACATAATTTTATATTTGTTTGCGCTGACACTGCCTTTTCCCAAGTGTTTTGAATTAAAATATTAATTATTAATATTCTCCTTTATGCGTATCGATGGCAACAACGTTTAAGTAATATTAATCCGCTATTCTTTTACGGAGACTCCACTCACTGACTCTGTTTTATGATCGAAACGTCGCGTAGCCCTTGAGATTTGTGAACCTCCAACTGTGAAGATTGTCTTTGCTTCTAATTTATTTCCTTTACTCGTCGGTTTATTTACTGATTACATTTTATAAATATTTATTAATTTACTTAATATTATTAGTTTTAAGTTTCTGCTGTGCCCTAATAGGGTCATGTACTCACTAGTTTTAAGCCTAGAGTGTAAAATTGGTTGTGTACATTGTGCTATAAATAAATAAAAACTTTTTTGCAAAAAATAAAACCGACTTCAAAAACACAAAAAAGTGAACATACATAAAAAGAGAAATCAATTAATTGAGAACTCCTCCTTTTTTGAAGTCGGTAAAAAATAATTATTCACTTCTCATGCTCTAAAAGTACGCCAATATAGCCCTACGAAGCGGGACTAAAGTGACCACTTTAGTCTCTAGGGAGTAAAAAGGAATTCGTTTTTTAATTTCCTTCATGTGACATAGACAAACTCAAACAGCCAGTAAAATACTATTATCTGTCGAGTGGACCATCTTCATTGGAAAATGTTGAGAGTTTTAGTTCCATGGTTTTTCCGCAAAGGTGATTGATGTGGTGAGGAAATTGTTAATCTGTGACTGGTTTAGAAGAAAAAAACGGACTGCGAAAATTTCAGAATTTTTGTTGAGTGTTCGGTTTTACATAAATTTATTAAGAATGACCAGTGACAGTGAAGAGTTTGACGTCGAGGAAAGAGCAAAAGGTATAATAGATAATCTTATGCCGCCAAAATCGTGCATTTTATTTTATCTATTCCTATTATGTTATTATTATTATGCCTATTTGTGATTTTTATGTGAGTATTGTGTTTTTTTGTATGATTTGTGATTCATTTCTATTACGATATTATTATGTAATTTGTGATGTATTTCGATTATGTTATTTTTTGTTATTATGCCTATTATTTGTAATTCATGATTTTGTTTTGATGTCAATATTTACCTACTGATGTAATTCTATGGACTTCAATGTCTGCAAATAAATGATTATTATTATTATTAAAATCGTGGAAGATTTATCTACCTAAAACCTGACGAAAGTTTTATGAACTGTAGGAATAAGAATATTTATTAAATATTTTTGTACTAAATTGACTATTTCTCTCGCACTCAAAGTGAGAAGAACAGTTTGCACCTCGAGACTAAACGCCAACTTAATAAACCCTCGGTTTCATTGACTCCCTCGCACGCTCGGGAGTCAAACCACCTCTGGTATATTATGGTTTCGTTTAGTCCCTCGATATAAAATATACTATACATTTACAATGTAATAATGACAGCTCATTTCATTGCCACTCTCTTTCAAAGTATCGACTAAGTATTTCATAACAGTGGGTCTTATCATTCACCAATACATTACCTCAATACATAGCATTGTCATATATGTATACGAACACATTTGATCAAAAGTTTACTCAATTTGTTTGATACGTAGATCTTTGACTATCGTAGCAAAATCTAATCTCTATGATAAGTTAATTTTATGCTCAGTGGTCAAATAAATATTTACGATACTTTTGCAACTTTCAGTCAATTCTATGTTAATATTATTATAGAAAAAAATCATGCTCCTCCATTTTCTTTTTTATCTTCGCCTTATGTATTTTTAAGGCTGCCAGTGTGCTGGGGAATCAGTCGTAGTCCTGTTATCACAAATGGGGTCCGTTCACAGCGATATCCTTGTGCCAGGCCGCAATTGATTAGCCGCTGACTACTCTACCGTATACAACCTGCCTGACCTCAGTTTCCGAATAGATGCAGATATCGTAATTTAACTTAACTTTTGTAAGGAAGATAAATAAACTTGAAATGACCTTATACCTACTACATGATAATGACACTGAAAATAAACGAGGTCATAAGATCATACTGGGCACTCGGACCCCATGGCCATTGGTTGTTGGTTGTTTCAACCACAAACGGCTCAAGCACATAACTACTGTTTTTGCGCCGTTTGCGGTTTTCAGGACCCGTAGCGGCCAACTATAATATTATTACAATATTCGAGAGAAAATTGATATAAATGTTGCTTTAGAATACACTAAGTATTAGTTAAAGGCCCCCATAACCTTAAAACCTAGTGACTGCTTTATACAAATATACTTAGTAGCGGACATCTAGCGGCAGTTGATCAGCACTAAGTCAGTAGATTCCTACAGTGGTTAGAGATGACGAAGTTTGATTAAATTAGAATCCGACCCCCAAATAGTAGCGAGAGACTTGAGCTGGTACTGATTACCTCTAAACCTTAATTTTCATTAGAATCAAGTCGTCTGATAACTCTTAAGGGAAAATAAAAGAAAAAAATCATCTTTCAATCCACACACTTGTATACAGTGATAGATTACTAAGAAGCCAGAACTCAGTCGAAATCCAATCATAATTTATCTTACCATACATACATAACATAACGCCTCAGTCCCCGAAGAGTTAGGCAGAGGTGTACCTAATAGTACACCCACATTTCACCAGTTATGTTTTCAGTCCCATGTAATAGGGGGCGAGCCTATTGCCATCAACCGGGCATAAATCCAAACTACATGGCTGCTACTGAGAAATTCATGCAATGGAAAAGCACAATAAAACTTTTCCCACCCCGGGAATCGAACCCAGGTCCTCATGCTCAGTAGTCGTGCTTGCGACCACTCGCCCAACGACGGGTCACAGTAATTTATCTTTAATGTTATAAAAATAATTTTATTTATTTTGATCATCTATATGGAGTAGAAAACGTTGGCGAATCTCCAACGAGCCACATCTGTGATCAATACCAACACAACAATGCCTAAATCAACTTCACTGATTGACACACGTTACATAAAATATATCGACGTTTTTACGACTCAAATAAATAATACTGACGAATTTATAGATAGTTAGGTTTATGTATTTGTCTAAATCGACTGATCGTCTCGTAAGATTGACGTTTACCATCTAATGTGACGATGGGAATGACGTAAGATATAAATTACAATTGAAAGAAACATCCATTATTCGTTCAAATGTTCCAATATTTGAACGAATTTTGGATTCCTCGACATATTAGGTACTTTTATCATCCCGTTTATAAATCAATACTAATATTTTAAATGTGAAAGTAAGTTTGTTTGTTTGTTACGTTTTAAAAGTACTGTTCTCGAGGAAAACAATAATAACGATCTTAATCATAATAGATGGCGCCACGTGTCTTTCGAATCATGATTGAATTATATAATTACAAGCAGAGTACAACCCGAATTGATTGTCAAATTCTAAAGTAACGCCGCGGGCAAAAGCTAATACATTTATACATTAAAATTACCCAGTGTAACTTAACAATTAACTAAAAAATTGCGTCAAAAAACTCCAAAACGCCGTCAACTGGTAATGTCCCAAGACAATGGCTTTGATTATATAATCTCTAGATAGAGCATTAAATGTGCGTAAACGTGTAAAAAAATATCAGCCAACTGTTGGCTTATAAGTTCAACACAACATTAAAAAAAACACTAAACTGACTGACTGACTGTGCGTCTATGTCTCTGTACACAGGGCGCAAACTGTCGCACGCACACATGTTTGAAATTGTTGGCTCGTTCTCTTTCTTTTGATTGTAGGGCGACGCTCCATGACATTATATAATCAAAGACACACTTAAAACAAACACTTAGCCTTTGGCCAAGGTAAAAGCCAACCCTTGGGTCACGGGAAGTGTCAACTAAGTGTTTTGAAATTGCCTTGAAAAGGCTATGAGAACTCTGTCCTAGAGTTTCAACCTCAAACGGCTCGTAAATAAAATAAAATAATAATATTTTATAAATTGTGTAGATGTTGAATCAAAAGTTTAAACAACTGAGACTCTTACCTGGTAGGAGCAGATTCAACTAAACTTTAAACTACTCCTACCCGTTAGTTTTATTCTGAGAATAAATTCACGACATTCGTTCGGACATCAGTGATACCAAAATAGGGATCTGTTTACGGCAAGAAAGAAGAAAAATCCTTAGCTATGCCTAATCTTAAAGAAAATGTTCTCTGCATAAATATATTTTCTTTCAGCCCTGTATAATTCATAATATTTTCCGAGTCTATTTATTTCCAAGCAACTGGGAGTATCAGATATCCGTTGCTAATTTTATTCGCTTCTTAAAGTAATCTCAACTTATTAATATTATAAATGCGAAACTTTGTGATGATGGATGGATGGATGTAAATTACTCTTTCACGCGAAAACTGCTCGTTTGGATGAAATTTGGCACATAATTAGTTTATAACCTAGATTTTATTTATATTTGCCATCGTGGTGAAAGGATTAGCCAATCGACTGCAGTCGATTGCCCAGGGAGCGCTGGACGTAACAGGAGGTCGGAGGGTACTTCCACCTGGACACGCGTTGCCGTGGCCGACTTGGAAATCTCTAAACAGACTTCGAACCAAAGTCGGCCGGAGCAAAGACAATCTCTGCAGATTGGGGTTCATGGACGGCTCAGACCTCAAGTGCGAATGCGGCGCCTCCCCACAGACAATGGCCCACCTTCCATCTTGCACGGCATGCTCTATCACCTGCGCACCTGATGACCACTGCTCAGTGAGCGGGGTTCGCGTGGCTGAGTTTTGGGCTAAACTAATTTGAACTTTTAGCCATCGATACGCTAAAAAGAAGACCTGGATTAACATAGAGGATACTTTTTATACCGGTATGATCCCGTGGAACAGTTACCGAACTTCACACGGGTGAAGCCGTGAGTATAAGCTAGTTAATAAATATATTTTTAGCACACTATTCTCATAATATTTTCTCATCATAACTTGTAGCCCCCTTTCATCTTTGGGAAACTTTTGATCTATCGCTTAACAAGTGCGAGTCACATATTTTTTAACGATAGAATCATTCACTATGTCATCTAATTCATCTTAATAAAATATCATCAAAATTAATACTGTGCTAATAAAATTAAATTCTGTCCAACTTCAAAGTAAACGTTTTTCAACACAAATTAACTTATATTTATGAGAAACTAGCTGTTGCCCGTGGCTTCGCTCGCGTTAATTTAGAATTTGACAGTCAATTCAAGTTGTACTCTTTTTGTAACAATAGAATTCAATCATGATGCGAAAGACACGTGGCGCCATCTATTATTTTAAGAACGTTATTGTTGTTATCCTCGTGATCAGTACTTTTTTTCGGGATGAAAGGTACCCTATGTCCGTTTCTGTACACCTGACAACGTATATGCAAAATTTCAGGATGATCGGTTCAGTGGTTTAGGTTTGAAAAAGTAACAAAGAAACTTACTTTTATTATAGTTCTGTATTAGATCCAGGATTAAACTTTTTTGTTAAAAAAAAAAAACAACGGGATCAAAAACTCTTTGCTAACGCAAAACAGCCATTATCCTCAATTCCATCTTTCAGACAAGAAAATGAGAATGACAGAAACGATTTATTGGGCTTTTATAGATGTCACGAATTCGTGAATAAAGAAGAATAATGGGCATATCGTTTCACAGATTATTATGAATTGTCTGAACACCCTTGGAAGGCGAGGGAAGGTCACAAGCTGGATTTTCATTTACTCGTCTATTTTGAGATCAAGTCCAGTACTAACTGATCTGTGGAGGTCAGATAGGCAGTCGCTCCATGTAAAATACTGGTATTAAGTTGCGTCCGGTTAGACTGGAAGCCGGCCAAAAAGCCGGAAAGGGTCGATGAATACTAAAAAACATGTTTTTAAAAAACAACTTTTAACAATGACGTTTTAGAAAAAAAAAATGAAAGTTATTAAATACTTGTTGCATTTTGAGAAGGTCTCATATTTCTCGAAAATAATAATCAATAAAGTCACAGACATGTCAATTTTCCGTGTTACAGAGGGTTCATACTAATGTCAAAGAATAACTGTAATTATGATTTGAATTTACTGAACAATTAAGTTTCATGATTTTACATACAGTTTTGGATGATATTTTTATTATTATTTTTTGGGAAATAAATGGCTTTATTATTATATTTGGATGATAACGATCTTCGTTCCAACTGAAACTTATCATATTTCCAAGCAAATAGCCTGCCAATTCGAAAACAATTTAGTGTCCATTACCGAGGCAATATAAACTGTTTAACTTTGACTAAGGCTAGGCTGATCTGTTTGGGTAATCTTCCATAACTACTATACACCGTGACGTTTTTTTTAAAGAATGTTTAGTACGAGTAGTCATTGGATACATGAAGAGAGCTGCCGTTGTGAGACGACTAAAAAGTCACGGTGTATTAGCAACACACTGTAAAAGTGTGTCAGATTATAGGTGTGGCTATATTTGAGTATGACAAATATCATAATTGCGAAATATTAATCAGCTGTCCCATACATTTGGGTCGAGTAGCTTTTTTAGCTATTACGATTTTGACCCCATACTTCGGCTGCATCCGGTTAGACTGGAAGCTTACTCCAACATCGTTTGGAAAAGGCTAGTCAGATGATGCTGCCAAAATTTGGTTCTGAGTTTGAGCCTCTACCACACCTACAAATAAAATCCTCTGATACATGTTGTAGAACATGAAACGTGGTCACAACAACTTGTTTTTGTTTACTTACCTTCCAAAAATGAGCTTCATTAGGCATATATTGTTTGCCACGATACACATCTTACCTATAATATTAATAAGGTTGACTATCGCCTCAAAGATTTGATGTTTAGAAATACAATCTCGCAACATACATAAAACAAAATGTTTTTATTGAACCCAGTATTTTTGTTAGTAACCCACTTCATCGATCCAACAGACATATTTATAGCAGAACCCATTTAAGAATCTACGTTTTATAGTTTCCACTTCAGCATTCCGATTTTATATAGACACAAGTATTTTTACAGCCAATCAAAACACTTACGGAGTGTGAAATACATCTCAGAAAATTTAAGACATAAAATACCCTACGTACCGGTATTAATACTTTATGAACGATAACTTGGAACATGTGGAGTATGATTTAATATCTCTCATATTTTTTAGTGTCGAAATGAAAATATCTAGAAACCCTTTGGGATTTCTTTGTTCTATAAAATTCCAGACTAGATTTCGGTATTTCGTTTACCTAAATTCGTTCATAAATAATATCTTCAATACCATTACGAAAGATGTCGATAACTGTCTAAAAAGTTTCACTCAAGCAAATACAATAAATATTCTCTCTCTTGTTTCAGATTTCAATCATCAATCAAGAATGATCGACCGGATATAGAAAACAATGCTCAAATATTATTCTCCGTTTGGTTTCGAAGATAACGAATATAACAAGCAAATAAGCAGTTAATAACAGTATGAGACAAAGCCAGCTTCACATAAAGATAAATAAGATAAAACATACCAAATATGATAAAACCAAACCTAAATGGTTTATGATGACAAGTTAAGAACAAAAAGGAACTATGCCGACCGACCTATGGGCAACCGATATTCCAACAGACAATGACACACTCAGCGCAATCAACGATGAATTCCAAAACAATACAACGACTGACCCAATTGAGGATAAAGCGATTCAAGCTGCTTTCTGTACAGCATACACCATCATTTTCGTAGTTGGAATCTTTGGGAATGCCCTAGTATGTTACGCTGTGATCAGGAACCGGGCTATGCAAACCGTCACTAATCTCTTCATCACGAACCTCGCATTATCCGACATCTTGCTCTGCGTGTTTGCTGTACCATTTACACCACTTTACACTTTCCTCGGCAGATGGGTGTTTGGAGGCCCTCTGTGCCATATTATGCCTTATGCACAAGGATGTAGCGTCTATATATCCACGTTAACTTTAACTTCGATAGCTATTGATAGATTCTTCGTCATCATCTATCCCTTCAAGCCTCGCATGAAGATCCAAACCTGTATCTGCCTGATTGTTTTCATTTGGGTGTTCTCTCTATCTGTGACCTTCCCCTATGGCTACTACATGGCACTCCAAGATGTATACTGTGCCGAGAAATGGCCTTCAGATCAAATTCGTAAGGCGTTTGGTGCAGTGACCACCATAATGC
Organism: Eugnorisma glareosa; assembly: GCA_947578425.1. Classification (NCBI taxonomy): domain Eukaryota; kingdom Metazoa; phylum Arthropoda; class Insecta; order Lepidoptera; family Noctuidae; genus Eugnorisma; species Eugnorisma glareosa. The sequence goes on along the minus strand of OX387957.1, from coordinate 3,977,475 downwards.
AGTTTGTAGTCCCCTTCATTGTTATGGCTTTTTGCTATACCTGTGTTAGTATAAAGTTGAATGATAGATTAAAATCAAGACCTGGAAGTAAGAACAGTAAGAAAGAAGACGCAGAAAGAGAAAGGAAGAGGCGAACAAACAGAATGTTGATAGCAATGGTGGCCATATTTGGGTTGTCATGGCTGCCTTTGAATCTAATAAATATAAGTAGTGACTTTTATTCACTGGCTGAAGACTGGAGATATTACATGGTGTTATTTTTCATTGCGCACTTCATCGCTATGTCTTCCACCTGCTATAACCCGTTCCTGTACGCGTGGTTGAACGAGAACTTCAGAAAGGAGTTCATGCAGATACTGCCGTGTCTAGGAGCGTTGGTCACAAAGAGGTCTAAGAGGAAGTTCAACCAGTCAGAGCGGACAGGTATGTTTCGTTCAGAGAAAACTTGCAACGGTAACGATACCGTGCAAGAGTCCCTTTTGACTTCCACAGTTAGTAAAATACCCTCAGTTAGATATAAAATAGAGTTCAATGATAAATTAAAGGTGTATGAAGATGACGGCGTTGAGAATATAAGTCCTGATGAGAAGCCAGAGGACAATCCGAGTCCTAACGAAGACTGTGTTAATATGTATATGTTTGTAGATAAAACTGTAAATACTTCGGATAAGGAGCCTATCGTGTCTGCGCTGTAGATATAGTGGTAAGTTCAAATTGAAACGTTGTTAAGATAAACTAAATATTTTAAAAACGCTTTCAAAAATTGACTAACGCGTTAACATCACTACACTAGTAATTAAAATAAGCACTCTGTGCTTCCATGACAACAAATAGGTACTAATTACACTAAATATTCCAGGTGTACTTAACAAGATTAATAATGCTTTGATCAGGAATGTATGCTCGCAACGTTTATTAGTAAACCAATATCTATTTAGCAAGCTGACCGATGGAATAGCAGCACCAATTCGACACTTAATTGAAATTCTGAACAGTTTTGATAATTGCAGTAGGTGCTAATAGAAATTCAAGTTATTCAATAGCAACAAACAAAAGTAATTTCGTTAAATGGAATGGTATCATTATAGTTTTAATCTTTTTCTATTATTTAGATGAGAACTTTGATTAATAGCAGCTATTTACAACAATGCTATTTAAAACTAAAACTTGAAACGAGTTTTAAAATGAATGGACTATTGTACATTTTGATAAAAGTGGGGAAACTTTGTTATTGCATTCGAGGCGAATTTCACACCCGAGCTGCAGACGAGGTTGTTATGGAGCCAAGAACTGCAGTAACAAATGCCCACGTGTATCAAACGACGTTTTTCAATACACTTTCGATGAAATAAAATCATAACATATCGAATGAAAAGTATTTTTATCATAACATGATTTATTAGGAAACTATGATTTAATTTGCTTTTTCCACGCTTTGCTTTCGCCAGGTTGAAGAAGCAAAGATATGATGCCGTTAAACAGCCTAATATGAAAAAAGAAAATTAAATTATTTTTTATTGTAATAACACAAATAAATGTTAATTTGTTCCTAAAAGTAAATATATGTTTTAAATAATCATGTTTATCCATGATATTCTATTTATAAACACTATTTAAATACCCAAAAAATATTAACGCCGTAAAAACGCTTATCTATTTGCCGAGATTAAAAAAAAAACAATCACCCTAATTGACGCCATTTGGACTTAATATAAGTATAGTTATTTGTGGAAATGCGGAAAAAAAACCGCGTGTGTGAAATACATTGCATGTTGAACCTAATCGTAGTGCGATATGAACCAGTTTTAGAGAAAGTGTATTGAAAAAATATTATGATTCATTTGTTTTGAAAAAAATCTCCGCTACCAAAAAAGAAGCCTACAAATATTGAAATTATCACACCGGTATGTATCACAACGGTATAGAATTTTAAACATTTATTAATAACTAACCGATCGCTCTCTATGTTCATACGCAATCACAAACTGAAAATAAAACTAAAATAAAAAGGTACGTTCGATTAAAATAGACAATAAAATACACTCACACGCTTTAGAGGGTAGAACGCTGAATTCAATTGAACGTTTGTTTGTTTGGTACAAATTGTTTTCTATGTACTGCATTTTCATTTTATATTTTCAATATTTTGCAGCTTCACAGTCCCCTTTCTCTCGGTCATTCAAGTTTTATGATTCAGTGAAGAATGAAAAGTTTTAAAACGAAACCCAATAACTAAACTCAAAACAACTATAAAGCTGCGAAATATACAACAGTTTAGTTAAATGTATTTTAGTCGAGAACTCAATTTTGAAAACGCTCGTTATTTGTTTCGTAAAAGTCGTACACGACAAATTGGCGCATGATTTCTGCAGTCGTATTTTTGTAACTTACCTATATCTGTGAGCATTCTACGTGTCGCAATTTGGACCAGTCGTGAACACACGTGACAGCTGTCAATTTAGGCGATTTCACATGACATGAGAGGATGAAAAAAAAAATTTTGGATAATCCCGCGTTTAAATTTTCATTTTTTGTGCATAAATACCTGGGTAGGTAAACTTATCATTTGAGAATAGAGGCAACTTACGTTTCAATTTTTTTTTAAGAGCTTTAATATACAACACAGTGTAAGATTCTGAGTCATCCAAGAGATTCAAGAATACACTCCAGGATAAATCTAATAAAATGTATCGAACATTCCAAAGGGAACTGTCAGAAACAAGTAAAACGTTTATTGAGTAGTAAAATGTATTTTTATTTACGATCCAAATAGTTTTAGTTTTTTTATTTTCTTACTTTGATCAGTACGAGCTTTAAAATAAAGTTACAGCATCCAAAATACATTACAATAAAATGCTTTTACAAACAGTTTGGTATCGATAGAGTCATCGTCAGTTTATTGAGTCTGACACCACACCAATTATTTTATTTTATTTACGCAATAACGTTATTGTATGTCCATTCATTATATAATGCAGAATTTATTTTTCAAATGTTTCGCCACAACTCTCAAATGATCGGTGTTGTAAATAGTACTACAGCGCCATCTAAGACAAAAATGAACATCTAATATCAAACATTCTAAATGGCACAGTTAAAGTTATCCGCGACTGAGACTACACAATATGTTAAAAAAACACGTCTACATTCACACTCAAAACTTTCCTTACAACATTTTCCTACACAAGATTTAACACACATCTGGAATTTGTTGGCAATATAATTGAAAAACAAATGCGTAGTTAGTTCCGATTCAACTATACTGCATTAGTCTGTAGCACATATTGCAACATTACAAGAATGAAACCCTCAAATTCGCAAGAAATCCATAGTGGTTCTGAGTAAAAACACCTATATTTTCAAAGCAACGAGTCTCAATATTGTGGAGTATCGTTGGCTTAAAATTGTCGCTCATGCATGTAGATAACTCAATAGGCAGCCGGTCTGCGACGGTCGCAGATTCGCTGAAGCACACATTTTGTATGCACACTGTTTGTAGGCTAGACCATGGAAATATAAATAATAATTTGTGTTGGATATAGCAAAAACATTCAAATTTTTACGAGCGATATAAGGGATAAGACGAAGCAAATCGTAATCAAACAGGTACTTGTAACAAATCGCTCTGCCTAGTGTCATAAGCCTTCTTTTCAGGTAGAATTATTGTGTCTAAATCGAAAATGGTCGGGATCAAAATTTTTGTATGACTTTATTCCCAATGCCCGATCTAATTATAAATATAAATTCATTTAAATCTCTATGGTTTAAAGTAAAATGAGCGAGTTGTACGTCACGAAGCTCATAATCAATTTTCTGCTCTAGTCCCGCATTATCTGGGGCCAGCTTCCAACTACTTCGTTTGTAAACAAATATACAAGTTAAAATGACGAAATAGTGTGATATTTAACCAGTACGAATTGAACTCGAAAATCCTGACCAATTATAATAGAAGAACATAATCTTCTAAGCTGTAATTCCGAAGTAGGTGTTTTTTCTTTTTCTATTACTAGACTTTCTACTGCCAAGATAAACAGCAAGACAAAATAAAATGAGTGAAAACATTTCAAAAAAGGGTCGAAGGGTCTCTCCACTTAATTTGGCCCTGATCCATCCACTTTGGGACAACTCTTTTGCACCCCACTTGAATCACCATTCACTTCACTTTTAATACGATTCACTTTCAAACCCTTTACAGCTTTTCAACTGAATTTTGTGGTCGAATTTTATCCATTTTCTGTATCGGAGTACAAGTGGGCCCATATTTTTGTAATCGGAGTACAAGTTGGTCGAAATTTTGAGAGCACGTAGTTCTCTCTGCTTATCTGATATCTACTGCGTAATGTGTCTCTTAGGTCGTTGTCAGAAAGATATATTTTGCAATAAGTAATTGAAGCGCTTTCATGAACAGGAACAACTATGTGAACCACGACAGGTAAAATGTAAAGTAGTTATAAATAATGTTTCTTGTTTAATTTAGTTTGCTATAGAATGCATTGTACCCACGCTAAAGCATTTATACGTTTCCATCTTACTCGAAATGCAGATACAAACAAATCAATGTACAATGTAAATTGCACACAATTTTTTACATAAATCTTGTTGTATTTCCGCCACTTCGGGATCCAATTCCCAATTGTAGTACATTTGTACCATGCAAAGTCAGCAGAATAAATTGTACAGATTTATGTATATAATGTGCATTTATCTGCACTTCAGTTTTGTATGCACAATTCGTTTAATCAAAACGAGACAGTAATATATTCTGCGATTGTAAAATACAGAAGTTGAGATGGAATTCCAGAAGCCTTTTTTCGTAGACACATTTAAAGCGAAATTAGGGGTTTGGTAGGAAAAACAAAATAAAAACAGTTTATTGATTTCCTATAAATAAATGAGAAAGATGGAGGAGGCTTTCTACCCCACACATATAGATAAGGTCTATCTATTCAAACACGAAATCTCTTAAGGGGCCATTGTACTCATCATTATGAACAACTTTTACTATGGGACCAAACCCGAAAACGCGAAAAAAAATCAGCTGTTCAGTACATTTTGTCGAGTTCTGCGCAGAGAAATGTACTGAACAGCAGATTTTTTTCGCGATTTCGGGGTTTGTCCCATAGTAAAAGTTGTTCATAATGATGACTGCAATGACCCCTTAAGAGATTTCGTGTATGAATAGATAGACCTTATATTTTGTGTACTTTTTTTTTTAGTAACTGATTATGTGATTGTTTGGATATATAAAGCTTAAATAAATAAATACATAAATGGTGTAACAAGACCCTTAACGAAGCCGAAAGGCACTTATTCTCCCCGTCATTGCCATTTTTTTTTATTCTGGACGTCTTCTAGTTACGGAGGTCAAAGTTCCAAATTTTTCACAACTTTTTTTTTTTTAATACTCCTTTTTAAGGTTATCATTGCGCTTTAAAAACCTCCATGACCCGTTTACTATTCAATGCAGCCACCAGCACAATGTTTTGAGTGCGTTACATTGAATATTACAGTAAAATGTAATTTTTTTCCCCAAAAAAAAAGTTGTTTGCCAGCAAACATTTATGCGGAGGGTTACTTAATTTTATGTACAGAATGGTTGGTTGACGGTTTCATAAAGGGTCTACAAATTGCAATAGCATTAATGGTGTTAAACTGTGTTCTTTTTTCAAACATATAATGAAAAGTTCTTAAGAATCATTTACGGGGATGAAATTGCGAACATAGGAAGAACTAATACGATTTCACATTCGACGGAACTCTTAAAAATTCAACGACGGAAAATAACAAGGAGTAAAAAAGACGAATCATATAATAGATGAACTTCATAAAACGACGACAGAATATTATGATTACGATCAAAGAGAAAATCATCGAGATCTTTGTTTATCTTGCTTCTTTTATGGCCCATGCCCATCACACGATGGGCCAACGTAATATTTTTTTTTTATTTAACTATAGAAGCGGGATTTGTTTATTTAGTTCACGTTTGTTCAGATTTAGAACGTTCCGCTTCATTGCCCATAAAACATTGTATGCATAGCGTTTGGGGTTCTCATGTTGGTTATATAAAATGAATCGCGACTTTTATGTCTTTGCTACTAACTGCGTATGTTTGTGATTTAGATTGATCTCATCACCCTTTTTAATGTTTCATGTTTTTTATTCACATTTTTAATATATCTCAGATACACTTCTTTTATTATTCACATAATATGTTTTTCTAAAAAGCACTTCATTTCTTCTTGGTGTATTTTCTAATGAAACTTGAAATATATCAAAATACTTTTCAAGCTTTTTTGTATTCAAGCTGAAATTCTGTACAAATTATGAATTCTTCTTAGAGCTTGAAGAGAAAAATCACGGCTAATATAAAGTTTACAAAAAGGTCAGCAATTCGTCACCTCACCCTCTTTGGGACGTAACAGGGTGCGAATTACACCATCCATCGTTGGCTAATAGAAATTCTCTTTTCATAAAAACACACTAAACTTCCAAAAGTTCATTTTAATATTTTGTTTTACAACCTTTTCCTTTTTTTGTTACAGGTAACACATTGCAGTGACCTCCTTTCGAAAGAAAAATATAGAAATGTGTTAAAAATCCGTGTTTTAACATTCACAAAAACTGTTGTAGTTTTAGAAACAATAAGTTTTAAGTTTCACAGAATAATTGTGACGATTGATGTTTCTGTATTTGTTCTCATTGTGTCTAATTTATTATGTACCAATAGCTGTTACTGTGTTCACGATCTTGTTCATGTGAACTTTTAAGGATAAGAACTTGCTGTAAAAACTATTAGATAAACCCCTTCTTATTCATATAAAATATGAAATATATTAACTATTAGATCGATAACCTATGTAAAATTCATGTAACTAAAGATTGTATGTAAATAAAGAAGTAAGTATACGAAAAAATGTACAGATTAGTCAAAAAATAATGCCTAGTGTAAAAAGATTTTGTCATAACTAAGAATAAAAGAATTTACGTCAATTATGTAGTTCGATTACGAACTTTGAGCCCATTGACGAAGGTTCTTTTTTCTATAAATGTATAGTCATTAGTCTTAGAAAGTTTTAAGTAGCGATGTGTTACGCTAAAAATATTTTTGTAATGTAAAAATGGGTAAATTAAAAATGTATATAAAATGCAAAATGCCTTGTAATTAATGTCAATGGATGAAATACGTGCAATTCGCTGTCGTTATATTAATAAAGTGTACCAAAGACATAGTTTGTTATATTTATTTTAACCCTTATATAATACCTGATCCTATATTAGGTATCTGGAACATTTGAATGGGTTTTTTGAAGAGACTGAAGAAAATTATACCCGTAAATTGCTTTGAAAGGAGGAAAGTTATTATGCTAAGCTATGCAGATAGCGGACTATGCTTTAATATTACGAAGATACTAAAATTTTAGTAGGTAAGTTGTCGCCCTAGGTAAAAAATGTTACAATGTACGATCCAATGGTCTTGGGTGAGAACAAATTAATGTGCTTTTTCAGCCCGCTATACACATTAACATCTGCCTAGCCTAGAATTTTACATGGACTGACTGCCTATCTGACCTGCTCAAACGAGTACCTGGAAAACACAATAACAAGGAATACAGGGTTAATTTTAGTTTTTTCGATAAATACTGAGTTACAACTTTTTTAAACTTTAAAATTTTATTTTTTATGTAAATGTAAAAAACCGGCCAAGTGTGAGTCGGACTCACGCATGAAGGGTTCCGTACAATTATCTAAAAAAACGCGTTTGTTGTATGGGAGCCCTCTTAAATATTTATTTTATTCTGTTTTCAGTATTTGTTGTTATAGCGGCAACAGAAATACATCATCAGTGAAAATATCAACTGTCTAGCTATCACGGTTCATGAGATACAGGCTCGTGGCAGACAGCCAGACAGGCAACACAATGGAGTCTTATTTATTTATTTTTATTTAATTACAACGGCTGTTAAACCAATTATAGTAACTAAAAAAGAATAAAAGAGTTATACATACAATTAAAATAAACAAAATAACAAAGTAAAGGTTCACACTTTCATAAATTCCTTTCACAATACTTCTGACATGCCAATAAAATCTTCGTCCATCCATCCGCAAACAGATCGTCTGTTGGATTAGAATCTAAGAGATCATTAAGCGCGGCCAGAGTGCGAGGAATTGGCGACTTAGCACGTGCAACAGTGTGACATGGAGTAATAGTATATAAAATACACATACAACAGTCTTAGCGTAACGTTTTTACCTCTAGGTTACAGAACGCTAAAAAGTAGTTACTACGTTTTATCTTCTAACAAATGAAAATCAAACTAATTGGGTATGCGTGTGTTTTACATGACTTTAGAACAAAACTCGCCTACAAGTTGAAGTTCGAGCTAAATCCTTTGAAATACAACACACAAAAGAAACTCCTAATGAATGAGAAAACTTTTACCAATATGTCGGAGTTTATTAGATAAGTACTGAGAAATGAAAAAACATTGACGTATTTTGAATGATGTACGAGTATGTTGTAAAGTTACATTACAATAATATGTAAAATATTTTACACATGGTAAGACCAAGACCCACTACATGCACGTCAATCTTTCCGGTCGAAATTGTACACCACTGTCACTTCGGGTAGGAAGCAGTGTTGTCGAGCAGGTACAAGCCACCACATTTATCGGCTTCGAACTGGACAGTTCTCTCACTTGGGGGCCGCATATTGATAAAATGTGCGGCGAACTCGGACGAGCGTGCTTCGCTCTGGAACGCTTAGCGCAAACGCTCCCACGTAAAATGATGAGAGGGTGTTATTTCGCGTTGGTACACTCGGTTCTACAGTATGGTGTTGAGTTCTGGGGCCGAGCTGCCTTTAGGATGCAGAAACGTGCCGTGAGAGCCATTACGTGATCACAATGGGATGACACCGCGAGACCACTTTTTAAGCAGCTAAAAATATTAACTGTTCCCGCTATGGTGATATTGCAGGCGGCGGTATACGTTAGGCAACATCTTAACGAATACAGTAAACGCGGAGATAGGCATAATTATTGTACTCGTGGTAGAAACAAATTAGCTGGCTACCCACACACCCTATCTAAATCTGGAAAGCTGATTCATGTTATGGGTCCATCAGTGTATAACCGGATACCGGATAACATCTTGAGCGCGACATCTGACAATGATTTTAAAGCGAAACTCAAAGGCTGGCTAACCGACCAGCGTTATATGACCTAAAAGAATGGTTTTAGGTAATTTGATAAGAATGTTATGAAGTGTTTCTATTATTCTGTTGGTCACGAGTCCTTAATTATTTTTTTTTAAATTTATTTTAATTTTGATTTTGTATTTGATGCTATTTTTAATGTTTAATGACTTGTATTTTTACTTTTTCTTTTAAATAAAACTGACCTGTAATTGTTGATAATTATTAATAAATAAACTAAACTAAGAAAGGAGGTGACTGCTGAGATGATGAGTAATAGAGAAGTATGGAAGAAGAAGAGATGCTGCGATGACCACAAATAAATGGGGATAAGGGCAGGAGAATGATGATCATTTCAAAAACTTTGAGTATTAGAATTAGCTTGTTGAATTGTTATTGGGAGGCTATTAAACAGATTTTAAATTATGTAAGATGATCGCCTTGTGTTTCCGTGAACGGCGTACAAATATCAACTAAGTATTTATTTATTTATAATAAGCACACCAACAGCATAGTCACTTACAATTCAAATTAAATAACATCTAATATTGGCATTTCAGTAACCATGCAAATAACAGGAATGCACGACATTGAACATATGAATATCAGAGACAAAGGAGAACAACAATAAAATATAAAAGTGTGTCTAGTAGAACTCAAAATTTATCTAGAACCTTATAAAACAATCCAATTAGAGCTATCCTTCTGTCTACATTGATAAATAAAGTCATCAGAACATACAGGTTCATCCTGTATGTCCCGTATGTTCTTGAGCGCACCGCAACCATTGCAGCTACTAAACTGTTGGGAATCTTTCCATAACTTTTTGAGTAAGTCATGACTAGCGATCGGATATTCGGATGCATATTTACCAGAAGTTTGAGTGTTGACTAGTATAGAGCGCGCGTTAGTACGGAAAAAGTCCCGTTTTATTTAAACACATAGTTTTTTGTTTTCGTTTCAGTGTTTTACTTCAAATGATTAGTCATATTTACCATGTTTCCTATGCGAATATTCAGCAGCAAAAATTAAAAATCGTATAATTTTGTATTTTTTACGTGTTATTTTCAACAAATTTCTTGCCTGCGTTTTAAGAAGCCGCTTTCATACCTTTGTACCAAGGCGGGAAAAAACGTTCTTTAGATATGCATCCGAATATCCGATCTCTACTCATGACTGTGTTCACAGATTTTGGAAAACATCATCCTGTCTCAAAAATCCACCTTCTTTAGTCAAAATCTATATCAATACTCAACTAACGTCTATCGATTGTGAAGGAAGTTTCTAAGGAAGAATGAAAGCCACATAAAATATGTAAAGGGAAAAGAAAACCGTATCCAGAAATCCGGACACACATCGGAAGTCACTTCCTCAACCACTTAACTACCGTAAAAGCCATAAATATTCTATGTTAGCTCTTGTCCAGTAAAGTTCACAAGAGAAACGTCACTCGAAGTAATATCCGGTGACCTAGTCAACCTAGTTCTCATTAAAGATGCTACGGTAAACTTATTCGATTTATGTATGTATTCAGTATCGTATATTCGAATATGGAAGTTTGAATTCTAGAATATCTGACAAGTGCGACATGTTTGTTGAATATTGGATTTCGAATAAAATTGCAATATTGGTACTAGTGAAGTTGGTAAAAATATGACGTGGCTGTATAACATTTATGTTTTTATTTTACCGTAGATTCATTTCGTATCTTCGTCGAATCTTCTACGTTTTTTTATAGTAAATGATACTCTCAAGATCATTAGGTCACATTAATAGCAGCGTCATCAAGGGCGTTCAAAAAGTCCCCAAAAATGCGCTTGTGTGAACATTTAGGGCAGTCCAGTAAGTGGGTCATCTTTTTTTTTTTTATTATTCTTAATCTTGATGGCTATCGGCGGCGGCGACCTCTCGGGTCCGGCCCTGGTTCAATCCATGGTCCGGAGCGAGAGGGAATGGGACGTCGTCACCTGCTTCTGCGAAGCAGTCATGCTAGCGAAGGAGGTGGCGGGACGTGAGAGGGAGAGAGCCTCACGTCCCAGCGGCCGCGGGAGACGCACCGGGCGTCGGGGGCCACGTGGTCGGAAAAAAAAAAAAATCTTGGTGGTTCTTAGTCAGTCATAAGTTTCTTTGGATCCAAAAATTTGGGTGAAGCCAATAAGTGTTGAAAATTGTCCTCTGATTAGCAATGTAAAAGAAATAGAAATGATTACGAATTTAGAAATTATATTCGATATTAATAAATCTAATTATGTCTGGAATTGAAACATAAATCTTATATATTAGTTATCTAAATACAAATTACTGACGCAGACACGTAATGGATCCGAATCTCTCGTCTAAATTATGATATTTTATTCGAGCCATCGTACGTACGATATGATTTTATTCCAGTTCAATTGCGATAGTTCAAAGAAACCAATTTAAACTGTTTTTTTTTTAAGTTTGACAGAATACTTACAATTAATGCAACTGTTTTCCATAAACACAATGGCTATGGCTTCAAATCTGAGTTTCCATACCAAGGATTTTCTATTTCCCGTCTCCAAAATCATCTTCTTAGTCTTTTCCCAACTATGTTAGGGTCGGCTTCCAGACTAATTGGATGCACCTCAATACCAGTATTTTACATGGAGCGACTGCCCATCAGACCTCCACAACCCAGTTAGTACTGGTAAGACTGGTTGTTAGAGTTTCGTGCTTTCCGAGGCACGGAGGAAATTCGGTATTCAATGCGTAGTCACCCATCCACAGACCAACCTAGGCAAGCGCGGCTTAACCTGAAGACTGATCCGAACGGCTGTTATTATTTAGCCAAAAGCTCCTCACTCCCATTTCCTTAATTATTGAACATTAATTAATTGAGCGGATAATTAAATTCAAAATTCACATAAATCCAACCGATATATCTACTGGGAACCATTTTGGCTTTATTCCGTAGTATTCCGACCTAACAAGGCCATCACCAAAATAATTGCTCTGAATTTCGAGAAGATTTATTTGCGACTAGTTTTGGAGATTCGAGAAATGCGATATTTGGTCGACTACGGCATCGTTTGTTTTATCATTAACACTAGAAACGGGATATATACCAAACTTACTGTTTGTTTTGAGTTATAATTATAATGTTCATTAGTGACCATGCCAGTTTAAAAACTTATATCGTTTGTTTTGCCATTACATTCAATTTCAGAGCCGTGGTGTCTCAGTGGTAGCAGTCCTGACAGGCACTAAACTGGTTGGAATATTCTTGTATGAAGCCTGGCATGTCCAACTTCCGCCATTTTGATTTATTTTCAAAATACCGGCGGCAACTTCGAAGTTCCTTACATCTCGATGATGAACATTCTGAATGAAGTAATTCGTCTTATCAATCTTTCGGAGTACCGTACATCGCGATGATGAACATTCTCAATTAAGCAATTCATCATAGCAAACTTTCGGAGTACCGCACATCGCGATGATGAACATTTTAAATTAAGTAATTCGTCATAGCGTACCTTCTGACTCACGTAAGTCGTAGTTTCAAACTTTATGTATACGGTACATCGGTATTTTAAACTTCGAAGTTCAGTAATACAGTCCAAGTTTAGTGTGAGACATAATCTTCTAAAGCGTCATGTTTCCGAAATACCTATTATGAAGAAAATAATGGGAACCTCTGCTTTTCTGTAGGTATGTAACAGCCATTTAATGATTACACGCACAAAAGTTTCATACATGTGCTAATAATAAATGTTACATTACCTCTGATCACGTACCTAGCAAACCATCGATTCGTAAATTCAAAGACGTCGTCCCATCTCTATTTCTTAAGAGGAACTTGTGACTTGGAGAGAGCACATGTCACTAATCGTCTAAGTTTGAGACGTTACTGTCCAACGTCTGGCCTGGATCGTTATGTCGAGACGACAAGGACACGAGTTGCAAACGTTGGGAAATCCCTAAATTGGTTTTTGTGTGACGTTGTCTGGTTTGAAGCTTTAAGAAGAAAAGTACTGGTACCTAATTAAAACAGACTTTACGTAAACACACTCTACTTTGTATAGTGTGTACCGAAATGATTTCAACATCACTTCCCTCAAAATGGTTAAGGAGAACGTCGTGACGGAACTGGCATTTTAAATCTTTAAACATTATCATGGCTCAATTCTTCGTGCAGAGAGTAAGGCCGCTTGTACACGCTAAGAAATGTCACCCACCGTATCTGCTGCAGATAGGACCAATTCATCATGTACACAACAAGAATTATGTCGGATCTAGGCACGAAAATATATCTTCCTTAATATTACTTCGCGGGTCGGGTCTCGCGCATAGAAGATTTTTTTCTTGGTCAGTGCTGAAGCAGTGTACACACACATTCGTGTGTAGAAACGACACGAATTCGTTGACTTTTCTTAGCGTCTACAAGCGGCCGAAGCGTGTCAGTATAGTGAACATTATACGCTGTTTAGATTAGGCTTGAGTTTACGTAAAAAATGCTGGTTTTTGATTAAATAAAATACATAAAGGGTGTAACAAGACCCTTAACGAAACCGAAAGGCTCTTGTTCTCCTCGTCATTGCGATAATTTTTTTGTTTTAGACCATACCCGGGAACGTTCTATTTACGGAGTTATTGGTCACAACTTTTTTTTACATACCTACACCTTTTAAATGTAAGATTTTTAGTTTATACACCTCCACGACCCCCGTACTAATCAATCCATCCATCAGCACAATGTTTTGAGTGCATTACATTGAGTCCTACCGTAAAACGTGATTTATCACCCCAAAAAAAGTCGTTTCCCAGCAATAATTTTTGCGTACAGTTACTTAGTTTAATGTGTACATAATGCTTGGTTGACGGCTTCGTGAAGGATCTTGTTACACCCTGTAGATCGAAGAATTTTGAAAATACAGGGTTTGAAAAAGTGTGCGTTACCCTAGAAACAAAAAGGCCTTTCACAAAGAATTGAGTTTTACCAATGTAACCTTGTAAAAGACATTTTCTTGGGGTAACACATACTTCGAAAAATCAAGAAAATATAAAGTCTTTTATGTAAGATAGGAACTAAATATTCATCGAAAAAATCGAAAAATCCGACCCCAAGGAAGACTCCGTTCGTTTTTTTTATTTCTCTTTGAGCACAATTTGCGAGACCGGAACCGCTTCTAATCTGCTCCGTATCTGTTGAAACTCATCTGGTGCAAGCTTTATCAAGAAATTATTATCGACAGAGAAATATTTACCACCCTTTTGCTTTACTCTGCAAAGAAAAATCTTTAAACACTCATATTCATCTGCAATCAGTTTGCCACTGTTTAATTTAGGCACTCTCTTTCTTATGTAGTGTATTGGTAGTTTTTCACATGAGTAATAAAATAACAAACGATATCTTTAAATTAATTATTGTGTCTGGTTTAATATTAATATAGTAATATTTAATAGTACTAAATAGTAGTGACACGTAGGTGCATCTAGTTGGAAACAGATTCAGGAAAAGAATCTTAAAACTACAGAAATAAAAAAAACTGCACAAAATTCTAAAAATAAACCAAAATGTTCAAAGAAACTAGAACAAACCCAGACAATATTTGACAGTAATTTGGACGTAAATAATCTTAAGTTAATTGGATAATCGTCGGAACATGGCCGGCGTCGTCACGCAAGTAATTTAGCTGATGGCTACAATATGATCGTTTTAAAAAACTCTGTCTAGCACCGACACAAACAGGGTAATGAGGTGAGAATGTACCTGAGCTTACTAACATTTTGAAAACGTAGCACAGGTTTTTAACCACTTTATTTTATTTATTTATTTATGTACACACAAAATACTTAACAGGACATTACATTAAGCTAGAACAGCACAAAGGTACTGCTTATTTCGTTAGAAATTTCTTCCAAAAAATAAAGTTGGATTAGAAATGTAGACAGTGTGTAGAAAAGACAAAACAGGGAAAAATTTCATTAGAACTTAAAATAAAAATATACCTTTAAAATAAACATACACACAAACATACACATGTAAAATGAATACTAGTACTGTAAATATATTATTTTGTTCATAGCCGCATGTAGCAAAAATCAGCAGGTCAGAGTCTTTATGCCACCCATGGACCTCAGACTTGGCTTAACATGCCGTCGAGAAATATCTGTCAGGCATGGTTTCCTCACAATGTTTTCCTCTACCAAAACAAGTGATAATTATGCAATACCCACATGAATCCGAAATACCAGAGGTGCGTGTCTTGGGTTCGAACTCAAAACCTCTGACTTGGAAATCCGATGATCACACCACTAGACTATCACTGAATCATCAAGATGATTAGTAGATATTTTCTTTCGGTACTCCTAAATGTTAAGATACCACTGACTAACACAATGTTAAGATGACGCATGGAAAGTAAGTACGGAAGAACTACGAAGCAGGAAAGATGGATTTAAATCACCCAGACATAGAGAACTGACGTGGTAAGTGGTAATCGATGCTGATTCTTAATTTGTAAATGATATGATAATATGTATATTGACATAATATTTTAATCTGGACGCTCTTAATATGCACGTCTTTCTACATCGTTCTCATATAGTTGAAGTATAGGTAATCTCAACATGAATGATGTAACTAAGATCTTGTAACAATATTTGGATTGTACTTCTTGTAAACAGTATCCATGGAGTTTCTTGCCCATTCTTCTCCATAAATATCAACGCTTTGGAATGGGTAACTATGTTGTTGCGCCTAGGTCTTTTAGGCTAGTTCATTTGAGGATGAAGGTATTCCTTTGATAGAAAAGACTCTGGACTTTTGTTGTAGAACAAGGTAATAAAATTGCAAGTATGGCTGCTGCCACCGTACGAGTTAGAATAAAAAAAGGAAACCGTCGTAGACAACTTTTACAATCAATGTTGCCTGACGTAAAAAACCTATTATCTATGTTGGGATGCCAACAAACTACAGTAGTTTTAAAAGTTATTATGCCTTGCATCTTGTGAAGCTTCGCCTTCTTTGTTTTTATGACATTAAAAAGTGCCTGTTATGGCCTAATTGAAATAAATGCTTTGAGTTTGAGTTATGAGAAGAGACATTTCCTCGACAGTGGAACAGTTACAAGCCATTACAACTAAAACAAGCTGGAAAGGCAATTAACAGTATTTTAGTGTAGAATTTCCCATTATTTCGTGCAGCACTAAAACCTTGTACGAGTCAAAGTTACGTATGCAATGCTAACGGCTCGGAAACTTAACAGAATTACTGCAGAAATCCAGACTTGCCAAATCAATTACTGAGGCCATACTGGCTGGCGAGGTTCGATTTCTGCATCTGTCTACAAGGAATATGGCGCAGTTTACGCTTACGAAGTACCAAATAGAACTATTAACGTTGAATTCGACAGCCGTAGAAGAAAAATGTTTCAAAAATCAAATTCGGCTGATAATCAAGCACTTTTTGAACGTTAAAATATACAAGAGATAGTCCCAGAAAATACCTGAATTTCATTTTCTCTTTAAGGTCACACTCGGGCAAATATTAACATGCTCTTTTGAAAAAATGACACAAACTAGATCAGAAAAGCTAATGCGTTTTATAATCTTTAGCCAATCAGCAATGCGAAGCTGACAATACATGTACAATTGGGTTAAAAATAACTTGGCTTATCGTCTTTTTATTTTTGGGAAATATGGTTTTTTTGTTTTATTACAAGGTCAAATTGTATTACCTAGAGGGGAAGCTTTGCCGTGGGTGCTGATAAGTAAACTAATAAGTAAAAAGATAAAACTAAATTGAAGGCACGGTTGGCACGGTTGGCGCGGTGGCTGACCGATTGGCTGCTGCGCTGCGTGTCGCGGGTTCAATCCCCGCACTGCACAAATATTAGTATGGCCTACAGGTAGTCAAACATACAAACAGAAAGATAGATAACAATTCTAAAAAAAAATTGGCTTGGTTGTTCTAATACAGACCCCTATATAATTTTTTTTGTTCAACATCTTCAATGTACAGACATCGGCCTGTAACAATTTTATTATAATCATGTACCTATAGAATCTTTACGGCTATGTTTTATAAACTTGAAATATCTCGGTTAAATAGTCTCGGATATAAAATCTCAGTAGTTTACTAAGAGGGACTGGTGATTACGGATTGTTATCGTTAAGTTACGATGCTATTACTTGTACAATAAGGATCAGATATGCTCCTGGTACTCACGCCACCCATTCGGTAATTACCAACGTCAGTATATCAATGTCAATTAAACAATGCATTCCAACCAGAGAGCATTGAATAATGACCAACCAGAATCGGAGGTAGAAATCATCCTAGATTTCATTCAACTAAGTGTGTTAGCCTGTAATCACTTAACGATAGCCCGGCAATAATTTGGCCCAGAATATCAGCATGTGAGCCAGAATGTTGGCAGCACCGCCAGCCGAACGTATCATACGTCACTCAGCCAAATCTACATTCAACCATGTAAGCCTCGAATCAGAATACCTAGTACGGTTTCCGGGGCACGAACCATCATTGATTTATTAATATGAGTGCACCGCAAATGTCCAACATAATTTTATTCAGTCCCTCGTGGTAGCACAAATAATTTGATATAAATGTGGAATTCGTTCCCGGGGAAAAATCCCGTGGGAGAATAACAAATATTATGAAATGTTGGTGACTAAATTGTAGTGCACTGATAAATTAGAATGCGAAAAGTTTCGAATGTAATTTTCATCCACAGTGCCTAGACAAGTGACGATCGCTTGCTTATTTATTTTTCTCGTATACAAATCCGATCCAATTCATTTTTTATAAGGTTCCGTACCCGAAGAGTAACCAACGGGCTCTATTACCAAGCCTCCGCGGTCCGGCCGTCCGTCCAACCGTCCGTCTGTCTGTCAACGGGCTGTATCTCATGATCCGTAATAGATAGACAGTTTATTTTTTACAGAATGTGTTGCCGCTGTTGCCGCTATAATAAAAAATAATATTGAAAATTAAAGGTGGCTACTACGATGGTATACGGAACCCTTCATGTGCGGGTCCGACTCGAACTTGGCCGGTCTTTGAGTTTACATTCATAGGTATCGCAGATAGAATAACACTTTGTCAAGGCCTCAGGAAAGGGTGACTCAACTATTTCCATGAAGAATCAGCATTCACATGTTTTCGCTTTCAAGGGTCCCAATTTAAATGAACTGTGGGCCTTTTCACAGTCATTGGAAACGGCAAACAGCTAAGCGACGCTGCTGAAAACGGCCTACGCCATTTAAGTCGTTTAAAATAATGACTCCAATTTGGAAGGATTTTTTAGGATAGCTAGCTGTTATTTGTTTTTAATTTAACCAGTAAAAATAACTGACTTTTCAATCAAATACAAAACTAGTTTTCCGAAGCTAAAACAATAAGTGTTGAAAGAAATTAGATTTTTTCTCAGAAAAACATCTGTTACTTCATTATAAAAAACCGTGTAACATTCATGGAAAGGTCTTCTTTGATATTTAATATAAATTCTTCAAGTTTTCGACATCAAATTATGGAAATCAGTACCCTTAAAAGTTACTTTACGTACGCTACCATGTTCTTGAATACTTCTTGAAGACCTTTTTTGGATCTAAAAATAGAATTTGATAACTTGTTTTCCTAAGCTTTGAAAAACTCGAAACATCACTAAAATGGAAAATATTTTTATAACAGCAATATTTATTTCTTTTGAAGTAAGATTACTATAAAAGACGAGGAACTCGTAACGAACATATCTGGTAGTTAATAATGTTTATGAAAGGTTGTTATTACTAATGACTAGGTAACTAAGCTAGGCTGGGCAGCGTTCGGGAAGCTGCGCGGTATCTTCTCGTCCAACTTACCGCAGTGCCTCAAGACGAAAATCCATGACCAGTGTGTGTTGCCAGTGATAACATACGGAACCGAAACGTGGTCGCTCATAATGGGCCTCATTGGAAGGCTTAAAGTCACCCAAAGGGCAATGGAGAGGGCTATGCTCGGAGTTTCCTTGCGTGATCGAATCAAAAATGAAAACAACCGCAAGAGAACCAAGGTTACCGACGTAGCTCGAAGAATTGCCAAACTGAAGTGGCAGGGCACATTGCTCGCAGAACGGATGGCCGATGGGGCCGAAAAGTTCTGGAGTGGCGACCGCGAACCGGAAGACGTGCGTTGGAAGGCCTCCCTCTAGGTGGACCGATGACCTGGTGAAAGTTGCGGGGATCCGCTGGATGCGAGTCGCCCGGGACCAGTCAATGTGGCGACATTTGGGGGAGGCCTATGTCCAGCAGTGGACGTCTTTCGGCTGAAATGATGATGATGATGATCAGGTAACTAATTGGCACGTGTTTACACACAATATTACTGTACGTGTGGTGTGTTCCAACACCAACTTAGTAGGAATCGACTTGGTGCCGGCCAGCAATAGGCAGACGTTGGAAGATTTTCAGAAGATGCAAAGAAAAATGGCTTCGGCAACTTTGCTTCCTAAAATTTATTTCCAGATGCGAATTATTTAGAATTATATCTAACGTTACCCCCTGTTCACACGACATTCATCTGTCCGTTATTTTACAGTATAATTTCGGGATCACATGGTGGGTCCATGCTGCATTTGTTTTAACCGTATGAACAAAGGGTTATTGACGTCTGATCCTAACTTCTTACAATAAAATGTCGTGCAAGACAGCGCCGTGTGAACGGCCGCTTACTGAACCAATATTTTTCGTTAAAAGTTATTACGCTATTTAGTTGGTTTGAAATTATATTTATTTATTTATGTACACACAATACTTAACAGGACATTACATTAAGATAGAAGAGCACAAAGGTACTGCTTATTTCATAAAAAAATAAGCAGTTAGTTAGCAGTTAGTTCATTTTAATTTTTATGTTAGGATTTATTTTAAAATATTCGTATGAACTAGTATTAACAGTGTTTTCAGTTATAGTCGTCGCCATCCTATATTGATAACTTCATAATAATATAATCAAAATTAAAATATTATTATACTATTCTATTTGTTTCTATTAAGTAAGGTTTTGAATCGGCGAAACCTTTTGACCGCCAAAATTACATAAAATCTCTTCCAATTCCTATGGTTTTGGTTGAGGAGAAGACGTGGTGGAAAAAATTCCACAACACATCTGTATTTATGCTAAAAGAACGTTATTCTACTTAAATTATTTGATCATACAATCCTAAATAATATTAAAAATATGAAAGTAAGTTTGTTTGTTACCTTTTCACGCCTAAACCACTGAACCGATCATCCTAAAATTTTTCATATACGTTCATTAACTATGATTGAATAATTATATGCAATTATATACAAGCAGAGTACAACCCGAATTGATTGTCAAATTCTAAACTAACGCGAGCGAAGACGCGGACAAAAGCTAGTTACACATAAATAAAACACGCTTGTCAAGCCACATCTGGAGTTTCTGATCCAAGTATAAGGACAAGCTGCAAAAAAAAATCAACAACACCTACAACGAACACAAAATAAATCATCAAAATCCTCTTCAATTATAACTACTACCAGAATTACTCTACAAAAAAACAAAATGATTTAACCTACAACAATTGTCATACATGCATGACTATCCGAAAGATTCTTAAGACCAACATACACACAAATATTTCATTCACACAAAAGACTCACAAGAGTGAGAACCCTGCACGGGAGGAAAACTATTCAGTTTGAGGAGTTCGGCTATACAGTAAATTACCAAAAAAAGTCATAGAGTGTTCAAGCATACCAACATTTAAAAAAGGCGTATAGAAATATATATTAGGCACACAAGTTTAGCTTTCTATACACACACTAGCTGTTGCCCGCGGGTTCCCTCGCTTTTTTTTTCGGGAATTATCCCACGGGCACGTTGTAAATATAGCCTATGGCACTCGGGGATAATGTAGCTTCCTATTAGTGAAAGAATTTTCAAAATCGGTTCTGTAGATCCAGAGATTACCCCTTAAATACATACAAACTTACAAACAAATTTTACCTCTTTATAATATTAGTATAGATAGTATAGCTGTATAGATAAGTTTAGCGGGAACTGTTTTGTATTTTAATAATTCTTAACTACTTACTTGCTATTTTAGAAATTAAACTATATGGTGTTCAGTTTCTTGGATGACTTGAACGTCGTAATGTAAACTACAACCTATTGTTAATTTAGTTAAGTTTCTCTTAAAGTGAACTGTAATTTGTTCTTTGAGATATGAATGTCTTTAAACCGAAATACACAAAAAAAAAACTGTAACCAACTCTAGGCTGCAATATCAGCTCTCCACAATACGACTTTATCTTTATGCGCTATCGCAGTACAAACACTGGACCTAATACTGTCTACGTGCCATATCCTGGATGAACAAGATTTCTTCTTGAAATAGCCATGAGCGAATAGTTAGGTTGTGGTTGTTTAGAATTTAGTATTTTGTTTGACACCTTAGACTATAAAATATCCAGACAAAGACTCACGATCATACAAATAAGCATTCATTTGAGGCGTAGAAAAGTTACTCAATTGTGGAGTACAATTATGGATATATAATATATTATTATTATTATATGTTACTGTGAGCCAAGCATATTGGTAAATATTAGGATTTGCCAACATGAGTCGATAAAATGTAAGGATTTAAAAAAAAGAGACGTCTTTTCTTGCTTTTACCATTAAAATTTGGAATATGCTTGGTTTTACTAATGAGCAAAATTTTGGTTTCAAGAAAAAAATAATGACTATTTCTTAAATATCTATCTACACTTGGTTGGTGACATATACAGCCAACTGTTGCAGATTTGTGTGTTTCAGTCAAACCACAATAATGCGACATTATTCTGTCAAAATAATTCAAAATGCCATTTGAATACCACAAAATTTTCGCTGTGCAGAATTTTGTAATCAGTTTATATATCAATAAAGAGTTAGACTTGATATTTCCATCATTAGGTATAGCTTAAATCGTTCAAGGCAAACGCTCTATTCAATAATTATTCAAATTAAGGAATTCACAATAATGTACTTATCACAAAAACACTGCGTTGGTCCAGTGCTGGCGCGACAAACGCGACTGCAGAACAAGAGGTCCTTCCTGGTATTTATTCTGTGGTCCTGGGTTCGATTCCCGGACCTTGTCCTTGGTCCAGAAATTTCTGAGTAACAGCTACGGAGTCTGAATCTGTGCCTGGTTGATGGCAATCGGCTCGCCCCCTATTACATAGGACTTCAACATAGCTGGCGAAATGTGGGTTTACTATTAGATACAGCTCTGCCTAACCTCGGGGATTACAGCCGTGATGTTATGTTACAAATACAAACAAAACACACAAAGCTTTATTTATTTCCGAAAAGGAAAACAAAAATACAATGGCAGCTGTTTCTAATTCCACGACAGGTTTAAAGGAGAATTGAAGAAAAATGGCGTCGGATTTCCTCAGCCGTCCCGCAAGAGTAACTGAGAGTGAACTATAGTGTCAGCATTTGTTACTGTATCACGTAACTTTAACATTTACCTTGACTCGAGTTCTAGAGTATGTTTTACCTAGAATCTGGTTTATATCTAGAAACTTTGTTGAATAAATTGATTTGGAAGACCTGGTATAAGCAAATGTATGTAGAACTAAAAACCATTATACGTTCAATAAAGCTGTTTTGTATTGTATTTAGTATTAATATATATTAGTAAATGCTTTATGTATCAGGCACGTTACGGGAATCCCATAAATTTGTTTTATTTTATTTCCTCATACGCATCGTATCATGCATATCGATACCGGGGCAAAACACACGTAGCGAACGGCAAGTGCGATGACGAGTTTGATGAACTCTGTAGTTAGGCAGGAAGTCAACAGCAGATTTCACGCGACGTTCGTTAAAGTATCTTAACATGTAACCACCTTTGTTGTTTTTTATTTTAGCGGTATTTTTTACATACATGGACTGCTGCCTACTGAGAATGTAATTTTACATTGAATTAAATGAATAGTAACTGAAAAAAGATAAAAACTCTCTAGCATTTTGCCTTTTCAAAGATCGTTAAATTATCCAAATCCCTTTTGGCAAGTTCATCGATAAAATCCGTTCATTCATAAATTCCGTAAGCTCTACGTTATCTTTAAGTATCTAAATGAGGTGATTAAAATCTTAATTAAGTTTTATAAGTCCCTATTGGTGTGGAAATAATTTTATAATGGTGTGAGATTGTTGAAGCTAAACTTTTTGGGCGTGCTGAATAATCTTTGTCTTTGTGATGTGATGAGGACGCAGACCCTCCCGATTATTTATACGGGCGCGCGGTGTAAATTTAACGTAAATACCTAGAATTTTTAATCGAAAATACAGTAATCCTATAGCATATACGTATGTACACGAAGTGTTTACGTGCAGTCGTGTGGTGCCTTTTTTTACGGATGGGAAATCATCAAATGACCCCTCCCACTCTGGACGAAGCGGCAGGGAGTGTCAGACTTGTACTGACTAAAACCCATCCATGTTCCTTCTTTTGCCCTTTGTGTTCCAAGCCACCGCGGCTTGGAACACAAAGGGCAAAATCGAACAGTCCCGCATCCCTGGCAGGCATCCTTTCGAACCCCTTCCCGTTTGCTAACATCTCTCTGAGGCGCGCGTGGAACACGAACGCGCCGTCGACACGGCCTGTCGTCATTAAACGGACGGACGGCGAGCTAGCCCATAGCTCACCGTCCACAAGCCCACGCCTACGGTGGCCGGGGGCCACCACGTGGCCCCCGGCTCCCGGTGCGTTTGGGATGAGAGGTTCTCTACCTCTTACGTTCCGCCAACTCCTTTGCTAGCATGACAGCTTCGCAGAAGGAGGCGATGGCGTCCCATTCCGTCTCGCTCCGGACAATGGATTGAACCAAGGCCGGACGCGAGAGGTCGCCGCCGCCGATCGCCGTTTCGAGAACACGGCGGTGCTCCGCCCACGCGGGGCAGACCTCCACCGTGTCCTCCGGTCGATCCTAACAGTGGGAACACCCGGGCGTTTCCTTCCGCCCGAGTCGATGCAGGAATCTCCCCAAACAACCGTGTCCGGGGAGGACCTGCGTCAGGCGGAAGGTGAGGGTACCGTGGCGCCTCTCTAGCCACTCCTCAAAGAGGGGACTTATCGCCACTATTGTGGCGTACCCTACACAGGGTTGCGACAGTCGCTCTCTCTATGTCGCCATGAGATCGCGCCGGAGGTCTGTCCGCCGGAGTTACCCCCCGGCGTAGTGCCTCCACGCGCCATTCATGCAGGCGCGCGAGGACCAGGTACTAGTTTAAAAAAAATGCCTTTAAAACACCTTTCCACACTTCAACTGTTGAGCGGTTTTTAATGTTCAGCACACCGTTAGATCATGACAAGGATAGAACATAGGATACTTTTATTCCGGTAGACTACGTTCCTTTGGGATCTTTTCTGTCCTCGGCGTCGTCAAAGCCTCAGGCAAAAGCCTGCACAAAAATATTCATCTACTATAGCTTTTGCCTGCGGCTTTGCCCGCGTGTAGGTCGATAATTGTCCCACGAGATAATACTACCGGGATAAAAGTATTCTTTGTGTTAATTCAAGTTATAAACTATCTATGTGCTAAATTTCATCCAAATCCGTTCAGTAGTTTTAGCGTGAAAGAGTAACAATTATCTATCCATCTATCTATCCTCACAAACTTTCGCATTTATACGAGTAATATTATTGAGATTTCTTGTTATAGCACCAACAAAAATACACAATCTGTGGAAATTTCAACTGTCTACCTATTACGGATCATGAGATACAGCCCGCTGACAGACATATGGATGGACGGACTGACAACGGAGGCTTCGTAATATCCGTCGTAAAAAAAAGCCCTGTTGGCTACTCTTCGGGTACGGAACTCTAGACAGTAGTAGATGATTTTCATCATTTTAATTGAAAATAAATTAAACACACATTACATTACTGAGCGATTGGCTACTGCGCTACGTGTCGCGGGTTGGATCCCCGCACGGAACAAATATTTGTATGATCTACAGGTAGTTGTTCCGGGTCTGGCTGTTTGTGGATGTGAGTTTAAATGTTTGTAAACGCACCCACGATACAGGAAATTCCTAGGGTGGGGCAACGTATTTTTTTTAAGAAAAAAAAAGGAAGGAAAAGAGTATGCATACCAATTTTGGAGTTAATCGACCCAGAGAATAAAAAGTTTCACAGAGAATTCAACCCCCTATTTCTCCTTCTTAGAAGTGGAATTTCGGAAAACCCTTTCATTGATACATACTCTCCACAAAGAACACACCCTCCAAATTTCATGTCTCTAGAACCAGCGGTCAGTCAGTCAGTCAGTCAAGACTTTGTATACTAATACTATTTATATAATAGCTGTGCCCGCGACTTCGTCCGCGATGAATGCGTGTTTGTATTTACGTATGTTCCTCCATAGTGCCTAAACTTTTCATCAGATTTTGATGAATAAGGTGTCAATCGAAATATTCAACAACCTTCTATATACAGACCTGCAGAACCACAAGTATGCATACTTCCTGGACAGCAATAGTGAATTATCTCATGAAATGTTTTCATACAAAAATGGCAAGATAAATAAATACGGAGTAAGAAAAATATATGATAGGATCAAGAGTAACATATTGGTTGACCTAGACATATACAACGAAAACGTAAAACCTAACGTTTTAAAATGTCCGGAAAATCACTTGGGACAATCTGATCAGTTTTTTCTATAATTATATTTCAATTATGCATCAGAATATCGCCGGACTAATAAATAAGTGTGACCAATTGTTACTGCATGTACATGAATTAACCGATACCATGGATGTTATTTGTGTTACTGAACACTACATAGAAGCAGGACATGAAGATATTTTATATGTTCCTAATTATAAGTTAGCAGCTTGCTACTCCAGAGACACAAAAAGAGGAGGAGCATGCATATTAGTAAAACACAACCATGAATATAAAGAGCTAGAAGATATCAAGAAGTTATCAGTCCAAGGTGTATTTGAATGTTGCGCAATCGAGCTAACGCAGCATAGTATCATCATTTTGTGTATCTATAGGGTACCTAAATCCAGTAATCTTGATACATTTTACTTAAAATTAAATGTTATTCTATCAAAGATTTGTTATAAAACGCGCAAGAGTGTCATTATATGTGGTGACTTTAATATTAATACATTGAAAAATGATAGGAATTCTCTTGAATTTGCAAATTATTTATTAAGCTATAACCTAAAATTGCAAATTCACCAACCAACCAGACTAAAAAGTAACACATGTATTGACAACTTTGCTCATAATTTACAACGAAAGTGTGTCCATCAAGTAATAGATTTTAACATTTCAGATCATACAGCTCAAACTTTAAAAAGTCCCGTAAGAAATACTTGTACATTAGACAGTTGGACTATTAAATTACGTGACTACAGCCATGATAACCTTCTAAAATTTAAATCTTGTATAGCTGCATTATCATTTGGGAATATTTATCATACAAGTGACC
Organism: Eugnorisma glareosa; assembly: GCA_947578425.1. Taxonomy (NCBI): domain Eukaryota; kingdom Metazoa; phylum Arthropoda; class Insecta; order Lepidoptera; family Noctuidae; genus Eugnorisma; species Eugnorisma glareosa. The sequence continues at coordinate 3,950,771 of OX387957.1, read as the reverse complement.
CCAATATGGCATACAGCGACTTTATTGATTTATTTAAACTGTTTTATGATTTATGTTTCCCCATGAAAAATGTAAAAATTAAGTCAAAGATTGTTCCTGATTGGATAACGCCTGGCATAAAACGTTGCAGTAAAGTCAAACGCCGTTGTTTATGGCAATTAAGAAGAAATCCTAATAACGATAACATAAATAAATATAGAAATTATTCACGAAAACTTAAAAAAATTATAAATTTAACTCGAAAAGCTAAAAATAACCATAAAATTTTAACATCCACAAATAAATCAAAGGACACGTGGAAAATCATAAAGGAGAATAAATATCGCTCACCCACTGAAAGCATTACTGAAATAAAGGAAAATGGTATTACATTAACAAGTCCCAGTAAAATTGCAAATGCATTCAACGAGTATTTTGTAAATCAACCACGAATACTTTCAAGCACCACAAAGTCTCAATATAACAAGTACCCACACGTGGACCATCCCTTGTTTAGTCAGTCCATGTTTTTAGCCCCTACCACCCCATACGAAGTACATCGTATTATTCTAGACCTAAAAAATAAAACTAGCGTCGGGTTTGACGACATTTCTACAAAAGTTTTAAAATTCGTGTCACAAATAATATCAGGTCATATTAGCCATATAATAAACTTATGTATTTCGTCTGGAATATTTCCTGAAAGATTAAAACAGACTATTATAAAACCGCTATTCAAAAAAGGAAATAAATCTCACATGCAAAATTATAGACCTATTGCGCTCATACCTGTTATATCAAAGATATTTGAAAAAGTAATTTACCGATCCTTACAGTCCTACCTAACTAAAAATAAAATTCTAGCAAAGGAACAGAAAGGATTCAGACAAAACATGACAGTGAATGTAGCAATTTATGATTTACTTAATATTGTAGTGCCAGATATGGACAAAAGAACCAGAACCAGTGCAATATTTATGGATATGACAAAAGCATTCGACCTAGTAGACCACGATATATTAATAAATAAGCTCAATATGTATGGAATAAGAGGAAATGTGCTCTCGTTAATAAATTCCTACCTTAGTAATAGGAAACAATTCACAGAAATCAGACGAATTTGTAAAAAGTCCAAGAAAGAAATTAAATATATATCTGAAGTATATACAAATTCTTATGGCGTCCCACAAGGCAGCGTGTTAGGCCCTCCGCTTTTCCTTGTGTATATAAATAACTTTCCTAGGCACGTGAATCATCCAATGATTCTTTTTGCTGATGACAGTACATTAGTAGTAAGACAACTTGATGAGAATAACCGCGAGACAGAAATAAAAAATGCATTGAAACAATCGACTGAATGGCTTGACCAAAATAATCTTATCTTAAATTTAAGTAAAACTAAAATTATAAATTTCCGACAAAGAACTGCTTCTACTGCGTCTGATATAATTTTTAATAAGGAAAAAATTGAAGCAGTTTCAAGCACTAAATTTCTAGGCCTAACAATTGACTACAAATTGAATTGGAAAGAACATGCAGCTCTACTAATAGCACGACTTAGTAAATATTCATTTGTTTTATATAAACTTAGCAAATTAGCCAATAGATCAGCAGTCGTTGCCGCCTATTTTGGTTATGTTGATTCCATACTTCGTTATGGTATAATTTTTTGGGGCAACTCCTGTGAAAAAACCTCTGTTTTCAAGGCACAAAAACGTTGTTTAAGGTCCATATGCAGTTTGAAATCGATAGATAGTTGTAAGCCATATTTTATTGAGCTCAAAATATTAACATTACCATGTCTCTATATATATGAAACCGCAATTTTTGTAAAGAAAAATATTGACCTATTTCGCAAAAAAACAGAACATCATCCTAAATCAACAAGACAAGTTTATCGTCATGAATTGTACTTAAGGCCTTCAAAAACCGCCCTCATGCACAATAGCATATTGTGCATGGCACCTAAAATCTATAACAAATTGCCTAATTCTATTAAAGATTATAATTTATTGCAGTTTAAACGAAAATTATATAATTTATTAATCCAAAAATGCTATTATTCAATTACTGAATTTCTTTATGACAAAAATATTTAATTGACAATTTGATTAATTACTTATCTGACATTACTTTATATAGCTTCATGTACCTTGCATAATAATATAATATACTTCAGTAATAATGAACGAATTTTCTTAAAAAAGTGTAAGCCCAATGGGTAGTTTTTTGAGCACAATGTTTGTATTTTATAAGACCATGTAACCTCACCAAAAAACACACTTAATAAATGATTTGATTTGATTTGATTTGATCGATTCATTAAGGCCCGGATAACGGAAGCATCGATTTTACCTCAAAACTCCGAATTTTCAGTACACGGGTTTTTTTACAGTAATATACCACACAAATTTTTGTTAAAACCAGTATTTTCCTTTACCAATGAAAATCAAATAAATAGAAGCCAACTCAAGCATTAAAATTCACCTACACGGATTTATTGAAAATCAATTCAAAAAGTTCGTTTGAAACTGCCGTAAACTGGCTGGATCCGGTTTCAAGCAGTTCGAAGCGGGTTGAAGCGGTTCGAAACGGCACCGTATTTCATTGTTTCACAGTGCAAAATAAAAATGAGAGGTCTGTGGAATAACTGACCTACAAAAGGTGCTGTTCTTGTTCTGTTTCATGAATTGGTACAATACTCCTATTGTTTCAACAGTACTCTAGTTTTGTAATATTAATGAAATGGGTTGTGATAAAATCGTGTTTTATTGGTGTTGGATAGTCGTAATTTTCTTGTTGTGATTTGCGTCTATTGTTGATTCCAACATCAAGTCTTTCCGTGTAGGTAACCCAAGATAAAAAAAAAAAACGGGAAAAGAATATGTAGGTACATACATGTTTTTTGTTTTGAAAATTTTGCTCAGCTGTGGGATATGGCTACAAAATAACTTCGGAAAGCCACTGCTAGACATCACAGATGTCCCTTGGACAATCTGCCTCTGATTGGAGTTTACGATACGTTTTAATTCCGACAGGACGTTTTTGTATAAGGTTTGTTCGACAAATTAATGTGGCTGTTGCTTTTGATGCCATTTTCTCTGGCTGGAATGGAGACTCCTTGCCCCACCCCCCGACCATTGCTCGATCCAGCCCATGATACTGAGCCTGTTCCGAAGCCAACGTTCGTACCCCACTGGAGTTGCCCTTAGCAGTCGCTTAGTTTTTAAGTTTTTTGCCCCAAGCTGGAGGCCTTACACTCAAGGCACCCACAGGATAGTCCGGTTAAGCCTACAACCTCCTAGGTTGACCTGCGAGAGGTCGAAAACAAAACAAAATAAAAGCTAGATAACATTATATCATTACATCGACAGAAGCTTACTGTTAGACATAGCTAGGCCTCCCACAAGTAATACCACATTATTGATGGACTTCTCGTATCAAGCGGATTCTAAACATAACCCATTAAAAAGAAATGAAATGAAAATCCTTATACAAATGATTTCCATAAATTCGATGCTGCCTACCAAATTACATAATCCTTCGTCTGTTGCGAGAGGTAAGTCCTTTAGAACAGGACTGTAATCCAGTAAATAAATTGCCATTAATTTGATGAAGCCACTCAAGTGGCGGCTGGAACTCGGATCACGCAACCAGGGGTGGCTATGAGTGGTGAATGTTCCACACAACTCGATTCCTACCGGCTTATATTTGAAAAATGGCACAGTCAGTACTTTATAGACAAATATTAAAATTACATTAAAGATAATGTACTCCGGCTTCCCTCTTACAAAAATTGACCCTTCGCTACTGAAGGCTATTGTTACTGCTCGTTCAAATGACTTCCTTAAACTAGAAACTTTTTTAGAATACTTAAGGAAACGCTAATATTATTATTTTTAAAGTATGTTGTTATGATCTGTGATGTTGGAAAAATAATAGTTTTTTTTTTTAAATTTGGGAAATACCGGAATATGCAAACATAATTATTGCGTCACATACTAAGATGTTGCTATGACATGCGACAATCAGTCTTACCAAGGGGTATCGTATTACTCAGTATTTACTGGGTTGTGGAAATCAGATAGGCAGTCAAAAGTAAAGTACTGGTGTTCAGCTTCATCTGCTCAGACTGGAAGACGACCCCAACATAGTTGGGAAAAGCTAGACAGATGGATGACCATCCATCCACGGACTAACCTTGGCAAGCGCAGCTTAACCTGAAGATCGACCCAAGCAGTTGTTAATAATAAGCCACGAGGTTCTCTCCTTTCTGAACGGAGGCTTTCCTCATGAGCTCTTTTCTGAACTAGCTACGCCCTAAAAATGTAACATAATATGATATTAATTGCTTACGTAAAACACTAACTATTCGTCTACCTACATTTACGAGTAAAGAGAAACTAAAAACTTTGAACTTTTAAACTTTCATTCAAGACTTGTACAGGAGGAAAGAAAAAAGATAAAAGAAAATGCAGCAGCAATTTATCTTTCTACGTAAGTTGTTATTTAACTCGACAAGGCGTTTCAGATTACGGATTATGTTTTGTCCGGAGAATAGCTTGTTGCTTTCTTTCAGACTAGGTAATAATAACAAAGCAAAACGAAAATGTAATAGTACTAGAGAGTAATAAAAATCGAACTTGTAACAGTAATTGTAAAAAAACTTAACTAGCTGCAAAAATCAAGGTGTAAGCGCACCCTTCATGAAGCCGTCGACCAAGCATTATACAGCAAGCAAAGTAACTAAGCAAAAATTATTGTTGGAAAACGACTTTTTTTTGGGTGATAAATCACCTTTTACGGTAGGACTCGATGTTACGTACTCAAAACATTGTGTTGTATAGATGCATTGAATAGTACGGGGGTCGTGGAGATATTTGAAGCAAAGGTATAATATTAAACACTGGAAGTATTTAATATTATAACTTTACTTCGGTTTAAAAAAAAAATTGTAAAAAGAGTTGAAGCTTTGACCCCCAATATATTCGTAATAATAAGGTCCAAAGGGTCTAGAACAAAAAAAAATATCGCACTGGGGAAAACAAGTGCCTTTCGACTTTCATATGGGTATTTTTACACATGGGGTCAGCACCTGTACAAGAATCTTTTGGCGCGTGGCTAAAATTGGAAGTAATACCACCAATACAATATTCAATAAGCTTTACAAAACATTATCTCATTGTTTTTTTCTTTTTCCAAAAGAAGGCGAAAAAGATCTTTGTGGCACTGCGACACTGTATCAATGAGGTTCGTTACTTACTATCCTATTACTCTGCCAGTGGTATTGGAAATAGAACTGATTTCCGTCTTGCGGCCAAGACCTATCAACCAACATCTGGCAGCAAACATGATTTACAAATCATGAACCTTTGCGATCACAAAGTGAACTGAAAATCGCCTTATTGCCCTCTGTGTGCACCACAGAGTAATTGCTACAAATATTGGAGTGTTCATACACAGATAAACCTACCTACATTGCTATACTACCTGGGTTTTCTCATTCCGAATTTCTCACTAAAGTTTGGCAATGTGATACCTCATTGCATCTAAAAGCATGTTAAGCCGTTGGTCCTGCGTTTAATATCTCTCGGGTCGTGTCGGATTACCTTCCGACTGTGGAGAGAAGTGTGAGTGCACCTGTGTTTGCGTTCATACTTGTGCACTATAATATTACCATCGATGATGGCTAGACTCCGCGAAGGTTAGCCGCCATAACTTTGCGTCTTTCTAGCATGGCGGTTTAGTGTGATAACACAATTGTGAAAACTACGTTGGCAGGTAACAACATGGGTTTCCCAGTAATCTAAACATACCCGTTAAATCATAACTAATAATTATAAATTATTCATGATTAGCAACACCGTATAGCAAGATTTGCTTCTCAGAAGTCTTCAAAGATGGTCGGGCGACCAACTGTATAACATCGTTTTGTAAAAAAAAAGGGACTAACTATAATTTCGTACATATCACTCCATTTACACTATTCCGTGGTCTCAACCCTAAACTAAAAGGGCCAGATTAACAGCCCAGTTGTAGCGAACAAAAGCTCTAAAATAACATTGTCACCATTCAATTTGTTTCGTATATTTGTTCTGCTCCAATCCTTTGGTGGGCGACAAAAACTTTATAAAGTTACGTTATTGGAACGATATTGTGTTGATCTGAAATTGAAAATAAACGGTTCTTTGGCTCAGATTGTTTCTTTTATTGTTATTGGATCTTAATCTGGTTGGATGTTCCAATAAAGTATCATCTTCTTGTGTATTGAAAGGGTTTGTGGCTTATAACATATAGACTGCCTCGTTGGTCTAGTGGTCGAAAGCGACTGCTGAGCAGGAGATCCTGGGTTCAATTCTAAGGTTGGGCAAAGTGCTATTGGGCTTTTCCATCGAGAATTTCTCAGTAGCCGCCACGAAGTCTAGATTTGTGCCCGGTTGACGGCAATAGGCTACATATGACTAACGCATAGCTCAAACACAGTTTTAAGCTTTCACGGTTTACAACTAACAACAACCAACAGCGACAACAACAGCCAACAGCGTCGAAATATTAAGAGCTCAAAATATTAGACAATCACGGAAGATATCCCGTAAGTGTCAATATTAGTATTAGTAAATGTGAGTGTAGTATTAGATACATCTGCCTAGCCCTTCGGGAATTACAGGCGTGGTGTTATGAAGTTCAAGGATCGATTGTTCTGCAAGGTTCAGCTGCACCTTCGCGTGTCTGCGGTTAATGTCTGAAGATGGTACGTATCTAGAAATAGATCCGAAGCTGTCGCTATTTATCACACTTTAATGTGATGAATAGCGTCAGTTTCGGTTGTCTCACAAAATTTATATGAGTCGCCACGGATACTTACATACCTAACTGATAATATCAATTAATTGTACAAAACGGGAGAAGACTACATTCAGCAATGAACAAAAGAAAGCTGATAACATGATGGTAATAATGATGTCATCTCCATGTTCCGACAGCACCTACTAGTTTTCCACAGCATTTGATTAAAATAGAAGTCAGACCGAACGACGTAGGGAGAAAGGTTAGTATGTTTAAATAAATAATAATAGTCCTCCTGACCGTTTTCGGTCACGGCGGCCAGTCTAAGCGGTGCCGGTGATTAGCCATCGGCGCGGGAGATATTATAGTGCACAAGCGTGTGTGCAGGCACAGGTGCACTCTCTGTTCCTTTACTCTCATAGTCCGATGGGACGGCAATCCGACACGACCGGAGAGAGATCAGGTGCAGGACCAACGGCTTAACGTGCGCACCGAGGCACAGGGTTATCATACCGAGTTACTATTGAGAAATTTCTAATGGAAAAATCCAATAGCACTTTTAGCCCGACCCGGGTATCGAACCCAGGGCCCCACGCTCAGCAGCCGCGCTTGCGACCACTAGACCAACGGGGCAGTCAAGTCAAGTTTAAATTAGAAATGTAGGAAAAGGAATGTCAAAAATTTTAGAAACGGCGACATGCTTTTTTCCGTACATTTCTGTACATTCTTTTTTCGCAATAAAGCGTAGACTTACGGCTCGCTAGCCGTTGGTAGCAATTCCGTAAATATTTACCTGGAAACGTCACAAAAGAGGAATTTTCATAATATAATGTGAATTATGAATTCCTTTATCTTGTGTCATACATTCTGTCGTGTGATGTATGAAGCCAGTGGCTAGGCATGGGTAACCCGCATAAAATAGGGAAAAATGCTTTGAATTCGAAGTTAGAGAATAAAATTTTATGGGAGCACATGACATTATGATCGGAAAACCGATAGAATGAAAAAAACCAGAGACAAAATCTACTTACGGCCGTTTTCAATAACTTACTAACAGTGAACGGAACGTTGCTATCTCAGATAAACAGTAATAGAAACATCAACGTCCGAGAGACAGATAAGTGACGTGGATAGGATATTTCTGTCATTTCATTGCTATATTTGTTTATAGAAACACCGATAGCTACTAGAGTAAGGGCCGAATTTTCAATAATTAGATCACTTTTACCTCAAGAGTAAATGTGACGTTTTGACAGAGTGTCCATACAAAAACTGTCAAAATGACAAATATATTCGTCGGATAAAATATAACTGCCGATTGAAAAACCGGCCCTCGGGCATATTAACTAACCGTTAAGGCCGAAACACACCGGATCCGTACACGTAGACGTGCACGTGCACGAGCACGTACCATGACGTTGTAATATATGCAACTTTATAGAGACATGGCACACCGCTTGCGTGACGTACACGTGCGCGTAGACTACATGCGTAACGCTACGCATTGTAGCTGCCATGTGTCAAACTTGCTGCGTACCTACGCAGAGCGGAACAGCAACGTCACATTGATGCGTGCAGTGATGACGTTGTAGTCAATGGCATTCCGTATTGGATGTCACACCGAACAAGTTTGAACACGCACGTATCTTTGCTGCGCGTGACTACGCGCGTGACTTACGCATTCAGTTGTATATGTTTTCAAGTTTTACCGATAGTAAGTGATGTTTTGTTTCGGTTTTAATGATGAATAATGAAATTAAAGAAAAACTTATTGTTTGTACAACACAAAAAACAAAGAGTCAAAAATATGTCATATAAAACTTGAACCCTTTTTTGGCACACCCAGGAATATTCTGTCACAATAACAGTAATATTGCTTCTTCTTCATCAGATGAACTACTTGGTCCATTTACCCAATCTTCTTCAGACATCGTGCACAAGAATTGCTGGATACGCAAAGGACCGGTGCGTTGCGTGCGTACCACGTATGCGTAAGCGTAAGCGTACGCATATGCGTAACCCGGTCTGTCAGGGGTTCACGCGCGTCACCACGCGCGTGTACACGTGTACGTCACGCCACGCATCTGGTCTGACCAGGCCTTTATACGTAAATAAGTTATTGAAAACGGCCGGCCGTTAGACAGGTAGCGGTAGCAGGTATGGGTGTAAAAGTACTTTTCTTTCAACTACGTAGTAATGTTATCATTAATCACTACAAAACAGATCACAAAGGACGTCTTTTTTGCTTAGAACCAAAACAGTGCAGAAATGTTATATGAAATCTCATTGTTGCACAGTTTTTCATTAATGCACTGTTTTTTATTTTTTATATTAATTTACCATAGTGATTTACTGTCGCCCACTAAATTTAATAAAAAATGTAGGCATTTGATCAAAATCGACATCAGACGCGATTTCAGTTTTGGTCCCATAGTGAAAGTTGTTCATAATGATGAGTACAATGACCCCTTAAGAGGTTGTGCGTTAATTCTGTTACACATTGTATATAAAATAATTTAATGATATAAGGACACATACTTAGACAATTATGTTATTTATACAATGCTAAATTTAAGTTGTTTAAATTCTTTGAAGGGGTCATTGTACTCATTATAACAAACAACTTTTACGGGACCAAACATGAAATCGCGAAAAAAAACCGCTGTTCAGTACACGAGTTAGGTGAACATAAATGTACTGAACAGCTGTTTTTTTGAAAAATAAGAAATTACTAAATATTATACAAAATAATCTATTTTTTTAATATTTTTTACTCCAGTGCAAAATGTACCCCTAAATATTGCTTATGTTTTATGTTAAATCAGAAGTATTTGAGTCAACCTACAAAATGATATCAAAATATGAACTCGACACCAATTATTTTAAGAGTTATAGCCATTTGAATATAGCCCTGTCTCAGCGCATAGTCCACAATGTTGCAGGTACCCCGGTGTTTGTTTGAGATAGATAAGGCACCAAAATTACGAGTGGGAGTGAGACGGCAGAAATTTAAGTGAGTGAGTGAAGTGGCTAAATAATAACAGTCATTACGTCGTCTTCGTCATTTTACTTTAGGTATTTTCGGCGAGCTAAAATTTTCATTGTGCTCCTTCAGCACCCTGTATATTGAAGCTCTGGATATGTTCAGGATTTCGCCAGTTTGTAAAACACATTCGTTTTTTCCGGCGTCTCGGTTGGAGATTCGGTTTTGTTTTCAGTATGAACATATTTGTAAGAGTTTTCTTTTTTTTTTAAACTTTGCTCCCACTAGTAATTTCCCCTGTGTCGTGGGTGCGTTTACGAACATTTAAACTCACATACACAAACAGCCAGACCCGGAACAACTACCTGATTGAACCCGCGACACGCAGCGCAGCAGCGAATCGCTCAGCCACTGCGCCAACAGTGCCGTAAGCGTTCATGATCATAAATTTTTCCGTTAAGCTATGAGCTTACGTTTTATTCTTGGGGATAAACTTTCTTCATCACGCTAAATTGTTCAGCGAAAACGTTAACGTAACAAAACCACAAAAGTAACACAGAAAAATAACAGAAACAAACACAACGAAAATATAAATAATAACACTAGATATTATATCGCAACCCACGATGGACGCATTCGAACACTTCAGAGGTTGAAGGATCATGTTAAATTTCGTGTTGCCGTATTCTACACTAACCGTCGTATATTAATTATTTTTAAAATTGTAGTTGTTAATTGTACGGTGTGAAGTTCCAATAATTTCCATATTTTTGAAAAGTTCAGTCGTTTTGTAAGAAAAAAGGTTATAGTCGTTTTACCGTATACGGGGCAACACTGATGGTGTCTGTCAATTTTCAATGTCAAATCAATTTTTCAGCAGCACTTAAAATTTTACCGTTTTCTCCAGTTCTGGTTGTAAATTCTTACAATCTCTTCCAAATATTGTGTCGTGAACCAAAACGATTACATTCCAAGCAATATCGAGATTACTTTGAAAAAGAAATATCGCTCATGGCGTATAGTGGTCGCGGCGGTGAACGCTAGTGCCCGTGGCCTGAAAACTGTGCCGCACGGATTGCCGCCCCGCCAGACGCACCGCCATTCGAGTCGCCCATTCCCGTGGCCAGGCCGTAAAGGCTAAAAACTTACTTATTGTGCATTGAGCAAAAGTTCTGCTTGAAAATTATTATAAAAAACTAAGCTAACAATTAAAGTTTAGAAAAGTAAGAGTTACAAATATAAATTCAACAAAAAAAAAACTGAAAAGCACTTATTCTTCCCAAATTTTTGCGTAGAGTTACTTAGTTTGATGTACAGAATGCTTGGTTGACAGCTTCGTGAAGAGTCCCTTTACACCTTGTATAGGCCATACATTTTTTTTTCCGTGCGGGAATCGAACCGCGACACGCAGCGCATCAGCCAATCGCTCAGCCACTGCGCCAACCAACCAACAGAAATAGCGGATCAATAGCTATTTCAATTGGTATACCTAATACTAGTATTAGGTATACCTAATACTAGTATTAGGTATACCTAGCTATTGATCGACTAATTCTTTTGACATTAAAATACAACAATTGTATTCGTCCTAAACCACAATAATTCTGCCACGAAGGCAATAAAAACAAAAAGCTTTATGTTGAAAACTTGGCGGAGGGTAACACTTTGTCATATACACTGCCGTGTGGAAATGACAAGTTCGCTGATTGCCGTCATTTCTGTCAACTGGCTAATGTAACTGGCGTATATCGATACGTAAAAACAATTGTATGTTTCAAAAAATTTGAATAAAATACAGTGTGAATTGTATTATAGTTAGAATATTTTAACCAAAGACGAAGTTTCTTGTATAGTTTGGCGCGGACACCAAATAAGAAAATGGCCGCCCGTTACACTATTTTGAACTAATGGAATTCCTGTTAAATTAACAGAGGGAACATCTAGTAAAGCGCCGCGTAGTATTTCCTTTAAAATCTTTAAAATTGTGTTTCTTCACACGTTTCTCCTCACTAGGAATTTCACTGTGTCGTGAGTGCATGTAAACTCACATACACAAACAGCGAGACAACACAACAGAACACCTACAGGCGCGCCTGTTGCCCGTAAGCCGATACAAGTTTATATGCGCAATAAAAAACGCTGTCTGAAACCGCTCTTAGGCGAGAATTACACAGAAACGGCGTAAGGTGAAGTCGCGGCGCAAGCATGATACCGTTCAAAACGTTTCCATACAAAATGTACGTAGGCGACGTGTCGTGAATTACACTCAAGCGGCGCGGCGCAGGCACGCCGTTCTTTTCTTTCGTTATACTTTCCACGCCTGCGCCGCGCTGTCACCTTACGCCGTTTGTATATAATTTGCGCCAAGGCAATGGTATATCAATGGATCACCTATGAAACCCAGAACAATCCCCAAATCAACACACAAATTGTTGCCAACCCCTTAAACAAGACGTTCCCCTTAACGTTAACATAAACTTGTAACGTGATGTGACTTCCCTATTGTTCCGCTAGCCATCACCCGGTATACTATGTCAATATCAAACTAGGCGCGTTGAGTCTCGCTAGGAAACGAGGGCATGTAAATTATGATTATGGATGACGGAAGGTAGGAAAATAAAGCTACCGATGAATAGAAAGTAAACAGAAGCGGGAGAGAAGTAGATAATTGTATTTCATGTTAAAACTGGCTGTTGCCCGCGGCTTCGCTCGTGTTTTGGTCGGAAATCATTCCACGGGCACGTTGTTAATATTGCCTATAGCACTCGGGGATAATGTAGCTCACTATTAGTGAAATTTTCAAAATCGGTTCAGTAGATCCAGAGATTACCCCCTACATATAAACTTACAAACAAATACCTCTTTGTAATATTAGTATAGAAGTATAGATAAACAATAAAAAAATCCTTATATTGTAAATGCTAAAGTTTGGATGGATGTATCTTATTCAATTACGCCAAGACGGCGAATACAATTTGGCACAGAGATAGATTATAGTCTTGAATAGCAATGTATAGCAGTGGCAAAGGTTCCATACAACTTTACTTCTACCGGCTTCCCTTTGAAAAATGGAACAGTCAGTATTCTATGCACAAATAATAAAATCACATAAAGGATAATGTACTCTGGCTTACCTCTTACAAAAATTGACCCTTTGCTACTGCTGTATAGGATACATTTTTTTCTCAAAATTTCCACGAGAACAAAGCCGGTTACAGCTAGTTCTAAAATGAAATTACAATTTGTTAATTTGTCAAGAATATTCGTTGCTTGGAGGATGAGAAGTTAGAAAATGAACTATTTATACATACCGTAATACAGAACATTGGTACATAACATCACGTAACTGTAATTACCGAAGTATTGGTCAGAGGTGAACCTAATAGTACACTCACATTTCCCCAGTTTTGTTTTAAGTCCCACATAATAGGGGCGAGCCTATTGCCATCAGCCTAGTGCCCATAATATATCCAAGTTAATTTCACGTCTATACTATTTACCTATTAGTTTTCACTCAACTTTATTCAGCATTAGCATAGCATAATCAGCCTATAATTTTCCCACTGCTGGGACACACGGCCTCCTCTCTATGAGGGGAATGCGCTATAATGCACCACGCGGGCCCAGTGCGGGTTGTTGGATTTCACAATACATGTCTTCGATTTTTTGGTTCTAGGACATGCGTATTTCCTCACGATGTTATTCTTCACCGTCTTTGAGAGCAGAGGTGATGAAATAAATTACACAAAGTAATGCGCCTGCCGGGGTTCGAGCCCACGACCGTAAGTTAGTAGCGTTAGTTAGTTAGTAGCGTTCGTAAGTCAGGGCCGCCACCACTGGGCCACCGCTGCTCTCACTTTATTTACTCAATCAATGTAAGAGTAGTTCAAGAAGAATTTCTAGACCGTTTATTCTAATGAACGTTAGGTACAGACGCCAGCACATCAAACTTCTATAATCTGTCTTTCTTTAATAGATTTCCAACTTTATCGCTAAAGCATTAGGTTCAAGGTTGATTGGGAAAAATTGTCAGTTTTGGGTAGCTTGACGTGCTGAGGTCTGTACTTTGACGGACAACAATAAAATTTATTCAGTTTACCTTAATCTTGACCTTTCATAAACTTAAGTAATACAAGAACCATGAATGAATAATAAGTAATCATTTCTTTAATAACAATGTTTCAGACACGCTACTTCAGTTTTAATCAAGTAATTTATACTACAACTAGCTGTTTGCCGCTTCGTTCGCGTGAAATTATTATAAAAAATATTACTTTCCTTTTTGAATCGAATTTTGTTACCAATTTCAAGGGTTTTAGTTTTTTTGTACGGAACCCTCATTCTTATTCTGGAATAAAAGTAGCTTTAGTTACTCCTTATGACATCAGCTATCTGCTACTGAAAGTCCTGTCAAAATCGGTCCAGCCGTTTCGGAGATTAGCCGTTTGAAACGGATTTGGTCAAATTTCAAGGATTTTAATTTTTTGCGAGGGGATTAAAATATAGGTAGCTTATGATAGACCTTATAACATCAGCTATCTGCCAGTAAAAGTCCCGTCTACATCGGTTCAGCCATTTCGAAGATTAGCCGGAACAAACAGACAGACAGAAAAAAATAGTTTTTGTTATAAATACCGTACACACTTTCATATGCATTCAGTAAAAAGCTATTATTTTGGAATTACAAACAGACACATAAATTTTATTTATTTGTATTTATAGATGTTTAAAGCTATGAAATATAATAAATAATTCTATTTTCAATTGATAGAATTCCTTTAGGTTTTCCTGTAATCTACAAGCAATGAAAAAATATTGCGTATTTTTTCAAAATTTTATAGAATAGTTTTGGATATAAGGGGGGGAATGGTCAATTTTCGTCTTCTTTCATGAATAAAATCAAAACCCATTTATTTTACGATAATAACAAAAGTATATTTGAGATCCTAATCATGAGTTCTTTCATTTGATATATGACACAGTAAGGTTTACAAAACTTTTTTTTTTTCCTAATTTGTTCCCCGAAAATGACATTTGTTTAAAATATATATATATAACTTTGCACATCAATGTTTGAATCATAGGATTACACCATCCTACCAAAGGAGATGTTTCATTTTTGTATGCGACTCCGGCCATAACATGTACGTTTTAGAAAAAAGCTGGGAAATAAACCCCTGAATAGAATAAAGTAACATTTTTTTAAATAATAATAAGTATATGGTTTTTATGCACACAATAAAAATTAAAAAATGTTTGACGTTTGTCGTGAGTGTTATGACAGCTATAACAGGTTGTAGAGATGACGTTTGCATAACCTAGAAATTGTTATTTGATAATAATTGCAGAAAGCAAAAATCGTAGGAACAAAACATAAATGGGAGAACGTAAAATAACACCGAAAGCAATTCGTAGCTTTCGGTGTTATTTTTAATCGATACCAAGTCGTGACAAACGAGACTCGACTGACAGACACTGATGGGTTTTGTCAAAACAAAATGTCATTTTGAATTTTTCGTTCAGAAGTACACTACAGAAAAGTAGTACTTATTATATTTTTTTAACAATGAAACCATCATTCTTGCTTATAATTATATATTTTTAACAAGAACACATACTTTTCATATTTAACATCGACGTGATATTATGTTTTTATGTGACATGATTTCAGAACGAAAGCTGACGAGATGCAAACAGTAAGACGCCATGTTGAATAGAATTTGGCAATAATTGAAAAACTATTACTTTCATGCACAACAAATCAGGCTTAAATTCTCTAAAGAATATTTTTCCTAAATTCGTGGTATTTTTTCCTCCTTTTCGATAAATGTACATCTTATGGCCGAAAATGAAACATCTCCTTTCACCTGATTTGGTCCAGTAGATTCGGAGCAAATTGGCTGTGACAGACGGACGGAGTGATCCTATAAGGGTTCCGTTATTTTTAATTTTTTGTACGGATCCCTAAAAATAATATGACGGACTTATGAGGTAGCAATCATTTAAAAAAAATACAGCCGAATTGAGAAACTCCTCCTTTTTGAAGAAACTCGGTTAAAAAAGGTTCAAAATCGCAACAAATACCAGGAAACGTTAGAAATGTGTGCTTTTGGATTTCCGGCAAATTGGGCCGTAAAAACTATTGAGTCGACACGTTCCATTTAACGCAGGTACCTAAAGGTCAAAGGGTCTAATCGGGCCACTATCTGTTATCGGTTACTGTCATGCCCAATTTCTATAAAAAAACTAATGTTATAGCGATCCGGAAAATAGGATACTTATCGCAAAACTTTTGCGGGGTCAGAAATATTGGGTGGATAAGTGCTCCACTAGTGGAAAAGTTTACTGGTATTTTTCTTCGTGAAAAAATATTGTTATAGTACACATAGACTGTCACTTTCGAGATGTCTTCCGTGATTGTCTTTAATTCTGAGCTCCCGATATTAAAGACAATCACGGAAGACATCCCGAAAGTGAGTGTAGTTGTAAACCGTAAAAGTTTAAAACAGTATTGTTATAGTGTATCCAGGAAAACATAAATGGTGTTATAAAAGGCTAAAGGGGATTTTTGACATAAACATCACGCCTGTAACTCTCATAGGGTTAGGCTGAGGTGTACCTGATGATAGTTCACCCACATTTCGCCAGTTATGATTTTAAGTCCCATGTTATTACATGGGACTGATGTTGGGGTTGATGGCAATAGGCTCACCCCCTATTGGGGGTGAGCCTATTGCCATCAACCGGACACGAATCCATACTCCGTGACTGTAACTGAGAAATTCCTGACGGAAATACTCGAACTCGAGAATCGAAATTCCGGGAATTTTTTTATTGAGTTTTATTTTTTATTAATTAAATTAAATTTTCATTTACTTGTTTTTCTATGTGTGTGTGTGTGAGTGTTTATTCTGTGTATTTTGTGTGCAATAAATAAATGGTTTATCTATCTACCACTAGACCAGCAACACAGTCCGTGGGGTTTTTATACGGAGATAAAGTTGGTTGTTTGATCCGAATTAACAGTTATTAATACATTACGATAAAGACCTTTTTCTTTGTTTAAATTTTGAATTTCTTAGCCGGTGAAGATATATTTTCAGCATGACTGTATATAACATTGCTTCTTTGGAACAAACTCATAAAACTTATACCGAAAAGTTGTTTCAAACAAATATTCTATAAACACTCCTACATACATTGTTGTTCTCCAAAAATTATAAGTCGAAGCGCCAAGTTGGAAGTCGTCAACTTATAGGTCATGATATTGACAACGCATTTACCTAACTTGACATAGTGACGAGTGACATGGGGCTCAATTACTTATTCGATGACGTATCTATGACTTGACGTCTGAACACCATAATAATTATAAGACATTGGTTAAGATACGCAGTTACTTGCTCTAATAAACAATGTAAATATATATAATAGTCTTCGTCAGTTTAGTATCTACTGAAGGATAATATGACAACACATACTTTAAAAAACGATAGTATCACATTAAGTTTCTTATTTATTTCAGTAATGATCTACCTCACAACCAGTCTAATTGCAGTATTTTACAAGGAGCGACTGCCTATCTGAACTCAAACAACTCAGTTACTGGATTACAAGATACCCCTTGGAAAGACTAGTAAACAGACTTTTGAAATTATCATTAACACTGAAAGCGGGATATTTACCGTGTTTACATGGTACCTTAATATCCAGTTTTTAGTGTTGATGATAATGTTAGTGACCATGTTAGTTTAAAAGGTGTATTCCCGTTGACCCCACCGGCCGTGGTCCCACTGGTGCGGTCAGCGGGAATTGATTAAAATAATTAAAAATTGTTCCCGTTGAACCCACCGTATTTTTGAGTAATAAAATATTACTCAAAAACATTGCATGGGATCGAGTAGTGTTAGTACAGTTGTGCTAGTTATGGGCACTAACCTTACGAACAGTACTAGGCGAGCATAAATCCAAGAAAGTATTTATTACTAGAAGATCGTACTTATACCCAGAATTATAAAAATACACACCACCTTGCAAGGTGGTGTGTATTTTTTATGTTCCCCAAAAAGTACTAGCTGGCATGAGCTCGTGAGCTAGTACTTTTTGGGGAACATATGTGTCATATTATATGCCTCACTGGTAACAAACGGGAACTTTTTTCCAGTTTGTCGCCAGGGAAAATATACAAGACCGTGATCAGAGCTATCGTATTGTATGGATCGGAATATTCGGAGTGTCTATTAATTCCCCAATTGAGGTTTATTTAAATCCTTATTTTTTTTTGTAGTAAGGCCAACGAAACGACGGTTTTGTGATTTGGGGGCACCAGTGGGGCCATGGCAGTGGGGTCAGCGAGAATACACCGTTTAAAAACATAAAGACTTTCGTAATTTATTTCAGGCAAATATCTTATAAGTACGTAGGTACCTATATGATATTTTTCATGAAATAAATTACCATAAACAGTAAAAGAATCATTAAAAATAAAAATAAAACATTAAAAAAATTATAAAAAAAAACAAAAAAAAACATTAAAAAATTAAAACATGTAGTTAGTGGATTACTAACGACAGCTCATTCACATACCGACTATTCTGCAAACGCTGCTTAGCCTTGAACCACAGATGCGGCTGGTATTATGTAGTTCTCTTTATTTCCTCTCGTCAGTATCAACTTCAAAATCCTCGTTAACATATATATATATATTATATACAATGACACCCAAGCGACCAAAATTCATTCATATTATTCCTGTTTATATAAACTAGGCCATGTTTCGGTAGACTATTATTTTTTATAGTCCCTAGACGAGCGCCCTTAAATAACTACAATTAAATTCATTTTGTTTATTAGTAATACAATTTTCGGATTATTATCCAAATTATTATTACGCAAGACTGCCTCAATAAATTAGTCTGGATTCCTCAGGGGATTTCAACCTTGAGAAGGTCGTAGCTAAATAAATGAACGAAATGCGGTAAGGCAGATTTATACTTAAGTACACAGCGACTAGAGCCGCGGTGGCCCAGTGCTGGCGGGGTCGGTTCGAACCCGGGCAGGCACATTACTTTGTATATTTCATCACGTAATTTATTTCATCACCACTGCACCCAAAACGGTAAAAGGAAACATCGTATGGAAACCAGCATGTCTTAGAACCAAAAATTCGAAGATATGTGACATCTAACAACTACTGGGCCCGCGTGGTGAATTATAGCCCATTCCCTCTCATAGAGAGGAGGCCGTGTGTCCCAGCAGAGGGAACATTATAGGCTGATAATGTTTATGTTGGTTGCCAGCGACTCCCCTAGGCTTTTCACGGTCGAAATTCACAATTTAATATTGATAATATAGCCACCAATCGGGTCCAAAAGATTCACAAAATTTCATTGAGATCGGTTTTGTGGTTTCTGGGAACAGCGTGAACGAACATGACACGTGATTTTTAAATTCTTAGGAAATATTTTATCTGATACTAGCACTTCGTCCGCAATAATAGTGATAGCTATATGCTAATGCATTATATTAATATAATTTATGGCCTACGTACGTAGCACCCACGAATTTTGTATCTATAAATCAGTGGAAAGAAAAATAGAATTGGATCATTGGTTCCGGAGATTACCCCTTTCATGCAAGCTTACTTACTTTTACCTCTTTGTAATATTAGTGTAGATAGCACACTTTGGGCTATATCAATTTTCTATTAAAAGAAAGCACCAAAGTGATTCGTTTACTTTTAAATAAGAGTTCGGTTGATATCGGCGGATGTGGCTCGCCCTAACCTAATCTAATAGGAGTAGAATGTAGCCGATATAGAGCGAATCGCATTTAATATTTACACAGGATTTCCTGCAAGCGAGCATCGCGCATGTGGTTGGTCTGATAGTCTGATATTTAATAGAGAGTGTTTCCATTTCGATGTTAGAGCAGGCCAACTTGACAGTAAAAGTTGCACGGCACAAGGTTCAAAATCGCTTGGCGTTTCTTTTTCGCAAAATAATTATTTTTAGTTTTATGATTTTTAGTTGTGAATGCTTGATACGAGTGTGTGGAGACATCAATTGGTTGAAACTGCAATAGTTTTCGTGACATTCCAGACGTTTCTGTTTTAAATTGTTAAACTTCTCATTAAATGTGATTTTTGAATAGCCTCTTTGGGCTACTGGGGGGTTACTATGTCGTCTTAAAGCAGAAGTAATTCCAGTGTGGGAAGGAGACAGAGCTATACAGGTCGTCTAGCGCCATCTCTTTCCCACACTAGAGTTACTCCTGCTTTAAGACGTCATGGTAGGCCACCTGGTGACAAGCACGACTGCTAAGCATCAGGTCCCGGTTTCGATTCCCGGGTCGGGCAAAGTGTTTTTTAAGTTTTTCCATCATGATTTTCCATTAGCACCCACGGTGTTTGTAATTGTGCCCGGTTTATGACAATAGGTTCCAAACATAACTGTCGCAATGTGAGTGTACCTACTAATCGGTACAGTTCTGCCTGACCCTTGGGGGATTACAGGCATAATGTTATATTAAGTACACAATATTCAGTTTGATTTTATGACTTTTCAATACACTTCCTCGAAAACTGGTCGTTATCGCACTACGAAAAAAATAATCCACGCGTGTGAAATAGGTACATTGCATGTTGAACCTAATGTTCAACATGCAATGTATTTCACACTCGTGGTTTTTTTTTATTATTATTTATTTATTGTATTAAAGGAAAGTTTAAAAATCTTACACAACGACGACGATCTTCTTCTTATCTTCTTTACTTCTTTTTATCACAACGTGTGCGGAAATAAAAACAGATATAGACAGATATTCTACAGATAACTATACTTATACTAAGACCAAATTGGGTCTCTATATAATTATAATCTGGCCTCTATTCGGCGGTGATTGTTATCGTTTTTATCTCGGCAAAGAAATACGCGACATTTTGGCGTAACTTTTTTTAAATATTAATTTGTGTTTACAAATACAATATCATAGATAAAAATGAATATTTAAAATAAATATTTACTTTTAAGAATAAATTAACATTTATTTGTGTTTTGTTTCTAAATTCAAAAATATTTGAACTTTCTTTTTTCTTTTCTTTCATACCTTTGTTTCTCCTTCAACTTGGAAAAAACAAATCGTGGAAAAAAAATCAAATTAAATCATAGTTTCCTAATAATTCAAGAAAAAATGTGTTTCGTTCTATTATTTGATTTCATTGAAAGTGTATTGAAAAACATCGTTTGATATCGTGGGCATTTGTTACTGCAGTTCTCGGCTACATTACAACCTCGCCTGCGGCTCGGTTGTGAATTGCGCATCGCATGCAATAACAAAGCTTCCCCACTTATATAAAAATGGTACCAATGGTTTGCCCATGTGGTAAAAGATGATGAAGTATTATTCTAATTTTAACAATTTTATCTTGTTTTTCGATCAGAAATTTCTCATTAGCAGCCACGGAGTTTGGATTTGGACCCCGTTGATGGAAATAGGCTCACCTCCTATTACATGGGACAAAATTAAACATAACTGGGAAATGAGGCTATTAGTCACACCTCTGCCTAACTCTTCGGAGGAATTACAGGCGTGATGTTATGTAACACTTTAAAGGATCATTCTAGACAAGATAGATTCTTAAGGGTTAGGACAGGGTTAGGGCTTAAGTTTCCAATTTGCATCTTTGTGAAACTTAAAGCCTTGTGGTCGAACTTTCGACAAACTATAATCTATTAGCGAACCATGTTTATGGATTTGACACCTGCACAAAGATGGATGGAGAGAAAATATAAATAATGACAAAGTAATTTATTTTAAACCTATTTAATAAAAACCAGCCAAGTACGAGTCGGATTCGCGCACGAAGGGTTCCATACAATTATCTAAAAAAAAAAAACACGTTGTGGAGCCCCCTTTAAATATATATTTTATTTTGTTTTTAGTATTTGTTGTTATCGGTATTAGCGGCAACAGAAATACATCATCTGTGAAAATTTCAACTGTCTAGCTATCACGGTTCATGAGATACAGGCTGGTGACAGACAGACAGACGGACAGTGGAGTCTTTGTAATAGGGTTCCATTTTTACCCTTGGATACGACACCCTAGAAAGGTTAAGGCGAGCATTAGTAAACTAACTCGTAGATCCAAATAAAGACTTCGAAAAACAGTAAAGTCGTACCAAGAATAAAATACCTTTGTCACATAAAAATCGTATTTACACTTAAGAGCGGCCAACCCGTCATACTTTTCATACAAACGCTCGTACGTGATTATGCAGTTGTTACACATCTATCTTTGATTTTTTTTTTAACTAATAGGTGTTTTGTGCACTATATCTAGGTTTCTATGGTAGTAGAAAATAAAAAATTGTAAAAACAAATACAGTATAAGCCTCCAAAAATTTTAGCACAAATTTTACCTGAACTTTGGCCGTTCATAATGTACTCATAAACTGTAAAAATAAAGAAAACATCTCGATAGAAACCTTGCATATGTAATGGAGATTCTTAAGGTGAAATATTTATTTCACACACTTGTAAGACTTATTCAAAAACACGTATGCCCTGGAACAAGTTTAAGAAATTTTCGAACACTATTTTTCGTTCAATGTCATCGCATTAGGCGGTATGAGGTGCGCGGATGATGAGTGTTGCGGGGTCGGGGCGCTAAAGCTCTGGATGAAACTACAAGCTTTTCGACCATGCTCGCGTTGACGACAGATGGTCCGGGAAGGGCCCTCTTAAAAGGAACGGCTCTTTGGTCGTAGTGAAGCAGTAAACTAAGAGACATGTCCAAGTCGACGCCATTACCAACTGTTAATGGAACATTCCACGATAGATGAACTTTGTGAACGATGATTATGGCTAGAGAAATGACGACTCACAGAGAAGTACGGAGGAGGAAAACATGTTGTGCTGACCCCAAATACATTGGGAGAATGATTATGATCCATTACCCACCCGCCCACCGCTTCGCCGCTGCCTGCTTCTTCAGCCACGTGGAAATTTTGATAGGAAAGTATGAGAAAAAAGAAGACTATGTGCCATTCCAGACTACAGTCTATTTCTGTGCCAAATATCATCCAGATCCGTAAAGTCGTTCTGGCGTGATTGAGTAACAAACATCCTTGTGTCCATCCAAAATTTTGCTTCCATAATATAAGTATTGAAGTGTAGGTTCTGCCTTTCTTGAAACTTTTGCAGTCGTCTCTGCAAGATGCAATTGAAATAACAGAGAACCTGAAAAGTGACCAATTTTCTCATGATTTTAAACAACTTATACCTTGGTCCCATAGTGAGAGTTGTTTAAAATCATGATTTGCGATGGGACCAACCGAGAACAACCATCTTTATCATTTGTAAAATATGGGTAACAACAAACTTATTTTTATACTATTTAAGGTTGACTAATAATGGACTGGTAATATATTGGTAATATAAACTTTTTCGTACTGAGAACCTATATCTTCATGCAAGCAGCAGTTGACATTTTGGCAAATTGCATTATCACTACATAGTATAAAACAAAGTCGCTTTCTCTGTCCCTATGTCCCTTTGTATGCTTAAATCTTTGAAACTACGCAACGGATTTTGATGCGGTTTTTTTTAATAGATAGAGTGATTCAAGAGGAAGGTTTATATGTATAACATTGACCCGTGCGAAGCCGGGGCGGGTCGCTAGTAAAATTATATAATTGTTTTGTTTTTCTGGTATAATATGTAAGTACTAATACTAACACTAGTTTCTAAGTTGTGTGTTGTGCTAACTAAATTGACTTGTGGTCTAAAATAAAAATAAAATATTTTTATTATTAATTAAACCGTTATATTTCCCGGTTACCATGAATAGACAGTTAGGACAATAAAACTCCGAAAGTCTGACAATTTCTTCCCTTAGATTTCATTGTAAAGCAGTGGGTGCCTACTAACAGATATAATCAAAACTAATCAACTTTGTCAAAACAATCTCTTCTTAAGCTCAAAATAATCTATTTTAACAAAATGATTAGCATACCGTAATAGAGAATACATATTTCGTTTATCTTCAAGCCAACGACTTTCATCTTTCAGTATTAAAACGATTAGCGAGTATTTAATCGGATATCGAATTTATGTAAATCGATTATTCGAAGCCGACTGAGATTAATGCTTTCAGAAATTGGTTAGTTTTATGTAAATGGAAAATGAGCTTTAAAGTTGTGCAACTAGCATTCATAACGCTGTTTTTCAGGTTCGTCGCTTGATTCGTTGTTCTTTTAGGTCGTTCTATTGGTTGTCACCCATATATATATATGTACCTAGAAGGGCGAATGTTGACGGAATGTTGGATGAATCGGCTTTTGGTCGCGGTTAGCGAAAATGTTTTGGATGTCTGGTTTTTGTTTATTGATAATGGTGGCTTTTTAATGGTTCTCCATCTTCTTAATGAGGAGATATATTGAGTTAAAGACGCACGTTGTGTCTTTGAAATACGATCCGTATGTATTACTTTCTTACTTTTCCGGGACATGATAAAATGTTGACACAATATACTGTTGTTGAACGTGGCATGTTGTAACTATGGGTGCAAAAATACCAATAACGAAGCCGGAAGGCACTTCTTTTCTCCATCATTGCGATTATATTTGGAACATACCTGGGAACCTTCTATATATACAATGAATTGAAGCTGCCGAAAGAGATCAACATTAATCAGCTTTACTTTTACGATTTTATAAGATTGCAATTGAAAATGAAAATTGATGACGAAAAGGCTTAGAATACCTTAAGACCTCTAAGCAGGCTTAATGTTAGTCTACAAATCATACAAAAAAAATTATTTATTTCAATAAGCCAAAGGGCCAACATTGTGGTAATCTTGATCGACCTGAATCGGCCTGACTACGACAGACGTTTAATGCCCTGAAGTTGACATGTCATTCTGTACAAAAAAAATATATAAATAAGTTTCTGAACGTTGTTAAGAACATATAAACGATTCGTCCGAAGGCCAAGTCTGCTAACGCTATTGTGTGGCCAGCACAATGGACGATCATTCACACCGTAATTGTAGATTTTTACTTAATTTAAAAGCATCATGATTTTTCTATGGAGGACGTGGCTATACAATAAGCAGCCGCTCAGGTCGATCTTAAGCAATTGGTCCGGCTGTCATTTGTAGATCTTTGACAGTCGTTACAGACAGTCAGTGACTCGAAAGTCTGACAATCAGTCTTATCATGGGAGATAGTACGATACAAAGGGTGTAACAAGACCCTTCACGAAGCCGTCAACCAAGCATTAGATACATCAAAATACGTAAATTTACGCAAAAATTATTGGTAGGAAACGACTTTTTTTTTGGGATTAAAATTACGTTTTACGGTAGGACTCAATGTAACGGACTTCTAAACACTGTGCTAATGGATGGATTTAATAGTACGGGGATCGTAGAGGTGTTTAAAGTAAAATTTTACATTAAAAACAAGAATTTCAAAAAACCTTTGAAAAATTTGGAACTTTGACCCCCAATATTTACGTAACTAGAAGGTTCCCAGGTGTGGTCTAGAACAAAAAAAATATCGCAATGACGATGACGGGGAGAACGAGTGCCTTTTGGCTTCGTTAATGATCTTGTTACACCCTACTACCCAGTACTAGCTGGGTGTGGAGGTCAGATAGGCAGTCGATCCATGAAACATACTCCTATTTAGATGCATCTGGAAAGACTGGAAGCCGACCCCAAGATCGTTGGGAAAAAACTAAGCAGACGATGATTATGTTTTTCCGATGGCGTACCACTAGAAATGCTCCTTTGAAACATTTCACTTGCAAAATTTTGAAATAAACCCCACTTAGAAAAACCCGGCCAAGTGCGAATTTATTTCTATTATTGGTTGTTACAGCTTTCTTCTAAGTTTTCCTATAATCGACAGGCAAAGAACTATTTCTTGCATTTTTTTTAATTTTTCGGCTCTTTACTTTCGGTTTTAAGGGGTTAACCTTAAAACCGAAAGTAAAGAGCCGAAAAATTAAAAAAAATGCAAGAAATAGTTCGAAAAATTGGGGAGGGAATTGTCAATGTTCGCCTATTTTCTTAAATAACTTTAAAATTATTTATAAAACAAAAGCTTGGAGATGCTCATAATGAGCCCTTTCATTTGATATGTAACATGATCTAGTTTGCAAAGCTTTTTTTTTTTCATTTTCTAATTACCCCCGCAGAAGTAGCCCCCATGTTTAAAATTCAGTAATTTATGTTACACTTCCGTCTTCGGGTCAACAATTTACATAATGTGAACTCATTCGGTCCTGTAGTTTCGGAGTAAATTGCCTGTGACAGACGGACAGACTGACACGCGACTGATCCTTTAAGAGGTTCCGTTTTTTTCATTTTGAGGTATGGAACCCTAAAAATATCCAAAAACCGTTTAGTTAATACTTAGCAAACCTTTATTACTGTATTTTTATTACTTTATTAGTTGCTCATAAATCCAATAAGTTATTACTTTACGTCACTTCAAGGAGCAAAACTTATTTTATTGATACCACCGAAAGCTGTTACCACTAAGTTCTTATATGAGAAAAGACGTGAAATCGTTTTCATCAATCATTTTACTTTTTGTCGTAATTCTTCGTTTATTGTTCTATTGGATATGTTACACATGAATTAGCTTCGAATTAAAGATTTTATAAAATGGTTTGGGAATGACGTGGAGAATAAGATGTTTTTTTTTAGTTTTTTTTTTATCTCATGGGTTTAATGGTGTTTACACGTGAAGGAGCATAAAGTGGATCAGTAATTGACAAGTGGTGTCGGCGCCAAATTACGTGTCATAGTTCGACTGCAAACCCCGCAGGCATTTCAATATCATGACTCTCAAATCATAAATTCAAACAAGAAAGTAAGAAAAAAAAAAATTGTCTCAGGGACATGACGTGCGTCGTCCAAAATGACAAAAAATAACAATAAACCTACAACGCATAACAAAAATATATAGATTCAACGGGACGGGAAGGAAAAAAACGGTTTTTGTTTCGTCTCTTCCCAAAAACGAAATACAACAAAGACAAGTGATCCTCCCGCGCTGAGTTCTCGTGGTTGCTTACAGCTTACTATGTCCCTGCAATGAGGATGTAAAAGAACTTTATACTACACTTGAAGGATTAGAATTTTAAAACCTTCAATTTTTTTTCGTAGCACAAAGCCAGCTACGCCGTAGCAGACTGTGCTAAGTGCTACGACACCGAGCTGTGAAGGCACTGGCTACAACTCAAGCGTAGTAAATCGTGTAAATCATCACGCCTGTAATTCGCAAAGGGCTACCTAATGGTACCACATTTCGCCAGATTTGTTGAAGTCCCATGTATTGGGGGGCGAGCCTATTGCCATCAACCGGACACAAATCCAGATTCCGTGGCTGATATTGAGAAATTCCTGATCGAAAAACATAATAGCCTGACCTAGGAATTGAACGCCAGACCTCACGCTCTGCGGTTGCGCTTGCGACCACTAGACCAAAGAGGAAGTGCGTATCGTTTGAGCGTATTCGGAGTAAAACTTACAAAAAAAACACGACGAATGCAAAATCTTTATAACCTAAACTAATAATTCCTGTTTTAAGTCAACTCAAAAGGAAAGAACAGTGGCGAACAAATTGCTGATTAAATTATTAAGCGTCTACGTATGTCACTGTGATTGATACCGACGAAATAATTTACAAAGTTTTATCAAATCAAGCTTAAGGCCTATGAAAGTCTGGAAAAAAAGTCGTCATAATTGAGAGCTTTATTGACTAGATTATTGATGATAATACTGCCGTCTTATGGTGAAAGGAGGTAACTAACATTTTTATCAAAAATGAGTTAAAATTGATTCGGATTCAGCAAAAAATTCTCTATCTTTCTGTCTAGCTAATAAAGCTTCAATTCGCTCGTAGCCACAGATAAATTATCATATAAAATAAGTCAAGTAAAGACTACTGACAGTGCTTTAAAACTTCACTTCAGACAAAACTGTCATTTACTCAAAATATACTTTAAAGTAGTTACGGCCATTCACCGTTTGACGGCAGACTATATAATCATGACTTAGTTGTTTTCTTTCTGGCTTGAATTCATGACTTTTGGCTCAGCTATACTATTAATGTTGCCATGGAATATAAATCTTAGACAAGTTACATAAAATGCTTGGATTTACGTATTGCATTAATTTATACTTAGTAAATACATTTTTGCATCAGAATACAAATGTTATAATAAAAAATATTATTTGTGCTAATAATATAGCGGTTATAATTTTTTAATTCATAAAAATGACACCGTATCAAAATCCCCAACGAAAAAAACATGCTTAATGACATGTACTGTACTGAACTGACAACCGAACTTTTACAAAATCTTTTTTAATTTATTTAGTAATGAGAATTCTGCTCTAAGGCTGCATTTCAGAAACAATGACTTTGGCTTTTATTTTTGGAGGTTTTAGAGAAAGCCTAGCTTTGTTGGAAGGATGTGGCCAAAAACCATTCATTCCAGAATCATTGTTAAAAGGCGAGCACCAGTTAACTAAAGCTGAACCAAATATCTCAGCACCCGCAGGTTTTCTTGTTTTCACTGTGATTAGAGAAGATGAGGAATAAATATTTAAAAAAATACGGGTCTTTTTTCTGTACCTGACCTACCCTTACCATGGTAATTAATCATATAAGTAACTAACTGCTCTTATTTATTTATTTAGGAAAAACAAACAGTAACATATTACAGATTTATAATAAGGCTTACTACTAGACTATGATAAATATGCTACCCACTACGTTTTCCACAGATTACCATAAATAATAATTATACAACTAGAGAGACTGTTTAAGATGTAAACTAAAATAACAATGATATAGTAAGTTTTAGTTATAAGATGCACAATATACAAAAAGTTACATTAAACACATAGATTCAGAACACATTACGTCACAATGGTCTACTGCCGATCCATAAAGATTGCATGGATTTGTTTCTTGAATACATTTTTACTGAAGAAAAGTATGTCGATTGAGCTAAACTCATTATTGTAAGTCTCAACCAAGCGATGAAGAGGCGAGCGCGAGCCAGCGTTAGATTTACAACAGCTAGTAGCAAACAAGCGTCGTGCGCGCACCTCACGTACATGTACTGTTCGAGGAACAAGGTAACATACATTCTTTACCAGATCAGGACAATCAAATTTATTACGGCATACATTAAACAGAGTCATAACATCAAGGAGCATTCGTCTTGACTGCAAGGTTAGGATATCGTATTTCCTAAGAAGTAGGTGATATGAGACTTTTTTCCGAAAACATCTATAGTTTATAGCACGAAGGTATTTGCGTTGTACCAGCTCCAAAGCATCATTATATTTTTTGTATAGAGGGTTCCATATCGATACTGCAAACTCTAGATGTGGCCTAATTATGGATTTGTATAAATGCAAAAAAGGTGGAAGGGCGTCGAAATTCCGTAGATGCTCTCATTACAAAACCAAACATTTGGTAAGCCTTACTAACTATTTTATCTATATGAACATCCAGATGGAGCTTTGAATCCAGCTGAACCCCAAGGTCACGGAGAGAAGTAAATTTGTCTATAAGTGTATTAGCGAGGCAGTAATTAAAATCAGTCTTATTTTTCTTTTTGGTAAACGTAATAACGTGACACTTAGGTAGACTAAGAGAAAGCTTTTTGGTAAAACAATAGTCAGAGAAACGGTTCAGGTCTTGCTGGAAATCAATACAATCTTGTTTATTTGATTTTTTTTTATAAACCTTTAAATCATCCGCATGAAGAAGAAATTTAGAATGATGAAAACAGAATTTAATGTCATCAATTGTGATAGTTGACTAAGATTATTGAATAAATAAGTACCTACTTACGTCTCATGTGGCCATGTGGGCCATTTGCCAGACCTGTCGGTTGGACTTAATATTCTGAATACGCATTGCGTAGTTTATTTTGTATAAATGCATTTCTATAATTCTTTTTCGATTAGTCTGTTGTTGACAAGAATAAACATAACCTCTAAAACTTCAAACTGGAATATCTTTAATTCTTGACTTCCTTTAAAAGTATAACTGAAGACAAAATTGTTCAGGAATTCAAACTCAATATTTAAACATATTTTCCATAGGCAGACGCCAAAAAAAAATGTCAACAAAAATTTGTTTGAGAGTTCGCCACTGTTCTTTACTTCTTATTTTATTCGTTTATTGTTTTTTTATATTTTGAGGTTGAAATTATGCCTCAGACATCCAAATTTATACCTTCCAATATTGGTAATAAAACATTGTTTCCATCTAGATCCCGCATAAAGCTTGTTTATTAAAAACACATGACATTTATGACCACACAATTTACAACATTTTTCCGACCAAATTCCCTAAGGTCAACATGTAACGAATAAACGACCCCTATTTTACCTTGAACTATAAAAAACACAAAATCTTAACATATTAGCAAAAATATCTTCGCAATTTTATCTTTATAACTTCGGGCGTAATAACCATTTGCCTGGTTTGCTACACATGATCAGTATGATATCTTATTTCCACATGATATCTTAAGACTATTTCCGCCTTGTGTATCCGTCTCCAACAACGATCTCCGGTTGCAGATTCACTGTCCCAACTAAATATCATGTTGTTTCGTAGGAAATGGCTAAATAATTACAGCTACTCGGGTCGATCTTGCTCGTTGGTCTGTGGATGGTTGACCACCCATTACATACCGAATTTCTACCGTGCCTCGGTTTCGGCTGTCATTTTTAGATCTTTGACAGTCGTTATACAGCTAGTCAGTGGCCCGAAAGTCTGGCAACCAGTCTTACCAACTCCATGTAAAATACTGGTATTCAGCTGTATCCGGTTAGACTGGAAGCAGACCTCAACATAGTTGGGACTAGGCAGAAGATGTTGTATCCTAGTTTCTGGAATCTTGTTGTCATTTAGAAGCTGAAATAGCTTAAAAAGTGGCGAATTTAGATCGTGCCAGTCACAATTTTGAGAACGGAACAAAAATAGTTCAACGTGAACTTTTCATGCACCTTGCATTCTGAAAGTTGGTTACGTCCCAAATAGCTGATGAATTTTTCGCTGTTTTCTGAATGAATCAATATTACTAAATTAAATGATGAAAGTTTTTAAACTGACATGGTCACTAACATTATCATTAGCACTGAAAACCGGTTATTTACCATGCTTACTATTTGTTTTGAGTCACCGATATTTCGGCGCTGTTTCAAGTATCATGATCACGGAAAACATATATACTAAACTTCAACCCGCCTCGTTAGTCTATTTGGTCATAAGTGCGACTGCTGAGAATGAGGTCCTGGGTTTGATTCCCAGGTCGGGCAAAGAGCTATTGGGTTTTTCTACCAAGGATATATCAGTAGCAGCCATGGAGTCTGAATTTATACTCGGTTGATCGCAATAGGCTCACCTCTTATTACATGGGACTTCAACATAGCTGGCAAAATGTGGTACCATTAGGTAGCCGTCTGCTTAGCCCTTTGCGAATTACAGGCGTGATGATTTACAAGATTTACTACGCTTGAGTTGTAGCCAGTGTCTTCACAGCTCGGTGTCGTAGCGCGTAGCGCAGACTGCTACGGCGTAGCTGGCTTTGTGCTACGAAAAAAAATTGAAAGTTTTAGAATTTTTCTTCATTGTGATTAATTTAAATCCTTCAGCTACACCTTTGCCGGGGACCCTTTGGAGATTACACGGGTGATGTTATATCACTCAATATTGCACCAGAACATTGATTAATAATCACAGTAACTAAGACCGTGCGTAGAACTCAATACTATTACTATCTTTAATCATGGTCTTATTACTAAATGCTTTTAATTTCATTATTACAATATCATATACATTTATAAATTAAAATAATCTAAAGTAACTAACTAAACAATAAACTAATGGCGTCAAAAAACTGAATACTGATCATGAGAGGCACGCTCTCCCATAAAGATAAGTGAATACTGCCTTTTTATAAACATGTCGCGAACAAAACAAATTGGAATTGAGTATATATTAAGTATGTCAACAGTTTACACGGGGCTATACGAGTATATTATTCACCATTCCAAAATTATCTTATACAATTGTGACTTTTTTTTCCACCCTACAGTTATTATACACGAGTTAACACGAGTCAACTTCTGAATTCTTTTATTCTAAATCCACGCGAAAAACTCTATTTTCAGTCATAAAGATTTATACTCACTATACAAAACATAATGTTATACTATCATCTATTCTCTCTGGAATTAACAGTGACGTATATCTAAGCTAATAATAATTCTTTAGAGCGATTTCACACTGACAAACTGCAATTGTGAACGCGCTCTCCGCGGGTAAGAAGCGAGACAGCTGCGATTACGCGACGCATAGCATAGCGTCAAGCTGAGTGAAAGGCTTCTTGCCTTGCACGATGTGCAACCGCCTAATTTTTTTGTTTCATCCCTCCTATTTTTTATAAATATTTGTTTTGAGTGTGTTTTCCTTTTATATTTTTTTTTGGTTTGGAATGAACGTCATCAGAAAATGAAAAAAAAAATATAAGGCTGTTTATCTTGCTGCGTCAGTTCGTGATATGGTGAAACAGATTAGTGTGGCGTTTGTAAAGCTGTGTTAGGTGGGATTAACATTAACATAAACAAAATATCTTCGAGAATGTTTTGCCTGGAGTAATAGGAAAAAGTGTACTTACTTATTATTTATAATACAACTAGCTGTGCCCCGCGACTTTCACCCGCGTGATATTATTGTACAAATATTACTGCCCTATTTGAATCAGATTTTGTTAAAAATAAAACCGTTAACTTTGTGTTAACGGTTTTATTTTTTTTGCACGGAACCGTAATCTTTTTTCTGAAATAATCTTTATAATATAAGCTTTCTACGAGTAAGAATCCCGTCAAAATAGTTCCAACTGTTTCGGAGATTAGCCGGAACAACCAGAAAGACAGACAAAAATAAATAAAAATTGTTTTTTTTTTTTTATAAGTTAAGTATCTATATGCATTCAGTAATATTGTTATTTTGAAATTTCAAACAGACACTTCAATTTATTAATTTGTTTGAATACAGAATAGTTTAAGTCACATGTAATTGGGGCGAGCTTATTGCCATCAACCCAGCACAAATGCAGCTCTGAGCTACTAGAAAACTGAGAAATTCCGGTCGAATGACCCAATTTGCATAATTTTTATACATTAACAGTATCACTAACTGTTCTAATTAACATCTATTAGTGTTCACTCTCATAATAAAAAAAGCACATTTCATACCACTTACGATTAACTTTTGAAAATAAACAAGATGGGCCCACTCAATGGCCCTCTTTAAAAACATTACCCAAATGACTTTCAAAAGCTCTTATCTCCGTACGTGCTGGCTATTACTAAAATTAGCCGGGTCGCGCTGTCCCGGTGTCGTGATGTTTGCTCGGCGGCTGCGAGCCTCAATTAGCGCTACTCAAATATGGCCGCCACTCCTTACTTTTGGCGGTCGCGGTTTAAGATTGCGCTGAAGCGATTTTTTTTCTTGTGTTGGAATTTTCAAAGACGTGTTGATAGTATTATTAGTGTACTTGGAATGCACCAGTTGCATTGCAACTGCATCCTGATATTCCAAGACCCATCTTAAGTCAGTTGCTCAGTTCAGCTGGACTCAGTCGTCATGACAACGGTTCAAAACGCACGCTAAATCGTATTCTTGGTATTTCACAGCCCCAATTGGCGTGTCTTCGAAATGGTACCTCCTCGGTAGATGTACGTTGCCATCTAAACGAGCCATCTTTATAAAAAACCCATTGTAACATTCTGCTTTGATCTATACTAATATTATAAAGAGGTAAAGTTTGTGAGGTTGTAGTGGGTAATCTTTGGATCTGCTGAACTGATTTTCAAAATTCTTTCACTAATATTAAGCCACATTATCCCCGAGTGCAATAGGCTATATTTACAACGTGCCCGTGGGATAATGTCTGACCAAAACGCAAGCGAAGCCGCGGGCAATAGCAAGTCAATACTAAAAATATTATATGTGTCACTTTAATCAATGCTAAAGATGTATAATCTAGTCATTGAATGCTTTCTTGGTTGTTAACATTTCTCAAGATTTTAAATATTATTGTAGCGAAGTACGCTACTCGTTGGAGTGACGTGAACGTGAAGTATTGAGGTTGTACACTGTTTTATAGACAAAAGTTCTAAAGAATTTCGCTTAATACTTACTTTGAAAAAAAAATTATTGAAAATTTTGTTTTCAATATTTTTACCCGAGCACAGCTCGGTCGCCCAGATACAGCTCGGTCACCCAGGTCTAGCTTGGTCACCCAGGTACAGCTCGGTCGCCCAGGTACAGCTTGGTCGCCTAGGTACAGCTCGGTCATCCAGGTACAGCTCGGTCGCCCAGGTACAGCTCGGTCGCAGGGTAAAGACCCTGCTCCCGTCATCATAATAACTGATATTTCACGTTCCCATAATAAACAGATTAATTTTGTCTCTATTGGTTCGCCTCTATTCTTAGCAAGCCAACTGCTAATCGCATTATAAGATTAACTAATACCCAATTGGCTGTATTTATTATATTACGAACCAACTTCCCGCTCTTCTATGGGATAATATCAATTAGTTATCTCAATTGACTGTTGAGCTTAGCCCGAGGCAGTGGTGGCCCGGTCGTGACGGTCTCCACTAATTATTTGCAGCTAGATCACCGCGCCGCCGGTCGCGAGTTCGAACCTTTTGTGTCATTTATTTCTTCACCGTCATCATCATCGTCTACCTAGCTGTGTCCCAACTATGTTGGGGTCGGTAGTGTCGGTAAAATGGGCATTAGGCATTAAGTTAGGTGTCACTCTGTGTTGGTGAAAATGAGCATTGGGCGTTAATTTAGAGGTCTTATAGTGTTGGTGAAAACGGGCCTTTAGGTATTCAGTAAGGTGTCACATAATGTTGGTGATAATGGCCATTAGGAATTCAGTTAGGTGTCACTTTCTGTTGGTGAAAACGGGCATTCGGCATTCAGTTAGGTATCACTTTGTGTTGGCGAAAATGGCCATTAGGCATTCAGTTAGGGGTATCATAGTGTTGGTGCAAATAGCCATTAGGCATTTAGTTAGGTGTCTCTTTGTGTTGGTGAAAACGGGCGTTAGGCATTCAGTTAGGTGTCTCTTTGTGTTGGTGAAAACGGGCGTTAGGCTTTCAGTTAGGTGTCTCTTTGTGTTGGTGAAAACGGGCGTTAGGCTTTCAGTTAGGTGTCACTTTGTGTTGTTGAAAGTGGCCATAAGGCATTCAGTTAGGTGTCACTTAACGTTGGTGAAAATGGCCATTATAACTGGATGCGACTGAATATCAGAATTTTACATAGAGTAACTCCCATCACATCACATCACATCACATCATCATCATCATCATCTCTCATCTGATCTCCACAACCCAGTTAGTACTGGGTAATACGTCACCCCCTGGTAAGACTGGTTGTTAGACTTTCCGGTCACTGACTACCTGGACTGGCTGTCAAAAATCTACAAAAGACAGCCGAGACCAACGGTTCATCGTGCTTCAAAGGCATGGAGGAAACTCGGCATGTTATGAGTGGTCACCCATCCACGGACAAACCTAGGCAAGCGCGGCTTAACCTACAGATCGATCCAAGCGGCTGTTATTAAGGCACTTTAAGTAAGTTAGAGGTATTTTGGTGGTAGTAACATCGCATTGGCGTTTTAGCTGTTGGTGTTATATAATTAATTTTAATTTAGCCTACTCACTATTCACCACCATTGCTCTCAAAACGGTGAAGGAAAACATAGTGAGGACACCGAAATGCTGTTTCGGGAGGTTTCTGCACAGAATCGGACGGGAGGAAACGCCCGGGTGCTACCATTGAGAGGATCGACCGCAGGACACAGTGGAGCACACGGTGGAGGTCTGCCCCGCATGGGCGGAGCACCGTAGCGGCGATCGGCGGCGGCGACCTCTCGCGGCCGGCCTTGGTTCAATCCATGGTCCGGAGCGCCGGGGGCCACGTGGTTGCCCCCAGCCACCGTAGGCGCGGGCCTGTGGACGGTGAGCTATGTCCGCCAGTCTTATGACGACTGGCCGTGTTGATGTCAGCAATCGGGAAGGGGTCCGAAAGGACCGATGCATGCCAGGGTTGCGGGACTGTTCGAAGGAGGACACAAAGGGCAAAAGAAGAAACATGGATGGGTTTTAGTCAGTAAAAGTCTGATACTCCCCCCTCCTGCTCCACCCAGAGCGGGAGGAATTATTTGACGAATTCGCATTCGAAAAAAAAAAAGGACACCGATATGCGAGATACACTACTATACTATTTATAGTGCTGATATTACATGCATAAAGAACTGCAAGTATCATTTATACGCGGATGACACCCAGCTGTATGTTTCATTAAAACGCCAGTAACACTGCAGCCGCCGTAGGTACCCTCAATGAGGAGCTTGATAGAGTTGCTATGTGGTCCAAGGACAATTATCTTGTACTGAACCCTCAAAAATCTAAGTTCATGGTCATAGGGAGCAGAAATCAAATAAAAACAATTCTTTCTGCTAAACCTGATGTTAAAATTATGAGCGAAAGTATACAAAAAGGTAGAAATCGTTTGTAACCAGGGTCTAATTACTGATCCAGGACTACGTTTTGAAGAGCATATAAATGGCGTAGTAAAAAACTGTTTTTATAGACTAAAGGTTCTATACACAGTGAGGGACTTCCTTAGTGTCGCAATGAGGAAGAGGTTGATGGATAGCTTAGTACTATCCAAACTAAATTATTGTGATACTGTTTACGGGCCATGTCTTCTTTCACGTACTGAACGTTTAATACAGAGAGTACAAAATGCTTGTGCTCGTTACTGCTTGAGTATAACCCGGAGCAGGGACTGAAAGCGGTTACGGATAGAGGTTAAGATACCTCAAAAAAATATCGGTACCATTTTAAAATATTTACCGATACCTTTATAAATAAAGGTTGGGCTGTACCGTTATTTAACCCTTAGGGCGTTCGTGCACTACAAAGAATTTTACTGTTCGGCAGTCCGATTTTTTAAGGTCCGATGTGGCATGAAAAAAACGGATGATTGGGATGTGCACTTGTCCATCTTTTAAAACAAACATTTATAAATGTAATAGTGTTTCTACCAAAACATACCGTTAAGCATTCTCAAACACAAAATTCCGCTACTGAAAAAAAACGGTACCGAAATATTTCGGTAACCCTTATTTAACAGTATGACGTCATACTGAAATTTAATGGTACCTCAATTTTTGGGTAATTCAGTCCCTGCCCCGGAGGCATCACATCACACCGTATCTAAACGAACACAACATCCTAAAAATGGCTGCACGGCGGAAACTACACTTAGCAGTTTTGATGTTCGGTATCATAAAAACACACAAACCAGAATATCTTTTCAGAAAAATTAGCTGGAGGCACGAACACTACAGCTACTTTGCTCTTTCCACGGCCAATCCACTCTCGATGCCTCGACATAAGACAACAGCCTTCAGGGGATTTTTCAAACATGCGGCCAAGAAAACACGTTACTTGTCATTAAGCTTCGACTAGATGCAAGTAGCCAGACCTTTTTTCACGTCATCGCGCTAACAGGCGCAGAGGAGAAATGCGTAGTATGACGAAGTCGTTTGATCGGCAGCGCGCGCGCATGCGACAGCGACTCGAAGCGTGGTGGGAGCGAGACAAAAAAAAAACACGCCTTCATACTGTATTTATGCATTTTGTTTAGCCTGCACACATACTTGTATATTTTTTGTAGTGTTTATTATATTTCTAGGCTGTGGATCCCCCATAGCACAACATCATGCTGAATGGTAACCTGCTTGTCGCAGTCACGACGTGCAAGCTACGAACGTTTTGTTTTTTAAATTTCTTGTTATGCGTTGTATGTATATTATTATTTTTTTTGTTTTTTTTTGTCACTTTGTATGATGCACGTCATGTCCCTGCGATAAATAAATATTTTTTCCTTCTTCTTCTTTCACTAAGCCCGCGTGTTGGGTTTTAAAGGGTTGTAACAAGACCCTTAACGAAGCCGAAAGGTCATTGCTCTCCCCATCAACCTTCTAGTTACGGAAGTTTAGTTGGAGGTCAAAGTTCCAACTTTATCACAAGATTTTTTTAAATACTTGTTTTTAATGTAAGATTTTTACTTTAAACACCTCCTCAATTATTAAATCCATCCATAAGCAATGTTTTGAGTGCGTTACATTGAGTCCTACCGTAAAACGTGATTTTCCACCCAAAAAAAAAGTTATTTCCTAGCAATATTTTTTGCGTAAAGTTATTTAGTTTGATGTACATGACGGCTTCGTGAAGGGTCTTGTTACACCCTGTATATAGCACACTCCCTCTCATAGATGGGAGACTTGTGTCCCAGCAGTGAGAACATTATAAGCTGATCACAATAGCTCGGGGTCAAACTTCCCGCTACCGCTTATGAACGTAACACCATTCTTAGCAAGTCGGATGCTCTTGTTTGCAAGCTCTAGTGACATTCTGATATAGAGTTACATTTTAATCACCCAGCCGTGTTTCTGACGTCAAGCTGTTTTTAGGAAGCGTGATTTGACAGCTCTTAACGTTAACGTTCGCGTTTGCGTTCGCTATAGTAAGGCGAAACTTTGTGTGGCGTTCCGTAACGATGTTATCAATATTTATGAAGATTCATCTTGGTTAATGGGAATGTGAGGCTGGGATTGTTTCCTTAGCGTAATGTGAGGGTAGGCATGACATTTGAGTATAACTGAGATAAATTATTCTTTTACGGCAATGTCATGGCGTAAAATGATGTTCCCAGCCTGATATGATCACGGTAAAATAACACATACTCAACTTATACCATCAGTTACGGGATATCTTCCGTGA
Organism: Eugnorisma glareosa; assembly: GCA_947578425.1. Taxonomy (NCBI): domain Eukaryota; kingdom Metazoa; phylum Arthropoda; class Insecta; order Lepidoptera; family Noctuidae; genus Eugnorisma; species Eugnorisma glareosa. The sequence goes on along the minus strand of OX387957.1, from coordinate 3,912,097 downwards.
TTGTCTGTTATTTTGAGCTCCCGATATTTCGACACTGTTGCAAGCGCCATAATCGCGGGTTGACTGGAGAATGCGTGTAGATGGAAAATAAATTGTTAAGAGCAGACAAATCTGTCTACCCTCTTTCTTTGTCTATTGGTACGCGCACTACTGGAACTCATATAAGTTTAGTTGTCAGCCGTGAAAGCTTAAGCCAGTGTTTAAACACATACTCACTTTCTTTATGAATAAAGGTCCCTAGATAAAAATAGTTCTATTATTTTTACCTGTCTTCGGTGAAGCCAAAAGAAAGGGTGATTATACCTATGATTTTGGCAGTCTATGTATGTATGTTTGTATTTACGTATGTTCCCCTGTAGTGCCTAAACTATTCATCCGATTTTGATGGATAAGTTGTCAATCGATTCTTTATTATCAAGTTCAAAAAAAACACGATTTTAATTAGAGCGTGATTTTTCAGTAGTCGAGTTTTTACCAATATTTCCTTTAGAGGAGCTCGTGGCTAAATAATAACAGCCACTCGGGTCGATGTTCAGGTTAAGCCGCGCTTGCCTAGGTTGGTCTGTAGATGGGTGACCAACCGTACATAGGTACCGAGTTTCCTCCATGCCTCGGAAAGCACCTTAAGCCGTTGGTCTCGGCTGTCATTTGTAGATCTTTGACATTTGTTAGAGGTAGTCAGTGGCCAAAAGTCTAACAACCAATCTTACCAAGGGGTATCGTATAGCCCAGTACTATCCGGGTTGTAGCGGTCAGATAGGCAGTCGCTCCATTGAAAATACAGGTATTAAGTTGCATCCGGTTAGACTGGAAGCCGACCCTGTTGGGGTCGGCTTCCAGTATTTGGGGAAAGGTCTTTGGTACACGTACCTAAACAGTGATTGAATTATAATTTACCGTCTTTAGACGGTATTTTAAAAGGCGTAAAGAATTATTGGCCAAACCTAGAATTAACTTAAATAATACTAAGTATTTATTCAGTTACACATTAAGGTGGAAACGCAAGGGTATCCAGCGAAATTCTAATTTTCTTACGTTTTTTGCAATTTGCAGGTCAGTGTCAGGGTGTACGTTGAAGAAAAATGAGTCGCGCCAGTAACACGTATGAGGTTATAGAATTCTAATAATTAAAATTGTCAATACAACCCTCTAAGTTCATTGAATCCCATTGAATGACTTTTCATGAAATAGTTACAGAATAGAGTTAAATGAACTTTGAGGATTGACAAGCGTTATTAGTATTAATGATAATAGTGCAAGTAAATGAGGGGGGACATTTATGGAAAAAATAAAATAGTACAAATTATTTTATGGAAAACAAGACAATACTAATAAATGTTATGCAAAATATTTATTTTTAATTCCGCGAAACAGATACTCCATACTATTGGTTTGGGTGCATGGTATGCTAATTTTGCTTTTCCTGCATGTGCTTATTTTTGAGGTGCTGCGCCCTGCATCCAGGATTTTAACAAAATTAAAATTAAATATTTTGCATTTAATAACATGGATTTCCGCAAAGTAACGCTTGATTCTATAACTTATCTACTTTAGTGTACATCGCTATTTTCATGAAACATTCCTTTTTATATCATCGTTGATCGTTCAATGAGTAACTTGTAAACTTACAAATTCGCATTTTATCACTAGTCTTTACTTATGTTACAGCCAGTTTGATGTCTGGCTGTATTAATAGAAAATTCAATTTTACGCTTTGGCGAATCGGTGCTGAAAAATCTCACCAAATGGATGCTGTAATTTTTTTCGTTGTATCTGGTTTATATTTAAGCATTTCATTAAGATATTGCTTACAGCTAGTGAAAACGGGTAATCTATACTTCTATACTTACTAATATTATAAAGAGGTAAAATTTGTAAGTTTGTGTGTAGGGGGTAATCTCTGGATCTACTAAACCGATTTTGAAAACTCTTTCACTCATAGGAAGCTACATTATCCCCTAGTACAGGCTATATTTACAACGTGCTCGTGAGATAATTTCGGACTAAAACGCGAGCGAAGCCGCGGGCATCAGCTAGTCGTTAATAAAATTCAATAGCTAGCAAAGTTACCGAGTTTCGAGTTATTAAAATTGATATATCTAATTTTAATATCACAATATTAATACAACGACTACCCATATTTTGATAAACACACTTTAATCCATCAACAAAAAAAGATCCGATAGGTATACATTTCATTAATTAACCATGCTCAATACGTTTCAATATTAATCAGGTTGGAATATCAAATAACATTCATCAATTACCGAAATATATTCAAAACCTACTCGTAAAGGTCAAGTGCCGATAAGATCTTGACACGTTGTAACAGTTTCTAATCCTGAAGCTTTGTAAAAACCGAAAAAGTGCCGAGAAAAGTTCGCGAGCGGACATTGTGAGTTTCGTGTGTCGGGAACAGAAACGAGTTGCGAGTGACAGTGGTAGCGGTACTGAGTGTAAAAAACTAACAACAAAGAGGGTAGACCGATTTGTCTGCTCATAAACACCCACCCGCAATAACTTCAGTTTATCCGTGATCATGGTGCTTGCAACAGCGCCGAAATATCGGGAACTCAAAAATCTACAAATGACAGCTGGGACCCACGGCTTAACATGCTTTCCAAGACAAGGAGGGCTCTTTAGTCAATTGATCCCGCTCATTTGGGACCCGCGGGATCAGTTTACTAATTTAAGATTATTATTTTATTTCCTTTGGTAGATTGGACCCGCTGTTAAAGTTAAAAAAAAAATGTGATCCAATTTCAAATTTGAGTACAAGCGTGAAGAAAAATTTTAGGAGAAATAAAAATAAAATCAAAGTATGGTATCGAGTAGTGTTAGTACAGTTGTGCTAGTTAATAATAAAAAATAAACCATTTGTTTCAGGTAACAAAGACCCATAGATAATACCTTAACCTAAATATACATATACTAATAAAGTACAAATTATGTTAGTAAATAATAACTTAAAACTATGTTAGTAACACTTGTGCACTATGTCACTGTGCGAGTTAAGGGCAAGTAACCTTAGGAATAGTACTAGGCTGGCATGAATCCAAGATGGTATTGTATTGTATTGTATAGCGGAGTGGTGTCCGTTTATGACTAGAAAACCGCGCTTACCCAGAATTATTGAAATGCATAGGTACCACTTTAAGCACATGCTAGCCTGGTACTTTTTGGGAAACAAAATGATATCACATAACAAAACATTATAAAGGCGACAGTTTGTATGTGTATGTATGTTTGTTACTCTTTCACGCTCAAACGGCTTAACGGATTTGGATGAAATTTGGTATTAAGGTAGCTTATATGTTCTGGATTAACACATAGACTATTATTATATTATTACTATTTACTTTTGATCCAGGAAAAATGAGATGTTCATGTGGGATGATCAAATAACTTAAATATTTTGTTCCTGAATTAAGAAAATCATCTTTTGGCGATGAAAAGTACTAGGTCAACATAAATTCAAAGTTTTGTTTCCTCAAACGAGGTAGGTAGTAGGGGCAGATAGGTAAGAAGAAAAAGTAAAGAAGTACTAGGCTGCCATACATTTAGGTTAAGGTTTTCATTTCATTTTGTTTACGACACGTTCTCTTGCGTAAGGGCAGTAACCCCAAGAAAAACAATAGGCTAGCATGAGTCCAAGATGGTATTTAAATGATAGTATTCATTTTCATTACTATGTAAGACTTTGATTCTTATAATACACACCACCTTGAACTCATGCTAGCCTAGTACTTTTTGGGGTACATAATTTGTGCCTTAGATCCATCAATGGCAACAAACGTGTATTTTTTTCACGTTTGTCGCCAGTGGTGACGAAGCCATTGGTGACGCCTAGGGATAAATGGATACAGATGGTGATTGAACAAAACAAAGCCGAATGGGCTTTCGAGTGTATGGGACACATCTCTTAATATAATTGCTACAATAGATATAGATTAAATATCAAGAATACTTTTCTACTTGACTATCCAAATCACAAAATTGGCTAACGGATCCAGTTAATTATAATATCGAGGCTTTTTAAACGCTAAGACTCTCCACAATCGCGAGATATGCAGTCTCAGGGAATATTTCCTAGAAGCCGACGTGGTGATGCATCGAGATGTGGTCGCGGTGGACAAGTGCCTCACCCCGCTCTCCTTGGCTAAAGAGAACTGGCGCAAACCTGTAGTACTTGACACTAACGACCGCAGGGAGGTATGGCAGAGTAAGGAGCTTCACGGACGATTTTTCCGGGTCCTGCACGGGCCCGATGTAGACCTGTCAGCGTCCGTAGCCTGGCTACGTTCCCGGGACCTCTTCGGAGAAACCGAAGGTTTTGTCTGTGCAATTATGGATGAAGTTATGATGCCGAATAACTACCGGAGATTTATTGTGAAGGACGGCACGGTTGACATATGTCGGGCATGCCACCGTCCAGGTGAATCAATCCGTCACATTATCTCCGGGTGTTCTCGTTTGGCTAACGGAGAGTACTTGAGAGTATAGACACAACCTTGTAGCCAGTATTATCCATCAGCAACTTGCTCTAAAATACAGACTTCTGGAATCGGAAGTGCCGTACTGTAGGTATGTGCCCGACCCAGTTCTCGAAAATGGCAATATCACATTGTACTGGGATCAATCCATCATCACTGACAGGACTATTTTAGCCAATAAGCCTGATATAGTGGTGGTGGATCGAACAGAGCGGCGCGCAATGATTGTTGACATAACGGTCCCGCATGATGAGAACCTCGTGAAAGCCGAGAAAGATAAGCAAATAAAATACTTGACTTGGCTCGCGAGGTTGTCGACATGTAGGATGTGGACTCAGCGATCATTGTGCCGATAGTCGTATCAGCCCATGGCTTAATTGCTAAGAGCCTCGATGAATACCGGAGGAGGCTCTCGTTAGGCAGCTGGATCAAGGGCTTGATTCAGAAAGCAGTACTCCTGGACACGGCTCGTATTGTTAGGAGGTTTCTCTCTCTGGAGCCCTGACCACCGGTAGCTTCGACCCTGTTCCCGATACCGGCGGGCAACAATTTTTTTATATTTTTAAATGTTTTTTATATTGTTTTTTCTAAGGAATATTTAAAAATGTAATTAGTTTGTAAAAATATGAATAAAGGAGATAATAAAAAACGTTTATTCATCTCCACAAATTACATCGTTGTTAGATATATAGGTTGGCAGGTAGTTAGGCAGAAAATTGTAATTTGTGGGAGATCTGGAGTCTAAACTAAGCCTAGGCCTGTATTATAGAACTCCAGGCCCCCCATTACATCATAGATAGTTATTGTCAACGTGGAAATAGTGCGAAATTGGTGACGGTGTGTATACGTGTGTGTGTGTGTGTGTGTGTATACAAGTAAGTGTACATTTATTGCAAAATAAGTATTTTCATTAATTTATATATGTAAATATACTTAGAGAATATTATATAATAATATGACTATAATCTTACCTACAATTATATGTATGTAAGTATGGACTGCCAAGCCTACTTACTTAGCTACCTCAAGTAATTTTTCTGTTTCCGTATAGTTTAACTTCAATAACCATTTCATAATTTTATTTTTACATTCAACTTTACTGCAATTTGCTATATTTATAATTTTATTTAGTTTGTTGTACAATTCACCTCCCCGGAAAGGAAAGAATCTTTGCGCGAGAGTTGACCAATTCAAAAATGCATTAGGTCGACTGGACCCGCGGGTCCCACCTGTGTGGGATCAGTTTACTAAAGAGCCCAAGGAGGAAATTCGGTATGAGAAAAACGTATGGATGGTCACCCATCCACCGATAGACCTTGACAAGTGCTGCTTAACCTTGAAGTTTGACCCGTGCGGCTGTTATTATTTAGCCACAAGCTCCTATAAAAAAGTCCAACTACTGAAATGAAGCCCGACCTACCCTCCACACAAAGCTTCCCCATCCTACAATCTCACCCAAAAGTTGGAATCCCTTGTGAAAACACATCGTGATTGAAACAAAATTTAAATATTCATCGGTACAGAGGCGGTTTAATTAAAAGCTTTAATATGTAGGTCGAATCAACGACGGAATAAATTGTTTTCAATACTAAATGAGACTCTGTAATTATAGAACGATCAAGTGGAGACCAAATTGATTTGTGTATAAAGTACCTATATATGTATACAGTTCAGTTGCCTTAGCACCGAATGTCAAGTACAAATAGATTAGTCACTGTTTTTGAGTTTTTTTTTTTAAAAAAAGAGGAATACCGTTCCTTCTTTTTAACCGATTTCAACAAAATCAGGAGGTGCTCAATTCGATTGTATTTTTTTATGTTTGTTACCTCATAACTCCGTCATTTATGCACCGATTTGATTTTTTTTAATGATATTCATACTTTCTGATTTGTCCCATAGAAATTTCATCAAAATCGGTTCAGTTGTTTGGTTCTTTTTCTTCTTGGCCCATATTGACATGATGGCCCATAATAACTTCTAGTTACGATGTTGAATTGATACATGACAAGAATTTGTGTGGTATAATGGTCTCGGAACAAAGTAATAAGTGTATGCATATCCCTAACACATCCCGCAATGCGAAATTGATTTGTGAGAGCTAAGACTATCAAATCAAATGGCTAAATCTAAGGCTTTGGATATGTGTCAAATGCTCTCAGTATAGGAACTACTGAATCCGTGATTCTTCGGATTCAAGTGTGTGTCGTATAATTTTTGATTGCTTCCGTGAAGAAAAACATCGTGAGGAAACCAGCATGCCTGAGAGATATTTCTGGACAGTCCCATGGGTAGCATAAAAACTCTGAGACCAAGTTAGGCACTAACTACACGATGAAGAAGAAGAATAGGAACTACCAGTAATTTAAAAGGTCACCTCCAACCGTGGGCTCATGTTAAGGGAAAGTTTTTCTTTAGAAAATCAGGTTTTAGGTATAATAATGTTCTCTTCACAAAACAAAACAATACAAGATGAGATAGAAATGTTAAAATCAGAAACAGACAAAGTTTACCAGAAACAGACTTGTTCCTTCACTTTAAATCACAACCTCGGAAGGTAAACGCAAGGCAAATACACGTACCTCCCTGCTTATCTGACTTACAAGTCAAAGTTTCTCAAGTAATAACGTGAAACATGTCTTACAAACAAGTTGCTCTCTGATTCGGAACGTTTTCGCTGGCAAAACTTTGAGGAAGACTGCCCAAGATAATGTTGGCTTGAAGTCCGACAATTCATTTTGGGAGATAAGCTGAAGTGGCCAGTGGTTTGGAATGTAATTAATGATTGCGTGTATTTACTTGTGAGGAATGTACACGATTAAATTCAAATTTAATTCTAATGTCTAAATTCCTCACAAATAGTCGAGTCTACAGCCCAATCTATACTAATATTATAAAGCTGAAGAGTTTGTCTGTTTGTTTGTTTGTTTGTTTGTTTGTTTGAACGCGGTAATCTCAGGAACTTCTGGTTTGAATTGAAAAATTCTTTTTGTGTTGGTTAGCCTATTTATCGAGGAAGGCTATAGGCTATATATCATCACGCTACATCCAATAGGAGCGGAGCATCAATGACAAATGTTGCAAAAACGGGGAAAAATTATTCTCTTTGATAGCTTCCGTTGCGTGCGCTGCGTAAACGGTTAAAGTTGCACAAATATAATGTAGCAGGGAATTATTCCTCTTAAAAAGGTCTCAAAAAAAGTCCGCGACGGCACATGCTTATCTTTTAAGGTTGACTCACAATAACTATTTTTATGATTTTAAAATTTGGTCAAAATTAATGTTTTATTTGCGAAGGTGTTTTTACCGACATAGTATTAATCCTTATCAAAATAAATATGTTAATCATCTTGAGCATTCAATTGTGACCAAAATTGCCCTTTACACTATTCAATTTAGATGAATATCTTAGGAGATATCACAGTTTTAAAATAACTCCGCATCAAAATAATGACCCGCGCGCGCTGCGAGGCGGGTGTTCATGTTGTTGGGAAAACCAATGTGATTAGATTCAATGCACAAATATTGTGGGGAACTTAGAGAAGGTTTTAGTTTTTGTTTCATGCTGTAATCAGTGCTCTCTATCAAAAGATTTATAAATTTAAAGTGTTCAAGAAGAACTTACCATCATTGTGTAAGATACATGCAACGACATCTATTGCACCAAAATGGTACTAATTAATAAAAATGTGCTCACAAGATAACTTTTAAATCGGGTCTGAGAGCAAAAAGTACTCTAGATTAGTCTACATGACGCTATAACCCTGTAGAGTGTGTGTTCGATCGCTTTACATGCATTATATTTTAACGGTTAAATTTCGTGCTCGATAGATGGCACTATTAATTTCACTCCATTTTCTGAGTCGCGGTGTTAAGTTTTCCGTGAAAGAATGACCCTCGCCCGTGTCAAATGTCTGAAGCTTGGTTTATTAACCAACGAAACAAAAAGAGGAGGTTCTCAATTCGACGCGTCTATATTTTTTTATTTTATGTATGACCTGACCACGCATAACTTTTTACAGAGAATTCCGATATACATGATCTTTTGTTTTTTAAATTGAGAAATCATGTTTGGGCTCATTTCCTGCACCTTGATGAGAACTTTAGATCTAGCTGGAGTATGACGTCATCGAAGGTCTGACGATGGAGACGGAAGGCACTTGCAAGAGGTCCTCAAGAGTTTGCAGCAACAATAACGTGTTTGGGCTCAATTCATGCACCTTGATGAGAACTTTAGGCCTTGCTGAAGTATGACTGTCATCGACGGTCAAACGATAGAGACAAATGGCAGTTGCAAGCGGTCCTAAACAGTTTGCAGCAGGTATAATGTTATTGGGCTCATTTCATTCACTTTGATGAAAACTTTAAACCATACTGAGTTGTCAGTATGACTTTCATCGAATGTCTGACGATGGAGAAGGAAAGCAGTTGCAAGTGGTCCTCAAGAGTTTACAGCATCTATATCGTGTCTGGGCTCATTTCATGCACCTTGATGAGAACTTTAGACCTAGCTGGAGTATGACTGTCATCGAAGGTCTGACGATGGAGACGGAAGGTAGTTGCAAGAGGTCCTCAAGTGTTTACAGCATCTATATCGTGTTTCGGCTGATTTCATGCACCTTGATGAGAACTTTCGTTCTAGCTGGTGTATGATTGTCATCGAGTGTCTAAAGATGAAGACGTAAGGCTGTCGAGGGTCGCGGGCCTGTGGACAGTGAGTAATGGGCTAGCTCGCCATCCGTCCGTCTTATGACGACAGGCCGTGGTGACGGCGTGTTCGTGTTCCACACGCGGCTCAAAGAGATGTCAGCAAACGGGAAGGGATCCGAGAGGAGCGAAGCCTGCCAGGGTTGCGGGACTGTTCGAAAGAGATACCGCGGCCCTGGAACGCAAAGGGCAACAGAAGAAACGTGGATGGATTTTAGTCAGTACAAGTCTGACAATCCCTTCCGCTCCGTCCAGAGTGGGAGGGGTCATTTGATGATTATCCATCGGTAATAGTATATAATAGGGATTTACTCCTTTTGAGAGCTTCCGTTGTGCGTGAACGGTTAAAGTTACGCAATTATCATGTATGTCGGAATTGTCCCTCTTAAAAAGCTCTAAAAAAATATCCGCAATGGCCATATGTCTAACTTTTAAGGTTGACGCACACTCTCTCTAACCTCTCTTTCTTTTATGTACGCACGCACGCAGACGAAGTTGCGCGGGTCAGCTAGTAGTTTAATAATAAAAGAATATATAAACACATTCACCGCGAAAAGTATGCGAAACTTCAAAACGATTATATATTTAAATAGATACTCACTCTTAGAATCCTAGTTAATCGACACTGACTCTCCGAAGTAACAGGAGCCGGGACAAAAAAGTTACAAACTAAGCGACTACACGCTAAGGGCACCCCCTGTGGGGTACGAGCCTCAGCTTAGGGCGTCGCTGAGGGAGGACAGCAAAGGGACAGGCTGGATCTGAATGGTTAACTGTTGCGATGTCTGTGCTGTGTTTTTATACCATCAACAGAGACTGAAAAAATATTCGAGATTATTCTAGCGGTGTAGTATTCTTCTCTAAACAATCCTTTATTCATAAAAAAAAAAAAACAAAACAAAAAAAAACTATAAGCAAAAGGATCATAAACAACTTAAACGAATTAAGGAATTATGTAGGTACTTTACGCCCTCGGCGTACGGCCGAAATTACGATAACAATTGCCGGTGTTTTTTATAAGTAGGTTGCGTACGCGCACCTGCGACGAGATTTTTCTGGAGCGACTTTGTACCTACTTACCTTCAAAACTAATAATCATTGATCGGAATAGGTCGAGCTAATGTGCCTAAACCTTACGACTTCCTGACGACTAAATATTTTTTTCGGAATATTTGTTCCGAATGTCGGAACATTACATGTTCAACTTAAATTGCACGACTTTAATTGTTTAAAAAATAAAGGTAATCTCCATATCTTTGTTTGAATGCCGTAAGTAAGAGCGGAAGCTAATTTAATTTTCATACCAGCTTTAATAGTTAGAACTAACAAGGTAAAAAAAAACAATTTATAGGTTTTCATACCATTTATTAATTTTGTACAATTATTGGAACTAAACGTAAACAGAAATCAACCTCATTAATTAAGATAGTTACCAATCTTAAGACTCAGTCAGAATATTATTTCCGGTGATGTTGAAAGTTATCCCTTAATCTGAATCGGTACAGTTTTTATCAGGAAAGGAGTTTCTTTTTATCGTCGCTAGATTTATCTCCTTCCGGAGAATTAAAATAAATTATGAGCAGTTTTTCCATATTATCTATCTTCGAACGATTTCTTTTTGCACTTAAAATCCATTTGTAGGTACAGAAGGACCTTTCAACATCAAATGAAGTTATAGATACATATTTATAGTACAACAATGATTCATTTTCATGGTCAAGTCCTTTTTCTACATTGTCACAAATGTCTCTTAATGCATCTAGATCGGGATTTCTGTATAGGACGTTTTCTAATTTTATTTTAATTGGTTCAGACGAACACCAGTTTAGAACAGTTCTTGCTTCGTCAAATATGTGGAAAAATTCCGTTAATAATAAAGAAATTTGTTTTTTTTTTTAATATTTCCGAGTTTCAGAAAAAAATTATCGGACAAAAAAATTGTCGTAAGGAAGTCCCTACTTTTCGTTTCTGTTCCTTGAACTTTAGGTACATTAGCTCTACCTATTCCGATCACTGCTAGTAATAAAAGAATGCACTCAAAATCGAGACACAAACACACGTGCTCTCCCAAAGTTCCTACTACTGTTTTCATCAATACTAGCTCTATTACCTATTTTAACACTTGTTGCGAACAAATATAATATGGGGTTGTGTATAATATTTCGGTAATAACATAGTTAGAAAATTATACAAGATATATTTCTATTCAAAAAAATATTTCATACATAACTTTTGAGTGAGAGATGCTTGTGCGATTTGCGTAGGTAGAGCAACTGAGGCAAAACTATAACCATGCAATGATGTGCACTACTACGAAGAGAGGTAGCACAAAACTAAGAAGTGGCATTCGGAAATACAAAGGTTACTGAATCGCATACTTTTTCTGGTTTAACTGTATAATTATGGTTCCATCACAATTATATATTCATACGGTTTCACATTTATTCTTTCAGATGATGCGGTGGGCGACTCGAAAGTATGTCTCTCAATTGGTGTCATTGTTCTTTTCATTATTGGCCTACACATTAAAGACATACCATACCATAGCATATCAGATTTAGTTCTGGGATGGAGACCGGGGGAAGGCCCCAGCGAACTTTTGTTTTATACATATTGTGCGGTTCCCAAGTATAGTAAGTGGAACTGCATGGTGTAGCAAGTCTCCATGAAAACTGGATCCTGATCTCCATGAAGATACAATCAAAGTTCGCTGAGGCCTTCCTCACACATAACACACACATCAACACACACACCTCACACATTAAGGACATACCAATCCAGCAAGATGTCTCATCTTGCTGGATTGTTATGTCCTTAATGCGTAGGCCAATAATGACACCAATTAAGAGATATACTTTCGATTCACCCGCCGCATCATTTGGAAGAATAAATGTGAAAAGCGATTGTAAACAATTAATGTTAACAATCGCTTTTTACCGTATGAATATTTTCTTTATAATCACTATGAGATTGTGTAATCAGCCACGGGGTGAAAGTCCTTGCTCTTCATATGGGTCTCGTTATGCGCCTTCTTGTATCCCCATAAACGCATAGCTTCCGTACATCCCATCTAAAATGGAGGAGTTATAATATTATTATGTGAGACAAATTGAAAGTCACAATAAATCGTGCGATTTAAAATAAAATAACATAAAATCACCGGTGTAATTCCCGAAGGGGCAGAGGTGTACCTAATAGTACGTACATCCACATTTCATGCAATAGGGGGCGAGCCTTTTGAGACCAACCGGGCGCTAATCCAATTAAAATAAGATTAGGTAGGATTAAATTCTACATATTTTTCGTAGGAGGAAAAGTCTTCAGACTAGAAGCGTGACGACTTTAGCAACTTATAAACAAAACAGTTTCGTTTCTGCCATTTGCCTTAGGAACCCTAAACAGAAACCTGTGTGCAATAGATGATGAACACATAATTTCAGAAAGACGGCTGAACCCTACGTCCTAACCAAAGCGAACGGTTCACATGGCCATATTTGTTCGGAAAACCGGAAGGCAGACCCTGTTGGGGTGACCACGGTCTACGCAAGAAAAATGATCAGGCAGACTACATTTTACATTCACATTAAAACACACTAACCTGCAGGTCACTAACGTATTGATAGTCTAGTTCAGTCTTCCATTTGAAAGGTACATTGTGAGAGACTCTGAATGTGGAAAAGGCGTCACCAGCATCTACACTGGTATGTGACTGCAGAAACTTATCCAACGCTGGCAATTTCTGAACGTTCAGGAATTTAAGAATATCAACTGACGTCTTATTAAGCTGTAGGGCCAATTCTTCAAACCGGATCACCCTGAAATGGTATTAAGGGTAAAATAATCTCAACTTCATCCACCCATTTCTAAGCCTTATGTAAGGTACGAGTATTGTGCTTTGCTAGGCCAACATATAGACATATCCACACCGAAGTTACTTTTTGTAGAGCATAATTTTGCAAGGTTAGGTGAATTTCTATATCCTTTTTTGGAGTTGGCTTTACCTTTATATTATCCGTTGTAACTCATTAACACGTGGGTTCACCTTAACAACAACCAAACAACTGTGTGGAACTGTACTCCTTATTACAGTAGACACACGTGGGTGCACCTTAACAACAACAAAACAACAGTGTGGAACTGTACTACTTATTCCAGTAGACACACGTGGGTGCAACTTAACAACAACCAAACAACTGTGCGGAACTGTACTATTTATTACAATAGACACACGTGGGTGTACAACAACAACCAAACAACTGTGCGGAACTGTACTACTTATTACAGTAGACACACGTGGGTGCACAACAACAACCAAACAACTATGTGGAACTGTACTACTTATTACAGTAGACACACGTGGGTGCACAACAACAACCAAACAACTGTACTCATTATTCCAATAAACACAATCAATCTACAGGGTGGAAAGGACTCCGACGTTAAAACGGTTACCACGTATTCAGTACATCATTCTGAACTGTATTCATATTATTTATATTGTAATTTTTCTTTTTTTTTTTTTTTAATCACGTCGGATTTAAAAAAATAATAATATGCTAAATTACAACACATTCTGACCGTGAAGTCGGTACAGCAGTTTTGAAGGAAACAGCTGTTTTTTTTATTAGCCAACGAAAAGTATATTATTTAGTTTTTAAAAAATCCCTTCGGTAAGCCTTAGGAGAAGGTAGATTTCGCCCTTATTTTTTTCAAAAACCTTCGAGTTTTCAGTTATAATTTTTAATTTCGAAAACTAAAAGTTTCGTCGTTAAACTTGTATTATAAAAATTGTAGAGTAAACAATTTGCTTTAAAAAAAAAAATATTTGCGACGGCAAAAATTAAATTAATAAAATAAAATAAAATTAAAATTATATCTCCGTTTCGGAGATATAATTTTTTTTCCCAAAAATTTTGGAAATTTCAGCCTCCTCCCCAACTTAGGGGTTGCATCAAAAAAGTTTAAATTTAAAAGTTGTCCGTATTCTTACTCGGAATGATAAAAATGTTAAAGGGCTCAAAAAAAATCCATAGGAAAAAAGTTACGGCCAAAAAACAGATTTTCGAAAAACCACCCCCCCCGCCACCCCCCATGGATGAATTCCGCCCATTCACGAACTTAACCTAAGTTTTGACTCTTTCGATTTTTTGGCCAAGTTCGAAAGCAATCGGTGCATAATTGCGACCTGTAGAGTGTAGCTAAATTTTGTAAATCCGGCTAAAACGGTATGCAGTGATGCAATTATATTTGGTAGTGTTTTTTATCGACAAAGTAGCAATTATATTTTTCTTAGAAAGTTGTAAGCCATATTTGTTTCATGTGACAAGCAAAATTTATTTCGCGATCTTGAATATTTTGCTTTTTACATTAACTGACGGTTGTAATTCGCTTTGAAACGTACAGTAGTGTAGATATTATTTGTTGTATTTGTTTATTTACTTAAAAATTGTGTTCTGTTGTAAAGTTTGCGCTGATAATGTGTGTTTGTTATAAGTTAAAAACAGTAAGTATTCACAATCGTTTAATGATAAGATTCAAGTTGTGTCTAAAGGTGTAGGTACCCGAATTACGAGAATTAACCCAAAATTCATCTCGTACTCGTTATTTCAAATGAATCTTTCTTCTGTTTGCATTATCAGAAAATCGTGATTTGAACTTTGAATAAAGTGGTGAGTTCTTGTATTTATAACTTTGGTTTTTACTGGCTTATTTACAATGTTTTTTTTTTTCTAATATTCCAAAAATCTAAACTATACCATGGTAATTTTAGGTAATTTTATTTTTTTTTTTGTTGACAGCGCACTCTGTTTTATTTTTAAGTTTTTTTTTAACGAAGCTTCTACCTTCGTTTTTGTATTGACTGAATGCCATTGAAATTCCTGATATTGAAGCTAGATGGCGTTGTTTCTCATAAGCTTACTAAAAACACCAGGAGCGGGTGCGGGCCCTGAAGGGTGACTGAATATATCAATAGATGACTAGATGTGACTACTTTGAGGGTCATCCTAAGTAGAGCGACGCTGTGATGTTGCCGAGTTTTTTTTTTGGGTGTCAGTAATTCATTATGCGTGGCCTACGCTCCGTGAGGAACCACTGCACGCCACTGCGTATTCATATACATATAATATATAAACTTTTTAACCGGCGGTTGATTTGGGCTCTAGGGGTCATAACTAGACCCCTTATGGAGAAATTATCGGAAAACTCGACATTAGGTGCAAGACCAATAGGTAGATTTTTTCTGTCGAAATCTACCTAAAATGATAGGTACTAAATACGTGGTGACCGTTTTAAGCGTCTGTGTCCCTATCACCCTGTAATATCAAGATGAGTAAGGAGATGTCTAATAATCTGACATTAATATTAAACTAAACATACGAGAAAATGGTAAAATAGTTCCTTCATAACTCACAATAACCTATCTGGATATTGCTTTCGTATTCTCCCTGCTGCCTCATAATCGCTGACCATATCAGCACAGAGCATGTTAGGTTCCCAGCAGTCTGGAGCCTTCTTGCAGAAAAGCTCGAACCGCGCGGCGCGTAACCTGGACTGCATCACACCGCGAGGGTCCCTTATCAACAGGACCACTTTCAAGTTGAGTCTGTAAGTGTGTCAGTTCCTAGAGTTATTGGCAAGGTAATCTAAACTTTAACGTTGAGGATTATGTATTGCTTCAATTTCCTACTCATTATCATCATCAGCCTTTTAATGTTCCCACCGCTGGGATACAGGCCTCCTCTCTATGAGAGGGAATGGGCTATAATCTACCACGCGGGCCCAGTGCGGGTTGGTAGAAGTCACATGTCTTCGAATTTATGGTTCTAGGACATGCCGGTTTCCTCACGATGTTTTCCTTCACCGTTTTGAGAGCAGTGGTGATGAAATAAATTACACAAAGTAATGCGCCTGCCTGGGTTCGAACCAACGAATTACTGTGCGCAAGTCGAGGCGCTACCACTGGGCCACCGCTGCTCTCCTCCTAATTTCCTACTAATTTTACTGAATCATTTAGTTGGAGTGCTCGTGAAAATTGTTGTTCTATGGTATCGTGGTATTTTAATACACTGGTGAATTTTTGTTATGGGCGTGGATGGCTAAATCGGAAACTATGAGGAATATTGAAAAATACTCAAAGGAGTCTCGAGCCCGATTTTATGATAATTAAAATCGCATCATTGGATTTTAAACATTCCTAGCCAGGAATCGAAACCGTTGATTTTTGAAAAAAAAAAACTTGCTGTAGCTGCCATTGGATAACGTCGCTATTAAGGGCCAAATTCTGGAAAGTAATGATATACGGCAAACTACAGGATAATTTGTTTACCACCGGTTGTTCAGAATAAGACCACAGCAACATCTTCAGATGTCTCGCCCTAGTTTCAACCCAGTTCTGACCAAACTTGGAGTTTGAAACCCTGTATTTATGTAACTTTATCAAAAAACCGTGAATGTAGGTAAAAAAAATCACTCACTCTTCATCATCCAATATTTCCTCAATGAGACGTAATCTTAATCGGACAACCTTCATATTTTGGAAAGGAAAGAGCTTACAAAACGATGAAACGGCCTCTGTATTTAAAAATAATTTATCAATTTTTTTTTGGATCATAAAATACTTCCATTGCTTTTCGTAGTGGACAATTTTTACTCTCGTAGTCAAGTAATTTTCTAAACCTTTGTAATTGCACTTTAAAATTCGTTTGACCATGTTCAAGGCGTCGCGTCCTTGTTTCGGTGTCTTAAATTGTTTAGATCCATACATGAACAACGGTTCCCAAGTATAGTAAGCGCTTGGAACTGCATGGTACAGCAAGTCTCCAAGAAAATTGGATCCTGATCTCCATGTGGATACGATCAAAATTCGCTGGGGCCTTCCCCCGGTCTCCATAACTAAATCTTCTAAACCATGAACACCAGATTGTGAAAAGTTATAGTTGCTAGTGTCATATTCGATATCTCTTCGTGCTCTTTCTAGTATTGTATTTATAATGCGGGATGCGGATGAGACATCTTGCTGCATTGGTATGTCCTTAATGTATAGGCCAATAATGAAAAGTATAATGACACTAATTGAGAGACATACTTTGTAACTGTTCAGTCGCCGCATGATCTGAAACAATAAATGTTAAAACATATATATTTATACTTGCTGTTGCCGGCGATTTCGTTCGCGTAGAAATTTTGGTGTGTTTGTGTGAGACTGCCTCCTTGGTCGAGTGGTCGCAAGCTAGTCGCGCTTGCGACCACTCGACCAAGGAGGCAGTCTAAGCGTGAGGTCCTGGGATCGGTTCCCGGGTAGGGCAAAGTGTTAAAAAATACTGTGCATTTAAATAACATAAAGTTATAACACACATGGTCAAGTCGTCAAATTCGTCAAATTTGATATTGGTCAAAGCTGTAGTTCGTCGAATCGTCTGTTTGTCCAATTATGAAATTTGCCACATACGCTATTGGTCAAGTCCATGTACAGTCGATGAAACCAAAGCCGCAGGCTAAATCGCTTAATTTATCAAGCCATTATACAACTTTATATCCTTGTCTTCAAAGTTGGCTCTTTATTTTTTGTAAAAAATCTTTTGACGATCAAATTTGACGGTCAAATTTCTCGGGGTTTGCTCTAAAAAAATACGTAGTTTCTGTCAACAGATTTGTGTTATTATACGATGTTATCGAAGAGACAATGTTGAACGACACAATTAAACAAAAAATAACATTAAATATCGTATTCTGAATATTATTAGTATGCTAAAACACCCATAAAATTACAGTTTATATTGTTAAAACTCAGGTAGGCGTGGAAATTATAAAAAACGGTATTAAACGCAATCATTTATTTATTTAATTTAGCTGCAAAGATAGGACTCATTTTTTATAATGGCTGGCTGTCTGACTGGCCACTAAGGTCGTCGTGGTAGGATGAGACGTCATGGCGATGGTGGTTGGCTGCCGGCCATGTGAATAAAATCACCTGGCAGCAGGTGTCAATATAAGACTTCACGAAAGCACCATTCACTTTTGTAGTTTTTTTATAAATGTCATTATCGTTCAGCAGCAGTTTAATATCCTTGATAGCACTAACTTCACTCGTTTTTAAATTGGAAGGACATCTCGTGGCATGGTAGGTAATTTCCAGGATAGTAGGGTAATATATGGGTCAAAAGGAGCTAACTTTTGCCGGTTCTGCTATTTCTAGACTGAAAGTTTTATCCCACGTATCAGCGGAGAATAGCAAAACTATATCGTCAATATAGAATTTTATAATGCCCTGGTCCAATTTTAAGCCACAAAGGTCATTTAAATAAAATAAGAAAAGTGTGCGTCCCAGCACTGAACATTGTGGGACACCAAAAGAGATATTCTTGAAGTTACCGTTCTTGCTTCCGAAATCGTTACTTCGGGTATGATAATAATTTAGATATCAAGTGATTATAAAAAATCCTTCAGCAAAATGTTCTATCTTCCGTAATGTTGTTGTTATGAAAATAACGTTAAAAGGTTTCGATCATGATGTGAATATTTTTTAAAGCTTTTGTGGATTCTTGAATACATATATTGTAGGCCCTTTTATTGAAATTAATAACTGCTATGAGAACTTCAAAAACACATTATTTTTAAAAAATAAATAAAAAATACATACACACGAACATATAACCTCCTCCTTTTTGGATGTCGGTTAAAAAAGCAAATATTCACGGAACATAATGATGGAAACTGAAAAGTGGGACTTCTCTAGAAAATTTGATCACTCATAGACTGCAATTAAAAAAACAAACCATTGCTACCAAAACAACCACTTCCACTCGAATTTAAGTAAAAAGATGCTACTAGGTTCTACTCTTTCTCTCTTTTTCCCCGTTATTGCGATATATTTTTTACCCTTAACGAAACCGAAAGATACTTAGTATCTTTCACACCGTTTGTTAACCCTTTATAGACTTGTGTCTAATTGAATAGAGTCTTGAGTCTCATTGAGTCTTGTGTGAATTTTGATTGATAAAGATGATTTCTTTTATTATTGTTGTCAATAATAAAAGAAATCATCTTTATCAATCAAAATTCAACACGTATACAAAGTTTCGTGTCCGCGCTATTACTCGTTGAGGAGTTCCCTCTTGAGAAGACGATTCTGGCTGCAGGATATGGCTATGATAGAAATCATGCTTATCCGTCAAATATGAACGCATCTACAAATTTTCGAATCCATGCTATAAACCGTTGAGGAGTTCCCTCATAAGAAGACAATCCTGGCTGCAGGATGAGGTCATGATAAAACTCATGTTTATCTATCAAAATTGAACTCGTATACAAAGTTTCGTGTCCGCGCTATTAACCGTTGAGGAGTTCTCTCGTGAGGAGATGATCCTGGCCGAAGGATGAAGTAATATCTGTCATAAAAGTGTATTGTCACCAGAACCAAAGCTGTGTGCAAAATTTCAGCTCAATCGGTTGAAGATATCTGCTTCATAATTGAGTTGCAAGATTCCACCCGAACAAACATAGTTACATACATACATTGCAAGTTAAATAAAAGCTTTTAAAAATGACCATCGTCTGAGCAGCGCTTTATCCACTACTTACTTTGGTTAATATTACCAAGTTAATAGTCGTGCTGCACCGGAAAGTTTTCGCTACGGGGCGGCGAGTTGTTGTTGCTGCGCTAACCGTTACGCAACCTGCTACGGAGTTCAAGTATACATTTCATTATTTTGTCTTCTACTAAACGTATAGTCGACTTTTAAAGAAAGAAAGAAAACCGGCCAAGTGCGAGTCGTAGTCACACGCACACTGGGTTCCGTAGCACCAAACAATCTAATAAAAATATTTTGAAGGCTCATTCAAATGTTGTATTGTTTTACATTCAACAGCAAAACTAAATTTGTTTTTCATAGTGTGTTAATGAAAAACAAAGTTACTGCTGCAGTTTGATGAAAACATTCACTGTTAAGTCACTACCTGATTCCGAACATTTCCGAACGGTTCTATTTTATATCTGAAACGATACTCAAAAAATACTCGAGATTATTCTAGCGGTGTAGTATTATTCGCTAAACAATCCTTTATTCATGGAACATTTAAAAAAAATACAAAAGAAACAATAAGCAAAACTAACAACTTGAACAAATTAAGGAAGTAAGTAAGTACTTTACGCCCTCGGCGTTCGGTCGAAATTACAATAACAATTGACGGTGTTTTTCATAAGTAGGTTGCGTACGCGCAACTGTGACGAGACTTTTTCTCAAAACTAATTATAAAAGAAAGCACTCGAAATCGAGACACAAACACACGTGCTTTCCCGAACGTTCTTGAGAGAGTTTTTGAGAGGTAGCACAAAACTAAGAGGTTTTGTCTCTGTGGCATTCGGAAATACATAGGTTACCGAATCGCATACTTTTTTTGGTTTAACTGTATAATTATGGTAACATCACATTAAATATTCACATTTATTCTTTCAGATGATGCGGCGGGCGACTCGAAAGTATGTCTCTCAATTTGTATCATTGTTCTTTTCATTATTAGCCTACACATTAAGGACATACCATAATTTATGGAGACCGGGGAAAGCCCCCAGCAACCTTTGTTTGTCTTAAATTGTTTGAATTTATACATGAATAGTAGTAGTATAGTAAGTGCTTGGAACTGTATGGTATAGCAAATCTCCATGAAACTTGGACCCTGATCTCGTGGATAAAATCAAAGTTCGCTGGGGCCTTCCTCACACATATTTAACACACACACCTCACCTCACCTGTAGGCCAATAATAAAAAGAAAAATGACACCACTTAAGAGACATACTTTCGATTCGCCCGCCGCATCATCTGTAAGAATAAATGTGAAAGCGATTGTAAACAATTAATGTCAACAATCGCTTTTCACCGTATGAATATTTTCTTTATAGTCACTATGGTATTGTGTAATCAGCCACGGGGTAAAAGTCCTTGCTCTTCATATGGGTCTCGTTATGCGCCTTCTTGTATCCCCATAAACGCATAGCTTTCGCACATCCCATCTAAAATGGAGGAGTTGTAATATTATTATGTGAGACAAATTAAGTCACAATAAATCGTGCGATTTAAAATAACATAACATAACATCACTTTAAAACACACTAACCTGCAGGTCACTAACGTATTGATAGTCTAGTTCAGTCTTCCATTTTAAAGGTACATTGTGAGAGACTCTGAATGTGGAATAGACGTCACCAGCATCTGCACTGGTATGTGACTGCAGAAACTTATCCAACTTTGGCATTTTATGGACTTTCAGGAATTTAAGAATATCAACTGACGTTTTATTAAGCTGTAGGGCCAATTCTTCAAACCGGATCACCC
Source organism: Eugnorisma glareosa (assembly GCA_947578425.1). NCBI lineage: Eukaryota > Metazoa > Arthropoda > Insecta > Lepidoptera > Noctuidae > Eugnorisma > Eugnorisma glareosa. Next base: position 3,890,567 of record OX387957.1, on the reverse strand, counting down.
TGAAATGATATTAAAAGTAAAATAATCTGAATTCATTGCGTTTTTCTATTTTACACAAGGCCAGAACGCAAGGGTGTGTAACTGACCATGCTTGGAGAGAGGCCAGTTCCCGCTTCGTTGGAAGACGGGAAAGCTGGTCCTCATTCGGAAGCCTGGGCGCCCTGCGGACTCTCCGTTCGCATACCGGCCTGTTGTGCTGCTCGACGAGGTTGGCAAGCTCTTCGAAAGTAGTTGCAAACCGCCTCGCCGAGCACCTTGCGGGGATGGGGCCGAATCTTGCGGAACACCAGTTTGGTTTCCGGAAAGGGCGCTCCACGGTGGACGCCATCATCCCTCACGACGGGGGATGCGGTAACCCGGGGTGGGGTTGTCTTAGCGGTGTCTCTCGACATCGCCAACCCCTTCAACTCCATGCCCTGGAGCTGCATTAGGGATCGGTTCTGGGACCGCCCCTGTGGAACATCAGTTACGACTGGGTGCTGCGCGCCGACCTCCCTGGCGGCGTCAGCGTAGTCTGCTACGCTGATGACAAGCTGGTTTTGGCACAGGGGAGGTTGCACGAGGAGGCGGCCGAAGTAATGACACGCGGGGTTGCGATAGTCGTTGAGCGGATCCGGCAACTGGGTCTCGAGGTGGCGCTGCACAAGTCCGAGGCCATTTGTTTTCATGGGCCTCGGAATGCACCACCGCCGGGATCGTTACTGACTGTAGGAGGGGTTACCATCGGCGTCGAGTCGACGTTGAAGTATCTAGGACTCGTCCTCGACAGCCGGTGGAACTTCGTGGAGCACTTCCGACGTTTGGCCCCAAAACTGGAACGGGCCGGGGCTGCCTTCAAGCGGCTCCTGCCCAACCTGGGGGGTCCCAACGCCACCTGCCGGAGGCTCTACGCGGGGATCGTGCGGTCCATGGCCCTTTATGGGGCCCCGGTGTGGGCGCGCTCCTTGAGGCTGCAAGCCGCCCACTACCTAAACGTGCCCCAAAAGGTGGTAGCCGTAAGGCTCTTGTCTCTTTCCCACACTGGAATTCTAGTAGGCACAATCAATCTCCAGGGTGGAAGGAACCCCGACGCTAAAACGGTTACCACGTATTCAGTACAGTACCCAGCGATAAATAATGAATGGCTTCATAGAGCGTTATCTCTGTCGCACACTACCTATATGACGTTTTGTCAGTCAATGTTCAAGTGCGATAGAGTGCGGTCGCGTCCAGTTCGAAATATATATTTAGAGTTGTTAACACCCCCAAATTTAAATAATTTAAAGTTGTACTATGGCATGTTTAGGAAAAAGAGGGAAACCTTTACGAGGTCAGTCACGCGAAATTATCTACAATGTTTATAAATACATAGTTTGTAATAGAAGCTGACATATTTCAAAAAAATAAAAATGTAAGTTGTTATTTTAAGAAGGTTCGAGTACGAGTTGTAAATGCCAGTGGGATTTCAAGAAGAACTTTGAACAATATATTAAACGAAGTCAGTACTGAAACACATTCTACTGAAATTAAGTTCAGCACTCCAAAAAAAGGGAGACCAAAAAAGCAATTTCGTCTTGATTCCATATCCAAACGAAATTGCTTTTTTGGTCTCCCTTTTTCGTTTTTGATTATGATGTTGTTCGAGGAATGGTGTATGATTTTCAATTACGATTTAATGAACTACCAACAGTAAAATCATTAAAAGCTAAATTATCTGAAGCTATTAATTACAATGGGTCTGAAAAGACGTTGAGAAAAATACTTCACGAGATGGCATTCCGGTTCACTAAAATGGAAGATAATCGAAAAGTTCTAATAGAAAAGCACGATGTAAGTCTCAAACGAATAGAATACCTCGATAAAATACGCAAATTTCTCGAAACAGGAAAAATATCGTCTACATGGATGAGTCTTACATAGATACATCCCACACTAAAGGGAAATCTTGGAGTGATGATAAGAAAAAAGGAGTAAAAAAGCCAATTTCAAAAGGTCAACGTTTGATAATAGTTCATGCGGGAAATGAGAAAGGCTTTGTACCCGTTGCCTTTTTAACGTATAAATCCACGGACACTACAGGTGACTATCACTATGAAATGAATAACGATAACTACGAAAAGTGGCTGATTAATCAATTAATCCCAAATATACCCAGTGATCCTGTTCTAGTTATCGACAACGCACCCTATCACAACAAATATGTTGAAAGACCCCCCAACTCAAACACCATTAAACAGAAAATGATCAACTGGTTAAACAGACACGAAATTCCAGTTAATCCAAAATTAACAAAAACCCAGATTTACGCCATTATATCAGCACAAGGAGAGGTATACAGAGTTTTCCGTGGACAAAGTACTTGCCGAACATGGGCACACTGTGTTGCGATTGCCACATATCATCCGGATTTTTATCAAATTGACTCATCCTAAAAATCAGTCTATTCAAACCACGCCTTTTTCCTACGACAGACCTGTATCATGATATAATGATAGGTACTATATACGTGGTAACCGACCGTAATATTAAACTAAACATACGAGAAAATGGTTAAATAGTTCCTGAATAACTCACAATAACCTATCTGGATATTGCTGCCGTATTCTCCCTGCTGCCTCATAATCGCTGACCATATCAGCGCAGAGCATGCTAGGTTCCCAGCAGTCTGGAGCCCCCTTGCAGAAAGGTACGTGTAACCTGGACTGCATCACACCGCGAGGGTCCCTTATCAACAGGACCACTTTCAAGTTGAGTCTGTAAGTGTGTCAGTTCTTAGAGTTATTGGCAAGGTAATCTGAACTTTAACGTTGAGGAATATGTATTGTTCAATTTCCTATTCATTTTACTAAATCGTTTAATTGGCGTGCTCGTGAAAATTGTTGTTCTATGGTATCATGGTATTTTAATACATAGGGTGAATTTCCGGCCCCCAAGATACAGGCGCAGCCTAATTTGGGGACCTCCATTTTCTATATATGTTAAAATTTTACTTGTTACGTTGATTCATAGCGCTAAGTTAGGTTAAGTATTTTTTTTTTGTAACAATGGTATAATAAATTAATTCTTATTCTTAATTTTTGTTGTGGGCGTGGATGGAAATTATGAGGAATAGCGAAAAATTCTCAAGGGAGTCCCGGGCCCGATTTTTATGAAAACTAAAATTGTATCATTGGACTTTTGAAATTTCAATATTCTTAGCCAGGAATAGAACCCGTTGATTTTGAAAAAAAACACGCACATACGCAAAAACAATCTTGGAGTTTGAGTTTCGTGAATACAAAGTGAGTACCGTGAGTATAAACCGGGAAGTAATGATATACGGCAAACTACAGGCTATTACTTTTTTTAACATCGTTTGTTTCGAATAAGACCACAGCAACATCTTCAGATGTCTCGCCATAGTTTCAACCCAGTTCTGACCAAGCTTGGAGTTTGAAACCAGGGGTTCATTTATATAACTTTATCAAAAAACCGTGAATGTAGGTAAAAGAAATCACTCACTCTTCATCATCCAATATTTCCTCAATGAGACGTAATCTTAATCGGACAACCTTCATAGTTTGGAAAGGAAACAGCTGACAGAACCTTGAAACGATCTCTGTATTTAAACATGAATCATTTTTTTTTTGGACCTTAAAATACTTCCATTGTGTTTCGTAAGGGGCAAAATTTACTCTCGAAGTCAAGTAATTTTCTAAACCTTCGTAATTGCAATTTAAAATTCGTTTAATCATGTTCAAGGCGTCGCGTCCTTGTTCTGGTGTCTTAAATTGTTTGGATATATACATGAAAAGCGGTTCCCAATTATAGTAAGCGCTTGGAACTGCATGGTACAGCAAGTCTCCAAGAAAGTTGGATCCTGATCTCCATGTGGATACAATCAAAATTCGCTGGGGCCTTCCCCCGGTTTCCATAACTAAATCATCTAAACCATGAACACCAGATTGTGAAAAGTTATAGTTGCTAGTGTCGTATTCGATATCTCTTCGTGCTCTTTCTAATATAGTATTTATAATGCAGGGTGCGGATGAGACACCTTGCTGGATTGGTTTGTCCTTAATGTGTAGGCCAATAATGAAAAGAATAATGACACTAATTAAGAGACATACTTTGTAACTATTCAATCGCCGCATCATCTGAAACAATAAATGTTAAAACATATTATATTTATACTTGCTGTTGCTCGCGGTTTCGTTCGCTTAGATATTTTTGTGTGTTTGTGTGAGACTGCCTCGTTGGTCGAGTGGTCACAAGCGCGACTACTAATCGTGATGTCCTGGGATCGATTCCCGCGTAGGGCAAAGTGTTAAAAAATACTGTGTATTTAAATAACATAAAGTTAAAACACACATAATTTGGAGATCACATTTAAAGCAAGGACATGTTAGTATTAGGGGGCGTCCATTTATTACGTGATGAATCCGAGTTCTTTTTCCACACGCCTTCGAAGGTGTAATCGAGAAGAATGAATCGAATGAGAGGCTTAATCGCTTTTATCGAGCCAATAAATACCTTTATATCGTTGTCTTCAAAGTTGGCTCGTTACTTTTTGTTAAAAAGTCTTTTGACGATAATATCGTCAAATTTCTCGGTTTTTGCTCTAAAAAAATAAGTAGTATCTGTCAATAGATTTGTGGTATTATTCGATGTTATCGAAGAGACAATGTTGAATGACACGATTAAATAAAAAACGTTTTTGCAAAAAATAAAACCACTACAAAAACACAAAAAAGTAAAAAATAACTTAAGATTCAGAAGTCGGTGATTTTTTTTAGTTTGATTTTGTTTTTTTGTGACCGACTTCTGAAGCTAAAGTAGTTGTAGTTTAATTTTGTTTTTTTTTGTGACCGACTACTGAAGCTAAAGTACTTTTTTACTTTTTTGTGTTTTTGAAGTCGGTTTTATTTGTTGCAAAAAGGTTTTTTATTTTTCCATTTTTAGTTGTTAGTGTCAATAATCGTAGGTACGTAGTAAGTTGAAGTACGTCATATCACTTGAGTAATTAGTTTGACTTTGATTTTGACTTTTAACCGTTATAGTTTTACCTTCCATAATCAGCTCACCTAGATATCGTGAAAGAACGTCCCCATAACATTTTATTAAGGATTATCCTCCAACTCCTAACTGTTAAGGAGTTATACCTTCCATCATCAGCTCATCAACATGAGGTGACGACTTCCAGATGCGAATACTTGAACAACTTTAGAAAAAACATGAAACACGTAATTCGTGCCTATAAAATTTGAGGGTTGCCAACAACAATCTGTTTCAAGCCCTAAACAGGAGAGCTTCATCAGAAGCAACACCACTTAGTGCTATCTATGAAGAGGAGGCAGCTACGTGAGTATCTAACAAAAGAAAGAAAAAAAAAGTAAGCTAAAGCGCGCGCGGTGCTAGCGATGCTGAGTCTGTAGTTCTAAATCAGCCCCTAAATAATGATATCATTCAGTTCCAGTCTGGCCTTATGCTGCCTCCCCCAGCGACGCCTAGTTTACGCTTAGTTTGTAAGTTTTTTGCCCCTGGCTGGAGGTCTTACACTAAAGGCACCCACAGGATAGTCCTGTAAAGCAGACCTACCTGCTCCTAGGTTGACCTGCGAGATGCGATTCACATAAAAACTACAGTGTCATAGTAACACAAAATACCATCACTATACCGAATCCGTTTGCCAAGTGCGATGACGAAAGCAGCTGTTTGCCCGACCGTCCACTACAGCGGTCATTGAGAGGCCCAAATTCTTGCAATACGGATTCTGGCGATAACCCTAAAATGCCAAATACCTTTGTATCGCAATCATTCTGATCACCCACTCGTGCATCCACGATAAACGTGACGCCCGTGACCCTGTGTCGTCTTATCAATAATCATGCATTTTATTGCAAAAGTATTACTGTCTTGATGAAAGTATTGCCGCCAATTGCATGCTCATTGAATTTCATTTCAATTTGAAGTGTATTCTTGATTGAAAGATATTGTTTATCTACTGTTTACTTTCTATGTGTGTGTGATGTAAGTGCAAGAAAATGATTGCACTATTAACTACGGAATTCTGTGGGGATGCAGCGTTGTTACGACATGGGACAAACCATTTTTTGCGAAAAAGTAAACAACCAAAATATTAATTTTAATATGTATCAACATATTAAAATTAATATTTTGGTTGTTTTCTTTTTTGTTTTGTGCTGTTCGTTTTTTTACGAAGCTGTATTTTACAAGTCTTGAAATAGTTTAAGGGTCTTGAGACCTCCATTGGCGATCGATTGTTTCATGGTCATTCAAGATTTTTTAACAAGATATTTGGTGTTAGCCTTTTGTGTGCCTAGATTCACACACTCATATAGAAACTACGGTTACTTATTTTGCCAATCATGATGATTTTACTGTAAGAGATAAGAATACTTGAACATGTAATGTGATGTGATGTATGTGTGTACTGACTTGGTTGTCAACCGTGATGTTTTTGCAGTTACTGCTTATAAAAGGTTCCATTTTGAACAACGTTATTAAGAGTCTCTCTACATGATTTTGAACCCAGGCAGGAGCTTTACGTTGTGTGATTTAGTTCGTCACCACTGTTCTCTAAAGTCTCTGCTTCGAAAACATCCGATAACCGAGATAAACGATATGTCCTAGAAATGAAAAATCGAAGACATGTAACATCTATCCACAGATCTTTGATTATATAAATATCTAGATGGAGCGTCGCCCTGCAATCAAAACAAAGAAAACGAGCCAACGATTTCAAACACGTGTGCGTGCGGAACTGAACTTATAAGCCAACAGTTGGCTGATATTTTTTGCGCACATTTGATGCTCTATTTCTTCGATCAATGATCGATGCTCTTTTTACCTATACAAACAAAATAGACCACGTTTTTGTTCTAAAAATGTCTAGTATTAATCTCTTGAGTTGTAACGTTGTTATTTTAAACAAATTAGCTTGCTGCGGCAGTAGCTACGTTAAGTATAAAATGCTAAAGCCGGGCACGTGAAGTAGGTGCTCTTGCGTTATCTAGGTACCTATATCTATATCTGTGCATCTACCATTGCGAGCGTAACCAAGATGAAAGATTACTACCCACTCCCTCTTACAGAGAAGACCTTAGACTGTGTATCAATTTGTTTAATTTATAAGCCCTCCCCCAAGTGTCGCCACATTGACCAGTCCCGTGCGTCTCGCATCCAGCGGATCCACGCTATGAGCACATTGGACCAAAATCGCTACTCAGAAATTCCGACCCAGAAGAAACAAAATGACACCATCTAAAACATTGTACTTTTAATCAATTAAGCTACTATCAATTAAAGCGTATTTTTGCCATTTTTTATAAATTAAACATAGTGATACAAAACGTACAAGATGCCTTGTACCAAGCTGGAGTCGTAGCGTTATCAGAAGTTAAAGCAATGTCAGACGCGGACGCAATCCTGATATCGAAGTGTCATTGCTAAAACTATAGTTATTTAACTATAGTGGGTATAATCTATCGTATTGACTAAATATACTGATGCAATACAGATTATTTATCCATACCATTCAACCATTCTATCTCCAGTACTACTGGACAGATTTGAATGAAGTGTTTCACACAGATTTGACCCTGTCTTAGGCTTTCCCACAAAATATGTACTATCCAAGGAAAAAACATTTTTAGCGCAGGTGAAGCCACGGACAAGCTAGTAATAGCAAAGCCCCCATATCGACCAACTGCTCGAAACTTATAGTTTAAAAACTTGTCAACCTCCAACTGAGTGCCTAACTGTTTTTTTTTATAATAAATAAATAAAATAATAAGAAATAAATGTTGTTATTGATGGATAATTATGCTGTTTTATTATTTATGGTTAAGTAATAATAGTATTCAGCCTCCCAATTTATTTTAGGTCTAGCAAGGCGGCTGATCTCATTGATTGGGAGAAGGAAATACAATCAGATAGTGATACCGTCAGCAAAACCTCATCAAATGAAATCTGCTTTTGATTTCAGCGAGATAACATGCATTAAAACTCTAGGAAATACGTTTATCATCACAACACAACACTAGCTCTGTTTCGTCTACATCGCATAGAAATTAACCAGGACCGACAGTAACGTGCCCTCCGAATCCGAAGCACGGAATCATCTTACTTACTAAACAATCAGGTGATTTTAACCTGCCCTTACTAAACTGGGAACAGTCCCATACAGATATTTTTGTGAGAGTGTTCCCACCGGTAATCGAACCCAGAACCTCGGATCGCGAGCCAAACACTCTCTTCACAATGGAGGCTATTAATTTGTTGATAATCTAATAAAAATAACTAATGGTTCATCATCATCATAATTGCAGTCCACTGCTTGACATAGGCCTCCGCCAAGGTGCATCACAAGGTCTAGTGGTTAAATTGATCATTCATGCTTATTTAATAAGTATAGACTATTATATTTAGGAGGCCCAGGTTCAATAGTGGACTTCCTATGGCTTCCTATTTATACTGCATTTTTGTTTATTTCATTTTACTTTTAGGTATCATGGAAAGAAGCAATTAAGCTACGAATAGAGATCATGAGATGATTTATGTATGGAGCGCTTAAAGGCGCTTAGCTCTTTGCCGAGATTTAAAATAAAAACCATCACCGCCGACTTTATAAGTATTTTTATTTAAATATTTTTTTTTATTAAATATTAAAAATCCACGCGTGTGAAATGGTTTACTAATCATCATCCCAACTATGTTGCAGTCGGCTTCCAGTCTAACCGGATGCAGCTGAATACCAGTATTTTACATGGAGCGACTACCTATCTGACCTCCACAACCCATTTAGTACTGGGCAATATATGATACCCCTTGGTAAGACTGGTTGTCAGAATTTTTGGGCCACTGACTACCTGTAAGGACCGTCAAAGATTTACAAATGACAGCCGGGAACGACACGGAGGAAACTTGGTATGTAATGAGTGGTCACCCATCCACAGACCAACCTAGGCAAGCGCGGCTTAACCTAATGATCGACCCGAGCAGCTGCTATTATTTAGCAACGAGCTCTTCAAAAACGATTTACTAATGTTTGCCATAAGTTAAAATGCAATAATTTTATATTATGATTTTTTCATCATATTTTTTATTGAAAATAATAAGATATGTGTTTTGTCTTATCACTAAGTACTAAAATATTAAGATACAACATCACTTAGTTGCCCAAAAAATGTAAATGTTTGTGAACATCATGCGCCACGTCGAACACTGACCAGGGGCCTTAGTCTGCTATTGCAATAGTGTCAGAATGGTCTATAATTGATTTAATAAGGCTCCTAGCCCACGGCGTATTGAAGCGCGTTCGAAACTCGTTTGACGTGCGTACAAAGGGTAATTCGTCTGCGCGGGGCCTTATTAAATCAATGATAGACCATTCTGACACTATTGCAATAGCAGACTAAGGCCCCTGACCACCGACTCGTACGCCTGGCCCCGCCCCCAAACATTGTTAACAATCAAAACATAAGTTGCAAATAATTTTCTCTTCATACTTTCACGGGCTTAGACCCGTTAAATGGAAAAGGCATGCCGTGCTGTTCACTCTGATTCGAGAGTACCTAATCCGTAATTAATCGAATACTAATTAATAACAACGGTAGTTGTTAGGAACTCTTTGAAAAACAAAAACAGATCACACATACACACACATTACACTATGGCGTGTTTAAAAAATTTGAATCAATTTATGTATTAAATAATCAACTTACTCAAAAATCCAATAAAATTCACTTAGCACTTTAATATTATTTTAATAATTGTTCAAAATGTCCAAAATTTTTCTCGAAGCAGTCTTGCAAGTTTTTGTTAATAGTTTTTTAACTGGTTGAGCACTACAGTGTCATCAGTCATCAATTCAGCGAGGCTTTGGGCCTCTTCCACATACACACGTCTTTTTATTTTGCCCCACAGAAAGGTCACAAGGTGTGAGGTCAGGTGACCGGGGTGGCCAAGGAACGGAACCTCCGCGACGGATCCAGCGATTACCGTGTTCGGTATTTGAATATTCGCGAACTGCTAGGGCATTATGAGGCGGTCATCTTGCTGATAATAAAAATCTCGGTGATAAATTATCGGCAAATCGTCCATTAAGTCGGAAATAACACTACGTAACATGTCCAAATACGAGCCTCCAGTCAGTCGCCCCTCAATAAAGTATGGCCGCAATATTTGGTTACCTACAGTGCCATAATTTGTATAACAACAAATTGCCAGATGTAATGAAAAATTAAGCAATTAAAAACTTTAAAAAGAAATTAGTGGCCTTCTTAATAGAAAAATGATGTTATTCGATTATTATTTTTTTAATGGACAAGCATTTTTAATCAGCAATGTGAATAATAAATATAATGTAAGTACCTAATATTACTATTTTTTTTAATTTTTCTATGTTAATTAATGTGTGTATAATTGCAATTATTCTGACTGTGAAATCTTAATTTTTAACTTTTATTTTTAGATAGATACTTACCAATAAAAATACCATTAACCACTCCATTTTATTGGTCATTTCACTCTAGAGTCCATTTCGTTGATCTGACTACCGAATAAAAGAGTTAAATGATTCATTAGCTTAATTGTCTTACTAATATGCTCTTCTTCTTAACGTATCGATGGCAAAAAGTTCAAATTTGTTTAGGCCAAAACTCAGCCACGCGAACCCCGCTCACTGATACAGTGAGTAGGTCATCAGGAGCGCCTGCGCAGGTGATAGAGTGTTATGTCCGGCGCACCCTGGGCACGCGACTGAATATAACAACAAAACTGCAAGCAATCCTCCGTATCAATAACTCAATTTTAAAAATAAAAATAAAATTTTGTTGTACTTACAAAAAGTTCCGATCAAGACGAACCCTACCACTACTGCAGCTTTGCTAGACAGCTTTTTGCTTCGATGCCCTAATAAGACTAAAGCTCGTATCGTAAACCGATATTATTACAACGCATGACGCTTGTGAAGAAACACAAAGTTCAACGGGTTATCCAGAAAACATTGCCGAGTCGATAAAAAGTAACAAAAACGCTTTATCAGTTTGTTTGTATGGCCTTCACCTCCGTAGTGGGTCAGAAATATCAACGCGAGATGGGATCATTGTTTGATTCTCCCAAAATTAGCGTTTAGATATAAATAGAGCAATCATTCCAGACATGGCCGTATTTCCAACGTTCGGAGAAATATAGACATGAGATGAATATTAAAAGTTGATACCGTGTACCGTGTTTCAATAATTCGGTGATTATAAATATAAATAATACGTTTATAATAATATAACATGTTGGACAGTATAATTATAATTGCAGTTAGAATTAAACACAAAGAATAAATATGAGCAACTGCGCCTGAGCTAGGCTGAGCCTGTATTTCAGGTCACAGTTCTCTTCCCAGAATTATAAGCGTTATTAACAGTGGTTGGACATTTCAGTTAATCGCTTTTTATATTCAGAAATAATAAAATGCATTTCCAAAGAGTTCGTTTGATGTGTGTTATCTCTTTTATGCACTACATGTAACTCTGATGTCAGCGAAAATATTAAAAAAAATTGGGAAGTGGAGCGCGTTCCGGAAATACTAATAGAGACTACTAAAAATGTTTTTGTTAAATCAGTGAAGCTTAAGAATAAAAAAATCCAAGTGGATCTAGCATTGGGAAATTAATTTGACTTAGCGTTACATAGATTTTATAGTCTAGAAAGGAGACTGTCTAAGAATGTCAATTTGTTAACAGATTATCAAAAATTTGTAGACGAATTTACAGAGCTTGGCCAGGGGCACTATGTAGACCTTGCTTCATACAATTTCAGTGATGACCCAATTTATTTCCCGCCCCTCCCGACCAAAGAGATTTTGTATTGAGCTTATAACTGTCCTTGCTCAAGTCAAGGCATTGGTTAACTCGCGGCCGCTCACAGCACTTAGTAATGACCCTGCTGAACCATCCGCGTTAACTCCTGCGCATTTTTTGAACACACCGCCATTATCGTCACTTCCTGCTCCTGAAGCAGACTCTTCTAGCTTGCTTCAGAGACATACTCTGCTCGATAATCTCGTACAGTCATTCTGGCGGCGCTGGCGTTCGGAATACCTTCACTAGAATAGTCCTTATACAGGAGGGAAGGTTTTTATTGTTATAAATGACAATTCTCCGCCGCTTTCATGGCCCTTAGCCATCGTTGAGAAATTGCACACATATAAAGACGGTACAACCCGCGTTGTTACTGTAAAAACCGCGAAAGGCAGCTACCAGCGCCTTGTTGTGCGTCTCTGTCCGCTACCGACTCAGTAGGATCTAGCCTGAAGTTGGATCTCTCTCTTAGTTTAGTACTTAGTTAATGGCTTTCTTTTTAAGTGTTCCACTTTAGTTAATTTAAAATTTATTTAATATCAAAACGCCATATTAGCTTATGGATAGGTTATGCGGTGGTGTACCTAACATAGCTTATCTTATTTGTTTCCCTTTTTTTAAAGGCAACCCTTTAACCCCGGTGGGAAATGGTGACGCCATCTGTTCGTCTTACTTATAATTCTACCACTCATCCATTGATTCTTTCGTATGAAGTAGATCATAGGAACAGGTGACGATATATGCTCATCTCTTTCCCTCCCCTTTAGTGCTCGTCTGCCAGCGAGCTGACGCTTGTTCTCGAGACACATAATCGTTCACATCTCGACCGCACTGCGTATACGCAGTCTGCAGGTCAAACCGCTTCCGCCGGAATTGCGACATACAACAAGCGGTCCCGGGGTCCGTCCGCTAACCTGGTGCACCAAAGGACACTCATAACCCGTGTTTCATCCAAACGCCGGCCGCGCCATCGAAGCAGCCACGTGGACCAGGAACAGAGGTAGGTGAGCCTTAACCTTAGCCCTTATTTAATTGTTGCTTATTCGTCATTTTTGAATTCCCAAGACAATAATAAGAATCCTTCAAACAGTTCACTTTTCAATGAAACCCATTTTTTTAATCGTCTTATAAATTGGTGAATTTACACACCACCTTACTTTAATTATAATTATTATTATTTTATTGTAATTTTTCTGGCCGGCAGTAAGTTCCTAGCAACACAAGTCGTCTATGATAGTATAATATTACATAGTCTGTATTCAAGAGCTCCTTTTGTAACGTTACAGTTTCTTAGAGCAGGGAAACTGTGAGGTCACAATTAAGGTACTCACCTACCTATTCTGGAGGAGAGCACGGGTTAAAAGAAAAGATGGGAAACAATAACAGAATTTAATAAATAATACACAAACTTATTTTAAAAGATGGAATTAAATGGAGCTGTAGCTAGCTATATACCTATCCTCACTAGACCAGAGAAGCTGGGAAATGGAAATTAATAAGAAAATATGATGAAGTGGAGAAAGGCGGCCCTCTCGGCTGTAGCAATGGCCGAGGAACGTCAGGCTTCAGTCTTCGGAGAAAGGCGGCCCTCTTGGCTGCAGCAGTAATGGCCGAGGAACGTGGAGAACGGCAGCCCTCTCGGCTGCAGAGGTGGCCGAGGAACGTGGAGTACAGCAGCCCTCTCGGCTGCAGTAGAGGCCAAGGGACATCAGACTTCGTCTTCCATCAATAGAAATGGTCGGAGGACGTTAGTGCGTCTATAGCCCAAGCAGCAGATGTAAGAACCACGGGTACGCGCTGTGCGATGATATTTTTAATAATGCGATATGAAAAAAATCTTAGAAATTTCCACTTATAAATTTGAAGACTTGTGATACGTTTCAGCTCTGGACGAAGACTGCCGCTTCACAGCCATCTCCAGATAATTGACATTTTACAATTTTTGAGTGAAGAAATTTCTAGAACATACAATAAAAATATAACGATGTTGATATGGATTACCTATACCACCTAAAACTAGGCCTGTCATTACCTGACATAAGAAAAGTAAACAAACATTCAAGAGTGATAAAAATCTACAGAAAAACTTAAATAATATGAATAACAAGGTAAAAAGTATTCCAAGTCTCCAGGTAATGAGCATGCAGCTACCTGAAGAGAAGGAATGTTAATTTTTCAGGTTAATATTATAAAAATACAAGTATAAAAACCATGTAAAAATACAATCATTACACTTTCGCTCTGAATGGTTCGTTCTCTCTTCCTACAAAGCTACGATAGCTAAGACATGGTGTCGGTGTATTAAACTGATAATAAATAGATTTGACTGTGCCAAGCTGGGACTCCTTATTTAAAACCGACATAAAACAGTCCACACAACATCGAAGAATCAAACAATGATTGTGAGTGTTGTGTTGTGTGTGTTGTGGGTGTGTGTTGTGTTGTGTGTGTAGTGTGTGTATGGACTGGTGTTAAGTTTTTATTTTACCTTAATTTTTTAAGAAGATACTCAGTGGTTTGGTAATCGCATGTAAGCAGAAAATCTAATAGTTTGGTTTTGCATTATTGTTTGTTTAGTGTGTAGGTTGATGTTGAGTATCGAAATAAGTTTGTTGTAAAGGAAAGGACTGCAGAAACAGAAGAACCTGTGTGCAAATATGTGTTTAAATTAAATGGATCTTGGGACTACGGCATTGCGACGTCGTTTAAGCACAATACTTCTGTCTAAAGGTGTGAAAGTGTGTTGTTTATGGATCGTGGTTAAAATGAAATGTTGGCGGACGGTAGGTAATTTCCAGGATTGACATAATAGATAAGTAGGGTAATACATATATGGGTCGAAAGGAGCTAACTTTAAAAATTGCCCGTTACGCTATTTCTAGCGGAAGAATAGTGTTTTTCGAAGCTCCACCCCAACATGTAATGCAATAGGTTAGTACCAATTGGCAAACTGCCTTATAACCTTTTTAGGGTTCCGTAGCCGAATGGCAAAAAACGGAACCCTTATAGATTCGCCAAGTATGTCTGTCTTTCCGTGTATGTCACAGCCACTTTACTCCGAAACTATTAAGACTACACAGTTGAAACTTAGTAGGTAGATGTATTCTGTAAACCGCTATAAGTTTTTCATACAAAATTTAAAAAAAATATAAGATTAAGGGGGTCCCCATACATGGAACTGAAACTAATTTTTTTTTTTCTTCAATCCTATACGTGCGGGGCGTCTATAGATAGGTCTTTAAAATGAGATTGAGGTTCTTAAAACCATTTTCTCTCAAAGTCAATCGTTTGAAAGATAAACACTTCCAAAGTGGTAAAAAAAAGTCTCCTCTTACTTTAGAAATTAAAGGGGGGACCCTCTAATTTCTAAAGTAAGAGGAGAAAAATTCTGAAAAAAATATAGGATTATTAAACTAAAAGAAACTTTCAACCAAAATTAGTTTGATTAAGATTTGATGTTTATTTTTTGAGATATGGGACTTTTTCGTCAAACTGCAGCAACAACTTTGTTTTTCCGTACTTACTATGAAAAACAAATTTAGTGTTGTTGATGAATGTAAAACAATACAACATATGAACGAATGCCTTCAAAATATTTTTATTATATTGTTTGGTGCTACGGAACCCTATGTGCGTGTGAGTACGACTCGCACTTGGCCGGTTTTATTTATTATCACAATGTTTGCCACTTGTCGTAAGTTTTTAAAGACATATATCAATTTACTTAGTTCAGAGATGAGTCCAGAATAATGCCCAAGTATTTCAGATTTTCTGATTAGGGAAGGACAATTATAGGTACTACCGTTTGTTGGATGAATATCAGCAGTTAGTTCTGTGGGTGGTTTATTGGGGTTTCTGATGTAGAATAGCATGCACATAGTTTTATCTGTGTTGAGGGTAAGATTATTTTTTTATTTAGCCAATCACACAACTTGTCGAAGCCTCTCCGTGACAGACTGAAAGTTTTATTTATTTATTTATTTATTTATTTAATCTTAAAGAAAGCTTACAGACTAATAACAATAATTAATATCATACATAAGTAGGGACATTTGCTAATTACAAGCTTCCACATGTATATATCTACTTAGTTACAAGTTACTTGCGTTGACCAGTTCGATTGTTAGAACGATTTGATTAAGATTACAATTAGGTAAGTAGGTATGTCGAGATAATATATTAGGTCAAGTCGTGCAATATCAAAATAAAAATTAATAGCTTTAAAAAATTAAAAGCTATTTATTACGGTTGTCACCAAAATACTCCTTGTTTAATATTTTTTTAATTTTGTGTGCGCTGGTGCTAAATAAATCGATATCCAGGTGTGATGGTAAACTATTATAGGCTATAACACTACGTATGCAGAAGGCGTTGCGCCTGTACTTTGTGGATGCGAATGGTACATGGAGTAGCGGCCGTTTTCTTAAGTTGTTTATATTGGTGCGAAGAAGTATTTTGCTCAGTAGTTCGGGACTATCAACCGAGCCGTTTGCGATGCTCACTAAAAAACAGATATCACTGATATTACGTCTTACCTCCAACGGTAAGAAATGATACCGCTTACAACGGTGTTCATAGTCGACTGAGAATTGCATAGCCTTGAAGTCCAAGTACCGCAAAAATTTCCTCTGAACAGACTCAATACGAGATTTGTAGATCTCATATTGAGGGTTCCATACTTGCGAAACGTACTCAAGGTGGCTACGTACTAGAGAACAATAAAGAACTTTTAGTGGTTTTAGGGAACGAAAGCTAGAACAAGCTCTAATAATGAAGCCCAAGGCTTTAAACGCCTTGTTGACAACTGTTTCTATATGATCATCAAAAAGCAGCTTGCTGTCGTGTATCACACCAAGATCCCTGATACTGGTTTCTTTACTTATGTTAGTACCATCTAGTGTATACCCTGGGCCAATAATAGATTTCTGGCGAGTGAATACTACGTGAAAACATTTGGATACATTTAGTTGTAATTTGTTGGTTTTGCAATATTGTACGAATCTGTCAAGGTCTGACTGAAGTAGCTCAGTATCAGATAATGTGCGTATGGACTTTAGAACCTTCATGTCATCTGCGTATAGTAGGATTTGTGAGTTTCTAAAGCAGTTTTTTATGTCCGAAATAAATATTGTAAACAATAACGGTCCTAAGATCGAGCCTTGGGGCACTCCTGATGGGACAGATTTCCATCCAGACATATATCCACGTAAAACCACAGCCTGCGATCGATTATCTATGTATGATGCAAACCAACGGAACAGATCACCGTGAATCCCTGCGGAAAATAGTTTCTGAAGAAGCACTCGATGATCTATACGATCAAAACATTTGCTATAGTCCGTGTATATCGCGTCGACCTGGCATCGTTCTTCCATCCCAGTGGTTATAATTTCATTGGATAGTATCAGGTTGGAGGCAGTTGACCGTTTTCTGAGAAAACCATGTTGTTCGTCGCCGAAATGGCGTTGCATAGCTGAATAAACTTCCGTGTGTACTACTCTTTCAAGAACTTTAGAGAAAAGACATAATTTGGATATTGGGCGGTAGTTTTCTATTTCAGATTTATCCCCCTTTTTAAAAATTGGTGTAATAAATGCGGATTTCCACATCTTCGGGACGATACCCTCTTTAAACGACCGCTCAAACAGCACACAGACTGGCGCCACCAGGCTCTTTGCACAATTAATTATGAAAATGGGGGGTATCAAATCAGGCCCACCAGATTTAGATGGGTCCAAACCTTTAAGTAGCTTGAGTACCATCTCCGGACACACGCTGACCGTACTCAGGTTCACCGAGCTAGCAGGATGAAAGTCTATATTAACATCCAGATCGTCAGATTCTGAGTCAGGTTCTTGGAAGGTAGATTGAAAGTAAGAGGAAAAAAGCTCAGTGATACCCTCGCCGGTATCTGCGGACGAGTCCATGTAGTGTAATACGTTAGGTAATGTATTACCACTTCTTTTGCTTTTGACATACGACCAGAAACATTTAGGATTTTTGGCGATTGAGGATTCTATTTTTTCCATATAAGCATCAAAACAAAGCGCCTCTAATTCCTTAGCTCGGTTTCGCAAGAGAGAAAAAGAGTGGTAATCGGATAAGTTGCCGTAATTTTTGTATTTGTTATGATATTTGTGTTTTTCTTTTAGGATTTTTATTAAAGCACTAGTGTACCAGGGGGGGTGTGTTGATTTTTTAAATGGTTTAACGGGAATGTACAAGTCCCTAAGCTCGTATAGCTTGGTATAGAAAAGGCTAAGGGCCTGGTCCAATGATCCAGCAGACAACAACTTATTCCAGTCCATAAGATCTAGTGCAGACGTAATTGCAGTGTAGTCGCCTCTATGAAATATGTATTTTGTGCTAGGTTTCTCAGTGAGTTTATGAATTTCAACGAAATCAGCGTCAATAATCAACGGCTTGTGGTGTATATCAACAGGCACCGCCAAGGGGTCACCACAATCAATCACTTTTAATGCGTTATTTGAGAAAACAAGATCTAATAGTCTACCGTTGACGTTACGCTGACCATTAAACTGGGACAAGTTACACGCATTTATTGTGTCAAAGAAATCTAAAATACATCGAACGGACACGTTCTCAGGATATAATCCAGAACTATCGTCAGACTGGTGCCATTCCACATCGCCGCCAAAGTTAAAATCTCCTGTTATTATAAACGTATCTAAAGGGTGGGCGGATACTAAATAGTTAAGTTTATGGTGGAAGTTTTGTAATTGAGTTAAGTACGAGTTACCAACATTCTCTTTGCACAAATACAGGCCACAGATATTGATGTTGTAACTTACCGCTGGTCTAGAACGCTTCAGAACGATGGATACCCACACGTCCTCGGCGGAGGTACGCCAGTCACATCTTTCCACAACTGTAAGATCATTCCTCACCGCGATCAACACTCCGCCTCCCCGTGTCTGTGCTGTTCGACAGTAATCCCGGTCCCGCCTCCAGACGAGATATCGTCCATCAAACAACTCACTGTTACTAATACTATCCACTAACCATGTTTCCGTAAATATAATAACATCGTAAGAATTCATGCAAACGTTACGATATAAGCTGTTTGTTTTTGAGCGCAGACCCCGTACGTTCTGATAGTATATTTTAATCACTTTTGAGCTTAACAGCAACATTGTCAGCTTTAATAAGATACTCGTAATTATTTTGTAGTGAATTTAGTAAATCGTTTAATAAAAACGAATGCATAGAATACCAACAATAATAAAGTATAATGGAGGTAGAAGACAGAAACTGGTAGGAATCTTTTAGGCACTGCAATGCACAGTGAATAAAAACACGGAACTTTGAAACACTCGCAACGAATGGATTAAGATAAGGAACAAAAGAAACGACACGGGCCCGGTGAGTCACAACTGGGTAGGCTAAGTAATTAAAATTGCACTGTAACGTAATTACCATAAGGACTAATTTGGCACAACGACAACAAAAAACATGACAATGACATTTAGAAATTAATTTATGTAGCACTATTGAGCGACACAATGATTGCAGGAATACGCTGGTAGCACTCACCTGCGCACGGCTCTCAACCTTTTTTTCAACTTTTGGTCTTGCACGACTAGACTTAGACATTTTGTTTATATTTATAGGTTTAGAACGGTACTGACATGGTTTTATTTTATTTTTATGAGGTCTTTTTCGGATTTTAACACTATTGTAGGAAACGAGTCGGCCTTCCTCGCGTGTATTTTGGAGTGCTTGACCCAGACGTAGCGGAAATCCATTTCTGCGGCCGCTTTTTTGGCTTTTGACAGCAATGCCTTGTTCTGTAGTGTCAGGTGGTCGTTGACGTAAATCCGTTGGTTTCCAGGAAGGTTTATTTGCCCTGTAGTTAAAGGAACAGTCTTGAAAAGTAGTCTCGCAGCGGCAATAAAGTCCTCCTTCACGTAACGGTTGCAGAAACTCACTATAATAGGCTTCGTGTGATCTTTTTCACGGGTTGGTACCCTAGTTATAAAGTTTATCTGGGCCTTAGACACGGGATAGTCAATTTTAGTGCCAATTTTGCTGATGATTTCAAACAGGTTCTCGTGATTGTTCTGGGGTAGACCTTTTATTTCGATGTTATTCAATCGAGTCCATTGCTCTTTAGCATTATTATCTTCCTCTAGCTTATCCAAGCGGGTTTGAAGGATGTTCACCTGTTCCTGGACCTTTTCAACGTGTACAAGGCGCGCTTCCATATAATTGATTTTCTCATTGAACTCCTTTAACTCCTTATTTGTTTCACTTAATGATGACTTTAGATCAGCAAACTCCGTACGAAGCGCAGTTATCTCATCTTTTAAAAATTCTAGAGGAGCTAGCTTCTCAGCGAGTGCTCTTATCTCATTAAGGATAACCGACTCCGATTCCAGCCTTGGTGACAATGGGGGTTGAGTAGTGACAGCAGACACTTGAGGTTGAGTTGTGGCAGCTATTTTACATTTGCTGCAACGCCACGTCAGCTTTCTGTCACCCAGCTTCCGGTATCCGGCCTCGGTTATTCCAGCACAGTGGAAGTGTAGTTCTTGATTACATATTATGCAATGAGCTCCATCGGATAGTCGTTCCTCGCAGGCGCCACACTTGTATGAATTCATGACTGAGTCGGTTTAGTATACACAGTTCGCAAAATGTTTGAGATACACTGGAGTAATGGTCAAACGCAATAGATGTGAGTAACGAAAGTGACCGTATGACACAGCGCCTACAGTGAGACTTATCCCACGTATCAGTGGAGAATAGCAAAAATATATCGTCAGCATAGGATTTTATAATGCCCTGGTCCAATTTTAAGCCAGAAAGGCCATATAAATAAATTAAGGACGCGTTCTCAAAACAGATAGGTATCGAATCGCATTACTACACTGACACGGCTCACACACACATACGCAAGGTAAACTGCGGGAATAATGAGTAACTTAACTGATTTTGATACTTTAGCAAGTTCACTCACGACGGCGGCCGAGCGCTACTAACGCTTTCTCTTTAGAACTTTTTATGCAATGCTCCAGACAGTGACAAAATAAAATAACCCTTAAAACCACACGTTAAGGTTCATGCGTAAGAGCAAATTACGTGCAAAATTAGACGGTTCGTTTTTATTTTTTCTGACATTATTTATAACATTTTCATGAATATTTTGTCCATGATTTTGAAAACATTATATCTGCCTAACTAGGGATTATCTTATTCGTCGAGCCCTTGCCAGCGCCGGCGTACCAGCGGTATTAGAACCAAACAGCTTGGTACATGACGATGGGAAGAGACCAGACGGCATGACTTTGGTGCCTTGGAAGGTGGGTAGGCCTTTGGTGTGTGACGCAACCTGTGTCGACACCCTTGCGCCATCTCACGTTGCAAGCACGGCGGGATGTGCGGGCGCTGCTGCTGCGTCTGCTGAAATCCTCAAGCGGCGCAAATACTGTAACCTTATCGGTAACTACAGTTTTGAGCCGTTTGGGGTCGAAACGCTCGGGTCATGGGGCCCGAGTGCACGTCTCCTTTTTAAGGAGAAGAACGCAGTGTCCATTCGGCGAGATATTCTCGCCGAATGGACACTTTGCGTGACCAGAGAGCTGGCTCTTTCTTTGGTCAAAGAATTAGCATAGCCATTCAACGTGGCAATGCTGCCAGTCTTCTGGGCACGTTTCCGGATGACATCAATGGGGAGGAGTACTTTGACGTCTAAATGTCCTATTGTCGTCGTTGTATATATGTAGGAACTTAGTTTTAGTCTTCTTTTTAGCATTATTTTAGTTCTATTTGTAGTCTGTATAT
Source organism: Eugnorisma glareosa (assembly GCA_947578425.1). Classification (NCBI taxonomy): domain Eukaryota; kingdom Metazoa; phylum Arthropoda; class Insecta; order Lepidoptera; family Noctuidae; genus Eugnorisma; species Eugnorisma glareosa. The sequence continues at coordinate 3,868,926 of OX387957.1, read as the reverse complement.
AATGTACAAAGTATTTTATTCTACTTATAATAGTGAAATTTCCTTGTCAATAAATGCAGTTACTCCTAACTAGGGTATTTTTTAAGAAACAAAATTATGTATCTAATAGCAGAAAAATGATCCTGAATGAAGCCCCAAATCGGCAATTTTGTGTGAAGAGGTAATGGAAAATCGTTTTTACGATATCAAATACTAAAATTTCAAATCAAAAATTGTCCATCATTTGGAGATCAAGAAGTAATCTATTTGTGGCAATTGTTAGTTTTGTTTGATTTAGTTCCATTTCATCGCAAACTCTACCGAAAAACAACATATTTTTGTCGGATTTGAGAACGCGTCCTTAAGAAAAGTGTGAGTTCCAGCACTGAAACTTGTGGGACACCAAAAGAGATATTCTTGCAAAGTTACCGTTCTTGCTTCCGAAATCGTTACTTCGGGTATGATAATAAATTAGATATCAAGTGATTATAAAAAATCCTTCAGCAAAATGTTCTATCTTCCGTAATGTTGTTGTTATGAAAATAACGTTAAAAGGTTTCGATCATGATGTGAATATTTTTTAAAGCTTTTGTGTATTCTTGAATACATATATTGTAGGCTCTTTTAAAGAAATTAATAACTGCTATGAGAACTTAAAAAACACATTGTTTTTACAAAATAAAAAGCAAATAGGCACGGAACATAATGATGGAACTGAAAAGTGGGACTTCTCTAGCAAACTTAATCACTGCAATTAAAAAACAAACCATTGCCACTAAAAAAACCGCTTCCACTCGAATTTACGTAAAAAAAATCTACTAGAAGGTTCCCAGGTATGGTTTAGAACAAAAAAAATATCGCAATGAAGGGGAGATGCGATATTTTTTTTACCCTTAACGAAACCGAAAGATACTTAGTATCTTTGACACCCTTTGTTACCCCCTTTATAGATACAACAATAATGCCACAAACATGTCCGCCATGTTTTGGCACACAGCCAGGAGGCAAATTCAAATTTATTTATTATTTATTTATTTACCAACAATTATAACATCCTTACAGACTTGTCCAATACGATGCTATAAGACATACAATATTTAAAAATATATATATATAAACAGTTAAAATAGTAAAACATAAAATATAGACATGTGAGATTACAAACAGAAAATAAAAATAACTTAATTAATTGAGCATGACAATGTTTACAGTTGCACATCTTTCAATAATGACTTGCGCTCTCTGGACAAATCTCGGCAGGTTTCGCCCAAATATATCTTCCGATACCGTTATAATATTAATAATACGTGCAGCTCGCGACATAGGGGCAAACTTGAGTAAGTTAGTCCTAGCCGCTGGCACTTCTAATAATGCGGGGCAGCGGCGCGCTCCCACGCACCCATCCGGCGCGCGCAACCGCAGCGCCGCCAGCACCTCGGGGTGGTGCAGCAGCCCTAGCAATACGCTCGCCACGTACTTGACTAGCGCCACGTCCCTTCTTACTGCCAGCCTGGTGTACCCAACCATGCCCAGGACGAACAGACTTGGGTACATCAGGGGATAAAAGGGATAAACTCCATACTGTTTGAGGTAGAGGAACCTACAGAATTTATTTTGCATTTTTTCCAACATGAGGCTGTATTTCCTTTCATGTGGATTCCAAATGAATGCACTTGTTTCCAGGTGACTTCTCACAAGTGCATTATATAATACCTTAACAGCAGCCGTATCAAATTAATGTAGAAACATCGATCGTGAAACATTCGTTCTAGCTCTGCCTAACCCATCACACAATACAGTCGTGATTTAATGTTATATAGAAGAAAACTAGGTTGGTACTTGAATACTATATATACTAAACTTACTAGGAAACCGTATCACGGGCGATTAGAATTGATGGACCGTGGGATCAAAAGGCGTTTGTGCCGTCCCAGTATCTGATACTGACAGATATTGCTCCAGATTGCTCAGCTTATCGCTTCCCCGTGTTCGGCGCTTGTCGTTGGGGCAATTAATTAACTATAGAACGTCACACTTGAGTCTCTATAAAACTGTAGAGAACGCGATCAAAACAAAATCTCAATAAGATTTTTTGCCTTACGTTCCTTCGCAGTCGTGTAAAAATTCTTGGCCCTGAAGCGCTGAGCAGACGATTGACTATATTTTGTCAGCCGCAGCCGCTCCTATATAGCCGCTCCTGCCTGCCTGTTCATCGGTTGCCGTGTTCTTTTTACTTCAAATCAAATGAAATCATTAATTTTGCTTAAATATGGGTACACATAAGGATGGAATACAACAATAAAGCTCAGGACCATATCATATCCTAACAGGCGTGCAAATTTATTTATTTATTTAAACTTCATGTACAATAGTGGTACATAGGCGGACTTAATGCCATAAGGCATTCTCTACCAGTCAACCTTTGGTTTAAATAAGAAAACACTGTGGTAGTGTACAAAATAAATATCTAAAAAAATATCATGCTGTAAGGTTGTGGAACTCACTTCCGCCTAGCATTCGTGATTTGAAGACCATTTCATTGTTCAAAACCAGAGTGAAAGAGCATTACCTTTCCTCTCAATTATGATTTATTATATATATATATTTTATTGTTTATATATCTTTTCATTATGTATTTATATAAGTATATATTCATATTCACTTAGTATGTGTATTTTATGTTTATTTAATATTATAGATTAAGTTAGGTAAGGGACATAAACACATTATTCTTTTCCTTTTCTCACACACTATAGTCTACGTTTCTTTTTCATTTCTCCTTTTGCAGGTCTGCTGGCAGAAATTTCTTAAGAAATAAGCAGTACCTTTGTACTCATATTTTGTAATTGTATTTTCCTGTGTAATCTACTGTGTGTACATAAATAGTAAAATAAATAAAAATAAATAAATATAAAATAAACTAATAAATATTTTAACAAATACCAAATTATAAAACGAAAAACTTAATAATAATTACCGTGAGCATGCCGAGCATGCAATCCGTCACATTATCTCCGGGTGTTCTCGTCCGGCTAAAGGAGAGTACTTGCATAGACACAGACTTGTGGCCAGGATTATCCATCAGCAACTTGCTCTAAAATACAACCTTGTGGAATCGGAAGTGCCGTACTATAGGTATGTGCCCGACCCAGTTTTCGAAAACGGCAGTATCACATTATACTGGGATCGATCCATCATCATCATCATTGTAGCCAATAAGCCTGATATAGTGGTGGTGGATCGATCAGAGCGGCGCACAATGATTGTTGATGTAACGGTCCCGCATGATGACAACCTCGTGAAAGCCGAAAAAAAAAAGCAAATCAAGTATCTTGACTTGGCTCGCGAGGTTGTCGACATGCGGGATGTGGACTCAGCGATCATTGTGCCGATAGTCGTATCAGCCCATGCTTAATGGCTAAGAGCCTCGATGAATACATGAGGAGGCTCTCGTTAGGCAGCTGGATCAAGGGCTTGATTCAGAAAACGGTACTCCTGGACACGGCTCGTATTGTTAGGAGGTTCCTCTCTCTGGAGACCTGACCGCCGGTAGCTTGGACCCTGTTCCCGATACCGGTGGGCTACTATATTTTTTTTATATTTTTAAATGTTTTTTTTTTTTTAATATAATTTAGCATGAAATATTTAAAAATATAATTTATGTGTATAGAAATAAATAAAGGAAATAATTACCGTGACTCGACTTCTTGAAAGTTATTTATTTTGACTTAAATAGTGGTTACGAACTTTTCTTTTAAAAGTGAATTGGCTTTCAGCTTTTTTAAGCTTTTACCAAAGGTAGTTTGATACTAAAAGGTAGCGCGTTCCAGAGCTTTATAGTAGAGATAGCGTAAAATTTGACTTAAAACCGGTGCGGTGCGGTGCGGTGTGAAGGAATTTGCTGAAGAAGATTCTTGGAAGCTCGAAGGTTACGACTGTGAGAGCTGCCCAACAATTTGAAGTATTTTTTTAGATAATCGGGAGCACATCGATCGTTCATAATCGTGAAGAGCATGCAGAGAGATCTGAGGGACCTCCTGAGTCGGATAGGCAACCATTTGAGCTGAGAAAGCAGAAATTGCTTCTATTGGTTGTTGCAAATTGTTCTTGAAAAAATGTCCGTCGTCTGAGCAGCGCTTTATCCACTACTTACTTTGGTTAATATTACCAAGTTAATAGTCGTGCTGCACCGGAAAGTTTTCGCTACGGGGCGGCGAGTTGTTGTTGCTGCGCTAACCGCTACGCAACCTGCTACGGAGTTCAGTATACATTTCATTATTTTGTCTTCTACTAAACGTATAGTCGACTTTTACAAGAAAGAAAGAAAACCGGCCAAGTGCGAGTCGTAGTCACACCCACACAGGGTTCCGTAGCATCAAACAATCTAATAAAAATATTTTGAAGGCTGGCTCATTCATATGTTGTATTGTTTTACATTCAACAGCAAAACTAAATTTGTTTTTCATAGTGTGTTAATGAAAAACAAAGTTGCTGCTGCAGTTTGATGAAAACATTCACTGTTAAGTCACTACCTGATTCCGAACATTTCCGAACTGTTCTATTTCATATCTGAAACGATGCTCAAAAAATATTCGAGATTATTCTAGCGGTGTAGTATTGTTCGCTAAACAATACTTTATTCATAGAACTTTAAAAAAAATATACAAAAGAAACAATGAGCAAGACGATCACTAACAACTTGAACAAATTAAGGAAATAAGTACTTTACGCTCTCGGCGTTCGGTCGAAATTACAATAACAATTGACGGTGTTTTTCATAAGTAGGTTGCGTACGCGCCACTGAGACGTGACTTTTTCTCAAAACTAATAATAAAAGAAAGCACTCGAAATCGAGACACAAACACACGTGCTTTCCCGAATGTTCTTACTAATGTTTTCTTTAATACTAGCTCTACTACTCTATTTTAACACTTATGCGAACAAATATAATATGGGGTTGTGTATAATATTTCGGTATTATCATAGATAGAAAATTATACAAGTCTATTAAAAAAATATTTCATACATAACTTTTGAGTGAGAGATTCTTTGGAGGTGCTACTTGCGTAGGTAGAGCAACTGAGGCAAAACTTCATACAAACATACAATGATGTGCACTACTACGAAGAGAGGTAGCACAAAACTAAGAAGTTTTGTCTCTGTGGCATTCGGAAATACATAGGTTACCGAATCGCATACTTTTTCTGGTTTAACTGTATAATTATGGTTACATCACATTAAACATTCATACGGTTTCACATTTATTCTTTCAGATGATGCGGCGAGCAACTCGACAGTATGTCTCTCAATTGGTGTCATTGTTCTTTTCATTATTGGCCTACACATTAAGGACATACCATACCATAGCATATCAGATTTAGTTCTGGCATGGAGACCGGGGGAAGGCCCCAGCGAACTTTTGTTTGTCTTTTTAGATTTATACATATTGTGCGGTTCCCAAGTATAGTAAGTGGAACTGCATGGTATAGCAAGTCTCCATGAAAACTGGATCCTGTTCTCCATGTGGAAATAATCAAAGTTCGCTGAGGCCTTCCTCACACATTTAGGACTTACCAACCCAGCAAGATGTCTCATCTTGCTGGATTGCTATGTCCTTAATGCGTAGGCCAATAATGAAAAGAACAATGACACCAATTGAGAGACATACTGTCGAGTCGCCCACCGCATCATCTGAAAGAATAAATGTGAAACCGTATGAATATATAATAATAATAATAATAATAATAATAATAGCTGAGAAGGAGAAACAAATAAAATATCTCGACTTGGCACACGAGGTTGTCGACATGTGGAATGTGAACTCGGCTATCATTGTGCCGATTGTCGTGACGGCCAATGGCCTTATGGCCAAGAGCCTCGACGACCACCTTTCGAGGCTCTCCTTAGGCGGTTGGATCAAGGGCCTGATTCAGAAGGCAGTACTCCTCGATACGGCTCGCATTGTGAGGAGGTTCCTGTCTCTGGAGCCCTAACCACCGGTAGCTTGGACCCTGCTCCCGATACCGGCGGACCACTATTTTTTATATTTTTAAATGTTTTCTTAATATTAATTTGTTTAGAAATATTTAAAAATGTAATTTATATGTATATATATGAATAAAGGAAATAATAATAAATCTTTATTTTCAGATCAGAGATCCATAGGATAAAAATACAAATACAAAACAGCTTGGCACTAACTAAATAAAATAAAATAAAACTTAAAACACATATCTGAATGACGGTCTGTGTGCCGCCACCCAGTGGCACATTATTTTGCCATCCACTCGGCCGGCTACAGTAGCCACAAGGCTGTTGGGGCTGCCGCGCACCCGACGCATCAGCGATGCGATTCGCAGACGCAGCAGCGAGCCAAAATCCGGAACGCGTGCGTCCGCGAACATCCCCGACGCGCTACAGAAGCGCGGCAGCCCCAACAACACCCGGAACGCGTTATTATATTGGACTCGTAGAGCACCGTACGAGCCCTGTGTATAACTGACCCACAGGGCGCACGTGTACAGCGACTGGCAATAGGCCCTGAACAGTGTTATTTTAACCTCTCGCGTACACCGTGCGAACCTGCGGGCCAGCATGTTACACCTGACTGCCAGCGCTCTACGTTCCCTCTCTAAATCAGCGTCATCCGACAGCCTATCGGTGACCCAGTGCCCCAGGTATTTAAATCGATCGACTCTTTTCAGCGGAACTCCGCCCAAGGTAACTGATGGAACAACGTCGTAAATTTTATTTTGTGCCCTAAACACTAAAAGCTCGCTTTTGGTTGAGTTATACCTGAGACCATGAGTCACCGCATAGTTTTCACAGATTCGGAGGAGCTTCCTTAACGCACTGATTGATGGGCTCAGCAGAACCATATCATCCGCGTAACTAATATTATTAATGTGATGTAACCATAATTATGCAGTTAAACCAGAAAAAGTATGCGATTCGGCGACCTTTGTATTTCCGAATGCCACAGAGTTAACAATCGCTTTTCACCGTATAAATATTTTCTTTATAATCACTATGGTATTGTGTAACCAGCCACGGGGAGAAAGTTCTTGCTCTTCATATGGGTCTCGTTATGCGCCTTCTTGTATCCCCATAAACGCATAGCTTTCGCACATCTCGTCTAAAATGTGGGAGTTATAATATTATTATGTGAGACAAATTAAAAATCACAATAAATTGTGCGATTTAAAATAACACAACATCCCCGGTGTAATCGCCGAGGGGTTAGGCAGAGGTGTACCTAATAGTACAACCACATTTCGCCAGTTATTTTTAAGTCCCTTGCAATAGGGAGTGAGCCTATTGCCATCAATAGAGCGCTAATTCAATTAAAATAAAATTTAAAAAATATCAAAATAAGATTAAAATATCTAGAACTTATTTGAAATCAAGATTTAGACTAGAAGCGAGACGACTTTAGCAACTAATAAACATTCATAAACAAAACAGTTTCGATTCTGCCATTTTCCTTAGGAACCCTAAACAGAAACCTGTGTGCAATCGATGATGAACGACGGCTGAACCCTACGTCCTAACCAAAGCGAACGGTTCACATGTCCCATATTTGTTCGGAAAACCAGAAGGCAGGCTCTGTTGGGGTAACCACGGGTTCGGGTCTACGCAAAAAAAATGATCAGAACGACTGCATTTTACATTCACACTATAACACACTAACCTGCAGGTAACTAACGTATTGGAAGTCTAGTTTATTCTTCCATTTGAAAGGTACATTGCGAGAGACCCTGGTTGTGGAATAGGCGTTACCAGCATTTACTCTGGTATGTGACTGCAGAAACTTATCCAACGCTGGCATTTTATGGACTTCCAGGAATTTAAGAATATCAACTGACGTTTTGTTAAGCTGTAGGGCCAATTCTTCAAACCGGATCACCCTGAAATGGTATTAAGGGTAAAATAATCTCAACTTCATCCACCCATTTCTAACCCTTATGTAAGGTACGAGTATTGTGCTTTGCTAGGCCAACATATAGACATATCCACACCGAAGTTACTTTTTGTAGAGCATAATTTTGCAAGGTTAGGTGAATTTCTATATCCTTTTTTGGAGTTGGCTTTACCTTTATATTATCCGTTGTAACTCATTAACACGTGAGTTCACCTTAACAACAACCAAACAACTGTGTGGAACTGTACTCCTTATTACAGTAGACACACGTGGATCTGGGATTTTTGCGCGAAAGACATTTGCGCGCCAGGACACATGCGCGAATGGACTTTTGCGCGATTGGACATTTGCGCGCCAGGACACATGCGCGAATGGACTTTTGCGCGACTGGACATTTGCGCGACTTAATGGTCAAAGTGGTTTACTCTGTGGAGTAAACATAACATCACGCCTGTTATTACTTGAAGGTAGTTTTTATTTCTTTCCGTCATGGGTGTCGTTTTCATGGTTTTTGGGGTCGCTGATTACGAAAAAGAGGTCAAAATGAAAATACAAAATAGCGCCAAGGAAAATTTTGGTTTTTTCATCATGGGTGTCGTTTTCATTTTTATAATGTTGTTAGTTTTAATTTTTCTAATTTGTTATTTGTAAGTAAGCTTAGGTTATTAGTTTAAGTTCTTAATTGTCGCATTAGGGTAAACCCTGTAATGATAGTTTAGGTTGTTAAAAATAAATAAATAAAAATAAATAAAATTCATGGTTTTCGGGGTCGCTGCTTACAAAAATGAGGCCAAAATGAAAACCCAAGATGACGCCGAGAAAAAATTTGGTTTTTTCATCAGGGGTGTCGTTTTCATGCTTTCGGGGTCGCTGATTACAAAAATGAAGTCAAAATGAAAATCCAAGATGGCGTCTAGAAGATATTTTGGATTTTCCATCATGGGTGTCGTTTGCACGGTTTTTGGGGTCGCTGATAACAAAACTGTATGCGCTCTCGAGCTTTCATTTTAAAAGTGAACTGATTGGTTACCGTCCTGATATTTTGGGGCATGCCAAAGAAAGACCGCCTGGACAAAGAAAGATGACTTTATAAGACCAGAGCGATGAGAAGGACAACGAAGAAGACGATTATTCTCGGACCGAAGATTCTTGCAGTGTGCAGAGCATAATCATCATCATTGAATACATTTCCAATTAGTCATTCAAACGTGCCTTTGAATAACCAAATTGAAATAAATATGATTTACCTCATTTTCTTTAACAGTAACCCTGAAAACCATACAAACAACACACATGATGGAAAATCCAAAAATGTTACCGAGCGCCATCTCAGATTTTCATTTTGACCTCATTATCGTAATCAGCGACCCCGAAAACTATGAAAACGATATCCATGACGGGAAAGCCGATATTTCCCCTCGCGCCATCTTGGATTTTCTTTTTGACCCCATTTTCGTAATCAGCGACCCCAAAAAGTATGAAAACGACACCCATGACGGAAAAACAAAAAAAAATCCAGGGTGCCATCTTAGATTTTTTTGTACCCCATTTTCGTAATCAGCGGCCCCGAAAACCATGAAAACGACACCCATGACGGAAAAACCAAAAAAAAATCCAGGGTGCCATCTTAGATTTTCTTTTGGACCCCATTTTCGTAATCAGCGACCCCAAAAACCATGAAAACGACGCCCATGGTGAAAAATCCAAAATATCCTCTAGACGCCATCTTGGATTTTCATTTTGACCTCTTTTTTGTAATCAGCGACCCCGAAAACCATGAAAACGACACCCATGATGAAAAGTTCAAAATTTTCCTCGGCGCCATTCTGGATTTTCATTTTGACCTTATTTTCGTAATCATCGACCCCGAAAACCATGAAAACGACACCCATAATGAAAAAACCAAAATTTTCCTCGGCACCATTTTGGATTTTCATTTTGACCTTATTTTCGTAATCAACGACCCCAAAAACCATGAAAACGACACCCATGACGGAAAGAAAATAAAACTGCCTTCAAGTAATAACAGGCGAGATGTTATGTTTACTCCACAGAGTAAACCTCTTTGACCAGTAAGTCGCGCAAATGTCCCGTAGCGCAAAAGTCCATTCGCGCATGTGTCCTGGCACGCAAATGTCAGTTCGCGCAAATGTCCAATCGCGAAAAGTCCATTCGCGCATTTGTCTTTTCGCGCAAGTGTCTTGATACCGACACACGTGGGTGCACCTTAACAACAACGAAACAACTGTGTGGAACTGTACTCCTTATTAAAGTAGACACACGTGGGTGCACCTTAACAACAACCAAACAACTGTGTGGAACTGTACTCCTTATTACAGTAGACACACGTGGGTGTACCTTAACAACAACCAAACAACTGTGTGGAACTGTACTCCTTATTACAGTAGACACACGTGGGTGCACCTGAACAACAACCAAACAACTGTGTGGAACTGCACTTATTATTACAGTAGACACAATCAATCTACAGGATGGAAGGAACAGTTACCAATTATTCAGTACATCATTCTGAACTGAATTTATATTATTTATATTATAATTTTTCTTGGGATTTTTTTTTAATCAGCTGTTCCATACATTTTCACCGTGAAGTCGGCAGTGCAGTTATGAAGGAAACAGCTGTTTTTTTTTAATAACCAATGAAAAGTATATTTAATAGTTTTTCAAAATGATAGGTACTAAATACGTGTTAACCGACAGTAATATTAAACTAAACATACGAGAAAATGGTAAAATAATTCCTGAATAACTCACAATAACCTATCTGGATATTGCTGCCGGATTCTCCCTGCTGCCTTATAATCGCTGACCATATCAGCGCAGAGCATGCTAGGTTCCCAGCAGTCTGAAGCCTCTATGCAGAAAGGTACGTGTAACCTGGACTGCATCACACCGCGAGGGTCCCTTATCAACAGGACCACTTTCATGTTGAGTCTGTAAGTATGTCAGTTCCTAGAGTTACTGGCAAGGTAATCTGAACTTTAACGCTAGAGAATATGTAATTATGTATTGCTTCAATTTCCTACTTATTTTACTGAATCGTTTATTTGGAGTTCTCGTGAAAATTGTTGTTCTATGGTATCGTGGTATTTTAATACACGGGTGAATTTTTGTTGTGGGCGATGGCTAAATCCGAAACTATGAGGAATAGCGAAAAATACTCAAAGAAGTCTCGGGCCCGATTTTTATGAAAACTAAAATTGCTTCATTGGATTTTGGAAACATCAATATTCCTAGCCAGGAATCAAAAACCAAGAAAAAAAACACGCTGTAGTATTACACCATTGGATGACGTCGCTATTATGGGCCAAATTCTGGGAAGTAATAATATACGGCAAACTACATAGGCTACTTTTTAACCACCGTTTGTTTCAAATAAGACCAAAGCAATATCTTCATATGTATCACCCTAGTTTTGAAACGGGTTCAAAACCGACCCAGTTCTGACCAAACTTGGGAGTTTGAGACCCTGTATATACGTAAGTTTAGGAAAAAATCGTGAATGTAAGTAAAAGAAATCACTCACTCTTCATCATCCAATATTTCCTCAACGAGACGTAATCTTAATCGGACAACCTTCATATTTTGGAAAGGAAACAGCTGACAGAACCATGAAACGACCTCTGTATTTAAACATAAATCAAATTTTTTTTCGACCTTAAAATACTTCCATTGTTTTTCGTAAGATGAAACATTTACTCTCGTAGTCAAGTAATTTTCTAAACCTTCGAAATTGCACTTTAAAATTCGTCTAACCATGTTCAAGGCACCGCGTCCTTGTTTTGGTGACTTCAATTGTTTAGATTTATACATGAAAAGCGGTTCCCAAGTATAGTAAGCGCTTGGAACTGCATGGTTCAGCAAGTCTCCAAGAAAGTTGGATCCTGATCTCCATGTGGATACAATCAAAGTTCGCTGGGGCCTTCCCCCGGTCTCCATAACTAAATCTTCTAAACCATGAACTGGAGATTGTGAAAAGTTATAGTTGCTGGTGTCATTTTCGATGTCTCTTCGTGCTCTTTCTAGTATACTATTTATAATGCGGGATGCGGATGAGACATCTTGCTGGACTGGTTTGTCCTTAATTAATTTAACCCTAATGAAAAGAACAATGACACCAATTGAGAGACATACTTTATAACTTTTCAGTCGCCGCATCATCTGAAACAATAAACATTAAAACATACATATTTATATTTATACTAGCTGTTGCCCGCGACTTCGTTCGCGTGGAAATTTTGGTGTGCATGTGTGAGACCAACGAGGCATCGTTGGTCGAGCGGTCGCAAGCGCGACTACTAAGCATGAGGTCCTGGGATCGATTCCCAGGTAGGGCAAAGTGTTAAAAAAAAAGTTTATTTTATTACATAAAGTTACATAACACATGTTTTGGAAATCACCTATTAAGCAAGGAGATGCTTGGGTTAGGGGGCGTCCATTAATTACGTGTTGAATCCGAGTTGTTTTTCGGCATTCCTTCCGAGACAACAGTGGCTAAATCGCAAAATCTATCGAACCAATAATCAACCTTTGTATCCTTATATTAATAATAAACCTTTATATCCTTGTCTTCAAAGTTGGCTCATTACTTTTTGTAAAAAATCTTTTGTTCTCTTAATCTGATTACGAATTACGATTAATATCGTCAAATGTCTCGGTTTCTGCTCTCAAAAAATACGTAGTTTCTGTCAAGAGATTTGTGTTTTTATTCGATGTTACCGAAGGGACAATGTTGAATAAAAAAAAAACATTAAATTAGCGTAATCTGAAAATTATTATTACACCAAAACACCCATAAAATTACAGTTTTTATTGTTAAAACTCAGGTAGGCGTGGAAATAATTAAAAACGGTGTTAAACGCAATCACTTATATTTCCTTGGTTTTTCAAATTATAGTAATTAAGCTGAGGCGAAGCCACGATTCGTTTTTTAGGGTTCCGTAGCCGAATGGCAAAAAACGGAACCCTTGTAGATTCGCCATGTCTGTCTGTCTCTCCGTGTATGTTACACCCACTTTATTCAGAAACTATTAGGAAACACAGCACAGTTGAAACTCAGCAGGTATTTTGTGAAACGCTCTACGATTTTCATACAAAAAAAAAAAAAAACAAGATTAAGAGGGGCTGCCATACATGGAACTAAAGCATATTTTTTTCCATCAAATCTATACGTTCGGGGTGTCAACAGATAGATCTTTAAAAATGAGATTAAGAGCGGCCAACCCGTCATGCTTTTCATACAAAACGCTCGTACTTGATTATGCCATTGTTACACATCTATCTTTGATTTTTTTGAACTAATAGGTATTTTGTGCACTATATCTAGGTTTCTATGGATGCAAAAAGTAGAAACAAATTCAATATAAGCCTCCAAAAATTGCTGTTTTGCACAAATTTTACCGGAACTTTGGCCGTTCATAATGTACTCATAAACTGTAAAAATAAAGAAAACATCTCGATAGAAACCTTGCACATGTAATAGAGATTTTTAATGACAAATATTTATGTCACACACTTGTATGACTTATTCAAAAACACGTATTTCCTGGTACAAGTTCAAGAAATTTTCGAACACTATTTTTCGTTCAATGTCATCGCGTTAGGCGGTATGAGGTGCGTGGGAGACGAGTTGTGCGGGGTCAAGGCGGGGTAAGACGGGAGTTGAAAGAAAATTGCCGCTGTGGCTCTGGATGAAACAACAAGCTTTTTGACCATGCTCGCGTTGACGTTAGACGGCGGGAAGGGCCCTCTAAAGGTTTTTAAAACCATTTCTCAAAGCCAATCGTTTGAACCATAGACCTATCGTTCAAACGATTGACTTTGAGAAATAAACCTTAATCTCATTTTATGTCTACACTTCCAAAGTGGTAAAATGTGTGTCCCTCCCCTCTAATTTCTAAAGTAAGAGGAGGAAAATTCTGAAAAAATGTAGGATTGTAGAACGAAAATAAAACTTTCAACGAAAATTCGTTTGAATAAGATTTGACGTTTAGTTTTTGAGATATGGGACTCTTTCATCAAACTGCAGCAGTAACTATGTTTTTCATTATCATACTACGAAAAACAAATTTAGTTTTGCTGTTGAATACGGCCATCCTATAAGCTTTGCTTCTGCAATGGGAACTCAAAGCACGATTAGTCGTACAATCAACATAGCATGGGATGAAGGAACCCCTGTACCCGGATCAACTCTTAAGCAGAACTATTCAAATCAAAATCAAATCAAAAACATTTATTTCAGGTACTTAACCCATATAAGAAACACTTTAGAAATAAAAATAAACAGACAATGACATAAATCACTACCAAAAACACAATTTAAATCAATACCAAATAATTACTTAATTAATAACAATAATAATTTACATTTCAATAAAATCAAATTTATTCGAAGAGTCTCTTACGTGCGACACTATGTGTAACTTGTCTGTCACAGCAGTGCCGCACATAAGGACAGTCCAACCTATGAGCTATCATACTTAGAACGGTATTGGAGCTGACCCGCACTCTGCGCACAAGGGACGCACAGCGCTTCCGCATGGTCGCATGGAAGCAGTCCGTGCGCGCCCAAGCGAACATACCCGAAGCGCTGCAGTTGCGAGGCAGGCCCAAAACCGCTCTGAACGCGTTGTTAAATTGAACGCGGAGGGTACTGTAGCTTTTTTGCGTGTAATTATCCCACAGGCTGCAGGTGTACGAGGACGTGCAAAATGCTCGGAAAATAGTTATTTTCACGCCATCCGAGCAACGCGCAAACCTGCGGGCCAGCATATTAGCCCTTTTGGATAAGGTCCTCCGCTTCCGTTCCAAGTCAGCATGATCCCTGAGGTCAGCAGTGACTATATGCCCTAGGTATTTAAACTGATTCACCCTGTCTAAGGGTACACTATTCAGACGTATAGGTGGTACATAGTCCGGGCATCTAGCACCACCGGCCTCAAAGACCATGTACTGACTTTTCTTAATATTATATATAAGTCCGTGTTTAACAGCGTAGTCTTCACATGTCGCTATCAACGTCCGTAGGCCACAGATCGACGCGCTCAGCAAAACCATGTCATCTGCATAGCTTAAATTATTGACACGCACGTCGTCTACATGGCAGCCGACGTGCTGACTGCTCAGCGCGACGATCAGCGCGTCCATGTAAAGATTGAATAATGTCGGTGAGGTCAATCCGCCCTGTCTTACGCCGCATTGCAGTCGATAAGTCTCCGACATTGCCCCCGACCATCTGACGCTGTTGACCTGGTGCGTATACCAACACCTGAAGGTAACAATGGTAACAAGTTCTGGTGGAAGGTTGATACTCTCAAGTTTTTTCCACAAGAGATCACGCCACCAAATGAAAAGCCCTGGACAAGTCGAGAAAACACGCATATACCGGGGTTTTACGGTCATTAAAGTATCTGACAGTATGCTTAAGACACAGTACGGCACTTTCAGTTGATAAATGGGGTCTAAATCCAAATTGATTATCGTGCAGAGATATATACTTACTCAACTGTGTATTAAGCAAACCGTCAAACACTTTCGCTGTAACTGTAGCAAGAGAAAATGGGCCTATAGTTACTTTTATCAGCTAAGTCACCGGTTTTATCTTTCACTATAGGCACAACTACAGTTTTCATGAGATCCAGCGGAAGATAAGAGTGGCTCACGCATAGCGAGTAGAACATTGCTAATACTCTGTTTATATGTGGGCCAGCGTGAACCAGGTGTTCAATGGATAGAGAATCATGACCTGGACTCTTGCCTTTTGTCATGTTCCTAATGGCTACGGCCACATCTTTGGCACTAAACCTCACCCCTACTGTCCCTTCAGGTAACTCACCCACACACTCCCCTCACTCACTCACTCTATTAGATCTTCTGTTTCTAGCTGCCCGTCAGTAATACTTGCACTTCGGACATGGATGCTACACACTGCGTAATAGCGTCTGCCAGCTGATACTAGGCCGGTAAACAGCCAACTTATACTAACGATCGCCAGTTTTAAGTCGGAAAAAGAAATGGATAAAAAAAAAGCCAGTAAGTGAAGCCAAAACACCCAGAAAATACCACAGACGTCTACTCCAAAGCCAGAAAAATTTAAATTTCTTAAAATGGTTTTTATGGTTATGACCACAAAGTCCATGGGCAGTATTGATCGATAGAAACTAACTAGTATTTGGGCGTTGCGCGAGGTGCAAGCACCTATATACACCTATATATACATATATATTATTTTACATTGTTAACAACTTCTTTCATGGTAATAGGCTTATCCCTAATAAAATGTAACTTATATCGTTATCATACCTAACTGTCGAAATCTGGCTGTCCTGTACACATCTGCGTACTCCCTCAGAGCATACAGGCGTTATGTTATGTTCAAATATTGTGTAAAAAATAAACATCCCAGCGAGTGCAGCAATCACGACAGATTTTCTGTCTATTAATGAGGCGTTCCATTGTATATCTCCGAAGATCAGCATCAGATCCTGACTTATACCTTCCATCATAAACTCAGCAACATGAGATAATGATTATCAGGTACAAATATCGTTAGAAAGTACCTATATGAAAAACATTGTAAAATGTCAGGGTTGCCCTCGATTTCCCTGAGATCCCATCATCAGATTCTAACTTTGTGACAGCGGGACCACCTCAGTAGTATAGGCTTTCGAATAAAAAAAGAATTTTGACAATCGGTCCACAATTAGCGGAGAAATCGGTGAACATACGGGACACAGTCAAACGTAGAACCTGTCAAAAGAGTTTTGGTGAAACATTAGTGAACCGCTAACAATACATTTCATGGTAATAGGCTTGACCCCAATAAAATAGAACTTCACATATCTAACTATCGAAAAGTTGTACAGTGTGTACTGTATACCCCCTAGAGCATACAAGCGTGATATTATGTTATGATGCTGTATAAACAATAAACATCCAAGCGATTGCAATCACGACAGATTTGCCGTCTATTTTTGAAGAGTTCCATAGTATATCTCCGAAGATCAGCATCAAATCTTCACCAAATTTAAAATGGGACCACCGCAAAACAATATTCTACCAAACAAAAAAAGAATCATCGAAATCGGTTCACAATTGACGAAGATATCGCTGAACCAAAAAAAAAAAAAAAACCAGACGACTTAATAACCTCCTCCTTTTGGAAGTCGGTTAAAAACTAGATTAAATGTACTGTTATTTTTTTTAGCAAAGCTAAATTAGATTGCTATCTTGAGCTTAAGAAAAAAAAACTGACTTTAAGATTTCTGAATCTTACTACTTTTATGGAATACAAAACTTAAGACACTTGTTTACTTGCTTGTTTGCTGTAAGTTGGCGAAACGGGAAAGTTACCAAACTGACGTATCCAATATTTCAGATAATGTTTAAACTCGCTTTAACTAAAAACATACATACACTCACACCTTTTTCCTTTTCTTACATACTCTATTTGCCTCGTCCACGTTCATATATCTGGTCATACAAGTACGCTTTAACTATAAAACAAACAAAAATTAACACAAACCGATTCCGAACATCGAGCATATGCTACACTAACAAACGACCTCCACACGGGTGAAACCGCGGGCTTTGCCTAGTTTTAGTATAAACTAATCTCAACATTAGTTTATTCTATAAACTGGAAACCCGAAACTTACAAACACTACCCACTTACCCGGGCTCGGGCATCCTCGGACTCATTAAGGAGGCTACGTGTCGGCTTACACAATATACTACCTACCAAGTAGTTCCCATAATAATAGAAGTAGTAAATCTTGCTCCTACAACCTTACGAGAATGAAAGTGGCTTTTGTTTTTTTTTCTTGTCTGTGATGTAAGAGATCAGGTTAAGCCGCTTTCCTAGGTAGGTCTGTGGATGGGAGACTTCCCATTACATACCGAGTTTCCTCCGTGCCTCGGAAAGCACGTTAAGCCGTTGGTCATGGCTGTAATTTGTAGATCCTTGACAGTCGTTACAGCTAGTCAGTAGCGCGAAAGTCTGACAGTGATAACCAGTCTTACCAAGGTGTATTGTATTACCCAGTACTAGCTGGTTGTGGAGGTCAGATATGCAGAGCTCCTTGTAAAATACTGGTATTCAGCTGCATCTGGTTAGACTGGAAGCCGACCCCAACATAGGAAAAAGGCTAGGTAGATGATGTAAAAGATCAGGTACATAATGAGTTTGTTTATGTATACATACCCGTATGTAGTTAGGACGTTTGTATAAGAAGGATCTAAGTGTCGATACAAAGAAAGAAACGTAAAATATTCTTTCTTTCTTTTAAAATTTTATACATTTACTAAAAGACAAAATAATAAAATTTCTACTGCGGGGCTATTGCGTATCTCAGTTGACAGATCATAGTGATCATCACTTGGCGAGTTTTGATATACATTGACAGTTCTGCACGGGAAGTGTCAGTTGAAACCAACAAGAACGGTCATTGTAAATCAAAACTCGGCAAGTGATGACCACTATGAACTGCCAACAGAGATACGCAATAGCCCTGCAGGACTCCGTAGCGGGTTGCGAAGCGTTTAGCGCAGCAACAACAACTCGCAACTACGCCGTAACGAAAACTTTTCGTCGCAGCACGACTATTAACTTAGTAATATTTTCCAAAGTAAGGATAGAGCGCTGCTCAGACGATGGACAATTTTTTCAAGAACAATTTGCGACAACCAATAGAAGTAAAAAGAACACGGCAACCGATGATCAGGCAGGACAGGAGCGGCTTTTTCTGTCCGCGGTTGACAAAATATAGTTGAATTGCGATTGACTTGCTTGATTGAGTGGCGATTCATTTTTTTAAATATATTTTTTCGATTGACGATTGACTGCAGTGCCAGGAATTTTTACACGACTGCGGAGGAACGTAAGACAAAAAATCTTATTGAGATTTTGTTTTGATCGCGCTCTCTACAGTTTTATTGAGACTCAAGTGCGACGTTCTATAGTTAATGAATTGCCCCAACGACAAGCGCCGAACACGGAGAAGCGATTAGCTGAGCAATCTGGAGCAATATCTGTCAGTATCAGATACTGGGACGGCACAAACGCCTTTTGATCCCACGGTCCATCAATTCTAATCGCCCGTGATACGGTTTCGTAGATCGATTTATTTGGTACAACAGCCATTTATGTATGAACCTAGTTTTCTTCTATATAACAAATGTAACTTATATAAACAATACAGGCAATTTCATTCACGCCTGTATTATTCGATGGGTTAGGTAGAGGTAGAAGTAATGTTTCCCGATCGATGTTTCTACATTAATTTGAATTTTCCACCTCGCTGTGACCCAAAACATGGCCGACCTGTACATGTTTGTACCATTAATGTTGTACGAATATGTCTTATATACAGGGTGTAACAAGACCCTTAACGAAGCCGTCAACCAAGCATTATCTACATCAAACTAAGTAACTTTACGCAAAAATTATTGCTGGGAAACGAATCTTTTTTTGATTGTGAAAAATCACGTTAATTTTAATTTTAATCGTAAACAGCCTACATTCATACATCACGGGTTGCTGCTGTAAAATACCTGAAGTAGTTACCCAAAGACAACTTTCTCAGAAAGTCCGTTCTAGACGTCAATTTTTTAAATGAAAATACAAATTATCCTTTATCATTTTAGTTAAAATCTTTGCATCAAGTACCACCAGTATCATCCATGAATAAATTCTTAAAATTATGAAAATATTAACATGTGAAACAGGTATTCTTAATTTTAAAATCGTTTAAATCGTGCGCTCGTGCTGGGGTCCCAGGGACCCAACTATAATGGTTTATTAGCCTCTTGCTCGTGTTTTTCTGACGGATTTACTGTACAAAACAAGACAAAAATAGACACTGAACTGTTCGTAATTATCGGAGTTGGGTTCTTTGAGATTGAAATAGGCATCACAGTTTTTCTACTACATTTTTAAAAATAAATTAAAGTACCACAATAAGCAAATACATTAATTTATAAACATGTTTTAATATAAATGAAATTGTATGGAGTCCTCCATGACGCTTCGCCTCACGCTCCCTATGAGCCACGGCTCACACTCTGAATTATGAAATATTTAATTACGCCTGGAATAACAATTAAAGTTGACTCTTTGTAATGAGTCACGTACATGTTTTCTATGGCTTTCAGACGAATGTTTACATTACACACACCCTTGGTACAATCAACACAAGGGTGTGTGTAATGTAAACATTCGTAAATGTTCACAACCAGAACCAATTCTATTTCCTTATTTTTGTCATTAACTAGCTGTTGCCTGCGGCTTCGCTCGTATTTTGGTCGGAAATTATTCCACGGACAAGTTGTAAATATAGCCTATAGCACTCGGGGATAATGTAGCTTCCAATTAGTGAAATAATTTTCAAAATCGGTTCAATAGATCCAGATATTACCCCCTACATACAAACTTACAAACAAATTTTACCTCTTTATAATATTAGTATAGAAAAGTGCTTTTAATGGTTTAATTTAAAAGACCGTTTTATTTATATAAAAAAAATAGTAAATTCCAGTGTCCACTACATGAACATTCAACAAAATAACATTTTAAACAAAAATAAAAAAAAAACAATCAAAGTCAGCTGACGAAGTATGTAGTATAATAAGACTTATTTTTTGTTGAATGTACATTACAAAACATGTAAACGAACATTTTATATATATTTACTTCTGTGAATGTTTTGTTATTAAAATTTCGTTACGTGGTAACTGGTAGTGAAATTTTATGTTAAAAGCTTTTGCTATCAATGAATGTAAAACGTATATCGATGTTATATGACAGAGTTTCATGGCTTGGTTTGGTTCATTACATTCTATCCTATGTCTGTAGATAGAATGTTGCAGCAACGCAATTTGCCCTGACAATGTTACACCACAAATATCTCAAACAGATCAATTTCAAGCTATCTTTCTCCGAATTTCAGTGCAAGGAAACATAGCTAATCCAGCTATTTTAACTGTAGTGGTTCTATTATTAGAAATTGTTGGGTCGACCCAGGTTACGCGTAGTTTAGACAAAGATAAGACTGCTCGTGTGGGTTATTTCCTATATTCGGGTAAATATTCCGTTTCCGTAATACAATTTACACAGCTTTACTATTCTGGTACAAAAATGTAAACTGTAATTGGAAACAAAGACGATAGTGCAGCAATCAATGCACAAGTTTTTTTAAACTGCTACGTTTCCAATTGGAAAGTTCAAAGTTACTTTCCATTGTGTAACGGGCAACGTTCGTTGTGATCAAAAAAGTTCCTACTGTACACTGCACAGCGTCGTTTATTAAATACTCCGTGGCAATTAAACGGTATCGGTTTATAAAAAGTTGATAACTGAAGGCCATATTTCTCGAATTAAGAAATATTCAAAATCGAAACGCAAGTCATTCAAATCGTGAGATTTTGAAAGTGGAATGCAAACATTCTTGAATTTATGGGAATTGCACCTTTACTTTCGAACAAGCACAGCACGACGTCCTGATGAAAAATATTGGTTGTTTTCAGTCACCTGCAACACCCCGGGGTTTGATTATACGTTACCTACTTTAATTACAAGTCATCATTCTCAACAATAACGTGTGCTCGTGAATTCGGGAGCACGTTTCACAATGCTGCAAATAACGGTATGTTAGACCTAAATGGAAAACTCGTTTGTGAAAAGTTAACAAACATTTCACAGGTTTATTCTATTCTTCTGCGTTCCAATACTTTTATATATTTAACTTTTAATGATGTGCAAATACCTAAGCAATTTATTATACATCTCTTTTTTTTTTCACACTACAAACACTTGAAACAAGATAATTCAATATCAGCAAATACTTCAAGCACACTAGGTATATCGGTTTCTCAATCAACAAAATGTGTTGCAATATTCACATGGTCGCATCACAACTGGCGCGTCACATCCGGCAAGAGACAACATGGCCGCTATCTGGCTTCCGATTGCGGTTCCAGCGACAAAAATGTTCCAGTGACAGTGAGAGTTTTTGTAATCTGTTACTGGCTGGTTGTATTGGTAAAGGGGACAATAACGGTTTTGTATGTTCAACAGCCTTTAGTAGAGAATAGTACTACATTTTGATACAAGTGGGGGAACTTTGTTTTAACGCCTCGGCTGCAACGAAGCGGAATTCACGACCGACCCGCAGGCGAGAGTGTTACGGAACCGAGAACTGCAGTAAGAAATGCCCACGTGTATCAAACGACGTTTTTCAATACACTTTCGAAGAAATAAAATAATAGAACAAAAAGTTTTTTGTCATTAATTAAACTATGATTTAATGCTTTTTTCCTCACGCTTTGCCTTGGCAGGTTGAAGGAGACGCAAAGGTATGAAGCCGCAAAACAGCCTAATATTAAAAATATAAAATTTAAATATCTTAGAATTACGGACACAAATAAATGTTAATTTGTTCATAAAAGCAAATAATTTTATAAATAATAATGATTATTTATGATATTCTACTTAATTATAAACACAATTTAAATAGGTGTTCAAAAAGTATTTAGGTCGTGAAAGCATATTGCTGAGATTAAAAAAGCAATCACCGCTCTGCGCGTCTGTGGCAATTAATGAAAAAAACCACGACTGTGAAATACACTGCATTTTAAACCTAATAGTAGAGCAATAAGAGCAAGTTTTCAAGGAAGTGTATAATTTAAATGTGTAATTTGAAATATTGAACACGATAAGAAGATATGACAAAAGGTATAATATTATTTGATCCTCTAATATCTAATTGATTTATTGTAAATGAGCGCTTTAAAAAAAAGTATAATTATCTACGGATTAATTATAAATGAACAGATTTCAAGATAACATGATAATTATGTTACTCAATACTCAATTAATATTTGGTATATAAATTTAATATAATATTGATCCTCTTTCTTAGTTATTGGTCTTTTTGGCAAGAGCGAGCGAAGCGAGCTCGGGAATTTGAGCACCGCAACTCCGTACAGGTTAGGTTTGAAGGGTGAACTAAGACCCTGGCATCCCTTTTGTGTTAGGTTAGTTTAAACCCAGCAGACTAAAATAGGAGCCCCGCGTAGCGGGTCTACGTCAACTGAATCTTAATACAACATTTTGATATTTAACTTGACGTTGATTTTATTTCTAATGTGTTATATAAAAAAGTATCAAATATTTTATTTAAGATCTGGCTATTTACATTATTTAGAAATTTATAATCTATATACAGCGTGTAACAAAAAGGGTATAATCATATGGAATACTGTGGTACGGACCATCAAACTGAACAACTTTCTCTATGAGACCACCATCGAAATCGTAAAAAAATAATCAGCTGTCCTATACAAAATTTCAATACCTACTCGACCCAAATGTATGGGACAGCTGATTATTTTTTTACGATTTCGATGGTGGTCCCATAGAGAAAGTTGTTCAGTTTGATGGTTCGTACCACAGTATTCCATATGATTATACCCTTTCTGTTACACGCTGTATATCTGTACATATTTCTGTGTAAGCTATTCCTAGTCCTGATTATACCTAAATTCGTAACTACATCTGGAGTATTATTTACACTACCTAAGCGCTAAAGAAGTAATAAAAATATGAACAAGTACCAAAAAGTTTACAGGGCGTCAAAAAATTGCCACGTTGTAGAGCAATGCTGATTCTTTGGCCGAAAAATAGGCCCACCCTCTGGTCACGTGCAGAGTCGACCAACCGTTTGGCGATTTCCCGAAATACTAGGTGGGCACTCGGATCCCATGGCTCAAACACATAACTACCAATTAAGAAGTTTTCAGCACCTGCTGCAGCCGCCACAGCGTAGCCCACTGTGCTAGGAAGATGTATTGTGTGTCCGTAGTTGTGACCGTGACGTGACAGTGGGCCGCAGCATCATGCTGAGATAGGAGCCTTTTTGGCCTCGCACAGGTCTTTTTTTATTATTTAGTTTTAGATTTTTTTTTTATTGTTATTTTTTGTTGTTCCTGTGCTTGTCCCAAATAAATATTTTTCTTTCTTTCTTTCTTTCTAAGATGGGATGGTGCAAGGGCGTCGACGCAAGTTGCATCCCAAATCAAAGGCAACGACAATGTTCTTATGAGAAATATTTTTTTAATTGCTTTTATTTAATTTTTAAGTGCTATTTTATTTAAAAAAAATTCAAGTTGAGGTTACTTGTTACCGATGTCGAGTTAATGACATTTTAGATTCCTTAACTATTGATTAATACAGGCACAGATATTATAATACTTCGTACAGATACCCAATCCCGTACAAAGAAATGATACCTCCCTAAGTCTGGCTATTGCTCGGGCTATTTTCTTTCCTCCATTTTTTCAACAGATGGCAGCACCAGCGTCTCACTAATTACCAGAGGCAGTAGTTTTACAACGCCATCTAGGAGTCA
Source organism: Eugnorisma glareosa (assembly GCA_947578425.1). Lineage (NCBI taxonomy): Eukaryota > Metazoa > Arthropoda > Insecta > Lepidoptera > Noctuidae > Eugnorisma > Eugnorisma glareosa. The sequence continues at coordinate 3,844,602 of OX387957.1, read as the reverse complement.
GCCTAGATACTAGGTGGCATCGATACTAAGTGCCATCGATACTACTAGGTGGCGCTGCTTTTATATAGATTCTCTACATCGCGATCGCACCGGGCGTTCAAGGGCAAGTAGGTAATACTAAAACAACAAAAAATATCTCTAGTTGGCGGAACGGTTTCATTTGTGTGACTGAGCTAACAAACATCTCGCTGCAAATGCGACTTCATGATTGTGTTCTTAAGCATTTGATAGGTGTTTCAATAAGAATTATTATTTTTTACATTTTTGCAATGGGCAGATCAGTGTCAGCCTGTATGTTGAACAAAATATGATTCGCGACCGTAACACGTACACACGGCTACACATGAAGCTATACATTTCCAGTATAAGCTGACATCGCATTGTACGGAAATCATATACAATGCGAGATCAGCGTAAAGACGTGTGTATATGTGTGTTTACAGAATTTTTAATAATTTTAAATCGTCAATACAATCCCATTGAATAACTATTTCATGAAAAAGTCATTCAAAGGGATTATATGAGCTTAAATTGTATTGATAATTTTAATGATTACAATTCTGTAACTAAGTACGTACATGTTACGGCCGCGAGTCATATTTTAATCAACACACAACCTGACACCGACCTGCAAATTGGTAAAAAACGTAAGAAAAAATAGTGCGCTTTTTTTTTTTTTTTTTTTTTATGAGGGACCACTCGCAGCGCAACAACTCTCTGAGGTTGATTTTGCTTAACCGGACTATCCTGTGGTGGCCAAAAATTACTTTAAGGCCCCCAGCCAGGGCTTACAAACTAAGGATATACATTAAATGAACAGACACTAAGGGCACCCCCTGCGGGGTTCGGGCCTAGGCTTAGTGCGTCATTGAGAGGGGGGCAACTAGAGGTTGGCTGGGTCGGATTATTTAATGGGGAATTTAACGTTACATGCTCAGCGGCGCGGGCTGGCTCGTCGAGCAAGGGTCGGTCGGTGATGTTACGGGGGGATCGCGGTAGGCCTCGGCGGCGGGGCCGGAATCGCGGTCGGTATTTGTTTTTGTACTTACGTAATGTACTAGTTTCCCTACAGCTCTCTTGAAGGAGGGTGATGGGGTCATCGGGTTGGAGGAGGGTGAGGCGGGGTCTCCTAATCCTACTTATGTTGGAGGGGGCGTATCGGGCGGCCGATGCGATCAGCGGGTTGGGGTGTTTTTCGGAAGAGTCTAGGAAACGCTTGGTAAGACGTTTCATGCACTGTTTGATGGTCGGAATTCTAAGGTCGACATGGAGTCGTTCGTTCCTAACGAACCACGGGGCATCCGCGGCTCGCCGGAGAAATCTATTTTGTAAGGTCTGCATCCTATGGAGGTGATGGGGCTTGGCATGCGCAAACACGGGGCAAGCGTATGTCATTATGGGCCGAATGCACGCGGTGTAAATACGCAATTTGCACCTAAGTGACAATTTGCTGCGAGCATTCAGCACGGAGTGGAGTCTACCAAGAGCGAAAGCGGCACGCGAGCGCACCGTCTTTATGTGCTCACCGAAAGATAGGCGTCGGTCCAGAATGACCCCCAAATATTTAGCTTGCTTCTCCCAAGGGATCGGCTTGCCAAACATAGAGATCGGTCTGGGGGTAGACGGGAAGAAATAGTGCGCTGCACAAATATGCAGCTTTATGTTAGATGTTCCGATTAAGTTTACAGATCGTCACTTGCAGCAGTTGCAGCTCATACTACCCAAATAGTACCTCATATTACTCAAATCAATCAAATCTATTAATTTGCTTTTAATTTAATGTAGTTACTACGGCAAGGAAATGAAATGAAATAGGTGGATACTAGGAGTAGGAGGATGAAAGCTGGAAATAGGTACTTACTAAGTACATATCTACATAAATAAAAAAAACGAACGGAATAATTTTATAAAATATTTTAATTTTAATACTTCAATCAAGTACCTAACTTATCTAAACTATTATTATAGTGATCAGTACAAAAACAGCTGATCTAAATGCATCTAACGCACCACGAGCGTTGAGGTCAATGCCCGCATTCTGTCAGCGAGCGTCGCACGGCCTTGCGCCCGTGTTTGTATCAGCGGCCTTGTAGTTGGATTTTTTATAACCATATCATAACATTCATAAAATCATAACAGTCGTTTAGACGTGACCATATCAGAAAAAAAAATGTTTTGTTCTTGTTTCATTAATATGTTTTCGATATCGGTTCGTAACATGTGTTAAAGAGTCGCTAGGTAATTTAATTTGACCCGGCATACGTATACAGAATGAGTTTTTGAGATAGCCATCTTTATGAATTAGAAAAAAGTTGTCGAAGGAGTTCAACCCTTGATTTTGACAAACACTATTTAAAGCTGCATAATTAGAATTTTGAAAAAATCCAATTCTAGAAATCGCACTAGTTGATTAGCCAAATAAATGGTTTAGAGTAGCTTTTAAGCTTATCAGGCCATTAAATAGTTATTTATTTTGCAGAATTCGTATTTTTGATTTTGATTTAATCGATTTCTTTCTTGATTTACAGTAATCATTTAGTTTCACTTCAAAGAATTTTCTAATTAAAAAATCAATGTGATTAAAATCATGGTAATCATTGGGAAGGTTTATTTGAATTTTTTTCACTAAATCAGACAACAAATTGATTTTGTGAATTACGGTAATGCTATCATTAAATAAATCAAGTATTTTTTTACTAAATCATATAAAAAATCACTTGGAGTTTTAAGACTTGGTGTGGTCAAATTAGAATAAGTTTTGTTAATCAACAACTTCATTATTAGTCAAAACACTTTTGCAGGCAATACAATCAAAATGTTCTATACACACCTTGCCTAACCAGCCAGCAAAATACACATAACAATATAATGACATACAAAAAAAAAAATTCTGCCTCACTCCACTGCCTTTTAGTTTTTTTTAATTGCATAATTGTCAAAATTTTTGAAGCATCTCTTTTAAAGTGTGTTTTTCTAAATTTATTATGTTATTAGTTTAACCACAATTTTTTTTTTTCAGTCTGTTATATTTGGTTTTTCTCTTTTGATCAACTTGGAGGTCATTTGAAGGCTCATTTTTAATCTCTTGCACTTTGGGGTGTCAGTTGATTTCATTTTCTTTGGTGTGTCAAAACATAAAGGTGCGCTAGGTTCAGTAGGTTCTTCAACGTTCGGACTGTTACTAGTCCATTGTGACTTGTACACTTTGGTTGGGGTCAAAACTTTCAGTACAGGTGAAGTTTCTTGAGCTAAAAAACAGGTATAAAGGTAAGCTAAACTTATGTTACAAACTATTGACGACTTGCAAGAACAGTTCTTGTCATTCTTAAAACTTACAAACAGAATTCCCTAAAAATGAAGGTAGGTACAATTGTGATTATCTCAAAAAATACCTTGTGATGTTGATGGACATGGTGAATGTGGCGTCATGACCAAGAATTGTTCATCGTTGTAGTTTTGAGGCACTGCTGTTTTAGATAATCTTTGCCTTTTTCCAGTTTTATTCTGAATAAATTTATCATCGAAATGTGTTATACACAGGTATCTGTTCCGCAGTTCCTGATGATTATTAACGTGAGCTATCGTCATGTTTCCTAAAATCAAAAACAATATGTTATTGACTAATATACGGCCACATTTTAGATGAATATTATAAAAACAATTTGGAGTACCCATTGGCTATAGACGTTAGTATTATATTCTCTGTGTTATATCTGTGGCTATAATAAACATATTTTATTTTCTAGAGCCTTTAACACACAATACTTAATGTTACACTATATATGATCATACTATGCACTCCTAACTTAATTAGTTAGTGCAATTAGTAGTAAATTGAGAATGAGTTCTGGAGACTTTTAACACCAGTGGTTATAAAATTTAATGTATTTTTCATTTAAAGTCTCTCACAAGTGAGTACATAATATTTATACACTTACCACAATTGCTCAACCAAACGACTTGCATGACCAGTTGGAAACCGAAACAATAAGAAATCTTTCGATGTATTATTACACTTTAAATATGAGCACTTGACAGGAGGCATATTGAGTGTATTCTTTTGAAATCAAAATCTGAAGTTTTAACTAGCTTAAGTCGTCGTATGTGCAAGATTCGTCGTTGTCCAGTATAAATAAGAAAATAGTCAACAACTTTACTGCCAATCTAAGTCAGACATGACGGAAACAAAATTGACAGACAGAGTAACTACCTACTTTTAAAACGTTTCGTGTAATTTGAAGTTCCGGGTTCAGTAAAATGAAAAAAGTATATAATTATGTACCATAAACATGTTAAAACATTTCTTATATATCTATTCTATGAACAGTAATAGATTTAAAAAATATTTGAATTTACTTATAATGAAACAACTAAACGTAATTATGTAACGATTGTGGTTACAGTGTATGTGAGAAATTGAGTTAAGCGCCATCTATTGCAAAAAGCTCTAAACAAAATGGAAAACAGATAACTACGTCTACTTTATCATTCTATGGGTTCGCATGGAAGTAAAAGTCTTCAGTTATCTTTTTTGTCGAAATTACGTGATTTTTTAGTGTAAATAGATAAATAAGCATTAATCAAAGAAGTTCTGATTTTTTACTAATCTTACTTCAGCCAAAATCTGCCGTTTAACGCATTTTAGTGGTTGTTAATTTTTTTACTGTTACCTATGCTGCCATCTATGATTTTTTTTCATGGACTAATTATAATTTGTTCGAGTTGAGACCCCGTGATACAGGGAAATAAAAATAACCTGCGTCATTACTGCGCCATTTCGAGCTAGAAGCAAAAATGTCGACCGAAAACTATTTTCATATGAGATTTTTTTTTGCGGTGATTATTTTAACCACACGTATGATAACAATGATGTTGCATAATTCTTATCTGTTAACGCAGACACCATCGAGTGATATAAGCACTTTTGTGGTGATAATGTTGAGGTTTAGTTTCGGTCGTACTGTGTCAATGTATTTTAAAATGAAAGGCGTCTTGTTCTTAACGAGGTTTATTGGCAACTAAAATCAACATAGATCTGTGTATCCTTATAAACGTTAAATTGGCAGTAACATGCACTTTTTGAGGAACAACTCCTAGACAGAAAAGATCTAACAAAAGTAACTGAAAGAATTGAGAATGAAGATGCGTTTAAATACGGACTGTCTACCTTACATGCGTATTTAAGATTTGCGAATATGATTTAGCATATTTCTTATAACCTAGGCTTTGAAAAGTGAACTGCTTCGACTCCAGAGAAGAAAACGATTAAAGAAGAAAACAAGAAGTACGTCCAAACTCGTTTCCGAGAATGGCTTAGTTTACACATTGATAAACATGGTCAAGGTTCCGGAAACAGCAATGATGGAAAAACGGCAAGGAGATTCTTCCAAAACTATCAATGTCCAGCAGAAATCGCGGGTATCGATGAAGAGTTTATCAAGAGATTACTTATACATAATTCTGCAAACCATGTCATCTGGATTTTCTGTAAACGTAGTAAAGTTTGGTGAATATACGTTGGGGACTGCACACTTATATGTGAGTTAATATAACTGGCTAACTATATGTCATCTTCAGTCCACAAAATTCTTATACACGATGCCAAAATAATCGAGCATCTTTCAGTTTTGCCAATAGGGAAAAATCACGTTTTACGGTAGAACTCAATGTAACGCACTCAAAACATTGTGCTGATAGATGGATTGAATACTACGGGGGTCGTGGAAATGTCTATAGTAAAAATCTTACATTAAAACCACGAATTAAAAAAAAACAGCTGTGAAAAAGTTGGAACTTTGACCCCCAATATCTCCGTAACTAGAAGGTTCCCAGTCAGGGCCTAGAACAAAAAAATGATCGCAATGATGGGGAGAACAAGTGCCTTTCGGCTTCGTGATGGGTCTTGTTACACCCTTTATCTAGCTTAAATAAATCAAGTATTGTGATACCAAAAGAACTACATAACGAAGTAATGAGCTTTTTAGTATTGACAAGTGATGACTTTATTAATGTTTTTTTCATAACTTGACATGACGTAGTTATTAACTTATTTATCATTTTAATTTAACCTAATGTAATGTCCTAATGTAATGTAATCAAACAATAATTTTTAATAATTTAACTTATTTTTTGTATGAAAATTTTTATCATTTTATTTTTGGTATTTTTATCATTTTATTTTTGTTTTTTACTCAGGAATACAAATTTAAATTCAAAATAACAAGAAACAAAAACGTTATAGATTTTTGAGATGGAACACACCGTTTGGTCCCATAGACGCGAACAATTATCGGCAGCGGGCCCACGGATCAAAGAGACCACACAGATCAGATCACAGGATCAGAGAGACAAACTGACCGTGCATTCAGTTCCTTATTTTGAATAATAAATGTCACGGTAACGATACATTGTGTTGGTTGGTTTCCCATATCGCTTCTGAAATAATTGCTTGTACCGGTCATGTATGATATACTCAATTCACCACATCAGTCTGTGAAGGGCTGTCCCTTACACCCTGTATACTGTTATTCAACGCCCACTGACCGACCTTATTCATCGACCTTTTTCGACTATGGTGGCCAATCTCAGTGGATACTAGCCGTCGACTATGAAAGGATTAAAGTGCACAAGGGTGCGTTCAGACAAAGGTACACTCACTCTACCTTCACTCTCATAGTTTGGCATGAAACGGCAATGATCTCTGGTCGTATCGAACTTGTCATCAGGTGCAAAACCGACGGCTTAACATGGTTTCTGAGGTATCATAACGCCCCTAGTACAATACACGGTCCGCAGCGAGAGGGAATGGGAAGCAGTCATGCTGAGCGAAGGAGGTGGCGGAATATGAGAGGGAGAGAGTCACACGTCCCAGCTGCCGCAGGACACGCCCTGGGCGTCGGTGGCCATGTGGTGGCTCTCGGCCACCGTAGGCGCGGGCTTATGGACGATGAGTAATGGGCTAGCTCGCCGTCCATCCGACTTATGAAGACAGGCCGTGTCTACGGCGCGTTCGTGTTCCACTTGCGAATAGGAAGGGGTCCGCAAGGGCCGATGCCTGCCGGGGCTGCGGGACTATTCGAAAGAGATTCCTCGGCCATGGAATACAAAGGACTAAGAAGGAACATGGGGTTTTAGTCAGAGTCAGTGCAAGTCTGACACTCAATTGATGACTAATTCGAAGATTAACAATTCAAAAAAACCCACATTTCACCAGTTATGTTTAAGTCCCATGTAATAGGGGGCGAGCCAATTGCCATCAATCGGGCACAAATCCAGACTCCGTGCCTGCTACTGAGAAATTCCTGATAGAAAAACCCAATAGCACTTCGGGAATCGAACCCAGGACCTCATGCTCAGTCAGTTATGCTTGCGACCACTAGACCAAAGAGGCAGTCCTTCGTTTCACTCATTAGAAAAACCAGTAACACTTGGACTGCCCTGGGAATCGAAGCCCTCAGGCTCAGATATTTTATGAAAACATTCAAATGAACATAGAATTTCTTAGAAAACTAAACAGGAAGATAGTAAAGTAAGCATGAATAAACCAATCACTAAATCTAATAAACCCTCGAGGGTACATAAACTACCAGTAACTTTATCTTATAATGGTTTAGGTAAACTAATAAAATAATTAAGGTAACATCAGAGGACCGATTCCAGATTCAGGGAAATAGTTGATCGTCTTAGTTAGAAGATTAATGACTACTAGGCAATCAAAGGGGATGCTTGAGCACCTTTATCTTGGCATCAGAGCATTTATTTTTTTATTTTGTATTATCGTGTTTTGGTAAAAGACAGAAATGTTTAAAAATAACGTCATTAACTGATGGAAGACTGCATTCTGGAGGTCTACCATTGAGCTACGTTGAGCCGTGCAGTAGGAGTGTTGAATCAACAAACACAGACATAGAAAATTTAAATTTTCTGTGTATAATACATGGTCTATACAGACCCTTCACGAAGCCGTCACCCAAGCATTCTGTATTAGCATCAATAAATATAAAAAAATATAGTTTTTTAGAGTGAATAACCCTAAAAAAATCTGCACATTCTGCTGATGCATGTATTGAATAGTACGGGGGTCAAGGAGAGTATTTTAAGTTAAGTTATAACAATAAAAACTTGTACCTAATAAAGAAAAAACTTCTGAAAAAATTGGAACTTTGACCACACCCAAGTGTGTCCAGAACAAAAAAAAAAATTTCAATGACGGAGAAAACAAGTGCTTTTCGGCTTCGGTATGACAAAATGCTAATAACAGGGCTCCCACACCGAGAAGCTACTTCAGCCACCGTATCAGTTAAGTTTAGTTAGGTTAGTTGACTACATTATAAGCCTATTGTACTGTATTCCAAATTATTATTCTTTCTCGTTTCGAATTTAAGAAGAAAGCTGTAAAGTACTCCGACTCGTCGCATATAAAAGGCAACCACGATTACGAAGAATCCTTGATTTATCATGAAGTAGCTGACGCCAACAGATAAGAAAAAATATTGTATGATGAGAATTTTCCCCCGCAGTAACTCAAAGAGCCTCAAGCAACACATTTTGACAGTTTATGTCTCAAAGATGGCGTCCATGTAATGCCGTTAAATTGCGATGTCCCTATTGCGTGGCGGAATTACATGTTTTATGATAATAATAATTGAACGACTGAGATTACGCTGTTTATTGCTTGCAGGATCCGATTATGGTTGTAATTTGGTTTCTTGAGTAGCTGATTAGCAGCTTTTACAGCTAATCCGCCGACACGCAAAGGGCCCGCGTAGTGGATTATGCGACCTGCGATTATGCGGATGTTCTACAGAATGGATGCTCTGTTTTCAGCAGTGGGCATTAGTTTCATTTTGTCTTCATCGGTTGCATGGAGTGAACTCTTCCTGCCCAGATTTACCAATCACTTTAGCAGATAGTCTCCTCCGCGTAGAACAGTGCTCGGCACAAGTTCTATTGCTCCTCGGCTCTTTAAGAAGCTAAACGAATACAGCGATCTTATTGACGAGCATTTTGACTCGTTTGGCAAGTTCCATAGACTAACATTTAATAGTTTGTGAAACTGCAATACATTTTTGAGATTGGTTGAAATTAGAATTTATGTTATTTTTGCTTTGTGATATTTTTATAGTGAAAAGTAATTGTAAATTTGATTTTGTATTGTATTATTTTTTTTTTTAAATTTTGTATTTAGTTTTGATGTTAATTCTATTTTTAAACGTTGATTTAAATTTTACTTTAGATTTTACTATTTTATTGGGCATGCGGTGCGGTTAGCACATAAAATAGGTATTAGTTTTTTTATAGCCGCTCGCTTGCTTCTGGCAACAATCGTTTCCAAAACCAACACTCGAACTTTGCTCTTGGCAACAATTGTTGCCAAAAAATATTATTTTTTAAACTACTCTAAACTCTATTTTAAAGACTGTAAAGTCCTTACAAAACGCCTTTAAATCATAGACTAATAGATTATCTAACATTTGGACGCAAGTTTGCAACATCATACCACGAATTTTTTTTACAATTATTAAATGAAGTTAGTCGGCCATGATGGCCCATCTAGTTTTAGTGATGAATTATGCAATGGCGTGTGGATTCTTTTAATGTTATGAAGATTTTTTACCACAATCATTTTTGTGACTGGTTAATAGTACAAGTAACTATTCTAGTTTATAAAAATGATGAAAAACAATTTACCAATCGTGCAAATTTTTTATCAGTTTCAGGTAATAACATGAAATTATGAAAAAACCGGCAACATATCCTCGACCTTAACTTTAGTTTCATATAAAATATAATCCACACAACTTTTGTCACACTTTTTACAGGTGAAACTAATAAAGGAGTGTTAAAAAGACCCATGGCCTGCGATAAGTCGAGGAACGCCAATTAATTGCATAAACAAATTCTTCAATTATTTCGTGGGAACGGGTCAAATCTCGTAGAGCTAGAAATAATACAAACAGTTATTTTTAGGGTTCCGTAGTCAACAAGGAACCCTTACAGTTTCGCCATGTCCGTCTGTCTGTCTGTCCGCAGCTTAGCTCAAAGACTCTTAGTATTAGAAAGCTGAAATTTGACATGAATATACAGATTAGTTACGGCTGACAAAGTAATAAATAAAATCTCGAAATGTTTTTTTTAAGGTATCTGCTGTACACACAATATTGCGATTTTGTTCAAATAATTTTGTTTGTGAAATATTAAGATTTAAAGTGCTAATTTTTGTTAGAATCAAGTGTCCCCCTTCCCCTTCTGCCAGCGAAACGGTTGTGTTTGGCCATGTGAAAAAAATCATGGTGGTAGTATAAAGGGTGTAACAAGACTCTTAACGAAGCTGAAAGGCACTTGTTCTCCCCATCATTGTGATATTTTTTTTGTTCTAGACCTTACCTGGGAACCTTCTAGTTACGGAGATATTGGGGGTCAAAGTTCCAACTTTGTCAGCACAAGTTTTTTTAAATACCTGTTTCGTAATGTAAGATTTTTAAACATATATATAGTAAACATATATAGTACTATACGTACTATTCAATCCATCCATCAGCACAATGTTTTGAGTGCGTTACATTGAGTCCTACCGTAAAGCGTGATTTTTCACCCCAAAAAAAAAAATCGCTTCCCAGCAATAATTTTTGCGTAAAGTTACTTAGTTTGATGTACATGTACATGTAAAAATCATCATTCGGAGGTAAATCGGACCGTAGGAATCGTCCGCATCTACGGACTACGGAACTACGGAACCCTACATTGTGCGCGCCCCGACACGCGCTTGGCCGGTTTTTGTAAATCAAATCAGTTTAATATTTACTAAAATTATTTCCTGAAAACGTCAATAATCAAGTTTAAAGAAATACGCAAGCTTTTTGTGATAAAATGGCCAATAACAATTCACACTATCACAAACTATGAAAAATAATCATAAACGGAAAGTTCAGCAGCCAATTATAGCTGCGGAAAACTTGTGCTCTCCGCCAATAACAAACAATAGAGGACCGACTATAACGTGCGCACACACCCGCTATCTATTGCGAACCCAACTTTGTGTGGCAATTAACACCACCCGTATTGTTTTTATCGCGGCCATTTTCTACGGAAACTTTTGTGCGTAGGTTACATATATACGTAGACAGTTTTAAGTAATTTCACTTGGATAAAGTTGGTCATAGGGTTGCTAGCATGTGCAGCTGCAGACACATAAGATTTTTATACATTAGTTATAAGTAGTTAAAATATTACTACCCGTTAGTTACTAAAGTTTAAGTGAATCAGTTTCTTCTAGGCAAGCGTGCTCCACCCAAGGCCGCGTCACCGCTTTACGTCAGGCGAGTTGCGATCAAACGCAAGCCGTAGTAGTATAAAAACCCACCTAGACGCAGAGACGACCATTAGGAGACGGCTGAGAAAAACCCACCTTCACGGAAAGTTGACCATTAGAAGATGGCTGAGGAAAAAACCCATCTAGACGGAGAGACGACCACTAGAAGACGACTAGGGAAAAAGACCCACCTAGACGGAGAGATGACCATTAGAAGACGGCAGAGGAAAAAACTCACCTAAACGGAGAGTTGACCATTACAATATGGCTGAGGAAAAACCCATCTAGACGGAGAGACGACCATTAGAACACGACTAGAGAAAAAAAACCCCTAGACGGAGAGACAACCATTAGAAGACAACTAGGGAAAAAAACCCACCTAGACGGAGAGATGACCATTAGAAGACGGCAGAGGAAAAAAACTCACCTACACGGAGAGTTGACCATTAGAACACGACTAGAGAAAAAAAAACCCCTAGACAGAGAGACAACCATTAGAAGACAACTAGGGAAAAAAACCCACCTAGACGGAGAGATGACCATTAGAAGACGGCAGAGGAAAAAAACTCACCTACACGGAGAGTTGACCATTAGAACACGACTAGAGAAAAAAAACCCCTAGACAGAGAGACAACCATTAGAAGACAACTAGGGAAAAAAACCCACCTAGACGGAGAGATGACCATTAGAAGACGGCAGAGGAAAAAACTCACCTACACGGAGAGTTGACCATTAGAAGACGGCAGAGGAAAAAACTCACCTACACGGAGAGTTGACCATTAGAAGATGGCTGAGGAAAAAACTCACCTACACGGAGAGTTGACCATTAGAAGATGGCTGAGGAAAAAACCCATCTAGACGGAGAGACGACCATTAGAAGGCGGCAGAGGAAAAAAACTCACCTAACTCTCCGTGAGTTGACCATTAGAAGATGGCTGAGGAAAAAACCCATCTAGACGGAGAGATAACTATTAGAAGACGGCTGCGAAAAAAACCACTTAGACGGAGAGACAATCATTAGAAGATGACTAGGGAAAAAACCCACCTAGACGGAGAGACGTCCATTACAAGACGGCTGGGAAAAATTCATGCCATAGATTCAGTACATCCCTTGGGGTTGCCATTTTTGGTCGGGTAATAAAAATTTGTACTGTTCCAATCAAAAGAACAATACTTAAAAGGTCAGCAAATCGATTAAAAAGAATGCCCTTTTTTGTTAAATATCCAGTGAAACATTTACCCTTACACGGTGGGTTTTATGATTTCTCACACTAGACACAGCTGACACCATTTTGTCGGATTATAAATCTATTATGCGTAGTCGGACATAACAATTTTATCGCAATCATTTTATGTTATAGTCTACTTCACATTAAATATTTTCTTCACGGATGACAAAATTGAAAAGCTTCCTGTATGTGAGAGACGTGAAATAGTTACGATTATGATAACAGCATTATGTGGCTCTCGTGTCGTGTCGCTAGATTATGTAGTCAGTGGTTAGGGTGGGGCAACGTACAAGCGGCAGCGGTTTTCTTAATTTTGATAACTATCTTTTCACGTACACATTCATTTACAGCGAAACATGAGAAGGTTAAGCTTAAAGTTATTGCACATTTTTTCGGATGCAACATAATTCTATTCATTTAATTTGTATACGTTTGTTATTTTCTAAAAGCGTTTAAAGGTGGTTTGACGATATTCCCATGATATTCAATCCTTGTGGCATACGGGGTGGAAGGATATCGACGTTTTTTTTAAATTACAGGTGAAAATATTTTATGTTTTTATGTGTGTGTTTTGGAATGATGTACTGAATACGACGTGTTAACTGATTGTGCATAGTCTTTCACTTTTGAGATTTTTTCTTCGACATTAATACTATTCTTACTTCTCAGAAAGGCTAAATTATATCCATGCAAAGCTTCAATCTCAAGTGAAATCTTCAAGTAAGCCAAGTGATAATCAACCTCATTTCTAGTTCAATATACATTTTGAAAATGCTTGAGTCACAAACGCTTCGCCCACAGCCATCATAAAGTCGCAGTGAGTGCCGCAGTAGACTTTAAAAGTCATAAATTACGACTTACGAGCGAAGATAACGCCTTTTATTACTTTGTATTTTTTGCTTTCATTACCAAATCCTTGGATATTAAATACAGTCAAATTATTTCGTTAGTTTATTTTTAGAATTGTATGTATTAGCAGTAGGTTAACAACGCTATCTTCAACCAACCGTTTGGTATTTTATTAGGTTTTTTAATTGCATTTTCTACTGGTTTTCAGGAAAACTAGTGTTTATTGAAAAACTTAATAGGACAATCCTTGATGTTATAGGTCGCTTTTCGAACAAATTTTCACAGTTATTTTGTACAGAGAATGTTCCCTTTTTTTAAGGCCTATATGTAGAAAACATAGCGCGCTAGACGCAACAGAACTACGAAAATAATGAATCACTGGACAACGATAAAATAACTTTTAAATTAAATATCAATTATAAATGGGACAATTATGTTGGTTGGAATAATTATTATATAATTATTCATACTATGACCCCAAATAAATTGAGTTAAGAGCAGTGGGAATGATGATGATGAAATTATATTGTATTATTAATTATGTTTCTGTTATGTTTTTGATTTTGTTATGTGTTCCGTTGTTGTTATCTTTTTACTTATCATTAACACTCGAAACAGGATATTTACCATGTTTACTGTTCATTTTTAGTTCATTTGAGAACTTTTTTCGGGTTTCAACTGTCGGGAGCCTGGAATCCAGTGGTTCACTTTTGTAAAAACCGTAAAAGTGCCGAAAAAATTTTGCGAGCGGACATAGTGAGTTTCGTGTGTCGGCAACAGAATCGAGTTGCGAGTGACAGTGGTAGCGGTACTGAGTGCAAAAAACGAACAAGAAAGAGTTTATTATTTATAGTTTATCCGTGATCGTGGTGCTTGCAACAGCGCCGAAATATCGGGAACTCAAAATGAACAGTAGAAATGGTGAATATCCCTTTTCTAGTGTTAATGACAATGTTAGTGACCATGAGAGTTTAAACACTTATATCTTTTCACTTGTACCACAACCAAAATATTTGTATTCCACAACTTCTGCTTCCCTGGCAATAACAAAGTGAAAGTCTGAATATTGACTGTCGCATAATTATCTCCGCTAAAATTGATGCCTAGCTGTTTTTACTTTCGGAAACAAATTTTTGGCAATAGACTTTTTTCATTTAAAACATGTATTAAGAACGGCCAACCCGTCATACTTTTCATACAAGCGCTCGTACGTGATTATGCAGTTGTTATACATCTATCTTTGATTTTTTTGAACTAATAGGTATTTTGTGCACTATATCTAGGTTTCTATGGGACAGAAAATAAAAAATTGTAGAAACAAATTCAGTATAAGCCTCCAAAAATGGCTGTTTTGCACAAATTTTACCTGAACTTTGGCCGTTTATAATGTACTCATAAACTCTAAAAGTAAAGAAATAATCACGATAGAAACCTTACACATGTAATGCAGATTCTTAATGACAATTTTTTATTTCACACACTTGTAAGACTTATTAAAAAACACGTATTTCCTGGAACAAGTTTAAGAAATTTTCGAACACTATTTTTCGTTCAACGTCATCGTGTTAGGCGGTATGAGGTGCGCGGGAGTCGAGTTAAAAGGACAATTTAAGTTGGTATTCATTTTTACTTATCAATTAATTCCCAAAACTTTAGCAGACTGTGAGGCTTACAATTCTTACAGTTTGTGTGAACTTTTAAGAAAACGATCGGATTACGGGCGAAGGTTTTCACGATATGCCAGCATCGCTAAAACTTTCAGCTACTTTACCGTTTCCAAGATCTCAGCATACTTACAAACTCATAGTTTTAAAGATTGCAGCACTTCGCACGCAGATCTAAATAGCTGGGGATCGAACAAGCAACTTGGCAACTGCTTCTAACTTGGAACTTGTTAGGAAAAAGTCGTCTAAGTTAGAACTTACAACTTGTTAAAGCAATGAGAATAAAGTCGTATTTGCTACGCTCTTAGTGTTAATTCTATGTTTTCTATTTTCTTTGTTCTATCTTACTTTTCGCGCGAGAGTTTAGTGATTTAAAAAGTGCAAACAAAGGATTAGTCGACTAACTTTGTTATTCAAAATGCATGTGCACGCTGCGTACATCAACATTTTATTTATTAAAGTTTTAACGTAAACCATTATGGTACAATTTCCTAAACCAGTACCAATCGATTTCAAAAGGTTTTGTATTTCTACAACCACTTTATAGCTCGAGGCTAAATAATAACAGCTGCCCGGGTCGATCTTCAAGGTTAAGCCGCGCTTGCCAAGGTCAGTCTGTGGATGGGTGACCACCCGTTACATACCAAGTTTCCACCGTGCCTCGGAAAGCACATTAAGCCGTTGGTCCCCGCTGTCAATTGTAGATCTTTGACAGCCACTGGCCCGAAACTGACAAACAACCAAGGGGTACCGTATTACCCAGTACTAACTGGGTTGCGGAGGTCAGATAGGCAGTCGCTCAATGTAAAATACTGGTAATCAGCCGCATCCGGTAAGAGTAGAAACTGACCCCCATAAATTTGGGAAAAGGCTAGGCAGATGATGAACATAACACTTTTGACAGGATTAACATGCACTTTTTGGTAGCTTATTTCGGCCCCATTATTTTTTTTCCACTATCGTTAACACTCATAGAGTGTCACAACGTACACTAGATTAAGGTTGTCGGTTAGAAAATCCACATGATGATGAGGCCACCTAGCCGATTTCGACCACAGCGAGTGCATTCGATGGCTTTTTAGGATGGTTGTCAAGAGCTTTGGTGTGCTGCTCTTTCATGTGTTCTCAAATGGCTCTGAGCACAAAGCGGACATGTCAAAACACCATTGACGACATTGTAGGGCTTTAGGTGGACTACCTTTAAGGTCATCACAATTTAAATCTAACTGCGTCCTTTTTCTCTCTTCAAAGAGATGCACATGACGTCTCCACTCGGGCAAACGCAAACGGATATCTAGTATGTATACGTAACGTATAAAACTCGAAAGCCATCTTCCTTGACCTCCATTGAAACGGTTGGCTCTCGGCATCTAAGTAAACTAACACATTACGGTTTGATCCTTTCAGTATGTCCTAAGCCATGATATGGGGCAACACCTGTTTTATCAACATCTTTATGGTATACAAGGGGTAGGATTAACGTCTGGTCTTAAGATACTTTGGTCATACCTTTCTTGTTTGTATCGTTTTTGTGTGTGTGTGTGTGTGTGTGTGTGTGTGTATAAAGCTACTGCTGTTTTTGGATCACTAATGAGATTAAAGATTACGCAGTCAGTGCGGGAGGAGCTCGTGGCAAAATAATAACAACCGCTCGGGTCGATCTTTAGGTTAAGCCGTGCTTGCCTAGGTTGGTCTGTGGATGGGTGACCGCCCATTACAAATCGAGTATCTTCCGTGCCTCGGAAAGCACGTTAAGCCGTTGGTCCCGACTGTCATCTGTAGATTTTTGGGCTAGCAGGCTGGGCTAGCAGTCACTGGCCCAAAAGTCTAACAACCAGTCTTACCACGGGGTATCTTATATTATTATATAAATAAATAAAATTGAAGTGCCCGGTTTGTAATATCAAAATAACAGCTTTTTACTGAATCCATATTTATGAAAATATAAAAGAAAAACACATCTTTTTTTGTCTGTCTTTCTGTCTGTTTGTTCCGGCTAATCTCCGAAAAGGCTGAACCGATTAAGAAGGGACTTTTACTGGCATACAGCTGATGTTATAAAATCTAACTTATGCTACTTTAATTTAAAAAAAACCGGTCAAGTGCGAGTCGGACTCGCGCACGAAGGGTTGCGTCTCATTATCTAAAAAAAATATATCATAATTGGCGTCAAATATGTATATACGGGGACAGCCTTTAATTTTCAACTTTTTTTATTTTTAGTTTTTTGTGTGTTTAGTGTTTTTTGCCAAATTTCATGATTGTAGGTCAAAGGGGAGTACCCTATAGGTTTTGATTCCCTTGTAACATAAACAGTCATATCTTTTGATCGCGTTGACTTACAAGTTTGATTTTTCATTGCTCCAAGGAGTAGCAGACTTGAGTCTTTGGTTATAATTTTATCTTGATACCGCCACGCATTCCTGAGAAAAAAGGTCTTGACAGACAGACAGACGGATAAACAAAGTGATCTTATAAGGGTTTCATTTTGCCGATTGAGTTACGGAAACCTAAAAATAATTAGAGTTCTGTTAAATAAATTAAAACCCTTGTAACTGGTAACAACATTCGATTAAAACAGGGAAGTAATATTTTTTTATAAAAATTTCACGCGAATGAAGGTCGGAGGCAACAGCTAGTTAAAATGAATGCCGCCTTTCGCCTGTCTGTTTGTATTTGTTTGCTTCTACGAGTACTTACTACGCAACGGTTTTCTACACGATATTCACCGTAATCTACAGTATTTATTTCAGAAGACTAAATGTGTGTATCAACAATATAAACGCATATTTATAGACAAACATAAGCATAATCAGCCTTTAATGTTCCCACTGCTGGGACACTCGGCCTCCTCTCTATGAAAGGAAATGGGCTATAATACACCACGGGCCCAATGCGTGTTGGTAGACAAACAGCTCTTAATATTCTTTCAAGTCGAAACACGTGCGAAGCAAGCGTGGGTCGCTAGTTTGGAGTATGGACATTTAATTAAATCAAGAGATAAATAATGATCTAAGAAACTTAATGAAACACGAGCATCCCATTACACGTTATTACTTGGGTCCAACGAATTTGTAGAGCTGCCCTACAAATCAGATGAGAGGTTTGCTCAACTGTAGAATTAAGATTTAATATGTAGGTCATTTCTTAAATGACTTGAACCATTTTCTAAGAGGTTGAAATAACTTTAACAGACACAGCTTGTCATTATTTTTTCTAGATTTTTTATCCAAACTTTACTTATTAATAACTAGCTGTTTCCATTATTATAAAAAAATATTACTTCCTTTTTTTCATCTAATTTTGTTACCAATTTCAAGGGTTTTATTTTTTTTGCTCGGAACCCTAATTATTTTTCTAAAATAAATAAAAATAAAATGTTCGACCTTCTATACAAAGAATCAACATCAAAAATTCAAACAGTAAGGAAAGGACCAGCGTTCAAAATAAAAAAGAGAGTGCGACAAGGAGACCCCCTTTCACCTAAATTGTTTTCAGCGGTATTGGAACACATATTTAGAAAAATTAATTGGGATACATTTGGAATAAATATAAACGGTGAGAAGCTTAACCACCTGAGATTTGCAGACGACCTGATTCTGCTCAGCGAAAACCAAGAAGGCTTAGAAATAATGCTCACTCAATTGGAAAGAGAAAGTAAGACTGTAGGGCTGACTATGAACCGAGACAAAACAAAAGTAATGACAAATCATATAAGAACACCTATCTTTATAAATTCTAATCAGATAGAGTACGTAGAAGAATATACATATTTGGGACAAACTATTGCACCAGAAAATCAGATGCAGAAAGAAATCAATGTCCGAATAAGTAAGGCTTGGAAAAGATTCTGGTCCCTCAAAGAAATTATGAAGAACCCACACATACCCCTAAAAGACAAAACCACGGTATTCAATTATGCATACTACCATGTTTTACCTATGGAGCACAAACCTGGGCCCTCACTAAGAAGCAGAGTAGAGCACTAAGAGTATGCCAAAACAAAATGGAAAGAAGCATTCTAAACATCAAGCTACGGGACAAAATCAACCTAACAAACATAAGAAGCAGGACAAAAGTACAGTGAAAAAACTTAAGTGGAAATGGGCAGGCCATATGATAAGAACTAAGAGGCAAACATGGACAAAGGATGTTACTGTATGGTACCCTAGAGATGGAAAAAGAAGTAAAGGACGTCAAAAAATAAGGTGGGAGGATGATATTAAACAAATAGCTACAACAACATGGCAAACAAAAGGTACAAACAGGGATATATGGGAAACTCTAGGGGAGGCCTATGCCAAAGGGCAAGCTGATAACAACTGTTACTAAGAAATGAAAAAAAAACAATAGGTATATTAAATCAGTAATTATTTAAATTGTTAGCATGTTATATTTTAAAGTGAGTAAGAAGAATCATAAAATTATGTTAAATATAGATGATTGAAACTTTAAAAAACAAAATGTAATATTGAATTTAATGAAATAAAATTATAATTATCTATAAATTGAAATAAGTAATATTTCTTAAATTAATAGCATGATAATTTAATGAAGTGATATTATAGCATGCATAATAAAATTATAAAACGATGTATTATAAAATGGTCAAATGTATTTATACAACGTGTAACAGAAAGGGTATAATCATATGGAATACTGTGGTACGGACCATCAAACTGAACAACAAAAAAATAATCAGCTGTCCCATAGAAAATTTCAATACCTACTCGAACCAAATGTATGGGACAGCTGATTATTTTTTTACGATTTCGATGGTGGTCCCATAGAGAAAGTTGTTCAGTTTGATGGTCCGTACCACAGTATTCCATATGATTATACCCTGTCTGTTACACGTTGTATATCAGAAATAAAGGCTATTTAAATTTGAATTTGAATGTTCTACCTTATAACATCAACTATCTGCCAGTAAAAGTCCCGTCAAAATCGGATCAGCCTTTTCGGAGATTAGCCGGAACAAACAGACAGACCGACAAACAGACAAAAACTGAATAAAATGCGTTTTTATTATAAGTACCGTATATATTTTCATATGCATTCAGTATGAAACTGTAATTTTGATGTTACAAACAGAGACTTCAATTTTATTTATTTGTGTACAGTATAGTTACAAATATCATTGACAGACAATGGTACAGCCTGAACCGCTGCAAGGCTCTAGCAGCATCACATTTTGCACGAAACCTTTCACAACTTAAATAAATAATAAATAAATATTGCTGGACATTACACACAGCGCCATCTAGGTGCCACACTAAGCAACGAGGCTTGTGTCGTGGACACCATATAGTTGATATTACTACATAGATAATTTTCGTTTGTAAATATATACTTATTATAATATGTATAAACATCCATGACTCGGAAACAAATGTCTATGCTCATCACACAAACATTTGCTCCTACCGGGATTCGAACCAATCCCCGGGACCCTAAGAACGTAAGGCAGCCTCACTATCGCTGCGCCAAACGGATCGTCATAAATGTAATGCAAAACATTGAGTGTTATCAGCTGCCTAGCCTGTTCCCAACTGTGTTGGGGTTGACTTCCACTCTAACGGGATGCATGTATTTTACTTGAAGCGACTGCCTATCTGACCTCCACAACCCAGTTAGTACTGGGAAATACCCCTTTGGAAGTATGGTTGTCAGACTTTCAGACCACTGAATACCTGTAACGACTGTCAAGGAATAAATAAAAATATTTTAATATACTGAAGAAGCGGGTGGTGTTGCATTGTACATCCAAGCCTAGATCTATTTGCGGAATGAACACTAAATATTTTGCGTAATATTGAATGTCCGCAAGCATAAGCATAATCAGCCTTTAATGTTCCCACTGCTGGGACACTCGGCCTCCTCTATATGAGATGGAATGGGCTATAATCCACCACGCGAACCCAGTGCGGTTTGGTGGATGTCAGATGTCTTCGAATTTTTGTTTCTAGGACATGACGGTTTCCTCACGATGTTTTTCTTCACCGTTTTTGAGAGCAGTGGTGATTAAATAAATTACACAAAGAATGCACCTGCCTGGGTTCGAACCCACGACTTGTTCGTAAGTCGTGGCCGCCACCACTGGGTCACCGCTGCGCTGAATGTCCGCAAAGTAACGCCTTATTCCATAACTTTTCCCAACTTCATAGAAAGAGTTCACCGAAGGAGTCAAATACGAGACTCTGTAAAGAATTTAGTCAATTTCCCCAATGCTTCGTGCCCGATGGGATTATTCTTGGTGATGGCTTGTTAGAAACGAAACCGTAAAAAATAAGTAAACAGAAAAAAAAAGAAAAATTTAAACGTAATTAAAACTTTTGGTTTTGTCAACAAACCTTTTGTGTTCGGTGAAACAAAAGCACCTGAACTTAGCCGTAGTATAGTAACAGTGACGTCAAAGCTTGGTGAGGCTTATTTTGATCACGCGGCTGATTTCCCTTGGGAAACCATGGATTAGTGGTGTTGCGTCATCAACTCTGTCGACGACAATAAACGGCTTTTTAAATATCATCCGTCATGCTAAATATCAGCCTTTAGAACCACGCCAAGCTACCAAAACCTATGCCATACATAATGGGTGTAAAAATACCTTGGATGGCTTCCTCGCGATTTGGCGAGAAGAAGCATACCATCGTGATAAATGGAAGGAATAGAGGGAGGCCTTTGCTGAGAAGTGGGACAACACTTGCTGATAAAAAAAAAACTTTCTTTATTATCAATATGTTTCTTTTAACTTTCAGCTTGCATTTCACCGCACGCAAAATACTCGCTTGGACGTGGAGTTGTGGACACCAGCCCGCCATATACAATAGCTTACATTTATGTCTGTTATGTTATAAATGTTTTCCCAAATAAATAAATACAGGCGAGTTGTTAGCAAAAGAAAAACATTTTAATGAAGTTATTAACTTATTTTACTGTAGAGTTGAAAGAAAGAAAGAAAGAAAAATGTTTATTCGGCGTCAGTACATCAGGCACACACACACAATAATATTTTAAAAAGTTACAAAAAAGAGAAAACACATAGTATGACTGTACTGTGTGCCTCACGGCTGCGCCAAAAAGGTCCATTTCAGCATTAATGCCAGACAGGTGAGGCTGTCTGACGCTGATCTTCCAATGAACCTTGAGGGGGTAAGTGACATACAGAAAACAGTTGTACAGAAAAGAGTTGTGCTTTTTCTTTTGTGTATAACAAAATCATCTGGAATTAGCCACTGTATTTCATGATCGGGAAATAACAGTGACGTCGATTCTCGGGGAGGCCCATTTTGATAACGTAGCTGATTTCCATTGGGACGACAGCCATGGATACGGCACAATGATATTGTGGTCTTGTGTTTATCGTAGCGTACAGCCTACATTGTCTAGATTAGTAGATATTATCAGTTATTACTGATGACTTTGATATCTCATCGGAGTAACGTGACTTAAGTGGGAACCGCCATCCGGCTCTGGTTCAATCCATGGTCCGGAGGGAGAGGGAATGGGACGCCGTCGCCTCCTTCTGCGAAGCAGTCATTCTAGCGAAGGAGGTGGCGCAACGTGAGGGGGAGAGAACGTCTCGTCCCAGCCGCCGCGGGAGACGCCCTGGGCGTCGGGGGCCACGTGGTGGCTCCCGGCCACCGGAGCCGCGAGCCTGTGGACGGTGAGTAATGAGCTAGCTCGCCGTTCGCCCGTCTTCTGACGACAGGCCGTGTCGACGGCGCGTTCGTGTCCCACGCGCGCCTCAAAGAATTGTCAGCAAACGATTACTTACTTATTACGACGACGAGGGCCCAAAAGGACCCGGCGACTGTTCGAAAGAGATACCGCGGCCCTGGAACACAAAGGGCAAAAGAAGGAACATGGATGGGTTTTTAGTCAGTAGAAGTCTGACATCCACTTCGCCCAAAGTGGGAGGGGTCATTTGATGATTTCCAATCCGGAAAAAAAGGTGAACCGCCAGGGTGGTGATATTTTCTTACGTTCATATTTTAATCAACATACAACCTGACACTCACCTGCTAATTACAAAAAACGAAAGAAAATCTGTATTTCGTGAGCTACCCTGGCGCTTCTACCTTAAAGCTAGAGCTAGGTATTGAGCTTTATTACTCTACTTTGTATTCTATGATGAGAGTTGAGACAGTAGGGACATAATTAGCCCGTCAGGATGATTCTTGCAATTTAGAATCGATTAGCTTAAATCCTATAAAGGGTCTATCTATTCATACACGACATCTATTAAGGGGTCATTGTACTCATCATTATGAACAACTTTTACAATGGGACCAACCTCGAAATCGCGAAAAAAAATATCAGCTGTTCCCTACAATATGATCGCATTAACTCGTCAAAATGTAATGAACAACTGATATTTTTTTCGCCATTTCGTTGTTGGTCCCATAGTGAAAGTTGTTCATAATGATGAGTACAATGACCCCTTAAAAGATTTCGTGTATGAATAGATACACCTTATATAAGATTCTTGAATTCTGAGTATTGCAATAAAACTTTTAGTAGACCGTATTGCCAGTAGGTATATTTTATGCTAAACCACGCCCACTCTTGGAAAGACGGTAAAAATTTCATGAAAAACCCCAACAACCTCATTAAAAAAAATACGAGGTTTTGACAAGATTTACTGTCAGACTCTAATTGATGGATCGAATTTACAGCTTTAAATTAAATCGAAAGACAAATTAATAATTGTGATAACTAATCCTTCTAATTGTTAATTTCTCGAAATACGATTAGTCTAAGAACGAGTGATCGTAATTAGAAATACAACAAAGACTCTAGCTCTTTCGATGAATGTAGAATATTGCGAACATATTAATGGCAATCCAATCAAGCTTATATGACACGTGTTATGAATGGAAGAGCTAACTAATAAGGTCAATAATTGGGTGAGGTTGTTTATCTGTAGCTAACATGCAAACCGTTCCTTCACTGAAGTCAAAGACCGCATCCTAACCAAACCGATTGTCAATTTGTCACGCGAGCGAATCCGAAGACGCCTTCCAGATTTCTGAACAAATGAGTCAAATAGTATGAACGTGGCAAACACGTCGCTTCAATGACTTCTTCTTCTTCGTCATATCGATGATTCTCACAGTTATCTAATTAAATTGGCTGTGACCAGAACTCAGCCACGTCGACGGCAATTGAGGAGTTGCACTTCCAACGCAACGTCTTCCGGTTCAAGGCGCCACTCCAGAACTTCTTTCGGCCCCATCGGCCATCCATTGCCACTTAAGTTTGGCAATTCTTCGGGCTACGTCGGTAACGATGGTTCTCTTGCAGATGTCTTCATTTCTGATTCGATCACGCAAGGAAACTCCGAGCATAGCCCTCTCCATTGCCCTTTGGGTGACTTTAAGCCTTGTGAGCTTGTGTGAGCAACCACGTTTCGGTCCCGTATGTAATCACTGGCAACACACACTGGTAAGTTGGACGAGAACATACCATGCTGCGGTAAGTTTAACGAGAAGATACCGCGCAACTTTTCGATTGCTGCCCAGCCGAGTCGGATTCGACGATTGACCTCTTTCTCGAAGTTAGACCTACCTAACTGTATCACTTTTCCCAGGTAGACATACACGAATACACGAGAAACACGTTACTCCGTAATAAATAGGTATTTTTCCTGATTCTTTCCCAATCCCAAATAACAAGAAAATGTTTGGAATTAATTGTCAAGGGATGAAAGCAAAACATTGAAAACAGGTAGGAAAACTGTGCAATGCAACCCTGAGGTCCCCTATGGTTCGAGCCAAATACTAGCGTATTTGTACACGTGTATGTTATTGAAAAGGTGAAAGATAGAAGTTTCACTCAATTTGATAAAAACAATACAGGGTGTAACAAGACCCTTCACGAAGCCGTCAATCAAGCATTATGTACATCGAACTAAGTAACTTTACGCAAAAATTATTGCTGGGTGAACGGCTGTTTTTTGGGGTGAAAAATCACGTTCTACGGTAGGATTCAATGTAACGCACTCGAAAAATTGTGCTGATGGATGAATTGAATAGTACGGGTGTTGTGGAGGTGTTTAAAGTAGAAAAAATACATTAAAAACTAGTATTTAAAAAAAAACTTGTTGAAAAGTTGGAACTTTGACCCGCAATATCTCCGTAACTTGAAGATTCCCAGGTATGGTCTAAAACAAAAAAATGATCGCAATGACGGGGAGAACAAGTGCCTTTCGGCTTCGTTAAGGGTCTTGTTACACCCTTGTATACTATAATTTGCCTCATTCGTCGAGGGGTCGCAAGTGACTGCTGATCATGAGGTCCTGGATTCGATTCACGGGTAGGGCAAAGTGTTATTGGGTATCTCCATCAGGAAATTTTGAGCAGCGGCCATGGAGTCTTGATTTATGCCTGGTTGATGGCAATAGACTCGCCTCCTATTACATGGGGTTTAAACATACGGGCAAAATGTGGGTGTACTATTAATTACAACTCTGCTTACCCCTTCGGCGTGACGTTATGTATCTATTACAATCCATGCACTTTACTTACTCGTAATTTATTTCATAACCAGGGTGGTTACTAAGACGCTTAAAGCGGGAGTAATTCCAGTGCGGGAAAGAGATAGAGCTATACAGGTCATCTAGCGCCATCTCTTTCCTACACTGGAATTACTCCTGCTTTAAGACGTCATGGTAGGCCACCAGTGTGTTCACAACGACGTAGTAAAGCGTGAGGAAACTGGCTTGTCTTAAAACCAAATATTCGGAGACACGTAACATCCATCAAACTGAAGTGGGCTCGCGTGGTGTATCATGGCCTACTCCCTCTCACTACAGAAGGCTGGTTTCCTACACCTAGCCGTGGGAACATTATAAGGTATACGAGTAAATGTAATGAAGCTATTTGAACTACCATATATTAAAAAAAAAATTGATGTGTCTGTTTTTAACATCAAAATAACAATTTTTTACTGAATGCAAATGAAAATCTATACTTCACTCATTACAAAAACACTTTATTTTTTTTGTCCGTCTGTCTGTTTGTCTAATCTCGCCTAATCCGCCTAATCTCCGAAACGGCTGGACCGATTTTGACGGGGATTTTACTGGCAGATAGTTAATTTTATTTTACGAGTAGAAAAATAATTAGGGTTCCGTGCAAAAAAATAAAATCCTTGAAACTGGTAACAAAATTCGATTAAAAAAGGGAAGTCATTTTTTTATAATAATTTCATGCAAACGAAGGTCTCGGCCAACAGCTAGTTAACATTAAAAACGCCATATTTTCCATGTTGACTATTCATTATTAGTTCCCGATATTTCGGCGCTGTTAAAGCACCATGATCACGCAAACTGAAGTTATTGCGGGTGGGTGTTTATGACCAGACAAATCGATCTACCCCTCTTCCTTGTGGTAAATATCCCGCTTTTAGTGTTAATGGTATCATTAACACTAAAAGTGGGACCATGTGTCCCGTGGCCATCATCATCTGCCTCGCCTTTTCCCAACTATGTTCGGGTCGGCTTCCAGTCTAACCAGATGCAGCTGAGCATCTTTTACATAGAGCGAATGCCTATGTAGCCTATTGTGTTAGTGACCTTGTCAGTATAAAAGTGTTTTAAGACTGTCCGTGTGAAGTTGGACTTCTACATGTAAACGTCTCCACTGGGCAATCGTCACACAATACAGGGTGTTAACAGACCCTTCAACGGAGCCGTCAACCAAGCATTCTGTACATCAAACTAAGTAACTTTACGTAAACATTATTGCTGGGAAACGACTTTTTTTTTTGGGTTGAAAAATTACTGTTTGCGGTAGGACTCAATGTAACGCACTCAAAACATTGTGCTGATGGATGGATTGGATAGCAAGGGGGACGTGGAGGTATTTTAAGTAAAAAATTGACATTAAAAACATGTGTTTCAAAAAAAGCTTGGGCAAAAGTAGGAACTTTGACCCCCAATATCTCCGTAACTAGAAGGTTCCCAGGTATGGTTTATAACAAAAAAAAATACCTACATGTTCAAGGAAAAAAACCAAATCCATGGGACCAATCGAGAAGTACATCCTTTCACATGAAAAAAGAATTTTCAAATCGGTTCATAAATGACGGAGTTATGAGGTAAAAAATATTAAAAAAAAGTCGGTTGAAAATGATCGCAATGACGGGAAGAACAAGCGCCTTTCGGCTTCGTTAAGGGTCTTGTTACCCTTTACATTCCAATAGCTGTCAAATTCGGGTCTTGGACACGACGCTTCAATCTATACATTCCCAGTATAACACGGCCTCGCTTTGTTTAGATTTGCTGTACATTGAGAGATACGCATAAACTGGTTTTGTATAGCTTGATTGATCGCCGTGCGTACGGTCAGGCATCAATCTTACATGGCAACCGATACATCGGTGGCTGTCCACAGGTTCTCTGAGGACCCACCCTCCCGCAAGCGTTTGTCTAATAAATCTGGAGTGAAATAGTGTTGAACGTGAGTTCGCGTTTCCAGGGGAATAAAGTTAGCAGGATTAACGAATTACCACTTTGAATGGGTAAATAACACTACTGAAAATTCAAAGACCAATGGACCATTGTGATATGACTTGCCACTCTACTTCACACGTATTTCACATCCAGATTTATTTATTTTAAGAGAATTTTAATATTAATACAAAAAAAAAATCGCTTGACATTACACACAGCGCCATCTAGGTGCCACACTAAGCAACGAGGGTTGTGTCGTGGACACCAGATAGTTGATAATACTACATAGATACATTTTGTTTGCAAATACATACTTATTATACATATAAACATCCATGACTCGGAAACAAATGTCCATGCTCATCACACATACATTTGCTCCTACCGGGATTCGAACCCGGGACTCTAAGAACGTAAGGAAGCCTCACTACCGCTGCGCCATTCGGGTCGTAATGACTAGTTCTTAAGATAAAAATAATGCGGTCACACAAACAGACAGTATAAGCGATTTAAATTATAATTTATTGACAATAGTTGCCAAATATTGCAATACATTCTTGTACATAACATAACACCACGCCTGTAATCCCTGAAGTGTTAGGCAGAGGTGTACCTAATAGTACACCCACATTTCGCCAGGTATTTTAAGTCCCATGCAAAAGGGGCGGGCCTCCACGCCCACTAGTCCAGCCACGGAGTCTGGAGTCTGGATTCGTGCGCGGTTGATGGATTGCCATCAACATAATTCCTCATGGATAAACCCAATACCACTTAAAATAAATAAATACATTCATTTAATTCAGATATCACAAGACCCTTATAGGTATATTCATAAATATTCACGTTCACAAAATTAACTGCTAAATCAAAAGCTCGCGAAAGATCGAGGAAACACGCGTATAAAATGGAAAGGAAATTCTGATGTGGCTGTGAGAAACAAAATATACCCTTGTCTTCCTTTAGGTGTATGTATGTGTGTGTGGGCTCAGAATAGCAATCTCGGTCAATAGCCCAGGCCTGAAACCAAGGAGAGGCGCCACGGCGCCCTCACCTTCCGCCTGACGCAGGTCCTCACCGGACACTGTTGTTTCGGGAGGTTCCTGCACCGAATCGGGCGGGAGGAAACGCCCGGGTGCTACCATTGTGAGGATCGACCGGAGGACACGGTGGAGCACACGGTGGAGATCTGCCCCGCGTGGACGGAGCACCGCCGTGTCCTCGTAGCGGCGATCGGCGGCGGCGACCTCTCGCTTCCGGCCTTGGTTCAATCCATGGTCCGGAGCGAGACGGAATGGGACGCCGTCACCTCCTTCTGCGAAGCAGTCATGCTAGCGAAGGAGGTGGCGGAACGTGAGAGGGAGAGAACCTCACGTCCCAGCCGCCGCGGGAGACGCACCGGGCGTCGGGGGCCACGTGGTGGCCCCCGGCCACCGTAGGCGCGGGTCTGTGGACGGTGAGCTATGGGCTAGCTCACCGTCCGTCCGTCTTATGACGACAGGCCGCGTCGACGGCGCGTTCGTGTTCCACGCGCGCCTCAACAAACAGCAAACAGAAAGGGGTCCGGAAGGACCGATGCCTGCCAGGGTTGCGGGACTGTTCGAAAGAGATACCGCGGCCCTGGAACATAAAGGGCAAGGGAGGGAACATGGATGGGTTTTAGTCAGTAAAAGTCTGACACTCCCTCCTGCTCAGCCCAGAGCGGGAGGGGTTATTTGATGATTTCCCATCGATAAAAAAAAAAAAAAAAAAGGCCTGAAACCAAACTGTGCATCGTGCAATTGCCCGACAAGGGATTCGAACCCAGGACCTCATGCTCAGCAGTCGCGCTTGCGACCACTCGACCAATGAGGCAGTACCTACTTATACAGCCTGAAATTTTAATGGTTGTTTTCCCGCGGCAGAACAACTTGCCATAAGGAGTACTTTCGAAGCATAGAGTAAAAGTAAAAAAAATAATATGTTTTTGTTATAAAATAATTAAAAAAATATTCATCAACTCGAAAACATGAGAATCAATAGTAACACTAGACGTACCTTGTAGGTACTACTCGAATCGCACGCGCCGCCCGCCGCCAAAAGACACGATGCATAAATGTTCAAAGTAAAATAAGCTCTCGTTCGTGGTGATACGGCATAAACTAGTTTTCACGCAACAATACAAAAGACAGCCGCGAAGCCGACAAAGGAAAGACCGATTTATAAATGTTCAAAGCAAAATAAGCTCTCGCGTGTAGCGATACGACATAAACTAGCCTGCGCGCAACAATTACAAACGACGCCGCCGCCGGCTTCCTATTGTATTATTATTGTATTATGTATACTTAGTTTTTCCGCGATTGTCATACGCGCAGCACGTGTTATCTTATCGTGCAATGGATCGCCACTACAGTTATTGCAATTTGGAGAACGTCGCTATGGTGCAACTGGCCCGGCGACTTTACGCGGAGCCGCAACACTTGGAGTCGCGTACTTCGAACGGGGTCCTCGTCGAAGTACGCGAAAGGCTGCGGCTAGGTTTGGCGTAAGCCAATACTACGTCTTGAAACTGCTCAACTCTGAAGGACTGCATCCTTACCATTTTCGCAGAGTTCATGCTCTCTACGAAAACGACGGCCCGAACAGAATTGTTTTTTGTCAGTGGTTGATGGACATTCAAAATACGAACATTTTGTGGACGAATGAAGCAACTTTTACGCGAGTTGGACTCAACCAGCGTAACGAACATTTTTGGGCTTTGATTATCCCACATGTTATTCGCGAGTGTGCGCACAAGTGCGTTTTATGTGTTAATGTGTGGGCCCGGTTATTATTGGCCACCTCATTGGGCCGCATTTCGTGACAGGACAAGTAGAACCTACCTGAAATGTTACAAATCATTATTCCGGACTTTTTTTGTGGTCGCTGGTCGGAGCTCAAGCGCCTAGTGTATCGTGAGGAACACGAAACTCGCGACGGGTTAATAACTGCGATAGTGGACGCTTTTAATATCGTAAGAAGTGACAGAGACACCTTACTAAAATTGAAAGACAACCAATTAAAACGTGCTCGATTGTTATACAACGCAGTGGCTTGCACTATAGTATATGCTATACTTACACTTTATACTATACTTACAATTGTCATACCATATACCATTTATCATCCTTTTTTATTGATTTGTTTATTTATACTCAGCGAATCGATCTAAATACGATTCGTTTTCATTATATTTGCTGAAATAAAATATCAATTTTCATAATTTTCAATGTTGTGACATGTACGTCAGATTTGCCAAACTGACGTACATTCTTTCTGTCATAGAGTTTCTTACTAGCTTAGTCTATGATGAATACTTTTTGGTTTATCTAATCTAAATTATATTTTTCAATGTTTAGCTGAAATATTGTATATTATAGATAATAATGATTGTTTACCAATAACTTAATTTTAAATTATATTTATAAATTCTTTGCGCACTCATGGTTTTATGAAGTAAGTCTGCTATGTCCTGGCCGACTACACTTGTCAGATGAGATTATTATATGGCCGCAAGAAGAAAATCTGAGATTTAAAAATGGAAGGAGACTACTGTGGAAAACGAGCTGACGAGGCAGTCGAGAGGAGACTAGACGAGAGAACGTTTCTTGAATGTGAGACTGAAGGAATTCTTAAAATTGGATACAAGACAGATTCTTGAAGGTGATCCATCTAAAGATACACCTGGGACTTCTATTCCCAATCTTATTATTAAAAACTGTCGTTGTGCCATCCCTGCTGATCATCTCGCGGAGCTGCCCTGGGTCTAAAAGCTGGTGATCCATCTCTAAAGATCTACCAGGACCTCAACTCCTGTTCTTACAAACGCCGCCTTCCTGTGGAGCAGACCTGATACATCGTCCTACATCTCCACCTCTACATTTCATCGTGCTTCAACAGTGCTACTTAATCGTGTAAATATAATTTAAAATTAAGTTATTAGTAAACAATCATTATTATCTATAAAATACAATATTTCAGCTAAACATTGAAAAATATAATTTAGATTAGATAAACCAAAAAGTATTCATCATAGACTAAGCTAGTAAGAAACTCTATGACAGAAAGAATGTACGTCAGTTTGGCAAATCTGACGTACATGTCACAACATTGAAAATTAATTTTATTTCAGCAAATATAATGAAAACGAATCGTATTTAGATCGATTCGCTGAGTATAAAGAAACAAATCAATAAAAAAGGATGATAAATGGTATATGGTATGACAATTGTAAGTATAGTACAAAGTGTAAGTATAGCATATACTATAGCACTTCGAACAATTACTCCGTTACCGGGAAGTGTAAGTACCTACCTACTCGTACTTTTGTAAATAGTGAACATTTAAAAGTAGTTTAGTTAATTAAAATTATTGTAAATAAGTTGAATCAAGTTTTTGAAATACGCCACAAATACTTTTTTAATCTAATTCAGAAAATAATTTTTCTTTAACGATAAACTTGTTTTTATTTAATTTCGTGTTCAGTAAATTGCACCTAAAAACGTAGGTATTTATGACGGTCCTAAGCCCGTAAAAGTATAAAGAGAAAATTTGAACTCAACAACTTATCAGCTGATTGAAAAGCACGCGGGTCAACGGCCGCGCGGCCGGTCGGCGGTGGCGCTCAGCGCAATCAGGAGGTATAACTATTGGTTCGTGGTCGGTTTCGAGTTTTGTTTTTCACAATGGTTAATCTGCCATTTTTTGTTTCTAATATTTTAATTGTTTATTAAACGATTGTATTACCAAGGCAAAACCATTTCGCTGCGGGAAAACAACCATTAAAATGTCACGCTGTA
Organism: Eugnorisma glareosa; assembly: GCA_947578425.1. NCBI lineage: Eukaryota > Metazoa > Arthropoda > Insecta > Lepidoptera > Noctuidae > Eugnorisma > Eugnorisma glareosa. The sequence continues at coordinate 3,812,278 of OX387957.1, read as the reverse complement.
TACTTGTATTTTTTTTCTTCTGTAACTAAAAGCCGCTGCTCATTTGCCATGAAAGGTTAGAAAAGTTATCGTAATAAATAAGTTTTCTCCGAAACTTCCCAAAATGTGTAAAAGTGGACGTTGTCACGTAAAAACGTAATGACAACCCAACCCGATTGAGTATTGTTGGTAAAACTTGCAATAATCTATTGGGAATAGCAGTAATCTAAAAAAACCTAATGTTTTCCGATGGCAGAAAGGGTGTAACAAGACCCTTAACGAAGCCGAAAGGCACTTGTTCTCCCCGGCATTGCGATCATTTTTTTGTTCTAGACCAGGGATCCCCAAACTATTTTGGACAAGTGACCCCTTTTCCAAAATGAACCTCAGACCCCCATGGCCAAATTACCTACTTTTAAGATCAACCCCCTTATTCATAATGGTCCGCTAACTTAAAACAGCTGCTACAGTGTGTTATTTTTCATTCTGACTTAGGTCAATAGAAGAAGACAGAGTGAGAATTAGCAATGCTTTAAGTTAGCAGACTATTATGAATAAGGGGGCCTATCTTTAGTTTTTTCCTATTGACACAAAATACCTAGGTACTAAGGTACCAATTGGAAAACTTTGCACTTGGTTAAGTGAGTAAAATTGACTTCATTTTCGTATCAAAATTTAACAAAATAAAAAGACATACAATTCAGTAAATATCAAGTTTAATTTATAACGATTATTACAAATTAGGTACTTAAAGAATTTTAAGTAGGTAGGAAATTATATTTAAAAAAGTATTAATTCGCAAAGAGAAAATAAAACATTCAGTGTGATGGATGAACCTGGTGACTATCTACCAATCTAGCTACATCCGGTTCAATATTGGTGAGTTGCAGCCTTAAATCTCCACGTTCGTTGATTTTCAAACGGTTTCTTTGTTTCGTCAAAATGTTTGTTACCACACTGAAGCTTTTTTCAACTAGGTATGATGATGGAAAAGCGATAAGGTATTTTTCAGCAATGTTCCACAATGTAGGATACTGTGTTTCAATGTTGCGTTGCAACCAGAACTTCTGATAGCCTTGGTTGAACTTCTGCTTAAGCTCTTCGTCTGTGCTGATGGTAATCAACTCTTCTTGCATTATCACATTGGCTTCTTCTATGGCTGTGGTATTGTACGGATTTATTATCCATTGAGGAATTTGTAAATTTAAAAGATCCTCAAACCTCTCCGTAAAATCCTTGTGTAATGCGTCCAAGTGAGTGACATATAATAAAATGTCATCATCTTGAAGCGTTTCTGGTAATTTTGACAAATGCAGAAACTGCGAATATTCTTTTCTGCCTAAATTTTGTTTATAAAGGATTAGTTTACCCACGAAGGCCGATATTATTGATTTTGTTTTAATCAAGTTAAGATCGTCACCCTGCAGCTGCAAATTAACTTTGTTGAACATTCCAAAGATATCAGTCAAGTAATAAATATCTGTTTTACAATTGTTCAGATTTTCTTTCAAATTCGGATCTTTTTCTTGTAAAAACTCCAACACAGATTCAAAAACGGCTGAAAATCTTTCTAAGCAAGAGCCTCTTGATAGCCAGCGAACTTCAGTGTGAAGAAGTAATCGAGTAAAGACTTCGTCGTTTTCCTCACATAGCTGAGCAAATAACCGAGAGTTCAAAGAATTGCTTCGAATCTTGTTGATAGCATTTATTACATATTGTAAAGACTTATGCAATCTAGGACTCAGCTTTTTTGCTACTAAATGCTGCCTGTGAATCACGCAGTGAATGACCAGTACATCAGGCAGTTGTCGCTTTAAGTGAGCTATAAAACCACGATGACGACCAACCATAGACGGTGCACCATCAGTCGCAACAGAAACAATGTTCTTCCATGGAATAGCTTTGTCAGTAAAAAAATGTTCCACGGCCTGAAAAATTGATTCTCCTCTGGTATCAGTCTCTAAATATGTAGCAAAAAGCAGTTCTTGGCACATATTTTCATCTTTGATATATCGAACATATCCTAACAACAGAGCTTCATTGCCGGGTAATGTAGACTCGTCCAACTGGAGAGAGAATCTGTTGGTCTGTAAGAACTTGCATAAAATGTTTTCCACATCGCGTCCCATCTCGTCTATGCGTCTCTGAACGGTGTTATTGCTCAAAGGTATTCTCTTTAAAATATCATGTGCGGGTTTGTGCAATACATTGTTAAGGACCTCCGCAATGGCTGGTAAGATAAGCTGCTCTCCAATTGTGTGGGGTTTCCCCGACTTCGCTATTAGTAAAGATATATTATAGGACGCTCGTAAACCATCATCGTCTTTAATAGATGATGACGCAAACATCGATCTTATGGATGGCCTTTTGTCTAGTTTTTCTTTAAGTGCTTGAAAAAATGTCAAGGGCTTACTTTTTTTGTCAGCATGTACTCTCGATAAGTGGTCATCCATTTTTGAAGGCTTCATGGCATCGTTACTGAATACTTTTTCACATATGAGACACATCGGCAAGTGTTGATTTGATGGAGATGCAATAAATCCGAACTTCAAGTAGTCCAAACTGTATTGTCTGCATTTTTTTTTCGTGTCCGCCATCATAAAACTCTCAGTAATCCTGCAAATAAAAAAATAAGAAACTAAGTACCTAAATTGAAAACAATACCTAATAAACTGTTAAATTTACTGGTAAATTTTTACAATTGAAACAACTGAGGCAACTGCAAACTGTTGCAAACAATCTACAGATAGCTCAACTGATCACTATCACACAGTGTGCAGTGGGGCAATGCTGATGCGCTGTGCCGGATAAAAACTGTTTGGTACTTACCCTGTTAATTTTTCATAAACTGCAGATATTGTGTGGTTACGCTATTAACTCGCGTAGGGAGCTCAGCATTTTGTAAATTCTTTTTCAGTCACTTTACTTCACTTAATTTAGCTATGTAATAACTTTGTAATCTCTTGAAATAAATGAGTACTTATATGAGTTATTATCGTTCAAGCTCCAACGAATTTCAAAACGCAAATGAACTTTCAACCTAAGTGCAACCTCGTTAAATAGTAAAATATCAGGAACATGTTTGGACTTGCAACTTGATCATGAATTCGTTCGTGTTAAATCGCGCAAGCGTCAAATAGAGAGCAAGTCAAAACGCGCCTGAAAGACGTACGCTCGAACTCATTATCTTGCACAAACTTGTCCACACTGACTTGCCGAGTTTTTCATCTTGTACGAACTTGAGGCTTTATATTACTACAACAATGCTATTTCCTACATAAATATTAATTATTCTTAGTACACGTAACACAACATAAACAATACAGTACCTACCTACCTATCTTGAAAGTTTTAAGTAAGAACTTGTGTTAATTTAATAGGGGTCGATTTTTAGACCTCGTCGACCCCCATAATCAGTTTTCGTTTATGTCGACCCCTAGGAAACCGATATCGACCCCAAGGGGTCGATATCGACCACTTTGGGAATCCCTGTTCTAGACCATACCTTCTAGTTACGGAGATTTTGGGGGCTAAAGTTCCAAGTTTTTAACAAGTTTTTTTTTTAAATAAATGTTTTGAATGTTAGATTTTTACTTTAAACACCTCCACGATCCCCGTCATATTCAATCCATCCATCAGCTCAATGTTTTGAGTGCGTTACATTGAGTGATACCGTAAAACGTAATTTTGCACGCCAAAAAAAGGCAGTTTCCAACAATAATTTTTGCGTAAAGTTACTTAGTTTGATGTACATAATGATTGGCTGTCGGGTCCTGTTACACCCTGTATAAAGTAAAATACTTTTAAACACACCGTGGTATTCAAAAAAAAAACTTTTACATAGAACTACTACCATTACAAGGCGGCACACATTCCCATTCGCATAATTACAGCAATAAGGTTGAAGCTGTTCTCTTTTGTCGCGCCTCTCAGTGAGCTCAGGCTTTGTAATTAGAGCCTTAGGCTTTAAGCTAAATGCCACTCATCTAGTTTATGACGTTAATCAGGCCCCCACGTGGTGAAACCGACCTTGGTGTTTGTGACTTATATAGGTATAGGTGCTAGGCCCACTTTCACCGCTAATCACTGAATGTATCACCGAAAGATCAGCGAATTTAAAACGTCATTTTGTTTCTGCCAATTGTTTTGAGAACTTGAAGACAGAATGATGTTTTAAATTGTTTTTTTTTTGTAGCCTTTCGGTCCCACGGCTGGGCAAAGGCCTCCTCCAATTCCTTCCATGTGCTCTAACAGCTATTATCTACAAAAGTGCTATACACGGCCAAACTCAAAATATATAGAAGTGCTGTATTTTTTTTTACTAACCGATAACATTTCTATGTAGGGGGGCTCAAAATGATGTACTGAATACGTGGTATTTTGACAATGCAATAGTGCCTGTCACGGGCCTATTTGAAATAAATGCTTTGAGTTTGAGTTTGAGGTAACCGTTTTCGCGTCGGTGTATCTTCAGCCCCGTATTACATAGTATAGAAGAAGGTATAGATTTGCAAGTTGTCTGAAATGGCTACAACATATACAATATTGACACAGGTTGTGAATTTCCTTTAAAATGGATTGCTATGACGAAAAATATTGTAGTCAATTATTACATATACATTTCACGTTTAATTAGAGGGATGATTCGGCGACGCCCTAGGTTTACGACTAAAACTACGTAAACGGCCCGCTGAATAAATTTCATATCAAAGAGATTTTGATTATAATTCGTAATGCAAATTAATTTCCAAATGTTACTGTCGATGTGTACGGCAAATGAATCCCACAATGTGGTATTGTATTATTGGCTTTGATACAAAATTATAGTTACCTCTTGCATTAGATTGATTACTACAACTCTACAAAGATATTTTTCTCAGACATGCTTGGAAAGAGCATTATTTTGACAATCTCCTTCAAGATATTTGGCGTGTTTAGCGGCCAAATAAATTACATAGTAATAATGAGGTTATATAGTAAACTCATATCTGTCGTGTTATTTAAAAATGTAACGATCATTTACTCTGAACCATGGCAACCAAGGAGATAACTTATCAAAGGTTTTATTTAAATTTCGAATTGGCTTACAAATAATAAAAAGCGGTATAATAAAAAAAAAAATCAAATAAACTCTTTAGTGAATGATGATGATGAATGAATGAAATGAACAACGCGAGAAACATTTTTGTTGTTTGTGTGCATCATTGATTTTGAAAGGTAATTGTATTTGTATTTGACAAAATGAGTTCAAGTGGAAACAATGAGTGTGATGAACTTCCTCGCATTATTTGAGAAAAGTACTGTACAAGCCTTGGCCACAACTAGGCATTGATGAACTTACGTATGTGTACGTCTTCGCCTCGGCCCACATTTACACGTTCGTCCATCAATGCCTCTGTTGCTAGCCGCTGCAGTAATGTATTATTTCAAGACAGTTGTTAAACATGGCGTACTTTCAGAGGCTATAATAATGATTCGAAAATTAATTCTTTTGCATAGGCATCTTTCTGTTACGCGGTCATGACTTTTTTTTTTGTTTAGTTGAGTTTTAAATTTATTTAATTCTTTGATTTGTTTTTTACTATTGCCCACAACTGTATTGAAAAACGTCGTGTGATACACAGGTGTGTAGGTTATTGCAAACTCGTGTCATTAAAAACCCTAGCCATTGTTCTGGTACTTTCCATCACAATGTACTATTGGTGAAAATCGAAGCCAACGACGCCATTTTGAATTTTAAACACAATATTACACAGTAAAAACATGTTTCCGATCTTTGTCTATTGTCCGCCAAAAGATCCCTGTAACACTGTAATCGGTTGACTACATGGTACTATGTTCGTAATAATATTTTGTTTGACTGCCTATATTTCCTTTCTTTTAGCCTATACTGTCCGAATTTCTTCCACGAGCGACAATATTTTTTATTAGATCTTATTAATTATTAATTTTGTTCGCCCATCCATTTCACGAAAAAATATCTGCCCTGGTTTCATATTTCAACATTGGCTATAATATTCTTCCTACTTTAGAACGTAAGCAGCTACCCGATGACATCAACCTTTCCTCCAACAGTATAAACAGTGAAACTCGAAACTCCGCACCTGCACTATTTAAATAATAGAACAGCTCGGACGGACTTGCAGCGCTAACACGGGGTGACGGTTACTCTTAACTTGAGTCTCCCCAAGGACGCTGAGCTTACGGAGTCTTGCTCAGTTGCTAGTAGACACAACCTAGGGGAGCTATTGTATACCGTGTTACGTTAGAACTTGTGTATTTTGATACCATCCCCTGGGTTTTTCGGAGTCAAATTCTAGTTTAAAAATATGGGATTAGAATGTTTTTTGACATATATTTTGTCAACGCTATAAGAGGAGGTCTCGAGTTCGCTGCTGTAAGAGAAAGTGCCAGAACAATGGCTTAATTATGTTCGATCGCAAGGATCTCATCCATGATTATTATTATTAATTACGATAATGATAATACAAGGTGGTTTTTTTCATATCCCTTAAATCCAGAATATGAAAGAGACCATATAAAAGTATCACGTTTTTTTTTTTTAATTTGGCCTTGGTATATTATCTCACTGCTGGGCAAAGGCCTCCCCCATAACCTTCCATTCTTCTCCAGGTGCTGCTTTCTCAGACCAATCTGTCACAAACGCCTCTAAGTCGTCACTCCAGCGTTTTCTAGGCCTCCCTCAGCGACGACGCCCGTCTACTGGCACCCACTGAGTGATGACTCCGGCCCATCGGTCCTGATGCATTTACTGATGCATTCTACAGACATGGCCCACCCACTCCCGCTTCAACGTAGTAGTCTTATTGTCCACATCAGCGATTCCAGTTTTTGAGGGTACTGTGGTATTGCGAATTCTGTCACTGAGCTTAATACAATACGCTCGCCTTTTGGCAAACCTTGAGTTTGGACTTTTGCGACTCGGTCAGGGACCAAGTTTGAGCACCGTAGGTTAGGTTGGACGGGCAGAATGCACGTGTCGGTGAGTTCGCGCTTCAGGGGCAAAGGTAGGTCATCAAAGAATCAACTAGCATATGAATTATTTTTCATTTTTTTTTTTTTAATACAGAATATTTCGAAATAGGTTCGATTATTAATGTAAAACACCCTTACGTTAAATATGACAACGTCGCATTTTCTTAGCTATAATTAAGAATACTCGTATAAATCAATGAAACTAAGATACCTACTCACATCGAGATGATATCTTCGAAACTATGGATTTTTGGACCACATATTCTAGGACTTTTTGTATTATTTTTATTTATAGAATATAACACTAGAGTTATTGGATAGCAAAATAAAACACCTTGTATATCGCTATCGCCAAGCAAGCCGTAGAATGAAATAATGCCAGCCAGTTTGAAGAGGGCTACAAATTGTTACAATTTGTAGCCGTAAATGGAACAGTTCCATTTGATGCAAACCATAAATTCATCAGAAAATCAGGCTCAACTCGTTGGTAAATAAGACCACTGTTTCTTTAGTAGACCATTGAGCTATTGCTCACCTCTATCTGCTCAATCTAAATGTAAACCAGCTGTCAGATAGATCAATCTACTGACTGATCGGGGCTTTCTGAGATGACAGCAAATTCCGAATGGATAACTAATATGACCACAAGATTCTCAAACCCGCATTGTATATTCAATAGTTTGACCCATGGATCTGCTGGAGTTGACTTAATATTATGCATCTCTTATCTCACCATGGAAAAACCACGAAAAGAGAAGAAAAAAAAAAACGAATTGTGAACTTTCATTTAAAAGGAGCAAGAGGCATTGGATTGGAATCCAAGATTGGGTAAAGTGTGTTGAGTTCTCCCAAAAGAAAATTCTCAGTACCAGTCCGGGGTCAAAATTTGTGACCGGTTGAGGCGATAGGCTCGCGCCCAATTATAACTTCACTGGCGAAATGTGGGTACTACCCAGTTCACTGACGGTCTACACTTTTCAACCTTATTACTTAGGGCATAAGGTGAAAAGTGGCAGACCGTAACTGGACTCGGTAGTACCTACACTATACGTACACCGTAACCTTTTGAGAAATCTTCAAGATAAAATTTACTAAGAGAAAAACTCTAGACCAACAAGACTCGTTGCCTTTTATAGTATTAAGGATAATGATAGTGCAGATACGTATGTAACTGCACACTTAGCTGAAAACACCCTTAGGTACAAGTGTACAAGGCATCAAGTACACAGTAAAACGTAAATGAACCGTCCCCAAGGGCAGCATGCAATGTTATCTTAGTGAGCTGCACTTGTGAGACCTTGAGCTGCAGTAATCTAATGTTATAATGTAACTAGCTATTGCCCGCGGCTTCGCTCGCGTTTAGGTCGGAAATTATCCCACGGGCACGTTGTAAATGTAGGCTATGGCACTCGGGGATAATGTAGCTTCCCATTAGTGAAAGAATTTTCAAAATCGGTTCAGTAGATCCAGACATTACCCTCTACAACCTCACAAACTTTACCTCTTTATAATATTAGTATAGTTAAGTACTTATAGACTATGGTACTATGATAGGAACTCTCCCGATCAATACTAATAATATCTGTGACGCCTTTTAACTCTTCGCCCTTGATAAATATCTGTGGCAAGCCACGATCCTTGCTGCAATAGATATGCATGTAATTTTTTTTTCACTTAAGGCATTAATATGCAGTACTATCCACCCAAGAAAATAATTAAAAGTTAATTTCAACTACTGCTTGTCGCACAAAAAAAAATATTACACTCCTGCAATTTTCTACGACATGGCGACAGTTCAAACATCCATGACTATCGCGGCCATTCATGTCAGGACTTTGATGTCACTTACCTCTATCTGCCTTGTTTAAATCTAATTTGTTGCCCTTATTAGATTAGTTTGAATAAAATGTAAGTGCTTTATTTTGTTTCTTTGACGCATGGATTATGTTTCTTTGACGCATGGATTTTGACGTCACTACCGGAATCGATGCGTTTTGTGTTTGCGTTCCGTTTCAACAAAAACACGCTAAATAAAATATTAAATTGTAAAATAAGTGTTGTCAAGGTCAAGTGAGTCACTGGATGACTGGACTGATAAGTATCGATGCACAGGTACGGCTAGAAAGAGACAGATACAGCGAGCGAGCGAGCGGGTGATAGCATGTGCAGGAGCGCAGCAGAAATGAAAGATTTTAAAAATCATTTTCCTTTCGAGCGCTAAAAACCAATAACTTTGTTTGCTACCAGTACTTTGTGCAAAAATTATGTACCTATGTAGACTTGTGACGAATTTACACATATTTTTTATGCATGTGGCGAATTTACTTTCAATGTAAGGAGTTTTCAAAATGTGACGAATTTACTTTGTGGCGAATGTACAATAACCCAACTAAACAAGTGTACCACAATGTTTTTATTGTCCAATACAAGGCATTTTAAAGAAATAAAAAAAGTTTTGTATTTCTTGCATACCCCCTATTATATTAAAAAGGTTTCAATGCTTAATAGTAGATTGTTGCATCGAGCGCAAAGTGAGTTATTAATGCATGAGTGTTATGTTGGTTGGTGTTAGGTTGGTGGTAGTGTTGGAGCGCTTGCGAGGGCACTAAATTAACACGAGTGCATTAATTACTCACTTTAGCAAGATGCGTAATCTACTTTTCTTTCAACTACCAATCTACCTACCGTGATAAAATATAGCTATTGAAAATAAAAACTCAAGTTAATGAAAAAAAAGTACCTCGCGACTTTTGTGGCAAAAGGTTATTAACACGACATTTTTTTGGGGGTTAAAAATAATTATTTGCGGTAAAACTTAATGTAACGCACTCAATACATTGTGCTGATAAATTTATTTGAAAGTAAACGGATCATGGGGGTATTTAAAGTACAGATTAACATTAAAAACTCGTATTTTTTTAAAGTTGTGAAAAAGTTGGAACTTTGACCTCTGGTTTGGTGGTGGTTTGGTTCCCAGGTATAGTCTAGAACAAAAAAAAATATCGCAATGACGAGGAGAACGAGTGCCTTTTAACTTAATTAAAGGTCTATTTACACCCATTATTTCTAGCCCTGTTGAGTAACAGATACAATTAATGCATAACCACTGAGAAACATTTCATGCCTAACTCACTCATACAATTATTTTATAATTTTCTACGATGGTAGTAAAGTGCGTTCAGTTCAATTTAGAAGTTCGATTCTGGTGGCCATTAGTGTTTATTAATAATATATAGGAGCCTAAGTTCTGCCCGCGGACTCACACATGTGAAGATCGGAAATTATTCCACGGGGACTTACTTATACCCGGATAAAAGTATCCTAATCTATGTTCTAACCATTCCGTGGTCATCGGTCTGATCTTAATCTGTTTAGACAGACAGACAGGCTGACAGACACACAGAGTTTCTTTCGCAGCATGGCTGAATGATAAGAACCTTAACTTTAACCCTAAAGAGTAATTGAATTCATTCCATTACTTTAATTCCTAAGATCAGAATACGACCACCTTATTTGGTGAAGTCAACCACATAGAAAATCGCATTTCTATGCAAGTCTCGTATTCCGCAGAACTTTCTGTCATTTGCAACTTAAACTCATTACATTTAGGTACTTTTCACATTCCAAACTTTGAATATGCCAAAAGTTTTGTGCCAGCTGCAATGTAAGCTCATTTTGAGAAAAACTGGATTTTCAGTATCTTCATCTAGACTTTGTAAACACCTAAGTACTATACTATAACCTTGGAACTAGGATCTAGGTAGAAATATCACTTATATGTCGGCCTAGTCACCAAACAACACCCTGATGTGTCAAAGTTGACTAATGTGGGACATAATTACTTACTTGTTTTTACTCTATGTGAGACTAAAATATGTTTTGTACAGACAGGACAATCTTTAATTTAATATTTGTGTCTAAAACCAAGAACGTAAGCAGCTGATTAACTTTAATTAATGGGGGCTATCGCGTGTGACTTCGCCGCTAGAAGCGCTAGTGTAGTGCGAGGCTACCGAAATGTCAGATTTCATAGACAGATCACGCGTTGCGTGCTTTTTTATCACGTATTTTTACTTATATTCACGATTGAGGTCTAGATTGAGCTATTCCTAATTAGTCCTAATTAGTCTTTAAGATTTTAAGTAGCAACTAAGGATCTTATTTGTTAGTACTTGGAGGTAAAATGATTTTTAAATGTTTCATGCTTGCTAATTTTAGGAAGAATATTGTACATAACTGTATCTGAGGCTTACACTATATTGTTATAAAATAAAATAAGCTTTTTATGAAGTTATTGGTACTGTAAAGTATAAAATAGAATTATTAACATAGCCTTATGCGACAGTGGCGCCATCTAGTGAGCTCAAAAACGATACCCTCATTGCGTTTAGCGTTTTAACTAAAAATGTTGACTTGATTTTACTAACAATGAAATGAGCATTAACAAAGGTTTGGCTCGGCAGCTATAATTAGTGCCTTTTAAATTACGACTGACTGTATCATGAAATTGCCATTGCCGTTGCCATTACGCAAAAAAAAATTAAACTTTTTGTTTTAAGAAAAATTGCGTGAAAATCAACATTAACCAATATTTGCCTAAGTCGTCATAATCTTCCCGCCCTTGAAAAACTGTCCTGCAGTTCAACAGTAGACTTGTGCTGTAACATTTGTGAAACTACGCATAAAGCTATTTCTATCTAAACGATGGATGGACTGTGTAAAGCATGATATGGCAAGAAAGCCGACGCTGGCTGATGAGATGATGAGTAAAGATCTATCCACACATATCATATTATTTTCATCCTTGTCAACTGTCGCGTTATTATTTACTACTTTGTAGGCTTCCGTACCCGTTGGGGAAAAACAGAACCCCATTATTAAGACTCCACTGTCTGTCTTTCTGCCTATCTGGCTGTCTGTCACCAGGCTGTAGGTATCGTTGGACGTTCTCACTGCTGCTTTTGTCGCAGCAGTGAGAACGTCCATAGGCGGATTTTGCCGTATGTAGGCATTTACAAGGTAGATGTGAGTGGCAACTGAAAACCAGTCTTACCAAGGAGTATCGTTATACACAGTACTAACTGGGTTGACGACGTCAGATAGGCCGTAAGGCAGTCGCTACATGTAAAATACTGATATTCAGCGGCATCAGATTAGGTCGGGTTGAAGCCGACCCTAACATAGTTGGGGAAAGGCTAGGCAGAACAACGCCAGGAGGAAAACGCCCTAGAAGGACGTACACTGACTTTGTTAGTGCGTTTCTTCAGAAAAGTTAGGTGCGTTGTACTCGCAAACGGCGTGCATGCATGTATTGCATGACAATTGGATGTATTATATTGTAACAGCATATTTACCGAAATTGTGACATGAATTTTGTATGCCTCAATGGCGGGACATAGCAGATTTACTGTATTTAACACAACATCTTATGAACCTATGATCCACAATCAATTATTTGAATTTGAATGCATGACCAGATGAATGAAAGTGGACGAGGCGAAAGTAGTACCTATGTAAGGATCGTAGCAGTTGGCATTCTGTTTCTGGCTACCCCCGTAGGAAAAAGGCGTGAGTACGAGTAGTCATTTACTATCATCATGTCATTTACTGCTTTCAAAAAACGGTGAAGGAAAACATCGTGACGAAACCGGCATGTCCTAGAACCAAAAATTCGAAGACATGATTGTTACAACTACGAAGCCGCACTGGGCCCGCGTGCATGGTGGATTATCGCCGATTCCCTCTCATAGAGAGGAGGCCGTGTGTCCCAGCAGGCGGAACCTTATAAGCTAATTATGCTAAGTCGCCTCTACTTCAGTCTACTTAATCTTTGTCATGTATTCCTTACGGGGCAACATGTAATGCTGTCAGTATTATGTCATATATAAGTACTCATGTGATCTAACTTTGACCTCAGCCTTTATTATACCACTGTGTGCCTATGACTACATTGCTAGACGCTTTTCCATTGTTACGTCACGCTTCATAAATAGTTATATGCTGATGGGTGTTGCCAAATATTTTTGTATGCTGATATGATAACAATGGTTGTAAGAATACCCTTAACGAAGCCGAGAGGCAGTTGTTCATCCCGTCATTCCGATAATTTTTATTTTCTAGGACATACCTGAGAACCTTCTAGTTACGGAGATGTTGAAATCAAAGTTCCAATCTTTTCCCAGGTTTAAAAAAAAACTAGTTTTAAATGTTATAACTGTACTTTAAACACCTCCATTAATCCTGTACTATTCAATGAATTCATCAGCACAATGTTTTGAGTGCGTTACGTTGAACGCCGTAATTGTGATTTTTCAGATCACTTTTTCAGTTTGATGTACAACGCTTGGTTGAAGGCTTCGTGAAGGGTACATTTACACCCTGTACATAAAAATTTTATGATATGAAAGTAAAATTTTCATGTTCATATTAATACAGTTTTTTTTTTCATCCAAACCTGTTATATTTTACTTTTTTCCAAGAACACCCACAGTCACTCAAAGTCCTTGCTTCAGTGATGGAAGCAAGGACTTTTGGGTGAGGTCTATTTCCTTGTCGAGTAGTGGACGCAGGAAGGCGACGCATCATTGCTTGAAAATACAAAGTTATTTGCGACTATCGCTTCAGTTTTTTTTTTTTTTCAAATTTGGAACAATAGTGAAAAAGAATAACTCTAAGCATTCGAATAATTTTGTTCTATATTGATGTCGTGGAAAAGCAGCTGACGGTAATTATTGCCCCATTAATTATAATCTTATTAGTTTACGGTGATTAGTATAATACAGAGATGGAAAGAGACAAAAGGGTTGCCAAATCAAGAGTTGAGAATATGACTTACCAAAAGGTAGGAGAAGATTGGCTCGTGAGAGAGATGAGTGGAAGGGGTAGGGGACGCCTATGTCGAAGGACAACTTGACCAACAAACTGGTTGCTGAAGATTATAATATTACTTACCTAATAGAATGAAGTATTGTTTTTTTCTTTATGAACTAGATTTTTTTTTTGGATTTTCTTTAATCGATAGAAATTACATTTACATAAGTTTAACCGCACGCAAAATACGCGCTTAGACGTGGAGTTGCGGACACCAGCCCGCTATACAATACAATACATAAGTTTAAAATGTATTGTATTTTGGTCAGCGAATAAAGGAATTTTTATTATTTATTAGTTTAATACAGATGTAGCATCTCTTCTCATCGATATCTTATTTCTAACACTGCATTTAACGACATCTATTTTTATCATAGGAACACATTTAAAAAGCAATAACGAAAAATATATTGATAAACATGAACTGGCAAGTCAGATGATACTTTTAATAAAAACACGAGCGCTAAGCTGAGCAAAATAAATGGTTTCCCATGATCGATGCGCTGTCAAAAATATTTGGCAAACATTCCTAAACCACGCAATTTCATCTGTGCAAACTCCTAACACAACGGCATAAGGCGGAAAATCCTTTAAATCAATATTAAATACTTTGCAAATCGGTGAAATAATCACGCAACTTATCAAGATTGATATTCGACGATCGGGTGTAAAATCCATTAGGCTGTTTCCCTTTTTTTAGGTAAAAAAGGGATAACAACGATTTACCAAGTCCCTAAGGAGCAATGATGGGTAGATCCGGTAAGCAAAGGGCAGGGATGGGATACAAGGTACGGTTTTTTGTTTAAAAAGAAAATAAATCGCTTTTCATTGAGAAGTTTGCTAAGTGAAATGTGGGTGAGTGAAAAGGATTAGGGGTCCTTTTTGTGTTGGAAATATAAAAGACCTATTTTAGAATACAAGTGTACAACTATTGCTATCGCGTGTGAATTCGCCGCTAGAGGCGCTAGTGTAGCGCGAGGCCACCGAAATGTCAGATTTCATAGAGAGTACGTTGCGTGCTTTTTTATCACGTATTTTTAGTAATATTAACGATTGTTGTCTAGATTGAAGTAATTCTAATAAGACTTGAAGATTTTAAGTAGCAACTTGGGATCTTATTTCTTAGTACTTGGAGGTAAAATGATTTTTAAATGTTTCATGCTTGCTAATTTTAGGGAGAATATTGTAGAAGAAGTATACACTGTTATAAAATAAAATGAACTTTTTATGAAGTTATTGGTACTGTTAAAGTAAAGTATAAAATAAAATTGTTGACATAACCTTACGCGACAGTGGCGTCATCTGGTGAGCACAAAAACGATAGCCCTCATTGTTTGAGCACAAGTTGCTGTCGCTAAATACACACATCAAAAGTGTCTAGGGATCAAGCATTTTTATGTGGATTTCTTGAGATTGAGATGTGGCTTTGTAATAAATTTATGATTTTATAAATTTATATGGATCCTTTTTGGTGCATTTCATAATTTGAATCAGGAACTGTGAATCAAATTCGAGTAAAAGATGAAAATCAGCTGTCAATATTTACCCTATAAAAACATACAACGCATTGAAGACATTATTAGTGCTACTGTTTCCCTACTACTGATTAAAACCAACGTTATTATGGAGCGGCGACGTCATTTAAGCAGGGAAGAAATGCTCAGAGCCGTGGGAATGATAGAAGCTGGTTCCCGGCAACGTACTGTGGCTTTAGCTCTGAATACAAGTCAGAGTGTTATCAGTCGACTTTGGACACGTTACCGAAGCACTGGTACCGTGGCTGAGCGCCATGGAGGACGGTATCGCTGCACCACACGGAGACAAGACCGATACATTCAAATCTTAACTCGAAGAGCTCCAACAATAACCGCCATGATGTTAGCCGTGAGGCTTCATCACTCTTCAGGGAACTTAATTAGCGACCAAACAGTCAGAAACCGCTTGCATGAAGTGAACCTTCATTCCCGAAGACCGCTACGGGTACCACCTATAGCAATGCACAATCGTAGGATACGATATCAATGGGCTCTTGAACACAGAAATTGGGCAGAAGAACAATGGCGTTTCGTGTGCTTTTCTGATGAGTCTCGTTTTGGTATGAGACCGGATACAAGACGTATACGACACTGGAGAACCCCTGGACGCCAACAGCGATTAAAATCCTGCCAGGAAGTCCATCCTTATAGTGGTGGAACCATCATGGTATGGGCGGGTATTTGGATCGGCGGAAGAACTGAGTTGATTTGGATCAGAGGCAACCTCAACGCTCAAATTTATGCTGAGACGATTGTATCAGACGTCATCGTTCCTCTACAAGTGCAAATCGGTCCCTTATTTCAGTTAATGCATGATAATGCACGACCGCACACCGCAAGAGTTGTAAGACAGACTCTCGCCGCAGCTAACATCAATGTCCTGCCCTGGCCTGCTCAGTCGCCAGACTTGAATCCGATTGAGCATGCATGGGATATGCTACAGAGAAGAGCTCTGCCGAATATGGAGGGTATCCAGTCGCAAGAAGACCTTTTTTTGTTGTTGCAACGAACATGGGCGGCCATTCCACAGCGTGATTTGGATGAACTCATTTTGAGTATGCCAAACCGATGTTCTTGTGTTGTTAGTGTTCGCGGTAGAAACACGGATTAATAATTGTTTAAGTTACCCAATAAAATTTTAAAGAAAACTGTTATTTCAGTCTTTTTTTCGAACTTTTGTGTTAGTGGTTCAAATGTCAAAAATCCCTTTATTAGGAAAATGGCAAATTTCTTTATTAATGCAAAGGTGACTTGGTTTATCGTTACTGTGACAAACGAAAACACTTTATTTGATGAATCCTTAAAGAAAATTTTAATTAATATCAATCAGGAGAAAAGTTATTGCAAAAATATATGTTGATCCCTAGACACTTTTGATGTGTGTATATTCACATAACATCATCATAACATAATATCACGCTTATAATACCCGAAGAGTTAGGCAGAGGTGTACCTAATAGTACACCAACATTTCACCAGTTATGTTTAAGTCCCATGTAGTAAGGGGCGAGCCTATTGCCATCAACCAGGCATAAATCTAGACTTCGTGCCTGCTACTGAGAAATAACTGATGGATAAACCCAATAACAGTTTGCCCGACCTGGGAATCGAACTCAGGACCCACCCTATACCCCATCAGCAGTCGCGCTTGCGATCCACTAGACAAACGAGGCGATGAAAAGTATGAAGAATACTTTTCATCGCCGGTTATAAAAAAATTCTGTTCCATGCAATTTGATCGTGTAGGTAGTACTACTACTAGACCTTTGTCTGTCCTAAATAAAATAAAATAAATAAAATAAAAATAACCTTTATTCTACCAAAATTTAACAATTATTAAAACAAAACTATTAAATAATCGCAATAAATAAATATGTTTTGAAAAGTTGAGTTTAAGTTTTAAATTAACATCACAATTGAATTAAAAAAAATATATTATCATTTTCATGCATTATTATGTATGCATATTTGTCTCTCTCTCTTAGTCTGCAATTAATTCTTTTTTTTTGTACTTTTGTAAGAGACAGCTGTTTTTTAGGGTTCCGTAGTCAACAGGGAACCCTTATAGTTTCGCCATGTCCGTCTGTCTGTCCGCAACTTATCTCAAAGGCTCATAATACTAGAAATCTGTAATTTAGCATGCTTAGTTACGCCGACAAAGTGGTACAAACCAATATAAAGTGGGGATTTTTTTCTCGCGTACCCTATAGTTTGGAATGTCGTTGGATAGGTCTTTAAAAATATTGCGAGTTTTTTTCAAATCATTTTTCGATTAAAGGATTCGTTTGTGAAATATTAAGCTTTAATGTGCTTATTTTTGTTAGACTCAAGTGTTCCCCTCCTCTACCAGCTAAACGGTTGTGTTTGCCCGTGTGGCAAAATTGACGGTGGTAGTATATATAACGAAGTTAAAATTAAAACTATCACAACTAAGACAAAGAAGACTTCCGAAGTTTAAGAGTAATAGTCGACCAAATTATAAAATGTATTTAGATAACATATTTTCCTTAACATATTGTATGGGAGCACAGGTTTTTCAACTGCAAATGTAGGTTTGTTTTTTCATAACTGGAACTTTATATGATCGTCGTGTAATGTATTTTGATATATTTCGATTTATTACCTTATCAAATTTACTGAATGTACCTAGATTATAAGTGAATGATGCGGTCTCCTATAATTGGAAGCGCACACTTGTATTTGTCCCTGCTCTATGTACATTTGCATGTAATTGTGTAGTTTCTGTTGGAGATAAAATAAATAAATAAATTAAATTTAAGAGTATTAAGTATTAATTTGGGTAAGCCATAGTTTATCTGCCAACTTCGTGAAAGTTATCACTGCCTACCAGCCCATAATAGTTTCTCGTGTGGCTGCCCTAAACTAACACATGATTAAAATTCGGGTCCATTCACAAGGCCTTTGTTAATACTTTGCAAAGTAACCAAATAAAGTGTAAGACAAACTGCGACTGATCCTGGTCAAGACCTTTATGTTTGGAGACCATGTTCGGAAAACTTCGGCAATCATCGGCTATTATCGCCTTAGCTCAAAAGGCAAAGGGCAAGTCCAGTTTAGAAATAAAAATACTTTTTTTTTTGCTTAAATGCATGCATAGTTTCGAGTAAGAATTTTATTTTAATGTATTTACTTTCATCCGATCATCTGACTAGCCTTTCCCCAACTACGTTAGGGTCGGCTTCCAGTCTAACCGGATGCAGCTGAATACCAGTATTTTACATGGAGCAACTGCCTATCTGACCTTCACAACCCAACTAGTACTGGGTAATACGATACCCTCGGTAAGACTCGCATCAGACTTTCAGCTTTCAAGTCACCTCTAACAACTGTCAAAAATCTATGATTGACAACAACTACCAACAGCGTATAGTACTTTCCGAGGCACAGAGGAAACTTGATATAAAGTGTGTAACAAGACCCTTAACGAAGCCGAAGGGCACTTATTTTCCCCGTCATTGCGATCATTTATTTGTTCTAGACTATTCCCGGGGAACCTTCTAGTTACGGACATATTGGGGGTCAAAGTTCCAACTTTTTCGCAAGTTTTTTTTACATACATGTTTTTAATGTTAGATTTTTACTTTATGCACCTCTACGACCCCCGTATTATTCAATCCGTACATCAGCACAATATTTTGAGTGCGTTACATTGAGTCCTACCGTAAAACGAGATTTTTCATCCCAAAAAAAAGTCATTTCCCAGCAATCATTTTTGCGTAAAGTTACTTAGTTTGATGTACATATTGCTTGGTTGACGGCTTCGTGAAGGTTCTTGTTACACCCTGTGTAGATAGTCACCCATCCACAGATCAACCTTGGCAAACGCTGCTTAACCTTGAACCTCGAACCGTGCTACTGTTATTATTTAGCCACGAACACCTCTTTTACCTATCCTTGGTTAATCTCAATTGTCTTTTAGACCAATGACGATGCATTCTATCCTGCAACAATCGAAGACCTCGATTTGTTGATAATCACGAATTGTTCCATAATGCACTGTGACATCCTTGGCACGCGACTGTGTTACGCATTTGAATATTCTGTTACCATATTTGAAAATCAACCTTGCGTCATGGAGATAGAGTTTAGTAACGTTTTTTTGAATGGTAATTAGGGTTGGCAGTTTTAAGGTAATAAATTGACTTGTGTGATCGATTGTCAGTTGTATCGATTCATAAATCAAAGAAACAATATGTCTGTTTATGTAAAGGTGTTTTCTTTATTAGTTATTTATTTAATGGTTGTGGTTTCTGAAGAACTGACTGACTGTGACGATTACGATGTGGGTGAATTTGTAAGTACAAATTAAAATCTGTTATTATTTGTTTGTTTTTTGTTTGAGTGTTTGTTTTTATTTTTCTTTTTTTCTCGAACTTAAATTGTAAAGTATCGAATCATCTATGTAGTAACTAATTCTGGAGATCGATTTATATTCAATTTGAATGGTATACAGGGTGTAAGGGCACCGATGCTAAAACAGTTCCACGTATTCAGTAGGTACATAGCATAGCATAGCATAGCATAGCATATGCAGCCTATAATGTTCCCACTGCTGGGACACAAGCCTCCTCTCTATGAGGTAGGTACATTAGATTTTTTTTAAATAAACCATTAATGATTTCTATGAGGGATCAGCATGATGTACTGAATACGTGGCAACCATTTTAGGGTTGGTGTACTTTCCACCCTGTATATTAAACTTGCATAACTTTAACTATACATACATAAAATTGAAGTGTCTGTTTGTAATATCAAAATAACAGCTGTTTAATGAATGCATATGGAATTATGTAATTTACGGCACTTAAAAAAAACTTTTTTTTTTCCATTTTTGTCTGCCTGTCTCTCTGTTTGTTCCGGCTAATATCCGAAACGGCTGAATCGATTTTGATGGGACTTTTACTGGCAGATAGCTGATGTTATAATTTCTAATACAGGCTACTTTTATTTTAGAAAAAGAATTAGGGTACCGTGCAAAAAAAATTAAACCCTTGAAATTGGTAAGAAAATTGGATTCAAAAAGGGAATTCATATTTTTTTATAATAATTTCACGCGAACGAAGGTCGCCGGCAACAGCTAGTTACCAATAAAAATATCTGTTTCATCAAGTCATAACAACAGATGAGGTCGCAGGTAGGATCTAGTCACTACATAGTATAAAACTATGTTGCTTCCCGCTGTCTGTCCCTATGTATGCCTAGATCTTTAAAACTACGCAACGGATTTTGGTGCGGTTTTTTTTTAATAGATAGAGTGATTCAAGAGGAAGGCTTGTATGTATAACATTGCACACGTGCGAAGCCGCGGCGGCTCGCTAGTAAACAATAATGTAATACGCGCTTATTATTCCGCACCCAAAAACATCAGTCGTATCAATTACGCACTCCTCGTAGAACGGTTGAATTATGTAAATCATCTACCAATCTAACAATAAAGCTGTCAAACGATCCATACCAGCATGACTTCATTAATCTCTCCCTCAATGGAACTTTCACTATTGTTATAAAAACCATCGATTATTTAATACCCGTATTAAACAAAACTATTGAGGCGTTGCTAAATAAAAACCAGTGTAAGTTGGCTCGTGTCCCCTCTATGTGCAAAGTAAATGTCAAATAGAAACGACAACTCTATACATATTCAGGGTTCTAGTTAGTGTGGTTTTAGTTTTTGACATCTCACTTACATACCTGGGACAATTACCTATTACGTGTTGTGGAAAAACTTATTTCATAAAATTTATTTCAGAAGAAGATCTACTAATTCGTTAATCTGCCTAAAACAATGAGATACACAGAAAAACAAATCAATATTTTTTTAAATCAAGCTTAAAGGCCAAATAAAATTCATACAGTAGGTTTTTATAGACCTATTCAATAAATGAATAGAGTAGCTGAAATCATTATGACTATGGAACGTCACATTCACATGACAGCTCACTGGTCAATTATCCAATTACGCAATCACAATTGTCAATCTGACATAACCAAATTCTATTGCCATCACCATACGTAATAGTACAGTGCACCGGCTGTGCTAACTCGGCCACAATGGCCGAGGCCGGCGCAGGCGCAGATACGACCATTTTACATAATTTCATATACGCGATACCTTGTGACAATTTCCTTCTATTTACTTTTGACATTTGTAGTGAAGAGACTTTGAAAGTGAATATGAGGATGGTGATAGTGTTGTTACTAAGTTATGTGTTGATTATATTTGCCGATGCGCAGGATTGCAAAGTTGGCGGGAAAAAGGTTGAGTTCGTTTTTCAGTGACTTTTATATTATTTTTTTTAAACTTGGTGTTTTAAAACTCCTACTGGTTGAAAAATGTTGACATAAGTTTTAGTTATTTGTTGCCTCCCAATATTCAAAAATTAAATTAGCCTGAAAATGAAACTATCTAAATCTCCTCCTAAAGGTTTTATTTTATTTAGATATCCTACCTGCCACTGGGCCACGTGTGGGTACTTTGTGTAATTTATTTCATCACCACTGTTCTCAAAACGGTGAAGGAAAACATCATGAGGAAACCGGCATGTCTTAGAACCAAAAAAGTCGAAGACATGTGACATCTACCTACTCGCACTGGGCCCGCGTAATGGATTATAGCCCATTCCCTCTCATAGAGAGGAGGCATATATGTCTCCCAGCAGGGGGACATTATAGGCTGATTATGCTACCTGCCATAATTTTTTGTTACAGTACTTACACATAATATTCCGGGAAAATTTGTGAGGATGTTTGTTACTCTTTTAAACAAAAACTCCTAAACGGATTTGGATGTAATTGGGCACATAGATAGTTCATACTTTTTATCCCGGCAGTACTATTCTGTGGGGCTATTACCGTATTCCATGCGGGCAAAGCCGCGGGCATAAGCTAGTACATCATACAACTGACATTATTTGGTTCAATGAACTCCAAATTATCCAGTTTAACGGTGAATTAGAACACAAGTAATAGTAATAAACTGATAAGATCACGGACCATTTAACTACTAACTGCCAATTAAGTTGGCATAATTAAAGTATTTATTGGTCAATATTGTTCTTCGAAAACTGGCTAATATCGCACCAGAATTAGCTTCAACATGCACTAATATCAAAATGTTCGTATTCAATCAAGTAATGCAGTTTTCAACATTTTTAATCCATAATTTTAAAAAATTGTGACGTTTTCTACAAAAGTGAAGCCGATCTATGGTAAAATGTACGAAAAGCAGCTTTTTTTAAAATTACAAGTTTTTAAATTACAGGATGCTGTTTGTGACAGATTGGCCAGAGAAAACCGCTAAGTGAGAAGAGTGGAGGGCAATGGGGGAGGCTTTTGCTCAGCAGTGGGACAACGTAGGCTAAGTTAAAAAAGGGATGATTTACTGGTGTCCCTTCCGCACTATTATGCGAAATTTACTCTATTTACTCACATTTACTCTGACGGTCTGTTACTTCCACACGTACGCCTAAGCGGCTGAACAGATTTCGAATTTCTTTTACGCAAGCGTGCTCCACCCTAGGCCGCATCTTTGCTTCTCATCAGGTGAGTTGCGGCCAAATGCAAGCCTATAGTAGCGTAAAAAAAATTGTCACACAGACGGACCAAGACTGGACTGGGATAGGATATAGATACTTTTTATCCTGCCTACGTAGTACGTACCCGTGGGATAATTTCCGACCTCCACGCTTCTTCCGCTTCGTTTTTAGTTTTAGTGCCTAACTAACCACGAGTGGCGAAGATTCCGTACAACTCGATTCCTACCGGCTTCCCTTTAAAAAAGCGCACAAACAGTATTTTATAAACAAATAATATAATCACATTAATGATAACTACTCCGGCTAACCTCTTCAAACATTGACCCTTCGCTACTGCTAACCACACAAAAAAGAAGCAGAAAAAGCGTGGAGTCAAGTAGCAAAAAAGTTGTATAAATTTAGAATTATACAACTATCAGAAATGTAAGGGCTTTATAATAGTTTTTCAGCTACTAAACAGTTGTAAAATAGACATTTCGACGCATTAGTTATAAAAAAATTAAGTCATATTTATGTGTCTGGTAAACGTCATGTCCATAATTTATATGACGTTCATATAACGTTAAGTCCAGTAAACGTTTCAGGCAGAAAATATTCCCCCCCCTCCCCCCTAGTAAATTCAGAACCCTTTAATCAACACTTAAATAACAAACTGTGATGTAATGATTTTATAGTTAACTATTATAAAATCTTCATACTAGGTCGTATTCTTCCACCTTTATGTAACTTTTAGGTTGAAACGTTATTCTAATAAAACTTTTATAAGTCGATTGATTATTTAAACAATAATAAGCATCTTTTATATAACTCAGTCGCCAAACTTATCAACGCCAAAATATATCACCATGATGTCCCTGTACAAAGTAAAGAAGTATTCCCATGAGAGGTAAGAGAGGTTTTTTCTATTATCCAACAGAACTCTAAATGCAACCGTCATGGTGGACGCCATAAATCGTATAAATACATGTATAAGACCAATAGTTGTATACATGTCTTAAAGCAGTCGCCCAATGTCTTCTGCCAGTAGACGGCGGAAACTACTGATGACAATTAATGTATTTTATTTTTATAAACAATATTGAAACACCAATATTATGAAGGCCCACTAAAGTATTACCAACGATAACCATATACAGCGTGTAACAGAAAGGGTATAATCATATGGAATACTGTGGTACAGACCATCAAACTGAACAACTTTCTCTATGGGACCACCATCGAAATCGTAAAAAAAATATCAGCTGTCCCATACATTTGGGTCGAGTAGGTATTGAAATTTTGTATAGGGCAGCTGATTATTTTTTTACGATTTCGATGGTGGTCCCATAGAGAAAGTTGTTCAGTTTGATGGTCCGTACCACAGTATTCCATATGATTATACCCTTTCTGTTACATGTTGTATATCATCGAAAATATTAAATCCCCATGTATAAGTCATCTTCATCATCCACCACGATAAGCTTTCTGTACATTAAATTAATAAATAAAAAAACATTTGCCCTAAAGTTTTTTATAAGTTTTATCACAACACAATAAATTGTCACACAAATTGTGTAGCTTGCACCACTGACCGATCACCAGCTTAACAAAACGTCTATACGATAGTATAGTTCTGTAAGAGTATTACTAGAAACTATTACAAACCTTACTAGTTAAACTTACAATGTCTACGTGATTTTTACTCAACGTTATTGTCGCTGACGCGACTGCAAAACGATCCTTACACGATGTAAATGTTATATAATCTTCGCCTAAACCCGCGTTATATTTACGTATTAAAAACTATTATAAAACCATTTTCATATGGCTGAAAGTTAAATAAAAAACGTTATTGTACCATTTATATGATATTATTTTGCTACTTGGGGAGCTTTTATGCCGCCAGTGGGCCTCTGATTTTGCTCTACATGCCGTCGAGAATTATCTCTCAGGCTGGTTAGTTTGGTTTCCTCTCGATGTTTTTCTTCACCTAAGCAAGTGACAATTATACAATACATGAATCCGAAAAATCAAAGGTGCGTGTCTTGGGTTCGAACTCGAGGCCTATGACTTGGTAGTCCGACGGTCACACTGCTAACCTATCACTGTTATACATCCATGCTGGCAAGCTATGTTTTCACGTGTAGATACTTATCATACTAACACAAACCGTTATGTTCACAGTGTGTTGACCACGAACAATGTTGCGGAGGCTGCTGCTTCTACGGCGAGTGTATTGACAGTGAGTATCCCGCGATAATGTAATACTTAGGATAACTACTGATTTTGTAAATTCATAATTATAATTCTCTTGCCCTTATCACAATTTATTTGAGGTCGGCGCATATCTTCTTCTCCCAAAATTTTCTAATAGTCATCATGTTGGTAGTCGTCACAGATATACATACATGGCATAACCAGACCCTTAAAGAAGCTGTCAACCAAACATTATGTATCAAACTAAAAATGATAGCTGGGAAACGACTTTTATTTGCGGTGAAAAAAACTTGTTTAAAAAGTGATTAAAAAAAAAAATGGGCGTAAAATATAACGCCCTCAAAACATTATGCTGATGGATGGATTGAATAGTGCGGGGGTTGTGGAGATGTTTAAAAATCTTATATTAAAAACATTTAACAACAAAACTTGTTAAAAAGTTGGAAGGTATGGTCTACAACAAAAAAATAATTGCAATGACGGAGAGAACAAGTACCTTTCGGCTTCGTTAAAGGTCTTGTTACACCCGCCATTACATTCCCAGTTTCCTCCGTGCCTCGGAAAGCACATTAAGCCATCAGTCCCGATTTTCGGCACGTTAAGCCAAGTCAGAGGCCCATGGGCGGCAAAAAACTCTGACACCAGGTTAGGCATGGTATTAACCATGCCTAACCTGGTGTCAGAGTTTTTTGCCAAGCTTTAGCCTAACCTGGTGTCGCGCGAAATAAAAAAATCGCCAAGTGCGAGTCGTACTCACACGCACACAGGGTTCCGTAGCACCGAACAATATAATAAAAATATTTGAAAGCACATTAAGCCATCAGTCCCGATTTTCGGCACGTTAAGCCAAGTCAGAGGCCCATGGGCGGCAAAAAACTCTGACACCAGGTTAGGCATGGTATTAACCATGCCTAACCTGGTGTCAGAGTTTTTTGCCAAGCTTTAGCCTAACCTGGTGTCGCGCGAAATAAAAAAATCGCCAAGTGCGAGTCGTACTCACACGCACACAGGGTTCCGTAGCACCGAACAATATAATAAAAATATTTGAAGGCTCATTCATATGTTATAGATGATTTTAGGAACATCAATGTCATTTGTAAAACCTATCAATAGACCCTAAAAACCAAGGGGTATCATATTACCCAGTACCAACTGGGTTGTAGAGGTCAGATAGGCAGCGCTAAATGTAAAATTATATCCGGTAAGACTGGAAGCCGACCTCAAAATAGTTGTGAAAAGGCTATCTTTGTCCCATCAGTGGGACCGGTAGATGCTGATAATGCTTATGCTAACACCTAACAACACGTATGTAAATTTAGTGGGTTCGATTCCCGGGTCGGGCAAAGTGCTATTGGATTTGCTATTAGGAATTTCTCAGCAGCAGCTTCGGAGTCTGAATATGTGCCGGGTTGATGGTAATAGGCTCTCCCCCTATAACTTGGGACTTAAACATAACTGGTGAAATGTGGGTGTACTATTAGGTACACCTCTGCCTAGCCCTTCGGGGATTACAGGCGTGGTGATATTTATAGCGGGGACTTTAGGTTCTAAACCACATCTAATGAGGCGCTCAATTATATAAGTAGTACCCCTAATGAGTACGAAGTATGATGAGCTCATGAGTGACATGCTGACAGGCTGGCATAATGCATTCGTGTTAGGTAAAGTGATTATCCGCCGCATTATGCATTAGCGAGCTCATTAAAATCATTTATGTGCTACTGTGTCCATGTTCTCAAGGCCTTCAAACAATAGTTTTCAATTTAGATGGAATAATTATTCATTTTTGTAAAACCATTGTTCATAACAATATGTTTCTGAAAACCCAAACTAACTTCCTCGTTTTGCGAACTGTGAATATTGAGACTTAGTCGGAGGGTAGCTTTCTGCGCTTTCCCACACACACACGGCACAGTTCCTAACTCTGAATAGTTGTTGGGATTTACTGAAAAATCCTCACGACTCACGATCTCTTAAGGAATTGGAAAGTTTAAGAAGTCTTTCAAAAGATACTAATATACAGCAAACTGACAAGGTGCATTCAGCTCCTTATTTTGAATCATATTTACTAGATATTTTTTATCGTTTTTTTTTTTCAGTTAAGTACTTTATTTCAATGTAAAATTACATTCTCTGTACGCAGCACTCTAAAAACTAAAATCAAAAAACCGACAATGGATGTTAAAATACTCTGAAGAACGACGCGTGAAATCAGCTGTACACTTCCTGCCAAGCTACAGAGTTCATCGAACTCGTCGTCGCGCTTGCCTTTCGCTACGTGCGTTTTGCCACGGTAACTTGTGATTTAAATGTGAGAAATACCTGTTGGAAAAACCCAATAACACTTTGCTTGACCTGAGAATCGAACCCAGAACCTCATACTCTGCAGTCCAGACTAATAAGACAGTTTATAAGAACTTTTGTTTGTCCTTCCAGCATACAGATCTTGTCTCTCATCGATGGACGTGTGTGAAGACCACGTGTGCCTCGGAGATGAAGAGTGTATAGTGTACACACCACCCCAGTGTCCCGGCTGTGAACCTTTACCGCTGTGTCGAATGCCCGGGACTTACCTGGAATACAAGAGATAATAGATAACAGACACAAATGACTCTTCCAGTGTGGAAAATCACGAAATGATTTATTTATGGTTACAAATAGGTAGATTATAATTAATCTATGTTGATAAAAAAACAATATTTTTAACGTGTTTCAAAGTTAAAAATACATGAATGAAATGGTTAGCTCATAACACCACATACAATCACAAAAAAACAGTCTTCAGAAAAATAATTTGTGCAAAGATATTCTAATTCTAATTTTCTTCATCAATTATAGCTAATTAAAATGTAATTTTGATCTCACGAATTTAAGAAGTACAATATGAAATAACCATTATTGCATTAAATCTTAAAATGTGATAAGCTGCGGTTTTACTTAAGTATAACCTTTTTTATAATTTACTGAAGTTAGAAATAAGTAAGTACTTAAGTTGGCGTAGTTTTTTAAAGATTTGCGAAGAAAAACAAGAACAAACTGCGGAAAAAAGAGGTGACTTTAAAAAAATATTATTACAAAAACAAAAAAACCGACTGCTTAAAATAAGCAGCAAGCAAGTATCACGATACCTATATAAAATTCGACAGCGTATTGTATAATTTACCATGCAATGTTATACTTACTTAATCAAATAATGAAATAACTACGTATTAGGTATATTCAAATTAATTAAACTAAATACTCTAGGGTGCCGCGACAAACGTAGTTTTGGTAGATCTCTCTGTGCCAGTAGGTAACAAAGTATTCGCCTGCAGCACAATATTAAGCAAGGCAATTAGTTAATTTGAATATACATAATCATATGCAAACTACATAAACTTATTTTAACTAAGTACAGGCAATGTCAATGATAGTTTGGGCGTCCCGATATGTTATAGGTACGCTTTTTTACAATTTGTGTAAAAACAGTAATATAAACGTGATACGATACATATATTTTTGAGCTTTCATTTAATACCAATATTGCTATGGTAAGAAAAAAAAAAACAAACCCCCTTTTTTTTTTCATTTGCGGGCGCCATTTTCTAAATTTATATAGCCTATGTCACTACTACAATTCTGACAAATTCAACGACACCTCAAATGTCAAAAATCGTCCAGCCGTTTAGGCTGTAGGACGTGCCAAAAAAAATGGTCATACATACACACGCTCGAAACACATTACCCTCCTTCTGACGCAGTCGGGTAAAAAGAAACCAGACTATACCTACCTTTAAATCCAATAGCAGCACAGAATGAGACTGTTAAACCCATGAATCTGTCAATTTGTATCCTTGAATGACACATATACAAACACTTTAAGAAACACCTTGAAAAGAATACAAATGTTTTTTATACTGGCCACTAGGGTAACGAATGTCTAAAGATTGGCAAAGTAAACGATTTTGAATCGATTTTATCGGTCGAAACAATTTCATGTGTGTTTGTAACGCTTTTGCCAAACCGGCTGTAATTTGGATGAAATATTATGTATAATGGCCGTATGAAATAGTGACGGATTGCGACTTGGACAGTGTTGTGGAAATCTACGACATGTATTGTAAAAAATCTTTTCGCAAATGGTTTGGCCTCGGCGGCGGCGATGCGGGATTGCACTGTCAGATTTAGGACACGACGCGACGATGCATCGTGCCGTCAGCAACCTTATAACAGTGAAAATAAAGACCACAAGATCACTGTCATCTTGACAGACTTGTTGGTGGAAGCAACCCACCACAAACTGTGCCACCAAAAATTTTGCAACCAACGTGCTTGTAAAAATGAACAATTCCAAAAACTGATTAAAAATAAAAACAAACAAGTGATTGTACATTGTTTTCCTTTAATATTCGATTTTGATATTCGTCCATGTCAATTCATCGAAAATTTATGATGAAATGCATGAAATTTCCGTGAAAACTCAATCGGGAAACAGAGTTTGCGATATAAGCGAATAGGTCGTTAGTAACAGATTCAGTTTCAATTTAAATTAATATTCACGCAATCTGTCCGCCATTGTCACATGGGTTAACAAATAATTCACATATCAGCTTTTGCTCATGGATTCGCCCTCCTAGATGTCAAAAGTTATCCAATGGAAACATACTACGGGGCAAAATATATCGTACGTCCGAGGACGTGATCTACTCTCTACTCGTATGCAAAACATCTAAATAGGTTCTGCTGCTACGGTGTTTTTTTCTCATTATACAGCGTGTAACAGAAAGGGTATAATCATATGGAATACTGTGGTACGGACCATCAAACTGAACAACTTTCTCTATGGGACCACCATCGAAATCGTAAAAAAATAATCAGCTGTCCTATACAAAATTTCATTACCTACTCGACCCAAATGTATGGGACAGCTGATTATTTTTTTACGATTTCGATGATGGTCCCATAGAGAAAGTTGTTCAGTTTGATGGTCCGTACCACAGTATTCCATATGATTATACCCTTTCTGTTACACCCTGTATACTAAATTAATTCATTTGCCGGTTTCTCGTAATTTTTTTCAGTAAGATTGTGTTATACGATTTTTGTACGTTTATTTTCGCTGCTCTTGGGTGCAGATTCCATTTCCATACAGAAAAGTTTATTTGCTTGACTTACATTTTGATCATTTCGAGTCTGTGTGTTACTGTCAACATGTAATATTCGTATATGGAACGCTCCCCATACATGACATAACCGTTCACAGAATTAAAAAAAAAACAAAAAAGACTCGATTAAAAAAAAGGAATCGTCAATTCACTTGTATTGCGCATCCCTAGCCTTTCGTTTCAATTTAGGGTGATAGGCGTAAGACGTGTGGGTGGCGAGAATTACTTGTATACTGTTCCTCTGTGTTCGGAAACAAAGATCAAAGAGATTCAGATGTGGGAAGGAAGTAAAATATTTAAATTATTGTCCAGTTGTTACTAAACTGCGTTCTTTTCGATCTTTCACATTGGTCTTGAGTAATTCGTAGCCTGAAAATCTGACATCTTGTTACCCAATAGGTAAACTGGGTTGTGAATGTAGATAAGCAGTCTCTCCATTTATAGTACCGGAATTCAGCTGCAGCCTGGAAGCCGATCCTAACATTCAACGCACACATTTGGAAAATATGGCTAGGGAAATGTGTAGAGTTGAAACTGTCGGCAATTTTTTTTGGTAACTTAGGCATGTTGTGGCCAAAAGTAATAACTTCAATTGTGTATAACTTACGTTATACGGTGTTCTTTGCTTGTAAATAATTATAATTGTTTACCAATACATACAGGTATGATACTCGATTTTTTTGTTTGAGTAAAAAACCTGTGTGCGTACACAGGTTTTTTACTCAAACAAAAAAACCGAGTATCCGGATGCGTATCCGATGGACTTCCTATCAAATAGAATGATTAATTAAATCTGCGTCGGGCACAGTTGTCCGGAATTTTGCTGAACTGGTCCTATTTGGCGCAACCGACAGACACAGTGTTACATTTACATTTAAGGTTTTTTTTGTTTTCTTATTTTTGTTTTGTAGGTATTCTGTGCACTTGTGGCATGTGCCAAATAAATGTATTTTCTTTCTTTTTTAATTTTATTTATCCTTTCCGAGTATTCACTTTTGTGCAAAATTGTGTGCTTCTACTCTTGTAGACCCAGCGGTGTAGGCAGTATATTTTCTGTCAATAAATGAAAGAGCTTTCAAATATATAAAAAAATTAATGAGATGTCAAACAATATTTCACATAAAGATATTATATTGGTAGTTAGTAACTACTACCGTATATATCCGTAACCCGGCACTTAGAAACGGGTTCATAAACCTCCAGGCCATTGACATCTTAAGTAGAAGATGGAAAACACTACACGACTACCAAATTACATACATATACTCGAATTATTTGTAAATCGACTTATTTACCCTTATGTACTTTGACACCGACACGTGTATGTCAATCAAACTTTACATATTTGGAAATGTTTGCTACCAAGAAAGGTCGTACTTCTTTTTTTTTCTTTATTATACGGGGTGTCTTGACTTAATGTCCTATGTCCCCTAGATATGGGGCAGAGGGCGTCCACAGATGTCCTCCATCGCGATCGGTCTTGAGCTTCACGCTTTACCTCGCTCCACGTCATTCCGATGCTCGCCGCTTCTGACAATACGGTGCGACGCCAGGTTTGATAGGAACGGCCACGTTTTCTTTTACTTGGGGATTCCAGTCCAAAGCTTGTTTGGGTATGTGGTCGGGGTCTCTTCGGAGCGTGTGGCCAATCCATCTCCACTTGCGATGCTTGATCTGGCGGTCGATCAGGCTCTCGTGGCATTTCTCCAAAAGCTCTACGTTGGTGATGGTCTTGGGCCAGTAAATTCCGAGAATGCGACGAAGACAGCGGTTGACGAAAACTTGGATTTGGCGTGTGAGATGTCCTTTGTGACCATCCACGTTTCGCACCTGTAAAGCAGCACGGATTTCACATTGGACCCGAATATCTTAAGTTTAAACCTTAGGGTTAGTTTTCACAACTGCCAAACAGGTCTCAGCTGCGCGAAGGTAGCTTCGGCTTTGGCGATCCGTGAAGCGATGTCCACTTCACTGCCCCCAGTCTCTGCCCCGACACTCTCCCGAGGTAAGTGAGGGTTCGGAATCGGTTATTAAAAAAAAACAAATTTTGTCATCATCATGTGCCTGTGTGTTCCAGTCTAACCAGATGCAGCTGAATATGAGTATTTTACATGGAGCGACTGCCTATCTGACCCCCACAACCCTGTTAGTACTGGGTAATACGATACCCCTCGGTAAGACTAGTTGTCAAAGTTTTTGGGCCACTGACTACCTGTAACGACGGTCAAAGATCTACAGATGACAGCCGGGACCAACGGCTTAACGTGCTTTCTGAGGCACGGAAGAAACTCGGTATGTAATGGGCGGTCACCCATCCACACACCAACCTAGGCAAGCACGGCTTAACCTAAAGATCGACTTGAGCGGCTGTTATTACGTTGCCACGAGCTACTCGAAAAAAAAAAAATTGTAATAGTCGGTATTATACCATCTAATTTTAATTAAGTAATTGCTACACGCTATCAATGTACCCAGCGATGAGCTTTTTTTTAAAAACCTTCTGTGTCTACTTGTGGACAGCGCTGTGGATTACATGATAACGAAATTGCTATTTTGTTAAAATAGTTGTAAGTTCTGTTCCTTTCAAAAAATAAATTTAAAAAATCTGCTGTTTTCTACAAAGATGCAATACTTACACGGTCAAAATGTATGGAACAGCTGATTTTTTTAAAATAACCGATGAAAAATTTCTATGTGGGCTCAGAAAGATGTACTGTGTTTTCGGGTTGGTATCCCTTGCATCCTGTATTTAAGGTCTATCTATTCATACACGAAATCTCTTAGGAGGTCATTGTACTCATCATTATGAACAACTTTTGCTATGGGACCAACCCCGAAATCGCGAATAAAAACTCAGCTGTTCAGTACATTTTGACGAGTTAATGCGATCATATTGTAGGGAACAGCTGTGATTCGATGATTCTGTGTAATGATGAGTACAATGACCCCTTAAGAGATTTCGTGTTTGAATAGATAGACCTTATATAATTAAAGAGGACCTCTTCAAAGTTTAAGTGAATCGGTTTCTTCTAGGCCAGCGTGCTCCACCCATCATCGCTTCTCATCAGGAGAGTCGCAGCCACCAGCCAAACGCAATTAATTAGTGTAGAAAAACCTAGTGTCGCCAGTTACTAAGAAGATATTATGGACTCTTTCAATGAGCTTCACTCACTACACTGGGTTCAAGTCAAATGACAGGCATATCAGACTTCACACCGTTGCAGCGTCTACGCTTAATTTGAACGGAACCTTCAAATTTCTTACAGAAAGAGGGTCAACAAAGCTTCCCTGATCCCTTGTCAAGGATTATTTTCACCGTTTACGAGGGGAAACCTAATTATCAAATCGCTTCCTCAATTTTATGTGCCATTTGCTGTAATGGACCTATTAACTGATCCCTAAAGCTTGTCTCTATAATGCTAATGATTCAGAATCCCACTTCCTACTATGATAATATTATAAATGCGAAAGATTTTGAGGATGGATAGATGGATAGATGTTTGTTAACTTTTCACGCCAAAACTACTGAACGGATTTGGATGAAATTTAGCACACAGATAGTTTATATAACACTATTTTAAACTTTCACGGTTTACACTTACACATAAACTGTCACTTACGGGATATCTTCCGTGATTGTCTGTACTTTTGAGCTCCCGATATTTCGACGCTGTTGCAAGCGCCATAATCGCGGGTTGACTGGAGAATGCGGATGGATGGAAAATAAATTCAATAAATGAAATGAAATAATAATTCCATAATTCTTTAATAATTTTTCCATCCACCCACATTCTCCAGTCAACCCGCGATGCCAAAAGTACAGACAATCCCAATCCCGTAAGTGACAGTTTATGTGTAAATAGTTTATAGCCTGGATTAACACATAGGATACTTTTTATCCCGGATCCCGTAGGACAATTATCGAACTCGACGCGGCGTGAAACATTATTTTTTGAGCCTGCCAATATGTATCCCCATGGCACGCTCTCCTCGCGTATAAATAAGTATACTTATTATTATAATAAAATATTCCTCACACTTCTTATTTTCCAAGTATCATGCACTTCAAAGACTCCCATAATTACAATAAAAATCTCTTTGCTATTATTTGTGTCATCTAGAGCAGAACACATTCGCACCTTGCGGCTTTGCAGATTTCATCTACAGAATTCCCAACTGCGGAAAAATGCAGCTCGCATCGTAATAACTTAAAACCGCAGCTTTATCAACTGCAGCACAAATAAATTCTTTATGCGATCCAGGTCAACAAAACAGTGTACCGAAGGTTGAAAATCTCTAATAAATCGTCAAGATAAAGCTCCAAAGCATTTAAATCTGGAGTGTCTCCAAAAGCGTGTCCTGTATGAAAGTGGGACAAATCTGGGAAATGGTCGCCCGGACGGGTTGCGAGCGGTTCGGTCAACAAAATAAGACAGAGTACACATTGAGGGAGCTTGCAATGGAACTGATGAAGTCTTGGAGATTTCCCGCTTCGATTGATTGCTGAGAACTGTATCTTATATTGCTGGATGTGGTTTATTGCTTTCGTTTGAATTGATTTTATTATTTTTGCTTGATTGCTGCTGTGCTACTGGCAACTACTGACATTAACCATTGAATCGATCTATTGAAACGCTATACTACTAATATCACTACATAGTTTAAAACAAATTCGCTTCCCGCTGTCTGTCCCTATGTATGCTTAGATCTTTAAAACTACGCAACGGATTTTGATGCGGTTTTTTTAATAGATAGAGTGATTCAAGAGGAAGGTTTATACTTTTAACATTGCAGCCGTGCGAAACCGGGGCGGGTCGCTAGTATCAATATATTTAGTTTAGAGGTAACGTTGCTGACTATCTGGGAAATCTTAATTGATAGAGTGAAGAAAGTTTATTTAATATCTATCCGTCGTATATGTAAGTAGTTTACATATTTTACTTGAAGCAACAGTAGGTGGTACACGCTGTACCAAAAAAATACGCTAACTTAGGAACATTTTGAAAACAAGTAAAAAGAAGAGTCTTTTCATTTGTTCGTTCCAAATGCAAACTCGGCCTTTCCTCGGTATTTTTAAATTATGAAGAACGCGAAGGAAGCCAAAAAAATACCATAATGATATTTCCAACAAGAAGGTTTATATAAAACGGTACAAGCTATTTTCGGGTATTAATGTGGGCATAAACAATATTAGGTGACCGTAAGAAGACCTTTAATATGACAAATTATGTAATTATTCTATTGTGGCGAGAAACATTAGATTATAAATATGTCCAAGAAATCTTGAGGTGTATACCTTGAGATTTAGGGTTATTATTAAATAATGAGCCTTGTGATACGCCTTTCATGCACTTCGTATAATAAATAAAGGCGATTTTTGATAACCTCGCCAATTTATTTATTTTTTACTTTTTGTGATTTTAAAACAACGTAACATCACTCATATTTCTTCGAAGAGTTAGTCTAAAGTGTACCTATAATACACACGGCGACATATCTAGTATAACCTGACCTCGCTTTGTAAGAGCTTCCCGTACAATGAGAGATCAGCTTAATTTGATTTTGCATAGCTTGATTGGTCGTCGTGCGTAAATCCACATTTCGCCGGTTATGTTGAAACTTATTCCTATCAACTGGGCAAAAAGCTAGTATTTATGCTGCTACTAAAATAATCAGATGAAAGAACCCAAAAACCAAGCCGACCTGAGAATAGAACCTAACCTAGATGTCATATTCAGCAGTAGCATTTTGCATCCACAACACTAACGGGGTAGTCATTTTAATAATAATTGATAAACCGCCACAGAGAGTTATACTAATATTACAAAGAGGTAAAGTTTGTAAGTTGGATGTAAGGGGTAATTTTGAAAACTACAGATCCGATTCCGAAAATTCTTTCACTAACGGGAAGCTACATTATCTGCGATTGTCCTAGGCTACATTTAAAACGTTGTTTCCTTACCTAAAGGCAGCGAAGCCGCGAGCAAAAACTAGTGAGTACTAAATAATTGGTTCAGTTTCAGCGAGCCTTGATTTGGAACGGGTCCAAAGTTGAAGTAAACATTTTCGAGGGTGCGACGATTTTTAATTGAGAATATGGCGGGTATGCAAACTTGACGGCATTTGCATATTTATTAGGTTTTAGGGTTTCAGTCGCTTTTGGGTAGGCCTCGTCGGCATAGTTTTGAAAGCGCGTTAAGAGGGAACAGGGGCTGCGATTCTCCATTGAAATAAGAAAATGAGTAATTTTTTCATAACATCAAGGTAGACACGTCCTGTCATTTCCTTTTTTTCAGCAACTAAAAAGTAAAGAAAATATGACCCTCCTAAAAATGGCCCATTTTACTACTACAACATAAAATAAACTGTTAGGAACCTAGACATACTTTACCTTAAATAATGTCAAAAATAATTGAATCGGCGAAGTTTTCGAGAAGAAGAAAAAGGGAATACGAATCGTCGATCTCGTCAAAATTTTTGTGATATAATCGATCTGAGCTGCAGCTGTCCCTATCACACTCTACGGGGGCAGGCTTGACGCAGCGCGACGGCAATAGTTTCTTCGAATACCTATTTTTTTTATTCCTGGCAAGCCCTGTTCTCTCTTAAGTGAATGGTGGTGTGAAAGACAGCTTTTTTTCGTTTTTCTCGACAAGGCGCATCCATCAAACGCCCGAATTAAGTAAGCGACAACGGAAGTATTTAAAAATAACTTTATTTCGACAGAGTGACAGCGAAACAGTAATTACTTAAGTATTCTCTTATAATATTGATCTTATATACTAACTTTATTGCTAACGTAGTACATGGTACAGCGTGGCCGGACACGACGCTTGTCCTAGATAATTATTAATGCTGATCAAGCAATGGAATATTTTGGAAAGAACTGCATCTAATAAATACTATTTGCTGACGAAGTCAATATTGGTAGGTTGGGGTTCCTTAACTCCCGCGCTTCGTGTTAACACCATTATGTCATTATACTGAAAATTGTTTCACTTACTGGTGAATGTAGCCAGAAAACAACCTGCTTGGTACAAAATGCCTGTAAAACATTAGGTTATAATGTAACATTTAGCCTTGACATTTTTAATTGGATAGATTCAGAAGATCAAAACATTATTTGATTTTGCTAGCAGCTACCGAAGATAGAAATATAGCTCACATTATTATTTCAGGCTATTACATGTTCGGGTTTCAAAGACCTTTACCCCACCCTGCATGCCTACGAATCTTCTAGACCGTAACAAAAATCAGTCTACGCCTCCAAAAAATATCAGTTACCTACGAAAATAAACGGCGTGAACCCTTATAATTCTGCTAACAAAACTGAAAGGATATTTCGCACAAAGAGCTCAGTCATCAAAAGGTTATTTTAGCGGAGTGTATCAAAGACGCTTGAACGGGCTCACTCAGAAAGAAAGCAAAAAAATACGAACATTTGGCAGAAGTAATAATTTTCTGAAGGTATTTGCATAAACATGGCAAGCCTGGGGCCATGCTTGTGATTAGCTGTTTTATTAATGTCGGCAAAGGACTTACTCTCACAAGAAATGATGAGTAATTTCTGATACTTACGAGCTACGATGTTATATTCAATGTTGTTGTTTTTACAAGCTTTTTATTAATTAGCTTCATTTTTATGTATTCAGTTTACATAAACATACAATATTCTGTGAGGGTTTCGAAAACATTCAACAATATTTTCAACTGCACTTCGGCACGTAGCTCACCAATGGTGTTTTTCGACACCTCCAACTTGGACTGTACCTCCGCCAGGCTTGCCTTGAGAGTTGTGATGTCCTTCAACAACCTGGTGACGTCGACGTGGTCAAACGTGACTGGGGGCAGCTTATGAAGCTCCTTCGCCACAAAAGCGGGCACGTCGTCCGGGTCGGTACTCTTCATC
The DNA here is from genome assembly GCA_947578425.1 of Eugnorisma glareosa. NCBI lineage: Eukaryota > Metazoa > Arthropoda > Insecta > Lepidoptera > Noctuidae > Eugnorisma > Eugnorisma glareosa. The sequence goes on along the minus strand of OX387957.1, from coordinate 3,774,093 downwards.
TACGTGATGATGTGACCTGCACACACTTCTGGCCACCATCCCTCCAGCGGGACTGCATCTGCTCGACTTTGCCGAGCGACTGGAACAGCAGCAGCTTGGCACTGCTGATCTCCTCCTCCTTGAAACTGGACTTGCAGATGTGCAAGATGCTGACTTCGTCCATGTAGTCGATGGCATGTTTGATAAACGCCAAGACCTCGTTGGCTATGAGCGATTGTGAACTCATAACGACGACAACCGGGCAACGGCTAAAGCCACGCGACACGTGAATATAATATTTGTATCGAGCAGCGCAAGCAGAAATTTATGTTTGGTAAATAATAAATATGTAGTGGACAGCGTAGCGCAACAATCATGGTCACTATCTACCGTAATTACAGAAAATACCCCTTTGTAAAGATGAAGAACCGATATCTTCTAGATAAAGAGAAGAGAAAGAGGAAAAAGTCGTCTAAAATGAAAATATGTAGCTGGCAGTCAATCTTAATTGTTACTCGGTACCAAGCAGTGTAGGTACCTAATTCGAATTTCAATAGTAGTTTTCTTCTTGGGCTTTTTTGTGATTTGATTTTGTTAAACATATTTATTGATTGATATGAGCTGGGTATGGTACGGGATTTAAAATTAAAGCAACACTGTTTAAACGCAAATGCTTATATTTATTTATTTATTATCTGGGTGGTCGCCACTGTTGATTCTGGCTTTCAGAAGTTACAGTGGGTAGGGAATAGTGAGGCAAATTCTCCCAAAAAAAAAAATGCTTTTATTTATCACAAAACACAATTAATTACAAATTCACCACTGATCACTATTCACTTAGATATCGTGATATACTTGTTGTGCAGTTCACTTCGATTCGCTTTGTTGTGTAGCCAAAATCAGACTTACTCCTCGCGCAAACCCGTTGGCTATTCTTCCAAAAAGTTCCACAATTTTCTCGAACTTTCTCCACAGATGAGTTACTACTCATCTGTGCAGATGGATATGACGGATATTCTATTATTATTCTCTATTTTTCTACACAGTTTCATAGTGGTACATTCTAGACTCGAACGTAATCTAGAATGTTCTCGTAATTAAAGCAGCCGACGTTATAATTATAACAATATTGACATTTCGGCCCTAGGTCATACATAATAATTATAAGGCCTTAAACATATTTTATTTTTCGGCTTCTGCTATGTAGCTAATAACCGGTCAAACACCGCTTCGTCCACTGAATAAAGTCATCTCGAATCTTATCTGCATTTTAGATGGACAGGGGAACAAAGAGTCCGTTTTATTGAGAGCCATTGTGTTCTACTGCTTTTCATTACAACCTCAATGGAGAATAATTATGTTTTGATATGCTAACCACGATATAGCGCGTTTTGTACTGATGTTTATTTTTATTAGGACAAGCGATCTCTTTGTTTTAAGAAGTAATTAATCAAATCAATCAGGAATCAATCGTCAGCCTCGTTGGTCTAGTGGTCGCAAGCGCAACTGCCGAGTATAAGGTTCTGGGTTCGATTCCCGGGTCGGGCAAAGTGTTATTGGGTTTTTCCATCTGTAAATTCTCATTAGCAGCCACGGAGTATGGATTCAGTTGTTGGCAATAGGCTCGCCTCCTATTAGAAGGGACTTAAACATAACAGGCGAAATGTGGGTGTACTATTAAGTTCGCCTCTGCCTTTCCCTTCGGGGATAACAGGCGTAATGTTATGTTTTTGTTCAACGATTGATGGTACCATCACCACTGATGTCAATACTATGAAGGATTAATCAGAAAACCAGCTGGTCCTGAAACCAAACATTATATGCGACATCTACCAACCCTCACTGGCCCCCAAACCCTCTCACAGAGGTTTGTGTGACCCAGCAGTGCTGCAGGGAACATTAAGCGCTGATAATGTTACTAATAATTTTTACTCCCGTAGATTTCTTCAGAATCAAGAGGAAATTAATAATATTAAAATAAAACGTCCACCAAACCTGATGGTTGATTCTGGAGAAAATAATATACAGTATTTTACAAAAAAGTGTAGTAATACCAAAGAAGGTCGGTGTACTCATCATTATGAAAAACTCTAACTATGGCGCCAGCCATAAAATCGAAAAAAAAAATACTGCTGTTTCATACATTTGTTCCTGAATTCCTTTTTGTATAAAACTCTGGCGCCCAAACCCTCTCACAGAGGTTTGTGACTCACCAGTGCTGCAGTGGGAACATTATGTATGCTGATTCAGCTAGATGAGTTTATTTTACTTTGCAGCTAATTTTGCGATAGTCCAAGTTTTGAGAAAAACATGGTATTTATGTAAAGTTTTAAAAAGAAAGATAATTACATTTATTTGGCAACAGTTCAAGTAAGCACGAAACAGAAAAGAAATATGCTTTAACAGTTTGCGCCGACGACTGCGCCAAAAAAGACCATTTCAGCAATACTGCCGCACAACTACTCGGTCTTTGCGTACTTCAACAATCTTCGGCTTTTTTAGTGCCTCTGCAGTCAAAGCATACATCCAATTTAAATCTTGACTAACTTGTAAAGCATTTTTTTAAAGTATACACTTCAAAAGATCCATGTCCATACTAACATAAAGTAAAACAACAACACAACAGCAACAACACAACACACAACAACACAACAGCAACAACACAACAGCAACAACACAACACACAACAACACACAACAACAACAGTTCCACAAACACAACAGTTACAACAACAACAGGTACAACAGTTTCTAACATTAAGTTAGAAATTAACTCTGTCTGGCTTTCTGTCCGTCAGTATGTTATCTTAGAACATATTCGAATTTAATTAGGCACAGGAATAAACCATGACCTAAAGAGCCACATGGGATACTTTTCACCCTAGTAGCACATTTCTGTGGGATAATATCCGTTAGAAGCCGCGGGCCAAAGTTATAGTATTCTACACAAAACTGATTGATAAATCAAACACAGCAGCGTGAAGCTGTTGGCCTCATAGTTTGAAACACTTGGAATTAGTTCACTAAGTCCTCTTAGTGAACTAATTTCCTGAACTCGTCATACTTTGTGTCTCGAGACCAGTCTGTAACGTCTTTGAGGTTTTATTGAATTTTAAGAGGATTGTGCACAGAGGCCCCTGCATGAACCGGCGACATCATCCGAAAGATTTTTGAACTAAAAATACTACTAGGTATCCATAGCATATTGGTTTAAATATTTGCGACTAGCATAATAAGTATCACCCATAAATAAAGTTATCATAAAAGGATTTCCCACTTCTGATCTATAAAATTAGCGCATTACTTTGTGTTATTAATTTCATCACCGCTGCTCTCAAAAACGGTGAAGCAAAACGTCGTGAGGAAACCGGCATGTCCTAGAAATAAAAATTCTATTCGTGGTGGATTATAGCCCATTCCCTCTCATAGAGAGGAGGCCGTGTGTCCCAGCAGTGGGAACATTATAGGCTGAATATGCTATAAAAAAATGCACTGAAATTAAATATTTAAAAAATATGCAGATTTCCACAATATATTTATTTTTAAAGTTTCATTTTAAAGACAGTAAAATTCAAAGACGAGATTTAATTTCGGAACGCCAGACGTTTTTATTTTCACTTTATGGTAAACAGCATCTGTTCTGGCCTTTGTTTACGATCGAAGACCACAATTTTAAAACTACATTTGGGTCAGCACTTTGGAAAATCATGTATGCAAACTTTTTCTTTCGGGCTTTAGTCTTTGAGTCAATTTTCATCTTAGTGAATTCCTTTAGAAACAAATCAAATTAATCTACTTATTGAATAATTCAAACTAAATATGTATTTACAAAAAAGGACTAATTTGTATAAAATAAACTAACTAATTAAATACAAGCAATTTTTTTTTCCTATTTTGAATCGTCAAATGACCCCTCCCGCTCTGCGCAGAGCGGAACCGGAGCCCGTCTTGAGCAAGTGTGTTCACCAATGCTCGAGAGAAGGCACGAGCATTGGTCAACACGCTTGCTCAAGACGGGTTGGCGATTTCAGACTTTTATAAGTCCAGGTTTCCTCACGATTTTTTCCTTCACCGATTTCTGTGATGTCCAAGATAAACTAAGAAAGTACATAATATGTATGGAAAAAGTCACATTGGTACTTGTCCGGATTTGAACCCACAACCTCATTCCGATACTGTAAAAAAATTGCCATGCGTCCATTCCGTTTTTTATACTCCACAATAGGAGCTATGTCTACAAAGGTACTAGAGATATAGAGTTTTACTACCACCGCGCAGCGCTCGGTCGTGTACTCGTAAACACGAGACGGTCCTTGTCTCGCCCCGTATTGTTTCCTCTCCGACTCCCTCGAGACACAACCTCAAGATAATCGGTGCGGTTCACGAACGAGGCGGGAATGATGAGCTGGAGCTGTTTTACTGGTGGATCGCTTTCTGGAATTTATCTGTCGGTCTGTAGATGGAGATTATTTTTATTCAATTTTTTGTTTTCAATGCACATGTGGAAGAGAAATTAAGTTGATTTCAGCAGGACTAGTACTATACAAGGCCATGTTCTGTACATCGAACTAAGTAACTGGAAGCAAAAATTATTGCTGGGAAACGAAATTCTTTTTTGGGGGTGAAAACTCGCGTTTTTACGGTAGGTCTCAATGTGACGCACTCAAAACATTGAGCTGTTGGATGCATTGAATAGTAAGGAGATTCTGGAGGTATTTAAAGTAAAGTTATAACATTAAAAACTTTTATTAAAAAAAAAATTTCATCTTCGTCCATCTATTTCACATATTTAAAATAATAGAGCTAAAACAAGCAATTTGTAAAACAACCGCGAATTGAAGTTATTTCCTAATTCGAGTTTTTAAAATTTTCAACTTTTTGAATTACGTCGCTATGTCATTAAGTTATATAATCAGGCGTTACTTTGCGGAAATCCATGACATTATATGTTATGCAAAATATTTCGTTTTCTTTCATCTTTTTCGCGAAATTAAAACTAAATATTGTGCATAAAATTTAACAGTAGATCATTTAAGGTTTCCGCTGCATCTGTGCTGCTTTACAGGTGCGAAACGTGGAAGGTCACAAAGTACATCTCACGCCAAATTTAAGTTTGCGTCAACCGTTGTCTTCGACGCATTCTCGGGATTTACTGGCCCGAGTGCATTTCCAACGTAGAACTGTTGGAGAAATGCCACGAGAGTTAAATTATTATTCGTGAAATATATATAGAAATGCAATTATCCTGTTTAGTTCCAAAGAACCACCACCTAACACTACGGGAGTACATGTGTTGTTTTGTGTATAAACAATCTGAGAACGTAAAAAAATAAGGCAGGCACCATAATATATTTCGCCGTAAAGTGACTTACAAAATGTGTAATGAAAACCAAGCATATTTTCTTTTATAGTCCGTACGTGATCTCAAAGCTAGGGCTGCGTCGTTTTTAACAAGAAAACTATGTTTTTCTCAATGAAGGAAACGATATCAATAAACTTCTTCGTGTAGTCGTAAATTGGGAACTTGTTTCATAAGTTCATAACATAACATCACGCCTTGTAATACACAAAGGGTAAGGCAGAGGAATACCTAACAGTACACCCACAGTTCACCAGTTATGTTTAAGTCTCATGTTTAAGGGAGCGAGCCTATTGCCATCAACCGGGGACAAATCCAGACTCCGTGGCTGATACTAAGAAATTCCTGAACGAAAAACCCAATAACACTTTACCCGACCCAGGAATCGAACCCAGGACCGCATGCTCAGCAGTTGCTTAATAGTAGTAGTTAGTATTTATATTTAATGCTCATGACATAAACCTTTTAAGTTGTCAACATAAGCAAAGCAATACTTTCTATTCTTCCTATGTCAGCTATGTTCGTTAGGTACTCACTCATTACCTTTTATTCACAACTATATACACGGCTACAGCCCTGGCTTTGCCTGCAACACACAGGTAAAACAATAGTCTGTGTTTTGCTTATGATATACATGAGTTGAGATTTCATGCTCGCTGTAAAACATGTCTTCGAATAGGTTGTCAAAAGCAGCGATCTTCTGAAGTTATCGTCAGAAGACTGTATTATAGCCAACTCTTATAAGTGTTACAATTAAGCAAGAAACATTCTTTATGCTTAGAATAAGTAGTACACGCCGGTTTGCTTTTTTGACGGATTGCGATTTTCATGAATTTGACCGATTGCGAATTTGACCATACGCGACGAAACGGCTCAATTGTTTCTATATTGTGCTGTAAGTGTGCATTGGTAACCAATACCAAAAAAACGTGTCTGTAATCATTATTTGGTAATAATGATATATATATTATATATTTTTTTTTAAATAATATTTATCTATGCATTTATGAGTGTGAATTCTAAACGACTAACAATTTATGGTGTCTGTATGTGTTAAATATATTTGTTTGTCATGTATGTATTCATTTATTGTGTAGTATGCCTTTTAAAATAATAATTGTTCGAATTTATTCATAAAAGTTGTATCACTAGCTGTTTTTTTATATTTGTATGATCGCTAGTTTAATTTTTTATTGTATCTGGTACCTATTTTATAAACATTTTTTCATTGACATTACGTAAGGACTATTTGAAGGTGCGAAGAGGGTAATATTAACATGTTTCTATATCTGACAGATCAGTCGCTAATTAGAACTGGTGTTTTTGAAAAGTTCGTGTTGAGAATGTTAACTTCGCGTTTTTGGAAGGAAATGACGAATGTAATTGTGAAAATCTGTTTTCAAGACAATAATAACTTCTTCGTCGTCGTTGACTGCCTCGTAGGTCTAGTGGTCGTAAGCGCGACTGCTGAGCATGAGGTCCTGGGTTCCATTCCCAAGGTCGGGGAAAGATTTATTGGATTTTTCCATCAGAATTTTCACAGTAGCAGGCCACAGAGTCTGGATTTGGGACCGGTTGACGGTAATAAGCTCGTTCCCTATTACAAGGGACTTAAAAACATAACTGGTAAAATGTGGTTGTACTATAATTAGGTACACGTCTGCGATATAAATAACTTTCACAAAACATAGAATTTAATATTCCCACGGCTGGGATACGGGCCTACGGGCTGTGGAAGGGAATGGTTCGTAATCCACCACGTAGGCAAAGTGCAGGTTGGTAACATATTCTCCCCCAATCTATCAATACCCTGTCTTTCAGATCTATTTATTTATTTCGAATAAGTAACATTTAATTAAAAGTATCAAAAAACCTGACTAAAAATTGTATTATGTACCTATAAATATATAATTATATTTTTAACCTCCTATTAATTTCCTTTATTTTGATACTCGATACTGCCAAAAATCCGCCATTTTGTTTTTTTTTAAACACCTATCTAAGGAAATTTGGGTTTTTGAGACGAATCTAATACATCGAGCCATTTGGAACCTACAAGGTAATAAATTGACAAAAAAGAAACATACAAGTTACGCGCGATAAATATAACCCTTCCGTGGCAGTCAGGTAAAAACCCCAATATATATTTCACTAGCTAACCGCCCCGGCTTCGCACTTGTGCAATATTATGCATTTAACCTGCCTCTTGAATCACTATTAACAAAAAACCGCATCAAAATCCGTTGCGTAGTTTTAAAGATCTAAGATCTAATAGGAACAGACAGCGGGAAGCGACTTTGTTTTATATTATGTACTGATTTTGTTATTTCATATAAATATTTTATAATCATTTTAACAATTAAGTGCCTCATTATAAACTACAACAGATTTCCAATAGTTAAGTAAATACACCCCAATGGCTACAAGTTCCGTTCCGTTCCGTTCCGTCAAGTTCAGTTGGCTATAAGTAAGTGGCGTTTAACTTAGATCATTAAAACTGTTTCGGCTTAGTCTAGACAAGGCACTAAACTTACCTGAGCTTGCGATGCGATGACCATAAAGTAATGTCATTACGGCTAGCTTGTCGAAGTGTTCTTACAAGAAACCCTATTCAGGGCCCTGTTTAATAAATATTACAAATTCTAAATTGTAATTTTATTTTTTTACAAGTTAGTATTTTAATTTTAGTTACAAATCTACAATTTTTTGTTCAGCAAAGAATACTGTTTACAAATTTACCATGGTGGATTTACAACATTGTATAAATGTAACTGTTCTACTATTTCAGTTTAATAAAGTTTTTTTTTTTACCTATACTACACAGCATCTAATATTTGTAATGTTTTTACTTGTAAAATTCTAACATAATTGTAAAGTTTATTAAACAGCACTTGTCATACAACTTTACAAATATGTCAGTTATTAAGAATTTCTCAGCAGCAGCCACGGAATCTGGATTTGTGCCCTGTTGACGGCAATAGGCTCCAATTACATGGGACTTAAACATAACTATCGAAAACTGGGTGTACAAATAGGTACACCTCTGCCTAACTCTGCGGGGATTACAGGCGTGATTTTATTCTGTATATATATTCCGTTTATATTTCCGTTTCTTGTACTTTGACAGTGAATATAGTCCTCCGGACCGTTTTCGGTCATGGCGGCCAATCTCAACGCAGAATTAGCCATCGGCGCGGGAGGTGTGTGCGCGGGTCCATATTGGCTCACCAAAAGTTCTTTACCCGAAATTGTTCTTCCTAATTGACGACCCGAATGGTGCAGCGGTTGTGAGGCTGCCTTACGTTCTTAGGGTCCCGGGTTCGAATCCCGGTAGGAGCAAATTTTAATGTTTGTGTAATGAGCATGGACATTTGTTTCCGAGTCATGGATGTTTATATGTATAATAAGTATGTATTTACAAACAAAAAAGTATCTATGTAGTAGTATCAACTATCTGGTGTCCACGACACAAGCCTCGTTGCTTAGTGTGGCACCTAGATGGCGCTGTGTGTAATGTCCAGCGATATTTATTTAATTATTTATTCTAATGATTTGTAATCCGAATGATCACTCTTCCTAAAATTGTTCATCCTAAAGTTTTCATTCATACTATTTGTAATGCTACCGGCGATGTTCATAACACTCATGTTTCCGAGAATTGTAATTAATAATATCATTAATGTAAATATATTTAAACTCCTACTGTTTTTTTATCATAACGCTTTTATCCCTAAACATAATTACCATAATATTTTCACTCCTACTCAGAAAGAAACATTTACCAAGTGTGATAAAAAATATAATTATGTGGGTAGAAGATGATATTATAGTTTTAATTTGAGGGTATGATTATTATTTGGGGCTTTTTTACATTTAGCCATTTTATTTTTGGTTATTGTTGTTACATACTTAATAACTATACCTGAGATAATGATGTCTAAAAAACCAACTGTTTAGAATGATTAAAGGTCGTTTCACTGATGATTGTCTTAAATGAATGAAATTCAGGTCAGTGTCGTCTTGGGGGCACTATGGAAAAAATACTTAGAAAAATTTCGCGACCAATTTCGAGGTAGCGTCGCCGGCCGCTACCGCGGCATCGCTCGCTTCGCTCGCTCGGTTCGCGCGTATTTGGCTGTAACCTAACCTATGGATATCTTTGCAGGTAGAAACCGCTATAAATAAATTTAAAGAAGACGCTTTAATTAATAAAAACATATAATACTGATTAGTATGAATAAAAAGAAATCTAAACAAAAAAGATATGACTTTGAATAATATTGTAAAAGATGGTTACGTTGAGAAAATATAAGAAAAAAAAAAAAAGTTTAATAGATGTTTATTGCTACTGACATTATGAAGTTGAATGCTTCGGAATTATGAACATTAGAGACAGAGTAGTAAGGAATTGTGATTGTAAGGATGAAAAATGTTAGGAAGAACATTTTCGGATTTCTAATTATTGGAGTTGAAAATTTGGGTGAACTTTGGTGCACCCGTGTGCGCAGACACGGGTGCACTCTCTGTTCCTTTACTCTCATAGACTTGTACTTATTATTCTGAGCTCATAGTGCGATGGGACAGCAATCCGACAAAACCCGAGACAGTGAATAAACACTTAGCCAAAATAGTTTTTATGGACATCGGCCCCAGACAAAGGTAGCTTTCTAGTCTAGTCCTGGAAAGTTTAAAACTGAATGATTCGAATGTCGGCACATACACGTTCAAATGCTTATTGTATTTCAACCGAAAACGATTTATCAACTGTTATTTAAAGGGTAAAGAATGATTACTATACAGTGTGTAACAGAAAGGGTATAATCAAATGGAATACTGTGGTACGGACCATCAAACTGAACAACTTTCTCAATGGGACCACTATGGAAATCGTAAAAAAATAATCAGCTGTCCTATACAAAATGTCAATACCTACTCGACCCAAATGTATGGGACATTTGGGTCGAGTAGGTATTGACAAAAAAATAATCAGCTGTCCTATACAAAATGTCAATACCTACTCGACCCAAATGTATGGGACATTTGGGTCGAGTAGGTATTAACATTTTGTATAGGACAGCTGATTATTTTTTTACGATTTCCATAGTGGTCCCATTGAGAAAGTTGTTCAGTTTCATAGTATTCCACATGATTATACCCTTTCTGTTATACGCTGTATACATATAGTAAAGTAAAGTAGTAAAGTAAAGTAGCTAAATTAATTGAAACGATGTGCAAGGTTGCTATTATTAAAAGTGAGCCCGTCACAATATTGTAAGCAAAATTTAAGGTAGAAATTAATCGTAACAAAATTTAGGAAAGGCCGAGGTTAACTTTTATGAGTAATAATGAGACACTTGAGTATGAACCTACCTTGCAGCTACAAATTTAAATATGAACAATAATGTTTATTTATTTAACCGGTCAAGTACCTATTTTCTCTGCAAATTAGGTGATGCAGAGACAAAAAGTGGTAGACGCAATACCGAAAAATACACAAACAAAATACTTTGAAGTTTTTAACAGCTCTTTTTTATCTTTATCACATTACAAATCAGTAGTACAGTGGCGTACATTTTAATACGACAATATCAATTACTTTGTCTGCGTGAAACCTCAAAGGAATTCACAGCTGCATCGGTTAAGCGAAACGACTAATAGAAATCCTCTGTATCGAGAGATAAAAGAGATTTGTTTCATTTGTATCGCAGACAAAGACCACACTGCGAATGCTTGGGGCGAAATGTTTTATCTATCCGTTGCCCTTACTTCTCCAGTGTGTGTGTGGCCTTTGATTGAAGAATCTGTGGCTGCTTTTACAATGCATGTCCAGACAATCACGCATGTGAGACCGACCGTTATACTTTGTGGAAAGTAATGTCGGCGACTCACAACCATAAGTTAACTCCGTTGTTTATTTTGCTGGAAAACAACAATACGCCTGTATTTCTTCAGAGGCTGACAGAGAGTAAGCCTATTGCCATACCAATAAAGCATAGTAATAATAAGGAATCATTGTGCCGTTAGTCGTTAAGGCCACGAACATCTTTCGAAGCTCTCGCTTGGAGGTTGGATCAAGGGACTGATTCAGAAGGCAGAATACTCCTCGATAAGGCTCGCATTGTGAGGACGTTCCTGTCTCTGGAGCCATAAACACGGGTAGCTTAAACCCTGACCCCGACACCGGCGAACCATACGAAATGTACAAAAAGACATGAATGACTGAATAAAGGCTTATACCTGCCTATTACTGACTGTCCCACTTCTGGGCAAAAGAGAAGGCAGAATTGCTATAGATAGGGCATAATTGGCGCATAACGTACCGACAGTTAGGACACGGGCCTCTTCTGTATGCCCAGAGCGGACTGGTAAATGTCACAGTCTTCTATTGAGTATTTTCGTTTTATTTATACCGGGCTTGAATCTAGACTCCGAGTGGTTTGTAGGATTTTAGGCAATACTTGACAACACCGCTTGTTCATGCGGTCGGGGGGTGTACGTGTGTTGGCATCAACAGATTTCATACAAGCCAATGCGACGTGAGATCCGCTTGACCGCCCGACTGCGCGGACGAGCGGCGTCTTGTTATAACCGCCTATATATATATATATATATATATATTATATAAAGAGGCTGACTCTTTGTCCAACTGCTGGGCAAATACATCCCCCATGACTTTCCAATCTTGTTTACAATTTGCCTTCTCCGACCATTCCAGTATGAATGAGTCCAGATAGTCACGCCAGCGTTTCTTGGGCCTATCTCGGTTACGATGGCCGTCTTCAGGCACCCCCTGTGCGATTATCTTCGCCCATCTGTGCGGTTTCATCATAAAAACGTGACCAGCCCGACCCATCTAACCTGGGCAGACTTGCCTCTCTTAGACCGTATTAAGGTGTTGCGCAATCGATCGGAGAGTCTAATATTGATAATGCTACGTTCCATCGATGGATGAATGGGTGGCCTAAGAAAATATAGATGAAAAAATCGACCTGTATAAAACCAATAAACACAAGTAAATATAATAACATTTTTAATTGTATACCCCACAGTCTCGTCTACAGAGGTCATTCACAGTTCACACTTGACCGGGTTTCCAATCCCAGCTGTAATAAGCCTTCCGTCGTGCCATCAGCTTTATTTCACACTTCTCGGACTTCGATAAATAACAGACGCAATAAGTAGATTTTTTTATATTATGGAAAATAGGAATACCCTTATTTTCATATAGGGATATCTACAATATCTGAATTTCAAACCAGTGTTCCCAACCGATTGAACTAAAATTCAGAGCACACCTTTGGTTCTGGTGACATAACATTTATATGACAGACATGAGACTTGATCTTGCAGCCAGGATCGCCTCCTCACGAGAGAAATTCTCAATGATTAATAGCACGGACAATAAATACGCATTCAATGTTGATAGATAAACTTTTGCACTTTAGTAAAAGCTTGTTTTTGATTAAAAAAACAGGTTTAATTAATTTCTGTCTGTGAAAATATGTGCTCTCTTTAGAAATGGTTGAAGGTATTGTGAAACAACACTTTAATTGCGCAAAGTAGAAAGAAAGAAAAAAAAAGCCGCTGAGAAAGGAATCTTTTTCGCTTCGTTAAATGCTAGTAATTTATTTTCAGTCTGTACTTTTTGGCTTCAACTAAGTTCTTTAAACACAGATCACCAGCCGATTTTAGATATCGACAATAATAAAAGCGTGCACTAGACTTCACTTCGGTCAAATGGAACTGAGAGTGAAGAACGAGAGATGGCAACTTTATTGGCACACACTCTTCTGCACCATAAAATCTCTTTGTTTTGACTAATCCATCCGTATCTGTCAGTCGAGTCTCGTTCGTCTCGACTTTCGTGGATTTCGGTGTTATGTTACGTGCTCTCATTTATGTTTTGTTCCTACGACTTTTGCTTTGTACAATTATTATCTTATGACAATTTCTAGGTTATGTAAACGTCATCTCTACAACCTGTCTTAGCTTTCATAACACTCACGGCAAACGTCAAACATTTCTACTTTTTATTGTGTGCATAAAAACCATGTATTATTATGTAAAAAATGTTACTTTATTCTATTCAGGGATTTGTTTCCCAGCTTTTTTTAAAAAGTGCACGTTATGGCTCCGGCCATCCCATACAAAAATGAAACATCTCCTTTCCAGTGTCGGTGGCTAGTTCCCACTGAGATTTCCTGCCATGACAGAATATCTGCTCGGAAGATTATCCTTCCATTATATAAAAAAACAACACCGAAGCTTTCACCGAACCAGAATATTAATCTACTTCAAAAAAACTTCACTGAGCACGAAAGAGGAGGATAATCTTTTTCATAAAACTCATGGGAACACACACATCATAAAGTCATACTAATCTACAGTTACAAATGTGTCATGTCTCGTGAAATTACGAATAAGATAGCAAACATGTCTGGGAATAACTTGAATAAAGGTCATATTATCACACGTTTAAACGTGTACGGTACTGAAACGGTACCAAAACCGTGAACCGGTTCGGCAACACCTCATATCATTTCACTGAACCCGACCAGAGTTGATGCTGACGCTGAGCTAAATATGGCAACCAGTAAATAAATGACCCGAATTCACAATAATCTCGTATTATGTACTAGCTGCTGTCCACGACCTCCGTCCGGGTGAAATTATTATAAAAGAATCAGATTTTCCCGTCAAAATCAGTCCAGTCGTTTCGGAGATAAGCCGGAACAAAGACAGACAGACAAAAATAA